>OX243957.1:9397500-11797500 GCA_945859745.1 Synanthedon formicaeformis
GTCCGTGTCCCAAGCTCACCCATTGGCTGTACACTGCTATTGTGAGGCCGATGATTGCATACGCCTCTATAGTATGGTACAGAAAAGCCAACCAGAAGACGATTATTGATAAGCTTAATGGCTTACAGCGTTTGGCATGTCTGATGATAACAGGAGCCATGTCGAGTTCCCCCGGAGCATCCCTGGAGGCAATCCTGGGCTTACCGCCTCTGCATCTATTTTTAGAGAAGGAGGCGAAAACCAGTATGCACAGAATGATGAATCGGGGTAAACACAATTGGCTGTCCGAGGTACTGAGAGCTCTAGAAGACTCAGTACTAAGGGATCCTATCCTAGGCATGCCTACTGACACATTGTTACCACAGTACATAGAAGAAAAATCTTACACTGTGGAGTTACTCTCAAGAGAAAACTGGTCAAATAACAAGATCTCTTGGGAGGAAGGTAGCCTTTCTTGGTATACCGATGGGTCCAAATCAGGACCTGACGTAGGTTGTGGAGTGTATGGCGGGGACCAGAATTACAGGACCAGTGTAAACCTGGGACAATACGCCAGCATCTTCCAAGCAGAGGTCTTCGCCATCCTAGAATGCGCGGAAATCAACCTGCAAAGAAACTACGTCAACCGTGTAATTTACATTCACTCAGATAGTCAGGCTGCACTTCAAGCACTGGACTCGGACTCTATTGTCTCAAAGCTGGTGCGAAACTGTGTAGACTACTTAAATATTTTAGGGCGCAAGAATAAAGTGGTCCTAAGATGGGTACCTGGCCATATGGGGGTCGAAGGCAATGAACTTGCCGACGAACTGGCTCGAGCAGGCGCAAAAGGTAGGCTAATAGGTCCTGAACCTATGTGTGGACTACCAAACAGCCTAGCTCACTGGACCATATGGAACCAGTGCTTTACTAAATCTTACAAACGCTGGACTAACTTGCCAGGGTTGAACCATTCCAAAGCGCTCATAAAAGCCTATAGTCGAAACGTGACAAACCAGGCTATGTCGCTTAGTAGGAGCAATTTGTGCATGCTAACTAGGGCACTAACGGGGCACTGCCGCCTCAATAGGCACCTTAAACTAATGGGTCTCACTAGTACAGGAGAGTGTCGCTTCTGCCATGAGGCAGAGGAAACACCAATGCATATCCTGTGCGAGTGTGGCCCGTTGATGCACAAGCGCAGTCACATCCTAGGAAGCCACACAATGGCTTGTGAAGATGTGAAGAATGCCTCTATCAAAAAAGTACTACAGTTTCTCAACGTGGTAGGTATAGGTAGAGAGCTTTAGTTTACGTGGCGATCACAATATTTCAGCAATGGACGTAGTGATACTGGTTCTCTAGCAGACAGGAATAGCCACTAGCGAATAATAATAATAATAATAGGCATGTATAAGTTAAAATGATCATTTCATTGGATACACAAAAGATGACAATTTTAAAATTAACACAAAATTCAAATAATTACGTAAGTAAATGGCAATAAATGTCTTTTTCGGGGGTTGCCATATTAGAATTTGACTCAATTTCACTGTTTAAACCACAATTCGTAAACAAAAATGCAGCGATGCAATTTTAAACACTCCATTTCATTTAGATTTTTATAACAATCCAATTACACGAAGCCGTAAATGTTAGTCACTAAATGGAATTGTACCTTCCCATGACACTGTTTAAGTGGAGTAATTGATTTTTTCTTCAACAAAATTGGAAATGAATTTCGAAGCTTCAATTTATCGGAAAAGAATTTTGCAAGACCCTCGCTAAGTCTAAAATTTACTACGGCTTTATAAATATTATTTAAGATTTTGACAAAAGTATAAATTTTCCAGTACATTGCCTTAATAAACGGCTTTATACAAATCATTGAAGATTTTGACAAATATCTAAATTTTACAGTACATTCTAATACCTATAATTTCACATAATTCATTCTTGTGTCGTCTTTTCTATTGTTTCAATTAGACTAACATGTATTTATCGATACAATTGAGGGAAGATATTTGAAATAAAAAAGAGTTTATACTTGAAACGGTAATGAAATTGTTATTAGCTGCCGACTCGTCGACCCCACGACAGACACTTGGCGGTTAAAGCGTGGATAACGAGCTATAAATGACGTTTACAGACTTTCAATCAAGAGAACGATTGATTGGTTGTTCGGTAACAAGCTCACTCCTTACTCGCCTTAAATAATTGATTTTCGATCCAAGCATTAAGTTTTGGTAAAGCTGTTTGCGACTATTTTAATCGAATTAAAAACAATGTTGCCTAAATTTTTTTAAAGTCGTGAGTTAAGATTCGGTTTTAATAATTATGACTAGAGACCAACCCCGGCTACGAACAATACAACTGATGCAGAAGAATTTTTTTAATATTACTTTAAACACCCAAAGCCACTTATTATGACAAGAAACAAGAAAATTACTGTGGTTCTTTGTATGACAGTGGTTACTATTATTACAGTCTAACTTAAAGACTGCCGAACCAAATGTGTCCTGCTACTACTAAATTATAAATACTATTAATAATTATTATCATATCATGGTTATTATCAAAATCACATGAAATATTTGAGAACCTCAAAATCCGGAGATTATCCCCTACATCCAAACCCTTTCAAACTTCCAAAAATTACTCGTAAGTATTAAAAGTAGGTACCTACTACTTAACTGCACTTTAATACTAATAATTAAAAAATAATAATATTTATTAAATTTATTTAGCTGCAAAATAACCTTAATTAATTATTCTTAATCACTTAATTATACCACTTATTTATAAAACATGGTATAACTAAGTAAACGTCCGTCATTGCAAGTTGGCTAACAATTAAGGGCTTCGGACGCGTGTCATTCAGATCAGCAAGCAATGCGTTAACGAGCGAATGCAAATACGCATCCACAAACTATATTCTCTTGGTTTTCACGTGCCGCTCTACAATGCCGAATTTAAAAAGAAGATACTTCCAATTGTAAGTATTCGTTTCAACTGGAAAATAAGTACAAAACCAAAAATTATAGTCGATTTTAAAATGCTATTAACTAATTTCTTAAGAAAGATGTTTTCTATAACTGATTTGCTATTAAATCATAGTAAGAAATAAAGACATCACAATAACAGTAAGTAAATCTGAAATTACAAAAAATGTACATAAGTTTCATACCCGCAGATAAACAATTGCAAAAGTTATAAACAATTAAAGATTAATAAAAGCTATTTTTTATTGTTAGAATCATTAAAAAGTTGATAAATTTTCAATAACTACTACATAGTAATTAACGTTCGAAAATTTCGAAAGATTGAAAAAGATTAAGTAAAATTTGTTGCAGAACACCTTGCAATTTTCCTCATCATTATACTTTTAGGGCTTAAATTGATACGAAGAAAATCTAACTAGTGGTAGTGTTCAACGTAATGGAGCCGTGGGATGAAGCGATTTCTCTGTCCTTGCTAGGATATTTAAATTTGAGCGTACGCAAATCCTTGCAAATTGTTCTCGCGCTATGTGAACTGTCAACTGTCAGCATTAACGAGGTATACACATCCACTTACTGGCACTTCGTTGTTGCGATTCGGCGGCGTTCGAAGTCTTTTAAGTATAAAATTAATGTTAACATAACCAAATGTTTAACGTTAATTCTGCTAGCAAAATTTTCTATTACATGTCAGGTCCTGTCATAAAGACAGACATAATCCCCCGGTCATAATGTCCAGGGTTATGCAAGAACATTGCCAACCCTAGAGATATTCTCCAGGGTTGGCAATGTTCTTATAATAAGTTTTATTGACTTATCGTATAATGGAGAAGAAGTGTTAGTTGAATTATATAGACAACTAGCTGTAGCACGTGGCTTCGTCCACGTAACATCGTAAAATTCGCAATAAATGATATTTAATGATTCATTTATTGATAGATCAGAAGCACTGGCTGGTTTTGACCGCCGTAGGACGTCCAACGGTTGAGAAAATGAATTTCCGCTAACACTGAATAGATTTTTTAATATTTGATAGAATTGTATTGACAGATAGTGACAGATAGACACAAGATAGTTATTGATAGAAAAACAAAATTTACCAACCCTTATAACAATTACTAGCTTTAATAATTGCTGGGAAAATATTATCAAAATATTTCAAATCTTATAAGGCTTCCATCTATTTTTATTCTAACAGCTTACCTATAAACTGGACAGCTTACTTGTATACAGAAAAAAAAATTACAATTATTCATCGCAGCAGGGTTTTGATCTTATTTGTTTTATATCACAATAAATAATATTGTATGGATTCCAGACGCCGCGTGATTCCTACAAGTTTACGCGCCAAAGTCCCGATATATTTTATATGATTTATATACGTTTGTAGTTGGTAGC
The DNA here is from genome assembly GCA_945859745.1 of Synanthedon formicaeformis. NCBI lineage: Eukaryota > Metazoa > Arthropoda > Insecta > Lepidoptera > Sesiidae > Synanthedon > Synanthedon formicaeformis. The sequence goes on from OX243957.1 coordinate 9,401,877, forward strand.
TTGGTTCGGAAAATACATGAAGAGGAACACCTTTTAAGGGTTGAATATGCAGATAACGAAAGTGATATCGTTGTGGAATTCGTAGAATTGATATTACCAGATCTTGTTTTAATTTTCAATATAAAGTCATTATTTTTAACCTACATTACATTTAGACTGCGGCTTCAAATAAGACAAAGTTTTCTGGATACTGGAACTTGGAGTTCATACGAGTATACTTGGAGATCAAGATATTTTAACAAAATAGCTTCTACAGTAAGACGTTACGTTTCATTTATAATATAATATTCATTTAGATCAGTACATATCAATTCATAAATTTGACAACAACATGGAACTGAATTGAATATGTCAGTCAGATTATACTTGACTTGAAGTATTTTCCCAAAACGCGGCATCCTCAAAAGAGTAGAAAACAAATATGGTGTTTCAACACGACTGATTTACTATTGGCTACGTTTAACGTCGACAACTAAATTTGAGTACAGTGTTATTTGATTTTGAGTCTTATGCGTTGACAATAAAGTCTTACAATTAAAAATAGGAATACAATTTATCTTTGTCATGTTATAATTCGATTTAGTCCGAGATGTCCACACCTCTGGGTGGGCGCCGGTACCCCGCTAACATTGGACCAAAACTTAAGAGTATTGCGTGGGCAATGAACATTTATAAATCGGTGTTAGATATTCCTATAAACACCAATTTTAATCTAGTTAATTTATTCAAACTAATAAATATTAAGCACTGTCATTCCAAAGATATGGTAACGCATTAGATGTATTGTTACTTTCATGAATTTTGTAAATATATTGTGATAATTAATTAAATTTAAATGAATCATCTTTCACTCCACAGCACTTCTATAGAAATAATCTTAAATAAGTTTTGTACTTTTATTGCATTATAATAATGTATTTTAACAATTTAGTAGAACCATAAGAATGCCATTTGAGAAGTTAGTGGCATGTAGGCACTGTATTTTGTAATTATATAGTGAGTAGCTACTCTTTTGGCAGAAATCGCCATAATACCAAGGCCTACCGTAAAATAGCACGTGTTTCGTAATGTTTGATTGCCTGACCCTGTGATACAATAAGTCTATATGCGAAATCCTAATAATCTTATGTCTCTCCTACAATTCACTGGGAAAATCCAAGTCAGTACGAATGTTTCATCACAACGAAAGAAAAAATATTTCTTATTTGTTCGTCTACGTCTCACATGAGATCGTAGGTATGACTTTTTGTATTATAATTTTATTATTACAATGTGCTCAACGTTGAAGATTGATATGTTCTCCACCGTATAATATTTCTCTAAAAATTTAAATTCCACTTGTCTTTCCTTCATTCCTTCGTGTAAAATTCATATTTTTACGTAAAATACAATGTTTTATTTATACTGACCACAGAGCGCCGTGTATCCTATCATTTCGAGATGTCATGCACCGAATTTATAGCTTATACATTGCAATGGACTTTTTAAGTAAAAAAAATAAATAAAAATATTTACTATAAAATATCTAGTAATCGGCGTTTACTGCGGTAGCGGGCAGCTCTAACGTAGTCATCGATATGATAAAAACTTTTGAGATCGGCTGTATAATTTCGCGTAAGGGAATATAGGGAACAATAAATATTTATAGAGCCAATTTTCCATCTCAGATAAATTGCGGTGTAATCGAGTCAACGTTTATCACAACAAAGTTTTTACATCAATTGCCAAGGATCATGTTCGACAAGTGCATGAAGTGACTTTAACAAAGTACAAGCATGTTCAAGACAATGTCCGTGCCGGATAAAGGGCCAATTAACTTACAACGAATTGTTTTATTACTTACTTCGTGCCGCTTGTAAAGTTTAAGACGAGCGGGAGTCGACCCGAAGAGGTTTGCACTTCATTAACAATATCATATTTTTATCTCAATTACTTTTTTTTATAAGTAACCCGGACAATTCTCTGCTTAATTTTTTTTAAAAGCATTTTTAATAACCGCCGATAACCGGACTGTCTTGATTGCTAAGCAAAGGTTTTTTTGATGCAAGCTACATTGATCAAAAAATTAAATTCTTGGTGTTTTAAAGTGGTTTTTTTGATAAATCATAACACTATTTCAAAGAAAATATCTATTTTGTTATTCAAATGATAAAGCTACAACTCATGTTATATAATTTTATTGTTATTTATTTTGTTAAATAACACTTTGAACATGACCAAACAATGGTATCGAGTCTTTTCGGGGTATCACAGGATTCTAATTGTACAATTCTAATATCTAATAAGACAATTTGTACTTCTACTAATGTGTGACGATTAAAAGTGATCCTCTTTGAAACCTATTTAATGAATAAATTACTGTCTCACCTTTTCATAAATATGAGTATATTGATATCAAATTAAGAGTACAAAAATGAATGGAAACTCATTCCAGCAAATGTGAATGTTAGGCGATTTTCTTCAAAATTTTAAATTTACAGCGTGACACTGAATCCGATAGAATCTTAGACACTAAATAAATCCGCTTCACACGTAGAAATATATTTGCATCGACAACTATGCTAACGAGAAATAAATTAAAAGTTATGATCATTAATGAACCAGTTTTAATTTACGATCAAAGTGCAGATAAATAATCAAGTTCAGTTGGAGGCATGAAAAAATTAATCGGATGAAGTTGGCTGCGACATTCATCGTGGGGCCTGTTTATGTGTTTCTTGTTGCTTACATATCTTATTGTTACATAGCCTACATAGCCTATAAATCGTGGATGAAAAAACAAACATTCATATTTTGTTATAGTTCAAAAGAACCATAAATTGATACACAACAATACGAATTTTTTCATCAAATCGATGTGATTATAGTGAGAATCGTTCGTATGTGTTAATAAACTCATTGGGTTGGTATGTTATTGCCTTGTAATGTTAATAATCAGAAGCTTATCCGTTTCCAAGGCCGGCAACGACTGAAATATCCAACTTACTGGACAACTAGTGCACGCGTCTCTACGAGTCGTCAAGTGCCGTCATACTATTATTGTGAGTTGCATCGTTAACCGAATGTATTAATTGTTTTTTATCGCCAACAAAAACGTAAATTTATTCCAAGTCTTTATTAGGTTTATTGAGATGTTTGTATCCTTTTAGAGAGATTATTGACGGAATAAATCTCTTTATGATGACAAATGTACTTGGGTACTTTATTCCTTACGATCAGTGATGTATCATCAAACGTGTTTGTTATCGATAAGTTTGTAGAAAAAATTAGAATTAATTTTATAAAAGGTATGTTGTGTTTGTAACAATGATGATTCCAGTCAGAGGCATTAATTTTACCATATTTATTACCGACTCATTAACATACCAGAAATCAATCTACTATAATAGTCTTGGTGTCCGCATGGTCAATTTTTTTTAATGTCATAAAGGTTCATTTATTTGTGTTAATGTAGACGGGATTTCTAGATTAACACAAATAAATGTTATAATAAAATGCTCTGTAGCCATCCATCGTCTTGTCAAACCGTTGAGTTAAAAACAAATGGATATAAATCTACTGTTAGTAATTTGTCAAAGGGCCCTTATCTTGTCTGATGAAAAATTGTAATAAACAAATGACGAGCGCAGCCAATTCGTCAAAGAAGGTCCGGTATCGATGCCCCGTCAACACTCTGTCATTTTAGATGTTGAAAGATGACAGCGATGAGAGTATGATATCATCGGGCGTCACTACGCCACGGGACCCACGGCGGATTTGTTGTCGTTGTCTATTATTAAAAAAAAAACGAATAAATTAATTTTTTGTCAATACTAATCAATACTAATAATAAATCTGTAAGGGTCGGTCATGGAGTAATTTACTTTGTTTAACAGAAATATCGTGTTTATAGGCTCTATACATGATACTGAAACTAAATTAATGATTTTTAGAATTTTTTTCTGTATGTATGTTCCTCCATAACTCTTAAACGAATCAACGAATAAACATTTAGACGTACGGGACACAGGATAGGCTACTTTTTTCTTTTTCAACGCGGACGAAGTCGCGGGCGCCAGCTAGTTCAGGAATAATTCTAATTTCAAATCACTCGTAAGACTTTTGCCGTTAATTGACATAATACATCCGCTTTCATATTCCCGTGGCTTCACTATGAAGGTGATGCGACGCGACGGTGTCAGACATTTCCCACGCGGGGTAATGGATCGTCTCCTTCTTGTGATCAAAGTATACGTCGGCGCGACTCGTATCGCAGAAATCGTGAATATGGTCGTCCGGCTCGATGGACCATAAACTCTGGTGTGACAACTATGTCTGTTAATATAAACGGACGTAATCAATAAACACGATTATCACTTCATCGCCGACATTGAGGCATTACAAGCTTTTAAGCAACTCTCACCGACCCTCGTGGAGTGAACTTTTTAAACGTTAAACTAGCAGACGTGTAGACAACAGACTTGAAGGTTGAAAGCTGCAGCCTATTCTTTTTTCTATACTAATCATAAAGAAAGAAGATTTGTATATTTGTAATGAAAACTAAATTTTAAAAATTCTTTCACCTATAGAAGTTACGTGGGCGAAATCGCGTGCAACAGCTATATATAAAAATTGTTGGTTTGTATACGCAAAAACTCGACAGTGGGTAGATTGATTTTAATTCAGGTTTCATATATGGAAACAGGGATAAACGGGGAAGATTACTGTATATAAAAATTACACCTCGGGCCGAGCCAGGAGCGGCTCGTTAGTATTATATATTTAATTATGTTATCTACTCCGAAAAGTTAAAAAGTATGTTGTAAACAGTGAATTCAAAACCATCCACTAAAAATCAGAAAGAAAATACTGACAATATAGAGAATCTCAAAAGGATTCAGGGATTCAAAAATCATCCTAAACCGCAATATACTGTCATTGTAACTCAGTTCAGCGATGAATGTATTAAGAATCAAGAGTTAACATAATATTTGGAAATCATTTTGTATGAAAAATCATCGGTAGCATTGTAACATTCATCATGTTGCGTCCACATTAATTTCAACACAAAAGAACACATTCATTTCAAGCACGCGAACAAAGCAGAGGAAGAACAGAATCAGTAGACAATCTGTATAGATTATCTATAAAAATAAAAATACTCAAAATCAAATATTCAAGTTAGTCCCTCAGAATAGTTCTCTTCTGAGGGACATTTTAGGTTTTAATAAAAAACATATTTTTTTATTTTTATTAATAAGAGTAAGTACTCTTTAAGTAAGTAATTTTGTAAGTGAATAAAAAAAAATGCATTGTATTTTTAGTTTTTAACTGTAGATTTCACTCTGGTATATTTCTTAAACTGTGACAGGAATCATTGTTACTAACAACATCATCAGAAACCAGCGTGTCTAATGTTCTTTAAGTTGCAATATTGGATTGGAAGCATACGAAATTAATAATTGCACTCACCAAAATGCAATATGACTTATTTATAATATAATAACATTTTAACAATCTTTCGACAGCTGCAAAGACTATTCAAATTTGTGGCGCCAGTATTTTCAATATTTTTTAACTTCTTCTTGAGTGCTTACTTTGCTTTTATATATTTGTAGCTATTTCTATAATGTACCTACAATATTTTTAATATGTGTTTTAAATTTCAAGATCAAATAGATAGTACCTAACATATCAAGAAAGTTTTTATGATAATTTTAGTTTGGATATGACTTTATAGCGGACGCTTCTAGTTATTTCGGAAGCTAACATAGTTGTTCATGTAATTGCTGATATTGCTGGGCATGGATGGAATTCTTTCTGCAAATTAATACAGAACCTTCCTCATAAAATGCTCTTTCCATTAGTGAAAACCGTATAAAAATCGGTTTGAGGACATAGATGAATCATATATAAAAAAGCATTAAAAATATCTTAAACTTGGAATCTAAAAGTAGGGGGAACACGTGTTAGGAGATAAAATATCAATCAGATACAAAAAAAAAAGAAAAAATAATAATTTTAAAATCTTAATACATTGAAAAAGAAGTTCCACATATATTTTTTCATTTAAAAATTTGAATTTAAATTTCAGGTCATTTTCCAAAAATAAAAACTGTTTTGTCACTAATCATTTCTAAAGTATTTATATACGAGTACTAATGTTATTACACAGACTCTAAGTCCCACTTACAAACCAAAGTGACACGGAAGCAAAAGTCAACGGCAAACTCAGTTAGCGTCTCACGCAAAGATTGTAAATTCTAGAATGATTGCCTTACTCACTTTATCAACTTAGGGTTAATAAACTCTGTGATTCATACTCAACAATAAATTCGAATGCATAGACATGTACTCAAAGCTAATTCGAAGACAGCAATGACGAAGTCAGGAGTCACTAAACTAAATGACTGCTCCATTTAATGATAATATAACGACATGTTTTACGATGATTTTTTAACTAATATTAATTTATGTTAATTTATCTTCACGACTTTGCCTGGGATGCAACTTTTGTATAATACCTACACTACATAATATATTTTATATAAATTTTTATATGACTTTTATATAAAAACCCTTCCCCATTTATCCTTCTAGTAAGTGAAAATAGAATTTTTAAAATATCTTAAGCGGTTTAGGAATTCATAGAGGACAAACATACTTACATTGATTTTTATATGTAAGTAATAGAAGATTATGACCATTATTTATATATTAAAGAAAAACTTTCTTGATTTTTAATTTGTACCTATACTTAATTACACATTTGAATTTTAAAATTTTTATTCGACTTTATTGTTTGTTCAGCCGAAATCGTCTTAATAAAATAATTACTAACTTAGCTTACTGAGTTATCTCAAATGATAACTTTACTTACAAATTACAAGATTATGATGATGAACGTTTCATTTTACTTTGAGTCCGTTTTAAAACAATTGGTCTTCTTAATGTATTGAAGCACGCATATCCTTATTGTAAACTTTATTGAGTTGTATGATGATACCACAGAAATATGTGATATTTTTTTTACGTATTAAAGAAGTACGGAGTAGCAAGTTATGTCATGTTTAGTTTTATTATACAGGTTGTCATAGAGATAGAAGTATCCTTTAATTTAAACCAGGTAATATACTATACTTACGTGTGGCAAATTTCAGGTGCACTAACGCATATAGACAAACAAAAAAAAATTCTAAAAACTATTTTTTGACGTCTACAAATTGTTTCTTTGAAAAAATATTTAATGTACAGACACGGCTTGTTTACGATAATAAAAAAAACGTATCCTCCAGTTTATAACAACTGGATTGTTAAACAAACCTTTGCGTATTGTTTTAACTTCTTAATAATAAAATGGAAGATTCATTCAAACCTTTCATGATCACTTTCCTCATATGTAATTTACTGTCGAGCGAAGCAGTTACGCAGCATTTATTTCTTAATACGAGAACATCTTCCTGATTGCTTAAGACAAGTGCCATTAAACTAAAATACGACTTTTAGTCTACTTTAATCTCGTCTCTCGAATCTCATCAGACCGACACAACAATTAAACGTCCCGAATTTCAAATTGTATTACGCATTAAGCTTTCTTATGAGAGGCATAAAATTGTTCGGCTTCGTTATGCCGATGTATAGAGATGAATAAAGACGCAATTAAAAACAACTCCTTTCGCTGTGCCCACTTTATCTAAATACATTTATATTTATCATCAAAGAAATATCTACATAGGAAATAATTATGAAGGGGTAATATGATTTTTAAAGGCCAAATTTACAGCATATGATATTCAATTAAAATTCGGAGATGTTATAAGAATACGTTTTCGTAAATTAAAACATAAAATCCGTTTTTAATCAAATAACTTGTAAAGTGTCGTCCAGACTGGGCATATTATACCTGAAGCTTTGAATTAAGTAATTTAAAATTTAATATATTATAAGACAATGTAGACTTCTTAACTATGGTATTTAGTTATTATTATTATTTGTTTTTTTTTTCTTAATAATTTTATATTATATAATAAATAAAATAAAATAATATAAAAAAAAAATCTATTTATTTTATTCAAGATTTATTAAACCAATATGTTTTCTCTAATGCTCTACAAGCAAAGCCACAGGTGCTGCATAGTGTGCTGCCCACCATAGTAGAATTATGGATAAGGAATTGGGAAAGGACACTATGAGGAAATGGGCTCTTTCAAATGCAATTATTCACACAATGTTTAAATCTCACTAACATATAAAAGGCGATGTGTGTATGTATGTCACCTATAGACTCCAAAACCGCTGAACAGATTTTGATGAAACTTTCAGACAATCTAGATATTTTAATATTCTGTGCACACATAAATCTGTAAGTATTTATGTTCCTCCATAACTCTTAAACGAATTAACTGATTGTTATGAAACTTAGTAGATAAACATTTATACAGGACGTTACAGGACACAGGATCGGCTACTTTTTTCTTTTCAACGCGGACGAAGTCGCGGGCGCCAGCTAGTAATGAATAAAACTTTTATTTTTTAAAAAAACAACGAGAACTCATTCAAGGACCTAATAATATAGTGAGTATATTAAAAATCTATATCAATAATAATATTAAAAAGGGCGTTTTGTACGTTTTTATACTCGTATGTGGACAGGATAATCTCCAAAATCACTGCACCCATTAAAATTTTTATTGCACTATTCCAGATGCACATACACTTTATATAAGTGCACCCCCCAATTTCGCCCAGGTAAAGTCAAGATGCGTCGGGATTCTTTGTTCCAATAATAGAAAATAGACCATAGATATTTTGGTCATCAACGAACTTTTTTAAAAATGTCTCGCTTTATGGAGTAGTGTGATAGGCCTCTTATACTCCAGTTTTCATGTTCTGATGCAGTGTCAAATAAAGTAGTAATTGCTGTAAAGTATTCATTTTAATCCTTTTAATCTGCATCGTAAAGAGCAAACATTATACAAGTATAAAAAATAGGCAGTAATGTTACTACACTCTTAACAAATAAGTAGTTATTTTTATTTTTATTTGTTTCATGAAACCTGTTGTCCACTGTCTAAAATATATATATATAAACATATACATATATCTCACGTTAACTATATTCTTGCCATTTGAGCATGGATATTTTTTTAATAAAATTTACATGCTTTTTTGTATGACTTCTAAGTTTATTTTATTTGTATATAGTAGGTCAAACCAAGGTCAAAAAAAAACTTAAACCAAACCTTTGACATTTATAATTATTTCTTTATATATAATAGACTACCTAACACTTTTTATTTGTTTCTCGAGAATAGTACTCTTTTTCTAGATGAAAGGTACCCTATGTCCTTTTCTGTATTCCTAACAATGTGTATGAAAAAAATAATGAAAATCAGTTGAGTAGTTAAAGCGAGAAACGTAACAAACAAACTTATAAATTTTAGTAAGAATTGTTAGAAAACATAAGATATATAATAAAAGTCATACATAATTTAGTTACCTCACTGTTAGTGTTAAATATTGCGGTAACGGTTGATGTTTGAGCGCTAACATCGCACGATCAAAGTGCCGCATCTCGCGTCAGTGGCCGTCTCGCTGCGCGCCAGTCCACTCTCACACATTGTATACTTCGTTCATCTCTCTTTAATTGATGTCCGTTTTGAGTGCAATAAGCCGCCTCTGCACGTCTGTCCCGCACCCCTGTTCAACTGCAATGTATGGAATTTGTATTCAATAACTTTAGTTTTAATGTTATACTTTGGACATAAATACTTTATGCCCTAGCTTCGCACCGGTGCAATTTAATATGGGATTATTTTAATCACTTCAAATGACCAAGGTAACGAAACGTTCGCAACGTATGACTAACATGTCAAAAGCGCTCGAAAATTTTTACTTAACATAGAATGTTTATAATGAAAATCGTTACAAAATCAGATATATTCGAAGTAGTAAAACTTTTTTTTTTTTTCAAAAAAATATATAGTTACATATTTTTATAAAAAGTTAATAATATTTTAGCTATGCAGGATCTAGCTAGAGGATATTCATGGTATCTAGATATATCGCTAATATTACACATACCTAGATATATCGCTAATATTAAAATTTAAGGAAGAAAAAACTAATGAAAAAAACTAAGTGAGAAAAAGAACTAGGTAATTGGCTTGGATTCGTTGTATTTTTTTTATCATAGATAGTTATGGTGCGAGCCGCTATTGTAAACAAAATTTTTCGTGAATCAAATAAGAACTATCAAAACATGTAAATCATAGTTTTTTTTTTGATAAAAATGATGTTTTAATAAAAATATTCGTACATTCGGTCACAATGATGGATGGGCATCAATGTATCAGCTTTTTTCTGCTTCCTTCGTCTAGAACAGGGTTGGTACTGTATTGTTTCACTTGTGTTGTGTCGTTTTAATTTTATATCAGATGGTGCATTGGTACGTCAACGGATGCAGCTGTCCCTCCCGAGGACACGAGGGATTCAAATGCCTCGAGAAAATAGTCGATGGCCTCACCTGAAAAATTGGGGTGATAAGTTCTTTTTATATTTTTTTACTGAATTTTTAATGTATCCTTTTTTCATTTTTATTGAACTATTGGCAACTATTTTATTTAATCATTTATTTAATTTTCAAAAATTCACATGTTTTCGATCACTTTTTCAACACTCAAAATTTAGGCAAACCCGAATTTAATATCAATAGACTATTTTAACCATTCTGTTTCTTAATCATTGATGAGTCTTGTAGACTCAATACATTATAGGCAAAGCCGCATTTTAGGCATTGTGGGATATATGTAAAAATGTAGTAATGGCATCTTACATTTTTGGTATCTATACCTTCAATTTTGCTTAGATTACTTATTTAAATACAAAACGAAAATGAAGTGATAGTCTTGTGACAGAAACTTGTAATTAGTACTAAGCAATAAACCTTTTTTTTAACAACAATTGATTTAGTACTTTTATTACGAGCCCTTAATGTTATACCTACGGCCGGACGCAGGTGTATGGCAAACACGGATGTTACATGGCCCATCCTACTTCCAAAACTCAATATTCACGAGAAAATAAACCAAAACAATATCGTCAATTAAAAATTGTGGACCTTCGAGAACCCACGTCTTATTTTTGGTAGATCCACGTATTTATATTTTTCTCAATGGATACATAACTTTTTATTTTTCATTAAAATATGCGAATTGACAGTAGCGGTTGTCGTGTCATAACGTACTTACCAGCCAGCCGTTCTAGAACCCGACTATCTACGGCCGCGCAAGAAAGTCGTTGGGTTTTACCCGGTAGGAGTAAGCTCGTAACGTCCCCTACGCTGTCTTTAAAAAAAATGTCAATTGTCTAAAAAAAATGGCATACTGCTCGTCAATGTTGCGAAATTAAGGTTGCGTTGCGCACAGTCCAGATGAGTAGAAACTCTATAAGTAGAAGCCTACGCGCGAATATTGGAACGATCTCTCTTTAGTAGTGTTTTCATCTAAATAAATAGGCGAAAACACCACTGAAATGTATAATGTAGTTAGATTATGGGCCGCGGGTTGACGGTGGATCTAGGCTGCTTCTGATCAGGCCTCCTTACAGGTTAAATCAGACAAGCAAGTAACATCCAAGCGCGAAAAGACGCGAAAAACATCAAGTCAAATATAAGTATATTCGATTTACTAAATACAGCTATATTTCTCACAAAGTTAATCTTGCTTATTAACAATACATTTCAAAGTGGGGTAAAATAACAACGTTAGATCGTTATATAAAATTAAATTATACGAAAGTGATTTTTTGTTAATAAATCTGATCCGTGTTTTTTGTCCAAATTTTGTCTCCAGTGAGCAAAAAACGAAAGGATAGTCTTATGAAGCTTAATCCGAAACTAATCGTCACTTTCTTTGAGACAGTGTTTTTTTAAGGCTCATGGATTTTTTTGATATATTATATGAATTCATATTAACTCGTAGTGCCTATAGGATGCCTTCAACATAACTATAGGGTTTTTGAAAATGGTAGTATGTATAGGTATTAATAATTATAAATGTAAGTATACAAATCTTTAACGTTTTTATAATATAAAAACAGTACTAATCTAAAACAAACTTATTCTTTAGTACCTACTTTAGTACTCATAGGTTAACTGGTTTTTTCACCATTTCAGATGAACCTTATATCCTGATTTTCTCTTATAAAATCGGATGGAAACGGCGTGAAGACTTATGGAGCCACAAAATATGATTAGAGACGAAGGAATTTGCCAAAAAGAACGCGTGAAAAGGCAGTTTTACAGCCAATGTAAAGTCGGTGGACTTTACATTGGCTGTAAAATGCCGTAAACAACTCTAAACAAGTTCTAACACATTCTAAACAAAACCTACCTATAGTTTCTGTTTCTTATCTTTATATTTCTGGCCATAAAATGATCACACTGTTTATTCAGCCAATGCAAAAAAAATTACTTGCGAATTTGTATTTGTAATGCAATAAGTTTATATTTGTCTTTTTTTTGTTAGTAGAATAGATACTTCGAATGATTTTGATTTATTCAATATAACAATCACATTAGAAAAGTGTTGTGGTCAAATTTAAAACCACCCGGTCTTAATGGTCATTCAACCGCCCCTAAAGTAAACAAACCGCTACTAATGATCAAAATAAATATCAAAATAACATTTTTGTAAAATTTAATTCGAATAAAATTCTCACCAACGGCTGTTTCTTCATCCATCAATCAGTGAATAGCTTACAGTCAAATGGGAATCTCGTACCGTCTCTCTCTCACAAGTAACAAAACAAATAAATGTAAAGAATGAAACAGAGATGGAAGTTTCAGAAAAATGATATATTGAAGTATGTTCATATAACCCCTGTTCACACGGATGCCTGTAGGGTAGAGTCTGCAGGAGCATTATAGATTCGCCGCAAAAGGGAATGTGGGCATAATTGATTTTTTTCTTTGCTAATGGTTTCGACTTATCAAACCCAAATGTTACCACGTGCATCTAACATTTTGAACAGAAGTGATTGATCAAAAGATTACATGAATGTATGCACTAATTTTTACATTTTTATGTTGTATACTACTTTAAATGTTTTTTTTTCTACTCGATTTTACATTTATTTAGTTATAAATAATTATAATAGAATATATATTATCTAATATAATGATATTGGATGTTTGTGTGTTTGAATGTTACTCAATCAAGCAAAAACGGCTGACGGATTTGGATTGCATATTATTGCCAGATTGATACATTATGGCAGTTTATTGCCTGAATTAATATATATAGGATACCTACTCATTGAACTGAAAAAAATGTTAGGAAAAAAGGTTCCCGAGGAATCGACTAAAAATCTAAAAAATTCGGCGAAGCCAACGTCGTCACAGTGATAAAAATATCAGACATTATAAATTACTCTTATGATTTATCAAGTGTTAAATATTTCATTTTTTTGAAAAATACCTATGCTGGTAAAATATAAAGTTTGTCAATGACTTAAATGTACTGTATTCTAATTTTTAATATGAAACCAGAATAGGGAATTTTAAAATCTCTCACATTAAATATAGTAATGGAACAATCTGTTGTGGATTAAAAGAGCAAAATTTAAATCCCGTTACAATGATTTATTGTCGCGTAGATGCGATGTGAAGGCGTAAATTAAAACATAAAATTAGCGATCACGAGATACGAGCTCCTGTTTCATTAAAAAGTAATGAAAACTTCCTCAGAATATTAATTGGTCCAGTTATAAAGTGAACTCGATAAAATACTACCTTAACGTAGTACTAATAATACATGTATTTAATTTATTCTTACTACCAACATACAAGCTATTACATCTGTTATCAAGAATACACTCAGCCTGTTCTCTTATTAGAGGCTCGTTTGATAATACTCTAGAACGAGTTAAAGGACACCTTTTTAAAATTCCATTCCAACGTTTACAATAATATAATATATTCTTGTAATTTTCCAATTAAAAAAAACATACTGTTGACATCCTGACGCGTGTGTACGTACAGTGCAAACAAATTTAATAGCAATTAAATGTACTCGAACTAAACTGACACGTTTGTCTCGTCTTCTCGTGCGAAATAAGCGTTATTTGCATTAACTAATTATATTGCAGATGTCAGTTTTGAAGAGACTCGACGAATTATAATGTAGGCGAAATAAATAAAAATTGCAGCACGCAACAAATTATATATATTTAAATAAATATTGAATTCTCTTAAACAAGTTCAGACTACCAGTATAGAATTAAAAGAAGATTGTATTGTTAAATGATCGCGCGTGATATAACTCAGACACCCTAATTGGAGTATATTTTAATGAACTATAGGCAAGGTCGTCAAGACTGGTATGACAATGACAATTCGTAATTCTTCATTGCTGATTATTTACATTAATATAAATAGTAATATTGTAACTATTCATGTTATGGCAATTGGCAAATGAATGGTTACAACTGTCACGGAGCTTATAACCGATGGGGTAGATGAGTTCTCGAATGAACTGCACGAATTGGAAGACACAGCGTGGGACGCACAGCAGCCAAGTGAACAGATGACCTAAAAATCATTACAGTAAGCGATTGGATGCGTAGGGCAGAAGACCGCGTGCGGTGGCAAACCATGGGAAAAGCCTATATCCTACATACAGTGGAGAGACACAGGCTGCTGCGGATGATGATAACGTTTTCTTACAAGGTACAGAGATGATGGTGAACAGGAGACTATTCTCTATATACGAGTATGTTTTAATGCATATTAAGTCATATGCATATATGATTCAGGCATGACCGACGTTTTTCAACATTTCTAGAAAATTAGAGGTCTGTATACAGTACAGTGATTCTTTATTGGATTAAACATAAGTTTCATGCAAAATAATACCAATAAAATAAAGCTTCAATAGTCTATACATTGCTTATTACGACATTATATTCTATGGTGCATAGTAACAGAAAAGTAACGTATCTATGCATAGTCTTATATTTATGTTTTTTAGTTAAAATGATTTATATGGACTCCCGCTATTATTGTTTACGAACTGATCGCCGAACACAAAGCGTAAAGATCTATATCGCGTGGAGTAAATGCGTTCGGCATGATGCGAGAATTTTGACACCAAACACATCTGATAACATCTTAAAACATTCTAATGTTTTAAACAAACTGTTTTGTGTGAGACTAACTTAATTTTGTGAGAATAAAAGAGATATTCCCCGATCATTGTTTGATATATCGATGTGGTTCCCGTATAAGTTTTTTATTAATCACATGCGGGGGCAGTAAATGGAAGTCCGTTATACTGTTAGACAAGGGAAAAAAAACGGGATAGAATCGATCATTACAGTGAAGTTTTGTCATTTAATATTGCCTATAAAATAGCCCTAAGTACGAATTAGTCATGGATGTTTCGCTCGTGATCTAGGTGTTTTTATCTGGCATGCATATGCAAATATGTCCGATAAACAGTGCTCAGACTGACCGGTAATAACAGGTGTTCGTATATGTCTAAGACAGGTATAAGAAATGAAGATTCAAAACATTTTATTTTAACAAAGTTGGTCTGCTTATTAGGGATACCAATTTACAGCGTGTAATAACTTTTAGTTGGAAAAGGCTTCGAACAAAGTAATTTTAATTTTAATTAGATATGAGTACCTTGAAGGTATTTCGCTGCAAAATTAAAGTAGTCAACGAATTATGCTATTTATTAACTCAATTTCAATTAAACATTTCTAAGAAATATTATTAGAATTAAAAGCAAGATATTTCTAATATATTTTTTATTATCATGGTCAAAAATGCTGGCATTTTAGGAAAAGTATTCAGTTGATATAAAAGTAAAAAGAGTTTCTTTTTTATTTACAAGTGAGTCTGACAGTCAATTTGATAGTAGGTGTCTACAGTCACCTACACAAGCAACACTGAGAACAAGTGCAAGTGTAAGTGGGCTGTCGTCTTTAATCTTAAATGAACAATATTGTTCATAATATAAAATATAAAAAATAAGAATAGAGGAATGCGCTCTGTCATTTCTTACTTCTTGGATGACTATGAGAAGGCTATCCGATTCGATGGAAACATGGGCAGTATACTTAAACAGACTGCTTCTAAAGGGTTGTATTGGAAAATTAAGGGGGAGAGATATGTCCAGCAATGGATGTCCTACGGCTGAGATGATGATGATCCCTCACTCAATCATCGAAATACAACGTTGTGTCATACGCTATTATTTCACGGGAATCTTCTGTGGTCGTTACTGTCTGAGGATAGTAGAATCCACTTCATGGGAATGATAAATTAAATAAAACAGTTTTATAACGTAAGCCTAACTTTTATATGTAAGTTATTTGCACGAGGTGTTTCTTA
The DNA here is from genome assembly GCA_945859745.1 of Synanthedon formicaeformis. Classification (NCBI taxonomy): domain Eukaryota; kingdom Metazoa; phylum Arthropoda; class Insecta; order Lepidoptera; family Sesiidae; genus Synanthedon; species Synanthedon formicaeformis. The sequence goes on from OX243957.1 coordinate 9,418,255, forward strand.
AAGAAAATTAAAAAGTGGACTCTTCTATTTGCAATAACACGGGGGCAAATGCGTAACTCTAATAGTAAATGTATCTACGAGTGTAGTAAAATGACCATTACTTACCGCAAATATATAATATTCTAAGCTATTACATCTGGTTTTAAAACTCATGCGGGCATAATATTTCAAGTAAGTAAACACAAAATCGTGATGGAAATAAATTAGATTTAATTGCACAGGTGTGTGAAGTATACTCAGAAAAAGATAAATAATTTTATAGCCTATTTAAAAATTAGTTTTAGCTAAGTATTCTTAACTTTAGAGCCCTTTTCAATTATTTTTTATTTGAAAAGAAGTGTCGATAGAACATAAAAATGCAATTTTTTAATGATGGAAAAGCAATTGTAATTGCATATTAACTATTGGTCCAGCAATTGGGTAGCAAAGAAAGAGTAAGATAACTTAAGTGAAGGAGAAACTATAATAAAGAGAAATAGTAAGATGGAGAGTGTAGTAATATAATTAAGGAAATTTCTATATTTTTATATAAAAAAAATCATTCTAGAGGAATTATGTGATGGCATTTTTCAATAACAATACATATATAAATTATTTAGTTATTTAAAAGACGTTGCGATTTCAATTTATTAATAAGGACGACATCAGCGTAACACATACACTGCACAGTCCAAGGAAAGGTATGTACCAGTTGAAATAAAATATTTAAGTCCCACATTTAAGGACCACATAGAGTACCTATCTACTTTCTAAGACCATAAAAATTATACTGCAGCCATAAAATAATTGAATCATGAAAACATTGGATCTTAAATAATGTTGAAGCAAAGAGTTCGCGCAACGAGCTTAACCGCTCACCTACAGACCCGTTGCCCGTATTCCCATTTAAAGCATAAAAAATGACAGGGATAATGTTAGGATCTAGTCGTGGATAAGACTAGAGAAAACACTAGAGTCGAATGGTTAGAATGGTTAGGACAATGCATAATTTATTACATTTTAGAATACGTCACAGTTAAATAAGTAACTGTCGTTTAATCAGGATTCGTCTGTACTCGGTCACATACCTATAAAAGTGTTATATTTTTTGGAACCTAAGGTTCCAAACTATTTTGAGCTCCTATAGAGCTCTATTGTTGTGTAAATGCAAGCGCTCTATTATTCTGAATATTTCGATCGTTTCCGGTTTCTAATGGCATGAGCTCACTTACTTTTTTAAATTAATTCATTTTTTAAGTTATTAAATTTATTACCATAGGTAATGTCCTACGGTATATTTTATTTATTTATTAAAATCTCATAAATACCTTAAATAGAAGCCGGCAGACAAGCTGATGGTCCCTCGGTGGAACACTGCTGACCTTGATGTTATATGGTAATGGGCACATAATGGGCGCTGACTCACCGAAACCCAAAATCATACCTACTGTTATTTCACGGTGGTCCTGTGTAAGGGATGATTACTGTCACAGACGCACTGCAAAGTATATGATTGTGGAACGCAGTATGTCTTGGCAATACCAAATTATATTGTATTTAACTGAAAACAAAAATGCACCGCTCCGTCTAAATTCTTGTCTATGTTCGTGTGTGTGGTTAATGCGGTTGATGTTATGCAAAACTGAACCAGTCAGTGGCAGCTGACTCTTAGACATCTATTAGTCGAAGCACCATCTACATGCAAATTGTTTCTCCTCTCCCCACTGTTTATTAAGGCATTAGGATAAAAAATATTGCACATCAATATACAAGATAAGACCTATTAGGAATAATAACAAGATTAATTTAATACTGAAGAATTTTTTAATCACTTTTACTATTACTTAAATGTAATAATAATATTATTTAAATTTTTATCTACAAGCAATTGCTATTAATGCTTATGTGTTGATTAGAACAGGATGTACTTGTAATATAGGTTTGTCTTCAGAAGAAGGTAATTAGGTTTATATTTCCTGCAAGTGGAAATATTAAAACAGAAAATCAATCAATTTAGATACTGTTGGGGATAAGTATTTTCATTTATTTATTATAGATAAATGTATGAGAATTTTCAATTATTGCATGTACCTATAACCAGTATGAGCGCACAGTTTTATACAGGACTGTCTCATACTGGTTTTATACAGGAAAGTGGCTTAAAAGAAATAAAAGGTATAAGAGTCTTATTGTTTGAAAGTTCAAAGAATACTTACTTAGCTAAGGAAATGTTACTGTGCAAAATTCGAATGACTTCTTTATTAGTCTGATTCTGGTTTGACCTAAAATAGAACAAATATTTACTTACGACATAATGTTATCACAATTAGATACATTTTAATTTATACATTGTAAACAAAACAAACTAGAATTATCTGGTTGTAACAAGACCCTTTCTTTTTTCTGTAGCACAGTTTAATGTGCAGGTATGACCACAATTAGCTCGTCCACTAAAGGAGTTGCACCTGCTAAAACTTTGTAATTGCCCAGTACTGGGCTGATTGTTATTAAAACTAGTTCGTCGAAACCTATTAGATTATGTAGATAATTATAAACAATATAGATTTTTTTTCGTAAATTTCCGGAATTTGAGATGTATTGCGGTCTTTGTGCTATTTATGTAAATCTAAAATATTGGTTTTCTATTTGCTTCTTCTAAGGATCTGTCGGAGAACAAAAGTGGACGACATATCCCAAAATGTCGCAATGTAATGTAATGTAGTTGAATGAATTTCCTTTCTAGATCTATTTATTTTGCCTAGAAAATCTCGTTAAGATATTATATTTTATGTCATTGTCTAAAAATTTTCCCTCCATTGAATTGTAATTTTTAACGGTTCTGAAAAAAATGCTTACAAATAAATATTGTTCATAGAAATATCTTTATTTCAAATCAAATTTACCGATTTGTATATTAGCAATGAGATTTTATTTGCATAATTGTTTTGCTTATTAGTAGTAAGTATGCAAATTACAAATTCAATCGGCTTACATATTTTAGGGGAGATTGCAATCCGCAGAACATCGGCAGAAACAATAATGTCAATGCACTGTATTTTATAACATCTACCTACAGAGGACTGAAAAACATATTCTTATGCCTTGCATTAAATGTGTGTGCCTATACAATATAACCTCTCTCCTAGAAGAAAATGAATATTTACTTATAATAAAAATAATATTTATTAATTCAAGTTACATTATATTCATTAACTCGATTAGTTATATATTTATTTATAATTAAATATGTTTAAGATTTAAGTCAGAATGATGCTGTTATGTTGCGGTGATTGAGTAAGGGATGCCAGAGCCAATTTCCCTATTCCTTCCTAATCCCTTATCCTCTATCCTATTGTAGTCAGCAGCACACTTGCACCGCCTATGTGCAAAAACAGACACAAAGCGGGTGCGGGCGCGGGCGCGGGCGCGGGCGCGTCTAGTTTTAATATATTGGGTCGCGCTTAATAGACACACTAACTACCCGCCGGCGCGTCTTGCCTAGTGGCGGGCGCGGGCGCGGGCGCTAGAAGCGGGTGGCGCGCGACTAGCTTCTTTCAACCGTTCCGCCTGTATCGGCCACACCGAACGTGCGTGTACATTGCCCAGACGCTCGTAACGAGTGGGCAAGGTAAACTGTTTTGAATTTAGACGCCACAAAAATGGAAATTAATACAGACGTATTATGCTTTTTCTGTAGTTTGTGTTCATTTTTATTAATCTTTTTTCTATTTTACTTAATATGTAGTTAAAAGTACTTATAGACATTCTAGTATATTCATAAAATTTATCCGGATGCAACCTTAAGTCAGTATAAATCATGTTGAATTCTCCCAACGTTTCTCTTTGTTTATTTATTTCATGTATCAGAAACTTCACGCAACTCATTTTCCATTGAAAATATGAATTTTCTATCAATAATATAAGGTCTTCATCCATGGTTAAGATTGATCAATGTTTTTGACATCTGACCCGCTAGTAACTCGAGCGTTCGCTGTCTGGCCGAAATTGCGCTAGACCCACGCGCCCGCGCCCGCTACCCGCACCCGCACTTTCGGTTTGTTTGCGCACTAAGACGGTAGTCACTTTTGATCTAGTGGACAGTCAGCTTGTCTGACGACCTTTACATAAAAAAAAAATACAGTATCTGCCATATTAAACACAATTAAGCGGAACAATTTATAAGAACATTCACTGTCGTACAGTCGATCGAACATGTAAATATACCTACTCGATTCTCGATACACGCTGTATTTCTTCTAGGGGATCCAACCGCCATTGTGAAGTGACTCGACCAACTCAGCATTTGGTTCAATAAAACTTATCACCTGCTACTCGAAATTTGCTCATAATAAATATTTGGATTCGGATTAAAATTGCAAATCAACACTAACAAAATGAGGTTATCTTCTCAGAAAAGGTCATTGAACATAATACGCTTGTGGTGCGCGTTTAATGTATGTAAAATTATGTTCGATAATTATGAAAACGCTACAAAAATAACAAAACTCAACGTCCTCCTGAAGGCCGCGCGCGCGCATGTAGCGCAAACTATGACGCACACATGCGAATGTGCGCGCGCGCCGCTTCATGTAGTGAATGCCCTCTACCATGCGCTATGTTAATTAAAACGACCAATAAGGCGCCCCGTCAACATATTTAATTTTTAATTTATGAATTGCCTACTAAATCGCATAGAGCGTATACAAGGAAGGTTTGTGAGATGGATTAACCAATATACGCATTACCTTCCTTTACACTATGCTGATTTTTGCAAGCGTCACAACTTACTGTCCTTGCAGTAAATATTTTTTTCCGATATCTCGATATCTGTTCTGGGACTCTCAACTGTTCGGTTCTGTTGCCTGAAATGTTGCGGCTTCAGGTCGGACCCAAGCGTGGAAGAAAGGCAAAACTGTTCCATGTCTTGCTATCTCGAACTAATTACCTCGTTAACTACAGAGTACTCACAACTTACAATGATAAGTTTATATTCTTAGACATTTTCTACCTGCCAAAAATATATTTTAAGAGCAGTGTCGTGAATACACTGAAGGAAAAATAGAAACAAACATACACACACACGCACACCTTGAATCCTTACCCAGATCCCAGATAAGTAATAGGGTAATGAAACCCTGTAAATAAGTAGCAATGCAAGTAGTTATATTGTCTCTATTGTACCTATGTTATTTCGTTTTGCTGTAGGGTTTTTGTTGAAAATAAAATAAATAAATAAACTGCTCCCATTAAGTTCATTGTACTGAAACTCTTTTTCAGAGGCATCGACAGCGCAGTGGCCTTGATCGAAATGACAAGATTATTTGTTAACAAGCCGCTATTGACAACTTCGACTTCGCCGACAGTATTCCATCGTTTTTATAATTATTTACTGATCTGGATGCCAATCGCATAGCTCCACGCTGCTACATCAGATAAATCTAATAAACTTTGCGAGTTGCCACAAATTAACCGCGCTTTACTGACATAAGAATTAAAACCAGTAATTTATCTGTCTCATAAATGGTAATGTTGTACTTTTCCGTACCTTTTGTTTGCATTAAACTATTAAGAAAGCAATTAAAATGCATTAAACAGGTGATAAAAAATGCAATAATTCCCGCAAATGATGTGTTGATTGGTCTTCGAACTCGTCAATGTGGGAGATCAAAGTTAGCCGTCCTGAGTCGCCGGAGCATATCGATCGTTGGATCTTTGTCACTCGGTCTCGATTCGAAACGCGACCGAGACGCGACCGGAGAGACATCGTCGAAACACAGGCGCCGCCGCTGTTGGCAATTAATGTAACCAAAGATCATCAATAAACAACATTATCACTTCATCGTCTCTGACACCAAAGGTATTTAAACAGCTAGGGACCAATATAAGTTATAAGGTACATGTGCAAGTATTATAAGTTTTGAATATTCAGTCACGCACGCCTTTCAACATACTCCGTGCGCAGCAGTGGTCTGGTTAAACGGGTATGTCTTTTTGTTATTTAGCTACCGAAACGTGAAATGGTGATTTTAAAAATATAATTACAATGGACGGACTCTTTGATGGAATTCGCTTACGTTCGATACTCGGCATGGGTCTAGTTAAAAGCGCGACAAAGCATGTTCTAATGACCGACTGCTGTATTTTAAAAGCGGTCTGACCAATTATGACCATTTAAACGAATCGGCCGACGTATGACGATCAGGGCGGACTAGCCGTCATTCCATCTACGGCAATCCAATGTTCGATCAGTGGCGGCGCTTTCATATAACTTTCTTGGAAATTTAGACGCATTTTGATCTTAAATACACGTACAGAGAGCCGCACGTACAGCCCACATCTAATTTCAATAAGTATTCAATAAGTAGCCCCAAAATAAACAACTAAGCTTGTAATTTGAACCTATATAACGAACTTATACCTACAACCAGCCATAATTAGCAGTTTGTTTCTGTAGTTGACCTCTCCAGGAATCGAACCTGTAATTTTGACAAAGTTCATATATTTCATTTAATGTAAACACAAAGAAAGCAGAGTATCTGTAGGTACACATTTGCACACACACAAGACACAAACTTACTTAGTTTAATTGAAATATGATGTTCTATTCATCACATATTAAATCACTATTATAGTTTGTTTAGTGACTACAAATAATTCTCCCCATAACAAATTTAAACTGTTAATAAAATATAAAGAATGAAAATATTGCAGCCAATTTTGTGGCATAGTGTACGGTCTACTGACAAAACAAATAAACATTGAACTCAGTACTAAATATATTACGACATTGATTGCTTAATGCCTTAATATGTAGTGCACTTGTGTAACGACATTGACAATTAGAAAGAATGATTTTCATATCTAGTTTTGCTTAAATGCCCTATGGGCTAATATTCTGTAGATAGATTATTGCTGATCTCCAATAGTATATACGCGCTTCCTTCATTTAGAAACTGGAAATTAATCATAGCTCGTTTATCGTTTACAAACGAGATCTCGGGAGCAAACAGAACCGATTGATCGCGTGGTAAGATTCGAAATTCGAGTTACGCCAGAGACTCGCGTGAGCTTCTCATGCACAGATAGGTACAAAGAGATAATACGCAAAACAGATCATGCGCTTTGATAAATGAATCACATATATGTATATCAGTTACTATTATATCATGGGAGATCAGCTCCGAGGACCCTAGGCTCTTCTAGAAATACAAACTACACAAAAACTCAAAGAAAATTGAAATTAAAAGGGATCATTTGTATTATTTCCATTTCTCGTAATTAAAATTTAAACATAAATACTTCTTTACATCTAAGTACACGTAGGTACTTAGATACTACGTAGGTATTAAAAATATCTGAAGTAAAATATTATAGCCAATTGCAGGCCCTGAAAGAGCATAATACTAATAATATAATATTAGTATGGAATAATATTACTGCAACTTACACACACTTACTTTCAAAGTAAATTGTGTAATACATTTTAAAACTCTGCACAATGTGCAGCTTTCCTGAAAGGCATTAAAGCGCAACGAATTTTGTACACCGACTTACTACATATCATATACTCGTACACACAGCATACACATCACGTACCTACTAAAGATTAAATGAGCAAATGATAATCGAATGCCCGCGAATTTGCACAGTACAACTCAGTGTTTAGCCACAAGGCAGCCCCGAACGTAACTCCTCCTTCCATTGTGTTCAACAATACGCTGTAACTTCTCACTAACGAGACTTAAACATTATGTCGTCAAGTTACAAGCGATCAGCGGTTCTCCTTCATTCATTTTATACATTAGCGACCAGCTCCCGCCTTCGCATGGGTACAATTTTTTTTCTGCCAAACATTCCTCGTTTAATGTTCTTTCCGTTATTGAAACCCGCATGAAAATACGTTTAGTAGTCTTTGAGATAATCGCGAACATACATACAGTCATATATACAGACAGACGGCTGGATACTTTGTTAAATAATATGTAAGGATTAATTTGCAACATTTATAGAATTCGCACATAATATCAATTACTTTCAACGTCTCTCGTTTCACGTAACAAGTTGCTTGTACATTATTTAATGGGTCACTAATATTAAACTGATTGCGAACTCTCATTACTTGGACCAAACAAGAAAAGCCCGCAGCGTCTTCACATTTGTAAAAACCGTAATAAGCGTTCTCTTTTGGCATATTGTATTGACACACGATAAATATTTGCAGGATTACACTTCACGTATTAGTGTCAGAGAATACATCACTTCATGTATTCATAAGTATTATAATTTATTCTTAACTAGCGACCCGCCCCCGGCTTAGCACGGATGCAATTTTTTTTCTGTTAATTATATATACAAACCTTCCACGTTTACCGCTCTTTCCATGAATGAAAACCGTGTCAAAGTATGTTGAGGGGTTTAGAAAAAAATAGCGGAGAAATAGACAGACGGACAGCGACTTTATTCTTTATACTATGTACCTATAGAAGCTGCATTGTGGTGGTGATTATTTAAAACCTTAAATTATTTAAGTGAACACTGACAGTTATATAAGTCTAGTTCACACATCGAATCTAGACTAATGATTGATGTGGTTAGCAAAATTTCTGAAATATTAATCTCAGATTTTTTGTCACGATAGTGCGTCGCTGTCATATTGACGATAATACTAAACAATACATTTGGTGTGATGATATATTTATTGTTTAATCCTGAAATGGTTCTGCAATTTATATTGTCCTTTATATTTAGATGTTAAAGTCCTTCCTAGTAGAATTTTTGGATATCAAGGAATACGTTTTTCTACAATCTTGAGTTAACAAGTAACGTGGGACTATATAAGTATTTTTGACTGAATATGCATTTTATAAACCAAATGTTTTGTCATCTTGAACTTGCCACATCTTCACATCATGAGAATATACTCGTAATAAATTAAAAGAATGAGCAAAATGTCTAATATGACATTTTGTTAACGTTGTTGTGAGAACCTAAAAATGTGTTACCTACTGTTTCATTGATTATTCAATATCTAAAATAATAAAAATTATAATTTAGTGTAAACCTAAACATAAATAATTGTGTGCGTTGATTGCGCGCTTTTTACTCCTTCTTAATTAACGCTTCTATCTTCCGTTTTTAATTCAATATAATATGTTGGAATGTATCGAGCGCCGTTCTTAAAAAAGCCTAATTTAATTTAACAGGTAGGCAGTGTTTCTTTAATAATAGGCTTACCTCTAAATTACATAGTGCGGTAATAGCTCCCGAGCAATCAGCAATTCTTCATTTTTGCTACTGTTTTTTTTACTATCTATAAAAAACATGATCCCAAAAATGGAACGTAGCATCTCCTTATCCGGTTGCTATGCTATTGCTAAACGAAATGAATGAAATTTTTCTATAAACTAGACATACAAAACTGGTCCTCGTTCAATATAAGGCAAGGCCTGTTGTTTTATGCTTTTGTTATTAAATAACTTTAGAAAATAAATTGACAATGAAGACATAAAGCAAAATGCAAGAAACATTATTATGTTGATGCTAAATTGTAGCGAATTACTACTTTTTTATTAGAATGGACGTTGAATGTTTTATTAGGTACTTCGTTCTAAGCCAATTTAATAAAATATAACTAACCAAATACTATTTGAGAAGATAAGTTTTAAAATATCACATTATCTTAAAACGTTATTAATAATATTTATATTTATTGAAAGAAAGGTTTCTCGCGAAGTTCACAGAAGATCTGGAGATTACGCCTTTAGAAAAGGTGTTCATAATTTTTTATATGTTAAGTTACACAGACAGGCTGATAACTGTCCATTTGATGGTAGGTGAACTGGCCTTAACTCAAGCAACGCCACAGGTTTTGCAAGCGCATAGCTTAAAAATAAAAATATATAATAGCATAAATATATAATTTCTCAGAAATTATAGAGTCCTAGATCATAAACCCGATCTAATAAGATTTGGGCCCTCATTAAAATGCGATGACTGCGCAGAATGTTCAAGTTATAAATCATTATAGTAACGATACAGGGAGCGGTTTTGGTCGGACACGTATAAGGGGTAGGTAATGCACATTGAAGCCGATGTGGTTTTGTTACCGAACCCGTCAGCACACGTCGCCAAAATTACAGGGGCGAGAGGAAACTTAGCACTTGTTTAGGTGTTAAAATTGCCATAATTTCGATCGGCACTTTAAAACGCCTCCGCAAAGCAAGCCGACTTTTTGCCTTCACCAAAAAAAGTGTATTTTCGATGATATGTGGCCGAAACCGATAACCTTTAAATTGTTTTATCCGAAATGGATTCGTTCGATCGTGTGAAAATAATATGCGGCTGGATCCACGTGCACACAATTTAAAAAACAAAACTAATAAAAGTTATACAAAACATCGTTATAAGGATAATAAACTATGCAGTAACTTCCGTTCATAACTCTTACTTTCATTGTTTCGTTTTATATCTTAGAATGACTTGCATTGTTGTCTAAAAACAATAACCACGGCTACTTGTTATATTTTATGAACGTTACAAGTTCGATTATTTTTTCAATTAGAGCAGAGTATGTTATAAAAAAGAGATAAAGATTTTATTATGATCTTTTATTAACTTAGAATTTATATTCAGTGAAATATTCATTTAGAGTCAGCTCTAACATCGAAAACAGTAGATTTCTGTCTTAGCTTTATTTATGATAAAGGCTACGATCTTTTTAATGGCGACCATCACTTAAAAGTAAAAACAGCCCTTATCGACCTCGTATGATAATTTGTAATACCATACAAGATGGAGGCAAAGCTCCTGTCGTCTTGTACCTACTCACGCATCTACACAACAGATTTTATTATTTTGTCACGATTTTCTCATGCTTTGAAAAATAAATAATTGAACTTCTTACAAAATATTTTTTTAATCTATATTGCTCATATATTTTTGTCAGGCGTTAACTTTTTTATATTTTTAAGTTGATCCCTTGGGAATAGTATTTGTTTCTTAATGAAATCTCTTAATGAAATTTCATGATGATCTGTTGTGAATTTTATTCATAATAGCTTATTTTCATCGCTATTTTATTTCTACTAACAAATGACGTCGCATTTGGTTGAAAAATAAAACAAATTAAAAATCGAACATTTCTTAAAGAGTTATATGATTGATAAATTGATATGATTATCTAACATTGTGATTCGATTCGTCTCGCTCTGCTATCGAAAAGACAGCGTTGATTTCGTACAATCGATTTATATTAACATCATTCATTGGTATCATTCAAACCTTTTATTATGTTATAAGACGCACTCAAGTTCATTATAATAACTTCTTCATCAATTCTCGAAATGCTTAGGTGGTTAATTTTATTGTTTTATTTTACTTCAATACTATCACAAAACGTAAGATTATTAAATAATTATTAGATTTTACAAAAATTCTTTGACAAGTAACCTTTGTAGAAGCTGTTATTTACCATATAAGTGTTATATTTCTATCAACCTATTATAATAAAAACAGATTCTATGTATTTCGCAGCCCAGCGTTCTGGGCTATCTTTTTAATTTTACTCATTTTTAAGTAATACAATAAATATTGAAGTGGCAATTAGATATTTTTCACAAATAAATCCTCGTTGTTTTATGTTGTATATTATTATAAAAGTTGAAACCATCTACATTATGAATTACAGCAGCGGTACAGAATGTACCTATCTAAAATAGATTGTATTACATATTTAATTTTGTGCCTATAAAGCAACCCATTTTACGCCGACACAAGGCACCAAAAATTATAAATGTGTGAGCAAGCAAAAACTTTTTTTTTTATATAAAATGTAAGTTATGAAAACAATTATTTCATGCTCGATTTTATTTTACACGGTCAGCCACAATATTGCATGTTTTTGACTTGTACTGATAGATGAAATTAGTTACATGTATTCAAGACATGATATTGAGAATGTTTGAAGTGTGACGGCGAGACAAGTGTGGCGACAACAACTGGTTTGTGTTGGTTGTTACGCCGAATTGTGCAAAAAGGGTTCTACCTGCAACCTGTGCAATGCCACCAAAAGTTTGCCCGGGTAAAACAAGGTGAAGCCTTTGGGATTGTGAGGAAACTTTAGTGGCGTGTTGTAAGCGTTGTCGTCGCGCTACATTACACAATATTCACAATAGAACCCTTCGTTCGATCTACTTAAGGGCCTTTACATTTTTTTCGCGTGTTTAATTTTGGAGTCAACAAGATGGACTTGGGGTTTCTCGGCAAACTGCTAAACAATTGTTGCGTCACGGTCAATAGAACACTCAAGGGTTTTTGCGTACATTTTTTTTCCTCTTAGTAAATTCAACAATTCGAAACCAGTCCACTCTGATTTTCCATTTACAATCTTAAAGTATGGATTAGAATATTTAGCGCAAGCATAATTCAACCATAATGGGATTAGTTAAGAGATTTTTGTAAAGGGTACATCATTGTGTAAGTATAACCATAGAGTAAATAGTACTTAACCAGTACTATCTACTCTATAACATAATAGTATACTGACACACTGATTTATCGTCTGCCTGCAAAACAACTTTTTTTAAATTACCTTCTTGCATTGTTGAAAAAAAAAATACAACCAACTGAAGTAAGTAAGTAATTAAACGTTAAAATTCAGTTAAAACTTTAAAGCATATTATATGTCTTGTTTTCGTTTTTATTTTTTAGCCAGTCAGGGCCAAACTGTGTTTGCTACAAATCGCTTTATATTTTGTTATAACAATAAAAATAATTCAGAAGCGAAAGCCATATGTATGAAAATAAATACAAACAATAATGATATAATTACCAGATCGGTAAAATTATTACAACTAAAATAATATATTCAAACTTTGACTGGCCTAATTAGTCCATACATAGTTTTTAACTTTCTAAGACCTATTATCAGGACCGAGACCTTTTCAATTCGGAGAGTAAATTGAGTTTAGATTTTTTTTAAACATATCATTAGTATTCCGTTCTATAAAGTATTACATTGAATTCTCTGGAAGCAATTATTTTATCTTATCAGTTAGCTAAGCTTTGTAGCAGCTTGAAACGCTCAAAACTTGTTTATATTTTGATATTTTAAACTGCCTAAACATGAAACGGAAATGCCAATCATTGTAATGATTAAAAATTTTGCAAAATTTTAATCAAATGGAACCGTGTAATATTCCTAAAAAGATTTTTTTGCCACGTACAACTAACCATTTTAACGCCTTTTGTGAAAAATTAATTTCAACAAAGCATTTTGTGGGACGGATAATTTTCTCATTAGTGTTTTTATCTAAACTTTATAAAAGAACGTTTTTATGTTTAATCTTTGACCCGATCTTTAATAAGAAATTATAATAACCAGAACATTGAGCCATTGAGAAACCAGAAATTATAATAACCCATTGCGAAAAATTGATTTCTTTCTATTCAAATATTTCGAATAAATTTTTGTACGTAGAATTAGAAAATATTAATCTATATTTATGAAAACAAAAGTAAGTATAATTTTTTTTAGTCAATTTTGAATTGCCTATAAAATCTAATAAAATTGAAAATATTCATTCAATGCTGTAAACAGTTATGTTTCTAAACGTCATTTCATGTTTAATAACATCATTTCCTCAAACCATCATCAAACTTAATCTCCATATCCACTTAGGCCCCATATCTCTTATCTAGGGTTCAACAAAACCTACTTATCAGACTTACTTTCGCATATCGGCACTTAACATATAGGTAATAAAAAAGATGGTCAATTCGCAGAGAGCCTTTACAAATTTAACACTGAACAACATTGTCAAGCGAATGTTAACAACAATTACCAGCGATAATTTATTAAATGTTCAATATTGGCGACAGGAAACCACTTCTAACAATAAAGAAATATTTACAATCACTCGCGCCCCCAATTCCTGTACAGATTAGAAAAATTGTGCTCGTGCCATTAAAGAGATTTATATCTTAACACAATATCGATCGTAAATTTGTATCCGACTTTACAATTTCACACAATAATGCACAATTCCCGTAGAAGGAAATAAATGGCGTACCAATTATTTACAGAGCACACCCAACCGGAAGTTTTCGAGTATTTTACCGGTAAATCTATTGAACGTAGCTTCTATTTTAAACAAATATGAAATTTACGAGAGACGCGTAAGCTAGGAAGAATGAAGGATTACACCGAAATCCTGTTTTTGTTTGTTTTCTTTGATGTAATTCTTTTGTATTGGTTTTGTGTTAGATGCGGAGTGACGCCTTTACACTCGGATTTTGAACCTTAAACATTCTCCGGACAGATTTTGATCATTCGAAAATAACTTCATTTCAGTCTGCCAAATTTCACCTAAGTGCGTTGAGCTATGTTTGCGTGAAAGATTAACAAAAATCCATACAGTATTTTCACAAACTTTCGCATTTATAATTGTGAAATATATGTCATCACTATTTTTTTTAAAGTTCTCTATGTCATATATCAAAAACTTTAATTAGCTAATGTAATTTTTTTGTTTCAACCACCTGCCAGACATCAGCACAGAAGATTCAGATTATTGATACATGTAACCTTGTATACGCATAACGGGACAAAACCATTTTTTGTTTGTTTACACTGGACATCTAAATTAGTGTAAAAGAATTGGAACACAAAGATTCTTATCGTTGAATATACGACGGCCCCAAAAAGTTCGGATGACCACTTAAAAAGTTTCTGTGAGTATAACACCTTTGCGATTGGCTTTATCATTACCGAGTCCCAGATCATTTGTCAATATTTTTCATTCAGTTGGAATATCCTTACTAGAAGATATGCTTAAAAGCGTCGGCTTCTGTATCTGAGAACGGGTGTCCTTGTTATCGAAATTAATACTGTGAATGATTGCTTTGGCTTCATGTGAAACATCAGCTTCTGGTCCTATTTAATCTTTATCATGATTTACATTCAAACGTTCGTTTTAATTAAGTCTAATTAATTAAAAACCCTGTCATTATTTTTTATCATTAACGTAAGATAATATTTCTTCAGTTAACTTTAGTTTTCACAGTGCATTGGTATCTTTACAATTTATTTAACCAAGTAATTTTCTATCGATATCTCATGCTAAGTAGCAAAGGTCTAATCAAACAACTTTATTTTAATTGGTACTCTCGAAGGAAATCTCTTTTTCAATTAATAACAAGAAAGTAATTGAAGCAACTAGATCGTCTCGACTTCCGCACAAACTGATCGATGACATCAACTAATCCAGGGTAGACTCTTTTAATTAATATAAATTTATTAGTGCCTTAGTATTACAATATACCATTACTTAGTGGTACAACTGAATAATCTTCGAAAGTGTTCTTTTGAAATTAAACTACAGTAAAAAGTAACTATATTATATTTGTTCGAATTTAGTACACGCGTGCCATTGCTAACAAAGTTTAATCATACTTTTTGGATTCTCTTAAAATTATTTGTTAAGTAGTTTAATAGTTTTTTTCTTATGTATAATAATTTTGTAAAATTATATGGAATATTCTTGAATATAGTCTTGCTTTAATACACACTCTGAATAATAACTACCGAATGATAACAATGTAACACGTTAAAGTTTCTATTGTATATGAAAATATTTATTTTAGGCGATATTTTTTACTATTGGGTGGTTACTGGATAAAAGGTAGTGCTTTTATCCAACTTTTCATCTCACAGATCTATACAATCTTTAAAACTTGTTTGTTAGAGAACATTATTTATATTAATTTTTTCATTGCCTTTTTTATTTTTTATTTCTGCTGATTAGCATATTTTATGAAAAATATTTTCATACAAATAATCTCTTAGTCCAGCAAATTTAACTAGGACTTACACCTGACTGGCGTATAGCTTTTTGTGTTGCAGTCTAATGTTCAAATGGACGTCTTTTCCAGCCACATCAAAGCGAAACACCGACAATATACACGGATCTAGCATTAGTGAACCGCGAACGCGTGCCCTTAATCTCTATTGATGTAACGGAATGGGGACCATTTGAACACCTTACAATTTTTTATTCTCAAGCCCTTTCCTTGACATCCTTCTAAAACGATCTAACGCTACTATTTATTGTGTACTCTTTCATATTAGAGAACGGTACTGCACCGTGCCGTTATCTTTTGTAAAATGCATTTGATGTGTTACAGTTTTTAGACATAACTGTATCACCTCCCTTTACTGTTTCGGAACACGAGCAATCTTCAAGGTGGAAGGAAGCAATACATTATTATTTTTTCTCGCCGATCGACATTATGTTATTGAATTACTTTTAATATTGATTTGATTGTTTGCAAAAGGTTTACATCTGCTGGGACCACGTTTGTTTTTTGTTGAGTAGATACTGCACTTCGATGTGGGCGCTTAATTACGGAGCCATTTATAAAGATAATGTAATATAATCCGCTTTGCAAACAATCGTACGACAAGGTGTCTCATCTTTGGAATACGAAAATGTGTTCGAGTTTGAACGCAAAGATTGATTTTGAAAAAAAGTACCTCCAGGTGTTTTGGCACGTTCCTCTATCTCTCGACTGTGTTTAGTACATCGCGACTATCGAGATATTATTGTACATTATACAAACGCATATCGATTCGTAACGCAGATGCAGAAGGGTTATTGTGTGTCACATGTGATTGTTATAATATTTCTATGAATTTTGAAAAGGTGCTTCAATTTTTTTTTAACTTTATAGATAGATTATAACGAATGTATCTGCAATCTGAAGTTTTACAGTTTAGACTACAGCTTCAATCTGATTTACTTTATAAGTAACACAGGCGATAAAATAAATAAAGGCCATATTAAAGCCATATTAATATTGATTTGGGATATATATCTAAATATATCAAGTAGAAAAGAAGTACTATCTGCGTCTCTTGATTTTTCCATTCTTTTACGTCTCACTCTATTAATTAGATGTTTTTTTATATGCTTTGGAATACAACAATGGAAGCAATGGAAGCTTTGGAATACTTTTTGGAGTTTATTGTTTCATAGTCCTTTTCATTACTGAAAACCGTGTGAAAATCCGTAGGGCGGTTTAGAAAAAGTTAGCGGAAAAACAGATATAGAAAGAATTATTTTTACTCTATTGGACTCTTGCGAATTAACAGTAATTCGACAACAGTTCTAATTCTAAATACACATTTAAAGAGTCTACGAAGGGAAACAATTTAAAAAGAAGAGATGAATTATAAAACTGTTCTGTATGATATTCTTTGTTCTGTGACGTGCATATGAAATCGCCATATAGGCGAAGTAGGTGGCCTACTTAACAATTTGTTTTGTAAATATGAACCGTTCCGTATGACTTGAATGTCATGTGAATTCGTACTTATAATACAAATGAATCGATAAACTCAATGACCTACCATTAAAGTCCCATTTGTAGGCTAAAATATTATTTGCGTGTGGCCAACGATTATTACATTACTATCTGATTGTAATGTATTTAACATATATGTGACCAATTAAGACTCCGTTTTTTATTGGTCTCCAGTATTGAGAAAAATTAAGACAGCCTACGTTATAACGTTTTTATGTTTGTGCTTTTGTTTTTTCTTTTAAATATTAAATGTTTTCTACCAAATATACCAATAAACTTCTATCCTTATTACCTTTATGAACTAGATATGTAGAGTGGACATGACTGCATGCGTTCTTTTCTCTCAAACCAGATAAAATATTTTGTGTATGTTATTTTATATTTAGGTAATTAAAATTTAATAACTAAATTAAAAAAAAAATAGAAATTATAATAATAAAATGTTTGTTTGATAGATATTTCATACTAATACCTAGAAATATACAGTTTATAATAGATTTACTCTGACAAATATATAAGTAGTTCTTATTCGTATTTATAATAAATTTTATACTGTTTTGTATGTGTTTGCTAATTATGTTACATAATATATCTATTGTTTTTTTAATATTTTTTTTAACTAAAGGTAAAAAATAGTCACATATGTATATTATAACATATACTAGCCTACTATGCAGATATTTGTATACGACGTATCGTATATGACGACTACAGTAGATATAAAGTATTGTAATTTTAAGGGTGCGAAATAAATACCTTTTATGGTTACATCGTAACTAAATTTTAAGATGTTTTAAATGCGGAAATTAGTTTTGTTTGTTTGTTTTGATACGCTTTCACGCCATAATTACTCAGCCGATTTTAATGAATTTTTTGTCAGGGATACAGAATAGAAGATAGAGTAGTACCTTATATCCAAGAAAAAAAAGTACATTTTTCTGGGGCAAAGACAAAGTCGCACGCACAATTTAGTATTATAAGCTTTTTATTAAAATAAGTAAGGTCATCTATTAGTTACTAGGTTGCCAAGTTAAGAAAAATTTATGCTGTGGTGTCTGTTTTGCAATATACACTAATGATGTTCCGTTTTCAATATCGGTAACAGCAGTTAACACAATATGTAGGTACCTATACTAAACCGTATTATATATTGTGTTGTCGGCAAATCGTCAAAGGAAAAAGAAGGCCGTCGACAGATGACGTTTGCACAATTGTATGCGCTGAAAGGGTGGAGTGCATTGCAATTTATAGGGGCACTTTACGGTCAAATCGTGTAATAGAACACTTCGCTAAAACCCTTCTCGATATCAGCACGTGTGTAAATCAAAAACTCTTATGTATACTATTGTTGTCACGAATAAATGAATTTATACATTTGATAGATTGATTACCCTTTTAATAGTGCATTCCTATAAAGCAAAATATTTTCATTGTATTGAATAAAGTCTACTGATATACTCGTATGTATGTACAATATTTTGTTTAACAAAGAAAACTTTTCTTAAAGTAAACTCGGTAAAAGGTGGTAAAGGTAAAAGAGGTTTAAAGCAAGAGTACCTACCTACCTATCTACACTGCTGACTTTGACAAGACAAGACACTTTTACAAAGATTTTTAGGCTGGATCATTTCATGTAAAACCGAAATTCCAAGAAAATTAAGTGGTGTTGTGTTGATGCCATCGCTTAAGAATACAAGCAACATTTGAGGATAAAAGTAGTATATCGATACTGCAAGGATGAAGGACGAGAAGCAAATTGAGGCTAATACTAAGGGCTCTGGCATCCCTTGCTCACCGAAACAAAACGGTGCAATGTCACTTAGGTCTATAAATAAGAGACTGATAAGAATATAACTAAAAGGGTGGCTACTGCGGTCAGATGATATGTGTAGTTACTGACTGCAGAACACGGTGTAGTGTTCCCTCCCACTACAATAAACATTTTTTTAAATTAAATTTGAGCTTGGACACAAACGTTTTTGCCATTTTTTATTTATTTAATCAAACTAAAATACATTTGTAAACAAGCTGAACCTAAGTAAATATTGCAGTTTGCCCATTGGCGACTGCCATGTGTAACTTAATATTCTTGTGTCAATTATGTGAAATATGCGTTTTCCTAAAACTTTTAAAATAAAATAAAATTTCATTTGATTCACAGACAGAATATTATGACTTTCATATAAATAAATATCTTTAAAGATTTAATATCTAATGGTCTTAATTAAATAATGCTGATTAATTTTGAATTTTTTCATAATTAAAAAAGTAATTGTAATATATAAATTTTATTTTAGTAAGTGATTTATTTGGCATGGTTATTAAATGTCAAATAGGTCAATAATTCTTCACAAGTCAACCTGACCCACCATACCGTTGATCTCCATGATCTCGGTATCGGCACATTGTACTTGCAAAGATATATGTATTATTTCGATGGCACCATGTTGCTGTAAGTGCTTTATGCTATATGTTTTATGGCGTTGCTTGTGTTATACGCGACGGTAGCCACCTACCATCAAGTGGACCGTCAACCTGTCTGTCGACTTTAACATAAAAAAATGCTGTTGTCCTGAGTAAAGGATGAGTAAGTTATTTGTTAAAAAAATGTAAAATGTAAATAAATTGTTCTACTGGTCCAATTCTAGATGTTTTTGCAGAGACAAACGAAAGACATTCGGCAAAAATTAATAACATGTATTTATCAAAAGTGAACAGGTATTGTCGGCAAGTAAAAGCACGTCATTGTACTCTCTCAGTACTTTATACATGACTAATGAAGCGTTCCAACTTCCTGTGCAGACCGATTGAGACGTATTCGCGATCCGGATATGCTTTTATTCGTTTCAATGCGAAAACGAAAGGGTGAATCTCAGTACTCCCCTTATTATAGTAATTTTACACTACATTACCTACCTTTGATATAAGCAAAACTGCAAGTTTCTCCTATGAAGGCGTTAATCGATTAGCAACAAGTGTCTAAAGGCATATCGAAGTTCAGAAAAATTACAATTGCTTCGAAGTATATGTATGTACGCTCCACTCGGTTGAAAGTGCCACACGCACGCTAAAATCTCCTCAATATCGAAGTAAGTTGAAATATTATGTTA
The DNA here is from genome assembly GCA_945859745.1 of Synanthedon formicaeformis. NCBI lineage: Eukaryota > Metazoa > Arthropoda > Insecta > Lepidoptera > Sesiidae > Synanthedon > Synanthedon formicaeformis. The sequence goes on from OX243957.1 coordinate 9,438,705, forward strand.
CACTAAATTAGTAAGTATCTACTTACATTCGCACTTTTATTTAAAAATCGTAAATCGTGTTCGATTCGACTTATGACAGGTATTTAACAATAAAACAAGTTTTTGATTCAAGTCCAGCGGGATATCATCGCCCACCCATAGGTGTGGACAACTTGCCGACCAAATCAAGTTAGGCTGGAACCACTAAATTATACTAATGTGTTATTTGTTTAGTATTTTGATTAAAAGGTTTCGCCGCTTGACGGACATTATTGGTATATATTATAATATAAGGATAAAATAGGAAGGTTAGCAGACGATAATATGTAAAATGATTGTTTTGAAGAATTTTCAAATACCCAAGCCGAAACAGGTGGAAATTGTAATACTAAGATCAAGAATAACTTTGATTTTCCTTTTCGTACTATTAATAATCTAGCCTCTATTTTGACTGTTAAATATAAGAAATAAGTAAATAGAGTAACTAGTGCTATTTAAAATAAAATAAAAGTAACCTTAAAATTAGACAAACACAATAATATTACGACTGTGTTGACATTAAATTTTATTGTGTTTCATTCTTGGTTTTCTGTAATAATTTCTTAAACTTGGTAAACATCTCGTTGGGTTTTGACGGTATTAATAAGTTTTTAGTCGTTTATATTTATCTATAATAGGATAATTATTTATTAATTACCTCTGTAGGTTTCATTTTGTGTAACTAAAAAATTACAGCTAACAATGTGATGAAGATACTTACTTCAGATTTTTATTAGTCAAATGATCTAGTATCTCTAGTTTTAATGTCACCGGTCAGATTTTGACGACACGTTTGGTCTAGTGGCTAGTAACCCTAGCTGTTAACCAAACGGTCGCGGGTTCGAATCCCGCTAGGGGCAAATGTTTTATGTGTTAACATTTTACCTTTGTACCTGAGTCATGGATGTTTTTTATGTATAATATGTATGTATTTACAAAAAAAAAAAAAGTAATCTATGTATTATATCAACTGTCTGGTATCCATAACACAAGCATTACTTGCTTACTTTGGAACTAGATGGTGCTGTGTGGAATGTGTGAAGATATTTATTTATTATTTATTTATTTTCAAAATAAAATAAAAACTCTATGTATTGTTTCAGATGTGTCATTTGATAAAAAGCAAAAAAGGATAAAATTTGCATTATCGAAATAATATCCATGGCGAGCTTCTCAGTGGGATGTTGCCCTTGTTTGTTGTAGACCGTAATAAATCCTACCATTCACATTCCAAAACCGCGTGCAGTCCTCGGATTTATTAAGCGAGAAACCTACCTTCTATTAAGATTGATACTCCGGACTATAAGTAAGAAACCAAAACAAATTTTAAGCGAGGACAATGTTGGCCACTTTTATTATAACTTACAAGTAAAATATTCAATATTGAATCGGAGAGCCATTCATTATGGTCCAGCAAAATGTACTAATCAGTCAATATTTGAGTATTTTTAAGGGCATTTTTGATATCAATGTCTAGAATATATGTAAAATCAGCGAGTAGCATAGGCTATAATGTTATAAAGTAACGCGGACGAAGTCACGTGCTACAGCTAGTATAGTATATAATTTACGTACATCCTCCAATTTTCCCAGGGGAAGCCGGGATAACTTTTTTATGTATATTTTTTTATTTAAAATTCAATCGAACAATTAAAGTAAAAGGATATAGTCGAATATACTCGTAGGTACCATGTTTCATATAGACTTTAACCACTCAGTTTCGTAAGCCATGAACATTTCCTTAAATCAAACCGCGGACTGCAGAGGATCTCGTTTTGCATCCTCCCGTACATCAAGATTGCTATCGAAGATAGATTTACAAGAACTGTCCTCGTTGGTAGAGCATTCCCCTTAGTTTTGATTCGCACAATTTATTTATTTATTTCAAATGCAATAAGACTGATTTTTCTGATTGCGATATATTTGTTGCTATTTAAAAATAACAAAGCACATAAACAAATACATTTTCTCATCAACACTGGTACTATTGAACGACATTACATTAACTTTTTTGTCTAATTATATCATTAACGTTATGTGAAAACGTTAAATATTTGTCGATTCATAGTTTTTGTAACTCATAGTATAGAATTAACTATGAAAGTATTTGTTCATTTACTTTGTATTGTATTGAGAAGTGTACAGATGCTGTATAATTAAGTAAACTGACAACATTACATTCCTAAGACTTATTACCCTTTTAGAAGCAATAAAATTTTCACTATGTAGTATTTTTTATTTGTTTTATAAACGTTGGTTCGCAGGTTTTGTATGAAAGAGAAAATTAAAATACTTGTGTTAAAGATAATTACTTCACAATACTTGTATAGTGGCGTTTTGCAGGCAGGTTCCTTCACAGAAGACAACAGTGTAATATAAGCAGATGTGCTGCTTTATTTTGTGGCACAGTATATCACTGGCCAAATTTTGTTGTTAATATACCTAGTATACAAATATATATTACGCACGTAATATATTTTTACTTTTATTTTGTTTGTATATTTTAATGTTAATATTTGACCAATTTTGTTTAATATATTTTGGTTATTTATATTATGTAATTTAATCTATATTAGTAATATTAAGCTGAGTTGTAGGTAGAGGACTCTTGTTATATGTTTTTGGTTTTATGTTCATAAATTTCTTTAATATTTTTCTTTGTTAATAAAAATTATAATAACCAAAAAATATGTCAGTTGAGATTTTTTTTTTAATTTTAGCCCTTAAGAATATCTTTAGGAGTAAGCTCCTAAAGATATTCTTGCAGTCATTACCAGGTCTTGCAAAAGCTAATACGCAGCGTTAAAATTAAAAATGGAAAGATTTACAAAAAAAGAATATAATATTTGGCACGTTCCTTAACGACTAGCTGTGTTGATTTGGCAGATGTTATTTTTTGGTCATTATAAACAAAAAAATCAATTAATGCCCGCCGTTTGTGTACAAAATTGATTACCAGGGCTTCTGAAGTCTGCCGTCTGGCCGCACCCGAGGCAACCGTGTGAATACTGAAAACCATAATTGCATACTGTCTAATCAAGGCCACAATCTCTCTTTCTAGCAAATAGAGTGAGACACAGGTGCGAGGAAGACGCTGCTTAGGAAGTAAATGGCGCTTCCACTCTTCGTGACTAAACTTTGATTGATGAACAGAGAAAACGCCTCGAGTGAGCTTAATCACGCCTAAATTTAATTTAGGAGATATCCGAAAGCAATGAGCATTTGTTACGTTTTGTTTGTTTTAGGGGCGTTTAAATTTTATCTCCGCGGGCAGAAGAATTTCTGTGGTGCTTTCTGACCATCCTTTTTTGTGAATGTAAGTTATTTTTAAACCTCTACAGAAAGAGACACATTTTCCAGTAACAATCAGAACGCATTGGGAGGGGTAGAAGCGACCAAGTACCTATATAATTTAATTTAAGGAGGAGGGCTTTGGGGAATGATGAAATACTTTCTTTTCTTCTTTGAAGAGGATACAAGGGATACATTCTTTGAAGTAGCATTACATGAGGATAGAGTGATAGTTCATTCTTAAGCTCTATTAAAAATACTTTGTAAAATAACAACAGAAAAATTAGACTGAACTAGTAGGAACTGAATTCAAAACTTAATTTGAAAACAAACATAGTTTGTCCTTTTCGATGAATAGTTACGATTATGTAGTAAAATTATTTTGTAGAACAAAAAATAGTCAACCCTCCTTATTAAACGCCAATCTCTTTTATAAGAATGGCGCTAAACGTTTTGTGGACTACAAAATTAAGATAAACGTTTCCTATTAAATCCATTTAATGCTAGAGCAATCCGGGACTATAAACATAATGCTCTTAATCATATACAACTTGAAATTGTTAGAAGATTAGGAACAAAAATATGCAGAGAGTCCTTGTTGTTCATTTTCGACATAATTATTTTATTTTACATCAGTTGTTTTATAAATATTAAGTTTTATTAAAATATAATTAATGTTAAGAAAAACAGAACGAAATTAAATTATAGTATTCAATTATCTGACTTCGTAGAATAAATATTAGATTAGTTGAAATTTAAACAGCTAAAAACAAAAATACTCATATAAAATATTTTTTAGAAATAAAGAAGTGCAAACATAAAGAAGGGTGTAATAAATTTAGAATTAATGATATCTAAATAAGTTAAGCTGCTATATTATATACAGAAGACGCACGCACAAGATCACATTGCAGTAAGTCTTTTGTAAATAAATAAGTTAAGAAATATCTTACGCGTTCGCAATTATTTTTTAAAGCTTTTTACATTTAAATGTTAAAAAAACATGGTTAATGCAATTGACGTCCTTCTAATATTCCAACAAATAAGATTTATTTATATCTACTCCATAGAATTCTTGTTTTGATTGGACACCTATCTCTCATCATTTTGTGAGATTACGCATAAATAAATAGATAATAAAGTAAATTGAATATCTTCTAAGTAATCGAGAACGGTTTGTGAGTCTATAATTCTAATGACAACGCCCTCATTTGGACGAATAAACCATTATAAGGGTATCTTTCCTTTGAGTAATCAAATAACGTCTTTTATCCAAATATAAATTTTTATGTTACAGAATTTTTAAGTTAGTTTAAGGTACATCACTACTTTAGATTTAGGGCTGGTATTTGCCAACTCACTTTACTGTCTAGATGTTATCACTGGGCAGATGTGTGCAACTTGTTATCTTGAATGCGTGGGTGGAACGTGCGAGGGTGTTGTCAACGAACTGATCTCAATGCTACCCATTGTTGCCAACCCCTGGACAACGATTAGCAGCAGACGATTGTTGCTAGCCACTTCCTTGTTTACATAAGATTGAACACTCGGTTCTGAAGGGAATAAATAACCTTTTAAGTAAATTTTTATAATTAAAATCTTAAAAATTAAATTTTGTAAGTTCTCAAGTTCGGAGCAATGGAGACGGCTATACTCGGGGTTATACTGCTAGATCAAATCAGGAATGAGGAGATCCGTAGACGAACGAAAATTACCGAAATAAGCCAGCGGTTCAGTAAGTTGAAGTGGGAGTGGACAGGATACATAATACGGAGAGCCAACGCCCGCTGGCAAGCTCAGCATAGGACGCCCACTCACAAGCGACCACAAGCGATAAGGGCTACGGTCCGACGGTGGATCCAGACTGCTTCTGACCAGTCCTATTGGAAAATAATGGGGAGGTCTATGTCCAGCAGTGGACGTCCTACGGCTGAGATGATGACAATGATGATGAAAATATAATACTTAAGCAGATATGAGAAAAAGCAAACACGTTCACTTTGGTACTTATTGTTATCTGAACGTTCACACGGCTGCACAATATGTGGCGTCGCGATCTTGCCGTCACCTCATTTTCACTTCATGAGACAAGCATCATCCAAAGAACAGTTTAGCGAGGTATTGGCTCATTTTTATTTTTCCTTAAATAGAAAGATGATGTCAATGTCGTTTAAACTTCTATACTGAAAATTTTAAATACCACCTAATTGATTTTTCATTAGCTGATTATAATTGTCATGAGTATATAAAATTAAAGAACTGTCTCATATACAACTACGGATTAATTGCATTGTAGTAAATGAATTAAAAAAAGAGCCAATTGTCAAATATATAAAATCCATTATTAAGAGCAATAAAAGAACCATTAAAAACACACGATTACATAGAATTACTTCAAACCTTTTTTTTATAACAAAAGAGGGTGATCATGAATCAGTTTACTTCCCCTTAAATTGTCGGGGGTTAAATGCGTCGTAGGTGTAGCAAGTGGGCTGCCGATGATAGAAGGACTAATTAATTAATTAAGGTTTGAATTAATTCTTGCTAAAATTAAATCTGCTCCTCTTATGTGTGCGTTTTCGAATATTTCATAATATATCGTCAACTACTTGGATTCTATTCAGCTAATAATAATAATAATAATAATAATAATAATAATAATAATAATAATGGCTTCTTGATTAATGCCGCTAATATTCTGTGCGTGGTCTAATGATGAACCCTTCCAGGTAAGGGTTGGTAGACCGCCGGCCGCGAGCCACCCTCCGCGACTAACGAAATTACACACTCATTAGTTCTAACTAGTTTTTATTTGTTTTTACCCTGCAATATAACCAAATCCCGTGTGGCGCCAGCGTCGTCGTCGCGTGCTTTCCGTTCGAAATACAAATTCAGTCACACGGTCAGCAATATTTTTTAACCAATCAACTTTTCGCTTCACTGCCCCTCGAACAAGTCAAAATGAACTCTAACACATTGTGTTAAATATACTAAATAGAATTGTAAGGCCGAAAAGGGTTTTGTCGGAGTATATTGGCCGAAGTTAATTTGGAGCCGAAAGGTCATGTTCTTATGTGTGGTAAATTTGTTTCCTGCCTAATTCGATATGTGTTTGAGAAGTGTGAATGACTCGCAGTCTTTATTTTGGTGATTCAAGCTTAAATTCTATTCTTCATATTCCATCTAATAGGCTCTCTTCTCGTCTATTACTTCACATTTTCCCATAAAACATATATTTAATGTGTAAAATTTCAAAATACGAACCTTCGATCACAATCACGTTATCCGAGTGGCAATGAAAAATAAGAGTCAAAAATCACTTACAGTATAAATTTATTGCATCCGAGCCTTAAGCAAGTGTATATGTATTTTATTTAATTTTGGGTACAAGACCTTTTGCCCTACGTGTGCCACGGCTGAATTTATAGTCAGTACATCATATAATAAGACATATAACGGTCTACTGGGAAATTCACGTATAATGTAAACAGATTGGCAGTCATAATGTTGCAATAGGAATGTTCAGAAGCAGCTTAGATCCATTATTGACCTGTGGCCTTCTTGACCCTTTATTATGGAGAAGTGTCGTTCTGCCGCAAATTGACAAAATACAATAATTTTAATTTCAAAATGAAATCTCTATCTTGATTTTTTGTATGAACAGTGAGTTTTATTTTACGTATAATATTTTAAGTTATCCATAGCGATCGGAAATTAATTTAAATTTTAAGTATCCCCTATGAATACAGCTCTTAATATAGTTAATGTGTTTTACTGATAATAATTAATAATCGTTCAGACGCCATTCGTGACCACCGAAGGGGGTCGTGACCGCGGCGTCTCTGACCTGCACAAGATTGAGATATCAAACTAAATTCGCGTACAATCCCACGGTGATGCATTTTGTTTATATGTGTTTCTCATTTGACTTAGCGCTGCCTTTAGGGCGATGAGGATTTAATTCTATAACGGATATTGCCCATGGATTTGCAACTTATTGACGGTCTCATTGATATTATGACTGTGATCATTTTCTCGTTACAATTGCATGCAAAACGTTACTGAATATTCTCTGAACAAGTTCATTGTATATCAACCATTGTATATTAGATTTTAAATAGACAATTAAGATAAATAGATATTTATGCCGTGGTATTATAATATTATTAACTATTATTTTGAAATAATTTTGAAATTAACAGTAATTTTTTTTAAATGACAGAAACATATTTTATTTAGTTGGTCCATCACATCCTTTTTTGCTTTACTTATCGCATGCAATAACATGTTATAGCTGTTTTTTTTTAATTTATTAAAAAAAAAATATAATTATAAAACTTCTTGACGCGTATTTTGAATATTTAAGTGCATTTTGATTGCACACTTACAGATCACATACTGAAATCTTCTTTGGACTTGTATGAACGTTATATGTCGAATGCAAAATTGATTTCCTCTTGTATGAAGATAGCCTGTTCTAATTTTATTACTGTGGTTTAGTCACAGAGATGCTGCTACTAGATAAGATTAAATCAATAGAACTAGAAAGGTGCACTGCTATCTCTATACAGTACAAACATTGTCCGTTCTAATAAATAAATCGCTTATTACACTTTCTCGGTAACAATTCCCTTATCTTTCATCTACGTAATGGTTAGCAACTAAACAGCTAATTGTTTTATAGTGAAACCAGTGCTAATAACTATATCCGTTGTTAAAGCTCAAAGCAGCCAATGTTCATCGATATGAACTGTTCTGATTTATAATGCAAACTGTTAACAGATATATCAAGTCCTGGAGCGTTATTAAATGTGCGTTCGGAAATTTTATTGTGTTTATTCATGTAATTAAATAAAATTTTAATTTTAATGATTGTTTAATATATTCGTTTAAAACTGATAATTAATATCGTTATTGTATTATTTAACTTTTTTTAATGTAATCCAACGTGTGATTAAAAAAGATAGGCTTTTACTTTGAACATTTATTTGTGCTTTATGTTGCCTCCTGTGAGGGACATATGCCATCTGTTTCTCTTGTAGGCCATGTTTATAATAAATAAATTAATAAATATCATTATATTATAAAATTATTATTATTATTTCCCTAGTTTCTTGTCATTGAGGGAAAAATAAATTTTAATTAGTGAATAAAAAAATATATAATTTTACAATGACGTAACTTTTTGTAAGGACCAGGTTTTCAGCAGAGCCACGTTTTCATTTTCTCTTATGTCAATCTTTTGTTCGCGAGCGTGAAGCAGGTAATTGGGAACACCAGAAGATATCCGAACGCGTTGAATTATTGGTGTTACTATAAAGATAATCCAATGTTTACATTAGCCTCGAGCTTAAATTAAGCCATTAAAATTTATAAGTTCGATCTTGATGGAGGCGCTTATACCTCCTCACATCGTGCCTTACCGTTTCGCATATCAAGTACCTAAATAAAGATCACGTTCCCTGCACATTTGAAATTGAATGTTGGTTGTAGTAAAAGAAATGTTTTTTTTTTTTCATATTAACACGAGATAGGTAGCTGTCCCCATTATACCTAAGGAGATGTCCATTTCCCTATCTCTTCCTAATCCCTCCTTAATCATAGCACATGTAGCATTGCTTGTGTTATAGGGGATATAAGCCACAAACCACCGGTGGACCGTCAGCCTGTCTGTCCAGTCTGTTTTTATGTTAGCATAAAAAAAAGAAAAAAATGTAACGTGGCGTGAAGGTTGAAGGTTAAGAGAATTAATTCTAGTACGGTAATCTTCTGCAAGGGAATAATCACGTCGCCAGACAGGCTGCCAAGATAAAAACCTATTGCTTCGTAAATTTCTTAAGTTATGGAATCTAATGGTAATCAATGCCAATTATTTAATAAAAACATGTATGTTCTTTCATATTCTAGCAGTGACCGGTTTATGATTAATTTGGACTTAAAGTCTTAAGTGACAAAGGTATTTAAATATTAAATAGGCCAAATCAATAGTGTTGGTTTTTTAATATACACTACCTTACGTTTCTTACTGACTTAAAGATATACGTTGACAATAAATACGTGCTTATCTTTTTATCTTTTGACTATATTAAATATATCAACCTTCTTTAAATAGGTTTGTTTGGAAATAAAGAATGAAAATAATGCCAATTTATATGATAAAATGTTGAAAAGTAACGATTTGGCGCCATTCTGAGCGGACTTGATGAATTTTAAAACTCTGATTAGTACTCTGTTGAGACGCGAGTTAAATTAAATATTAAAATCCAGGTGCTTCCAAGGTTTCCCTTTTGTTCACATATTTGATTGATACATATTTTATTCGATACAGAAACTTACGATCACAATAAAATAAAAGACGAACGTGTGTGGTACGAATGTTTAATGTCACTTTGCATTTTCTTACGGCGAGCAAACAGGTTGTAAAAATGTGTACTTATTTAAATGCTCCCAAAACCATTATACCGCTGTCGTTCGCCACTTTATGCCTTTGTAAATTTACTGTTAAAACATTAGTGTTGAAATTAAAAGCTGCACTTACTTCAATTAGATTTTTTTTAATAAAATTATTATTAACGCTATTGAGTACCTAACCTAAATATTGATTTTGTGGTTCCTTTACAAGAAGAGAATCAGTGCTTTTTTTACGAGTTATGACTATGCAAATCCATTTTGTTTTTATTTATTTATTTACGCTTGTTGCTACTTTTACGAGTAATAACAGTTATGACTATACAAATCCATTTTTTTAATTTATTTACGGTTGATGCTACTTATATGTTGCTATAAATAGGAAGAACTGCAGGAGAAGTAGCAACTTCAGTAGAAATTGTATTAGTAGCAGCAATAATAACATTAATAGCAAGAGAAAAAGCAACAGTAGTGTCTGTTAGTAGCAGCAGCAAAAGCAGCACTAGCAGTAATAAAATATAATTAATAATATTTGGCAGTATTATGCTACATAGTCACAAAAGTTATCGACGTGCCCATTTTTATCCTAATGTATCATCAATCATCAATACGAATTATGTATGTATGTATGTTCCTTCATAACTCTTAAACGAATTAACTGATTTTCATGAAACTTGGTAGATTTAGACGTTTAGACATGGTAGATTTAACTTGGATGTACGGGACACAGGATAGGCTACTTTTTTCTTTTTCAAAGCGGACGAAGTCGCAAGCACCGTTTTTACGTAAAAAAATGCACCCCGGGCGAAGCTGGGAGCGGGTCGCTAGTACGCTATAAAATTATTAAAAGCTATTGAACTGTCTGTCTGGATGTATTGGACTATTGTTCTGTCTAATTAAAAAAAATCCCAGAAACTATTCAAATTTTTCTCATCCTAAGAAATACGAAAATCATAATTTTTTTCACATTTTATACCACAATTAGCTACACATTTAGCCAATCATCATTTAAATTTTAAAAAATATATAATAGATAAATTGCAATAAAATAAGCCTTAAAAATACTGTATCACATTTTGTTAATACGAATTCTTACGCCACTAATTATCTAATGAAGTGAGAGATAAAGAAGACCTTACATAAATAAGAACGAGAAATACTAATTTATTCTTACCAATAACTTTAACTTCGAATCTGCACTACAACTAAGCCGTAGGCTCCGAACAAGACAATAACATTACAAAACAAAATAGTACTAAAACTAATAAAGCAGTAGTTACAGGCTTGTTCGGTTGTTACGATCAAGCGCGTGCGTTGAGATCCTATCACCTTCACTACTTTATTTCTCACGACATTTAATTTTCCATCTTGCTACAATTAAACTGAACCTTATGTCTTGCGCGGTAAAATTCAAATCCAATTCAACAGGTAGTATTGTAAAGTTTGTTTTCGTACATGTTAAAAACTTTTGTCATGTTATCAGAATAGGATCTGCCATTCTATTTTATAGAATCGTATATTGTACTATACAGTAATGTTCGTCATATATTTACGTTTATTGTTACGTTCAACTTTAAAGTGAGCAGTTTCATCAGTATGCTGATTTTAGTTAGATAAACTGCGTTATAGTTTATAGGTTCTTTTCAGAATTAACATTACAATAAATTGGAAAGATATTAATTAAATCTAGTTATTGTTATTGTAATAAATGAACGTTAATGCACTCAGAACTATATATACTACTAGCGACCCACTCCCGGCTTCGCCCGCGTTCGATCGCTACCAAACTTCACAGGATTACTGGACTAATCTGAAGATTGTCTGAAAGTTTCTTCAAAATCGGTTCAACGGTTTTGGATTCTATAGAGAACATACACACACATGTCGCCTTTTATATTTTTTATTAATTTTATATATTAAAAAGATATATTAACCACAGTATATCTACTGTTTATATTATAGCACTAACTGAAATTAGTTCTCGAGCTGAATTCAAGCTTCACCATCAATAATAGTAGAAAATATTAAGGCATTACTCAAACAGATAATTCCTCTTACCCCTTCTCTTCTTTATCTCTTATCCTTAATTATTCTATGGTCGGCAGCGCACTTGCAGCACCTATGGCATTGCTTGTATTATAGGCGACGGTAGCCACCAACCATCAAGTGGACCGTCAGCCCGTCTGTCGACCCTAGCATAGAAGAAATAAGACAAATATCCTATAGATGTTAGTAATGTAATAATTATTCATACACATAAGAACGAATTTGGTGTCACGCTCGTTTTGCAAATGCACTTCTGGTAGCAGTAACCCAACACCTTATTAACCCTAGAAGACTACCGTGAAATAACAGCACGAGTGCTATTGCGTATTAATTATATTTCTGTTGATTTGAGCTTTTTAAATAAGTTATCATACATATTACAAAATAAATTACTTATTAAAAATTTCAGATCTCACCTTTGATTTGCTTTTTAAATTCTGTTTTAGCATCGAATATGCTTTTAACCAATTTTGCGCTAAAATATTTGCTAAGCATTTGTACTTACTGACGTAGCATGCCATAGGCATATGAAGGACAAAATTGGTGTTTTAAATTGTATTCGAAACCGTTGCCTCCGCCCAGTGGGCAGCTGTCCCCTCATCCTGGCCACTAAGCCTCTATTATGGCTCCCTCTCACATAAACACGACTTCGACCCATAAAGGCGGTCGATTGCGACAAGCGTCAATTTATTCTTGAAATTAACCTGTCGTAAGCACTTAAGGCGCTCGCATGTTTCAAATGAATCGCGGCAATTTTAAGATATCGGTGGTAAATTTTTATGCGACTGAATGTGCTTGGGTAATTTTTAAAGAAGTAATATATTTGTTAATAATGTCATTGGGTACTGTTTACTTCTTAATTTAGAAATGTTTAACATATTGATAAATCGAATGCTAAATTATTTAAATTAAACGATGTCACGAGGAAGAGTTCATAAGAGTGAAAAGCTTTACTTTTCATTGAAAATAGATGCCGTAAGAGTTTTCTTTCTGACAGTCTTCCTATCCTAATCTGTCTAATATTCAGCTAGCTAATCTTTAATCTACCTAATTTCCTTTATTGTGTCCCTTATACAAAACGAATACTAACTAGGAATCTAATATTGTTATGGGACGAACGAGGAAATTTTTGGTATATGGCTTTTGCTTCTTGAATTTACGTATATGTTTCTACACTAATTCCGCAAAAGCCAATATTCCAATTCATAATTTACTAAATTGCAACTCGATTCCGAATTCCTAAAATTATTCTTTCTAAAATGAACATGTCAAAAAAAATTGTAGTTGCAGAAAGTATTTCAATTTTCATTGTAACTTTTCACAGTGTGATTATAATGCATAATAATTATTTTATTCGTTTATTCCACGTTTACCAACTGTAAACGTTATTACTTTACTTTACCAATTGGGCCTTTCCAAATATTCAACCTTTTTTCGTGACATCTAGTTCTACGTGAACCTAAGGCAATCAAGTGCATCATTTATTTTGGTTTATAACAAACAATGGTTAGTTCTTACTAATACAAAAAACATAATAAAATGAGTACTTATTATCGCTCCTATACACCAAAAAATAAAAGACGCTGGCTCCATACTAGTGTTTCTTACTCGTAATTCCAAATACCATTTTATTTCTCCATATTTTCTTAACTAATTAGATTAGTAATGACCTTAATAAAAGCATTACAATAAAGATGGGAACGCAAGAAATATTTTTATGTTATTAAGATAAAAATTACAAATATAAAATAAATAAAGTCATTTAAAACATTTATTATTGGAGAAAATATTTTAAAAGATATCTTTGGTATTTACTTAAAGATCGTTTGAGGACGTAGTTCGCGTGCGCTGATGGCGGTCTGTTAATGAAAAATGTATGTGGAGAATGGAGATGCATCAAAATGTGTTGTTTATCTGCATGATACTGATTTTAATACTGTACAAATTTATTATTGTTTAACTGGAATTGGACAAAACGAAATCATTTTTATTAAATTAACTCGGGCAGTTACGATCTCCGAACCTAAATGGCTTAATCCATGTTGTAAAATTAGACGTGGATATATCTTGATATCTGTTGTAGGAAAATGGCTACTTTAAAACCTTTTAAGAGCTAAAGTATAAATATTATAATTTGTGAAATCAAGCCCTTAAAACTTACATAGTTTGTTGAGCACGTTGGCCTTAGTCTGAGGGATACTGAGTTCGATTTCCGGTAAAGCTAACTTTGGAAGAAAATTATTCAAATTTTACTCTGGTTTGGATCTAGCTAGTATTGGCAGAGTGCACTGCGTTTCGCAGTCTTTTGGGCAGCCCGCCTGACGGTAGTAAGTAAGCCAAGGCCTACTGCCTAAACCTTACCAAAGTAAGGCAGAAGTAGGCCTTTTTGCATTTGATATTCTTGTAACTATGAATTTTCATGTAAAGTTTCATTATGAAATCATGAAGATGAAAAATGTTGTGTATATGTGCAATTTTTTTCGTAAAAACCTTTTCAGCTTAGCTTTGGAAAATAGCTTCAACTTTCCGTTTTTTTTGGGACTAGTGTATTTTTCAAAATGAAAATGTACTGTGTCTATATGATTAATATAAAACTTTTTATGTGTATTATATAAAAAATATAGATTCATCAGATCTCCTTGAACTAAGCTTAACTAGCAAGTGTCAGAATAAAATCGCGTTTATTTATTTGACTTTATCTAATAGTTCTATCTTACTGGAATAGTAAAGTGAGTGGGTAATCCTTTTATCTAGATTAGAACTTGACAGTTAAGACATTGTTCCATTATGTTAGCTGCATAAAACTGGTAAAGCATACAAGAATGTATTTTCGATAAAGATAAGGCAAATATAGAATATTGGAATAACTAAAGACAATCTAGTCTATTAACAAGATCCGATTAAGCATAACAATAAATTATCATAAAACTATTAAGATGCGGTCTTATTGAACTTTAACTAATCAGTAATAAAAAAAAAATCTATTTTACAATTATGACTATTTTATTATTATTTCAATTATTATTTTGCGAATTATAAAGACATATTTAAGGACTGCGGATCGTCCTTTATATTAGTTATTTTGTATTAGTTATTTTGTAATGGCAAGGTTCATTGCGTTTCGCAGTCATCCTGGCAATCCATCTGGCAGCAGCCCTTTACATAAAACCACAGTGAAATAACTGTATGTGTTTCGGTGAGTGAGAAAGAGATGCCAAGGCTTATTTATCTGTTCCTTCCTATCCTTTCCCTTACCTTGCACCCACAGCGCACTTGTAGCACCTGTAGCATTGCTTGTAGTATAGGCGACGGTAGCCATGTACCATCAAGTGAATTGACAGCCTGTTTGACAAACTTAACCTACACAATTAATTACCTTTGTGTAGGTTAAATCACTGTTTAATACTTTTAAAATTTGAATGTTTAACCATTTTTTAACCAAGTTTAGAAACCTCCCAACTTTGGCTCTTTAACGTTTATGATTAGTAATTACCATAATATTTATAAATACAAGCAATAACCATATTAAACATTGTTATAAACAGCATGTAGGTAAGTAGTGAATAAGATTATTTTTTGGAAGTTGTATAAATTTATAATTCTAAAGTATTCTCGTTTTATTTCAGTAATTTGTTACAGACACGAGTCGTTGCAAGAGAAATTATAAATTTTATTACGTGTACAAACAGAGAAAGAGTATGTGTAGTGAAAATTGTCGATGAGCAGGTGTCACGGTACATCTGCGCGGGCTGTAGTCAGTTAGTACCTACTTGCCCCCTCACTAAAAGATTCTTCGAGAAATAGGGGGCATCTTAGTTCTTCGCGATTTACGCCAGTGTCTACGTAATATCTAATCCTTCGATCTTTAGATCTAATCTTTAGATTAGATATTATTCCCCACTTATCCCTCTTTCTACATGTGAAAATCGAATCAAAATCGGTCTACTCATTCTCGAGTATTTTAAGCGTAAACCAACTTGAAATTTTTATATAAATTTTAGCATTGTTTGTTCGTTAACTTTGTCTCAATTTTCACATACTCGTAGTTTCAGGAAGCTGTTGTCTATCTCAGAATCTTTCAAAATTGTAGGTATTCCTGAAACCGTTCTGTTTGAGTTTGATGACCCCTAAACTTCTTAGTTTAAGTTTAATATTTATTTATTTTTATATGTTTTTTGTTATTATTTTTAATTAGTTAAAATGAGAAAAGAATGTCTAATCAGGTACTTACTTATTAGTTAAATTAATTTAGAAGGTTAAATAAAATGCAGTCGATCGGAAGAAGTATATCGCAAAGTACCTACTTTTATAGTCACATACAACCTTATTATTTTATCCGTCATTTTAGTTAACGCTTTTGAAGCGGTAAATTACAAAGTTAATCATAACCCAGCAGGTTTCGATTTAAAACTGAGCACCAATCAGTATTCTGGTTAAGTAAAATGTACATGACTCGTAAATTCCTTTTAAATTTAATTTTTAAAATTATATCAAGCTCGTCTTAATAGCTCAGCTGGACGTCAGCATAATTGACTCTACGTTCATGATAAATTTTAATAAACACATAGGTGATATTTTCATATTTACTTATTTTATAAGAACAGTAAAACTGAATTTTATGTTCGGTTATGAAGTATTTAATTTTTATTTTTATTATTATATTGCGATTCAGCTTTGTGAAGAGAAGATTAATTTTTAATGACAATCATTATTAAATCAAAATAATGTACACTATTTTATGTGATATATAATGAATAGATCATTTGTATGGGATGTGCATTGTGCAGTGCAGTCGAACACTCGTGGTTGCCGCCACCAGACTGTGTACAATTTTTAACTATGATACCTATAGAAATGTCTACTCCTGCTATATTAAACTAGCTGACCCGGCGAACTTCGTACCGCCATACAAAAAATTTTTTAAGCAAAAAATCAAAACTAATATAATAATATGTTATTATAATTATAACAATATAATTTATAACAATATTTCGTAACAACATTTCGTAGTTTGTGGAAATGTATAAGCAATCAAATGAATCACTGATAGTAAGTACAAGGTACTTTATAAAGTAAATTACTAAGGCAGGTGGAGCCAGTTAATTGATGTTAAAATGACATAAAGATTTTTAATTATCAAAATATTGTGTCACCATAACACAAATAACTTATAAAGTATCTACAAACCTCAAGTTTCTATTACAACGACAACAATTTTAAAATATTTTTCCTCTTTAAATAAAACTATCAAGGCTCCCGGAATTAAGTAATACGTGGAGTCGTTTTATGGATAACTTTTTTTAAAAAATACAATAAAAAATGTCACTTTTTACAATACCTTGTAAAAAGGTATTAGAAATGAATATGCAGCAATTTTAATAAAATCGCAATATTTTTAAATATATTCTTATATTAACACTAGCGGCCTGTTCCCGGCTTTGCACGGATACAAATTAAATACCAAAACCTTCCTCGAGAACCACTCTATCCATTGGTGAAAACAGCATGAAAATCGGTGTAGTAGTTTTTGAGTTTATCGCGAACAGACGCGGTGGAGGACTTCATAATGTAAATATCTTTATATATTTAATATTGAAATCCAGAAAACTTGTAAACATAATATTCACACATTGAATTGAACTTTTTTTTCAATTGTATTAAGTGCAATTCATTAAGCTCGCGCTTAGATTTTATTCTGCTCTTGTTGTGTCACCCTCCTTTTTATGCGTTAAACTGTTGTGGTAACATATTAATATATTTTTTTTCAATATTCATTAAATTAAAGTTCAATTATGAATAATTGAATAATTAAATAATAATTCAATAAATAGCCTTTAAATAGCTTAAGCTGCAATTTTTTTTCGTACCTTCAAAAGCTGCTGTTCATAACTGTCGCGTAATTAATTACATCAGCGTCCATTTTATTGGCAACTTTTTTAAAATAATTATTTACCTATGTCTACTCCACAGTTTTCTTTGCGTTGAAGTTTTCAGTAAGCCGACGACTTGGGCAGGTGTTGTTCGAGCGCACACTTCTTTCATTAAAATTAATACCAATGTCGCGTGTGCACATTCTTACTCGATAACGCCTCTTCGTAATTAAGGTATGGTTTATAAAACGGGCAAACCCGTCGCGCGATGCTCGGGCGCGCGCCCGCCACGCGCCTCAACGGTACTTCAAGAAACATTATTAATGAGAATTTTGCTTCCAAAGTTATTTTACACATAACACATCAGATTGAATTATACAAAATACGTCGAGTTTGTTTATTGGCAATCGTCTTCGGACATTTATATATACGCATTATTTTTCAGATTGTCTGTCGCGCCGCCTGACTCCATCAATAAACTTGTCGCCTAAAAAACAAAACAGTAAAGGTTTTTTTTAAATTCAAAACAATACTAATTATCTACTTAAGCCTGCTTTATATCTCTCGCTAACGAGGTGTCGTAAAACTATAAACGAATCTACACTCGTACCCCAAACTAGCTTTATTTATACGCTACGAATGGACTTTTTGATATACAATCAAGTTATCTCTCACGATATAAAGTAGTCTGCAAAGAGGAAATTGTGTACAATTTTATACCTATCTCTAGTTCCCACGATAACTCAATAAAACAAGTATAGGCAAGGAAATTCATGTTATCTAAACTTTGTAACAAGCAAATGAATTCATCGCGATACAAGGGAAACACGAGTGTCGATCAGTCGTCGAGTCGAGTCGGTGACAATGCAAAATTGTAGCGCAGCGAAACATATCTTGGTCACAATCGGTGTCGGACCGTCGACATCTCGGATACGTCGCGTCGACGTCACGTCAACAGACTCCGACGTAGACGTGGACGTGTGACATCCCATCGGCCGTAGGTGGCGAAGGACCACTCTTTGATACATTGTTCTGATAGCCCTTACAGACTCTTTTGCAGTCAATATAAATTTGCATTTTGAATGCTTTTATGTGTTTCGAAAACTATAATAAAAGCAATTTAGCTTCAGTTCCTCTTGTTACATATTTAGGTACTAAAATGTTATGAAGAAGATAAAATAAGATTTTTTACAATATGACAATGCCTTTATATTCAAAAATGTATCTAACTTTATAAATAAAGATTTTAAATATCATTGATTGATGAAATAATTCATTGATGAATCTAGTGTTTTTTCTCATTATGAGAATTGATATAATTTTATTAGGAGGATTATATCTAAAACTGAAATAATAAAACAAAAATAAACCAAAATCATTCGTTTTGAAAACTTACCATAATTAAGTTCGTTTAAAAGGCCCAGCGTGCCTACCCTGAGCTTTCAAGTTTTTGATGCAATAACTTGAAAACAAAGCAGTTTCGAACTTTAAGCCCATTGAGACTTTTGATCGGCGTAATGAGAACTATCAAAATACGAAGTGTCCTCAAAATTGCAATTTTCATTTGTTTTGTGGGGTTCTTTATAAAACATATTATATACATGACTTGTTCTACATGTAAACTTTAAATTTAATAGCTTCATATTTCAACTATTGCTGTTTAAATCAATACACGAACACAAACAAAAGGGAACGCACGACTCATCCCTCAAATTTATTAGAGCTTGTTGGCGTGGAATGCTTTATGTATCCCATCTTTATACTAAACCGACCATGCTCCATATGAATTGTGCTACAAGCCTTTATTAATACTTAATATGATCACCCTTTGACGTTGCGATGAATAGGAGTCACTCAACAAGTCGTTAATCAAATGATATTGGATAGAAATCAGGTAGTTCTATTGTGCCATCAAAGTCGGCTAGCTTTACCTATATGATTTATAGACCAATGTAAATTTTAAATATCGTATTAATATCAAATCTTGTTAGTGGAAACTTGAATGAAACACAATAAATTTGTGTTAAAAGGTACGAGGTTGCGTTGATATATTAAATAGCTTCTGTTGTGTACAGAAAACACGACGCATGACATCGCAGAATATACAGTCTCAAAATAAGTTCCTGGATTGTATCTTACGTGATAAATTCAAGGTTGTTTAAGATCTGATAATATTTTTAATACTTAGGGCTTATACATATGATTGAGTGATTACGTCAACTCTAAACATGAAAACATATCGATTACGTATTACTTATTTTTCAAAAAAAAATTTGTGCACAAAAAATATAGAACTATAGGTACCATATAGGAGTCATAAAAACTGTTTTTTGTGGTATTCAATTGTCTGTGTCTGCCCTTATTGGAGACAGTCGTCGCGGTAAAAGAATACAAATAAATCTGAATTATTTTCAACATATCTGCTTAATTAAACATTGCATGTGTGAAGCAAAAGATAAAGGCATAAGGTCATCTGCCATCGCAAGTAATATGCATATTTTCATGAATTAATTGACACTACTAAAGACATTAAGACTGGAAATCTCTTTGTACTTTACCTTGAATGCGCCGCGCAAATAAAAATGGATTACATATTGGATATAGTGCAAATAAAGAAGCCCGGCAACATTTCCAATGCCTATTTAAATATTGGAATATTAAACAAGTGTTAAAATGCAAAAAATGAAATTGAAAACCCTGTTCATACAATGTCATGCTATTCAAGTCTATTACAAAGTTCATCTTAATATTGAAGATATCGAATATGTTGAAAACTAGGCCTTCGATTGGAAATCTTATATTATCTTTTCATATCCAAATAAGTTCCTGGTTCTGATTATCAGGATATTAGCGTTGTTGTTTAGCAATTTTATTTTTCTTTTTTTCCTGTGTGGTTTGGACATTTCGTTTGCTCCTCCATATTGCCGAGTCCATCTAGTACTCGGAACCTAAGTTGGGTGTTATGATCTCACTTATAGGTCCTTCGTATGAATTCTTCGAAGCAACAACACAGTTGCTAGTATTCTTATCCGCCTACCATTAAGTGTTTAGAAGCTATTAAATAATGCCCTTTATTAAAATAATTATTATTTTAAAAGATAAATCATAAGTCAGCATTGTTATAATATGACATAATATAATATAATGTCGATTGTCGGCATACAAATTACAATAGGTGTTAAGAAATTAACTAGTTTTTATAAGTGTTTCTTCTGGCTCTAAAAATTATAAATAAGAGAAACAACTAACAAAGAGCTATATAATTTAAAAAAACGATTTTTTTTTTAATTATATAGACGAATAAGCAATGTCCCACACTAGTGAACCGTAACTGCAACGATAATACGAGTAAAGGCAGATGATGAATTTCCCATAATCATCGAGTAATCATGCAACCCTACTAGTCCCACATTGTTCCGCATCTCCATCATTTGTTTTATGTAATTGTTTTATTTGAGCGAACAAATTGGGGAATGTCACAGAATTCCATATATTGTTAAGCACATTTAAAAATAGTCACACTCCGGTTACATACTAAACTATTGAAACATTTCGATAGAAAATATTTAAAAAAAGTATTAAAAACAAATTAACTGTGCTTTGAGAGAGTAAAGGATGCAGTCCAATTTTCAACAAGTTTCGTCAGCCTACCAGATAATACCTGTCAGTAGAGGATCTTCAGCCTATCTGGCAATTTTATATAAAAAATGAATATTGCTACTTTTAAACATTCATCATGAGCGAGGCCAGGGACCTAATAAAACTCGACACAAATATAGATTATGTCATAGATAAACAAATAAATAGTTTTGAGTGTAAATTATAAAACTTTCATGTTATTTTAACAACACTTTTAAAGCTTTACCTTAGTTTATTTAACAATCAGTTTGAATAATAGTAATAGTAAACGTAAAAGTAACGTAGAAATAGTATACAAACTAATTGAAGTAGTAAAAATAAAAAAACAAACTGAAGTAGTCAAGTTATACTTATTTCAAATTCACATTGCCTTAATTGCTTTATGGGACGTAAAATGACGGAAATTTGTTTTGACAAGTTTTAGGAAAAAAATATCACTCGTCCCTTCTGCAAAACAAAACAATGAAGGGAGCACGCGATCTGTAGGTGTCAGGAATGCATGCTATAATTGTGTCGTTATTGTAGCGAAAAAATAACATGTGAAAACTTTATGCTTAAAATATAGATTTATAAAAAAAATATCAATTATGTATTGCATTTGATAAAAACAAATAATTTCTCGAAACTAGAAAAAACGTTGACAAAAATTTTAAAATTTATACTATACAAAATAAAGTAATTTTTGCTTATAATTTCTACCTACTTTATTAAGAAACTGGTTTTTGCTGTCCTCAATGTGTGCTATTAAATTTGTATTTAGGAACCATCGGTACTACAGATCAAGTTAAACTTTGTTTAAACGTCATGGGTGGGATAGTCCAGGAGACATGACGATACAACTCTCAATACACAATGAATATTTTATGCTTTCGTTTTCTTTCGTATTGTTACTAATTCTTTATTGACTTGTAACATTTGAATATTATTGTTAACATATTAGACATCGTTCAAAGCTAATCAGAATTATTTGTAACGAAATCTGATCTTGTTTTGTTTGCTTTATTTGTCCAAATAAGATTTCGAGACATAATGCTACACGACTGTTTTGTAAAATAGTAGTAAGCATTATGCCGTTCAACAAATTATAATTTAAAATATTATATTATATTTAATATATATAAAATTTTGTCCAAATTTACAGCTTCATTTAATAAATATGGGGTTTAGAGTTTAAAGATTTCATATTCAATAAATAAATAGTACACGAAATAAACATAAATTGCTATTGAACAAAATGAGAATCTGTACTTCTCAGATTTAAATTTAAAAATAAAGTATTGATAGCCAGTCTTATGTTTTTAACAAATCTAGGACATTTCTCGCTAACACTACTTCTGCAATATTAATAAAAAATTGTGGCGAGTTTACTTTCAATGTATGGGATTTACAAGAATGTGGCTAATTTTATAATAAATTTTAATTAACATATAATAAGAAAAGTTAAAAACTTTTTAATTTCTGCAATAAAATTTTCTTGAATTTGAAATTGAATTTCTTGAGAATAGTTTTTCTTTGAACAAGTATTAGAAGAAATCTAATTTTACAGGCTGGTAGAAGAAAAATATTTAAATGTTGTATAACAAGCTACGAACACGAATTTACGGTGTGATTCAATGTTTTTACTGTGATCTGATCTTAAACTCAAGAAGCATTTTACAACTTCATAAATTTCATGACTACCGTTTAATAAAGCCTGGATCCTTTTACATTGTATGTAATGGAGTGTATGAAATTGTACACACATAAATGGTTCTAATAACATTATTCTGGTATGTTGTAACTTGATATCTAGGTGCTTAGGTAAATATAGGATCGTACTAAAATTATTGTATGAGGTAAATTGCTGTTAAGCAAAGAATATAGTTGGTTTTGAAAATGTAAATTTCTCTCAATAATAAAATGCTACCTGTCACAAAATTAATGTGCAGTCATATTATTTTATAATAAGTATTCTATTTTAAAAGTTGGATTGAAAATTATGTTATAATAAATATATTATTGAAATATTTTTCAATATAAATTTATTAAATAACAGGATTGATTGTCGGTGTCATAATAAATCAGAATTGGTTATCATCTATTAATTTTATTGTTTTAAGACTTACTAAATGATTGTGCTTTTTATTGTAAATTAATCCAAACAAAAATTCATTAAATATACAACTTTGTAAAATCTCCCCTTAAATATTATTCCCCCATTTAACCCCATGTAACAACCCTTAATAACTCATGACCCTAAACTTCTATCCATTGATTATGCATTATATTGGATAAAAAATATCAGTTATTTACGGAACCCATTAGCACCTCCCCGCAGGTCATATCCGGTACAAAATCACGGGGTGTATACCCCATAAGATGACTCAACGTACTAAAGTTTGTAATCCCAATCAATTTATTTATAATACGAGATGTGATCAGCCATTGTCTTTCTCTGTATGTTTTAGGGAAATTCTTATAATTACTTTCGAAAATTAGGTGAAATGGAAATGAGTCGTTCTATTCAATTTATTGGGTTAAATGTGTCAGATTTACTAAAAGTTCAAAGAAATCCCTATATTAATTTCGGAATCTCCTTTTATATATCAATAATAATATTGAGAGCTTATCTGCGCTGCTCTTGGTTCGGTTATTATAAAGCTCAAACAAAGTACCTTTATAATATTTTTATTATTGTTATATAGAGATTAAGAATTGATAAACACTGATGCGACATTTATCCGCCGCTGGTTTGACCGTTTTTACGAGAAATCCTTGATCATGAACACTTAATAAGATACCTTGACAAAGATAACGTCGAATTGAATTTTCAAGTTACTTCATTTCTGAGGTACTTCGCTGATATCGATACTCTTGATTATGTACTTTCAAGACTTTATGTCATAATTATGTACACATGTGCTCTGTTTTAAAAGTGGCTATGATTTAATTAATAACAAACTTAAGTCTAAATCTTAGTTTTTTTTTATGATAAGGTCGACAGACAGGCTGACGGTCCACTTGATGGTAGGTGGCTACCGTCGCCTATAACACAAGCTACAAGTGCGCTGCCGACCATGGAAGGATTAGGGATAAGGAAGAGATAGGGTAATGGGCTCTGGCATCCCTTACTCACTCACCGAAACAAAACAGCACATAAAGCTGTTATATCACGGTGGTATTCTGTAAGGTGGTGGTTACTGCCGCCAGACGGGCTGCCCAAATGACTGCGAAACACAGTGTGCCCTACCAATATTTTTCAAATCCAGACCAGAGTAAATTTTGAAAATTACATTAAAATTTCCAAAGTTGACCCCGCCGGGAATCGAACCCGGGGCCCCTGAGACGTTAGACAAGCACAAGGGTGCTCATCCAACGGGCTCGTAAACCTCTTGCAACCTTCTTTGCACTCTTTTGTTCTAATGTTTTTTTTTTTATGCTAGTTGCTAATTTTAGTTTTTGTTCTAATGTTTATTGGTGTGATTCAAAAATATTCTCGTGAAAATTTCATTAGGTAATTTTCAACAAAATTTGAGAATTGAGTTTACATTTTCTCCAATAAGATCTCTTTATTTCTTTAGATTGAAAAAACTGTTATTATTCCACTACGCGGAGTGGTCAGAAAAAAGCTGGGCACGCGTTAGACAATTCTTCCCCGCGAGACTCCCCTATACTAACGCCAGGTACCGACCCGCACGTAGAAGGGGGTAGGGATGATCGAAAATAATAGGGGAAGAGAATTTTAAAATTTATATTTTTTGCAGCCGGCGCAGGTGATATAATGTGTGCGCGTGCGGCGACGGCTCACTTATACGTGAAACTCGGCTCCCGCCGCTCGCGCATACCGAAAAGCTCTCGAAGCCTTCTCCCATCGCACAGTGCATTCACGTACGCCGCGCGGAACGGTCGCGTGTTCTCCTTACCCGTAAACTACCGCGTAAACACGTAAAATGTTACAAGAAATACAACTCGTTCAAGGTCAATCGAACTATGTAGTCGTATCGTCTGGATATCCTTCTGCAACCATAACCAAGGGTCCTACAGAGAAGAGGCATGTGCCTATTGCTCCTGCTCCAGAGAAAAATTATGTCACCCATGACACTCCACCGAATCAGCAGTACAGGAAGAAAGTGCATTTTAGAACGAATCCATACACCGGGCCGCAAGCAGTATCAATTGCCAGACGTAACGCAAGAGAACGCAATCGTGTTAAACAAGTAAATGATGGATTTAACGCCTTACGCCGTCATCTGCCGGCTTCTGTCGTAGCAGCCTTATCAGGCGGTGCTCGAAGAGGATCAGGGAAGAAATTGAGCAAAGTCGACACACTTAGAATGGTTGTTGAATACATAAGATACTTACAACAATTGTTAGATGACAACGATGCTACTCTAGGTATCAGTCGCGACCAAGAAAATAGGGAAAATATACCAACTGTCAACTCTCAACAATTGACGGCTATTGATATGGACGATGGATTCTTTTATGGAAGCAGTTCGCCCTGTTCAGAGAAGGCTGATTCACCTGCTCCCTCGGAATGCTCATCAGGTGTTTCATCAGCCTATTCAGCTGTGGATCGTTACGAAACCGCCACCCAGCAGCAGTTGGGGTCAATGGACGAGGACGAATTACTAGATGTCATCTCCTGGTGGCAACAAAAATAGTATTAAGGTAATTATTTTATTACTTTATAATTTTAATAATAATAAATGTTTTTGTATTTGTATTTTTTTCTACAAATCTATTGAGTGATTTTTTTTTAATTTAGTTTAATCAAAGTTGTGGACCACTTCTGTAAAATTGTGCCAACAGTGAATACAGGCAGTTTGACCGTTTAGAAAATTATAAGGGGAGGCTTATGTTCAGCACAGGATATCATACGGATGAGATGATGATAATGATGATGTACAATTTGCACTGTTATTTCACTCGTGTAAACTTTTCTAGCAATTTTCTAATAACTTTTTCTTTTGTTCACAGATCAAGCATTCGCAAACTGCTTCGAACATGGACAAATCCCTCCGAAAAATGTGCATTAATGATTATAATATATTGCATTTATTGTGAATACGAAAAGACTCTTTGTATATCTAGTCAAACTGTAGTGCCTTAATTTAGTTTAATTTATAATAGTTAAGCAGCTCTCAAAAGACTTAAGACAAGACTTAGTGTGTGCTAGTAATTTTAGTATAGTTGAACGATGCCTCTCGGTTAAGTATTTTGATAATAATAATAAAATAATGATAAATTATTAATTATAATAATTACAATTATTAATTTTGATTTGAATGTAAATGGGTTTTCATTGTGGTTAATAATTATTAATTGTAATAGCTGTTCTTAATAATTCATTCACCAATTTAAACTTTGTAAAACATAGTTTATGCACATTTGTTACCTTTAGGCATTATTGAGGCTTTGTAATATAGATGTCTGTCTCAGGCCAGTTGAAACTTGTAAATATTAATTTAAATAAATTATTTATTGAATTTATATGTGCTGTGTTTATTTTCTACTCGCCTTGCTTGCTGTTTACAATGCATAATTTAGTTCTATGAACAACTCTAAAATATTGTTAATTTATGTAAGTATCTCTAAAAAAATAAAAACGACATATATTGAAGTAGCATTTTAATAAATCGCTAATTTTACATAATAACTTAAAAGCTAGTTAATTTATTATCTTTAAAAGCCGGTTTTGTTTTTCAGAATTTCATTTTTATAAATGTCAATTTCATCAACGAAAAGAGTTCAACGCGCGTTCCTTTATTGAGGTCGTTTAGTTAAAAAATAAATAATAAGCTTTTTAGTGGTTATAAGTTTATTTTTTCCATTTTTCAAATTTATTTACCTACATATGTATATGCATACACTTTGGCGATGAGTTGTGTGCAGGAGCCTAGAAAATAAAGTAGGTATCTCTAATTCACTATACAATTGTACTATAGATTTCCTTTATTATGTAAAGGTCAGCAGGCAGTTTGATGGTTTATTAGATAGTAGGTGGCTACCGTAGCCAACACCACAGGTGCTACAAGTGTGCTGTAAACTTGATAGGATAAATAAAGGATAATATATATGGAGGGGATAGAGAAACTTACATCTGACATACCTTATTTACTTACTTACCGTACACAATAACACAAGTCTTGTTAATTCAACTTAGTTTTCTGTAAAGCGGTGGTTACTGACGCCAAGCTAGATTAGCCGGGTTAAGACTGCTTTTTCCTTAGTTTTTGAACCGTATTTTTAACTAGACTAGAAAAATGTTTATACAATTTCCCACACGTTATTGCATCCAATTGAATCTATATATATTCTACATCTACAAATCTGTCTGTTTCTCCGCTAACTTTTAAAACAATCAAAAGTATTTTGATACGGTTTGCACTAATAGATAGTGCATTAAATGATGACGGTTCGTGCATTGTGTAATTTGCAGAAAAAAATTGCACCCGTGCAAAGCCTAAGTTACACTATGCACTACGTCGATAGTAGTGTATTGTAACTTAGGTTAAAGTGTCTTAGAAGATTGCCAATTGAATGTGATAAAAACTACATTATTATAAACTGTCTGTCTGTCTGTTAGCGATAAACTCAAAAATTCCTGCACCGATTTTCATGCTGTTTTCACCAATGGATAGAGTGGTTCTCGAGGAAGGTTATAGTATATAATTTACAAAGTTACGCTGCCGAAGTCGCGGGCACCAGCTAGTATAGGTATACTAGCTGGCGCCCGCGCCTTCGTTCGCGTTGAAAAAGAAAAAACTAGCCTATCCTGTGTCCTGTACGTCTACTTAAATGTTTATCTACCAAGTTTCATGAAAATCAGTTAATTAGTTTAAGAGTACACTTACAAATTTATTATTAATATTGATTGATTGATTATGAAATTCATGTTATTGTATATTAAAACTTAATAACTATTAGTATGTATTGCCTAACCATTATAAGAAAACCAGCCCACAAAGAAATGAAACGAGGACCATCTACTTTGTTTTATACTGTTGAAAGTAGGCATATAAATACAACAAAATAGTCATTGATTTTCTATTTCTAATAAAAATAAAGTAATAGGTAATAAAAAATTGAACAGCTTTATCGGCAATAAAAAGCACGCTCTGTGACATTCATAAAACTTTAGTATTAAAATCGTTTTGAAGTATTTTGAAACATAAAGATACAGAATGTTAATGCCTCGCCAACTTTGTATCGAGATGTAAATAAGGTGACGTGTTTTTACTGACTAAATTGAAGGCTTACTAGGACAAATTATAGTTTTTACTAAATAGCAGGATGCCACGTTAAAATAAGTGTCGAAACACAGTGTTTTTAAGCCTTTGATTGACAGATCGCAGTATATTTTGAAGCTGTTTTAAAAATAAAATAGATACATAGTATGTCACTTGCATACGAGCGTTGTCACTAAAAACGCAAACAGTCGTTCATGGACACGCAAGGGTGTTACATTATTTAAATTTGTTATCAACTGCATGTCGCTCGCGGCTCGCTTGCACCATCTATTAATATATTTTAGAACTAAAGTTAATATTTTCAACACTGCTTTAAATAATGTTACTCAAGCACGCGTTACGCTGTTAAAATATATTATTATTATATTATTTTTTCGCGGAGCACACTGTGTTTTGCAGTCATTTTGGGGAGCCCGTTTGGCTGTAGTAACTACCTTCTTACATAAGACACCATGAAATAACAGCATGTTTGCTGATGTGTTTCGGTGAGTGAGTAAGGGATGCCAGAGCCTTTACTCACTTATCTTCAACTTGATAGTTGGAATTCTGAAGAATAAAGACTACTTCCAACTGCTAACGCTTATGAAGCTAATTATAGCAGAAAACACGAGTAGAGACACAATTAAAAATATACTGGTCGACACAAGCGTAAACAAAAGGGCAAAGCTTGTACGCATACTGCATATAAGATTACTTAAAAAAGGCACACGCTCACCTACGTTTACCCTTTATTCATAAATCATAGCCCAGATGTAGAGAATTAGCAGGACCGACGCGATCGCAAGGAACTACTTCGTAAAAATAATAAAGAAAAAAATACCTCACACGAATCAACCACTATTATATGACACAACGATGAGGGTAGATTCTATTAATTTATAACCAATGTGGGTGGATATACTAAAATTATTATTTTTTCACTGGCGGAAAGTGGACACAACGTATAACTGTAATTTTGTAGTGTTTTTATTGAGTTATCGGACGACTTAATTAAAGCTTATTACGGTAATAAAAGGTTTATATATTTCCAGGTCTCTTTTAGATAAAGGCTAAAGATTCACAAATATGTACACTATATTGTATGAATTGATAACACCATGTTATCTTAGCAGTAATTGTGGTATAAAATTTTGTAATAAAACTGAATCAATGGGATGATTGTTGATGGAATGGAAATAAAGGAACTTGAACCTCTAAAGATAAAATTCTATAAAAAATTATATCAAAGGACCGTTCTTTTTAAGCTTTTCGATATGGTAGCGGTTTGTATATTGTTTTTATTGTGACATTAAAATCTAAAATTATTTCTATTATAAACATTAAAATTTGTTTACATGCTTGCATAAGAAGTAGAACAAAGATTAAAACTTATCATTTAGTTTTATTTAGTAATCTAATGCGATTAGTAGTTTTGGAGTTAATTAAGAGGGAAGAATAATACGTACACGTCCCAGTGATATGTTAAACAAGACAGGATGCACCCTTACCATACTACTAGTGACAAAAAAATGGTCCTACAATTTGCACATCTAGTTACTAAAAATAATTCTGTTATTCCGTATTCTGTTATTGTAAAGTGTTCTCATTGGTTCGTTGGACATAAATTATTATTGTTCTCATTGGTAAGTAGACATTTTCGTATCTTTCTACGCACAGAATGAACACCCGTCATTGGTGCCAATTTCCGATTTTGACACCGGCGAGTCGGTGCCACGTACTAGGAGCGTTAGCCTTGTCCTTACGAAGTAATATAGAAGTCATTGACTCGTCCATACAAAAAGAGAAAATGTTTACTACTTCTAAATATTTTCCAATCTTCATGATTTTGTTGTATGTTAATGACACAACGAAAGACTAAGTTTATAGGTTTTCCTTTTTTTTTATAAAAACTTTAATTCCTTTTGTTTTATAAAAACAATCTAATTTTTTTTTTAAAGCGAAACCTATAAACTTAGAATGTATTATGCTGAAACGATCGACATGAAAATCAAAGTGATTTGTTAAGATTTAGTTAGTGGACTTTTTTCTCCCGAAATGGAAATTTCATCAAAAAAAAGTATCTATTGTCAGTCGCGAGCTGCAACGCTCTCTATCGCACGATTGCCCCGGAGCAAGAGAGCACGAGCGAAAGCATGTGTTTTCCTAAATACCTATTTCGTCAAGATCGCAAAGCTATACTTTCCTCTTAATAGATGACGTAAGTGGGCGGATTATTTGAAAATTTGAGTTACTTTATATAGGCACACTCAATTTTTCAAAAATTGCAAAATATCAAATCAAAATATATTTTTTAAAACATTTCTAGCTGGGAGTATTCAGAATGTACTTTAGAATTACATAAATTAAACATTCTAATCCTGACTTTAAAAAATTCTCAGTATTTTTAATGTCATGGTAATTTTTTTATAAAATTTAATGATTAATTCCTAACTGTAGTTACTGTATAGTGATAATACATTATTGGATCATAACATTGAGATAAGATGGTAATTCAGTTTTATAAAGGCAATCAAGGAATTACTGTGGCAATAATAAAAAAATAATAATGGACATTATCATTCACAAATTCTTTGTAGTTTAGTACAGTAAAAACAGTTTTACTCATTTAAAAGATTCCCATAACTTTTTGTCTTCCTTTTATCATATAATGTCTAACTTTTTGAGATATTAATTTAAACACACACGTAAATTGTCTTCGATTTGTTAGTAGTTTTTACAACAAACCTTATTATTTATTTGTATCTGTTTGAGACGACGGCGTGTTACTCAAAATTGTAAAAAAAGTTATTGTTTTGATAAAAAATGACATGTCAGAACTCATCTGATAATAAGCGTAGGCGGAGTCTTAACAAAAGAGAGTTGTTTAGCACCCCAAAACACAATAAGAATTGAAGGTTTGATTTGGGTGTAAAATTAAGTTTTCTACCGGCTTCCTTTTGTTTGTTTACGTGATATTTTTTTTATTATCTCAAAAATATTTGGTATTATTTTGTGATTGTTAGTTTCACTAATAACTATTAGAAAATTGCTATATTAATTGTCAGTTCTGCTGGCTAAAATGTGTTGTGATTAATTTGAAGTCAAAATACACATTATCTGTCACTAATTGTTTTTTATTGTGTTGCCCCTTTAGTAAAATCTCTGGGGGAATTGCTAATATGTTGTGTACAAATTTGTTCTCACTTTGGGAAAGAATATTCTTCGACTATTAGCAAGGTACTAAATTTATCAAAAAAATATTCATTTATTTGACTCCTCGTTATTATTTTATTTCTTACGCGTTTTTATACAATTGTATAAAAATCTTCCATTCTCTTCCAAATTGTATGAAAATATTCTGCTGTAAATCTGCGGTAAGAGTTCGGGTCCTTTTCCAGCGAAATACGGATTTAGGTAACCATTCATTGTATCATAGTAAACATTTCTATAGGGCGCTTACAAGTATTATATTATCAAAAATAACAAAATATTTATTTAAACTTTCATGTTGCATATTTCCTGTACACTGTGCATTTTTTGTATAAATAAATAAATTAGTAATTACTTCATTACTTAGTTTTTAAAGCCTAGTTTTATTTTTTACATTTCTGTTAAATTCAGTAGACACAGCTCAATAGATTTCTAATCAGGAATCTTGCATATCTCGCTGGTTTCCTGTGCTCGGTTTCATAAAGGCTTTTAGGGAGTTTATCTTGCTAATGATGTTTTACGACGAGGCTCCACTTCACCTTATCGGCTACGTCGCCCACGGTAGCTAACTTCGTCTGGCTTCTGTCCGACATTCGCAACTCTATTCACTTAGTAAATTAAACGAAAGTCGTATCTAAATTTGTTGCAGTAAGGTCGATTGTGGTTGAAAAGTTTAGTTAGTAGTGTATTTTTTAAATAGTAGCATTGTCACGGCGGCTGTCCGTTTGCCGCCTCTCATATCTGAATAGTAAGTTCATTAATTAATTGACGGATTGCAGTAGCTGACCGACACTGATTAGTATCCGTTTGCGCGACATCTAAGGGAATCTCGCTACTTACGATAAGGCGTCAACCAAAAAAACCCTCTTCAAGAGTAAAGAATTTATCTAAATCTTTTCTTTTTATTTATCTTAGGACTTTATTACTAAAATAGACATAGCACTTCTATATACTATGTAATATAGAGTTAGTGTACACACTATGTAGGTATAGCCTATGTCCATATTGTACATTTGTAATAATGTAAACCTTTCAAATAGTAAAATAATTTTTGAAATAGGTGCAGTAGTTCCGAAGATCACTCTCCATATACAAACGAACATATTAAATAATGAGAGCGCACTGTCTATAAAATTAGTAGAGTCCGTATCAAACAACTATCGACCCTTATCATGAGTTTACAACTGCACTAGCTAGCGAGAGCGTAAAATATTTATAAGGAAAAAAGTCAATTGTCAATGTCAAATTGACAGATTTCCATATAATATTTTACGCTCTCGCTAGCGAGTGCGCTCATTATAAACTCATGGTAAAGGTACTGAAGTTGGTTCCGGCGTTAGTTCGCACAAGACCTACAGTTAAACGCCTTTTACAGTTAAATACCTTTTTTTAGCTATTGCGACGCAACTTGCGCTAACTTCAGAGGTTGATGCAGTTGTTGATGTTTGACTATATATTATATATATTTCACATAAATAAAGTTGAAAATATTCATTTTTGTATGTATATTGTCATCTAAATCTCAAATTTGAGTTCAGATTTCAAATTTCTTAGTTCTTGTATGTTATGGTGAGGTGAAGCTATTATGTTTACCTAATTATAATTGATATATAAATCTACAGTAGAGATTAACCAGCACAAGAAGCAGTAATCACTATAGAGGAAAGATGGCTTTCAATAGGTAATTTCGGTAACAAGGTTCGGATCTCAATTGAATATTTCGGGCGTGGAACAAAGGCCGGCAACACGGCTGTCCGCCGCATTAACGCCCTACAACAATAAATCCAGGAGGTCCGTCGCCAAAGGGCTAATTACTCTGAATATCGGTTGATATACTGTCTACTTAGGAGCGGTGATGTATGACCACACTCAAAGGATCGGACGCCGCCGCGTGCCTGCGGCAGAGTTCTGATTATAAATAAGCATGTTTAGAATAAAGTCACGTCGACAAAGTCTAGGAATGAAATTTTTGTACCAAATAAACAATTTTTTTTTTTTACTTAATATGTTAACATAACGTTTAACACTTGTCACATATCTTTATCTAATCTTATGTAAGGTGATAGAATTTAAGAAAATAGAGAACTAATTTGTAAAATATTGAAAACTATATTAGAACTAGATATTAAATAGCAAACTAACAAATAAATTACATAACAAAACTCAACAACTTTTGATCGGATTTAATTCTTGAATTTCTATTATACACAATCAAAATATTACTGCAGCTCACACTAAAAAAGGATTCATTTTTGAACAGGCTGCAAAATACTTCAACAATATGCACTTCTACAAACAGTCAGAGATGCTTTCAAGTTTATAGCTTTGCTTAGTCGGAAGATTGGCATAAGGATCTAATAGCATAGTTAATTTATTTCTACTAATGTTTAATGAAAAAATTGTTACAAAGTGAAGTATAATTTAAAATATTTCAACAATTTCTTTTCTTACACTATACGCAGTAATTTTATATAAATAGATATCGAGTGAGACATCAAAATAGATTGTATTGTCTGTTACACTACAATAGTTCGATCTAGATTATCGTCTCGTATTGTAAATGTCACGAAAGGGTTCTGCATTGTATTAGCTACACAAGAGAAAACGATTCGCCGCAAACATTTCGATACCGAATTCGCATTGAATTTGTCAATTTGTAAAGAAATTTTGACAGCGGTCCACGTGTGATTTTCCTTTACTATTGATCTAGCGAAATGTCCCTTGACCAAGGGCCGCGGAATAACAATATTATATTATGTGAAGTATTGCATTGCAAAAATAGAGACGTTTCCAAATGTGTTTACCATTAGAAACCAAAAACTGTAGCATTTTAAGTGAAAACTTTCTCTAGCATAACTTTGTCAGTAGTATGTGGTGGCGCATACTGATGGCTACAGTAACCATTTTTTCATGAAAGACCACTGTGAAATTTTAGCACGTATGTTTTTAGGTATGGATAGCAGTACACCTTCACCTAACCTCGCTTTTGTCTATTAGGGTAAGCAGCTCACTTATTTTCTCCTTGTGTTTATGATTCTTAATCATACTGCCTGAAACCCTCAATCATAAAATCTTATTAATTTTAAGAAAGCAATATAATTTTCCATCCGATGTTTTATCCCATTCTGTTCAATCTATCATAATATTAATTTATCGTAACACAACATTACATATCGTTCTACAATACTATAATATACGTAATAATATACTATTCATATATAAATAAATTTGTTTATTGGCAGAACTTTGCTGGTTTTTAGATACACGCTGAAAGTTTATTCAACGACTTTACATAAATACAAATTTACAACTTTTATAATTAATTTTTTTTAATAAAAACTATTATAATAACTACTAGTCAACATGTC
This sequence comes from Synanthedon formicaeformis, assembly GCA_945859745.1. Lineage (NCBI taxonomy): Eukaryota > Metazoa > Arthropoda > Insecta > Lepidoptera > Sesiidae > Synanthedon > Synanthedon formicaeformis. The sequence goes on from OX243957.1 coordinate 9,473,766, forward strand.
CAACGACAGTGTTTAGTTTGGCTATAGTACGAGTATTATAAAATACAATAGGAAAAAGCATAGCGTCAAGCTTTACAAAATGTAATACAAATATTATATCTGATATATTATTGAACTGTACGAAAGTAAACCAAAATTGTAAACGATTACGTGCGCGTTAACTTAAACCATCAATGCGGTTAAGGTCTGTAACTTAAGTCGCAACAAAGGCAAAGTGATAAGAATCTCGAGCTTCAGTAGACAAATTGTTCGCATTCAACCACTGTTAAATCTATACATGTGTTTAATAAACATGTCATTCACTTGTGAATTATTTTGTAAGCAATGCTTTGTGTACTGCGAAATTGATTCTCACTTCTTTTGGAGGATTTTAATACGAAAATAATTCGTTATTTTTTTCTTTTACGACAGGTAATTTTAGGTTATGATTTTGTAATATTATTTATTGTTTTAATGTTTAATGTAAGTAAAAGCATAAAATATGTAACGTACATGTAAAATCGTTTAGGAATAAATAATACTACAATGAAATGTCGATGGAGGGACAGAATTAAATTTGAAAACATAGAATCTATAATAAGCGATACAGGAATTCGCGTAGGTACTCCAGGTCAAAGATATAATATTTCGATGCTCTAGGTAAATTGTCTTGAAATCTTTTGATATTATTTCATCTGCTGTTTGTCCAATAAAACAATAAATAATTATTTTTATTTTAAAAATTTATGTAAATGATTCCTATCTAACAATTTACTCTTATAATCCATGACCAGATTTAGTGAATACTAGCTGGCGCCCGCGACTTCGTCCGCGTTGAAAAAGAAAAAAGAAGCCTATCCTGTGTCCCCTACGTCTAAATGTTTATGTACCAAGTTTCGTGAAAATCAGTTAATCCGTTTAAGAGTTATGGAGGAATATACATACATTAAATACATATACAGAAAAAAATTCTATAAATGGTCAATTTTGTTTCAGTATCATGTATAGAGCCTATAAACACGATATCTCTGAAAACAAAGTAACTTACTCCATGACCAACCCTTACAGATTTATTTTGATTATTGTGCTCTTAATTCGGTTTATCAAAGTTTTATTTTCTAAAATCTATGGAAACTTATATTATAAAATGGGGCACGTACTGAACCTCAAGCAGATGTTAAAAGGATTGCGGAGGGGCAAGGTGTATAGCTCGGTTCTCAGGTGCGATGTAGTGGCACAAGCCACAACATTGTCATCAAGATAGTACACTCGCCCACACAACTGTTAGCTAATTCAAAAATTCATTTAAAAATATTGAATTCATACTTAGGGTATTTTATTTTATAATTGTATCTATTTTTTCCTACATATTAAATAATAATAAAAATCAAGTAAATAAACTTAAAGGATGTCAACACAAAATAATGCGGCCTTTTTTCTTTCTTAATTGCATGTTTGTTGGGTGGTTGTAGTAAAAAATTTATACATTTTTATTTGTATTTATCTTTTTCTATACCTAATATTTTATAGGTTATTACCTACATTACCATTATTATCTTGTTAGAAAGTATTGAATCTATTTTAATAGGAGATTCAATGCCAGATAGCTCTGCAAAGAAAAATAAAACCTACTTTCATACTGAATTTTATTTTGAAGTTTGTGCAGATTTTCATTTATAATAATGCGTGTACTTTTGAAATACGATTTCAAACTGTAATACAATATTATATTTTCTTGAAGTTTAAGAGTGCGTCCATATATTTTTATAAAGTAAATAAAATCAATTTTGAACACGATTGTACGACCGCTATTTTTTTCACATCCGTTTCTCTTTATGAAGAGTTGCAAAAATAACACTAGATGAAGTTTACCTACATTTAGTATCCTCGTATTTCTCGTGTTCAATGTATCCTTTGGAGATACTTCTATTTACTCGTCTATAGAGTTTTAACTTTAATTATGTCGAGTGCTTCGGGAAAAATCCAAAATTCTGATAACGTCAAAAGTACCAACTGAAGACTTCTAATGTTTTCGAAAAATAGTTTATTTCAGACAACCATTCAGTGTTATCAAAAGCCTCTCCACCTCTTTTTTGTAAAAATTCAGATTCCAAATTTACCAAGAAATGAGAAATAAAATATATAACTTTTAAGTTATTTGTAGAAATTTACTTCCTTCTAAAATTAAGCAAAAAACAAAAGTATTATTAACTAATAGCTCATTTTAAACATTTTATATTGGCCTTAAACTAAAAATGGATTTTCTTAAGTTTTAAATGAAAAATAACCTTCGAGTTTGTTGTTGTATTTGTAAGGTAAAGCGAAGTGATGAAAACGAGGCAAATTCAATACGTAATAATGCCACACAGCTTTGTACAGAATAACGATAAGGTTGAGGGTAGTAAGCCTTTGAAATTCTGTCACGGGTGTTTCACGGTCAAACAGACGTAGCGGCTTGCGCAAAAACTTTCTATTTGCAATACCCCATTCGCTTTGTGCAACTCGAAACTATTCTGTATTATCCACTGTCGAAGTACTTTTACAAACAACGACGCACGCTACGCCAGGTGTAAATATTCAGGTGATCTGTGAATGATGCGCTGGAACTATTATTAATAATATAATAATATTTATGCAGACAAAATGATTTATTTCTAGACGCATACAATTTGGATAGACAGTATAATTTTAATTTGTATAAGCGCCTCTTTCACCAACTACAAGTAAAGTGTTGATTAGTTACTTTTAGAAATCATTTTCTGTTTTATTGAATCATGCACTCGGTTTACTGCATCATTTGATGGGCGATTTTTTTTTAATTATTTTCTGTTTAATGTTTGGGGCGTTTACCGTACAAACAAAGGTATATCAGCTAAATTATTCCCGGTGACAGATGACTTTAAGTGACAGTTTAGCCTACTTGACGTTTGTGAAAGAGGCGCTAATTGTAATGAATATGCTCAAAAACTACTGTGCCGATTTAAAAAAAAAATCACCTATAAAAAAACTATATTATCAGCGAGTAACATAGACTATATAGTCGCGTGCAACAACTAGTAGGTATATAAAAACAAAGGGATGTTCTACTAATCTACTAATCAGTGGATTACCTTGGGAAAGCATGTACTGAGTTTTATTGTACTGAAGATACAAAAATATTAAATATCTCTCAGAATTTCGTTGTAGATTTAATGACAATAGTTATCATTAATCAATGCGATATGATTTTAGAACGTTTATTCTATATATGATTCTTGTTTACACTTCTTTCACAAAGCAAGTTATATTTGTGTCGTTCATTGTAAAAGTGGTGTAACTCCCTATTTTTAAAACCATCTTTTCTTGCCTAATGTTATCACATTTAGTCATAACTTTCAATATAAAAGTGAAGTAACTCCAATAGTTGCATTAAAATCCCATAGATGAAAACAATGAATGAATGCTTATATTTTTTTTTTTACACTATAATTCGCAAAAAGCTCGTTATTTTAAAATTCAGTTACAAGGAGATAGTTCACTTTTACAATGAACGACACATTTATTAGTCTCTAGTTAAGAATTATGACATCTAGTCGCTAGTTAAGAAGCTTCTGAAGTAATTATAATATAATATATGCAATCATAAGCACTCCACCGGCTCCTCCATAATTTAAATGACAATGGAACGGCAAAGCAAACAACGCCAACTGAACTCCGACCAAAATATTTTACGTTAGACGTTTACATCGGTGTTAACGAGGACAAGGCCTATAAAAGTTTTGTGTATGAACATAAATCTTTTGGCCCTAGAGTCGAATGGAGACATCTCAATGCAACCGTATAAATATATGTATTAATGAAATATTTTTATTAGATTGTAAAATGTAATAGGTATAGGAAATTCTTAGTAAGCGCTACACCAGTTTAGGGGATTATGTATGATTAATTTACATGTATTTTGAGGTTTTTTCATAGCAGAATATCTGGTTTTAGGGATTCAGGATTCGTGGATTGAAAAAGCCAAATATTTTTATTTATATTAATAATTTACTGCACGTAGTCTATTAACAAGTAGTCTATTAATGAGTGTTATAATATATTACATATCTCTAGTCATTTGAAGGTTGAAAGGTTTTTTTTGAGCACGCGAAACCATGGGAAACAACACATCTCTTCCTCTTATCTACTTGCGGTGAAGAATCTAATGAGTTTTCGTTGTCGCATTCCAATCGCATTGAAGTTAAGATATAGCTTTTTTTCTTACAAACTCCATTTATCTTTGAAAGATTGACAATTTATTTATCTTTAAATGTATATATTTAACACAATTGAGATAAAATAGAATTGCAAGATTATTTTTGTTTACCTAGAAAATTTATATAAAGAATGTATAAGATTCGTAGATATGTTTGAACTTTTATATTATTTTTATGTCAGATTGAATTATTGTGTAAACCATTGCATCGTTTTGGGTTAAACTTTCTACAAAGATGGACTAGGCTGTGGATTAACTCTTGGAAATATGTTTCCCTAAAATAACTAACATTAGTTCTGAAATTAATTTTAACACTATGCCAGAGAAATTGTGTTGAATGTAGGCACAGTAGGAAATAAAAGATTAAAAAGTTTTTAATGATCAATTTACGTGTACCTAGTACTTCTTGTATAAAAATAACACTGTTAACCGAAACTTTGTTTAACTGCTGTAAGCTTAAACATATGCAATTTCAAAGCTGTACTTATGGTCACGGATGTTTAGAATAAATAAAATTAAAACCAAATTATATGTAAATCTTAGCTGAATACTAACAAGCGGCGTTTAGAGACGGCTTCAAAGTTTAGAACCAATAAATCACCGGAACGAGATTTAAGGATAACCGCCTTTCCCTCATAAAATTTAGCAAAAAAAAATATATATTCTAAACGTGCACTAAACAGTGGCCCTCCGCAACGACGCCTTCGGCTAAATATTTTCGTCTTCATTCCGTTTTTTTACAACTTTCTATAATTGCCTGTAGATGTTATTACCTACTACATTTAAAATATTACACCCATTATATTTGTCGAAATAGAAATTTTTTTACTGCTCATTATTTTTCTACTAATTTTTACACGTCAATGTTTTGTTTTATTTTTATGTTAAAGGGCGAAAGACAAGCAGACGCCCCATTAAATTATATTGCCAGTAGATCTATCTAACTAAGAAAAATGTGTAATGAGGAAATATGAGAACAGATCCGGGGGCTGAGTGTATGAAATGAAATGAATGAAAGTATGAATGAATTAGGAGATTAAGCTCCTCCTTAGGAATTAATTAGGAGAGAGAGTTGCTCGTATTTTAACACATGAGCACATGTGCTATTATAAATAAACGTTCTCAGTGTGCTATTAGTTTCTTTATATTCTTACTTATATTTCTTACATTAAAGAATATAAATATAAATTTAATTAATTTAAAATATATAAGTATTGAAATTCTTCGGGAATCTGACATTTTTTCAGGATAAAAGTATTCCTATAAGCAGCAGAGATAACAAACTATCTGTGAGCCAAATTTCATCCAAATACGTACAGCCATTTTTACGTGAAACACATATCCATCCATACACAAACTTACGCATATTATAATATTATTAGACATAGGATTAGGATAACCCTTTGTTTCTTTTACCTCCCAACACCTTTATATAAGTAGTAGTACATAACATATAGTAGCTTCGTAATTATGTCATAATAATTTTAAAATATTAACTTTGGAAATATTGTACCGCGAGTGTTGCTCGATCGTATATAAATAAGTATACACGAATACAGCAGGCATACGAGTAAGTAATTACCCGTATAAGAGGTATAAATCTCGAGTTGTTATTGTGTGATTTATAACCGGACCTTATGGCGTTTGCTGCCGTAGGAAATGGTTTCCCACCGTTCTTCGACACCGTATACCGTCGCGTACCTAATTATTATTCAAGCTTTAGGTACTAAAATAAGAGATATTCATTTGCTACAGTAGAATAAGTAGCGTGTAATATTAATTGTTATTATTATTAAATAATTAGATTATATTATAACACTTTAAAAAAAATATTTTTCATCGAAAATCGACTAGTTCTTGCGTTCTCTAAAAACTGCACTAAAATATGTAATAAAGAACTGTTTTTGTACTGAAGAGTAAAAAAAAATTAAATTATTTATTTCATCGTAAAGAATCCTTTTTGGTATAAATTTATATTTAAAATATAAGTGATTGTTGAAAATAAAAATACAAAACTAAAAATATTTTTTCTCATTACATATTTAAAACCAACTTAAGGGTGGTCGACACAAATGTACACAATATTCAACCTCATTAACCTCTTAAAAAAAACTGTAAATTTTTTGCGCGACGAAAGATATCCCGTGCCGTAGTAACGTCCTATAGGTTTCATTCGATAAAGCTGTCGAGACTGTTATCAAGGGGCAAGGGCGTTTTAAAATTGGCGCCAAACAGATTAAGATATCAACCCTTAATGTGTTAATTTAAAAAAATAACATTTCGTCTCCAAATACGATATCACAATATTATCAACCACTTAAAAATAAACGATCTTTATATATTTTTATCGCCGACTTTACACTTTGGGAAACGTATTATTCAAATTAGTGAAAAGATCTTTGATTTGCCGCTTTTAGCTAAATTATATATTAATATTAATAGTCACTTTACGTTAGACATTATAAAACAATCAACTTATGATTTTTTTTAAATATTTATTTTTGTTTGTGGCGACATTTATATAAAAATATAGTTAAAATTCTCCCACGTTATGCAAAAGATATGTGTAGGTACAGTCTTAAAATGAATTCCATAATGAGTGAACGTTGTAAGTAATATATGAACGTAACAAAGTGATTTATACAAAGACACATTGTGAATACAGAATGAGCTTGCGGAATTGTAGAATGCTTGTATAACACGTCATTAATATAAAGGCCTTCATAAGAGTGCAACAATGTCAATTTGTCTGCTTAGTGGGAGGGCTGGAACTTGTCTAGAAACCACAAATATAGAAATACGGCGCCAATGGAGCAGCAATAAAAAGACTTAGCAGTTACTTAGTAATTCTAGTTTTTAAATGCAATAGAAAACCAATTACCAGTTACTATGTACATGAAGTAAAAAGGATAAAAGCTAATAGTATATATTGAGAACTTAATTTTAAGCCTTGTGATAAACCTTAAAGCTTCTAACCGCCGAATTATCAATAGTTTTATTTAAAAAAATCAGAACTTCTCAACGATAGATTTTATATAATAATATTTTTGAATATTCGACCGTTAGCTTATATTATTAATTCATATTAAGAAGATTAATTAGTCTCAAGAAAGTTTAACTTCTTGCGTATTGTTTTTCTCTGTTATTTGTGTATAATAAGAAAGAGACAAAAGCAAAATGTTTTTTTTTGAGAATCATATTAGCACTTTTCATTTTAGTATAAGTTAAGTTAAAGTAATAGCCAAAGAGCTTAGCGTGATTTTTAGGTAAGTGTCGGCAGATATACTGAATGTCCACTTGAATGAAGATAGCTACAGTTGCTTTCCATAACAACGCTATCAAGAGTTCTATAACGATAATATAAAATTGCAAGAAATCGCCGAAACATAATATTGCAAATGACTGCGAAATGCAGTGTGCCCTGCTACTTCTTTCCAAACCCAAACCAAAGCCAACTTTGACAAATTCAGGGAAAAGTTGCCCCAGCCGGAAATCGAAGCCCAGAGACAAGCGTTAAGGCAAGCACCCTAACCACTCATCCAACGTCAATATACAATAATATACAATATAGGTTCATTACGAAAAATAGTATGTAAAATTTTAATAAAACAATGGATTTTGTATGTTTTTAACTTTAAAAACATTTACAAATACTCATTCAATATTTCTCGCAACCAACATAATAACAAATTTCTCTGATAGATTTATCACATACAGTCATTAAAAATGTACAACAAATTAAAAGGGTTTTTGATTTTCTTTTATTTTATACATATATTAAGAAGTATGGTTCACCATAAAATTTCAACCAACAGAATTAAACTAAATTACATTAGGTAATTATAATTTAAAAAATTGTATTATTAAAACACAATGTTAAAAAAATAAAAATAAATAAAAATAAAAACTTAATTTGGTCCAATAAAAATTTATTCCTATATTTATTGCTCAATGCGTTATATCCCTCTAACGCCAGAATATCATTTTCGATACCTTAAAAGCTCAAATGTGAAAAAGTAATGTTTTGGTATATTAAGTTCGATTGAATTGCGTTGAATGCCCGACTATAGAAGCCTTATGCTTTGCCTAGTGCTTGCAGAGTTGGTGTAGGTAAATTTATCTGATACAGTTATTAGTAATAATAAAATCGGAAAAGCTAAAAATTCATTAAAGAATGTATTTAGCTGTATGTCACCTAGGTACGCTAAATGCCGGCGGCTACCGCCAACCGCCCAGGAAGCGCAACTCAACGCGCGAATAAGAAATAAATTCTTTGGCAACCGTAACAAAGGTGAAGTAGAAAGGAAGCGTCTACCCTGGAGGCGATCCGTAGAGGCCAGAACCGATTTGTACACGTGCCTTATGCTCACATTATACTTGAGAAAAATACTCGCACAGCGCACTATAAAAAGCACTACAAAAACATAGAAAATATATTTTTAATATTAATTTTACCTAAAATGTAGTATTTTCGACGCCTCATTCGACCTCAGGCAAACTTTCTAACAAGATAAAATAAGTATATAGAAAATCTGTTTTTTATTTGTGTACAGAATTGTAACTCTTAAACTTCGTCGTTGGTATTATCAGCTTAGAAACGAGCAAACTTACAGTAATTATTTCATCAGTATAATAGTATTAATTAAAGCAGAATGTATATCCGAGTGAAATACAGAATTCTGTAAGAGATCTACGAATGTTATCTGCGCAGTTATATGTGATAATTTCAGTGTCACAGTTACACTGAGACAACTATGCTTACCTACCTACACAGTGACAAATTATTAGAACCTTTCCCTCTATCCTGCTACGATTCAATGTCGTAGAGCTGCCAATTAACACGTTTTCAAATAAAATAAATCTATTAGCGAGCGACTAGTGGCCGATGTTCAGTGTCATTGTTCAACGTGGGAGCAATTTGTCTTACAAACAAAGATAAACATCAGTCGACGCGTTTTTAACACCTATTGATTTCTTGAACAGATCAGACTACAAAATAATGTAGAGTGTGTACAACTTACGTATGCACAGTTTTATCTCATAATCAAGTTTGTCGATTCATAAAATATTAGGTAATATTTAGACAAATGCATCAATCGTTTGTGAGCTCACAAGGGCTTGGTCCGAAGTGCTGTACTTGAATATCATAGCATGAACTTGAAAACTATTTAATAAATTAACCTTACTGAAACCGAAACAGCAAAAGATCCAACATGCATTGCAACTAGACGTGAAATCATCATAATTTTAGACGCAGCTCGTCCACTGCTGGACATAGGTCTCCACCATTATTTTCAAATAGAACCTCAGAAGCATCCTAGATCCACCGTCAAATTTGTTCTTTAAAAATTGGATTAAATTTGTGTATCTATTGCCTTATCGGTCCTAAATTTAATGTTACATGATAAGACAGAAATTATTTTTATATGTAAAAAAATGTTGGCTCCATTATTTTTCGTCTTTACTTTTTTAATACAGTTCTGTATCAACATTGTCCCAAACAAATTCGTATTTTAATTGTACAGTATTTAATAACCAACGCGAACTCATAAATCGGAGGTAAGCCCAGCGATGGTACTTTATCATGTATTACAATTTACTGTTATTAAAGCCGGTAGTTACTGCGTCCATAAAATTATTCTTACCAATTAAGTTGTGTCCAGTACTGGATGACATCCAAAGATGTCCTTTAGGCACACGCCGACTTGCAAATTGGAACAAAAAGATACAGAGACGCGGATCCTTGTATGGCTACAATAATAAATTAAGTGTATTTATTTTATGTGTGTTCAATTTATTCAATTGGATATTAATGTATGCAAGGGACATAAATTTATAACTTACTTGCCACCACATGGGCAAGAAAAGTTAGGACTTAGTGCCTAACTAATACCAAGTTCTTCGGGATAGTTTTCCAATGCCTAATTTTCTATTCAGGGTCGTAGCGAGCACTGTATCAGAAGAATTTAATAAGAGACATGAATTCAGATACTTTTTAGTAGATACTTTTATTTATTTATAACTAAACTATAACATTACTATAATAATGTATTAAGTAATTTGTTATTACATACATACTTTTCGTTTTAATGATTTTAAGGTTATATTTTAAGTATTCTTTCTAATTGTTAATACTTTATTCTTATTACTTTGACGCGATTGTTATTGTAGTTTATTTCTTTTAAAAAAATCGCCTTTCTCTTAGTTTCCCAGAAGTTTAGTTTCAAAAATAAATATTATCGCGTCAAGAGTACTTACGTCACTGCTCTGATTAGTTCTCAAAAGAATGTGTAAGCTTAATTATGCTTTGGACGTAAGCTTAACATATCTTTGGTTAGTAATAATGTTTAAATTTTAAGTTCATCTTTATTTTAAGTTTTTGTAAATAAATAAAAAAATTAAGCACATGTCTTGCTTTTCTTAACCTGAGCTGCCATATTTTGAGAGGCTTATGAGAAATTAAAATCAATTTCCATTACTTAGTTTTTCCTTCTCCATTATGTTTATGTTAAAACCGCCTCACCGTTAGTACCAGCCTGGGGTTACATTGTAATAAGCACTTAAGCACACATATGTAACCGTATTCAATGTTCATACGTAATTGTGAACAAAATTGTTGCATACGCGTTAAACATTGGGTCAGAGAATATTAATCAATAAGAATTTTCTTCAGCGCCGGTAACGTGAGATGCAAATTTAATGCCAGTGCATATTGAATTTGAAACAACACAATTTTTGTAACGATAAATAACGTCAGAAAGGCTAACGGTATATTTGATGGCTACAGTTACCAAGAAACACAAGCAACATAACTAGCGATTATGTAAGTACTCTTCTTCTCTAATTTAGGACCTTATTCTGATATTTAATTTTTTTACAACACGCACCCAAAGACAACATCACACAGTACAGTACTTTGTATTTGGTGATAACTTGTTGACTTACAGTATGCCCTTTTTATTTGTTCTTTGTATAAACCACCGTTACCATAATCAGTAAAACTAGGTGTTAACTACCTCATAGCCTGTCATAGCCTGTCATCTTAGCATATCAACAACATAGCCTATCATAGTGAGATTATTATATTTTATGTAGAATCCGGATGAAACCATAATAAAAACAAAATTTAAATTGAGAAAATTTTATGACCGCATTGTCAAATAACTAACTAAGACCAATATATAAATAAGAAATGTCTACAATTAATTGTTTACGTTGTAGACGTTTGCCGATGATTACCATTTTACATGCTTGATTATTCTTTGAGGTATGTCGGCGACTTCATTACTTCTACTGAGATCCTTATTAGGCCTGACTTCCCGTAGAGAAATATTTAGCATTGTTATTGTAATATCATGCTGAGTATTCTGAGCAAACTTTTTCCCGATACTAAGTAATTGCTGTATATAGTTGCGGCAAGCTATTAAAGTGCTATAACGGCGGCTATAGCCACCCATTTACGAGTACTTTTTCGGTGCATGAGGGGATGCTGGAATGCATTCTCCTAACCCTGTTTTGTCCCATATCCTTCTATAAGATACTCTACTGATTATCAGCGTTTACACCACTGATCGAATCCTTCAAGTGTTGCTTGTGGTTATATGAAACGGTAGCTTCCTACAGTGAAATGGAATGTAAAACTGTCTGTCACCCTCCAACATAAAAAAATATACGGCCAGTAGTGTTTAAATAATAGACATCAAAGTGAATGGGAAGTGTAGAAATAATATTTTTCATTTCCTGTTTGGTGAGTAAAATTTTTTGAGAGCGAAGCTTTCGCATTATGCGCGTACGCATCCGTGGGAGCAACTACCTGGCACCCGCGGCGCAGTAATTCCTTATAAATTGACATCGAGTGAGATATCCCGAATCGGTGCTCTTTTCCCGCTGGGAGCGGGGCGCGGGCGGCGGGACAGTATGAGGCCAACAATAGGCCACAAAAGCGCACATGATCTAGATTAGTGACGCGCATTGTGTCGCCAAAGGGTTGCGCTTTGTATTCCACACAACAAACGCATAAAGCGCCAATACCCGCAAAACATCTCGATACCACCATTCGCACAGATTCTATGAATTTCTAAAGAAAATAAATATAACTTTTGACAGTCGATGCTATCGTTGTTTGTCAGTGGTGAATTGAAAACAGTGATATGAATTGAAAGTAATCCTTGGGTTTTACTTGCAATGTACTATTTCTTTTTGCAAATTGACTACAACATTCCAAGCTATTTATTTGTTTAAGACTTTCTGTGAAGCTTTAAACAGTTTAGAGCGAAAATAAATTCTTGTACACTTACTTAGAAAATTAATACTCATAAAGTATTATTTCTCAAAAAATGATTCGTCTCGACTCGATATATCATGTATATCGAGTAACACAAAGTAGTGAGTAAATCCATTTTTTGTATTTTTTTACACTTGGTAAAATAATGTAATTTTCCAAAGAAATTTTATTTTATAGTAATAAGCGGCAGACAGACTGATTGTCAACTTAAAATGCGTATTTTAAAATTTGAATTTAAATGCGTCTTGGACCCTTGTTATTAGCTAGCTGCGTTTGAGACAGCATGAAGTGACTTTTCTACTTTCATAGTAATGTGTTTCTCCACAAAATACTAAGTAATCAGAAGAAACCCACGAATTCAAAACAGTCTAATCATCTTTTATAAATAAAAAAATTAAAATAATTAATTTCTTTGTTGCAAGCAACCAGCAATCATATTTTTAGCTAAATTAGAGCCTACAACGTGACAAGGGAATTTGGGGTAAGGCAGAAAAAGTGCACAGGCGTGCTTTGAAATATACTAATAGTTTTTAATAACACGTTTTTGATTAACATTAGACAACCGATAATTAAATGTCTTAGAAAAAGGGTTAATAATAAACATTAATGGAATGTTAACGTAAGATATTTTCTATTACAGACTATACCGAAATGAAACCGCGTATAGAAAAAATATAATCCATTCCTATTACATCCACTAAATGAGAAGTCAAAATATTTTATGTATGTTAATGTTAACAGTTTTGTCAACTGCGCTCACACAAAGAACACCGATGTAAATCTACCCCTTTATAGACGGCTATATCATAAAATAGAAATATGAACAAAGTACTAAATGCAATAAAACTCTTCAACTTTGAAGAGATTAAAAAAAAATCGGAGCGTTATAACATTTCGGAAAAATGCGTTCAAAACTCTCGTAACTTTTTTACACGAAACCTGACCGCTGTCATTGTTAATTGTAACTCTTGAACTAAAAAATGGATGAATGGATCCGAGCGCTCTCTTTTGAGCACCCAAGGGTTGACGAAGTTGGGAGCGATTTGTCTTACAACCTGAGATGCGATCTTAATACGGGAGATCGTTTTTTCGCACCCACTCTCAATTATGGTCGCCCTATCTTCACATCTAATACAATTTTTAATCCCTCCAAGAACATGTTCTCTAATTTTTTACAAACTAATTTAAATACGTGCACGCCGGACAACTTTTATAGTTTTATTACATTCAAAGCAACACACATATAGAGAATGTTTTTCTTCCTATACTACTATCAAGTATTCATCCAATTCTTACCCTCCTAAATCAAAGTGGGCCCATTCATCACCCAAACGACACATAGTGTATCAAATAAACACTCGTATTTTATAAGAATCCAAAGGAAACCCAACTCTACTGTCGATATAAATACAAATAATTTTAGATGTTTACTGGTTTATAGATAATTTGGTGCATCTAAACGGAGGTGCAAGCATTACTGTGTACTCTCTATCAAATAAGATAATTTAATTAAGTAAATTTCCATTCTCACTTATGGGTGGCAATACTCTAATCCCGAGTTAAATAAATTTAGATAAATATGGTAGACTTTCAAATACAAGTGAAGATACTCGACAAAGGCTACGCTATAAATTTGATACCAGCGTAAAAAGTCTAAAAGCAATTCAAATAAAGTAACTTTTTTCCGAAAACTAAATGCATTGCAAAGACAAGCAAAAAAAAAAACTGACGGAAGAGGATGGGACCTTCCAATATTAGTTTTATATCTGAATGAAAAAATACTGACACTCGAGGGAGTATTGTCAATCAGAATAACAATAATAATGGAGCCCTTTGAGAAAGGAGATTTATTTACGAACCCTTTCGGTGAATGTAGAGCACCTGATGCGGAAGCTATTCGCGTATAACGTGGGAACGTAATTTTAATGGCATTTATTAAAACTTTGTACTTGTAGTGGTTTTTAACATTTAAGTAAAAGTTCGTATGTACTTTAAATACTAACTTTTTTTATTTATTATTTAAATGAAGCATTTATAGGCAATTATACTTTTAGCCTGAGTAACTGTATAACTAGCCTATAATTAGCACAAGATTTTTGTTAGTCTTATAAAAGTACTTTATAGTAGGTATAAAAGTATTCAATTTTCTTAAGTGTCTTTATTTTAAAAAGTTCTTTGAAGGATTAAATTTAAAAAAAATGTTTTGTGTTACATTAATTTTTCTAAAACCTTTGACAATTAAATTTAATACTGAACTGCAAATTTTTAAAGTTAGTTCGTATTAATTAAAAACTTCAAAATGTAACATCATTAAAAAAAGAATGTTATGTGTAATAAAATCAGCAGACTTGTATGTTTTCATTTATATTTCTAGCTTATACAGCTTTGCAGTGTTGTCTCGGTTAATTGTCTTTGATTTGTACTTACTCGTAATTTTTTTTTAATATTGATGTTGAGAACTCCTTGAAATGTTCCAACACAAATTAGTTATTATTATTTTTTTGCAAAGCTATCCGTTATATGTGCAATACTCATTATTATCTGAACACTTTTTACCTGTTAGTTAGGAACAAGTATCATATCAGATAACTTACTGTCACGTTCTACATACTTTTAACAATGAATTTCTATACAAACTAAAATAAGAACTAGTACCTCGTTAATAAAGCGGAAAATTCTATATCAATATACAAATTTACATGAACCCGCATTCTCGCAACGGGAGCAGGACATGCGTCAATGCATCGAAGATAATTCTTGTCCTAGTGCACATTTTAACATTTTTCTATAAATATAATTTATTTATTTTATTTTCAAATTAAATAAAAATTACCAGACAAATTTATAATTAAGGGATCTAGAACACTCGATACTCTATATCTACCAGTACTTCAATAAATTGAAGTTACTTTAAATATTATAGTAGAACAAAAGTTTTTATAACTAAGGTTTGTTACATGATGTTTTGATTTAAATTTAAAATATGTAAATAGTTCAGTTCATATTTAATTTCTCACTAATAAAACAAAATATAAAAACCTGTCACCCTTCCCTAAATGAAGTTAATATGACGGAAGCTCTTACATCTTGATAATTTGAGTGCTGTCATAACAGCGGATATTCCCCACTTAAGCTTATTTCGCCTAATTGAATCCTAGAGCATTAAGCCTTTCCAACCTATAATCCCTTTTATGGGATTCACGCCGACGCTTTTTAAAGATCGTTTTAAATGTCCCCTCGAAGAATTAATTTTTTATATGGGTACTAAAAACTAAGTTCTTGCGCAAGGTGTATCAATAAATACATGATTCGCTTGTAAGAAATTAGATATTATTACACATTATGCTAATAATTAACCCTTTGTGTTTAGTTAGTCCTTAGATTTTTTTTTATATAATTGTTATTGAATAACAATCATGAAAACAAAACGTACGGCAGTATTTTACATGTTTTTAGTGCAATTACACTATCCTTACTAATATTATAAATGTGAGTTTGTTTGTTTGTTACACAAAACTACTGAACCCGATCACCATGAAATTTTGCATAATACACGTTGTCTGGGACACCAGAAAGGACATAGGGTACCTTTCATCGTTCAACGCGGAAGAAGTCGCGGGCACCAGCTAATATCAAATAAAGCAAGGTTTAGTCTACAAAAATGGTTTTTTTTTAGTTTTTTAAGTTTTTTAAGACGGTAGCCACCAACCTTCAAGATGACCGCCAGTTGTCGACTTTTATACATATGAAATCAATGTTTATTTGTTTTTTTTTGCGTTTAAATTCATTATCATCATCACAAATGCTCTTCCAATACCTCACCGCTTCGTCAAATAGGACTCATATTGACTGCACAACTAAGGTACAGTACAAGCAATATTTATGCTGCAAAATTATCATAATGTTTATCTTACATCTAAGATTATTTAAAGGGCTGTATAATCAGACATTCCAATAAACGCTGGAAATGTCAAAGTTCAATATAATCAATGAATATCTATCGCGATTTAGCATCTTATAAGTCACGCAGCGATCGCAGCGGTATTCTAAGTAAATCACATACCAGCCTGCCACCGTCTCGAACCTTGAAACAGCTTTGTGTTGGAGAAATCTTGTATTGTGAGTACTCTATATTTATTGTTATAACCAATATTTTTAGAAAAACTCATAAAATAGATAGTACAGCCTAATGGTTCCTATGTCCATTCAGGATATACTGATTCCCATATAAATCAGGGTTTATACCATTTACAACACGCGTATACAACACTTTTAATGAACGCGTCGTTATTTTCTTTTATAAGAAAATAATTCTCAAATAAATATATGTATTATATTTATTTAATTAATAGGATATTTAAATAAATTGATATTTATTACATTTTATAATTAATATTTTATAGTTTATTCATTAATATACTTCATTAATAAAATTATATTTATGTGTATTCTTTGAAAAAACTTTTATTTGCATGAACTCCAAAAACGCTAAATCGATATTGTTAAAATTTTATACAAATATAACCAGCTAAACTTATATATAAAGCTTCATCTATAAAAAGCTTGTACCATAATATTTTATTAACTTTTACAACTGGCAAAGCCGAGTGTAATAGCTAATAAATTATAATTTTCTTTTTATTAGTTACATGGGCTATATTAAAGTAAAAAAAAAAAACATTTGTGAATAAATCGGTGTTGCTCAAAGGAGTTTTTTTTATTGGAAAACCACTAAAGTACATGAATCGTTGTAGAGCAGTTACTTCAAAGTAATATTAGGAAGAAAGACTACAAAAAGTGGCTACCCGTATATTAAGTATACAAAAATTGAACCAGAAGGTTCAACCACAACAACACGTAGAAAAAGGCCGACGTTTGTATAAAAAGTAGCGAATCCTGAGTGTTACTTATTTAATGCATTTCATGCGGAAATCATTCTCAAATTGCACATAAAAAAAATTATCTTCCGATTGCGAAAGACGTGTACTTTTTCGACACTCAAGATTTTTTTTAACTTAAAGGTGCGTAAACCCTCTGGGTTTACTATGAATCACATTATAAAGTTTATAATATAACATAATTATATTCCATGGTATAATAAATCTGAAATTTCGTATATAAATAGATAATAATAATATGTGAATGAAAATTTTTATTTAGATAATTATTGGCAGGCAGGCTGATTGGCTATGCAAGCAAAATCATTGAAATTGCAAATGCACTGTCCATCTAAATAAGATAAAGGAAAGAGTAGAGGAATCCCGAACTCCCCTTATCGTTAACCGAAATACAACAGCACATTAAATTTATCTTCTTTTTCGGTCGGTCTTCGTCTTCTTCTTTAACCAATTACAAGTAAAATGTTGATTAGTTACTTTTAGAAATCATTTTCTGTTTTATTGAATTATGCACTCGGTTTACTGCATCATTCAATAGGCGATTTTTTTAAAAAAATATTTTCTATTTAATGTTTGGGACGTTTACCGTACAAACAAAGGTATAACAGCTAAATCATTTCCGGTGACAGGTGACTTTAAGTGACTTTAGCCTACTTGACGTTGGTGAAAGAGGCGCTTATACAAATAAATACAATAAAAATAATTCACAAAACACTAAACTACAAGTTAAACTATTAAAAATATATTATTATTTTAGTTATATAAAAAATCTATTTTTTTAAATATAAACGATTATGTGTCTGTTGATGAATGTTTCTGGAGAAAAGATCGCCCGCCCTATTTTGTATCAAAACAGTGCCTATATTGCTTTTAAGCTTGTACGACAGAGCTTTATGCGAGTTTAGCAAAGCTCATACATCATTCCACTTTACTTCACAAACAAATTTTTCACCGATCACTAAGTAGCTTGAAACACATATCAAATAACATAAATCATTCATATTTCTGAGGCTACGTAACGAGATACTTTATGAATTCTCGGTCAAGTGAACCTATTTAACTTAGCGAAAGCAATTATAAAACTTAATTGTTTTCTTTAGAAATCGTTACTTAAAAACAGACGCACAAATTGTGTTCGGAGAAATAAAAACTCCGTCTGATTTTAAGGTGTGTGATAGCCATATTCTATTCTGAAGTTACTTAGGACCTGCCCCCGACTTCGCATGATGCAATTTAATCTGCAAATTATATGCACCTCGTATATATACCGCTCTTTCTATTAGTGAAAAGCAACTTCAATTTATCAGAAATAGTTACTGTGTGTATAGATAAACAGATGCTGTTCAAGTTTTATGATTGTATGAACGGTTTATTAAGTATTTAAATATTTTGAGTACCTAAGTACCGTTTATAAGAAGCAAGAATCAATTTCATAACTAGTGATATTTACTGTTGAATCCATACAAGAATATATTTTCACAATTTATTATCATCATCAATACTAATAATAAATCTGTAAGGGTCAGTCATGGAGTAATTTACTTTGTTTTCAGAGATATCGTGTTTATAGGCTCTATACATGATATTGAAACTAAATTGACCATTTTTACATTTTTTTTTCTGTATTTTTCCAAATGGAATTTCAAGCGGGAGTATTAAAATAGCAACTCGTTCCTTTCTTTGGTTATTACTTACATACTTCTTTTATTTATACATGTTATAAAAATGTAATTATCGTCGATACTAATAATAAATCTATAAGTGTAAGTATGTATGTTCCTCCATAACTCTTAAGCGAATTAACTGATTTTCATGAAACTTGGTTGATAAATATTTAGACGTACTGGACACAGGATAGGCTACTTTTTCTTTTTCAACGCGGACGAAGTCGCGGGCGCCACCTAGTAAAAGAATACATTTGCAGAAATATTTTCACGTCTAAGGTCGCCCAATATACAATTTCAGCTTATATAAAAAATACATGATACCAGGGTTTCGCGAGATCTAGTAGGATATTGAATTATCTAACGGGATTACATTCTCTACTGGGAGCAAAGAGGCCGCTAGTTTACTGAATGAAACAAAAGATAAGGAGAGTTGACCTCACCCGCATCTATCACTGCATGAGAACGAAAGTCCCCAACTCCCAGCGAGTGATCGCGGCCGCCCGATGTCTGTCGGCCCGTGGCGAGAGGAAGCCGATATCCGACAATTATTAACGAACCTGTTCGCTCGCCGCGGCTAGCCAGCTTACTTCTTGCGACTCACTTGTATTGTAATACATGACGCTATCATGCTAACTAGACCCTTGTAATGAAGTTCTCTTCTGAATTCGAAGATTTTCTCACGCACACTAAAATAGTAATACCATAAATTTAGTGAATATCACAATTTTAGTAACTAAGAATCTAAGAAAAACATTTATTTTTAATTTATTTTTCAACGCTTAAGAAAAAGAGGCGCAGACGAAGTCGCAGGCAAAAGGTATTATATTTTATATTGTTAAAAAAAATTATTAAGAAAGTATCGTTTTTTGTGTGACGTGCTAAAAGCGTGTAAAGGTTTCGATATTATATACCTATTATAAAAAAAAAAAACAATTAAAAATTAAAAAAAGAAGTAGTTTCGCGTGCTAAAAAAAGAAGTAGTAAAAAAACTGCGTTTCGCAGTCATTTGGGTAGTCCGTCTTGGCGGCAGTAACCACCCCCTTACAGAATACCACCGTGAAATAACAGCATTTACGTGCTGTTGTGTTTCGGTGAATGAGTAAGGGATGCCAGAGCCCATTACCCCATCTCTTCCTTATCCCTTATCCTTAATCCTATGGTCTACAGCGCACTTGTAGCACTTATGGCGTTGCTTGTGTTATAGGCGACGGTAGCCACCTACCATCAAGTGGACCGTCAGCCTGTCTGTCGACCTTAACATTAAAAGAAAAATTAACCCTTACAAGTTTTTTTATAGGGAGGACACACTAAGTTCCTCAATCATAAATTGGGCATCATATCTAGCGACAGTAACCACTAATTTACAGCTCGGGTGCTATTGTATTAAACACAAGTAAATATTAGCTCATATATACTGTGTTACTTCTGTTTAGGTCTTAAATCAGTAATATAAGTACATATACTCAAAAAAATAAATACACGCGTCCTGTATTTAAAATACGTATGCACCAATAAATCTTGAGTCCTTCTTGAGCAGAGAGGAGGCAATAAACCATTTGCAAAAGCGACAGATCTTAAATATACGAACATTTAATTATTATGTTTATAAGTCAATGCGACATATCAATTATTTTGGACTTTGATCTCACATTTCCTTTCTCTATCTTTTATTCATTTTTATTGAAAATTATTTCAGTACGTAGGTTTATTTGGAAATCTATTTGTCTGGTGCAGCTCTTATGCACTTTTACCTAGTTATGCTTAGTTTATGCTTAGTTTGAAATTGCTAATGCATAAAATACATAGGTATGTATTTTATGCATTAGCAATTTCAAACAACGTGTAGATAAAAACCATCTAAATTTACATACTCGTATTAACTGTATCAAAAATGACTTGAGACTTGATACAATTACCTTTGAAGTCTAAAACTTAAGGCTAATATTGTTAGAGATAAATAAATAATATTTGTTTATCTAATAATCATAGCATTTAGATCAACTTTAATTATCTGTAGCAATATATATATAATTAATTGAAAAAAAGTTATTTTATCGCTCTATTTTATAGCAACGTTGCTTTAGAAAGTGAAAGATTCAATAGATAAGTATAGAATTGATAAAAAAGCATTATCTGAAACTAATTGTCTTTTCAATATATCTGTAACAGTAATCATTTCTAAGGAAGGAAACATTGAAATAATAATAAAAAAAATTAGTTTGTTTGATAACGAATTATAATTTATATTATTTATTATAATGAGCAAATTGATGAGTTCTATTAAGTTAAGAAGTTATACTGATAAGTTATATACATGAGTATCTTATTTTTGTTAAATAGAAAAACTAAAAAGAGTAATTGTAGACATTTTTGACTATTCTCCTTTCGATTTTAATATCCAGATACCTTTTAATTAATTTTACTTTAAAAATACGACAGAAGTAAAGTTGATCGTTTACCTTTCGCAACAGTCACGATCACAACGACCTCACGTGCCCAGAATAATAAGATTAACAATACAAAAAGTATCGAATTCAATTTAATGGTTTCCGGAATTCGCTATTTTTTTTTTCTTTTTCAATGCGGCTTCTTCGCCGTTTCGTATAAAACGGAAGCGTTAAGTGAGAAACGAATAATTTTAAAGCATTTTGCCACTTCGTTAAACTTATTTTTGATCAGTAGTACATTTGGAGAATAGGTATTCTATACACCTACAAATATAGAATGATAATCTATACAATTATTATAATAGGAATAACTACTGTGGCTGACAGTCTGTTAATAACATTTTCTATAAAACTTGGTATGGAGATAGCCTGGGTCCTGTACAATTTTCGTAGTTAGTGTTGTTAGATAGAACGATGAAAAATTGTATGTAGGCTTTTGAGTGGCAGAAAAAGAAATGTTTAGGTATCTATTAAATTTTAATTTTCTTGAAATTTTTATCACGACATTGTTATTTTAGGTAGGTAGACTTATTTTGGTTTCATATTATAAAACAAGTACAGTCGGGGTAAGAAAAAGGTTCATCATCTTAAAGTCGACATTTGCTTGCACCAGGGAAATTATCATTTCTTACGTCTGTCAACTGTCTACTTAGTGCTATAGTTTCAAAAGGTACTAAGTAAGTACCTATATATAGGAATGAATTTGAAATCTGACGATGGTCTTTGTACACATATAATAAGTTATATAAAAAGGAACGTAGGTAAAAAATGCTCTAGTACGCTGTTATTAAGACTTACAGAAGCAATATACAACAACACAAATAAATTACAGTATCCATTGCACAGAGGCGCAAGCAATACGCTTTACTTGGATAAAACTTAATCAATTCCACAAGATAAGTTAGGTATTTTTACTTGCTCGCTCGTAAATACCGTTGCAATTACGCAGATTTAGGTAAAGTCGCTCGAGTTAGGTTTAATTACAATTATTAATGTCGCTTTTATGCAAGTATTGACCATAATCGTAAAGTTCAATCGGCAATTCGGTGTAAATTTATACTGACATACGGTCATTAAAAAATAATCGCAAAAAGATTTTAATACGTGCCCGATTCCGAAGGTGCCCGAAAGGCTATCGTGGTGCTCCTTGTTAGAAAACTAACGAGGAAATGGCGGTATAACTATACGATGGCCAGATTTACTGGTTGGAGAGGCTATAGCGAGTACTGTTACCCAAATCGTCACTATAAAGTCTAGAGAGAATCTACCCCAAGACTGAACTGGTACATACTTCTTGTTTCATAGTTTAAAATGTTAACAGATGGCGAAAAAATGTTTTATTAGTGGACATAAAAAGAAGTATAAAGAGATGCAAAAATATTTTTGGTTTTTATTTCAATTGCTTGCCGTTCTATAGGACTGTGTGTTACAAAAGTAAATGTTATCGTTTTTACTCGGTGCGAACTTCTTTGTCCCTTTATCAGTTTCTTCTTATTCGCACATGTAAATGCATTTAGCTCCCACCTTCTTATCTCTTTGGACACCATTAATCTTGTATAACAATGTACACCAGTGTCCTCGCGTCGATGGCTTAATCAAGCTCGCCGTTGGGGATAACTTCATTCTTAATTTCGAATTTGTTTTAAAGGAAATCTCTTATTGCTGAGTTAACTTTACTGTTTCTTCCTAATTTTTTTTTTCTAGTGATTCCACGGATTAATTTGTGGACTATGTTTTAAATTCAACTACAACATATTTCAATATACATATGTGTATTTTAAAGAAGTACGTTGGTGTATATGTTTGAGCTATGTGTGCAAAAAAATTGTAGCTAGTATGAATCCCAGATTCGATTCCTAAATAGGTTACATCATGTGTTTAGGACCTTACTTGGGTCTGAAACCGTAAGTCTAAAGCCTGCTTCCACAGTAATTATTTCAGTGTTAGTACAATAATTGCTTTAATTTTTTAGCAAATATGATAATAGTAAGAAAACTATCATGATTAAATTGGCGCCGAAGGTAATGGTCTCAAAAAGAAGAATGCTGATCTTTTTATTTCATGGATGTGTAATCTCGGCCTGAGTTAAGAAAAGACACTTCAAATTTTTGAATTGTTAATATAATTAAAATTGCGGTTTTCACTTCACTTGTAATAAAAAATAATGGTAAGAATTACAGATAAAAAAAAAATTATAGGTACTGAGTCTATAGTCAAAAGGAAAAGATACTTTTTTATCACAAGAAATAACTTATGTATGTGATTTTTTTGGAAATTTTAGGTTTTTAATAATAATTCTGTAATTTCATCAATATTCTGTTAGTTATTCTGCAATACATTGGAAGAAAAGTTAGTTGCGAACTTTACTCGTAATGCTAGTCGCAAACTGTAATTCTGTAAGGTGCCTACAGTAAATAAAACATTAAGGGCCTCTTTCACGAACTAAGAGTAAAGTGTTGATTACTTACTTTTAGAAATCATTTTCTGTTATATTGAATTATGGACTCGGTTTACTGCATCATTCGATAGCCGATTTTTTTTTATTATTTTCTATTTAATGTTTGGGACGTTTACCGTACAAACAAAGGTATATTAGCTAAATTATTCCCGGTTACCGGTGACTTTGAATGACAGTTTGGCCTAATTGACGTTTGAGAAATAGGCGCTTACTTTCATAAAGATTTTAATCTTGTAATAAAACGGAAATGCTGTCATAGTTTTCATTTAATTAAATGACAAAAGTTTAACTGCTCATTCTTCGCATATGTAGGTAAGTCATTAATGTTAATGTTGTTAATTTAATTAATATATTTAATTTTATTTGTATGCTAAATATTTTCATTTCTCAAGTAATTGCATTATAAAATAAACTATTTTGTTCGTGAGAAAAGGCTAAGGTTATTGTTAAAAATGCAAGGACTTGTAGTTACATTAGTATCGAAAGAGCATTTATTGCTAGACTTGAGTTGGAAAAAAAAGGTAAATATTTCATATAGGTTAGCAATACATATACTAATCTCTGAAATTAAAACAAAAAAATATTTTTGTTAACATAACGCAACCTTACAAAACAGATTGCCAAAAACAATAAAAAATAAATAAAGATTCATAATTAGTTTTAAACTACCTAAAAAGTTCTAATACACTTAGTACCTACTTTTAAAAAAAATTGTGAAAAAATATAGTAATTAAAAATAAACATCGTTTTTTAAAATATTATTATATTTATTGCATAATAAATTATTTTACATAATTACAGTAATGAGCACAAATCAGTCTTGTTTATTATATACAAACGGTTGTTCACAGCCACATAATACATTTTAAACAATAAAATATTTACAATTTATGACTAGAAAAATAAACAAAATTTTAACTATACTTTTCACTTTTGCTGCCACCAGGATATAGCGTCGAGTAGTTCTTCATCGTACATAGAACTGGCTTGCTTCTCAGACACGTAACCGGACAAGTAATTGCTTGAGTAATTTGAAGAGACCCCCGATGAACACTCAGAGTTGGCTGGCGAAGGAACCGATTCGGAGTAAGGAGAGCTTCTTCCAAGACCTTCGTCTATATCGTAAGAGAATTCAGCATCAACAGTTTTCGTCTGTTTTGTGATACCCATCTCTGCGTCGCTTTCTTCTATGAGACCTTGCAAATGTTTAATGTACTCGACGACCATTTTTAACGTATCCACTTTGCTCAGTTTCTTGCCTGAACCACGTCGGGAACCTCCAGATAAAGCAGTCACAACGGCAGCGGGTAACCTCTTCCTCAAAGCGTTGAATCCATCGTTGACTTGTTTAACACGATTTCTTTCGCGAGCATTTCTCCTTGCTATAGACGCAGCTTGAGCACCGACGTAAGGATTACTTTTATAATTATATTTCTTCTTAACTTCTGTTTGCCCCTCCATAAATGGTTTTGAAGTAGCTGGCGCTATAGGTACCAATCTCGGAACTTCATTGTAAGATGCGCCACCATAGTTGGTGCGACTGTACTGCAAGCTGTTCAGCATTTTATAAATTTACGTAACGGGATGTTAGAAAGATTTGAGACTTCGTTCGGTAACGACGATCGATCGGAAAATAAATGTAGTGTTCGCCCGCGCAGCCTTTTATACCGGGCGGACTCACCAAAAAAAATTGATTTGGTATCCCTCGTTCCCCTATACAATTTTTTTCGAGGCATACCTGGAAAGGTTAGATGACCGACTCGTATATATGGACTTTCATACACGTGCCATTAAATTTATATTGTCTGAATTCTATTTGTCCAATATTATATTTAGTATATTTTCATGTGTGTTATCCTTACTAATATTATAAATGTGAATGTGAGTTTGTTTGTTACGCTTTCACGCAAAAACTACTGAACCGATCACCATGAAATTTTGCATACACGTTGTCTGAGACACCAGAAAAGACATAGGGTACCTTTCATCGTTCAACGAGGACGAAGTCGCAGGCACCAGCTAGTATCTATTATAATTACATTTTTATAACATGTATAAATAAAAGAAGTATCTAAGTAATAACCAAAGAAAGGAAAAGTTGCTATTTGAATACTCCCGCTTGAAATTCCATTTGGAAAAATTATTCAAATTCACAAAAAAATTATAAATAACTTGGAAAGCCGGAACAGTGTCCATGATTTATCGTGATTTATTTTATTTGTAAAGATTTTTTCTAAAGAGTTTATAAAAGTCTATAGATACGTTGAATCTATACTCTTATCTCTATTAACCGATACTAATAATAAATCTATAAGTGTAGGTATTGTATATATGCAAATATGTATGTTCCTCCATAACTCTTAAACGAATTAACTGATTTTCATGAAACTTGGTAGATAAACATTTAGATATACAGGACACAGGATAGGCTACTTTTTTTCTTTTTCAACGCAGACAAAGTCGCGGGTGCCAGCTAGTATAATATAAGAATTTCGTTTCACATGTTTGACGCTAATGAACTCCTAAATTACTGCACCAATTTTGATTAAACTTCCACATAGTTAATTTTGACTTTGAACTCGGGCGTAGCCGGGAGCGTGTAGCTAGTATTTATATATATTTAGAATATAATAGTATTTTAGAATATATATAATAATATAGAATAGAATTGGAATTTAGAGATTTATTAATTTATTTTATTTGAACATAAACCCTACAGCAAAACAAAATAACATACAATAGACACAGTATTACTACTTACATTGTCAATTACAGGATTTCACTGTGTAGGACTTAAAATACTTTAAAATTATATGACATAAGTTACTTACTAAATCTTAATGAGATGTTTAAGTAATTTATATACTAGTATATTTTTAATCTTTTTTTATGAATCAATACGAATTGTTTCAACATAGGAAACTAAAAAAGAACAAAACTAATTTAATAAAATACCAAAAAAATATGATTAGAAAACGTTAATTCTCGTGTAAAAGTTTTCTATTTTTGGTTTTTCAGAACATATTTCCATTTTGTTTATCAAAATAATATAAAAACAAACCTTTTCGTGCTTCCGATGTTTTATATGTATACTTCAGAAAATTCACTTAAATAGGGGTCACACTAATTATTACTTAGTCACTAATATTTTTAGAAAAAGATAACACATTTTGCAATGTTTCTTTCTTATTTTTGCTTATCTTAGTGTGAAGATTGCTACTTCGAATTAATATTCAGATGTTTCAGTTTTTGCTAAATAAAATAAAGAATACCTAAATAATTCACACTTTCTATCAGGTTTAACAATGAAGCAACAGTTACCTATAACTCCTATGTCATTCAAGTTTTAAGTACAAGTGGAAACCCTGTGGTCGTCAATAATACGCAATTGGAAATTTATTACGGTCGCTAAAAATAAAATCAAACACTGACCAATTTTATTGTATTTACGGCAACAAGAGTGACCGTGGCCAATAGAAATACCTAAAATATATTTTAAAAATTTTCATCGTTGTATTTCAACTCTATGCACTTAATTATAAAGTGCATTTTTTAACGAAAAATTAAAATTCTAAGTAAGCATCCCTCGCTATGGGCGGCACAGACTTCAGTGAATTTGTGAAAAAATGTTACATTAATTTAGAACAGGGAGACGTCACAGACATAGAGATCTTCTTGAATGGTGAAGGGCTATTGTCGGGTCCATTGTGCTCTAAAAAGATTACACAAGAAATGTATGCCATTGAGACAGAGAAGAATGAATTGTTTAGAGGCCTTCAATCATTCCCATTGAAGGAGGCGCTAAACGCGATTTTAATAGACTACACGTCGCCTCCGAGAAGCAATACGTTTTTAATTTTGTCCCATTGATCCGCCACAACCTACCTGTGCCAATGTCTTTGTGCGGACAAAAAGTAAATCATACTAGTGGTCAAGTATAACGTTGACGCGATTATTTCTGCGCTTAAATTCTTGTAATGCCTTTATTTTTTGTAACATGAAACTCACGTAGGTACTGCGTACGATAGCTACCAATATACTTATATAGTCTTTGACTGATGTTATAGTTGATATATGTATGTATAGTCATGTATATTTTATGTTTAAATAAAACCTAGATAACTTTTTTTTTTGTGGAGGGGAAATGACTTTTACGCACTATCCCTCGTCGACAGGGACAGCCGACGAGAGGAGTGTGGGACTCGCCTGGCGAAGTCTATCCCCAGGAATACCCATTAACCCCCCCCCCCCCCCGCGTTCCACCATCAGCGGTGAAAGTGTGGGTCCGAGAGCACAGCGAGGCCTTGTTCTCGGATCCCTACACACCGCTACGTCCTCAGCGGACCCAGCTCAGGGCGAAACATTTTTTTTTTCGCCTCGCTTCATTTGTTTGTGGCGGTGCACTGGAACGCTGTGAGCCGCCACGCGTCTTTGTGGGGTATATCAGGACGTCAGATGTCCCTTTCTGGCGCCCTGACGTAATTTACGCAACGAGCGCCGCGGCGTATGCCCGGGCACGTCGGCCGACTCTTCGGCGCCTGATTGGATCGGCCTGGGGGTCAACCTCGCGGGACCGCTCCCTGGCCTCTTTGCCACTCATAGCCGCTTCACAATACTTTTTGACGGCATTCCAGCCGTCAAGGCTACCAATCATAGCTCTGACGACAGCGGGTAAGGACAAGTCCTGTCCCACGACTGCCGTCAGAGCAGCTCTCTCTGCGTCCCATTTCGGGCACTCTTCTAAAGTGTGTTGGGCCGAGTCGTTCGGCGCTCCACATTCATGGCAGACGGTGGTTCGCTCCCTCCTCGCGATGTTGCACAGGTACCGTCCGAAGCAACCATGCCCCGTAAGCACCTGCACAAGCCGGAAAGAGAGCGAGCCGGCCCGCCTGCTCGTCCACTCTTTTAGGACAGGCGCGATTGCAGCTATCGTGCGATGACCTGAACTTGGGTCCAGCAGCATATCGCGCCATTTGTCCAAGGCCTTGTCGTAGGCCTTTTTCCGCCATCGTGAAATTGTTTCTGGGAGTGGAGCCACATTTCGGTAAACCTAGATAACCTAGTATCTATGTATGACAGACATAGGACATAGCATTTTTTTGCTTTTCATATTACTGTGGTATATAAACCATGATAAGTTGTTCTAACGCGAAAATAAACATTGTAAGGAAACTTCATCGTGACTTTGAAGAGCATCGTAAACGAGACGTATCTGTATATTAAATATTATTTTAAAAAATACTTGTTTTGGGATAGCGGAGTTACATGTAGTCGTCCGCCGCCACAACATCGGGCAACGAGGGGAGACGTGCTGTGTTTTTCCGGCACGTCTCCCCTCGTTGCCCGTCATCTGTTGACATCTCCTCACAGTGCGGAGGTCACACTCCGTGCCTAATGGAGGTGGAGCCCGCAAGTGTGCGGGCCTGGTCTGGCGGGGGGAGAAGGTAGCGTGTCTTAACGTTCCCTTTCCTTGCCCATAGATGAAACACCGTAGTTTTTAGTGGGTAGAAGTCCCACATAACCCACCTATGTCCTCATGGTCGTTGGGGTTCTGAAATTGTATGAAGTGGTACTATAACTATGCTAAACCACTCATACTCGATTGAAAAAGCTTTATCGTCAGTCTTTTTGATTTAGACCGGCAGTAAATTTACCTTCTGTTACAATACAATAGTTAGGTTATATTGAGACTGAAAGATATAAACTTCAAGCACTAACTGATAGTCACTTATAGTTACTAAGGAAATAATATAGATACGCTTGTAATATATAAGTCAATGGATATATACGATGGATATACGATGAGTGTGTGGACTCGTTTAAAATATATTGTACATGTTTTTATAGGAAACTGTCCCTAGAGTCAAATAAGTTCTCACATATTACAATCGAACTCCAAGTCCAACGTTGAATTCATCCATCATATTTTGTGCCCAAATCGTCTTCCTGCAAATCGCGAAAATTGTGGGAGTGATCCATCGACAAAGTGTTGTAACAATAGCGCGACGGGCGACCTTACAATACGATCGTCAAATAACATTTAGCCAGCCCACCACCTTAGAAAATCGCAAAATAGAGACGTCTATCGCGCACAAAGAGCTGGAGAAGCAAACGGAACCATAACCGATAATTACAACCTTTGTGTCTTGTGTATTTGCCTTCTTAAAACGAAATTTACAATAAACTAAAAGGATCCCATTGTAAACGTTGAAATAGTATCACTTTTTGATCGAGTGTCTTAAATATAATAATTTCACATTAAACTAAGAATATTTCATGTCAGAACGAATTCATGATCTATTAAGTAAATTAAAGCGCTTTTTATTTCTAGTTTCCTTTAGAAATTACTAACTCTAAAAAACCCTATTTAAAAACGATATTGTCAACTGCAAGAAAGATCTTGAACCAAAATCTTATACAATGAATAAGGTTTTAAATTTTAGTTTTTTCTTCAATTTTTTATAACAGCTTAAAATTACTATAGTTATTAAGCTCCAATCGAAAATTAATTACGAAAATTAAGATACCTAAACTGAAAGTTTAATTTTAAGTACATGGTTTACTTGATGGTTTAAAATAAACCTCTATCTACAGCATTCCTCTGCATGCAAAATTAATTCACTACTAAAGCGTTTGTTTCTCGTGTTTCAGATAGGATCTGCATAAACTCGTAAGTGGGCAGTGCGCTCATAATAAACTCATTCTATGGATTATAGACAGGGAGCGATCGGTTGACAGTTCCATTACTGGAGCAGTGCGTAGCTAATATTTATAAACCGTCCTTTGCGTTGCTACCCATGCAAATACACAGCCCGGTGGTCCGACGTGTATTGGGTAAGTCTTTGATCGATAAAGTTGTAAGTTTAATTACTAAACTGGAACCTGTGCTTCGTATCAAAAGGCACCGCGACACGCGCTCGTCGCGAGCCTCCCAACATGTGAACTAATTCCTTTGCAAATGTTACAAACAACACACTATCTACATTAGCGGAGATATCTTAATGCTGACGGCGACTTCGTAAACGGATGCCGAAATCAAAGTGGTTTTACTTTCAAAGGGTCAAATAGAAATGCGTAACAGATGCGAAAACTTATGATATTTTGTCTGTCATTCTGTGTTTGGCACAAGCCATATACGATATGCTTAGTTTGTAAGTATAGAGAAGTAAGCACACCTTGCAGGCATCTGTGTGCGTACAATCCTTTCGCATCTGCCGATCTTGCACTGATTTTTATTTATGAATAATATGACGAATTATGTCTGGGCTTTTATTTGCGCTAGCACCTTTCCGGATGTGCATCGACAGCGGATGTTACCTTTCCTATAAAATTTATGTGTTGCAAATATTTAATACTATTCTTAATAAGACAGACTCTGATTTGTTTCAGTAGTTTTAAAATGTAGGTTTAGAGGTGCTGGCCACTCAAATGTAGCAAAAAATGTGTTTCATTTTTAAATGGCTTTAAATATATTGTCAAATGGCATCAAGCCCCATATCAATCTTTCACGGGAGCATCTATTTAATAACATTATACGCATGGCATTGCGTGTAGAATAGCTTATTGTTGCGCAACTTTGCGGCCCCATATTGACATATTAGCTTTTTAGTGGTCTCTTAATCCATTGTGTGGGGGAATGTAGCAAGCAACTCAAATAGATTTAGGACAGTCTTTAAAAGGGACTCGTCGAATCGAAGGTTCAGTGAGATGTTATATTACTCTGTAGTGGCAGGGCGCAATGTGTTTTGCAGTAATAAATTGGGCAGCCCGTCTGACGGTAGTAACTAAGTACTCTTACAAGAGAAGAGCACTATAAAATAACAAAATGGATGAGTAAAGGTATGCCAGAGTCCAAATGGCTGTATTTTGTCCAATTAATCCCTTTTTAATATCTTATCATTAATCTTACTAAGGTCAATAGCGTACTGGAATCATTTGTGGCGTTGCTTGTGTTAATAGACGATGGTAGCCACTTACCATCAAGTAGACAGTCATCCTGCTTGACTTAATACATTTTTTTTTTCAATTACTGATTAAGTTTAGACATCGTACCGACTAAATGTTCATCGAAAATAGCTTCATATATATTTTTAAAAAGTTGCAGTCATATGCAATTATATCACCTTGCATAATATGATGGATGTGTGTATTTCAAAAATTGAGTCGTACATAGCCGAGATTATGTAAATAATGTTCATACATTTTCATATAAACTTTCACAACTGAAATATAAGATGAAAAAATCGAGTAGGCATTTTACAACTTGTGCTTCAGATGCATTATATTGTTTTAATTTTCATATTTTCTACTACTTTTGTACAATTCCACTTATCTCTCTTATTTTATTACTTACATCCTATTAAAATACTTACATTAAACGTGTGTGTTCTTTTAAAATTAGAAAGTTTTAGTACTACTTTAATGCGATCGAAATTGTATTCGTTTATTAATTAATTATTGTTTTTATTTAGCCCGTAACTATCTACCTCCACCATCCGCGGCACTTCCAACAGAGAGGAGCAAATTTAAGCTCAATTAAAGGCCTATAACAGTTAAATTAATTAGTCGTAATCAAAACATGTAGTGCTGTCCGTAAAATACTAGGAGGTAGGGAGAAGGTAAGCTATAAACGACTTAATTATTGTTTTAATGAAATATAAAAAGAACCGTTTAACATAACTCATTGTTAAGGAGTGTCATTAACAAGAGTTGGTGGTCGGCTAATGTGTTCCAAGACGTTAAAGAGGATCGTTAAAATAAGTATAATTTTTTTTGCTTGAAAAACGCCTAAATGTAAAATGAGTTCACGTATTTAGGAATTAAACGCAATTAGGAATTGACATTTTTTTTTAGATTTTCAGACATAAATTAGATTAATATCGTGATACTTTCTACTATCAGGCTGTGGACTTGTCTGTCGGCCTATCATAAAAAAAAAACTACTTGTAAACTAATTGGATCAAATGTTGCCAAATATATTTAATAATAGGTAATTTATATTGGACCACCTAAGCAGCGTTGGCTATTAAATTAAATATTAAATAATTCTCATGGCGTTTCATTGATTCAATTTATTACATAATTGATTGTAATGAGATATTAATTCAAATTATGTGAAAGTATATCTTTTTAATATAATTTTCCTATCTCAGGGTGGTCCAGCGATTTTTTAATGTCTTCAAAAGGGTTCAGGGGCATCTGAAAGATTAATGAAGCATTAAAATCGCAGCTATTAATGTAGGTCAGAATGTGTCTACTGTTACGGTTGGAAAGTCGTAAATGTTGATGTGCCGTGACAATTTATTACTATCTAGTGTTAATTTTAAGAAACCCTTATTAGGACAATTTTAAAAATTATTTGTTTTAAAAGTTGTGTAAAAATATTAGGTTTTTTTTAATTTTCGTTAGTGAGTTTAAAGCATTAAATAATCATTATATATAAAAAAAAATTCGTGTCACGTTGTTTGTCCGCGATGGACTCCTAAACTACTGAACCGGTTTTGATAAAACTTGGTAACTATATGTAATTTGGCCTATATGTAAGATAGGATAGTTTTTATCTCAATTTTTTATTATTTTTATAATTTTTTTTACAAATTATATCATTATTAACATAGCGCCATCTATTGTATACTTACTCAATTCAGCAATTATTTGTTATAATTTTAACTGTAAGTTCCGTAAGAATCTAACAGATGGCGGTGTAAGGTAATTTATCGGCTGGATTGTATAAAAAATTGCACCCGTGCGAAGCCGGGAGCGGACCACTAGTTATTTATAAAATAATATAATTTAATAAAACTTTATCTACTTACATAATATATTTATGGCACTTTATGTTTTGATTTTGGGATTTTGGGCTAAAGCCCTAAATATGGCATTCTAGCGGCTGGTTCAAGGGCAGAATTTTTAGTGGCTAAAACCCTAAAAAGGCTTACTAGCTCCTGGAGAAGGGCTTAGAACCTTATAAAGGATTGTCTAGCGGTTGTGAATGCAAAGGGCAGATTACCGTGAGTTGTAGCGAATCTTGGGAAAGGCCTCTATATCCAACAGTAAATAAACACAAACTGATAATAAATGATAAATAATGATGATGAAACTCTGCACTAGACGAGTCTGTCCTTAAGAGGACTGAAAGCATTATATGATAAATATTGTATTGTGACATTCATTGACTAAGTTTTAAATCTTTTTTATCGCTAATGTGCTCCATACGTGAATAGTCATCACAAGTAGAGTTGAATACGTAATGTCCACCCCTTGTCATAAATAGAATGACATACGACATCTTATGTTCTTTCCATACGGTTATTTTTATATGAAGACGTTAAACTTCCGAGTCAAACTTTAATACTCCATTATTATAACATTAAATTTAATCTTGTGTTAAGGGATTTTAGAACACTATAATGTCACGTGGAAAATTTATGGTTGTCAATATTCTTAATTTTAATAAGCTGGACAAGAGTTTTGTGAATGTAAAAGAGATAAGAATAATTTATTTCTCGTTCCTTTCTTATATTCGAGGAATAGATAAAATTGAATTAAGTATTTCGTTTACCAACTAAGCTTCACAAAAAGTTAATGTGAATTTTAAAATGTTGCAATAAATAGCAGAAGCTCAATAATAAATAAACTATATGACTAAATAATAAATAATTTTGTTATTATAAGTATATAAGTATAAAAATATAATATAGATGCTTTGGATGCTACATTTAACATAACATAGCCTTATTTTCTTTGATGTAACATAAACTTTTAGATGATTGGTTGAGCAGTTAAAGCACAAAAGTGTGGCCACAAACAAACACATTCTCTTTTACATTTATGATGTTATAATAATAAATAAGGATTTTTCGTGATTTTAAAATTTTCTAATATTAACCTTTGCATTTTCGTCTCAATTTAGATAGTTGCATTAATTAATGATGTGTAATAACAACCAAGTTACCTAATTAATTTAAATATTGTCAAAGCCAATTAAAGAAACAAACTTCAGTTGCATATCCTCACTTGTTTGTCTTTTGAACATGTTGAACATATAATAATTTTATAACAATTAAGTTGTCGGTGTTCACAAGTTTGCGATGTCTGTTTCACACCACTTAATTCCACCGTTCGATGTAGCAATATAACCGACAATCTTCCAAATTGCCAACATCCAAGTGATCACATGTTGGTTTTAAGAGATGCTGTTTCTTTTGAGAAAATTGAGAGTTCGCAATGAAAAAAATATAGGTTTATTTTTTCCCCTTCGATTGTAAAAGGATGCAGACCAATGACTCATTTTAGACTTTCTACGTATTCTAGACTTATATAATATATTATAATTCTAGAATGACATAAGTTCAATTAAAGAAAATGCTTTAGGGACTTTCATTGAACTTATCCTTAATTTTTAAGAGGTTTAAATAAATGTTATTTTAATAAATCAATAATCTGAATATTATACTAACTTAGTCATTATCGCTGTTCTACGCTGCGATATGAGGCCCTTCATGAATTTCAGCTTTATTATAAACAAAACCGATGAATAAACACTAAAACAACTAGGTTTTAAAATACTGGGCTGTATATAAGTAGGTAGTGGCAGGACACACTGCGTTTCGCAGTCATTTGAGCAGCCCGTCTGGTTGCAGTAACCACCCTTTACAGATAACAGTATATTTGCTGTTGTGTTTCGGTGAGTGAGTAAGGGATATCAGAGCCCATTACTCCATTCCTTCCTTATCCCTTATCCTTAATCCTTTTATGGTCGTGAGCGCACTTGCTATGGCGTTGCTTATTTCCAGAGAAATTAGGAGAAATTTTGTAATCCTTCGTTACTTGGTAATGCACGATTCTTAGAAAACTACTGCTCCTACCTTTCTCTTATTTTTCGTCTGAAAGACCCTTTGGAGAAAAAGTAAATAAATCAATTCCTAATGAATTTTCATTTGCGACGCTTATACAATTAATTAAATAAGCAACAACTAACTACTTATGTTTTTATAAACAAATTCTTTACATTCTATTGACTTGGGAATCTGCGCAATTAATTAATTTAAGGTTACAAAGTAAAATACTGAATACACAAAATGGTAATAACGAATACACTAAGTTGAAATAATTTAAGATCTGCATTTTTTGTGAAAATATTTCACCGTACTAATTGCTATAATTTATTTATAACATTTTTGACATTTTTGAGGCAGTTAACTTCAATAACAAAGTTATTTAAAAATATCCAATTATTAATTCTCATTATTATGCACTAATTAACTTAGTCTTAAAAATATTGAATTTATTTTCAGGTACAAGGATCGTATCTACAAGGCCTAAGGTTATTTGAATAGCAAATGATGTATCCATTTCGTCTTGATTCTCTCTGATAGCCGATACTAAATTAATAGCCGTTTACATCGATAAAACAAACAGATATTTGCATATCTGAATCAAGAGTATGGATTACATTTCTTAACTAAATTACATCGCGGCAATGGTTTTGATCCTTTGGAAAAATCAAACTGTGCCTTCATAGTTTTTACACTTGTAGTACTCCTACTTAGTCTACTATTTGTGCTTTAGTCAAAAGACGGTTTAGTCTAAGAACAAGAACAATATTTTAGTAGTAGGACAATCGGCATTCCGCTGTCATAAAATAGGATTACTTCTTTTTTCTTATGTTAAGGTCGACAGACAGGCTGACGGTCCACTTGATGGTACGTGGCTACCATCGCCTATAACAAAAGCAACGACATAAGTGCTAAGAGTCTTGCACCAGAACCCTCCACTTAAGAACCTTAGAATAACAACACTTGTCAGAAGGAATACCAGAAGTCATTTCCCTATCCTTATTCTAATTGGCGCTGCGTTTGCATCCCCTATAACAGGTAGAGATAATCATTCTGCCTTTATATATCGATACCTTAATTCGCAAACCAAATAACTCCTCTGAGGCAAACTTTACAGGAGAGACTAAAAACGTTATAATTTTTTTTTTGTATGATACGAGAAAAGAAAAAAGACAATTTTACATTGGAAATTATGGCTCGTATTAACCGATTAGATATATAGATATATTAGATAGATAGACCTTTTAAAAATTAAATTCTAATTGTCATTAAGTTTCTCCCGTATCAAAAAGTCATTTTCAACCAAAAGTGGAGTTATTCGTTTTGCGAATTAAGGTATCGCTATGGACTTTTATATAAAAACAAAATAAATTAAACTCTTACATTCCTTTTTTAAAAAAATGCAGTATTTTAATATTAAGTAGTTTTTTTTTTCTGTATTTTAAAGTATCAAAATTTGTTGTTCATCCTCTGACACTATCCGAAATCCTTTTTCGGAATCAAGCAACTCGTTTGGATAAGTAATAGCTTAATACTATGTTGTATCAGTAAAGGTGGCTGGTTTCTCGGCTGGAACGTTTTGTTGAGAGGCATCGTTTAACAAATGTATGTTATTAACGAACAACAGACAGACTTACCACAATAAACTACCAATAAAAGCTACGTCCATCCAACTTTTGTTTGATATTCAAATTTAATTGAACTTAATTACTTTGAGGGATTTCATTTTGTTTCTATTGATAAAGTTCGGCAGGCAGGTTGCCGTCAGCCTGCCGAACTAATTAAATGGTTTTTGGCAACAAGCAACACAACAAAAGAATGCAAGTAAGCTGCCGTTCCTTATAGCATAAAAGGTTAAGGGTCAAGTTAAGAATGGACTCTGACTTATATACTTTAATTTATATATATACTGTAGGTAGCATAAGTTGGTTTAACACGGTGTATAATTAATTATGGTTAATAAGTTTTGGATTTTAGACAAATCCAAGGAAATCCTTAGCGAGTACGTGAAACTTAACATTGACATTTTTTTTTGAGCTTCCACAGTAACATTACATATGTTATACACATGCTTACGTATATATAAATACATATTATTAAATAAGTCTTTATACATATGATTAAATAAAGTGTCTGTCGAATCAGAGAAAGAGAAAGAGATAGAGATCTCTTTCTCTGCTAACTTCTTCTAAACCACTCAACGAAATTAGATGTCATTGTCAATAAAAGAAAGAGAGATCATCGACGAAAGGTTTGTGGTGCTCATCCTCAGGTGGGTCTAAATGTCTAGGTTGTTCTTATTATTGTCGACAGGAAAATATTTATTACATATGAAGTAATTAAATTAATTTCATCCAGTCTATAACTTTGATACGAATTAAAATTATAATTAAGTATCCTCGTCGTGAGAAGACGTTTAACCTGCGGAATTACGCTCTGACGTCTGTTATATAATTATAAATGTTAACATATTTACCTTTATAATTATAATTTGCATGATATCATTACAAACTATGGAAGGGAACCAGAAGGAAGGCCACCCATATAGCGCCCCACGCGGCGTTGTTCGCCACTGTGACGGATTCCCCGACACGCCCCTCATTTGTTATACAAATTTTATACTACCCTCCGAGCTAATCCCATGCGAATCTTTCGCAAAGTTTATCCTTTAAAATTATTATATAAATAAATTTAGATTTTTACTACCAAAAACAATCTTTAAGATTATTTATTTATTTATTTTTTCAAAAGGTACACCAACAGCACAAACAAAAAACTTATTATAGGTATAGGTAATACAAGGCAATTTTAAGGTATACACAGATAAATTAAAAAATAGAAATTGTGACGAATGACAACATATGCATTATAATGTATATTATATTAATTATATATATTATATTATATTATATTAATTATAACCTATCTATTAAGTATAACAAGAATTTTAAGAGGATATAGTACATACACTTGGTGATTAAAAAGATCGAAAGAAAATTAATAATTACAACCACTGTATACATATTTACATGAAGTTTTATCTAAGTATTACTTAATCAACTACTAAATGAAAACATTACAATGTTGTAATCCAATGAAAGCTATGAAAAAATAACATTAAATTCTTTATTACCGGAGGACAACAAGCAATTGTAAGGAGGCAGTCGAGATTGAGACGGCAGAAATAGTTTCCATAGTCCAGCCTAAGGGTCAGTAAGAGTGAGGTGCCGCTTCTTGATTAAATAAACCTTCAACTCAATGTCACGCCGCCGGCAGACGATGTCAGGGTATTTGGCATATCGCACGGGTACCATTGCGTGTCACTCAGATTTGTTCGTTTAATTTATTTTCTCAACAAACAAGTTCGCTTCGGGGATATCTACTTGTGTTTACTCTGCAATACCAACCGTAATAATAACCACCGTTATTGTAATTTAAAAAGAAATGGATCAATTCTAAAAGAAACTTTACTTTTATCACAAACTTCGTAAGCACTTTTCTTTAGTGATCCACTATTGATTTATTAAAGTTTATAAGTAAGAGAGTTCACACATTATGCACCTATAGCCCAGGCAAATAAGAAAAATCAGGGGAAATAAAACGTGTAGTTTTGAAAATTGGTAGAATTATACTTTACGGTATCTAGATTAACACACTAAAAGTCCTCAAGGGTGGGGGTTGTGCTGAGGGTGTAAGGCATGAAATTTTGCATACACGTTGTCAGGCATAGAGAAAAGACATAGGGTACCTTTCATCCAAAAATAGTAAGTACTTTCTTTTCCCGAGGAATCCATTGGGATCATCTAAAGATATAAAAAGTCAACGCCTGACAGAAATATATGAGCAATAATAAAATTTAATCATTACTCATATATTTTGGTCAGCCGTCATTTTTTAAAAGTGCGGTCGAAGTCGCGCTCAAAATCTAGTATATTTATAAGTTAAAGTATACATTCTATTCCGCCACGCCAACCATTAGTCTAAGAGTAATTCCAGAATACAAATCAATATACTATGAGAACGCTTGAATGAGAATTCTCGTTTCGAAAATGAATTATAAAGACAGTTGTGTAAAGTTACAAGTTTTTACGAGATAACTTCTAAAGGCTCGTGTATCAATATTCATTACGCGAGGCTTGTTTACATTTTTGCCTTATAGGAGAAATGGTTGGAGTCGTATCCTTCGGGAACATATAGTACTCCTCAGCAATTTGTTAAAAAGTGAACAGCTATTTGTCTATACGGAACGGCATTTATCAGCAAAGACTGCAGTAAAGCCGCATGCTTCGGCTGCCTCGCTTGTTGCAATTTATGATTCGATTGTAGAATGGCCAAACTCAACATTTATTTGCTGTTTCTTATAAATAATGCAAAAATAAAACCGCAAAACAATGTCTATAAACGTGAAGAGAAATAAGAATGTTTTTATTTTTATAATATACTAGCGATCCGCACTCAGCTTCGCACATTTATATTATAAACTAACCGCTTCTCGTGGCTTTGTTTGCACGATAAGTTTGCAACAGAGAGGTTGTAAGAAAGACTGACAGTCCACTTAATGGTAGTGGCTACCGTCGCCTATAAAAGAAGCAACGCCATAGGTGCTACAAGTGCGCTGCCCAGCACAGTAATAAGGATAATGGATTAAAAAAAGAGAGAGGGAATTAGGCAAATGTGCTCTGGCATCCTTTACTCACTTAACGAAACACAACAGCAAATATGCTGTTATTTCATACGATACGCCTTGTGCTCTGCCATACTTCAAAAGTTTGCAACACGCCGCGCATCCACTTGCTAAGTTTATGAGTACTATTCTTCACCCACAAACTATCATATGAATTTTCATGAAACTTTACAATAATCTTCTTCTTCTTTAAGTGCCCTATCAGGCACTTAAACCAACGTTTTCAGGCACTCAGGCCCGCACTCAGGCCCCGACGTTGGCGATCACCCTCGAAAAGGCCTCCTTGTCACGGGCCACCCGGAACAGTTTTCCCACTCCCGCAATTCCGGTCCATTGACGGATGTCCCTCAGGCAAGACATCTGCCTTCTGCCGACTCCTCTTCGCCCCTCAATTCTGCCACCCATGATAAGGTGGAGTACATGGTACTTTTCGCCCCTCAGGATATGACCCAGATAGGTATGCAACTTTACGAACCCTAATATTCGCCAGTAGCTCTCTGTTAGTATGAAATCTTCGAAGAATTTCCATATTGGAGACCCTGTCAGTCCACGAGACATGGAGCATTATTCTGTGTAACCACATTTCAAACGCCTCCAACCGGTTCATGGGTTTACTCTTAAGGTCCACG
Source organism: Synanthedon formicaeformis (assembly GCA_945859745.1). Classification (NCBI taxonomy): domain Eukaryota; kingdom Metazoa; phylum Arthropoda; class Insecta; order Lepidoptera; family Sesiidae; genus Synanthedon; species Synanthedon formicaeformis. The sequence goes on from OX243957.1 coordinate 9,514,883, forward strand.
CTTCCGAGCCATACAACAAGACAGACCAATAATATAGGTTATAATTTATAAATATACGCGAAGGAAGTCACAGGCAAGTGCAAGTTATTTTATATAATTTAACACTAATACCTACATATATGTAGAAATTTCAACCAATTCATTGGTATGAAGCGATATCAAAAGAACACGAAATATTCACCGATCTAACGCCTCGATTCTTATCATACAAATATGACGGTTGTCCGGGAATTCAATTACATAAATTTAGTAGCATTGAATTTATAATTAAGAAATTCAGTGAGGTTTCTCATAAAATTACGAATACCACGTTTCGTTCCACCCGAAGTTATGACTTAATAAAATGTAACGCAAGCAGTAATTCAAGTAGTGATAAAAGAAGAAATGACAGCTCCCTCTTTCAATATTTTATAATTTAAGACCGAATAATCTATTAACCACGCTTCTAACCTTCGCTCGAAGCATATAAAATCCAACGCTTTTAGTGAGATATGGTTTATAGGGTATTTCATTATTGTGTTCAGTGTTTATATCAGGTAATTAATGTTGCTTCTGTTTTACATTAATTTTATCTGTATATTGAAAGCCTAATAAAGTACCAAAAAAACATTATCTTTCATCTAAAATTATAACTAAGCCTACATAGTAGACAACTTTCATTTTCATTGACGTGAAATAACGTTAGTTCTAAATTTTACACGTTGTTTCACCAGTTTTTATATCTATATAATTATTATAAAACTAGCTGTTGCACGCGACTTCGTTCACGTAAATTTATAAAATATGGATTATGTTAAGCGCTGATAATATAGCTTTCTAAGGGTGAAATAATTTTAAAAAAAAAATTGAATTTTTTTGTTTAAAAAATGATTTGTATCTGCGTCTGAGTATCGGTCCGCTCAGCCATCACAACTATAGTCAGATTCAAGCTTAATGGCGGCTCGGAATTTAGCTGCGAGCGCTTATGTGCGCAGGTATAGTCCCTGTACACCCCCGCAGATATCTAACCCCGCGTTTACATGCTCGACAAGTGTCCACAAATTTGGCTTGGCTTGCGTGATCTTGTCCCGATCCGGGCTAGTGTCGGTTTTTGAATACAGATCAAAAGAAGCTTGCGGAAAGCGCTTGCGACGTATTTACACGTTGTATTGTCGCTCACGAGCTCGCGCCGAAAGGGTGTTTTTTACGCTGTGCTATATACAACTGCGTATCAACCATGAGTATTTGGTCAAACGAGGAAACTAGTTTATATTTTGAATAAAAATATGTCAAGCCAAACGCAATAGCCGACACAACTTCTACGTCCACCATATTTGCCTGTCCGGAACACACTATAACGCCCTCGCAAGCGTGTAAATGGCATCCAAGCGTTTGTCCAGGTTTGCAACTTGTGGACGTTCGCCAAGCCTCGGCAAGCGTGTAAATGCGGCATTATATTGCGTTCTGCGCACCATGTTAAACTATGTTCAGAGACGCCATTAAGTTTGATTCGGACTATAAAATTACCGACAAACAAAAGCTTTGCTTCCCGACACATTTATTTCTCGTCATCTCACCTGACACTCGTATTTCTGTAAAAGAAGACACATCCAATAAAATAACTACACTCCAATACACGGTAAAACACAGGTAGGTATTTGCATCGCATAAATCAATAATCAAACAATAACATCGGTACATTTTAAAAGGATTTATACAACTCACTTGAATCTGCATCGAGTGACTAATAAATTCAAAGGATTGACTTGCGGAGTAGTGAGAACTCGTCCATTTACAGAAGCCGCCATATTACAGGAGTATAAATCTAAGCGAAGTGTCAACGGACGCCCGGTACGCTCATGAATGGGACCGCGTTATGAGAGATGGCCGAGCATTAAAGAACGGCCAGAAAGCCCTACACGCATGTCAACCACTCGCATTAAATAGGACGTTTTGACACACAACGATATTATATGAATTATAATATCAAAGTTAACCGTTGCTTGTATAAATGTTTACTTCTTATGACGTTCGTACAAAACAAAACCTCATTGACTGGATACAAGTAAAAAATTTATTGAAACAAATACAGTTAATTACAACTGATTTTATTATTATTAATGCCGAGTCAAGACACTAAGGTAAGCTACACTAACTACTGGGCCAATGGATTTGCTAAATATGAAATAATATTAAATATATTTAAAAAAATGTGATCTACTTATTTAATTATATGCGTTTCTAATTTATTCTAGATATTTATATATAGAATATTTTTGCATAATAATATTTTAGTCTGAATTTTGGCACATGTATACAGTGTTAAGGACAGTATTAAACAATACATTATAGTATTGAAAAGGTTAAAAAATAATTAACAATCGCATTATAGGTAACGCATTAAGAGGAATGTCAAATTATTGTATAAGATTTCATTCAATTGCTTTTATCTGTTTGTGCGTGGTTAGTTATTATTCACAATTATAAAATTAGTGCAATTGTAATAGTGCAAATTAGTTATTATTCACAATTATAAAATTAGTGCAATTGTATTAGTGCAAATTAGTTATTATTCACAATTATAAATTGTAAAATTATTACAAGTTTATAAAATAAGTACTGTTAGTATTAGGAATGAATAATATTCGTGAAATAAAATAATTCACAAATTTCAACAACCTCTTGTTAAAAATCACATTACATTTATTATTAAATTAAAATAAATATATTTTAAAGTTTTAAATAAAGGCAGAGACTGATTTAAAAAGTAAAATGAATTAATCATCCTCGAATTGTCTCGTGGGACGAGTTGACGTCAATTTAGCGGTTTTGATTCCAAATTCAAAGCAACATAAAAAAATACAATGGTTTTATGCGGCCTTAATGGCCGCCCGAACATGGGCATTAATCTCATCATACAATATTGATGTTCACATAATTTATAGCCGATGTTTTAAGAGCAATCTTAAAGTCAAAACGCTTATTAATGTGTGAAGAAACTCACCTCCACTGAAAACTCTCCACTGTCCACATATTTTTATGAAACACGCGGAGCTCGTTAAAGGGACATTCGACTTAAGTCTGCGGAATACAATTGAATGTGATCGTTAAAAACATAAGTCATAACTTTTTAACCATAAATCTATTTATCAAATGCTCATTCGTTTAAGAAACAAGCAAAAAGATATTCATTCACAAATACGTTTCCAAAACTTTCAAAAAATACTTTAAATATAAATGAGCGGTTTGGTGAAGGGCGCGGTTCCATTGAAGAAATGTTAAAGTTGACTTTAATCTCTTCAAAATCAGTAGACATTTGCTCCCAAAGCACGTTCCACGTTTGAATAAGATTTTAATCTGCTTTCCTTACTAAACCATCGTCTCCCCCAACGAATTCTTTAAGCGTTGAATAATTTACTTGTACATGTTTATTCTCAAATGCATTTTGTTTGCAACTCATAATGTGAATATTACAATTAAAAATTATTGTATTAATGCAAATGTTAGTCATAATTCAATAGACCGTCATCAGGGCGTACGATAATAGTGTTAATGTGAGAGTAACTGTCTGTCCGTTAATATTCACGCCTGAAGTACTCACTTGATCATCATGAAACTTTTCATAAACATTGTCAAGGATACAGAAAAGGACATAGGGTACCTTTAATCCACAAAAAAGTACGGTTCCACATATACAGATACACATACGTCAAACTTATAACACCCCGTTTTTGCGTCGGACGTCAGGAGTTTTAAAAACAAGTAAGAATATTTGGATAATTTTATTCTCTCTTGATACAAAAATAATAATATGTAAGCGCTTTCGGCGATCGATAACCGGCGTGAATTATTCTTATTGTTGAAATATGTAAGTTTAATAACAAAAGTATTTAAATCGTAACAGTTGACGACGTTAGCTGGGGGCCAGTGTTCCGAGACGCAAATTATGGCAATCCTGACACCTACGAGGCGCTAACTGGTGTTGCAACCTACAATTTGCGGGACGTGTAATGTTCAGAGCAACTCGTGCTGGCGGCAGCACTTCGACGCTCTTTCACTTTCCCATCTTAACAGCTCTACAGAGGTGTGCATATTCATATTCGTTTTCTCTTATCAAAGATTTAAATCGAAGATGCGGCGTAATCTCCTCGCGCCATACTAAAAACACACCGAAAATTCTTAACAATGGGTTGGGCGCAGGCGCTCAACCCAACTACAGTTGCACGCCAGCTACAGTGAGTGACGGTCGCTTGTTGAGAGCGTCGCTATCGTCACAGTCACGTTTGAAGTAAGGAATGTGTTGTCTGTGTTTAAAAGTGTGTTTAGACAAAGGTATATGTATTTTATACTTTTGTCTTTAGTATAATGTGTGTTGTATTTTGTAACACACTTTCGCTAGTAATGCCGCATCTCTCGATTTAAATCTTTGTCTCTTATGAAATCACAATGTTTAGGTACATTTTAGTCTTTGAAAAGGGTTTCGATTTTTAAAAGACTAGTGTTTCTGTACAAAATAGTTTTCACAGCGCTTGGCGTGAGCTGCGACTTTTATATAGCATTCTTTTTATATCTTGGGTTACATAAGGATTAGTAATGATATAATAATATTTATATATTATAATTCACATAGATGTATATATTTCTTATTATTTAGTTAATACATAGTTAATAATTATGGATGTTTTATGTCTGAAATAAATGATTATTATTATTATTATTATTGTGATTTCCACGATAGTTTTCGAGTTTTTCCATCACAAACAAAAAAATAAATATTTCCTCTCAATAATATTAGTGTAGATGTACTCGCATTAGAGAACTGAAGCTCGTCTTTTCGCCTTTTACTACTCAAAAAAAGCTTTTTTATTGGCAGAAATTAAATTTCTTCTTTATTTGCAGAAATTTAAATGTTCCCTTCCAATTAAAAATAAATATTTCATTACAGTTTTTTATCCGTAAAACTGGTACAAGTTGAGGATTCATTTTAGGCGAAACGTAGTTATCTTATTGATCCGCAGCCACCTGGCAATTTCGGCAGCCGAACGCAACTGTGTGTAATACAGTCCATACGGTGCGAGGTCATCACCGGACGCCTACCGATACGCGCATCCTCCGCAAAACAATAGCCGACCGCAAACAAAAGCAGAACGAGACCGATACTGAAATCAGGGCCGCAATCTCCGCGCGGTGTAATCTTACAAATATTTATTATATGTCAAAACAATATGCCGAAATGGTACGCTTATTGCAGTTTTTACAAATGTGTCTGGTTTGCTCGGAGCGCTCGTTAGCGTGAGGTACGATGTATTGTGGGGTTACAATGGGGGGAGGAGCAGTGCCTGCGGCGCCTACGCAGCGCGGGAAATGGCCCGCTTAACACTGTTTCACATTTAAATCAATGACAGTACGCAGGAACTATTCGCGGGAGAAACAAACATCTTTATAGATTTTGTAGCTCTATTACTCTGACTTTCTCGGTGGTCCAGTTTTAACCATTCATGACTTCTTCTCTGTCTTGACGTGTCGCTTTTCTACGAAGGTTGTCGAAGGTCTGCACGAAAAAGGTAGCGATTTTTCGTACCAAGCCACTTTCTTAAATTCCTGAATTTTACCTGTGGTTTCAAATAGGAAGTTGAAGTCCAATTTGAAAACGACTATAGTTGAAAGATAACGGTATCTTTTGCCCCTCATCGCGTGCCTTCATATATTGCAGCTTCGTCTTATTTATCGTTATTAACACGTCTATCCCCTTTCTTATTCAACTTAAAGAAAAATTAACTAATATTTAATAAAATCAAGGCAGAATCCTGTTCTACTTTCAAATACCTGTCAATCACATAATTTCTTTAAAACACTTATTTACTGTTTTAAACCGTAACGGTATGGTGAATCCTTATAATTTCGCTTCTAGTAAGCGTTTTAATTTTGTTTCTGTTTTACCTTTTGCTAAAGCTTCGGACTCCTTTGCTCACGCACAGGAAATCAACATACAACATAGTCTTGTGTCCGTTTAAGGACACTACTAGGATCTACAAAGGATGTGATCCTATTTCAACATAGTAACAAAGTTTAACTACTTTGTTTAATTACATTGAGATAATCTATAATTGTTTTATTATGATCATGTTGTAATCAGAAACAAACCCAAATATCAAGTATTTTAGATAGTTTACCTACCTAATTAAAATTACGAATTCTGGAATGGTATATTAATGAAGAATTTATGTATTCATGAACGCACGAAAAACCGTATCGAGTAAATTGACACGACATTGCAAAAAGCTGATTCCAAAAGATTTCAGATATATTGAGTTAAAATGTAACTACATGGAGTAAGCAATAAACTAACATATAGTTTAACTAAGAACATTTATTCAATCTTTATTGCTTGTACATTTTTTTGGCGTAGATATTTTTTCATCGACGCCTGAAGGCAAATGTACATATACTGCATTACACTAACATAAATTGGGCAATCTGTCTGATAGCACCAAAACTTGTCCTTTCTCAATTTTCTACCCTAACTGAAATTTATGTGACATCCCACCTAAAGAGGTCCTGCTTGTCCGTCATAAATTAACGTGAAAAAGTTTGGCACTTAGGCTTATAAAAACTGTTGCAATGCTTACTCTGTATATGTTTAAAAGTGAATTGGTACAATGAAGAAGTAATCGCGAAGTCCCGTTGTCTCCGATACAGGGCGGTCGGTTTGGAGGCGCGTGGCGGTCGCGAGCAATCGCGCGCACTTTTACGACAAAATAATATTCTTTAATTATAATGGAGCGTCGTCAAGTAAAAAAGCACGACATCTGTATTAAATTTTAATGGAATAAGAGTTGCACCTGCATGGATCGAGGACCGGGTTTACTGAGTCCGGGAGTCGATCGTTGGACACTGGAATCTGCCGCGTGTGCCTAATTAAAAATATAATTACACCGACATCGAACACCGATAGAAATTCCAATATCGGCTACTCGCGTGCGACATGTTACAAATTATGTAATGAAATTCAACTTTCGTCACACTGGTAAACAAGTAAACTAGCAGTGCGTCGCGGTTTTACTTGCCTTAGAATGGTCAAATATTTTCGCAGCCGCAAAATTAGCATACCTACCAAATACCTACACATAATTCTGAAATCAGGTTGAATTTTGATATCGCCGATTCCTGCGACCCCGGGCACAATGAGTTTTGCAGTCATTTGTAAATCCTTTTGATGGCAGTATAACCATCCCTTTAGAAGACTACCGTGAAATAACATCATACGTGCTCTTGTCTTTCTGTGAATAAGTGATGCCAGAGACCACTTCCCTACAACGCCTCTCCCTTATCATACTAAGTTCATACTAAGTTCGAAAGCACACTATAAGCAGAATAGCACACAGCTAGCAGCACACAAAAAAATGGGCTATCTGTAAGTGGAAGCCCCCCTTATAGAAGACCCTTATGAAATAATATCTAACATTGCTTTCTGCATAGCATAGCTAGCATATATAGGATAGCTGTTACGTTTCGGTGTACGACTAAGGGGTGTCATTTGCAGCACCTATGGCGTTACTTTACAGGCTACGATAGCTACCTACCGTTCTACCGTCAAGTGGGCTGTCAATCTTAACACATTTTAAGATAAAGTCGCTGTCCGCCTCTGTTTGTTTTTCTGCTAATTTCTAAACCACCCAACGGATTTTTATATGGTTTTCACTAATGCAAAGAAGGAGAAAAAAGGACTGTTTGTACATATAATTTGCAGAAATTACATAATTAAATTTACTTATATTATGACTAACAAACAATGGTTAAGTTAACAAAACTTTAGAAAGCTAAAAGTAACCATTGGTTGGTTTCGACTTGTACTATTGCGCAATTAATAAAGAGCCACTTGCAAGGCAGTGGTCATTACAACCGCCTCAAGGTTCATTCTAGTTACCGTCACTTTGTATAAATTATATAAAAATAAGCACATCTGAAGGGGACAGACTTATATGATTGGGGTGTGTTAGAGTGTGACAGATGAAGTGGCAAGGGCAGGTGTCACGGGACATCTGCTGGCCACTGGCACACAGACAGGCACGTGGCTCAACCCTCTAAGCCGACCTACGACCAACCAAAGTAAAAAGCGTACCAATCCCTCAGGAATCCCTTTAAATAATTAAATTTAACGAACCCATTTATATATATATATGTATTTATTTGTATAATTTACTTTTCTTTTGCAAAAAATAAACTGAAAAACTGCTAATAATGTTATTTTAGTTTAAAAACTTTTTTGGAATTCTTTAAAGCAACTATAATTAGTTTAATTACAGTTTTAATATGTAAACATTTTATTTAACTATTTGAATTGAACTGACATAATAATATATTTTACATATAATTTTCATATAATATGTTCGAACTAGCTGCTGTCCGCGACTTCGTTTGCATCGTAGATAGATTAGCAATGAACATCAATGTTATTCATCGTTTATTTTTTAAGGAATTGCTCATTTCCCTCAACTTTCTGAATAAAAAGTATCGTTTCAAAATTTCATGACAATCACTTCAGTAGTTAAGGTGTGTTAGCATAAACAAACAAATTGACATTCGCATTTATATTATTATCTATGTTATTACTTGAGATTCATCGAACTTAGCAATGTAGTAAAGCATTTTAATATGGACTCAAGCTGGCATTTGAACTGAGACCGGGACGAAGGATTTGTTTTTTAAGAATCTAAGAAATTAACCATTTTATATCTGATCATAAAAATAATTAAAACACTGGAAATATCAAATATTTGGAAAATCACTTTGGGAAATATTATAATATTAGCTACATTTTTAGTTCCTTACATATTTTTTCTTATAATCTCCACTTTTCCTCTCTATATTTTTTTTTACTTCATATTATCTTTTTGAATCCCTTTCATTATATACAAATAACCTGTTTAAAGCATATTGACCTCTGGTACACTTTTATTTATTTATATATAATTGACCAGTTCACATACAATGTACAGAACCAGTGAACGACAATTTTGAAGACTCATTACCTTATTACCTTCAATTTATGATCATTATAGAATTTTTAAATTCAGTCGATAATTGACAAAATCGTTTTAAGAAGACGTATTTATAAGCTTGCGAGTTGAAAATTTACATATAGTGTAAAAAAATTTTTTTGCACAAAAAAAATTATCAAAATTTCCTTTAGTGATACTGAGGCAATAAGTACAGAAAATATACTAATGTATACATTTGATTTTGTCACTTTTAAACGCATTGATGCACCTGTCATTGATGTTACGCATATTAGAGCGGTCTAGTGCAACGACTGTCACAAAGAAGTTTCTAATATTTAAAAAGTTTTACGCTATATTTTTATGAGTAAAGAGGGCAAACAGCTGAAAGCTTTTTTAAATCTTACTTTTGATAAGTGTCTATTTTTATGCCAGACAGGCTAATGGTAGACTTGATGGTAAGTGGCTACCGTCGCCTATAATACAAGCAAAGCCATAGGTGCTGTAAGTGCGCTGCCGACCATAGAAGGATTAAGGATAAGGGATAAGGGGTAATAAGCTCTGGCATCCTTTACTCACTCAACGAAACACAACAGCACATACGCTGTTATTTCACGGTGGTATTCCGTAAGGAGGTGGTTACTGCTACCAGACGGGCTGCCACTACTTAAAAGGACATGCTAACTCCAGCATCCCCTTACTTATCAATACTAATAATAAATCTGTAAGGGTTGGTCATGGAGTAAGTTACTTTGTTTTCAGAGATATCGTGTTTATAGGCTCTATACATGACACTGAAACTAAATTGACCATTTTTAGAATTTTTTTGTATGTTATGTATGTATGTATGTATGTATGTATGTATGTTATGTATGTATGTATGTATGTATGTATGTATGTATGTATGTATGTATGTATGTATGTATGTATGTATGTATGTATGTATGTATGTATGTATGTATGTATGTATGTATGTATGTATGTATGTATGTATGTATGTATGTATGTATGTATGTATGTATGTATGTATGTATGTATGTATGTATGTATGTATGTATGTATGTATGTATGTATGTATGTATGTATGTATGTATGTATGTATGTATGTATGTATGTATGTATGTATGTATGTATGTATGTATGTATGTATGTATGTATGTATGTATGTATGTATGTATGTATGTATGTATGTATGTATGTATGTATGTATGTATGTATGTATGTATGTATGTATGTATGTATGTATGTATGTATGTATGTATGTATGTATGTATGTATGTATGTATGTATGTATGTATGTATGTATGTATGTATGTATGTATGTATGTATGTATGTATGTATGTATGTATGTATGTATGTATGTATGTATGTATGTATGTATGTATGTATGTATGTATGTATGTATGTATGTATGTATGTATGTATGTATGTATGTATGTATGTATGTATGTATGTATGTATGTATGTATGTATGTATGTATGTATGTATGTATGTATGTATGTATGTATGTATGTATGTATGTATGTATGTATGTATGTATGTTCCTCCATAACTCCTAAACGAATCAACTGATTTTCATGAAACTTGGTAGATAAACATTTAGACGTACGGGACACAGGATAGGCTTTTTTCTTTTTCAATGCGGACGAAGTCGCGGGCGCCAGCTAGTACTAGATATATGTTGTACTAGCTGGTGGCCGCGACTTCGCCCGCGTAACTTTGTAAATTATATACTAAAACCTTCCTCGAGAATCACTTGGTGAAAACAGCATGAAAAACGGTGCAGTAGTTTTTGAGTTTATCGCGAACAGACAGACAGACAGACGCGGCGGAGGACTTTGTTTTATAATATTATGTAGTGATATGTAATTAAAGAGATATCCTTCATGCTAATGTAACGACCCCGCAGTGAAGATTAAAATTTATTTAATATCAATAAATGCAATAATGTAATCATAACGCATTATTACTGTTACGGTAATCATTAAGTATCAATTTAAATGCATATAGCACTGGTTAGCGAATAAACCACAAGCAGTAATTTAAGTATGCAGTGAATATGAAAAATTTCCTCGTGATATATGGATATTGAGTCCATGCAATAAAACAGCGCCACGGGATGTAAACACAAATACAAGCTCCCTTGGAATGGTAAGACGTATTAAAATGATTACTAATATGTATGGTAGAAATATTAATCAATAATAAATACATTATATTGCCCTGAAGGAAATATTTAATACATTTTTTTAAAATATGTAATTACTTCTCCAAATTATTTATTACTATGCGTGCAACAGCACGCGACTTTGTCTGCGTAACTTTATAAAAATTATAGCCTATCGTCGGCCGAATTCGTTAAACTGCTAAGTCAATTTTGCGACAATTTCACTTTTTTACAAGTTTAGACGTTTATCTGCCGTTTGGTGAAGGAATAATGGCGATTATCAAACTAAAAAGGTGAGAAATTTCATAAATGAAAAACTGTTTTCTGACTATTAACAAATGAAAAACTGCTTTCTGACTATTAACAAATGAAAAACTGCTTTCTAACTATTAACAAAAGAAAAACTGCTAAATCCTAAGTTTTGTACTGATAACATCGATCATTTCACATGCCTGAGACTAGCGATCCGCTCCCGGCTTCGTCCGGGATGCATTTTTTTATATACACAAACCTTCCTCGTTTATCCCCCTTTCCGTTAGTCAAAATCTTATCGAATTCCGTTGGGTGGTTTAGAAGAAGTTATCGGAGAAAAGACAGACGCGGACAGTTGCGGCAACTTGGTTGTAAAATATTGTTTTGGTCTACTTACATAAAAACTTAATTAGGTTTTATTATGATATACCTACATGATGATATTCTAATGGTGAAAATCGCATCAAAATATGTTGCGTGGTTTAGGGTAAATTAGCGGATATACATACAGACGCGCTAAGCGACTTCAACTTATACTATTAAAGGATAAGGATTAGTCGTTAATTTGAAAAAGTCTATGTAACAATTACGTCTTTAATTACTATGTGTGCCTCTAAAGAGAAATTTCATAGATATAAACATATTACGAGTATGTTTATACCTGGAAACTTTGTTTTAACTTTAATAGTTTTTCATAGTCATATCATTTGCAATACACAAGAGAAACACATGAGAATTACCTTTTGCCTCTCTTTCTCTGAACTATCCTGTTATCCAAATAAATACTTCACTACATTAAGATTAGTGTATAGAATTGATTGTATAAATCGGGAAACGGTTCTAAAAATACATTGACAGGGTGTAAAAATATATATAAATATGATCAAGTAACGCCTATTTAAAAAAGTGTAGCAACTTCTTTCCTTACCTCCGCTCCTTACAATACTTTGCTGACAAAGTTTTCTACATAAATAAAGATTTTATATTAGACATAGTGTAAATTACTAGATAATATTATTATTATTACATATTAAAACAAGCCCTAACCAGGTCAGTCTTCTAGTACATAATAAAAGCGTTTGTTTCTAGTATTTTAACTACAAATAATAGTTCAAATGGCTTAAAAATCTAACATCAAATTGACCGTCGCTTGCTTGCTACTATATCTAATTTAAAAAAAAGTACAAAGATTGTACTTAAGCTGTCAAAATTTAGTAGGAAACACAAAGAATAAAATATAAAATAAAATATAAAATATATAATATAAAAATATATTATACGGCTATAAAATAATTTAAACAGTTCTATACTAAATGCAAAAACGTCACCTTATCTATGTGATGTATAGTGTATGTAAGTGAATGGGGTCGTGTTCTTGGTATTTATTGTATTTCGTCCACGTCAATACCTTGTATAGTTATTGCTTATTCGGTACAGTAACATAGCAGTCAACTCTACACCTATCGAGTGCTTTATTATGGCGTCCATCTGAGACAATGGTTGCCGCCCATAGATGGCACAATGGCTTACAAGCTTCGTAGGTCACATTTGTTCAAAATTAATTGCTACTCGTTTTGAGACGAATGCAAACCATACACTATTGAAAGCAATAGCCAGTGACATAGAGTATCCTCATTTGTTAAGATCCTAGCAGAGGTAAAAGGCTTCATGTAAAATTCTAACATGTATAATATGTCGCTCGGTAGATAAACACAGTGTGGGCGTTTTGTTAATCCTTTGATTATTTTCACTCATAATCTTTGTTTACAATATTTATATGATTTTCTAATTGACTAGCTGGCACTTGTGACTTCGTCCGCGTTAAAAAGGAAAAAAGTAGCCTATCCTGTGTCCTGTACGTCTAAATATTTATCTACCAAGTTTCATGAAAATCAGTTTATTCGTTTAAGAGTTATGGAGGAACATACATACTTACATACATACATACTTACATACATACATACATACATACATACAGAAAAAATTCTAAAAATGGTCAATTTAATTTCAGCATGATGTATAGAGCCTATAAACACGATTTCTGAAAACAAAGTAACTTACTCCATGACCAACCTTTACAGATTTATTATTAGTGTTGATTACAATAACCTGCCTATATCTATATTGCCTATATTTTTAGTAACACTGTAAACTAGACATCAAACGGACATAATATTATGACAGTCTCTCGGTAGTAACACTTCCATATTGAACCGCAGCCTAATTCAAAATGCATGTCTTTCCTTCTAAGTGGAGCCAGAGATTCTGTCGAAGCAACACAACACATAGCATGTGCAGGCGTTGCTTGATTGTGTGGGATCTACATATATGATGATTAGGGTTGCCCAACATATACATGTAACATGTAACAATTAGGGTTTCTTCATGTTGATTGCACTTTGGAAGAAAATATCTTAGCAAGGGAAATCAACAGACATTTTTTTAAAAATAAACCTTTATATAAAGTTTTCATGAAAACTATTTTTGACAATATCTCAAATTATACTTTTTTCATATAGTAGATTTTGGTTTGACAGCCATGATATATAATTATAAAATCTGTACCTACTAATGTTTCATCCTATCATAAAATGTTACAGGAGCAGGTTTTATTAAATTGCCCCTAAATATACTTCTGCGTTTTTAAAAAAAGCAAGTTGTTAAACAAAAGCAATCAATCCAATTTAACAGACGATAACATTTAAACAAATTTCTTTTATTCAAGAGCGGTAAGTAATAAAAAGGAATGCTCTTGTTATTAACTGAGACATGGTAAAGGAGTGACTTATTCTTTTATGAATTAGGTTTTAGTAATTATTTTGTGTTGGTTGACAGAAAATACAAATTTGTTTACATAACAAGGGAACCGCAACAGCATATATTTTTATGCAATTTATATACACCAAAGTTCCTCGTTTAACGCTTTTTTCATAAGTTATTATTAATATTTATTAATCAAAATCCTTTAGGTGGTTTTGAAGAAATTAGCAGAGAAGCAGACAGAGGGGGACAGCAACTTTATTTTATAATATTTGTAGATATATGATTGCCCACTAATATCAATAAATAAAATCTTCATCACCAAAGCACGCAGCAAAGCAACAATTTAGCAAATTTGTTGTTTAAAAGATTTAAATAATATGCCGTTGTTTATGCGTTTGTGAAATAATCGTGCCAAAGGACGGACCTATGCAGTCGAATCATGTTTCTTTTTTTTTAAGTCATTTTATTTCCAAAATCTAAATAAAAATCTGTTTGTTTTCGGAATTGACATAACAAGAAATAAATCTAATAAGTTATTCATTGCAAAATGATAATTTTGTAACTAAGGTCTATGCATATGTGCATTTTCACTTTTTTATTGATTATTTTTTTATTATAATTGGTTTGTACACTGTTTATCATAAAAGAAGCATTTGCACCATTTAATCAGTTAGGCGTTAAATATTTCTATACAACAACATCGATATTATTTCAATTCGATGTTATCGTCATAATCGCTTCACTGGCTCTAGACACCTTTCTTGCAAAACCTTTGTTCTTAACAGGGACATTCTACTGGCTCTTATTAATCACTTTCAAAGCTAGAAGCTATATCAGTTTATTAAAATATTTCTCAATATTACATTTACGAGTATATCGGTACTTTCTAAGATACGATTTAGAAAGCATGCAGAAAAAAATCCGTGCGAAGTCAGGGGCGAGCTCCTAGTCAAATATAAAGGTAAAAAATTTCAGAGATATCTTTTTTGTAAAACTTTCATGATTCTTTCACAAAACTTCGACATTAAATTTTATTGAAATAGAACCTAACATCAAAGGTTCTAAACAAAGCCAAGCCTTCATAATATATGGACTATAAAATTAACAAACAGAAGCCAAGAAAAATTAAAACGACCAATTTTTTGTTTACAGATTTTATATCAATTGTCAAAATATGATATATGGTTGTCTTGATTGGATTTTTGAATTGTTACTGACCACAAACCGCTAATAAAAGTTAACAATAGCTATCAACGAATCAAATTGCAAAGAAACTGAGTGTATGTTTCAACAAACAAAATAAATGGTTCCTTTTAAATCTTATTATAAAAGATTGGAACGAATAACTTTTTTGTAATTGCAGTTTAATTAATGCCTGGTGACTTTTGTGACTGAATAGAGGAATTTCATTCATGCTGCTTTTTGAGTTCATCCACTAATCGTGGATTAAATCGATTTGTGAAACGCAAACGTTAGATAGCAGATGGACTTTAATGAGCGCTAATGGCTACGAATTCTTAAATATCTTATCGGGATTTCTTTTTTATTTTTTTTTCTTTAGACACCTATGTCACATATTACTAATTAATTTTGTAAACAAATTATGTCTATAATGTATAATAATTATTTCAAATGGAATTTATTTTCCTATTTTATTACATTTTAGCACTCAAATTTTTAAAAAATTATGAATTTTTAAACTTATATCGAACTTTCGATTGAAAATCTAGGACAGAATTTTTTTAAGTATTTTAGTAAGTAAATAATCTAGACAGCCCTTAGGTAAAAATCTCAATGTCCATACATAAAAAATGTATGGATATTGATATTGTTTAATTTTCCTATTGAGTTATATTTTCTATAGGAAATTACCTTCAACCATTAATTGTAATTTATAATTTTATTTGTACTTATAATATATTCTACGTATTTACTATCTACTTGCCTACAGACCTTTACGCCAAATATTTCCATTTGTAAATATGTATCAAAACATTACACTTTTATATATTTTAAATAATTTTTTTCTATAATTTTGAATCAAATTCGGTATTTTGGTTGTATTCAAGTACCTTTAGCCCTTTTACGCCTTCTTTCATCGAGATTTGTTACAATGAAAACAATGACATAATATAACTTACACTTGGAAAATATATTAGTGTAATAATGGCTGATACATCAAATAAAAACAGACCACACCATTAAAACGATACATCTTATCGTAGATTTTACTTCCTTATTAATGTAAAGATAATTAATAATTGCCCAACCGCACCTAATACAAAATCCTATAATTCGACCAGAATTGACACTCCAGTTATTCAGTTAACCAGTTTCCGCGTGAAGTGAGCTAAGCAATCACTCTTACTATCGCATATAGGATTATCATCTGACCAGAAAATTGCATTTCAAACCGCCTTCAATTAACATGCAGTAGACTTAATTCAATTGGATATCAGTGAAAGTTTATGCAATGTTAACAATGTTTTACATAATGCAAAACGAATATCGATACCTTAATTCGCAAACCAAATAACTCCTCTGAGGCAAACTTTACAGGTGAGAAAAAAAAATTTTTTTTTTGTATTATACGAGAAAAGAAAAAAAGACAATTTTACATTGGAAATTATGGCTCGTATTAACCGATAGACTATTTAAAAATTAATTCTAATTGTCATTAAGTTTCTAACGTATCAAAAAGTCGTTTTCAATCATACGTGGAGTTATTCGTTTTGCGAATTAAGGTATCGATATAAAACGTTCTTACAACTGACATTAAAATTTGTCCATTGTACAAATTATCAGAAATGAGCTTCTTACATCGATTTTGTTATATCAATCGACTAACTGTTGCACGCGATTTCGTCCGCGTAACTTTATAAAATATACTCGCTGATAATATTGAATAGGTGAAATAATTTTTAAATAGTCTATTTTAAACGGTCTAGTAGTTTTTGAATTTATTAATTACAAAAATAAAAATCTTCTCTCTTTATATTATTTTTTTATTATAAAGTAATCGTCATATCGATTCATAATAAAACTAATATAAAACAGAATACTCCGTAGTTATATACATAAGTATAGTATCAACTTTAACTGTAACTGGTCATACAGTGTTGATGGGATAAATAATATGGAATTAGAAATGATTCTATATGACTATAGTTGTAGAATATCGTTAGTCGTCGTAGTGCATAACATCATCCCCTTGTTGTATCATTTTAAAATTAAATGCGTCATGCTACAAAATAGTAAATAATTGTTAATAAAAAAATTCTTACGTAGATGATGACCCCATACTGTCTCTCAAATAGGCGTGTTAAAACTAATTAATAGATAATTAAATGCACGCATTGATCTCATAATTAAAATTAACATTTAACTTTGTGCAGCCTTAGGGCCTCTTTCACAAACTACATGTAAATTGTTGATTAGTTACTTTTAGAAATCATTTTCTGTTATATTAAATTATGCACTCGGTTTACTGTATCATTCGATAGCCGATTTTTTTTTAACGTTAAGGTCGACAGACAGGCTGACGGTCCACTTGATGGTAGGTGGCTACCGTCGCCTATAACACAAGCAACGCCATAAGTGCTACAAGTGCGCTGCCAACCATAGAAGGATTAAGGATAAGGGATAAGGGAGGGGTGGGATAATGGGCTCTGGCATTCCTTACTCAATCACCGAAACACATAATGCTAATGCATAATGCATTAGCCCGAAACACACAGCACATAATGCTGTTATTTCACGGTGGTATTCTGTAAGGTGGTGGTTACTGCCGCCAGACGTGCTGCCCAAATGACTGCGAAACGCAGTGTGCCCTGCCACTACTTTAAAATTAATATTAAATACTAAATATACTAGATATTTGTTTTATTTTTCTATTCCATATAGACCTTGATCAATTAAGGCATTTTTGATAATACTTACTTCAAAAATGTAAGTTTTATAGAAAATTTAGGGAAAACATATCGATAATCCAAGTTGAGAAATATAAACAATGCTAATAGATTTATTCACGACGTACGGACGAGGTCGCGTTATCAGTGCAATTTTTTCGATCACGCGATCATGGGCGTGTCCATAACGGAATGTAGCACACGGTTAGTACCAAAAGTTACTGAATGTTGTTAAATAATTAACTACTAGTTATGATATACATACATAAGTAAGTCACACACCATCAACAACATTTTTTGCACTTAAATATATTTTCCTGAAGTCTAAGCTAGTCCTGTTTAGATTTTTCTTTTAGCTGCTAGACGTATACTTAAGAAAAGTTTCGTTATTTAATTTATTATATTGATTATTAGGAACTTCGACATTTTAGTTCGACTTCGAGAACTTAACGTCAACTTTAAACAATGCAGATATATTGAATTGGATTTACACACTGCGCCATCAGAGGTTCGTTTGACTTAATATTAATTAACATGCTTCAAAAAACAACAGTGTCATTAAGATCCTGTTTTACTATACCAATATACCAAATAACGTTAAGGAAAAATAATTTTTACTAACGTCTTCAGTATAATGTGGAAAATCCTAAGACAATTTACATATTTTGTTACATTGAAGGTTTTTATTCACTTATATCGAATTAAAGTAATTTATATGATTTTATACCTCCATTACATAGTTGAAAAACGTGCACAAGAAACCGAAGATTGTTATCTTTTGTATGTAAAATTTTTTGAACACAAGTTACGTATTTTGTAATTAAATTGACTAGTGATTAGAAAATATTTTTATGGATGTGAAGAAATGAAACATGTGTACACGCCCAAGCTACTGAGGCAGAATTATTGGAGCATTAAACTGCATGTAATTACGTACACCTAGCACTGAATTTATTACTTAGCATCATTACAATGAATAAAATTGTTTAAACGAAATGTGATATTTGCAGATCTCTCTGAAATATTCACGAGTTATGTGTTTTTTTTTTTTTTTTTTTTCACTTTTTAAACGCTTGTTTCGTCAGATTTGATAATCAACAGTCTGCCTTACACCCTGGTTAATTTGTCAATATTGGCTATCTTAATATCAGATTACATTAAAGTGGAAACCAAAACAGACAAACAGATACTTTTTATTTTTTATCCTGGAAAATTATTAGGTTCCCGAGGGGTCGTCTAAAAATATAAATAATTACTGTTACGTCTTAACAGCGATAAAATTGTCAAGCATATATAATGCTTAGCGCCTCTTTCACAAACGTCAAGTAGGCCAAACTGTCATTTAAAGTCACCAGTAACCGGGGATAATGGAGCTGATATACCTTTGTTTGTACGGTAAACGTCCCAAACATTAAATAGAAAATAATAATAAAATTCGGCTATCGAATGATGCAGTAAACCTAGTGCATAATTCAATATAACAGAAAATGATTTCTAAAAGTAACTAATCAACACTTTATTTGTAGTATATGAAAGAGGCCCTAACTCATATATTTTCTTTTTAAACAAGAGCAAATTAACAAGGCACAATTAATATATTCTCTTATTATTAGTGTGGATGAGTGACTTTCAAACAGTGGATCATACTTATTATAATTTTCAATAATTTTCCAACCTACTTTTCAAATCATTGCGACCTATCTACCTTCGCAGTTTGGAATTTCAAAAGCGTACAATCACACTCAGAATTAACAAACTTGGACCCAACCCATATTTATCGTCAAAATACTTGACCACTTTATTCAATTGCTCAACATATTTGCAAATGCTGTTGAATTTTCATTACAATTGATTGATTGACCTGTCACTTTACTAATGCCTTAACTAATGAATTATCAACTAAAATATTAATAACTCATTTCTTTTAACAACTTGTGTAAATACGAACGGTAAATCCCTTAAGTACCTTAATAATTATTTGTATCGTCAAGATATAACAGAATCTTGACGATACAAATAATATATCCAAGTGCTTATTTGTCTAATAAGCACCTATGGCAGAGGTAATTTAAGAACGTCGATCAACTCCATGGAATATTCCTACAGATATTTGTCGAACAAAGTTTATAGAACTAACTAACAATACTAAAATTCAAAGCGGCACTAAATACAATTGAAGTATGTATTTGTATATATATAAGGAATAGCCTCCACTTAAACGTATATAATATTTGAAGTTCAATAAATAATTACTTATTTATTTGTTACTATGAATGTTTTATGGTCATTATAAAATTGAAAACGTGATAAAAATTAAACACATTTTTTATATATTTTCAAAACATCCGCATTGTGACAATGAACTTTTTCGTTCGTGCCAAATGTACTCAGAACTAATTTGTGTTGCTTGCAAAAACATAATGAAAAGTTGTTCTCATCAAATCATGAGAGTAAGTAAGTTAAGTAAATCATAACGTTCTTTGTATTACGATTTTTCATTGCTAGATCTCCGGCATTTTTAATAGATTTTGACTGGTACATCATATGGAACGTGACCTATGTATGATCCTTTGATATAAAATTTTAAGTGTATTTTTTTAATCTATTTTATATAATTAGGATTTCATAAAAAAAATTTATGTCAAGGTCGAAAGACAGAGTGACAGTCCATTTGATGGTAGGTGGCTACTGTCGCCTAAAACACAAGCCACGCCACATCAGCTGCAAGCACGCTGGCAACTACAGTAGGATTAAGAATAATTGGAAGGGGAAATAGCAGCATAAGATTTATTAATATTACGAGTTGCAGAGACTTAAAAAAATAAGTAATTACACACCAAAATTGATTGATATTTATATATGTTACCTTGTACTGTAACAATATTTTATTGGTAAGGAAAACATTACTTAAAATATTCACCCTATGACAGCAACTAATTATGTTATGTTGCAACAAATTGTTTTGACAAAGCACATACATAAACATAATAGTGTACTATCAAAAAATGAATAATTTAAGTAAAGAGATAGCAAATCCACAGTTTAAATGCAATGATTACAAATGATCTCTAAATATGCCAGATATCTAGATTTGTACTTACTGGCATCCTGACCGGCTTTTTCATAGCCTTCGAACAACATTCCGTCTATCACATATCAATTACTGGTACAATTTTAACAAAAAGTACGTATAAAGCACTTTTATAGGAAACCATTGACATGACGAACGTTGACATTTCAGTAATTTCTAGACATAATGTGTAGGAAGAACGAGTCGATTGGAGTAGTTAGGTCGAAAAAGATGAAGTCCAAAAAAGAGGGATTTCAACAATACGAGGATTCAGATATCTAAGGCACGGCGATTGATTTTTGTATTTAAAAATAATTACTATTTCATATAATACATATTAAGTTTACATTCTTGAAAACCATCGACGTAAATTTAACGTAATACTTAGGTATAACGGATCATCAGGTTTTCCAGAGGAATTGTATCGGAATAGATCGAAGGCGTGCGGACTTAATTCCTAGAACACGCATTTCGTAGGCGTTGTAAATCATAGAAATGAGAACATTTAAAAGTGCCATGCTTACTTATATAAATGCTTATTTTTATATGCTTAAATTGTATAAAAATTACATGCTTCAATTACTAATAAAAATATTGTATTATTTAGGCCTATGCGCAGAATACTCAATAATAATATTTTTTTTTTCTGTAACACAAATAACGACACCACTATACTATGATGTTAAAATTCTTTGTATGAAATGTAGCCTTAAGAAAAATATTTGCATATTTAGCACTTTTTGGACCTCATCTGTAGCACCAGCTATGGCAACTGTTGGATGAAGTTGTGACGACGGTGCCAATTCAACTAATGGACGACCTATATTATACCTATTTAATACCTATATAGACCTATATTATAACCAGGGACATCTTATGATGGAATTCCAGGTTTCTTGCCATTTATTATCACCATAAATATTCTCAAAGTATATGAATTTTCAGTTACTTCTTCTCAATTTAAAATAATCACCGGATACCATATTTTTGGAGTTCACTCCTTAAGAATCGATTTGCATAATATAATTATGGGAGTAAAATCAAAACTGTCACAAGGAATGCGAGCACGAATGTGTTACGTTCTATTTTTTTTAAATATTTTAGAATATCTGAAGTTTTTTTTAATAAACGCAGTGGCAAGTCTATTTCCTTTTCTCTCTATAGAAGTTTCCTGAGCTGTATGGTAGTAGGAGCAAACGGTAGCAAAGTTTTAAATAGTAGGGATACGTTTGGTTGTATCAGTCTAATCCGAACCGCTGCGCCGTCGCCGGACCCATTAGAGGAATTGGCTTTAGCGGTAACAACCCACGTACGTACATAACAAACTGTTGTGTCTTTGAATAAAGTTTCTTTGAGTGCAGTGTTGCGAAAGATAGTGGTTTCAAGGTTCATTAATAAAATTTACTTATAGAAGTGCGGAAATTATCTATTTACAAAAATATTGCCTTCACTCTTACAGAGGCTTTAGGCCATCAGTGGGACATATAATAAATAAATTTTTGTAGCTTTATAACGTGTTACTTGTATGAAAAAAATTATTAACTTCTAGCTTAAAAATATATTTAAAATGCATATTTCTTTACATTTTGGATTGGTCTGCTAGACAATGATATAAATAATTCAATAAAAAAATATATAATAAGATATAATTATTGAGCAGACTATTGGTCAAATTTTTAAGGCGAGGACTTACCAGAAAAGCGTTATTTTCGTCGCCTAGTTTGACTTTTTAGAGTAAAATCACATGTTAGATAAAAATACAGTGCATACAGACTACCTATAAGGAAAAAAGATTTATAAAAAAAATCCATTTTCTGAGAAAAAAAATTAGAAAACTACTGCTAAAAAAACTTAGTACTAGACTACTACTAAGTACTAAAAAAATTCCGTGACAACTGCTTATGTTTTTAGGCTTATTAATTAACTTACGTTCTACAATAAAGTTTGAATCGGCTACTTTAATTTTTTTTTTTTTTCATATTTTACACAATCTTAAGAAAAACCTTCCAATTTTAAATCTGTTCGGTTATCTCCGAAGAGCTACAAAAATTTGTTGCGCAATATTGCACCTTAATTCATAGGATATTAGGTTGCGGTCATTTTGATAAAAATTATGTTCGGTCTGAGTAGGTTAGTCCTTGCCTTAAGGTGTTTCAAAGTTCGAATTGAACTTTTCAAAGTTGACTGTTTGGCTGTGCAAGGTTTCGCCCCCAGTCCGTTTTATGATTATTCATTACACATTAAGTGCTTATTTTGACGGCCATACAATTAATGTGCTTATTCTTGGCGATTTATTTGTTTTAAATTGAATAAATAATAATGCGATTAAAATTAAATAAATCAGTGCAACAATAATATATTCATAATTTTATAATTAATGACATTGTGACATGGATTTTGACTATTTAAATAAAAATATAATTTTGTAATAGAATACCTAAACAGCACAATATTGTTCTATAACTTTAAGGAAATTGTTTTTTATTTAATAATCAAAATGTAATTAAATTAAAGTGGAAACACAAATCAAAGTGCATGAAGTCACTTGTTCGCAAACATTATATTAATTAAAATAATAATATTAAATATTTAGCGCTATACTTATTAGGTACTTATAGATGATTTTAAACACTTTCCCAAAAATAGTCAACATCCCTTTCTTTTAAGATCTTTTGAGGGCTAGTTTTCCAAAACTCTTAATTTTTGACTTTCACTTTTTCAGATTCTTCAAAATGTTGATTAATTTTCTCTTGCTATGGGGCATCGGCTTCGCTACAGCGGCCGTTAAACTTCAGGAGTTGTACTCTTGGAATGTCATGGACTGGAACTATCCGGACGAATTCACTAAACAGCAAGCTCTGAAATCCGGAGCTCTCATGCCAGAGAATGCTCTTCCAGTAGGCATTGAAAGATGGAAGAATAAGCTTTTTGTAAGCGTGCCTAGATGGAAAGCTGGTGAGTGAAGACTGTTTTTAACGTTGATATAAAGTGGAGCATGTATTTGTCTGGTCATCTCAAATCCAAATGTATGGAAACAACAGACTTTATCATAATTATATTGACGATTAAAAATATTAGATAAACTTTGGTCAGAAAGTATTGTTCTCAATGGTAATTATGAGGCCGGCTGTATCTACCTTTAAATATATTCAAAATTTTAAGAAATAAATAAAAGTGTTCTTATTCAATAAACATCTTAAAAATATATCTAAAAAAATTACGAAAACTAAAAATCATACAAAAATGCATACATTTAATATTCTTTTGTACATATATATTAGTTTAATACAAAATTTCAATATTTCATTAGTGCCAAACAACTTTTCAATTCATAAATACATTTTCATTACGGTTGACTTAAATAATTAGTTGACAGAAATATTCGCCATTTAGTTAGGTACTTTTTGTGCCTTCAAAGTAAATTCCGTGAGGATTGACAATTACATAAGTATTTTACTTTTCATACACGCAAATATTCAGACAGGGACTTAATGACTTCTATATAGGACAAGGCTAACGCTCCTAGAACGTGGCACCGACGCGCCGGTGTCAAAATCGGAAATTGGCACCAATGACGGGTGTTCATTTTGTGCGTAGAAAGATACGAAAATGCCTACTTACCAGTGATATGTCCAACCAACCAATGAGAACACTTTATAATAACAGAATACGCTAATAAGAAATAAAAATAAGTATTAAGATGGCAATGAAAACAAATTATTTTTAGTAACTAGATGTGCAAATTAGAGGACCATAGTAGTATGGTAAGGGCGCATCCTCATGTTTAACATATCACTGACAGGGACTGATTTTATAGTTTTTATAGATATCATGACGAAACATGCATTTAACATCAGTAATAACACAAACTTAAACATTTTTAGATGTTATACGAATAATAATAAAATTAAAGTGAAATTAAAAGCGTTTTTTTTTATATAAAAAAAAAACTGAACTGCACTTCATAAAAAAAATTAAGTACTATTTTAACTATGTATTTTACCACACATCATCTCATTCGTTCTTTAATGCATCTCTTACATCAGAGTTACCAACGTCAACACCTATACTTACGTTACGTTATTACTTAAAAATATCATAAATTAACTGTCACGACTAACTAATACTTAGTTATTATTTGTTATTAGCATGATAACTTCTACAAAATGAACAGAGTAGATCGTAAATATGAGTAAAATATTGGTATACTGAATTCATAAGTCTATAATTTGAAAATAATTACTCAATTTAGTATCTAATGATTATTATCTTAACGAGTCATTTATAGCAAAAACTATAGAGAAATAATTTAATATCAGAGGCAATAGTTCAAGTAATTTTTAATTATTTAATTAAAAATACATATAATTCTGATGGTCTTCATATTAGAAATATAGTATCTATTCGAAATATATTTGCTCTTTGTGAGGAGTTATAGGCAATAGTCACATGTCTTAAAAAATAGCACTTTCTGGTACTTACATAACCTTTTCAAGCCGTCAAGTGATGATTAAAATTCGGATGTTAAAATGTTATTTTCTTAGTGTAAGGGTACCCTTACGGCCTTACGGGAGTGGGTGGCTACTATTTCTTATTAAAAGAATGCCATAGATGCTGCATGTTCGCTGTCGACCTTATTTTATATTTAGATGTGCACCTTACATATATTTATCTTATAATTAAGTATATTTACAAAATTTTTTTCTTTTTTTTTTTTATATTAAGGTCAACATACAGGCTGACGTTCCACTTGATGGTAGGTGGCTACCGTCGCCTATAACACAAGTAACGCCATAAGTGATACAAGTGCGCTGCCGACCATAGAAGGATTAAGGATAAGGTATAATAAGGAATTCTGTAAGGGGGTGGTTACTGCCGCCAGACTAAATTTACAATATTACAAATTGTATAATAATATTTAGCTTTGGTCCCCTAGGCAGAGTCCCAAGCATGCTGGCTGCATTACCTCGTTGTATGGCAAAGCTTATTTGTTAGCCAAGGTATTAATATTAATATTGTCATGAATAAATTCTGTTTCCAGGTATACCAGCTACCTTGAATTACATTCCCCTAGACGCTCCGTATGAACCATCGCCAAAGTTAAATCCCTACCCGAATTGGGTCGGCAATGAATTGGGTAACTGCCAAACGGGACTTAACACCGTGTACAGGATCAAAGCGGACAAATGTGACCGACTCTGGGTATTGGACGTGGGCACTTATGGATATTGTAAGAAACATTACAATTAATACATTTGTTATTAAAACTTATCTCGAAGTGGAGGATTTCTGATAGATATTACAGTTTTAACACTTCAATAATTATGATAACTTAATCACGTTTAAGACTTTTAACTAATGGAAGGTATCTCTAGTGCGTGGCAAATTGTGTTTATTGTTTTAATAATTGATACGTATAGATTTGGTCTAGAAATTGAACACAAAGAATTTATAATAAAAAGAAATAAGTTTGATATCAGATCTTAAAAAGATAATTTGTGCCAAATCTTGTTAGTTTAGGGATTTTCTATTAATCAGATACAATCAAGTCACGCAATAATAATCTAGTAAATTAGAGTTATAGTTATACAAAATACAATAAAATGAAATTCATTGTCAGGTTTCGGGAAAATTTAGTCCAAAACCCAACAATTCGATCTGCGGACTAAATATTTTGATATAACTGATACCTAATAGGTATCGTTTATAACAGATTTTCTGATTTTAAAAACAACTCTTTATACTTCTTAGTTTGATAGTTAAGATCGCTGGTAGTTTGAATCAAAATTAATGGACTAAGATCAGCTAGATTAAACTGTGCAACGTTATCGTAATATATAAGATTACATTCGATCAATTTTGAAAAGCAGTTGGCATGTATGTTGCACATGTTCGTGACATTCCACACATACGCTTACCTAATTATTAATTTAAAGTGTGTCACTTATACGAATATTAAGTATAGCCACCAGCTATATTGTTGTGTGCTACATTAACATGCAACAAAACTGGTTGGAATTGTACTCGTATGTAGATAACATTTGACTGTCCCTTGTTTATTTGCTAACTAATATCAAAACCTTTTCTGTTTCAGCACCCAACGTCACAAATCTCTGTCCATACATGCTACATGTATACGACCTGAACACTGATATACGAATAAGGTCGTATGTATTTCGTCAAGAAGACATATTACCATCAACCTTCATTGCCAACATAGCCCTTGATATGGGAAGCACATGTGAAGATACTTTCGCGTATTTCTCTGACGAACTCGGATATGGTCTTATTGTCTATTCCTGGCAACTAAATAAGTCATGGAGGTTCAAACACAATTACTTCATGCCGGATCCTTTGCGAGGAGATTATAATATAGCAGGATTAAACTTCCAGTGGGGTGAAGAAGGCATTTTTGGAATCACCGCTTCACCTATAGGACTTGATGGTTACAGGACACTATATTTCAGTCCTTTAGCGAGTCACACAGAATTCGCTGTATCAACTAGAGTTTTGAGAGACGAATCTAAAGTATCTGACTCTTATAGAGATTTCAAAGTTGTTGGCGTTCGTGGACCAGACAGCCACACTACAGCAAAAGTAATGGACGATAGTGGTATACAACTGTTCAGTCTTATAGATCAGAATGCTATTGGATGTTGGAGTTCTTCACTTCCTTATAAGCCTCAAAACATTGCTGTCGTTGACAAAGATGATGTCGGCTTAGTATTTCCAAGTGATGTTAAAATTGATAACGACCAGAACGTGTGGGTAATGTCTGATAGAATGCCAGTTTTTCTTGAAGCTGAATTGGATTACAGCGACATTAACTTTAGAGTATATACAAGTCATTTATCGAATTTGGTTGAGGGAACAGTCTGTGATGCTTCAGGTCGTTTCCGTATAGCTAAAATGAATTCTCAGTCCCTTTATGGTTCGCCTCTTGGACCCACTGAATTGAATCAATTATATTATCAAAATCCTCAAATAAATGCATACCCACAGATCGCACAGAACGCTATTCCGAAGGTTTCAAATTATATTGATTTTCCTAGACAATCAGCCACTCCATACGTAGCACACCGAGTCACGAAATACGATGTTGCCAGAAGAAATCCCTGGTGGATAAAAAACACCTACGAAGTAGAAGAACGCAATGTATAGAAATAATACAAAGTATATTTAAGTATACTTTCACATAGTATTAGTATTTTGCTAAAATATCGTACCTACTTTACGCTATATACATTATTTATAGTGTAATGTTAGCTATAGGTTCTTGAGAACAATTTTTATAGAATAAACTGTAGTTTGCGCATTTGGATCGAAGGATAAAAACAAAATTTTTTGTTACGATAAATATCTAATATAAAAAATAATGTTAAATAACTAATACAAGTAAATTATTTTGGTTTTATTTACCTTTTTACCCTTTAACTTAATGAATTTAAAAGTGCTCTAGCAAATACGCCACCGCCATTGCTGATTTTCACTAATGTTTAGTAGAAATTTTGTATATATATATATTTTTAATTTTATGATAACTACCTATTTTTTTCCATGTCACAATAAAAGAAATAATAATGTGTACTTTTGTAAATTTACTCGTAATTATGTGGCCCTTCTTTTTCGTTTTCCATGTAAGAAATTATAAGTTTCACACAAAAGAAAACTAAGATTAATTGCATTATTTTAGTAATGACAGGGTACACTCAATAGTCGAGAAGACAACTGTTGAATTTTAATGAGTTGTGTTTATCATTTGTAGAAAAAATTTATGTGGTCGGAGGTGTTCAAAGTTCGAATTGAACTTTTCAAAGTTTACTGTTTTGGCTGTGCAAGGTTTCGCCCCTAGTCCGTTTTATGATTATTCATTACACATTAAGTGCTTATTTTGACGACCATACAATTAATGTGCTTATTCTTGGCGATTTATTTATTTTATTTTGAATAAATAATAATGCGGTTAAAATTAAATAAATCAGTGCAACAATAATATTTTCATAATTTTACAATTAATGACATTGTGACATGGATGTACGATCTTTCGTACATCCATGTCACAAGAATTTTTATTGACAAGAAAAGCCAAGATGAGATGTATGTTAAGGAAATCAGTTTATTAAGCATATGGAACCATCCCATTAGGAAGTAATAAAAGGACACGTATCAGTGTTTCTCTTATTTGTACCAAATAAATAAGGAAATTATACTTAAATGGGAGCACGTATAGACCTTTTCTACGTGCTAACAAATAAGTTAAGAATATGTAAACTGTTATGATAAATTTCATGGTCGAAATGTGGAAACGTGACAATAAGAAAAACAAAGCATATGTATATAATGCAATTAATTTACAAAATACTTTAGTGTTCACATTGCAGTCAAATTGACTATAGCTACCGATAGTTGTAGTCTTCTTAGAGAAGTATCAAGACAAACTATCAAGGTCGGGATCAAACTCGGGATCACTCAATTTACTATGTAAGGGATTTACAACCCCTATTTGAATTGACTATTTAAATCAAAATATAATTTTGCAATAGAATACCTAAAAAGCACAATATTGTTCTATAACTTTAAGGGAATTGTTTTTTATTTAATAATCAAAATGTAATTAAATTAAAATGAAAACGAACACAAATCAAAGGGCATGAAGTCACTTGTTCGCAAACATTATAGTAATTAAAATAATAATATTAAATATAGATAATATAGGTACTTATAGATGATTTTAAACACTTTCCCAAAAATAGTCAACATCCCTTTCTTTTAAGATCTTTTAAGGGCTAGTTTTCCAAAACTCTTAATTTTTGACTTTCACTTTTTCAGATTCTTCAAAATGTTGATTAATTTTCTCTTGCTATGGGGCATCGGCTTCGCTACAGCGGCCGTTAAACTTCAGGAGTTGTACTCTTGGAATGTCATGGACTGGAACTATCCGGACGAATTCACTAAACAGCAAGCTCTTAAATCCGGAGCTCTCATGCCAGAGAATGCTCTTCCAGTAGGCATTGAAAGATGGAAGAATAAGCTTTTTGTAAGCGTGCCTAGATGGAAGGCTGGTGAGTGAAGACTGTTTTTAACGTTGATATACAGTGGAGCATGTATTTGTCTGGTCATTTCAAATCCAAATGTATGGAAACAACAGACTTTATCATAATTATATTGACGATTAAAAATATTAGATAAAATTTGGTCAAAAAGTATTGTTCTCAATGGTAATTATGAGGCCGGCTGTATCTACCTTTAAATATATTCAAAATTTTAAGAAATAAATAAAAGTGCTCTTATTCAATAAACATTTTAAAAAAATATCTAAAAAAATTTACGAAAACTAAAAATCATACAAAAATGCATACATTTAATATTATTTTGTACATATATATTAGTTAAATACAACATTTCAATATTTCATTAGTGCCAAGTAACTTTTCAATTAACAAATACATATTCATTATGGTTGACTTAAATAATTAGTTGAATAATAGTTAAGTAAATTTACAAATTATATGTAATATTAAGCTTTGGTCCCCTAGGCAGGGTCCCAAGCATGCTGGCTGCATTACCTCGTTGTATGGCAAGGCTTATTTGTTGGCCAAGGTATTAATATTAATATTATCATGAATAAATTCTGTTTCCAGGTATACCAGCTACCTTGAATTACATTCCCCTAGACGCTCCGTATGAACCATCGCCAAAGTTAAACCCCTACCCGAATTGGGTCGGCAATGAATTGGGTAACTGCCAAACGGGACTTAACACCGTGTACAGGATCAAAGCGGACAAATGTGACCGACTCTGGGTATTGGACGTGGGCACTTATGGATATTGTAAGAAACATTACAATTAATACATTTGTTATTAAAACTTATCTCGAAGTGGAGGATTTCTAATAGATATTATAGTTTTAACTCTTCAATAATTATGATAACTTAATCACGTTTAAGACTTTTAACTAATGGAAGGTATTTCTAGTGCATGGCCAATTGTGTTTATTGTTTTAATAATTGATACGTATAGAAATTGAACAAAAAGAATTTATAATAAAAATAATTAAGTTTGATAAAAGATAATTTGTGCCAAATCTTATTAGTTTAGGGATTTTCTATTAATCAAATACAATGAAGTCACGCAATAATAATTTAGTAAATTAGTTATAGTTATACAACATACAATAAAATGAAATCCATTAAGTCAGGTTTCGGGAAAATTGAGTCCAAAGTCCAACAATTCGATCTGCGGACTAAATATTCTGATATAACTGATACCTAATAGGTATCCTTGATAACAGATTTTTCTGATTTTAAAAACAACTCTTTAAACTTCTTATAACTAGTAGTGATAGTTTAGATCGTTGGTATTTTATATCAAAATTAATGGACTAAGATCAACGAGATTAAACTGTGCAACGTTATCGTAATATATAAGATTACATTCGATCAATTTTGAAAAGCAGTTGGCATGTATGTTGCACATGTTGGTGACATTCCACACATATGCGTACCTAATTATTAATTTAAAGTGTGTCAATTATACGAATATTAAGTACAGCCACCAGCATTATTGTTGTGTGCTACATTAACATGCAACAAAACTGGTTGGAATTGTACT
Source organism: Synanthedon formicaeformis (assembly GCA_945859745.1). Taxonomy (NCBI): domain Eukaryota; kingdom Metazoa; phylum Arthropoda; class Insecta; order Lepidoptera; family Sesiidae; genus Synanthedon; species Synanthedon formicaeformis. Next base: position 9,546,634 of record OX243957.1, read on the forward strand.
CGTATGTAGATAACATTTAACTGTCCCTTGTTTATTTGCTAACTAATATCAAAACCTTTTCTGTTTCAGCACCCAACGTGACAAATCTCTGTCCATACATGCTACATGTATACGACCTGAACACTGATATACGAATAAGGTCGTATGTATTTCGTCAAGAAGACATATTACCTTCGACCTTCATTGCCAACATAGCCCTTGATATGGGAAGCACATGTGAAGATACTTTCGCATATTTCTCTGACGAACTCGGATATGGTCTTATTGTCTATTCCTGGCAACTAAATAAGTCATGGAGGTTCAAACACAATTACTTCATGCCGGATCCATTGCGAGGAGATTATAATATAGCAGGATTAAACTTCCAGTGGGGTGAAGAAGGCATTTTTGGAATCACCGCTTCACCTATAGGACTTGATGGTTACAGGACACTATTTTTCAGTCCTTTAGCGAGTCACACAGAATTCGCTGTCTCAACTAGAGTTTTGAGAGACGAATCTAAAGTATCTGACTCTTATAGAGATTTCAAAGTTGTTGGCGTTCGTGGACCAGACAGCCACACTACTGCAAAAGTAATGGACGATAGTGGTATACAACTGTTCAGTCTTATAGATCAGAATGCTATTGGATGTTGGAGTTCTTCACTTCCTTATAAGCCTCAAAACATTGCTGTCGTTGACAAAGATGATGTCGGCTTAGTATTTCCAAGTGATGTTAAAATTGATAACGACCAGAACGTGTTGGTGATGTCTAATAGAATGCCAGTTTTTCTTGAAGCTGAATTGGATTACAGCGACATTAACTTTAGAGTATATACTACTCATTTATCGAATTTGGTTGAGGGAACAGTCTGTGATGCTTCAGGTCGTTTCCGTACAGCTAAAATGAATTCTCAGACCCTTTATGGTTCGCCTCTTGGACCTACTAAATTGAATCAATTATATTATCAAAATCCTCAAATAAATGCATACCCACAGATTGCACAGAACGCTATTCCGAAGGTTTCAAATTATATTATTCCTAGACAATCAGCCACTCCACACGTAGCACACCGAGTCACGAAATACGATGTCGCCAGAAGAAAAAATGATAAAACTGAATTTTAATGTGCCCATAAAACTACATGATTTTTGTTAAAATTTGAATTTACAAAAGCAAAACTTAACTTCAATAGCAAGTGAAAAATAAAATTGCATTGCAGGAATAAATCATCTACTTGCGTGTTTTTTTTATATTTACCATAGACTTATCGTAATGTATTTTTGAAACGTTGAATGCGATGTTTGCTAAACAGATTTTATATTACCGTCATAAAATATAATCTTCATATTATGATGATTATTCTACTCAAGTAGTACTCGTGGTTTTACTTTGATTGCGCTAATACCTGCCCTATTCGTTGAATGTTTTGAATGTACCATTTGACATCCTCCTGCGAGCTTAGTATTCACAAACATAACGCGATGTTGTTATTCTGTTTCGTGGTCTTAGTAATAAAATAATAAAAAAAACGTGCTGGTGTGTGCTTTAAGATTTCTTCTTAGCTGTTGTCAAAATGGACGATAAAATTGAAAAAGCAAATGGTAAAGTTGATTACAACCCCTACGAACATCGTCAAGTCGAAAAACCTAATTCGTAAGTTTTGAAATTTCAATCAGTATATTAATGAAATAGGTTCAGAGGTTTTTTTTTCGTTTTTCAATCATAAATATCAATACTAATAATCTGTATGTATGTATGTATGTATGTTCGTCCAAAACTTTTAAACTAATTAACTGATTTTCATGAAACTTGGTAGATAAACAATTTAGACGTACAGGACACAGGATAGGCTGTATTTGTTTATTTCTTTTCGTAATGAGTGTCAAAATGAATTAAATTGATACCTAGCTTAGTCTTGAGAACAAATCAATGGAACGAATGAATGCAATGAAACAAATCAATCATTCCGTAACTAATTACGCGACAAACAAATAAAATACTAGAAATATTGAGTATACGAGTATTTCATCCTAGTTATACCATGCATAAAAATTAGTTGATAATTTTATTTTTAATATAATTTAGGACTATTGGTCATTTCTATCTCCTCTAGTTTTTTTTAAAAGCCAATAAATATAGCATCAAAGTAAATATGAAATTAATCTAGTTTTTATTTAATTTCAAAGTTTTTTCTTTGTGTTTTTTTTTATCAGGGACCTGAGATCGACAGCCAACTTGATCAAGGCATCTCTAGGTTCGGGTCTTCTCGCCGGTCCGTTAGCATTTTCCAACTCGGGATGGGCAATCGGTATAATTGGCACAATAATAGTCGGAATAATATGCGGGCACTGCATTCATATATTAGTAAGTTCTTATTTTAGTAATGGCAGGGTACACTCTATAGTCGAGAAGACAACTGTTGAATTTTAATGAGAGCTAATTTAAATTTTAATAATTGCGTGATTAGGGGATACCAGAGCCTTATCCCTAATCAGTAATCAAATCCACCTAGCATCTAGTTTAAGGTCAGCTTGAAAATATTAAGGTGTAATTCGATAAACAAGGAAGGTTTGTGTATATCATTTGTAGAAAAAATTGATGTGGTCGGAAGTGTGCAATATATTTGTCGAATTATGTGAATTTTTCAAAGAGGTACGGTGGTTATAACACTTACTCTTTATAATTAGTACGAGTACAGATTTTTTAGAATCCATCTTCCTATTCCTTCCTAATCCCTATACTTAATCATACTATCCTATGTTGCTTGTGTTATAGGCGACGGTGACCATCAAATAAACCGTCATCCTGTCTGTCGCATAAAAAAAATTAAAGATCAACATTTATTTCAGGTAAAAACATCAAGAGGTTGTTGTAAATTGGTAAAGAAGCCTTCACTGGCTTACGCTGAAACATGTAAAATAGCATTTTTAAATGGACCGAAAAAATTGAGGCCTTATGCGAATATTGCAAGGTAAATATTTTTCATTTCTAGACAATATAATAAAGACCGAAAATGTTAATATTTTATATTTTCTACAGTATATTTGCGGAGTTTGCTCTGATGTGCACCTATGTTGGCGTTTGCTGTATATATACTGTACTCGTAGCAGATTCTGTAAAACAGGTAAAAACAATATATTTTGATAACAACACTTTATTGATAAGTGATTAGTAACTTCGTAGTTTAATTTAAAAATTACTCGATATTAAAAATAGATTTTAATTTATCGTTACTAAAGTCTTACAAAAACGTGTCCTCTCTAGCAACGACGCAGTTTTCTTTGATATTCGCTTGAAATCCGGTCAGGGGCCCAATCAACTCTTAATAATACGATTTAATTTATGACCTAAACTTGATTGCATTTGTTATTTCGTACCATCAACTTCGTTTTTGTATGAAAGCGATTTTGTTTAGGAACCCAAATTAAACTGCTCTGAATTTGAATCGTCTTATAAAAGTTGATAGTAGGGCCTCAGTTCTTGCTTTGGCAAACATTTGAGAGGCACTACAAAAACGAGGTAACCCCCATCAGCACACTGAAACCGTTCTTGGTGTACCTCCTTGGTCCACAGATAACTAGAAAAAATAGCCCGCGACTACGCCTGCGTAACTGTAAATTATATATTAAAACATTCCTCGAGAACTGCTCTATCCATTGGTGAAAACAACATGAAAATCAGTGCAGTAATTTTTGAGTTTATCGCGAACAGACAGACAGGCAGACAGACGCGACAGAGGATTTTGTTTTATAATATTACTAGCTGCTGCCCGCGACTTCGCCCGCGTAACTGTAAATTATGTATTAAAACCTTCCTCGAAAACCACTCTATCCATTGGTGAAAACAGCATGAAAGTCAGTGCAGTAGTTTTTGAGTTTATCGCGAACAGACAGACAAGCAGACAGACGCGGCGGAGGACTTTGTTTTATAATATAAGGATAAGGATGTAAGGATTGTGTTCTTACAATTAATAATATTGTATCCTGTTTTTTTTTTATTTTGAACAATTTTTCTCTTATTTCAGCTTGTTGATAGATATATTCCCAATTCAATTATTCCTGTGGAGTATTACTGCCTAATAATATTAGTACCATTTTGCTTGATGTGCCAAATAAAACATCTAAAATGGTTGGCGATTTTTTCTGTTTTGGCTAACATATTGCTTTTTGGGACATATCTTATGTGTTTGTACTATATATTTGACGGAGAGATATCATTTGATGATAAAACCGTTGTAGGAAATCCTGCTAGGTGGCCCGCTTTCTTGAGGTAAGTTGTATGAATTTTTGACAAATATGAAGTTAACTTTTCAATAAAAGAAAATTATTTCTTTGAGAGTGCCATCTATTTGCTTTCCTTTTTTTAAGATTAAAAATATTTAATATTTAATTATTTTCAGCACTGTAATTTTTGCTATGGAAGGCATTGGTGTAGTAATGCCAATAGAAAATGTAATGAAGAAACCTCAAAATTTCCTCGGATGTCCAAGCGTACTTGTGGTTTCCATGGGCGCCATCGTCTTTTTATATAGTACTTTGGGTTTGTTTGGATACTTCAGATATGGAGATGTTTTAAAGGGATCAATTACATTAAATCTTCCCATGGATGAATGGTACGAATAACAAAGAATTATCTTTTATAAGATTTTTTTCTAAATAATTTTAATACATGTAAAAAAATTGGAACTTGTATCAAGTTTTGGTATTGTGTGGACACATTTGAAGTCACCAGTCGTAAATTTGATTAATTCTTCGTTTGTTTCCCATAATGCCTGCTCTGAGTGTTCTCCACCGTACTGCACCATTGAACCGAAACTTGTTGTATAAGTATCACTGCAGAAATGTACAGAAATGACGACCTTACACATTTAGCATCGTGGGCTCCCTAACAATTATAAATTTTTGTATTTATAATATTCAAAAATACAAATTGAATTTTAATTTCTAATACTCTTTTTCCATGTTGTTGCAGGCCAGCTATATGTGGAAAAGTGTTCATTACACTGTCTATATTTTTCACTTTTCCCTTACAGTTCTTCGTAGTTATAGATATATTCAATAGGTATACAATGCATTATATCTCGAATAAATATAAATCCGTCGTGCAAATAGTTGCAAGGGTCCTCGGTGTGTGCGTTTGTGGTAAGAAACTTTACATAAATATAATTTATATATAAACATATAGATTTATTTATACGTTTTTAATCTGTGTCTACTATTAAACACTTTACACTATTTATGCTATTGTTGTATTCTTTTTGAAGTGTCCATTTGTACCACCGCTTGTAAATATTTGTATTAATCTATGGCAATATAGGTCTTATTGTTTCTATTTTTTTTGTAAAAATAATTTATGTCTGACTTTTTGCCTTAATAAATAATTTTTGCCTCTCCTCGCTGAATGAGTGAAAGTTGTTATATTACTAATAATAGCCAATTAAACATCAGAGCTTTCATTAAAAAAAAAACAGTTATTTACTTTATTGATTGGAAAATTCAAAGCTGAATACCAGCTGAAGAATAAAGAAAATATATGATGAGTAAAATCAGTAGGTATAACTGCCTGATATCGCTGTGACCGACAGTGGCGAGCAATTTTTTATATTTTTATAGGATCTTTAACATTTTTTCCTATTTATGTTAATCCAAGTAATAAACTATCTGTGTGCCAAATTTCAACCAATTCCGTTCAGCCGCTTTTGCGTGAAATAGTGACAAACATCCATCCATACATCCATAAGTACATCCGTCCTCACAAGCTTTCGCATTAAAAAATTAATCGGATTGTATAACCTGAGGCCCTACTATCAACTTTTAAAAGACGATTCAAATTCAGAGCAGTTTAATTTGGGTTCCTAAACAAAATCGCTTTCACACAAAAACGAAGTTGATGGTACGAAATAGCAAATGCAATCAAATCAATTAGGTCCAAAATTAAATCGTATTAAGAGTTGATAGTGGTGGCTCTGTTGTGTTGGTCTTAAAAAATGTTTATTTTATAGTCGGCATCGCTATGGCGTTACCCTTGCTGGAACAAATCATCAACATTGTCGGTGCTCTCTTCTACTCCGTGCTTGGCCTCATAATCCCTAGCATTGTAGAAACTGTCTTCCGGTGGCAAGATCTTGGCAGATACAAATGGATTTTCTGGAAAAATCTTACTATATTTATAATAGGTGCAATAACAATAGTATCTGGATGCGCCGTTACAGTTTCGGATATCATAAAAATTCTTAATGCTGAAACTACGTAGTTAAATTTAGAGTTTTTACATCTTACTGTATATAATGAAACTTTTCAGTTCAATTCCATTAAATTGGAAAAAAAACTTTTTCCAAATTTTTTTATTGATCAATACAAAAAAATTATTCACAAGCAAATAAGAAAATGTACTAAACAGTTTTCTCTTTACATGTATTTATTATTATTATATTCATGATTAAATTATTATAATGCAATTTTATTATAACTGGAAACATAAACAGTCGCACGTTAATTACAGAAATCAACCTGAAAAAAACATTTAAAAAAATATATTTTAAATTATTTATTTAATTTCTTTGAGAAAATTATGTATAATAAAAATAAATTTATTTCAAAATAAAAGATATATAATTTTTTTCTATAATAAAATTCATTCACAACACAATGAAGCTCGTTTTTCTTTCTACCTACATCTTATTTTATTACATAAAATACCTACATTTTATTAATTATATGATACGATTGTATAATATATTAAATAAAATTATAGAAAATAATATTTCCAATTATATTAGGAATTAGGCAACAGTAAATTTAATTACAAAGTAAAACACATAAGTTGAGTCATCAAATTTCCATTGGTGATAATAATAATAATATAGGTACTCGTACTTATAGTAGGATTGCACCGATGCGAAGGTATCGGTGGAAAAAATGTAGCAAAAAGCCAACACTTTAGTTCAGTAATGTTCACCTAAGAACCACAACGTGTTCAAAACGAGTTTCTTAATGATAATATGTATATATAATTTATATTTTCTTTCCTTTATATTTTATTAATATAAGAAGGTAACAGGAAGTATGACAACAATTACTGTGAATAATGGAAAAACCGAAAAAGAAGCGGTCGCAGAATATAACCCTTTTGAACATCGTCAGGATATAAAGAAACCTAATTCGTAAGTTGTATCAATATTTGAAATTATATTTGATTTTTACTCGATAAGTAGATTTACGAGACAATTTACCATGCGGTTTGTTCCGCATTAACTTTCTAATATAGGTAATATTTTTTTTATTAATAAAAATGTAACACAGTACATAACTATTTCAAAATGTTACCAGTTTTTAATTCGTTTTAAAGAGTAATCTATAATAATAAATTAAATAAAAATGTCTGGTTATAATGTCAAAATAACTGCTTTTTAATAAATATGTCAAATTATATACGGTACTAATTACAAAATACCAATTTTCAAAAATTTTGTCTGTCTGTCTGACTATTTGTTCCAGCTAATCTCCAAAATGGCTGGACTAATTTAAACGGGACTTTCACTGGTAGATAGCTAATGTTTTTAGGAGTAACTTAGGCTACTTTAATTTTAGATAAATAAAAATATTATATATATAGTACCGCGAGCAGTGTCCAGGACTTTTCTTTTTTATATTATACACAAAAAAAACGCGATATATATATTTTCATAACAAAATATTCCAGTTGTGCGACGCTGTACGCAAAGACTTGCGATTTTATATATATTTTAAATAAAAAAATAAAAAAATGTATGTAAGGACGATTCATGGAACATTTTACATTAAACGTAATACTAAGTAACTAAACCAATGTATTTGTGTCGTAAACGTATGAATTCAAAGTGTTAGCTTATCTTGATTTTATCAAGCAAGTCAAACAATGTCGATATTCTAAATAGTTTTTATTGCACGTTTATTATTTAAAGAGATTTCTCATTGTAAGTGTAATATAAAGATTAAATTCCTTTGTAATTATCCTATTATGTAGTAAGATCAGATTTTTAAAATGCACACAAAGAAATTCAGATAATAAGCTGACATGACAATTGTAGATTAGACTATATCAATATACCAAAATTAAACACATATTTCAAATATAGAGGAAAAATAAAATGCTATTGCATTTTAAGGCAGGTCATAATGAGTAATCAATCGTAGTAATTTTACGAAGCAGTAATCATCGCCTTAAGCCGGCGCCAGACATAGCAACAATATTTCAACACTTATTTGATTACTTATTTGAACACTTGTCAGGCACACTATTTGGGTATTTATTCAAAGTTTGATTACATATCGCTGCTTAAAAACTAAAGGGCCACAAATCAAAATTACATTTTTTACAGGAGAGCTAATCGAAAAAAAAAATTATTTTTGTCTATTTTTTTTCCTTATTACATATATATGAAATATATGGCATATTATACATCGTTAGAAGCGTATTTTTAAGTAGAATTAAATGTTTTAAGTACTATTATAATAAACTGAATACTAGAAGAGATATAAGCATATAAGTTACTTTTGAATATATAAAAAATGACAAAAATAAACTAAATATGGAATAAAACAACCATAAATCTTTTTGCAACATACAATATGAAGGATTGTAATTGTATTTTTGCAATAAAAGCATTTTTGGATTTTTTTGTTTTATGGCCCTTTAGTTTTTAAGCAGCGATATTTGCACTTTGCCATTCGGTGTCGGTTTTTGGCGCGCATATTAAAGCGTTCAAAGTTCAAACAGTGCGTAGCCTCCCTACACTAGCGCAAAGTTCAGTGGAGTTATGGGTATAGTAACTCTTTTTTAGCTTAATAATGAAAAATTACCGACTTGGCTTAGCTTAATAATAAAATAGACAGACTTTTTAGCTAATTTTTTTGTATACTTAAATAATAGAGATATATTGCGTCCATAAATTCGTCGTCTATCTTGATACTGTGAAGCGAACGTGTCTGCAAAGCATGTCTGGCAAGTACAACAAACTAAAACAACAACAACAACAACAACAAAGTGTTCAAATGTGTGAGCAAAGTAGCTCAAAGTCTTTGTTCAAACATTTGACTGTATCTGGCGCCGGCATTACAGAATGTCTTGAAATAACATGAATTGACGACACGTTTGGTATAGTGGCTAGTAACCCTAGCTGTTAACCAAACGGTTGCGGGTTCGAATCCCGCTAGGGGTAAATGTTTATTTGTTAACATTTTACCTTTGTACCTGAGTCATGGATGTTTTGTATTTATAATATGCATGTTGTATTTACAAGAAAAGTAATGTATGCAGTATAACAACTGTCTGGTGTCCATAATACAAGCATAACTTTCTTACTGTGGAACTAGATGGTGCTGTGTGGAATGTCAGAAAATATTTATTATTATTTATTATAGCAGCAAGTATGCTGTTTTGTTTTCGCTAGTGAGTAAGGGATGCAAGGTCAATCCTCATTTGGTCATCCAAGCAAACTTTTATCACTGTATCCCTCTTTTGTTGCTTGGTATATTTTATACAAGGCCACTGACGGTAGGTCATACGAGGCAGGCAACCTGCGTGGCATCTTTTTGCATAAAAATATTAACATTTCTCTCCCTAATCTAGTATGTTATAAGTGTCAATTCCTTACTTAGATTTGGCTATATATAATTTGCAATAAAAACATACATTTTTAAAAATTTCAGTGACATCAGATCACTGGCAAATCTAATAAAATCGTCACTTGGATCTGGATTACTAGCGGTGCCTCTGGCTTTCTCCAACGCAGGATGGGGTGTCGGTTTGATTGGAACAATCATCATAGCGTATATATGTGGCCACTGTGTTCATATATTTGTAAGTATATTGTTCTCTGAAAATAATTTCCAACCTAAAATATGTTTACAAAGTCTATACATATCACAATATCTATACCTAAGAAGATGGTGGTATAGATCAGGTGAACCGATAACCTTCTTACCTACATTTACATAAATATAGAATGACTAAATTCAACTCGACATATCGCTGCTTAAGAACTAAAGGGCTTATATGCTTTTATCTCCTCTAGTATTCAGTTTATTATAAGAGTACTTAAACATTTAATGCTACTTAAAAATACGCTTCTAACTATGTATAATGTGCTTATATTTGATATATATCTAATAAGAAAAAAAAATAGACAAAAAATAATTTATTTATTTTCGATTAGCTCTCCTGTAAAAAGTGTAATTTTGATTTTTAAGCAGCGATATTTTGCAATTCTTTTATTTTTGTCGAACTTTGTGCATTTAGCAAATTAAATTTACTTTTACAGGTAAAAACGTCACGAACATGTTGCGTATTGGATAAGAAACCTTTTATGGGCTACGCAGAAACATGTCGATCAGTATTTGCTAACGGACCCAAAATACTCAAACCCTATGCCAATTTTGCCAGGTAACGATTTCATCCACCGTTTATAATTGTTATAATTACAGATTTCCAAGCATCTTGAACGGTTTTCTCTCTATATATTAATTGGTATTTTGTTTCTTTAAATAAATCCTCTTCTGATATATTTTGATTCTCCTTGGACCTCCTTGGACAGTTACAAATTTAGTCCCAACTACATCAAATATATATATAATCCTGACCAATACCATATTTTTATAATAAAGAATGACCGTCGTCTATAAACTCAAACACATCAGAGAATATACTGGATAAAGTTAGAAAAGGGAAAAGGGCTAGTGGTTGCAGTGGTCTCTATCGGTGGTAACTACCGCCAGATAGACTGCCCAGTTTGATAGAGGAACATGAAACTACATATGAATTATTTTTTTTATTTTTGTTTTCAGTATATTTGCTGAACTATCGCTATTTCTCACATACATCGGCGTCTGCTGCATTTTCACAGTCCTCATAGCAGATTCAATAAAACAGGTATATTTAAAGTACATTTTTGTTATTAAATGCATTTTTTTAGTTATAATTCAATTATATTGTATATTAATTATCCATTTGCAAGCCATAAAAAGTTAGTTTTGTACCTACATTACTAAAACAATATGGAAATTGGGTGTTGGTTTGGATTAGAAGGGCACAATAAATAATTTAATTTTGAATTAAACGTTTAGTTAGATCCATTGGTTATTCGCTGAAATCGATTTATTATTATTTTTTTCTGCATTACCGATTACAATTTTGTAACGGCACAAAAAGATGGAAATCTTACATTTTTTATATTTTTTTTTATCATCATAAGAGGCAGCAGGCAGCCTGACACTTGAGGCTACGGTCGCCTAATATCAACATAAGTGGAAATAGTGACCTGTTGACACGAAGGAAAATTATTAAAAAGCCTTATAGCAGATAGATACACTTGTGAGGGACAAGTAGATCATTCTTCTGTATAATAAAAATATCTCTGTTACAGATATTTGATCGCTACTATCCAGTGATGATTTTGCCTGTGGAACATTACTGCCTGATAATATTATTACCACTGTCCATTATGGTTCAACTAAGATATTTGAAGTGGCTAGCCCCGTTCTCCCTGATGGCGAATATTTTCTTAGTAACTACATTCGGAATATGTTTATATTATATATTCAAAGATGAACTCAATATTGATGACAAAAGAATAGTTGGAGATCCTTCTAGATTTCCGGCATTTCTATCGTAAGTTGTTTTAAGACTAAAAAGTTTTCTTCTGAATTTGAAAAAATAAATATCTACTAAGTAATATATAAGTTCATTTAATTATTGTTGATATTTTTAAATTAACTTTCTTTTACCGAAATAAACATTATTACTATTATTATAATTATTTACAAAATAATACAAAATACAAACAAAATAACAGATAATTTTATATTGCGAATTTCATTATTGAGATGAGAATCTAAGGCCGGTTTCAGTGCTCTCCTGACGGTCAGTCCTGACGATACGCACGACCGACCGTGCGACCAACGCGCTTGTCATTTGTATGAAAATTCACAAGTCGTTACAGAGCTCGCCTGACCGTACGCACGCGTATTGCTACCGCGGTCGGCCCTGCGTATCGTCAGGACTGACTGAACCCGGCCTAAATGTTTCGAGGATCTTAAACTAAGCCATATTTGGCATATATAGCAATTTTTTTTAATGTTAGAACCAATTCGCATTAAATACGTTTGTCCCAAAGACTTCTATATAGGACAAGGCTAACGTTCCTAGTACGTGGCACCGATGCGCCGGTGTCAATATCGGAAATTGGCACCAATGACGGGTGTTCATTCTGTGCGTAGAAAGATATGAAAATGCCTACTTACCAGTGATATGTCCAACCAACCAATGAGAACACTTTACTATAACAGAATACGCCAATAAGAAATAAAAATACGTATTAAGATGGCAATGAAAACAAATTATTTTTAGTAGGTAACTAGATGTGCAAATTAGAGGACCATTTTTTTGTCACTAGTAGTATGGTAAGGGCGCATCCTCTTGTTTAACATATCACTGGTTTGTCCATTATTATTTCGAATATTTAACATAAATTTCTAATGAACTTAAATTATTTAATTTCAGAACGGTAATATTCGCCATGGAAGGCATTGGTGTTGTAATGCCAGTTGAAAATGCAATGAAAAAACCTCAACACTTCTTAGGCTGCCCGAGTGTTCTCGTCATTGCAATGACACTAATCATGTTACTGTATGCCACTCTTGGCTTGTTCGGTTACTTTAGATATGGTGATGTCCTTAGAGGAAGTATTACCTTGAATCTGCCAATTGAGGATTGGTAAGTACATAATTATAAGGATTTATCATGTTTTTTATTTTAAAAATCATGGTTCATAAGTGGGAGTTTCTTCATTTATAGCATTTTAAAAGAAAGCATTTCCAATAAACTTTTTTACTTATGAGAATATCTGTTATCCCGCTAATATTTCACGCTCTGTTACAGAGGTCCTGGTTTGAAAAAAACCTTTGAATGGATCTTAATGAAACTTTACAGTAGGTAGTAAAGTTTATATATATGAACATTAAAGCCATAATTTATATTTATAAATCGCGGACGAAGTCAGGCAAAAGTTAGTTATTGCTAGCTAAACTAGCTAGTTATGTATATATTAAAACATCTATAAACAACGTGGTTTCATCTGAGTTTTATAACTTTTTTAATATTTATTATTTCTTCTTTTCAGGCCTGCAATATGTGCGAAAGTTTTGATAGCTTTGTCAATATTCTTTACGTACCCTCTGCACTTCTTCGTAGTAATTGATATATTTACGAGATATGCAGAACCGAAAATTAAGAAGAAGTACCGAAATATTTCGCAAATTATGGCCAGAATTGCTATCGTGTGCTTTTGCGGTGAGATGAAAGATTTTCAAAAAATTATTTGTTTTTTGGATCACAAAAAAATTTTGGTCCTTAATGTTCTTGTGTTATATGCATAAAGAAGTGATAAGATGTCGCATCAGTTAAATGTTTTTTTTTTTCTTCTCAAAAATCATTCAATACCGAACCGAACACAAGTGCGTTTGAAAAGTCACATTTACAGTTTATGTCCATTAATTCATCAGTATAAATATACAGACACTTATTGATATTTCTATTTTATTGTTATATTGATAAGAAATTAGTCTTTGAAATATTTCATTTTATTTCAGGCGGAATCGGAGTCGCCATTCCGATGTTGGAACAAATAATCAACATTGTCGGTGCTTTATTTTACTCTCTTCTGGGACTCATTATTCCTGGAATACTGGAGACTATATCCCGCTGGAATGACCTCGGAAAATTCAACTGGGTCTTTTGGAAGAATTCTGTTATTGTCTTGTTCGGATTCGGCTGTTTAGTGTCCGGGTGTGCTGTCACTATTATGGATATTATAGAAAATTTAAATAAAAAAATGGAATAGTTAATTAACTATTCCATTTTTTAAGTTAAAGTTGTTTAAATAACTTTAAGTTTATTTAGTTGCATGTTAATTCTTTTTTGTTTACTTTAATGTTGAATATAGAATTATTGCGTTTATATTTTAGTATTTTTTATTCTTTATACCATTTGATTTGTGGTTACCTAAGTAACGGTAAAAATAATTACACATAAAAATTGTGTAAGGTTTTTTTATAATATAAAGGTGGCAGATAGGCTGACGGTTCAATTGATGGTAGGTGGTTACCGTCGCCTAAGAACACAAGCAACGCCAAGAGGAGCTTGAAGCTTGAAGATCAAAGCTTGATATTTGATTTCGAAAAAGGGCTAAGTACAAATTTCTATCTTTTTGAGAAAAATGATGAATTTTGAAGTAGTGTATCTCGGGATTTGTTTGACATACAGAGCTGCCGTTGCACTCAATTTGTAGAAAATTTTGTCTTCTTTAAGAGTGTGTAAGATGACTTTTCCGTCGAATGCACTTTTCAGAAGTTATAAGCAAAACACTGAAAAAAGTCTGAAAATTTCGAGTTTTTTCGAGTTAGCACAGGTCTTTAGAAAATGCAAGAACTATTGGTATCTATCCTAACGACATCCCAAATAATAAAGACAGTGCAATTATTTGCGACCTAAGATGTTTTCCAGTGACTGGCCTAAGTGGGTTTCTCCGTACCAGAGGTTTATGTGACCTAGGTCTGTGGAAGCCTCTTTTCCCTTAAAAAGTAGCGCCCCTTGAAAGGGTGGTGAGGTTATCGTTCCTTCAAGGACTTATCACAAACTTACCACAGGCCAATAAAATCGCATTTTGTTTTATACAAAACGCAATCCTGTACTTATATAAATTAAATTAGTTTTCTTGGATAATGTCATGTTTTCAAAAATCTAAAAAAAGATTAACAATTGCTAACTCTGGAGCTCCGTAACTCTGAAACCGTTCACTTTAGCAAGATTATGCTTTAGACTATTTTTGTTCGAAAATTTTGTAGATTATTTTCCTCCTAGGCAATTTTGCGCTCAACCGCATGGTTTTCAAAATATTTAAGAAAAAGTAATAAAATCCACATTCTCTTTTGCTTAGTAGGTGTACACTTTCGCTTGCCAACGCTTATTATACGAGTATTTTTGCTTAGTGACACTTCGCAACAAATGATAGCTTGAATTTCGATAGTGCAACGAAGCGCATCGCTGACTCATGCCATAACTTTTCATGGTCTTGGCAAGAAATATTTTGATGACAGGTTACCGACCTTACGTCATTCAAGATCACTTGCATAACACGTGTTCATTTATATTAGCCATTAATATAATTATCATGCACATGTGCATATAATATAAATAGCGAATATGATTGTCGCTATTTTTGTTTGAGGAAGATTTGTGGAAGCATTTGTTATGTGGATAGACAACCTACGTTAAATACTTTTTTTAGTCAATACCTCCTGTTCGCAACTTCGTTTTTTGAAATCTCACAGTTGCCTTACGTTTTTTTTTTCCTAGGAAAAAGTATCTATACTAATATGTTAATCTTGGTAATCATCACTACATCAGTGAAAACCGCATTTGAATTGGTTAATTGTATCAATACCATGTCTAGCTTTAAACACAAATTAAAGAATACATATTATGGACCAACGTTGGAAATAACTAATTTATCACCGATGGGTTAAATGTACCGAAATTAATGTAGTTAAGATTAAGTGGACAAATTTGTTCTTTTATGAGAATAAAATTCTTTAAACCGAAACCGTTTCTGAGATTAACGTGCACAGACAGACAAAAATTCTAAAAACTATATTGTGACCTCTGTAACATATTTAACTACATTTTTTTAAACAATATTTTATATACAGACACGGTTCGTTAATGGTTTTATTATAATAATATGTAGGTATAGAAGACAATGTATAATAAAATATGAAATAGAAAAAATACACGTTTAATAATATTAGTTTTTTTAATATGAAATCATATTAATTGTTTTTGTTTATATTACTCGTACATAATAAGTGATAAGTTAACATATATTTTGTTCACTTATTCCGTGCAAACTTCGATTTATACATTTATTGAGAAATTGCAATCGCAAACTTCTATGCATACATCTTGATCACAATCATTATTGTGTTAATAATTATTATGATTATTAACACAATAAGATAAACATATTATTGTTATATTCTATCGAAAGATGCCGTTTAGAAAACAAAGCATGTTTTCGATTCAGTCTTAAATACTTATTAAATGAAATGGGGATTTAATTCTAGGGTTTTATTAGATTCTGAGAAAAAAAATAGTAAAATACTGCTAAAAAAACTTACTGTTCACAGTACTAAAAATTTTCCGTGACAACTACTTTTGTTTTTAGGCTTATTAATTAACTTACGTTCTACACTAAAGTTTGAATCGAATACTTTTTTGTTTTTCATATTTTACACAATATTTAAGAAAAAACCTTCCATTTTAAATCTGTTCGGTTATCTCCGAAGAGATACCAAAAATTTGTTGCGCAATATTGCACCTTAATTAATACATAGGATATTAGGTTGCGGTCATTTTGGTAAAAATTGTGTTCGGTCTGAGGTTAGTCCTTGTCTTCAATACTAATAATAAATCTGTAAGGGTTGGTGATGGAATAAGTTACTTTGTTTTCAGAGATATCGTGTTTATAGGCTCTATACATGATACTGAAACTAAATTGACGATTTTTTAGAATTTTTTTCTGTATGTATGTAAGTATGTATGTTCCTCTATAACTCTTAAAGGAATCAACTGATTTTCATGATTAACATTTAGACGTACGGGACACAGGATAGGCTACTTTTTCTTTTTCAACGCGGACGAAGTCGCGGGCGTCAGCTAGTCAATACTAATAATAAATCTGTAAGGGTTGGTCATGGAGTAAGTTACTTTGTTTTCAGAGATATCGAGTTTATAGGCTCTATACATGATACTGAAACTAAATTGACGATTTTTAGAATTTTTTTTCTGTATGTATGTATGTATGTATGTATGTATGTATGTATGTATGTATGTATGTATGTATGTATGTATGTATGTATGTATGTATGTATGTATGTATGTATGTATGTATGTATGTATGTATGTATGTATGTATGTATGTATGTATGTATGTATGTATGTATGTATGTATGTATGTATGTATGTATGTATGTATGTATGTATGTATGTATGTATGTATGTATGTATGTATGTATGTATGTATGTATGTATGTATGTATGTATGTATGTATGTATGTATGTATGTATGTATGTATGTATGTATGTATGTATGTATGTATGTATGTATGTATGTATGTATGTATGTATGTATGTATGTATGTATGTATGTATGTATGTATGTATGTATGTATGTATGTATGTATGTATGTATGTATGTATGTATGTATGTATGTATGTATGTATGTATGTATGTATGTATGTATGTATGTATGTATGTATGTATGTATGTATGTATGTATGTATGTATGTATGTATGTATGTATGTATGTATGTATGTATGTATGTATGTATGTATGTATGTATGTATGTATGTATGTATGTATGTATGTATGTATGTATGTATGTAACTGATTTTCATGATTAACATTTAGACGTACGGGACACAGGATAGGCTACTTTTTCTTTTTCAACACGGACGAAGTCGCGGGCACCAGCTAGTCAAGAATAAATTTCAAATAAACGGTCATGTAGTTATCATCTTGCGTTGACAAGCGATGTGAATCTTGATTGAGTGACTACTTTCGAACGTAGTATGATGTTGTAGACGCTTCCCATTCATAAGGTTAATAGGTACCGCAATTAATAATGTCTCGACGCCCATTTTTTTTCTGCGCATTTATTGATCACATCATTGAAAGGCGACTTGTATAAATGCCGTTGATTTACCAGATCACCCGCTAAAGTATTCATTGTTCCATTTACTCTATCGATTACTCACGAGTATTTCAACTGTTTCATTTCATTTTGATATTAACAAATTTCTTTTATATTCTGTTAATTAACTACGATTTATGTCAGTATTTAAATGTAGCAATATATTATTGTGGTTTATTATATTTTAATTTGGTAATATTATATTTTAACTAGCGGTCTGTTCCCGGCTTTGCACGGGTGCAAATTATATACTAAAACCTTCCTCGAGAACCACTCTAACATTGGTGAAAACAGCAAGAAAATCGGTGCAGTAGTTTTTGAGTTTATCGCGAACAGACAGACAGACAATTAGACGTTGTTTTATAATGTACTTATAAGGTTATGTGAACATTGGAGCTGGTGTCCGCGACTTTGTCGGCGTAGAAAAAAAAATAACAACTTAGGAAATATCTTAACATCTTAAGCGCTGTGGCCCCAATTTTTTTTATTTTTAGGCAATCCCTACCGAACCTTAACATTTTTCAAGGACAAAAAGTATCATATATCCAAGTAATAAAGTACTTAATAATTCCAAGTCCAAGTCCAAATCCTTTTCAAACAAAAATGACCAGCTATTCCAAAAATCTTTCATGAATTTATGTTATTTCAAAAGGCATCACAGTTTTACGAAAGACAGTGTTCTTCATGAATAAATAGTGAGATTTCACAGTCGTATTATTATTATTAAAGGAATATAAAATCCATTAATATAATTTTGCACAGCAAACTAATATTGCGTGCGTGTAAAATTTATATCGAATATTTGCCAAGTGCGCATTTCACGAAAATATTCCAACTTACTTAAGTATATTAAATTATGAGATTTTACATAAATTTTGCAGCAAAATTATATTAAAATTTTAATTAAATGCACTTTATAGGTTCCTACACGTTTGTTACATAAAAATATTTGTACTAAGTTTTCTTTTTGGCAGCATAGACGGCAAACTACTTATAGTTTATGACTTCTAAAGTACAATTTTTATAAAATTATTTTACAGGACTTTGTATTAGTTTTTGCATGAGAGTAAAAAACATTCATACATACCTATGTCCTCATAATCATAAGGATTAGTATATGAATATGGACATAATATAAATTTAATTGAAAACACAGTTCTCTGAATTTATTAATTTTTCTTAATATCATGTAAGTAATATGATTACGACAAAGTTATTTTATTGTAAAAAAAATCATTTATTTTTCCGCCAATTACATTGTTAAATTTTTCAATGAGACAAATCAAAATAACTGTATAACACTTGTTTGGCACTGAACTGGAAAAAAAATGTGTAGGTGAAGTTAAAAATATGCTTGAAGTAATTAGTGAAGCTACATTTTCAGATCGTTCGTTAGGATATTACTGGAGAGTAGTAAAAATATATTTAAAATATTTCCTCGTACACCTGTTTCTTTTAAGGCAGTTCTCAAGCATGGGCTGAAAGACATCAAATTAACAATTATTATCATCATCATTATATGATCAATCAATACTAATAATAAATCTGTAAGAATGTATGTATGGTTAGGCCACTTTTTTCTTTTTCATCGCGGACGAAGCCGCGGGCCCCAGCTTGTTATTAATAACTAGCGACCCGCTCCCGGCTTTGATCAGGATAATTCTTAATTAGGTTTTATCACATATTTAGCAATTATCTAAGTGATGGTGATGGTGTCTTACTTCCGGGAAAAATTATCTAACTGATGGTGGAAACCGCATTAAATTCCGCTGCGAGTCAACGTGAAGAAGCACGTTTACACCCTTCCTTTGACCTGCTTAGTGCTTACATCTAGACATGCTTCTCTCCCTCTTTCTCACTCTGTCTCTCTCACACTCTTTGTTTATGTGTGTCATAGTGATGGCAGTTACAACCTATGAAATAACAGCGCATGTTTTGATATAGTATTTCATTCCGGGAATATTTCCAAAGATCTCGCTATCCTCGACTTTATCGATTGGCTCATATCCTGTATCTTTACTTTTATCATCTTACATTCCGTTAGGTACTCGTTTTTGTACCGTTGTAATTTACTTTTATATAGTAATAAAGTAAAGTAAAGTAAGTCTGTCTGCCTCCATTTATGATAAAAAATAGGTTTTTCTTTAATGAGCAACTAACGCACGTGAACATTACAGCGCGCCTGATTTTATTTCATGGTTGTCTTCTAGACAACCATGGTTCAAAATGTGGTGATTGCTACCAATTATCCTATTATTAACTCACCATAAATTAGGTATGTTAATAATTTTAACTGAACCAAGATACTCCAAATCAACAATTGTGGCAAAACAACAACAAGCCTAAAAAGGCTAAAAATATGCTCAAAATATACTGCAAAAATTTACACAAACAAAATATTACAAAGCGTTTTTCAAATTGAATTTGTACTTATTTATGAAAATATAAATGAAAAAAATGACTCAAACGTGTTAAAATATTTACGCACCATTCGTAAAAATGCGCAACTTTCCACGTTATTTTGCGACGATATTCTTGTAAACTATCTATACATTATCTATATCTTTTATTTAGATCTTTTATTTTGTTCCCCAAAGCTGTTTCACGTATAAAATTCTTGCCAGTCACATATCAACGGATAAAATGTTACCGGCCTGGACCGAAGTAGCCCAAGAGCCCCTGAAGGTCAAGATACAGAAGGTACAGAAGGATACGGGATAAGGAAGGGATGGGGGACAATGGCAATGGGCGTAGTTTGCAATGTCAATGTCAAGCTTATGGGCCTTATATTTACTCCACTGATTCTTGCCTCATTCTTTGTGTTTTAGAATTTCAATTCCATCGTATCAAGACCAATAAATACGGCTGTCAGCAAATTAGCCACACCGTTTCCATTACTAAGTAACTTAAGCATTTCAGATTTGCTGCGAACGCAGCAACAAATCATCTTTGATTGATATTGATACTGTAGCCAAAACATACACTTGAGAACAGTCACGCGTATTCTATATTTAAAAGGTAAGTCTCGTGCGACACTGCGTTCATTGCATGAATCGACACGCGCCGCGAAACATGCCGCAATCGCGTAAACATATAAAATTAAAAAAATAACCTGTTTTTACAAACACAAACATAAAATTTCATATTAAATATATGAAGAAGATAAGTTTTATAGTGGGTGATTGATTAATTAATAAAAAGCGTACATAAAAAATCGGGATTATGACAAACAGTTACAATATGAAAGAGTTCAGTTCAACGTAAGTATATTTTTTAAATTTTTTTTATCCATAGTCAATTTCAGTCCTGGCTTAGTTGATAAGTGGTCAAGTAATTAGTAAAATATATTTTTTTTTCATAAATTAACAAGTACCTACATAGTCTTCCTAAAATCATTTAATTTTGTTGTTAGTATTGTTTAAATTTCAAATTTACCTTCTTACTTTTTTTTGTTGGCGTTCATTTTGTATACTTTTTGATGTGCCTTTTAAACTCAGATTGCATTAAGCCCTAAAGCCCTCGTTACACAAATAAATGTCAATAAAAAACTATTTGCAGAATATGTAGGCGGGTGAGACGCTTCTCTGTCGCATACTTAGATAATAGCGCCAAGCGAACATTAATTTTATTGTGTAATTCTTTTCGCTGTCGGTTTAAGAAATATAAACAAAACTGAATTAAAAAATAAAAAATATCTAAATTCTACACAGACTATGAAATTTTTATCTTTTTATTGAGCGTGACGAACGATCATAAAGTCCTATTGTACATAGGTACTCTGAGAAATGTTTTTATTTGTATTTTATTAATATTCCTATAGAACCATCGATGTATATAGAACGCTAACTATGTTAGGTACCTATCTTAATCTATAAAATTAAATATGAATCAAAAATATAACTTTTGTTTAGTAAAAAATTATTATAATTAATATCCTAAAATTCTAGTTTAAAAATTTCAAATTGTTACTTTCATGAGAATGAAATTGAAAAGTTTGTCTGTGTAGTTTCAAATTATTTTTTTTAAAAGCTTTACTTGAACCACGGTTACTCCGAGGCACCCGGAAAATTTAAGAAAATCAATGAGTCCTTTAAAATTTATCTCTTTTTTGACATGATTTCAGTGATTGTTAATTACTATTTAAACACAAAAATAGAAATCGACTATATTCTTCTTCATAATTTTAATTCACTAACAAATATCACACCTCTTGTTCATGTCATTTGTGTAAATATTCGAGCCGCTAATCTCTTTCAAGCATTAAATTATAACTAAGTATTAAAAAGATAAATAGTACATTGATATAAAGATTTATTTAATAATGACATCAGAGTATAAGGATTGGTGACTTTTATATTTATACTAGCTACACGCTTCCGGGTTCGCCCGGGTTCAAAATAAAAAACTATTCTATCTTTTAAGTTGGACCAAGTTACATATACTTACGAAGTTTTATTAAAATTGGTTCAGTAGTTTAGGAGGTCATTGACCTCAAACAACGTGACACTTAAATATTTATAGTATCAGCTTGGAGGCATGGTTGGGTCTGCTTTTGACCAGTCTTACTAGTAAGTTATAGAACCTATTACCAGCAATGGATAGTCCTACGGCTGAAATTTTAATGAATATATTGACATACACCTTTTAACACTACTATTATGTAGTGTTTTACGTAGACCTCTTCGATGTCTGAAAATTTAAGGGCTTTACGCTATCCTTTTGTAAAACTTGGCATGGTTTCATCTTCGAAAAATCTTAAGACAAAGCAGTAATTTCCTTATAAAGTTTTCCTTCGGACTCGTGTTTTCATACGGACATCTGGCTCATGATTTCATACCAAGATTATATTTAGGATTCTATATTAAAAATAGCTCCTACAGTATAATAATATTATTATTTTAAAACCAATTTACTTATAATTTGCTTATCATTTTTTATGGAAATCGAAGGAATTATGAGATGTTATTTTGCTCAAAATGCTACCAGTTTGCCTAGATAAATGAAATAATGAATTGAGCAATGAAGCATGAAATAACGACCTGCGCGTGCGCTCCTTAGCGAGAGATGTTATAGACATGACTAAAAATTTAATTACTATTTGATTGATCTTTAGTGAAACTGTTATTATAATTATTATTATTATTATTAACTGTTATTATGTGTTTATTTATAAATGAATATTATCACACATTCCACACAGCACCATCTAGTTCTACAGAAAGCAACTACAGCTTATATTATGGATACCAGACAATTGATATACTACATAGTTAGATTTTTTTTTTTGTAAATAGATACATATTTACAAAATACACTAGCTGGCGCCCGCGACTTCGTCCGCGTTGAAAAAGAAAAAAGTAGCCTATCCTGTGTCCCGTACGTCTAACTGTTTATCTACCAAGTTTCTTCGTTTAAGAGTTATGGATGAACATACATACATACATACATACATACATACATACATACATACATACATACATACATACAATACCTACACTTACAGATTTATTATTAGTATTGATGAATTCATTCATTCATTCAATTCAATATATTGAATTGATGATATATTGATGATGACAAAACATCCATGACTCAGATACAAAGGTAAAATGTTAACACATACACAAACATATTATTGTTTATTTTTGTTATTAAAGCAGAAAATATGTGCACAGTAAAACAATCAATAGTGGACCGTTAAACTGCCTGACAGATCGGTATTAATACGAGTACATTTATTGCAAAAATAAACAACAATTCACATGTGTATTTATCATTTTTAAAAATGGCTTTAAAATTTGGCGTTTTCTTTTTTTTTTTTTTTCATGTCAAGTTCGACAGACAGACTGACGGTACAAAATGGTAGATGGTTACCGTCGCCTATAAGTTTCACGTGCGCTGCCGACTATAGTAGAGTTTCCCATTGAAATTATAATATTATTAAAATTAATATTTGTTCCTAGTGTTCCTATCCCGTTACATGTGACTTTTAATTTATGAGGCAACCCTACTTTTACAAAACTTGTTACATAACTGTTTATCTACTCAGAAGAAACTACGCGGCATTTAATTTTAATCTTTGATGATGTATGAATTGAGTTCAGTTGCAAGAAAAAACAGCGGCGTGCTCCATTTTAATGGCATAGTTATACAAGACATATTTTGCTAATAAAAGCTCTCTTTTACCTTGACATATAAAGAGAGTGAGAGTTGAAATGCTTCATACATTTTTGCGACACTTCAACGTTATATTTTTTGGCACATGTTATTGCAAAAATATGGAAAGCTTAAAACTAAATAATGGATATCATTGTGTATTTTAGAATTATAAACAAAAATATTGCCGACTTAACTATTTTTATTTTATTTTATTTACTTAACTACACAATAACATGTTTTAGTTTTATATAGTCTACAATGTAGACTACCACCATATAAAAACACATAGTTTTTATATTCAAATATTGTTATCAAACTTAACACTGTAAAAGTTTGAAAAAGTTTATAAAGGTACGCGCTTCGTACGCAGCTTCGTACGCGTTGTTTTTTGAAAATCCCACAAGAACCTAACATTTTTCCATGATGGAGTATTCTATATGTTAATCCAGGTAATAAACTTATATGTGTGTCAAATTTCAGATCTGTCAGATCAGATTCAGATCAGTATATGTGTATCAGATCCGTTAATTAAGAGATTGTCTTAGAATATACCTTCGTCACAGCGATGAAGAGGTTATAGGCGTTATAAAATTATGATAATATTAAGTTAAGTTCTAAAAATATAGAGTTAACTCATAACTTATTTTATTTTTATTTTTCAACGCATACGAAGTCACGGACAAGGCTAGTATTAAATAAAACTGAATACTATTAAATTATTATTTGCTTTAAGTAATATTCAAATTAAAATCCTGTTGTAGTATATAACATAAATTCGATATGGAGCTGGACTATTCGCTTCGTGTACAAATAGGACTCGACCATACTAAACAGACGTTATTTGGTACACTAAAGGTCTCTTTCACAAACTACAAGTAATGTGTTGATTAATTACTTTTAAAAATAATTTTCTGTTTTATTGAATTATGCACTCGGTTTACTGCATCATTCGATAGCCGATTTTTTTTTATTATTTTCTATTTAAAGTTTGGGACGTTTACCGTACAAAAAAAGGTATATCAGCTCCATTATCCCCGGTTACCGGTGACTTTAAATGACAGTTTGGCCTACTTGACGTTTGTGAAACAGGCGCTAACGTGAACGATATTTTTCTAATGACGGCTGTTCTCTGTAAAAACAGTCACGCACAGAAAAAAATTTTTGACCTCGGTAACATAAGTAGGTAGAACCTGTAGAAATTGTTTTTTGGAAAAATATTTAATTTAAGTATAGACGATGGTATTGTATCCCCATTGTTTAGGTTATTTACTACTGTGTAAAATTCCTGTAAGGGTCTCATTTAAACATGTCAAACAAAACAATACGTTCACCTTTTTGACCTTAACCATACTGGGCTTAACATTGAACTTAAAACCTGTGCTCAAGTCTGGATTTTTAAAAGAATTTGATATGTTTACATCATCAATCCCTAATACAATAACAGTCGTTGTATAGGTGAATGGAAATTTTTTAACATTTTGTTGATTACACTTCTTGTTCAACAAAACGTTTAAAATTTTCCATTTCTTGCAGCTACGATTGTTTATTGCTAGTTAACCCCCGACACCCAACTCAAAAACTATTTTGATCCTGTTTTTTTTTATAAGCTGACGTGATCGGAATTGTTGTTGTCCAGGCGTTTTTGGAACGTCAGCCCATTTCCTAGTTAACAAAAGGATTTCACTAACTTCAACATGTTCGATTGATATGAAATTTGGCATACTGTTACTTAGGTGGTATTTCCATGACATGGTAATGGTAACCTTGACTTCATGCTGCAGCATAAAGTAGTCTGCGGAACACCCAACTTCTCGGTAAATTACAATAATAATAATAATAAAACAGAGGGTGAAGGAGCGCTTCTTTTGTCGCCTGACAAAAGTACTTAAGAGTCTTTTGTCGGGTGGTAATAAGGTGCGCGCCTTCAACAGCTGGGTTATGCCCGTGTTAACCTACTCCTTTGGCATACTAAGATGGACGCAGACTGAACTAGATGCCTTGGACAGAAGGGTTCGTCAACTGCTCACCACACACCGGATGTTACACCCGCGCTCGTCTGTTATGAGACTGTATATTCCTCGGAAATTGGGGGGCCGAGGCTATCTGAATGCCAAGGATCTTCATAACCGAGAAATATGCAGTCTCAGGGAATATTTCCTTAACAACGAGTGCGGGATACATCATGATGTTGTGACAGTTGACAAACACTTCACTCCTCTATGCTTATCTCACGAGAACTGGCGCAAACCAGTAATATTGAGTGCTGAGAATCGCAGGGAGGTATGGAAGAGCAAGGAATTGCACGGGCGGTTCTATCGAGCCCTCAACGGACTCGATGTAGACCCGCTCGCTTCAATAAACTGGCTACGTTTTGGTGACCTATTTGGGGAAACCGAAGGTTTTGTCTGTGCAATAGCAGATGAAGTTATCAAGACGAGAAACTACCGGAAATATATTCTCAAAGACGGTACGGCCGACATTTGTCGAGCATGCCACCGTCCAGGAGAATCATTGAGACATATTATTTCCGGTTGTTCTCATCTTGCTAACGGCGAGTATTTGCACAGACATAACCAAGTAGCCAGAATTATTCACCAACAACTTGCTCTTCAATATCACCTTGTTGAATTTGAAGTACCGTATTACAAATATGTGCCTGCGCCCGTCCTCGAAAATGGTCATGCCACGCTCTATTGGGATCGCTCCATAATCACGGACAGGACTATTGTCGCCAATAAGCCTGACATCGTGGTTATTGATCGATCCCAACGCCGGACGATGCTTGTTGACATTACTGTCCCACATGACGAAAACCTCGTGAAAGCCGAGAAAGACAAACTTACCAAGTACATAGACTTGGCTCACGAGGTGACCGCCATGTGGGATGTCGATTCGACAATCATCGTCCCGATAGTCGTATCGGCGAACGGTCTTATAGCGAAGAGTCTCGACCAACATCTTAAGAGTCTCTCGCTAGATGGCTGGATCAAGGGTCAGATACAGAAGGTGGTACTTCTGAACACGGCACGAATTGTCAGGAGGTTCCTCACTCTGCAGCCCTAACCACCGGTAGCTTGGGCCTAGCCCCGCTACTAGCGGATGTCTAGTTTTAAGTTTTTTATAATATATATTGTTTTTTTTTTTTGTATTTATATAAATGTATATTGTAAAAAATTTAAAATTAAGAAAATTAAATAAATAAGTGAATAATAATAATAATAATAATTATTATTATTATTATTATTATTTATTCACAAATCTATAAACATATAAACAGTTGTTAAC
The DNA here is from genome assembly GCA_945859745.1 of Synanthedon formicaeformis. Classification (NCBI taxonomy): domain Eukaryota; kingdom Metazoa; phylum Arthropoda; class Insecta; order Lepidoptera; family Sesiidae; genus Synanthedon; species Synanthedon formicaeformis. Next base: position 9,573,847 of record OX243957.1, read on the forward strand.
ACAATTCATTGTTATAAACATACAGTTCAATTATGTTAAGTGCCAGCGTCTAAACTAGGCCGAGCCTGTATCTTAGACGCTGGATTCTTCCAAGGACATTTAATTTATGTTTACGTGAGTACACACCAATTAGCGTAAGTAAGAGAAAAAAAAATAATATTAAATATTTATAAGAATAAAAATTTGAGGGTATCGCAAAAAAAAAAATTTAAAAATAACAAACATTATCTATACATTTAGAAAGAATTACCCTTAGAAGTTATAATATATAAAGTTACACCACTGAAACTATGGACTTGGGACAACAATAAATTATAAAAAGTTAAAAGTATTAATGAAAATATAACCAAGTATTATTATTTTTTAATCCTAATATCATCATGGGCGTAGCCAGGATTGTATATAAGGGGGGGCAGACAAAGAAAATCCTAGATTACTTATATTGTTTTCATCGTTGTTTTTAATAGAATTGTGGGTAAGATTTTTTTTAATAGCTTAGTTTCATATTTTTGAAAAAAAAAATTCTGTCATTCTATTTCATTAATCAATTATGATTTAAAAAAATGAGATTTTCGCTATCATTTATAGTTTTTGAGTTATCATCAAAAATCTAAATGGCTTTTTTGTTTTTGTTTTTTGTTAATAACAATTGTATATTTTATTGGCAGAAAAAAATCCTGAAAGCGCCTTTCTCAGAATTGCATTCCACGTAGAATGAGCTATCGCTCATATTGTTCGAAGACTTCTATTTTTCGCAGAAAACCCACTTCTGGCCTAGACTTGGAGATCACATCCCGTATTGGATTGGATTTCACAAGCCAGCCTTCAAGCCTGTTGAAGCTCGTAAAAATTACAGTTTAACAGAACAACCGCTCTTCTAGGGGGGGGCAGCTGCCCCCCCTTGCCCGTACCTCGCTACGCCCATGAATATCATGTTAAAGCCAAATAGATATATACCTAGCGTATTTCAATAGAAGTCGGGGGTTAGTTTATAATTTTAATTCTAGCTTGTTAAATTCGATTATACTGGAACATGGCAGTCCAAAAATATAAAATGCAACGCACAAAATTCTTGCTTGACCTTTCACTAAAATCTCGATTTACCAAAATACTATAAGGGACACCAGAAATCTCAGAAGAATTATAGCGAGAGATAATCCTGGTTTAAAGATACGATACACATAACTTAGTTGTTATTCCAAAGATTTTGGCTTCAGCACCTACAGCTGTAAAATTTTGTTACGTGGTGGTAGTGGTAGGGGAGCCCAAGAGGGGATTTTTGGATTTACTTGAGTGCGTCAGATATTGCCAATGTATATACCCCACGTGTCTCCGATAACGGATATGTATTAATCTGACGGTTTGGTTGGTGTGGTTAGCGGGGGTGGGGATAAAATTTTAAATATAGCTCGAGCGCGTCAGATTTTCAGAGGGGATGTTAAGTGAACCCAAACTAAGCTCCCATTTAAAATTCAGACGATTCGGATGTAACGCAAGCTCGTGGCAGCTTTTTGAAAATGCAAAAAATATTTTTGACTATTCTCACTTTGTAATACTCGAGCGCGTCAGATTTTCATACAGACGGTTCAGCCTAAATTCCTGATCGTGTTGATTCTTAATCTGACGATTATATGGAGGATTTTTTAAAATACAGCGCCTACAAAATTTTAAACGCCTGTAGACGCTCAACCCACTGCTGAAATGAAAAACTTCATATAACCTTTTTTTCTTCTTACCATCCAATCTTCAAAGTCCAATAGGTCCCCACGACGCTCAAGTGACTACACATTTAGCATCGTGGGCGCCCTAACCATAGACAAAACTCCTTGTTACACTTATTATTTATTTATTATAAAGTTTTAGAATATATTTTATAGATTTAGGATATAATTTAAGAATATAGTAAGAACTAGTAAGAAGTGATGTTGTAGGGATGGAGTCCGAGAATGAGTCTGACCATCGATTTTAGTTAATGATATCCCCCAAATATAGCTCACTAGACAAATACGGCAGTGTTTTTATTTTTTTGATATCTTAAAAAATGACCGAGTTATAAGCGTTCAAAGTACGCGCGCCACCCAAATTTTTTAATACCACTCGCAAACGTTGATGACGTCACAAGGGCCGATTCTAGATGCAAGAAAGAGAGATTTGTATGTTTGTAATTAATTAACTCAAAAACTACTGCACCGATTTTAAAAATTCTTTCACCTATAAAAAGCTACGTTATCAGCGAATAACATAGGCTATATTTTATAAAGTTACGCGAGCGAAGTCGCGTGCAACAGCTGGTAATATTATAAAGAGAGTAGATTTCTATTTTTGTTTGTAATTAATTAACTCAAAAACTACTGGGCCGATTTTAAAAAATCTTTCACCTATAAAAAGCTACGTTATCAGCAAATAACATAGGCTATATTTTATAAAGTTACGCGAGCGAAGTCGCGTGCAACAGCTGGTAATATTATAAAGAGAGTAGATTTCTATTTTTGTTTGTAATGAATAAACTTAAAAACTACTAGATCGATTTTAAAAATTCTTTCACCCATAGAAAACTACATTATCAGCGAGTAACATAGGCTATTAACATAGACTATAAAATTACGGGGACGAAGTCGCGTGAAAACAGCAAGTTGATTATAAATTATAAAAATATTCTTAAAATGATTCTTAAGCGGGACTTACGACAAAGATTTCCTCAATACTTTCTGAAGTTATCAGGTTCGGAATAAAAATACGTCAAAATTTTCAAAAATTTCAAAATGGTACAAAAAGTACAAAAAGTTCAGTGTTTATTATAGGTCAGTGGCGCCGAAGCATTTGAAAATTTAAATAATGACCGTTACTTTTGCCATATAATAAATACTAATAATAATAATTATAATAATAATTATTATTATTTCACTGATTTATTTAATTTTCTTAATTTTAAATTTTTTACAATATAAATTATAAACAAAAAAAAAACAATATATATCATAAAAAACTTAAAACTAGACATCCGCTAGTAGCGGGGCTAGGCCCAAGCTACCGGTGGTTAGGGCTGCAGAGTGAGGAACCTCCTGACAATTCGTGCCGTGTCCAGAAGTACCGCCTTCTGTATCTGACCCTTGATCCAGCCATCTAGTGAGAGCCTCTTGAGATGTTGGTCGAGGCTCTTCGCTATAAGACCGTTCGCCGATACGACTATCGGGACGATGATTGTCGAATCGACATCCCACATGGCGGTCACCTCGTGAGCCAAGTCTATGTACTATGTATTATTATTATTATTATTATAAAAAATACTAATAATTTGTACATAATATATAGTGCCTATATATTATGTACAAATTCAACCATCCACACACCTTCTAAATTATTTTTCCAAGTGCCAATGGATACGAAAAGACGTAAAAAATGGATGACCATGAAGCCCGTCACACACGTATTTTATTTTAGTGTGTGTAAGACATCGTCACTTTTCTCCCTTTAAAAAATATACTTACCTGCCTAGTATACTAACAAAAATACCTATTACACTCTTTATGATATGAGGATGACTTACAACCAAGTATATGCTTGCAAAGCAAAGTTGCAAGTAAAGTTGCAAACCGCAAGATAGCTGATACAACAAAACGTACATTTACATTTTGTGTCATCGAGAGACAGTTAAAACAAATGAATTATCTGTAGTACAGAAACGTAGACAAAAAGAACTGACCCGCAAGATACCTACTTCATTAAGATATTCCGAACCCGATAACTTCAGAAAGTATTGAGGAAATCTTTGTCGTAAGTCCCGCTCAAGAATCATTTTAAGAATATTTTTATAATTTATAATCAACTTGCTGTTTTCAGGCGACTTCGACTGCGCAACTTTATAAAATATGGCTTGAGTTACTCGCTGATAACGTAGCGTTCTATAGGAGAAATAATTGTTAAAATCGGTATAGTAGTTTTTAAGTTTAATCATTATACTCGTAAACAAACATAGAAATCTACTCTCTCTATAATGTTACCAGCTGTTGCACGCGACTTCGCCCGCGTAACTTTATAAAATATGGCCTATATTATTCGCTGATAACGTAGCTTTCTATAAGTGAAAGAATTTTTAAAATCGGTCCAGTAGTTTTTAAGTTTACAATTAATTACAAATTACAAATCTATCTTTTTACTATGAACTTGCGTCTAGCATCGGCCCTTGTGACGTCATCCACTTAGGACGGGCAAACTTGAAAATTTGAATAGCGACCGAAGTTTCGGTGTCAATAACTTCGGAAATACTGCATCGATTTTGATGAAACAAAAACTTTTCACATGTACATAACCATAGCTCTGATATTATGTGTGTTTTATAGTCATTTTCAAACCCATCGGTCAGACCCATTGAATGAAAATAAAATGTGTCTCCGCTAGTCGAAGAACAATTGAAAAGCACGTAAATAAAAACTTGTTCTTTAGCATCCGTAGTAAATATTTTAAAGGTTATAGGTACACGTATTTGTATGTAGTTAATTTAAACCTATATATACAAACTATCATTAATTGTCTTAGTATCTGATAACACAACTACATAATAATATATACCATTACGTAGGTACCCACTATATGCTTTTTATTAACTAATAAAAATATTTTTCCCCGTAATTTCGTCCCATTTCGTCCTTATCTCTTGGGAATTGAACTTTTTTCTGGATGAAAGCTGTCCTTATCCTTTTCTTTAACCGTGACAACGTGCATAATGTAGGGTACTCCATTCCCAAAAAAAAAGTGTATGATGATAGATTGAGTAATTAAGGCGTGAACTCACTCTTATTTATAACTAATATTAGTTAAGAAACTTATGGTAAAAAGTAATCTGTCATCTTCTTTTTGCACCAGGGCTGTGATAACGGAGAATGGAATATATCCATCGTTGACGTCTATCAGCACAATCAACACAAAATGTAAAGAAATTGACGATTTGGAAAACGAGGACTATGACCCGTTCACTCATAGAAAATTGGAACATCCAAATTCGTAAGTAATTTTAATGTATTCTTATTATTAAATGACCTCGAAATTCAGTTTTATACTTAATTTTAAAATTTATATTATAATAATGCTGTGCTAACCTGACATGAATTCCTGATAGACCAACTGATACACTCATATTCAAGCCTGCAGCGAAACTGCTTGGATTTGACAACGGAGCAGCTATATTAAAAAACTACTATTTTTTTTACCCTTATTAATTTATTTATATTGTACATAGATAAACTTTATACCTTATTTTTTATACAGTTTAGACATTAGTTTGTAAATATTGTAAAATTCTTTTGTCGTCTTATGTAAAATACGTCTTTTTGTAAAATATATACTGATACACTCAGTTATAACTGAGTTCAATGGGTATACCCATTGAAATAGTTGGATACACCCTGTCAAAATGAGAAAATTTAGTAGGACTACATACAAAATATTAGTTCTAACAATATCTATAGTTAAGTTAGTCGCGAACTTTATAACGCTATCTGCGTTATATTGTTATATTTTTAAGTAAAGGTTGTCAGACAACAAACGATCTACTTGATGTTGGATTAAACGGCGGGAAGATGGATGAACATCCCCCTCTTCACCACCCTGTGGGAGTTGGTCGAGATTATTAGTGACAAAATTGTAAATAACAAATGGGAAAACAATATATTATATAATAAATGGCAAACGAGGGTGGAGTGACCCCCGGCACAGTTACCTACCAGTAGCTGGATTCCTTTGTTGTTGAAACATGCCGCCACTGCATTCAACACACACAGAAACTCGGTCCAGGTTGTCACAAAAAAAAAAAATATTTTACATAACAGTTTTAATTTGAAATAATGAAAGAATAAAAAAGTATAATACTATATAATACACGTACACCCCGTCAAATGTATCTTTTTCGCTTCTATCTATGTAATAAACTAATTGTTTGTTCTTTTAACTTTCAGTGACGTCAGATCGTTTGCAAATCTTTTGAAGTCTTCTCTCGGATCGGGCATTCTTGCCATGCCGTCTGCCTTCAAGAATGCCGGCACGGTTGTGGGAATCATTGGAACAATTATTTTAGGATTTATATGCACACACTGCGTATTTCTATTGGTACGTTTAACATAACTTTTTAAAACTTGTCATTTTCATTTTTAATTTTAGCAGATGTCACCCCACTACTATATGGGACTTTTGTACAAATGCTCGTGTCGTTTAGGTGATCTAAAGCAAGATCAACGAGGCAACGCAAAGAAAATAAACAAGCTTTCAAGGGTTGTCAAGATGACAGGTGAAACAGATACCGCCGGCCGCTTCGTGTGAGGGAGAGGGCGGAGGTCAAAGTTTGTTTACATTGTTTGCGTTGTCTCCTTGCCTTAACTATAGTTGGCAAAAAAATCTATATAATCTCATTCAAAAAGTGTCTAAGGTCGTGCAATTTCTTAAAGGCTAATTCCTTTTTTAATAACCTTTACAATAATACCTCTAAATCCATACTAATCCTTACTAATATTATAAATTTGAATATTAGTTTGTTTGTTTGTTACGCTTTCACGCAAAAACTACAGAACCGATCACCATGAAATTTTGCATACATGTTGTTTGGGACACCAGAAAGAACATAGGGTACCTCTCATCGTTCAACGTGATGAAGGCACCAGCTAATATCTATTATAAATGTGAAAGTAACTTTGTCTATCTGTTACCTTTTCACGCCTTGATCAGCATGAAATTTTGGTTTGCATACACGTTGTCAGGGATACTGCAAATGATATAGGAAAAAAAGTACTGTCCCCGAGGGATTACCGGAAATTAAATAAAAAATAACGGCTGGCAAATTTAGATTGTTGAAATTATTGTTGATTGAAGTAAATGTATGAATGTAATATACTTACTTACCTAATATGCACTTGATTTGTATCGGTGAACGTAATAGTGCGTGTATTAAAACCTTCTATAAAACCTTCTAAAATGAGGAACACCTACCACTTACCAGTCACCAAGATTAAAACAGGCATAAAGGCTAACTGCAGTTGTCTGCAGTTTGACAATGATTACAAGATCGTAACTTTAGGCAAAATGAGTCTTATTTAACAAAAGTTTAGAGAACGCGTTTTTAATAAGACCGAAAGAAAATGGCGTTAACGGTTTCAAGAAAAAGCTTTATATTTCTAAATCACATTAACTTCTATTTTACTTAGGGCCTCTTTCACGAACTAAAAGTAAAGTGTTGATTAGTTACTTTTAGAAATCATTTTCTGTTTTATTGAATTATGCACTCGGTTTACTGCATCATTCGATAGCCGATTTTTTTTTTATTATTTTCTATTTAATGTTTGGGACGTTTAACGTACAAACAAAGGTATATCAGCTAAATTATTCCCGGTGACAGGTGACTTTAAGTGACGGTTTAGCCTACTTGACGTTCGTGAAATAGGCGCTTATTGTTATTGAATTTATTGATTAGTATTCAGCAATTTTAACAACTACGCAACTTAAGAGTATCTGTTAAAATAATTATTTACCCTGAATATTTACGAGATGAAAAAAGCTTACACTACCCATTTTAGCTGCCGAATTTTTTGTTTTCTTAACTAGTTTTTATTATCTACAAAACGCTTAATTCTTGAAAGCCATCCTTCCAAATGATTGTTACTCCTCAACTGTTCCCCTTCATAAGCATGTGACTCATTCCACATTTGTAACTAACAAAAAATTACAAAAGTAGAATAATACTTCCTCTCTCACAACTAATTACCAAACAGCAAAAAAAAATCTTCTCTTGCAATTGATTATGTAATTTCAGTTACAAATATGTATGAAGGGATTTGAAAGTATCCCCTTTAATTTTTTATTCTAAATTTTAAATATTTGTTTTATAAGTATATAACCTTAAATTACAGGTGAAAACATCTCAAGATGTGTCCAGAGTAACTAAAGTACCATCGTTGGGGTATGCGGAAACCGTGGAAGCTGTATTCGCTACAGGACCACGGCCGTTTCGAAAGATGTCAAAATCAGCAAGGTATGTAAAGGTATCTTGTCCTCGTGATGGCGAATCTTATACTTAATACAATAAAATATAATATAAAACAATAGAGATTCTAAAATCTTGTTTAGCTAAATTATAAAAAAAAAAAAAAAGTATTTCACATTTCCACTTTAAAATAATTTAATGTTTAAGTTAACTGAGTCGACTTTATTTTCATTATTATTAGGGCCTCTTTCACAAACTACATGTAAAGTATTGATTAGTTACTTTTAGAAATCATTTTCTGTTATATTGAATTATGCACTCGGTTTACTGCATCATTCGATAGCCGATTTTTTTTAATTATTTTCTATTTAATGTTTGGGACGTTTACCGTACAAACAAAGGTATATCAGCTCCATTATCCCCGGTTACCGGTGGCTTTAAATGACAGTTGAGCCTACTTGACGTTTGTGAAAGAGGCGCTTAATGTTTTATACAAATATGTTTTATGTTTTAATTATACAATTTAACAGTGAACAGCAAATTGATAAATCGCCTTAAATAATTCGTAAAAACCAATGCAACTATCCCATTTCCCTGTCTTTTCCCAATCAATTCCTCGATGCTACTGTAGTCGGCAGCGCACCTGCATCAACTGTGGTGTTACTCGCGTGGAAGCCTCCTACCATGAAGTAAACCGTCAGCATGTCTGTCGAACTTAACATTAAAAAGAAACAAGGATAAAGCTAGTGTCAATTTATTTCTATCGTGTTTTTTTTTTATTAAAGTGGGTAATTTGTCTGATTTATTATGCAATAGCTTACATAATGCCGATAATAAAACCAACAGGTGAATTCTCTGGCAAATAGTAGGCAATAAGGAAAACTTAATAGAAACTATTTAGACGAGGAAAACTATTTTAAAAACTAAAAATAATGGTAGTATGTACTCGTAGTATTACATCTTTGACAACAACGAATTTTTACATATTTGACAATCATAATTTATACAGACCTAGGTACTCTTAAATTACTTTATATTTTCTTCAATATTTAGGTTTAATAAGTTTGACGTGTGTCTGTCTCTAGAATCGTAGCTTCCAAACAAATGGACTGATTTTGATCTTTTTTTTGTTTCAAAGCTGACGCAATCGAGATGGTTCCTAGCTATAATTAATATAATAATATGTAGATTCCTATTAGATAGATTCCTCTATAGATTCCTCTATAGATTCCTCTATAGATACCTCTATAGATTCCTCTATAGATACCTCTATAGATTCCTCTATAGATTCCTTTATAGGTTCTCTATAGATTCCTCTATTCCCTTATGAGGGATTAGGAAGGAATAGGGATATGAGGATACCAGAGCTCTCTCTCCATTTTTACTATCCTTACTTCGGTTCGAGTATTCTATCAAATCAGCAGCGTATTTATAGTTGATGCAGATAATATCGCGTTGCTTGTGTTCCTTGGCCTGACTGGCGCAACACATTGTTAAAAAATGTAAAAATTAAAATTCACTAAATAAATAAATATAAATAAATAAATATAAATATCTTCACACATTCCACACAGCACCATCTAGCAACTATAGGCTTGTATTATGGATACCAGACAGTTGATAATATAATACATAATATTACTCTTTCTTTTTCTAAATACATACATATTAAAAATACAAACATTCATGACACAGGTACAAAGGTAAAATGAACACATAAACATTTGCCCCTAGCGAGATTCGAACCCGCGACCGTTTGGTTAACAGCTAGGTTTACTAGCCACTAGACCAAACGCGTTGTCAAATAATACATCTCTAATTTCCTAAATTCGAAGGTATAAAAAATATTCAATATTCAAATAAATAAATTATTTCATTTTATGTTTAATTAAAACATTAAAATTTATCAAGTACCTACCTATTTAGTGATAAACAAAATTTATTTTTTAAATAATATTCGTTTAAGTAATAAAATACATACGGAATTCGTGTAAGTCAGGAAACTGCGTTTGGTACTAATATTAAACGCATATTTCAGGATATTTATAGACTGGGCAATGGCTTTCACGATTCTTGGCGCCTGTGCAGTCTACGTCATACTACTGGTCGACTCTGTCAAACAAGTGGGTGTTTAACATATTATTGCAACTTTGTACACACAGACACATAAACATTGTATTACAACCACACAACATCATTCTGTCATCGATTAGTCATTATGAATTATATCCAAAATCAGACAATGCGTCCTTGTACGGTTAAATGACCAATCTCAATAGAGAGGCATTGATGGCTTAAACTATGTTAGGCATAAATCACATACTCATCTTATTATGTAGAAATTATCTTGACATTACATTTTAATTGAAACAACTGTTTCTTAAATAAGTAGGTACAGTCGACACTCGATAATTTGAATTTTTTCCAATAATTAATTGAATTTTGTAATTTAGGAATAGTATATTGCCCGCAATATTTTGAAGTGCATAGCTTACCTTTCTCTATTCTATAATTTGAAGCGTTTTTCATGTACACGTCAATTTCATGTCCCATGTCTATATGAGCAGTCTAGTCTAGTATAGATTAATTTTTAAGTTTTTTTATTAAACTCCTGTTACTTTGAACCCTTGCTAATTTGAAATTAGTTTCGGGTCGACTCGACTCACTTTCGACTTTTGGCAAGATTCGACTGTACTTTGTTTAAATATTTATATTTTATTGAAAAATTTTGTTACTATATCACGATAATTACTAGTTACTGCACATGGCTACGTTGCGAAAGTAGCGTAAAAAAAATAGTTCATATAAAGACAGTGACAATGTGTGCCTTAATTATTTAAGTTTAATGTAAGTAAAGTTCTTTCTTTTTTCTTTTTCAGATAGTGGATCATTATCATAAAGACAACGGGCTGACAGTGACCATGTACTGCCTCATGTTCCTAGTACCATTATTAATATTCACTCAAATAAGGAACCTCAAGTATCTTGCTCCATTTTCTGGAATCGCCAACATTCTTTTGGTCCTAACGTTTGTTATTTGCTTGTATTATATTTGCTCAAATTTCCCTGCACTGGACGCGCGACCGATGTGGGTCGACATCGGAAGATTACCTCTTTTTATCGGGTAAGCCATTGTTTCGAGACTACGCACAAGTTACTTTAGGCCATAACTTAATCAGTGATATGTTAAACAAGACAGGATGCGCCCTTACCTATGTTACTAGTGACAAAAAATGGTCCTCCAATTTGCACATCTAGTTACTAAAAATAATTTGTTTTCAATGCCATCTTAATAACGTATTTTTATTCCTTATTGGTGTATTCTGTTATTGTAAAGTGTTCTCATTGGTTGGTTGGACATATCACTGGTAAGTAGGCATTTTCGTATCTTTCTACGCACAGAATTAACACCCGTCATTGGTGCCAATTTCCGATTTTGACACCGGCGCGTTGGTGCCACGTACTAGGAGCGTTAGCCTTGTCCTTACGAAGTAATATAGAAGTCATTGAACTGAATTGACACTTAGAAGTGGCGACATATGAAGCATTTTTTGAAAGCTCGATACAGCGGCGCAACTACATTTCTATTTTGTAAAGTCCTATTTAAATCTGTTAGACGGCTTAGAGAAACAAAACAGAGGCAGATAGCGGCTATATTTTATAATGTGTATAGATACTTTAGTACCTACTTGAAACCTCTGCCTACTTCTTCTTTAAAAATATTAAATTTTTCCATATTAAAATTGATTTTTTTAAATCGTATCGAATGAAACATCGTTCCATTTAGAAAATAACCTAGCCCCTATTAAACGCTAATCGATTTATAAGTTCTCTTTTATTTCAGTACAGTAATCTTCGCGATGGAAGGTATTGGAGTCGTGCTGCCAGTAGAAAACCATATGGCTAAACCACAGCATTTCCTCGGATGTCCTGGAGTTCTCAACATGACTATGACAGTGGTCGTTCTCCTCTACATGTGCATGGGGTTCTTAGGGTACCTTCGCTATGGAGACGGTGCTCTTGGCAGTATTACTCTTAACCTGCCTACTGAAGAGATGTAGGTCTTTTTGCAATATTTGTTACTGTGAAGATTTCATTTATGCTTTTTAAGATTTTTATATTTATTATGTAACTCATCCTGCAGCTTACGGCTGAGGTGATGATTTATGCATTAAAAATTAAATGTTAAAAAGCTAGAATCCGCATTCGGTGTATATTTTAGAAAAAAAAACTTTTAGCCTCTTCCTGCTTGGTAGTTAAAACTTAGTGTTAAAAAAAAAATTTAACTGGCTGAAATGTAATGGTAACATTTTTAGAATCAGCTCATGGAGCCCTTTCATTTGATACCCCACTCGATAGGTTCGAAAGTTTTTTCATACAAATAATTGATGACGTCATAACTAGAAAATGTGGAAACCAGGTAGCGGATATCCTGAAAATTTTTCCATACGCGAATTTTCAAATAGGACTGCAGTAAGGTCAGGTCAGCCTATAGTCCTGGCTGCAGTCAGTTTGTACAGTTGTATACCTAATAAGGGCGGCAATTATCGCCCATTTTAGTCACGAAAATAAATGCTAAATGTGTTTTTGTTTAGTGGAAATGATAATAGCAATTTTTATTTCAATATTTCAGTCCTGCGATGGCGGCGAAGATTTTCATAGTATTTGCAATTTTCTTTACTTACACACTCCAATTCTACGTTCCAATGGAGATAGTGTGGCGAAATACTCAGCCACACATAGCGCAGAAAAATCACAATGTAGCACAAATTATTATGCGAGCTATATTTGCGACCGCCACTGGTAAGTTATTTTTATTTTGGTCTATATCAGCTTATTTTATTAGATAAATTATAGACAAATAACTCCTATTGATGAGCAACTCTCTTACCATTTCTAATTTGAGGATTTTTTTTTTATTTTCCTTCCTCCCCTCCTACAAGTTGCATTCGAAAACTTTCACCAATCGTTATTACATATTATATTCTAGAAACTTATATTAAAAATTGCCCTAAGGATCTCAAACTTTGATTTGGTAGTAAATTTTCCTGGACTATAGGCACAAAGTCCTATAGGTATAATATATACAGCTGCTTAAAAACTAAAGGGCCACAAATCAAAATTACACTTTTTACAGGAGAGCTAATCGAAAAAAATAAAATTATTTTTATCTTTATTTTTCTTATTAGATATATATCAAATATACGCATATTATACATCGTTAGAAGCGTATTTTTAAGTAGCATTAAATGTTTTAAGTACTTTTATAATAAACTGAATACTAGAAGAGATATAAGCATGTAAGTTACTTTTGAATATATAAAAAATGATCAAAATATACTAAATATGGAATAAAACGACAATAAGTCTTTTTGCAGCATACAATATGAAGGATTGTGATTTTGGATTTTTTTGTTTTATGGCCCTTTAGTTTTTAAGCAGCGATACGGTCTGTGGCCAACATCCCAACCCAACTGTTTTAGTGCTCGATGTATATTAAGTATTTAAATCTACATAGTTAGTATGGTATCAACTATATATCTAAGATATAATTAGCTTTATTTTTTGTTCACAGTTGCAGCAGCCGCGACGTTGCCAAAATTGGAACAAGTGATTAATTTAGAAGGAGCATTCTTTTATTCATTCTTAGGTCTTATAGCGCCTTCCCTATTGGATTTAATGTTTAATTGGGATAGGGATTTGGGTAAATACAAATGGGTGTTAGTGAGAGACTTATTTTTAGCCCTATTTGGAACATTCGTTTTAATTACAGGTGTAACGCAAAGTATAAGAGAAATTGCTTACAAAATGTGATCAGCGGTTGTGTAATTTGTATTTGATTTAGTTAAGTGTCTACTGTATAATTTAAGATGATTAGTATGTATTTATACGTACATATTTATCAAAAATCCACTCGAAGAAGTGGTGTTATATTTTAAACAAAAATTATATTCATTAAACTTTTAATGAACGACTTTATCTGGTTTTATTTTTTAACTAGCTGGCGCCCGCGACTTCATCCGCGTTGAAAAAGAAAAAAGTAGCCTATCCTGTGTCCTGTACAACTAAATGTTTATCTACCAAGTTTCATGAGATTCAGTTAATTCGTTTAAGAGTTATGGAGGAACATACATACTTACCTACAATACCTACACTTACAGATTTATTATTAGTAGGTATTGATCATAAAGATATACTTACTTAGGTTTGATATAAATTTTAAAACAATAAATACTTATTTTAAAAATACTTAGGATATCTATACGAAAGTTAGCGTAAAATTATTTATTTAAATAATGAAAAATGACAATCGTATGTACCGAATTCTGTACGTACCTACCCAAAGATTTAAATCTTTGTACCTACCTACCTACGAGTATTCCATTTAAATAATGTGATATATTTTTTACTACCTGGTTGAACGATGAAAGGTCCTATATCCTTTCTGGTGTCCCAGACAACGTGTATGCAAAATTTCATGGTGATCGGTTCAAGTAGCTTTTGCGTTAAAGCGTAACAAATAAACAAACTCACATTCACATTTATAATATTAGTAAAGATTCTTAGATATATAAAAACAGTTAACTAAAAAAAAACAAGAAAATATAAGTTGAATCAAAAATATATTTGAAACATAAATTAAGTATGTGGTCGTCCATGAAAAGAATAAGAACGCATTCTTATTCTTTTCATGCTTATCGCTTCATCTTTCATGGTATTCATGGCGATACCGATCGCACTATTGCTGATATATATATATTTTTTCTTTAAAACTGCATCTTCCAGGCCAAACCGTAAAATTCCAAAAAAATGCCCGCACACACTAGGGAGAGCGTAAAATATTTGTATTTTACGTATTGCAAAATGTCAAAATTTTATCTTGCTGGCGAGTGCGGGCATTACAAACTCACACTAGAGTTGCACTAGCTAGCTAGAGCAACTGATATTAAAGGGGTATATATCTGTGAGTATATATAATTTATAGTGTTCTATAGTAGTGCTGCAGTCTGTGGCACTGACGTTTCTAATCCCAATTGCGGCAAATTTGAATTGGAGTTATGTCATGTAATAACTCGTATAATAGATTCACATTTTTGTACAAACATTTTTGAATTAAATGCTAACTTGCTATGCTATACTTTGACTAAATTACGTGTTTACATGTCTACTTTTATCAAAATATAATAAATTACAGTGTTCACAAATTATTATTGAGCTTATATATAGAATAGACAACAGTAAATTCTTGTTTATTGTTACGAAATAATTCTATTTTAAGATCGGAACGTTTGTTTGTCATCTTCCAAAATAGTGAAAGGTACGCATATTAGTTCAACAAACTCGAGAAACTAAAATAAAATTTATTACATCTGGCTGAGGTGCGGCTGCCGTGCGTAGTTGGCTAATTTTTCTGTGAAAATTTTGTACATGTATGCGATTTAGTGTGACATTTGAGAGTGAATAGCTGTCGTGTTTATATCGCATGTTTACACACAAAGTTTACAATAAAATAACAAACGCATCTTTAAAATTGAACAAACATGACCGTCACCATCAATTCCAAAATCGTAAGTACGCGTTTATTATAGAACATTCCTTTCTCGGTTATCACAAACTTTATCGTAATTACTCGATGTCTGCCATCGATAATATACCTAATGTTATCTTTTATCACACAATACGATGATCAAATTGATAAAAATATAACCTGTTTATTGGAAAAAATTACCTTCGTTCCTATTAGTCTCACAGCGGTTAACCTAACATCATGGCAGAAAGTATGGTTAGTTAACTATTTAAGTCACGTATTTTTTCAAATCAATTTTCTTAATCAAATTCAATATGTTTCTGGCAGTCTTTATGTTCAACTTAATATAAAATATCGCCCATGTTTAACTTCGTTTTTAACCACGAAAGTTCAAGGTTCTTAGAGATTAAACGTTATATATGTGATGTACGCACGCTATCACGCTATCATTCATCATTAGTCCTGCTTCGCTCGTCAATGTCACTGTGACGTCAGAAATAAGCTGAATTTTGTTAAAATATTCAGAATTTAGCCAAAAATATAATATAATATTGTGAACATGAATAATCTGCAAGCAGCAGTGACAGATTTTGTGGAAAAATTACCTGTGTGTAAACTATTTGTTTGTGTTTTTATAACTGATACTTAGGTATTTTTCTGTATCCCCCAAATAGTACTTTTCTTTTTGTGTTTAAAATAATATCTAACATTCTATGCCTAGTGCATTATAATATTTCAATTGAGCTGATTGTTAACAATTAGTTATAATATTGTTTTTGTGGTTATTTCATTGTGAATATTATAGTGAATGAATATATTAAGTAACTAATGTTGAGACAGCTTTAAAAACTTCATATTTTTTATGAGAATTCCTATTGTTTATATTTATTTTACAAAATTTTAGACTACTAATGAAATTTTAATTTTTGTGTTTTCATAGCCAATTAACTAAAATATAATATGTTATTGTAAATAAATAAATAAATAAAATAAATTGCCTTTCACAGGTGTTGCCAGTTATTGTTGGTGTAGGTACAGTAGTGGTACTCGTCACAGTTGTAGCAAACTGCCTATGGGGAAAGAAGTCTAAGAAAGAAAGCAAGAAACTAGTTGCTCTCGTAGACCCCAATACAAAGTATGCCTTGCCACTTATAGAACGTGAAGAGATCAATCATGACACAAGACGGTTTCGCTTTGGGCTAACTAGTCCAGAACATGTATTGGGTATGTATCATCCTTATTTACTTCAACATAGAAAGGCTAACCAATAAATTAAGTAAATAAAAGACTTTAATATATGAAATTAGTATTTTAAAATATTTTTTTTCACTACAAATAATAATAATAATAATAATTTATTTTTGACCCCTACACTAAGCTCAGCTTGTACCGTAGAGGTCAACATGATGTTTGTGTATGGTGTTTATAAAAAATGGATAGAAATAATTTTATTAACTCAAAAGAACTATCAACTTTACAATTGAATGTTACATTAACAACTATTCAGCTATGAGGTTGTTAATATGTGGCACGAGTGAAGCACAGATGTAACACATTGTTATGTAATACCCATTCTGTAGATAATAATTCATTAAAATAAATATTAGTTAGATAATAATTAATATTTACATGTATGTGTCGGACGAACTATGGTTTAAAGATTTTACTAGAAACAATGTAAAAAAAATATGAAAGAGAAAAGAAAAATTACAACATACTTAGTACCTAGATAGGTAAAAGACTTCATTATAGTTAGATTGAGTTATGTAATTAATTATTAAATTAACTAACTACTTACAGTAGATTTCATTTATAATGACTTTGTTTGGTTATAGCATTGTAACAGTTCTCTTGAATTTTTTATTTATTTATTTAAAGTATGCTTATAGTGGAAAATAAAATTTGGCTATAGCGACTTCGGATGTAACGCCGATTTCGGGTATAGTGACTAGTTTTAATAAACCATTTGTAACATGTTCCTAAAACCCCATTCAGATATTGCGATGAGTGCGAACAAAGACCAAGTCAACAAATAGAGACACAAAGGTTCATCGGTAGAATCATAAAGTTATTTGTTAAGTAGTCATTAGGTGATATATCGTCCCCTTACTGCAAAAACCAATTAAGTGCAAAATGATAGTTTTGAGAAAATTAGTTTGAAGTTTTACATGCCTAAAAACAGGTTGTATATTTGAAATCTTTATCTTTTTATTAACACATATTATCAATATGTTTGATACTACATTTTAAATATACGAGAAGAAGATGGATTTATCATGCAGTCATTGGCTTTTGGCTGTTCTTAATGATATTAAATGACTGTTAAGTTGCTTTATGATACAGGCTAAATTGGGAACCAAGCTATGTATCAAAAAACGGGTTAAACTACCTTGTAGATCTCAAAACGGCGATTCTAATGGTGTATCTGTATATAACTCATTTTCGCCATAAGCGCACTTATTTGGTTTTTGCATTAAGGGGACGATATGGGCATTGCATGGCTGTATTGTCTGGCAATAAATATCTTTTCTTTGTCTCTTTCTAATTATGTATAAGTATAGCAACGGAAATATTGTGGTTATATCCAAAATCCACTGTATATTTTACCAACCACCACAACCATACCACAAATCTCCAAATGTGAATAACCTGTCTACTTTCTATTTCAGGGTTACCAATTGGTCAGCACATTCATTTGTCTGCAAAAATCAACGATGACTTGGTCATCAGGTCGTACACTCCGGTCTCAAGTGATGAGGAGAAGGGATATGTTGATCTGGTTATTAAGGTATGATACTACTTTACTGGCTTAGCTCGATAATATCACAAGAATAGAATTATTACCATTAGTTATATTAATAAAAGACTATTGTCATCAGTACATATAAAAAAAGTTAGTGTTTTTCTCCGCTTAGTTCTACACCATTCAACAGATTTTGATAAAGTTTTCACTAATGGAAAGAGTGATGAATAAGGAAAGTTTGTGTATATAAATTGCAGAAAAAAATTGTATCATGGGAAGGTGGATCAAACATAAAGTATATTTCTAACCCTGAACAAAAACGGGTTTTATAAATGTAAAGTGTGTGTATGGGTGTATCTGTGTGTCTGTCTATGGAATCGTAGCTGCCAAATGGATGGACCGGATCAAAGTTTTGTGTCTTTGAAAGCTGATGTGATTGAAATGGTTCTTAACTATAGTTTATGTAGATTTGTTCAGGCGTTTGAAGACCATCAGACCATTTCCTAGTTGACTTCCACATGTTCGATTTATGTGGAATTTAGTATGATTTATATTCATGACGTGGTAACTTCAGAATCAAGTAACAGTCTGCAGTATACCCAATCCCTTATCAACTTACAACAGATGTACCTAGCTTGTTTGGTCTCCATAGAAAGTTGGAGGTTATAGTTTATAATTTTTAGTTATCATCATAGCTTGTTTTAATATTATGTTAAACCTTTATTTCCTAGGTGTATTTCAAGAATGTACACCCAAAGTTCCCCGAGGGTGGTAAAATGTCTCAACATTTGAACAACTTGAAAATTGGTGATACCATAGACGTGAGAGGTCCATCTGGACGTTTACAGTACACAGGCAATGGGACGTTCCTTATCAAGAAGATGAGGAAAGATCCGCCTTTGAAAATTATTGTAAAGAAATTAAACTTGATAGCAGGTAATTTATTTTACTTTGCTTTTACACAATGATTATCATAATATATTAGCAGCTATATTAAGCAACTCAGTATTAATATATTTAAGAAGAAATTTAAAGAATTACTAGTTGATAATTGTTACCTATGATTTAAGAGATTATATTGTCTGATTACTTAGCGGATAGTGGTGATTAATATAATTGAAGACGTAATTGGATGAAGGTGGTATATTGCATAATTCCAATTTTGAATAAATCGAGGTTAAAGTTTTACTTTTAAGGTTAAAGTCGCCACAGAACTGATTTTTGTACTAAATTATGATGCAAAGTTGTGTAAACAACCTATAATATTAATGGTATGATAGCAATTAAACACTTCTTTCATTTAATTTAAAAAAAAAGTGAACATATATCCCTCTTCCATTAACAAAAGTAATTTTTTCTGCACTTTTTGCTTTTTAAAATTAACTGTACTTAACACCTTTTTCAACTTTTTCTTTTCCAAAAATGTCTTAAATCGACGATCTTAAGGTATGTAATCATTCATAAGGATATATTACCTTTATTAATGCAAAAAAACGAAAAAAACTCAAAAATGCGACATATCACCTTCATCCACACACGTCTTCAATTAAGTACAAATAATTAGTATAATTAGTCGTAATTTTAATCATCGGGATAGTCAAAGTCATTGTGCTGTGGCGTCGTAGTTGTTTTTAGAAAGGGCAAGTGGCAGCGAACATGTTCACTAGATACATATAAATTAGTATTACTCGTGTACATTTCTAACCTAATTACAAAAATTAACTAACTAATAATAGTTGCGACAATATTAAATTAGTCGCTACTATGCATCACGGTTCTAAACTGACTCATTTTAGGCCTGAAACACACGATTGTGCCGATATTAATTTTTAAGGCGATAAAATATGTACCTAGGCCCTAAAGAATATATTATCTAGTCACACTGAAGTGTAGCAGGACAAATAAAGAAACTTGGGGTAACGACTGATTAGATTATTGTGCTCTTGAACATGCTGATATTGTTTTCGTCTTATTTATTTTGTGTCATAAGTTAGCATTGGTTAGTTCTGCAACAAAGGGTTTTGGTTCTGCATCAAATTTCTCTTGAGTTGATGGGCATGTTGAGATAATTGGAATTTTGTAGTTCCAAATGTACCACGAATTTTGTGCGCGCTTAAAGCAGAGTGCTTTTAAGTTTTTTATAGGCAGAGTATGACAGTAAATATCAATACTAATAGTAAATCTGTAAGGGTCGGTCATGGAGTAAATTACTTTGTTTTCAGAGATATCGTGTTTATAGGCTAATTCAAATTCAAAATATTTTATTTCAAAATAGGAACATAAAAATTCTCTTTTTACTGAAACTGAACTCTTTTTACTGATACTGAAACTAAATTGACCATTTTTAGATTTTTTTTTCTGTATGTATGTATGTTCCTTCTTAACTCTTAAACGAATCACCGGATTTTCATGAAACTTGGTACATAAACATTTAGACGTACGGGACACAGGATAGGCTACTTTTTTCTTTTTCAACGCGGACAAAGTCGCGGGCGCCAGCTAGTATACTAAATAAATTACTTTTTGTTGTTGTAAATACATACATTAATAAATGCAAACATTCATGACTCAGGTACAAAGGTAAATGTTAACACAAACATTTGCCCTTAGCGGGATTCGAACCCGCGACCGTTTGGTTAACAGCTCTAGGGTTACTATAGCCACTAGACCAAACGTGTCGTCAAATACGTCAATACGTGACAGTAGTATTGATAGTATGTAAAGAGGAACACTGCATTGACTTTTTAACTAACCAAATGCAAAAAAAAAATCGCGTGAGAGCAGAGTGAAATGGGCTGAAATGACGAAATTCGTTCAAAACTTGCCAATCGTGTACATCAGACGGCTTTGTGTAACGTATAAACGACCCACAGGTGGCTACTGTAATTTGTATTGTAGTGTATGAATCATGGTTAATTTATTTCACAGGTGGCACTGGCATAACGCCAATGCTTCAGCTGATCAGACACATTTGCCAAGACGCCAACGATCGCACCGAAATGAGATTGCTTTTCGCCAATCAGACGGAACAAGACATCCTGCTTAGAGATGAACTTGAGAAATATCAGAGGGAACATCCGGACCAATTCCAATTGTGGTACACAATTGACAGGCCTAGTGAAGGTATCTATTTGCTTTTTTTTTTTTTTTTGTATGTATACCTATGACCTAGATAACTAAAGAATAAACATGGAAAGTGAGCTCTCAATGTAGCTTGATGGGAGCCTATTTACACAAGCAGCGCGACAGGTAACAATATCTTCACACATTCTACACAGCGCCATCTAGTTCCACAGTAAGAAAGTGATGCTTGTATTATAGATACCAGACAGTTGATATACTACATAGATTACTTTTTTTTTTTTTTTTTAAATACAACATTATTATAAATAAAAAACATCCATGAATCAGGTACAAAGGTAAATTGTTAACACATAAACATTTGCCCATTTGCCCTTAGCGGGATTCGAACACGCGACCGTTTGGTTAACAGGGTTACTTTAGCCACTAGACCAAACCAAAGTGTCGTCAAGGTGTTGCAGGATTTAAGATAAAATTTCAGAAAAGGGTAGGGAAATGGGCTCTGGCACACCTTAGGGTCAGCGTCGACCGACGAAGTGGCAGCGAAGAGACTAATTTAGTAACAATTTAAATTCAACCTAAAGTGCTCCTGAATACGACGAATGTATTTGGTACAATGAAATAAAATGACGGCGAGCGACTCAAAGCGCGGTCGAGAGGCGCGCGGCGACCAAATACAGTCGTATTCAGGAGCACTTTAGGTTGAATTTAAATTGTTAACTCAATTAGTCTCTTCGCCGCCACTCCGTCCGTCGGCGCTGACCCTTACTCACCGTCCGCCGGCAATCGGCATTGTGATCAATGCCGATTGCCTGCAAAAACGTAATTTCAAGTGTGATGGTGTATTTTCTTGAAAGTGATTTTAAGAAGATGGGAAGACGATATATTCGTATGCCCTTGGGGTCATATTGGCCAAGAGTGGCTCTAGTTAGAGACCAATGGAGACAGTTGGCACACCGAATTGAGGGACATAATATTGTAAAGCATTAGTAAAATATCTCTTTTTAACAAAAAAAAAAAAAAGTCTTCAAACCGTTTTTCTCGTGGATGCCATTGTCAGAAAATTGAAATGGGACCACACGGGAAGCACCAGCTTTCAAATAAAAAATATTTTCACCCAGTCGGAAAGTTCTGAGTTAACAAACATTTTTTTTTAAAAATACAGTCGAATTGAGAACCTCCTCCTTTTTTGGATGTCGGTTGAAAAATAGGCAACAGTTTTGAAATAAATGGCTATTATTATTAAAATTGCAGGCTGGAAATACAGTGTGGGTTTCATAAACGATGAAATAGTAAAGTCTCACATGTTCCCCGCCGCCGACGATACTCTAGTGTTGATGTGCGGACCGCCTCCGATGATCAACTTTGCGTGCAATCCTGCGCTCGACAAGCTCGGTTACAACGAGAACTTGCGTTTTGCTTACTGATTCAAGGTGAGTGAGGCTCATGTTGTGACGTCATTGGGGCGGGCCGACACCACTAGTAAACTTAGTTCACTTAGCGCCCGTTTCACAAACGTCAAGTAGGCCAAACTGTAATTTAAAGTCACCGGTAACCGGGAATAATTTAGCTGATATATATATACCTTTATTTGTACGGTAAACGTCCCAAACATTAAATTGAAAATAATAAAAAAAAATCTTCTATCAAAGGATGCAGTAAACCGAGTGCATAATTCAATATAACAGAAAATGATTTCTAAAAGTAACTAATCAACACTTTACTTATAGTTTGCGAAAGAGGCCCGTAGTTAGTTTAGTAGTACAGTTTTACAAATTAGATAATTTCGTAATAATTATTTATGTGAGGTACTTATAAATGCACTAAAACCTAATAATAGGGCTAATTTTATTTAACTTGTACCAATTAATAGGTACATTTCTACATAAAAATACATATTATATTAGATAAATAGATAAAAGATTACAAATAATATCTATATAATAATGACATTTATTTTATTTTTGCAAAAACGTTTTCGAAATGTAATGATTATAAAACTGGTTTTAGTAACGATAAGCAAAAGTCTTTGAAATGCAATATTAAAATTAACCAATGAAAACTGTATTTATTATAAGTGTAATTCTGTCTTACAGAAATCAGGTACTATTGTAAATTACTGCTTGAGTTTTGAATTATCTACGATTTTTTTTTAAACCCAAAACTAAAATATTAAGTTCTGTTATTCATTCGTAAATCTCGCTCTTTAAATACAACTCTCATATAATATATATTATACTCGTATAATATATAATATATATAATTATATTATATGATATTATAGTTACTGTAGTGATATTGAAGTAAAATTGTATGATTTTAAGAGTACATAATTTTTGACTTGACTTTATGCTGAGAAAACTTAAAATCGCATATGATTTATGTTGGAAATAAACAAATATAATAATGTTAGTAGTATATATATTTTTAAATCGTATTTACACTTGTGACGCCTTTTACTTTATTGATGGCTCAATAAATTGTATATTATGCGTGTCAAATAAGAATAGGACTGGAAATGCGCCATGTTGCTCCGCATTTCTCACGAACTTCATTAGTGATGTGTACGGTGTGAAAAAAAAAAAAAAAAAAAAAAAAAAAAACAAACCAAGAATTAATTATTATTTTTATTAGTTTTTATTATTTTTGTAATGTGATTTATTTATTCAGGTAGTTTATTATAAAATCGTACCCATAAAAAAATTACTTAACTCGTGGAGACGCGTTAGCAAACTTACGGTTGGCAACACTGGGAGGGTTGGGAATCAAAACGGCGACATTTTTATAAAAATATATAAAAAATATTTATATTTTTGTTATTCGGATTTATTTGAAGACGGTACTATGATGACTCGGATCATGTGAAGTTTGCAGCAAGTGCGATCCTATTCTTATTTGACACGCATAGTACATTTGTATACAGTTACATAAATCTGTATATATAGAGTATACTGTCCTAAGTCCAATTTAAAAAAAAATCACTTTTTTTTATTTTACGAAATTTTTATAGGTATACTATCAAGTCCTATGAAAGAAAACAAAAAAAAATCGCTTTTGATTATAATTTGCCAAATGTGACTTAGGATAGTTTGCTTTTGATATACAAAAAAATATATTTAAATACTATATTGTAGATTTTATTCAGAGAGGCTATAATAATGCAATAGAATAGTTTAATAAGCAGCAATAGATTTATTTAAAAAAAAAATGTACTTGGCATTTATTAACTAAGTATATTGTGATTATGTATCATTTTGTGTTTTTCTACTATGTTTATGTGAAATGTATTTTACTTGGAATCTGGTTAATAAAATGTTGGTTTAAAAATGTTTTTGTTTCCTTCTCCAAAATCGAAGTTATCAAGATTTCAATCAAAAAATGTAAATGCGTTGCCTACAATAATACAATTAAGGATAAGGGATTAGAAAGGGGGAAAGGGAAATAGGCTCTGACATCCCTTACTCACTCACCGAAACACAAAAGCACATATGCTATTATATTATTTCACGGCGGTCTTTTGTAAGACGTTACTCATAATGGGGTAAGATTCGTAAATATACAATAAAAATCAAATTATCTATATTTATAAAAATTTAGCTTCCATAAAGTCAATGTCCACAAAAACTCTTCAATTAAAATAATTGTTTGTCCAAACAAAATATGACCATTCTATTATTTTAAAGTTAAATTACATTATTGGTGACACATTAGAATTTCTCATAATTTATTAAAAGGTGTTATTTTATTCATCACAGTGTTACAGAGAAACAAGAACATAAGTATGTTTGTAAAAAAAATGAAACAAAGAAAAATATTTCTTTATAGTGAACTAAGAGAGTTCAAAATATAAAAATTAACATTTGACTGGGACTGTTTTTAAAATAAGAACGTCAAACACATTAATAAAAATAGCCATGAAACCGAAACAAAAACGCTTTTAAGAAAATTAATTCATTTATATTATGAATACTTCCAATAACTCTATTTGTCTCCTGTATCTACCTCTGAAATGGTTGTTGTTTGAACTTTAATTTTAAATATTTTTAATGGAAAATAAAGATACTACAATAAAATGATACAAACCGTATATAAATCCGAATATCTTTCAAAAAATATATTAGACAAAGAGTTTGTTAAGAGGTTCTCCACCTTTCATTTCGTTCAAACGACCCTTGGGACGTGTCGTGTCCACATCAAGAACAGATTTGTGACAGTGCCTACTGTTTTTCAGAAAATTTATACTATCTTGTGCTTTTGTATATCATTTCCTCTTGTTATCTTTACTTTGTACTTGTACTCTATAAAGTTTTCAAACTGTCCCATGGTATATTACCTATCTTACGTGACTGTTTTTTGTCACATGCTAGTATTTTACAGTAGTGTGTTTCATACGCGGTTCTATCATAATAAATCTAACGTGAAGTTTTTTTTAAAGATGCAACAAATCGATCGTCGTTTAGGCATAGATAGGATAAAAGAGTTTAACTTAGTTCTCTATAAATTCAATAAATGGACCGTGGTGTGTGTAACTATGATCTGCTCATTAGTTTTTATTTTGTCTTCGGTACAAGGTGTAGAGTTTGTTTTATCATCTCTTGGTATGTTCTGGGGCATGTATTCTTTTGTCATGGAGACTTGTTACTCCTGTAATATTTTGCTTTATTTTTATTTACGCGTTTGCTTTGTAAATGCCATAATAACAAATCATTTAAAATCTGAAGAGATAAAACGGCCCCCACAAAAACTCAATTTGTCTAGAAAAAAACTGATTCGGTATTTAGCTAGTCGAAATCATAGTTTTGAATCAAGCGAAACAGATGTATTCTTAAGGGAAATAATTGATGGTTTTTTTCAGTATCGCAAGCTATATTCATATCAGGCAAGTTTTCAACCTACTTTTTTAAGTACATACCTCAAAGCGAGGACTTAGCGAAAATCTTTATTTTCATCGCTTAATTTGACGTGGTCTCTAAAGGTGCAATTTCACAGGACGCGGCAGACGGCAACGGCATGTGCCGCGAGGACAGACGGCATTACTTTGCAGTACATATTTACTTGTATGACCGATTCCGACATACGACTGCAAATGCCACGTCCTGTCGCGTGGCAATTGCAGTCGTGTGTCGGAATCGGGGTGAGACTTCGTGGTCGTATCAGAAATAAGAAGAGCCGTAGACGTATGAAAGTTACCGACATAAGCCTGCGGATCTGTAAGTTGAAGTGGCAGTGGGCAGGACATAATTATGGTATAGTACGGAGAGCTGACGGCCGCTGGGACCGGAAGGTTCTCGAGTGAAGGCCACGGACCGGGCAAACGCAGCACAGGACGTGGACAGATGACCTGATAAG
Source organism: Synanthedon formicaeformis (assembly GCA_945859745.1). NCBI lineage: Eukaryota > Metazoa > Arthropoda > Insecta > Lepidoptera > Sesiidae > Synanthedon > Synanthedon formicaeformis. Next base: position 9,600,514 of record OX243957.1, read on the forward strand.
CCCCAGCTCATATTGGAAAATTATGGGGGAGGCCAAAGATTTAAATCGAAGATGCGGCGTAATCTCCTCGCGCCATACTAAAAACACACCAAAAATTCGTAACAATGGGTTTAGCGCAGGCGCTACACCCAACTACAGTTGCACGCCAACTACAGTGAGTGACGGTCGCTTGTTGAGAGCGTCGGTATCGTCACAGTCACGTTTGAAGTAAGGAATGTGTTGTATTTGTAAGACACTTTCGCTAGTAATGCCGCATCTCTCGATTTAAATCTTTGGGGGAGGCCTATGTCCAGCGAATATTGAGATTAATAAAAATAAAATAAAGTATTGTAATAGGTACCTACTACAGTATTTCGTAGTTATTAATTAGTTAACATGTTTTATTTCAGATATTTATACTGTCGTTTGTAGTTGTGACTTGGATGCTGGTTACCTGTCAATATTTTATCATTGTACTTAAATTAAGTGTAAGTAGAAAACAGATAAAAGTTGTGTAGGTAATGTCAACTAACGTATTAAATTCAGTTATTTACTTATAACTTTTGTTTCAGGGCGGCATCGAGATTCCGGAGGCTATGGTGTTAACAATGTTTCCTTTATTATATTCATTTCTTACAATTACGTTTTGCATACGAATTGAATGTTTTTATAAAGAAATCAAACGCACAAAAACTTTGTGTATAATGGTCATGTCGCAATATTATTATGGTATGTGATATTACACAGGTATATGCTAATATATACTAATTATATACTACCTACTTAATACTATAATTCAATAAAATTTTAATATCGTTCAAATTTCTTTTTTCTAGTATTCAGTTTATTATAAAAGTACACATTTAATGCTACTTAAAAATACGCTTCTAAAAATGTATAATATGCATATATTTGATATATCGATACCTTAATTTGTAAAACGAATAACTCCACTTTTGGTTGAAAATGACTTTTTGATACGGGAGAAACTTAATGACAATTAGAATTTAATTTTTAAAAGGTCTATCGGTTAATACGAGCCATAATTTCCAATGTAAAATTGTCTTTTTTCTTTTCTCGTCTCATACAAAAAAAATTATAACGTTTTTAGTCTCCCCTGTAAAGTTTGCCTCAGAGGAGTTTTTTGGTTTGCGAATTAAGGTACGAGTATCGATATACGTATCTAATTAGACAAAAATTAATTTAATTTTTTTCGATTAGCTCTCCTCTAAAAAGTGTAATTTTGATTTGTGGCCCTTTAGTTTTTAAGCAGCGATATAATAAAGTAGTAAACGATAGTAAAATGTATATTAAATATTAAAAAAAAAAAAAAAAAAACAATTTGTACACGTTGTGCTTATATTATTGAGGTGAAAGAAATAGTTTTTAGAAATTAGTTTGTGCACGCTAATCTCAGAAACGACTTAATTGATTTGAATGCTGTTTTCAGTGATGTATTGATGATAATCTGGATTAAAAAATAGCGCGTTCAAAAAATATAACGTCAAAAAACAAGCTTAGTATACAACGTATGCGAAGTTGAGAGCACCAGCTAGTTTTAGAATTAGTGTAGACTGTAGGTATATTATTCCTAATGTAGATTAAGCCCTATCAAATTCTTGTTTATAAATATAAAATATATCTTACGTTACAGGTAAGTTAAGAGAAAAAGCTAAGAGAATGTTAGCTATGATCAATGAAAACCCACCAATCTTTAATGTGTACGACATGTGGCAACTGGACGCTCGAATTTTACTGACAATATTTAATTTAGTCACTCCTATAATCGTAGCTCTTTTGCAATTTGCTTTTCTTTAAAATAAACTTTTTTAATATTAAAAAGTGTTTATTATTTTTCTTATATTTAACACGATCTACAGGCTGATAATAACGATGTGGTTTTACAAAAACCTATCTATACATAGGTATGTTTTGCATAATCGATGGCACCAATGCTACATTCCTGACGTCTCACAAGTAGACGACAATATGTTAAAGAAATCGAACAAAAATAAGAAAAAAAAACCTTATTTAGATAAGTACAGTCGGCTGCAAAAGTCGATTAATACATTCAAAAGTGCAAAACAACTGAACACTCAACGCGCCACAAGTCGTTGTTACGACTAGAGAGCAAAATAAACTTCACGTACAAACGATCGTAAAAAGCTTCAATAAGAAAATAAGTAAGTTTAGTGTTCAGTTGTTTTGCACTTTTGAATCTGTTAATCGACTTATGCGGCCGACTGTACCTGCTAGGTATAGTTTTCCTTTGGTTCAAGGAAAAATAAAAATCGATTTTACTAGAAAAACGAAGTCTATCACCACATTCATTACAAGCATAACCCAATATACATCTATACTTCTATATCTATCTATACTCTATACTTACTAATATTATAAATGCGAAAGTAAGCCAAAACTATTGAACCGATTAAAAGAAATTTGTTACACAGGTAGTCTAGAGCCTGGAAAGTACATAGGCTACTTTTTAATGCGAAAAAGGGGTTGTAAGGGGTCGAAAGGGTAAAAGGTTGTATGGAAGTATCGTCATTTTTAAAGCTAAAAGATTGAAACTTATTTTTTAGACTGTTGATTAGATATAAATAAATATTAATGCGAAAAAAGGGTTGTAAGGGGGAGATAAAGGTTGTATGGAAGTATCGTCATTTTTAAAGCTAGAAAATTGAAACTTATTTTTTAGACTGTTGATTAGATATAAATAAATATTAATGCGAAAAAAGGGTTGTAAGGGGTTGAAAGGGGGAGATAAAAGGTTGTATGGAAGTATCGTCATTTTTAAAGCTAGAAAAATGAAACTTATTTTTTAAACTGTTGATTAGATATAAATAAATATTAATGCGAAAAAAGGGTTGAAAGGTTGTATGGAAGTATCGTCATTTTTAAAGCTGTCTGTCTGTCTCTTACCTTTTCACGCCTTAACTACTTAACCGATCATTATGAAATTTTTCATACAAGTTGTCAGGGATACAAGAAAGGTACCTTTCATCCAGAAAAAAATTACTGCCCGCAAAGGGATAATCTGAAATAAAATAAAAAACTAACGCCTGGCCAAAGTGTTATAGTAACAATAGGTTAAGCAATATTGCTTAAATTTTTTTTAATTTTTCAACGCGGACGAAGTCGCAGGCACCAGCTAGTTTTATTAATTTTATTTAGTTTTATGGCAATAACACTTTTAAGAAAATTGGATTAGGTTGTAGATAAAAGCGTCATTAGTGACTTTGCCATTATATTCAACAAACGTCGGTGTGTATTTATTTCACACTTGAATTTTTGTTCAGTTATAAATTTAAAAAATATTTTGACTAGAAAAATTAAGAATGAATGCAAATAAATCGGAATATCTTTCGAAAGATATATTAGACGAAGAGTTTGTTAAGATGTTTTCCGTTTTTCATTTCGTGCAAACGATCCTTGGGACGTGTCGTGTCCACGTCAAGGACAGATTTGTGACAGTGCCTACTGTTTACCAGAAACTTTATACCGCTTTGTTGTATTGCGTAGCATTCTTGCTTTACTATTTCAAGACTTACATTTACTTTATGAAGTATTCAAGCTATCCAAATATCTATCTATCTTATGTTTCCATTTGTATGCACATACTAATATTTTACAGTAACGTGTTTCATATCCGATTTCTGCATAACAAATCTAATGCGAATTTCTTTTTAAAAATGCAAAAAATTGATCGACGTTTAGGCATAGATCGAATTCCAGAAATAAATTTAATACTTTACAATATAAACAGGTATACTGTGGTTTGCCTAACTGTTCCATACATATTAGTTTTGTTATCAGTATTCACCCGAGGTACGCAGTATGTTCTAGCAACACTTGGTACACTCTGGGGCATAATTACGTTTGTTGTGGAAATGTGTTTCTGCTCTAACCTTTTAGTTTATTTTAATTTACGTATATGCTTTATAAACGCTATTATAAAGAAATTTCTAAATCCAGAGAAAATAGCTAAACCCTTACAAAAACAGAACGTATCTAGAAAAAAACTTTTTCTTTATTTAGCTAATAGAAACCATAGCTTCGAAAGGAGCGAAACAGACGTATATTTAAAGGATATAATTGCTTTATTTTTGCACTATCGAAGACTATATTCATGGCAGGCAAGTTAAACGATCTGAACCTTTACTATTTGTTTCTCAAAACACTATTTTTAATTTTCCTTTTTTGTTTCATTTCAGATATTGTTGTTATCATTTATAATTGTGGCATGGATGTTGTTTAGCTGTCAATATTTCATTAGCATATTAAAAATTAACGTAAGTAAGTAATAAGATAATCATTAAAATGATGGTGTATGCGTAATAGGTATTTGTTCAGATTCTTATATTATAAATTTTTGTTTCAGGGCCGCATCGAAATTTCGGAAAGCTTTGCGTTCATGGTTACACTTTTAATTTATCAATTTGTAGCTTTTAACATTTGCATACGCATTGAAAATTTTTACAAAGAAATTAAACAGACGAAAACTTTGTGCATTATGGTTATGTCGCAATATTTTGAAGGTGAGCAAAGTATTCTAATAATATTTAAGCTACACTGAAGTTCCCAAACTAGCACTAAGTTCACGCTATCATAATTAGGTAAATACTTAAAGACTTAAATTTGTACTGGGTCTTTGCTTCACAAAATTCTGTAACGAATAATAAATCTGTGATAAAAATGCAAATACAATTCACATTTATGAATTCAAACAGGTAATCAATCTGCATAGAACTCTAAAATATAAAAAAAAAGTTTAAAATTAAGTTTAAAACCTACAAACCTGATGTTAAATGGTACATACAAAGATTTTTAGATTTAAGTAGTTCATTATTCATACTTTACAATGGTTATAATAATGTTTTTAAAGTTACATAGGTAACATAGATTGTGCTTTTTTAATAATAACTACATTATACTTCCTTATGTAGGTAATAACAAACAAAAATTGAGATAGACGTCTTATATTCAATATATTTGATGATAATGCGGGCATCAGACCACGATGTGGCGGTAATGATACTGAATAACTGACTAAATTTATGACTGAACGGAGATCAGTTTGCACATGATCTTATGGGAGCAGATAATAACGAAGCCGCACGCATCACCCACGTCAACACGGCGCGAACATGTTTACATACCTATATTATATTACTACTAATGTCTTTCACATTCCAGGTGCATTAAGAGAAAAAGCTAAAAGAATGTTAACTATGATCAATGAGAACCCACCAATCTTTAATGTCTACGACATGTGGCAAATGGACGCTCGACTTTTAATCACAGTCCCTAACCTAGTCACTCCTATAGTATTGGCTCTTTTGCAATTTGCTTTTCTTTAAAAAACAAATTTCCGCTGCAACAACGTTGTTAATATTAATTATAATACCAAGAACTTCTTACGTTTCTAAGTATACTTACTTAGTATCTTACTTATAAATATAATTTTTAAATCAACCCAGTAGTAATGTTTGGCTAATGTTAGTGGAAATAAAAATAAAAAATAGTAAGTAGTTTGTGGTTACACGTTTAATTTTGTTCTACGATGCACTCTGTAGTCATTCATCCGATTGCAGTCATGTTGCATTGGTTGTAAATTATAATGTGTTATAATGTGTTCTTTATATGAATAAAGTAAATGTTACTGATAATATCGATTGTATCAACCTTCTGAAAACCCATAAACTCGAACATAAGAGAGCTTAGACACTATAATTTTATTAATTGATTTATACTTAAATACTTTTAATTATTTCTGAGACGTTCAGAAATATCGCTTTGGCCGGTCACGTCATACTACAGAAACAAAAACATATATAGTCTGTTGGCCCTACGGTCTGTAAACTACTCGACCTTGACTTAATCTATTAGGATTCCGCTTGAGGGCTTACTTTATGTTTTCGAGGTCGAGAAATCCGAAAATCGTGATCGCCCCCTCAAAATCCGCATCAAAGTGGCCCAAAATTGGGAAAAATTGCACCCAAAATTTGTTTTTCGCTAATATCTCGAAAACTATTGCGAATTTCAAAATGTGGTTTCAAAATGCAGTAGGGCCAACAGACTAATAAGAGTTTGTGTGAAATAAAGAAAACCATTTCTTAATTAAAAGACAGTTAAAAATATTAAAATGAACTTAAAATATTACCTTGAACAAAATATTAGAATCCACTATAAATGTGAAACAAAACACTTAAGAAAATTAAAATATTTGGGTACAATAAGCCGGTATTGAAGTTCAGTTATATGTGACTACTACACGTATAACATAGAGAGCAAGAGAAAAATATATACAAAAGCACAAGACAGTATAAAGTTTGTGATAAACAGTAGGCACTGTCACAAATCTGTCCTTGACGTGGATACGACACGTCCCAAGGATCGTTTGCACGAAATGAAAAACTGAGAACGTCAACAAACTCTTCGTCTCACATATCTTTTGAAAGATATTCGGATTTACATATGTACTTTTCGTATCATTTTGTTGTTGTATCTCTATTTTCTATTTCATATATTCAAAATTAAAGCTCAAACAACAACAGTTTCAGACAAACAGAAATTATTTAGGAGACAAAATGCGTTATTAGATTAGATAGTAGTCACCAAACAAGCAAATTAATTAATTACGTAGAGTGATCGCGGCGGGGACTCAAAATTACTTACTCGTAGGTATACTTACATTCGTTTAACTTAGTTATTAAGGTTAAACGTAATTATTTTTTGGTTTTCAGTTTTTTGTGGTTTAATTTTTTGTTAAAAAGTTTTTATTTCTTTTTCATCGCGGACGAAGTCGCAGGCGCCACCTAGTTTATTAATACAATTATAACATATAACACGTTATGTTAAAGTTTACTTAATATATTCCTTATATTAAGTTATGCTAAGTTATCTTTAAACTGGGATTTACTTAAAATAGACTATATTAGCATTGTGAAGTATGTTGCATCATTTTTAAACAATCATAATTTGAAGCATTACTATAATGTAAGTAATATTCAAAGCTACAAATTTTAAAGGTAGCGACGCACTCAATGTGATTATGCCATAAATTTGAAAGTCTGGTGGAATCTCCTCTAATATCCAAAGAATTTTATTTGCGTCTTCGTAAGTTTCACCTGCAATAAAAAAGGGTGTAAGAACTTATGTCTTAGAACATCACAACTATTATTATCACAACTAGAATTTATGCTGCCCACCAAAGTAAGAATTAAAGATTAGAGATAAGGAAATGGGCTCTGACAAACACGGCAAACATCGCTGCTTAAAAACTAAAGGGCCACAAATCAAAATTACACTTTTTACAGGAGAGCTCATCGAAGAAAATGAAATTATTTTTTGTCAATTTTTTTCTTATTAGATATATATCAAATATATGCATATTATACATCGTTAGAAGCGTATTTTTAAGTACTTTTATAATAAACTGAATACTAGAAAAGATATAAGCATATAAGTTATATTTGAATATATAAAAAAATATCAAAATATACTAAATATGGAATAAAACAACATAAGTCTTTTTGCAACATACAATATGAAGGATTATGATTGTATTTTTGCAATAAAAATATTTTTGGATTTTTTGTTTTATGGCCCTTTAGTTTTTAAGCAGCGACATGTTGTTATTAAAATTGAACTTTATACAACTGCGAAATAACGACGCAACGATTGTTTTACCTGAACTATAAAAATCCAATAATTCCGAACAATATTTTCTAGTTGTATCCAATTCTTTATTGAAAAATTCAGCATAGAGGCTGATAATAATTAAAAATGAAAGGTCCCTCAAGCAGCGCGTGTTAGGTATTGCAAATATATTTTCCTGTAAAAAATAAACGAACATAAGTATTCTCCCACTTAGGTGTAATACAAATAATACATACCTACAAATCAGACAGTATTTTTGTTAGATACTTACATTAGTTTTAATTCCAATAGCGATTTCTCTAAAAGTCAACATGTTAAAGAAGAACGTTCTACACCAAAAATATAAAATCTGAAATATTAAACAATTTAGGAAGTGGTACGTATATGAATCATATTAAAATCAAATTTCTAACTAAAGGTATCGCAGAACAATACACTGTTAATTTTTCAAGAAGCATTATTAAGATTTTTAATATTATTTAGATCTCTTTTGGACTCCCCGACTAGACTAGACAGCCATTGTTTTGTGAATCATGTTATTAGGTATAAGTATAATTGGGGATGATCTAAATAAACATAGGCAATATAAAATATTGACAAATGCTGATTATTTATTGATCATACAAACTTACCTGAAATTTATAAGTTTGTTTCAGGATTTCATACGAATATAAGGTTCGTTCAAATAAATAAACTTTCTTTACTTTCACTTCTTCTTTCTTGCTTTTTTCTTTTACATGAATAATTTTTAATTTATGATTTTCCAAAGGTATCTCTGACTTCAATTCCAAATTAATTGATTCCAAAATGTATTTTAAGAAGTTACATGTTTTTATCCAAAGCAATAAGTCTATTTCGCTTAATAAGTTTGGTATCAATATGAAAAAATATTCACCTATAATAACGTAATTCAATCTTGGTACCAATGAGAAGTTATCATTATATATAACGAATGCGTTTCCAGCTGTATTAATTATTAAAAATCCTAACACAATTTCGGCAATATAAAACCTCTTATTTTTTAAGAAATTACTGTAATATTTACTGAGGTCGCTACAAGTTTGGTACAAGACAACCGTTTGTTCCTTGGTAAACTGTATGTGAATCATATGAAAATAATACGTTCCAATTACGAGGATATAATATTTCTCTTTAAATGTGTCTCCTCCGTGATCTGAGCTGTACTTCATGTAATCGTAAAAAAAATAAGTGACAATTAAAAGCCAAAGTAAATACCAAATATTTTGCATTAGGGACGAATTGTAAACTTTGTCTCCACACACCCTAACTCGACTAACTCCAAATAGCATTAGTGAAAATCTGCAAATTCTAGTTATTGTAAAGAAATAATTGTCCGAACTTCGATGGAGTTTCGAGAAATGTTTAACAAAGTTTGGGAACATTCTTTTAATAATATTTCAACACAAAACAAACGTTCAAGTAAGTAACAAACGTTCAACTATGGCTGAATGGTTCACAAATGATGACAAATAAACATTTAAGTATAACAAACTATTTGTCTCCCACATGTAAACACTTTAATAAATTGGTATGTCTTGTATTAATATTTAAAGGTAAAGTTAAGTACATGAAAATGTCTTATATGTACTCTATAAAATTATAGTTTATTTATAGGTACATACTGTACTTAAGTTGTCAATAACAGTAATGAAAAATTTATCACTCGTTCCATTCTTTTATTTATTTATAATTTTATTTATTTATTTATTTATTTATTCTTTTGGGTCTAATCAGTCGATAATCTCCTAATTTGAAGACTATTGCAGCTATGTAACAACAATAATATAAAATTCTCAGTCACAGTGTTTGTAACCAAATTCCTCCGAAGGGGCTTGACCGATTTTTATGTTTTTTTTTTTGTGTATATTCTGTAGGTATTTGAATAAGTCGTAAACTATTTTTATATCCCTAAGTGATAAGGGTTTTTTTTTTATTTTTTGTCAATACAAGGTTTGCCAGGTCAGCTAGTAATATATAAAACGTATGTAGCTATATATGTAATATGAAGAGCTGAAAGTCAATTGTTGTAATGCTGTATGGTAATGGGAGCCCTAAGGGGATTTAATCGATTTAAAATATGAATTATATGATATGAGTCTGTAAAACTGTCATTAAGCTAACCTTGTTTTATTACAATGATAATGTACAAATTGTACAATAGCCATTAAGAGGTCGAGTTTATGCGTTCGACGCATTTGATCGAGAAAAACTCGCACTAGGCCCTTGTTTATGAAGTTGTCCTTAAATGTCAGAATACGTGAAATTCTATATAAAGTCTAGAGCCAGCCTCTGATAACAAATGAAGTTCTTATGTCACAAGACTAAAATCTTATTTTATGTGAAAATATGAAGGAAATGAACCGGACACTCTCCTCTAGACACTGATAGCCACTGAAGGGGTTTTGAATCTTCGAGGTGAGAATCCGGAAGCAGGCAGTATGACCAGTTTTCTCATTTATGAGAAACTGCTCATACTGAGAACTGCTCATTTATGAGAAACTGCTCATACTGAGAACTGCTCATTTATGAGAAACTGCTCATACTGAGAACTGCTCATTTATGAGAAACTGCTCATACTGAGAACTGCTCATTTATGAGAAACTGCTCATACTGAGAACTGCTCATTTATGAGAAACTGCTCATACTGAGAACTGCTCATTTATGAGAAACTGCTCATACTGCCTGCTTCCGAAATTTAAAAATTTAGAATTAAAAAAAATTGAGATCTTTACGAGAATCATAATAATTTTAACACAAGGTATTAAAAATATTGAACTATTGATGACACATAAAATAATGTGCCTACTACAGGTTTATGGTACTACAAAAAAGTTCATTTGTTTTAGGTTTTAAATTTTCTTTTAGGATTTAAAGTCCGCGTCGTCCGATCGAATCAGTCGGACCACGCGGTCTCAGGGGTTTTAAGTAATTACTTGAATAATGACACCACTTTTAATGAGTTGATATTATCAGGTTTTGTGAAATAATGTGTAGGTACTAATAACACCTCCTGGGACATAATAAATCTGTTGTTGTTAATTTAATGTGACATTGAATATAACTTCAATAGCAGGTACATTTATTAAATCTGAGTTTTATTACATCCACCAACAACCATGGCATACAGCAGAAAACTGGAATTATTGTCTTTTGACATCTTAGATGATGATTTTGTAACAATGTTTAAATTGTCACATTGGATTCAATTTATAAGTGGCTCTCTTCGTGTTTCTATCAAACACAAATTTGTGACACCACCTTCAACTTTATACACATTATATGCGTGTTTTGTCTGGATTTTGATGACAGTTGCCGTATTTACTTACTTTTTTCAGTGTGAGAGCAACATAAAGTCGGTGACATCTGACTTTATGTTGCGATTATTTGTTTTATTGTTTTCATTAATTAACATCGTTTACATATGACAAAATCAATTTTCTATGAGAGAATTAAACAGCAAGTTGTACGTAAAATTGCAAAAAATTGATCGATGTCTTAGAATCAATCGTCAAAGTTCCATTCAGTCCAATAAAAGACTTGCCATTTTATACAGTGTTATTTTAGTTAATATGATTATTTTGTTTACTTTCGCTGTAGTTCTATTTTATTTGTATATCGTCAAAAATAATTGCCTAGCTTCTCTTCTTCTCCCTCAAGAGTTCTTCGTAACATATGTTGAAACTAGTCTGTATTTGTGTATTATACACTATATTACTTTGCGAGTGAAATATATCAAAAATATTTTAAAAAACAAAAACAACACTGGAAGTGAAGCCCCGATTTTGTTAGGATTGAGGTCACTGAATTTTTATAATTATCTCTGGATTTGGATGAAAATTGTAAACGATCAGGATATTGAACCAGAAGCCGTAGTTACAGATGAAATTGTAGTTGGCCTACATTGCCTATTGGACAGTCTAAGAGATTTAATCACACTCTTTCAATTTCCTGTAAGTAAAACATTTAAATATACATATTTCCATATCAGACTATTTAGAAATATTAACAGAATATTTATTAAATTCATACTTTACAAATTGTTCTCCACCCCATCGTCAACCAATTCTTGTTACAATTTATTTGGATATTTTAATCTGTTCATAAATTTTCGGGTATATCATAAGATAGTTGTATCATCCTCGAATAACTTTTTATTTTGTTTCTTGTATAATCTTATTGTAAAAAGAAATAAGCAACAGTTTCCACTACAGTGCGGTGCCCTGTTGCCTTAACTATAAACTAACAAGTAACAAGTAAAATTGTAACTAAAATTGCTTTATATACTGCCGAGCACGGCAGGCTCGAGTGAGAAAAATATCTTACGTATAGTAATGTTAAGAAGACAACGCAAACAAAGTAATCCGCAGGTAGTGGGGCAAAGCCCAAGCCACCAGTGGTTAGGGCTCCAGTGAGGAACCTCCTGACTGTCAAGAAGTACGGCCTTCTGTACCTATCTGACCCTTGACCCAGCCATCTAGTGAGAGCCTCTTCAGGTGTTAGTCGAGGCTCTTGGCTAACAGACCGTTAGCTGAGACGACTATCGGGACGATGATTGTTGAATTGACATCCCACATGGCGGCCACCTCGAGAGCCAAGCCTATGTACTTAGTAAGTTTTGCTTTTTCGGCTTTCACGAGGTTTTCGTCATGCGGGACTTTTTCGATATCCTGTGAGTAAAAAAAATTAAATACACATATTAACATAACACGTACACTGAATAATAAGTAGGTATAATATCAATTATTATCTACAAACTGCTATAAGAATTTCCTTTTGCTAACAACTGAAATTTTACAAATTACATTTTTTTCACAGTTATTGTTTTATGCCAATTTGAGTCCTTCTTTAGTAGCTTCGTATGCAATAGACAAAGATTTAAATCGAGAGATGCGGCATTAGCGAAAGTGTGTTACAAAATACAACATATACATTAGACTAAAGACAAAGGTATAACTTGGGGAATTTAGAAACCAAATCAGAGTCTTTAGAATTGATTGAAAACGAAATTAAAATATTTTCTGGAAGTACCATTGCAGATATATTTAACAACTTTTATGTAGACTTGAATTGTGACATGAATAGTGACAAATCGACAGTAAAAAAATGAAAAAAATTTAGATGTTAATGCACATAGCATGTTTATTGAGCCCACAACCCCATTTGAGGTATACAGAACCATTCAATCGCTACGCAATACAAAGTCGCATGGCTATGACTTAAACGTATAGCTTCGTATATTTCGACTCCTCTTTCGTACATCATTAATTTGTCATTTGAAAGTGGACACTTTCCTGAGAAACTTAAAACTACTAAAATTAAGCCGATCTATAAAAAAAGGATCAAAAAATGATAAAAATAACTACAGACCAGTGGCGCTTATTCCAGTGCTCTCTAAGATTTTTGAGAAAATAATGCACTCCAGAATAAGTCGCTTCTTGGAAAAATTTAAAATATTGAAGGGTGAGCAATATGGTTTCCGCAAGGGTAGGTCGACAGCACTGGCTATTTATGATGTTATCAGCAATATAGTTGATCATCTGAACAAAGGGATTTCTGCTGTGGGCCTGTTTCTCGATCTTAGTAAAGAATTTGATCGAGTGGATCATGCAATTCTACTCAAAAAGCTTGAGAAGCATGGTATTTGCGGTAGGGGTCTTGACTGGTTGTCTTCTTATTTAACGGGCAGGAAGTAATTCACTCGAATTACAAAACTAAATTCTAAGAACAAAACAGTACAAAGTTTTGACTCTGAACTAAAAAACATGTAAATATGGTGTGCCTCAGGGTAGTGTTCTTGGCCCTCTCTTGTTTATAATATACATAAATGATCTCCCTGAGGTAGTAAAGCACAAAATGACATTATTTGCGGATGACTCCACTATTGTTATTAGTGGCAAAGATAGGAGGGCCTTCGAATTTAATATTAATAGTTGTCTGGCTGATGTTCATAAATGGTTGGCGAAAAATAATCTAAAAATTAACGCAGATAAGACAAAAGTAATACAATTTAGGACATATAAATAAATCAAAACCACTTTCTTTAAACATAACATACGACTCCAAAAAGATTGAGAAGGTTGAATCAAATAAATTTCTAGGAGTTATTGTAGATGAGCATTTTAGTTGGAAATTGCATATTGATAGTATTTGTAAAAAAATTAATAGATTTGTTTTTGCTTTGGGTAAGATTCGTAAGATTACATGCTCGTAAGTGTTGAGTGTATACCATGCATATATTTCATCCACTTTACGTTATGGGATAATAGTCTGGGGCAATGCTTCTGATGTGCAAAAAGCATTCGTAGCACAAAAAAAATGTGTTAGAGCAATGTTCTCAATGAAATGGACTGAGTCGTGTAGGCCCGTTTTTAAAAAGCATAAATTGTTAACACTACCTAGTATTTATATACTAGAAGCAGCAAAATTTGCTAAGCAGAATGTACACCTTTTTACAAATAATGACAATAAATTGACAAGAGAATGTGTACGGATTTGTCTAGAAATGCCTAAACCCAAATTAGTGTTATTTAAGAGAAATTGTGTTTACATGATTCCTCTTATTTATATTCACTGCCAAAGTATATAACTGGCTTGCCTTTTAATAAATTCTGTAGGGCTTTGACGGCCTGGTTGTTGGAGGAATGTTTTTATTCTGCTAAAGAATTCCTTGATAAATATCAATGTCAGTTTTATGGACAGTTATATTTTAAAATCTTTATAAAATTAATTGTGAATGAATTTCCGTTTCATAAAAACTATATTTTTATAAAACTAACATCCATTCCTAACTGATTAAGCCTATAAATGCCCAAAAAGTTTGGACCGCGTATGAATAGCCAACGCTATGGACAGACTTAACAGACCTAAGTGAATAAATAATTGGATAAAGGGAAAATTTTTTTAATAAAACATTTGATTCGATTATTGTAAGCATTTTAATTTTTGTATTTTTTTTATATGTATATATTTTATGAATTCTTGTTGTATATTTAAATTTTAGATTTAGGTTAGACTAGTTAAAAATAATATTACTAAATACCATTAGGCTATCCATGGAAATCTACTGTCCACTAAGATTGTTTCATGCTTGATCGCGATGATTGGGCCATGTTGGACATTTGGTGTTAACATAATATAAATCAATGATATTTTAATACAATAATTTGTGAATGGGTGAAAATGTTTTAAATTTTGTGACTATAAATGTTTATCTTTTAGATCGAAAGAAAAAAGCAAACTTTAATTTAGATTTAGATATATGAAATAATAAAATTACGGACTTTATACCAAAGTATTATAATTCGAGCTGCATAATTGTATAAATAAACTATAATTGACTAGATAATATTGGCTAATGAATTTCACTACTTTGTATAACAATGTAATATATGCACACCTGTACACAGGTAGAAAACTTGTACTGCACATAAAACTGTATGAATATCCTACTATAACCAAGTATTCTGGCAAATAAATTATTAATAATATTAATATTATTAATATTAATAATATTATAATAATATTAATAAAACACATATACTTTTGTCTAAACACACTTTTAAACACAGAACACATTCCTTACTTCAAACGTGACTGTGACGATAGCGACGCTCTCAACAAGCGACCGTCACTCACTGTAGCTGGCGTGCAACTGTAGTTGGGTGTAGCGCCTGCGCTAAACCCATTGTTAAGAATTTTCGGTGTGTTTTTAGTATGGCGCGAGGAGATTACGCCGCATCTTTCGATTTAAATCTTTGGCAACAGAGAATAAAATAGAATAAATTCTTCTGCGTTTTAGCTTTAGAAATTCTTCTCCACCCCATCGTCAACCAATTTTTAGTAGATTTTGTTTTCTTTTTATATAATCTAGTGTAAAAGAATATAAGCAACCGTTTGACCAAATTGTAACTAAAATGGCTCGATACTGCCGCGCACTTCACCCGTGTATGAGATAATCCCTCGCAAGGCTGCTTGGAGTTCGGAGAGCCGAAGGCCAAGCATGTTATTTTAATTATGTTATATTATCATGTTATTTTTTTCGTACCTATATCTTATTATCTTAACGATATGATAAATTTTCAGATATTTACTTGTGTTAGTCAAATGGTACCATGGTTGTTGTTTTTTATTCATAATCTCATATACACATTGAAATGGGTAAGTGAAAATCCAAAATAAATTTACCTCATAAAAATAGAACTGTGGCGAACTTACACATACATGTGTAAGTTCGCCACAAATACATGTATTTGTGGCGAATCAACAATGACCCATATTTTTAAGCCATTTCACTACAAATAAGAAAAAAATATCACCGATTCGAACTTGAGACTACAAATTCTGTAGAACATGAGCAACCCAGAAGGGGTTCATTATGGCAGCACACTGGGTTGCAGTAACCAGTAGTAGTGCTTGTTACTTGTGCTGTTGGGTTTCTATTCATGAAAAAGATATGCTATAGCACATTTCTCTCCTCCTTAAAGATAATAAGTAATATTACGTTAGGGTGGAGGTCGTGATTCTCTACAAGAACTGTTTAAAGAAGTTGATATTCTCACTGTATCTTCACAGTACATATTTGAAAACATCTTACATGTTCGCAAAAATAAATCTTTATTTTTGAAAGGTTCTGATGTGCACAGCGTAAACTCGAGAAATAAAAATAAAATAGTGCAACCACAATAGACTGAGTAAAGTAAAAACACATTTATGGGTAATTGTATTCGCTTCTATAATAAAATACCAGATGATATTTTAAATTTGTCCGATTGCCAATTTAAAACAAAAATTAAAAAGATTCTGTATTCTAAGATTTCTAAGGCATATTACAAGGTAGATGATTATTTAGAGGATAATGACGTCTGGTCTACGTTTACTCCAACTCAGCATAATGGATAAGAATAATGTATACTTTATAATGAATGTAATGTAATATGTTTTAATTTAGAAAAGAAAATATAAAAGATGCGATTCCTGTGGCGTTTCTTTGGCCGTTCTTCTCCACAGAGGAATGCACACCTTGGTAGTGAACGTGCCATTCTCTGACGTCGAAAAGCGATTTTGTAAATCTTATTTCGAATAAAATGTTTTGAATTTTAAATTGAATTTTGAATTTTAGGGTTTGTAGCCACGTATTAGATTGTTCGTTAATCATATTCAAGTTGCATTCATCATATTTATTATAGAAACATTTCATTAAAATCTTGCAAAATCGTGACAAACGCTTACCATTCTGTCTGTAGACTAGACTTAATAGAAAATTTGTTTTTGCAGTCAATTTTTGCCGGAGAATACCTGATTTTCTACTTTGTAACCGCATTTAGCTCCATTATAACTGCGATGTATTTCAGTTATTGTGGTTACCTTTTGACATCTGAACTAAAAGTCTTGAAAAAACATTGTATTGTAATTTTATCCTCTACCAACGATGGTGAGTTTATGTGTGCAAACTTAACCTGTATAAACAAAAATGTACCTATCGATAATTATTTTAATTTGTTCCATATATAGAGAAAAATCGAGGAAACGCAAAACGAGTTTTGATGCTGTTACAAGAAAATTTTGATCAATCCATTTATGGTATCTTTAGTCTAGACAATAGATTAATGTTGAACATATTAGTTCGAACAGCCGCCTATGCGATTGTCTTGTTGGAACTCGAACTGCTTTAAGAACTAGGGGTCTTTCAATTTCACAGTGCGTAAGTATTTTAAGATTCAATATTTTTAGAAAATCTGAAGGTTTCATCTAATACTGACAGCTTTGTCTTAACTAAGGAAACCTTTAAATAAAAAAAAATACCGCTAATTTATTCTCAATATATTAACTACATAATATATAGATGCTTATCATCTTTTGTTAGCGTAATCTTAATTTCTCAAATTAAGTGCCTAAATTATAACATTTTTTTTCAGAATCGTTGGAAAAATCAAAGGAATTAAAAATGGCCTGCAGCAAAGGGTCACAAGGAAATTATAAAAAAATAGTTTTTTGTCACTACACTGATCACGGAGTTATTTGAAATATTTGTTTTGTAGCTAATAATAGTATTTAAACTTTTTTAATTAAATCAATAAACACTTACCAATATTTTGTTTGAAATTTGTTTCAATTATAAAAAATATAATAAACCTGACTATAAAAATATAATCAACATGTATCTTACATTTCCTTAAAAGCACATTGAAAATACAACTTATATTACTTTGGGCCTCTTTCACAAACTACATGTAAAGTGTTGATTAGTTACTTTTAGAAATCATTTTCTCTTATATTGAATTATGCACTCGGTTTACTGCATCATTCGATAGCCGATTTTTTTATTATTATACAAAGGTATATCCCCATAACCGGGAATAATGGAGCTGATATACCTTTGTTTGTACGGTAAACGTCCCAAACATTAAATAGAAAATAATAATAAAAAACGGCTATCGAATGATGCAGTAAACCGAGTGCATAATTCAATATAAGAGAAAATGATTTCTAAAAGTAACTAATCAACACTTGTAGTTCGTGAAAGAGACCCTTAGTCTTGTAGGAATTCAAACTGCTTTAAGAACTGCAGGGTCTTTCAATTTCACATTGCGTAAGTTTTTTAAGATTCAATATTTTTAGAAAATCTGAAGGTTTCATCTAATACTGACATATTATATTATAATCTTGTATTACATTATAATAATATCTTATGACAACAATGGGCCCTAAATAAATTAACTTTTAAGAGAGATTATCTTAAATAGGAACAGCAGGAAACTAAATATTGTTCACTCTTAAAAGTCAACAGATCCTAATATTTATAAACAACATAAATAAGACGGTATATAAAATTATAACACTTAAACACCAGTTTTGAGTTAATTTCTATATTGATATGTTTAAAAATAAGCCATCATAAAATTATAAAGGCAGTAGTTATCCTCCAACAATTATTCCAGACGCCATTTCCCTATTGTTCTGATGTTATGTTGTACGAGTACCTTTCTGTTCGTACGACTTTTATACGTTATAGTTCCGCCGCCTTGCTTTGGTGCGAACTTCTTAGCATCTCAAAAATGGAAAGTTAAATAAAGAGCATACCCACGTGACAGTGGATATTTTAAATTCAAACACTACAACAATTAATCTTATTATGTTAATAAGTAATAATGCTTATAAATCGAAGACCTCAACCGACTTTCTCATAGGATGGGATGGGCCTTAAGATGAATAATATGGTCGACGCAAGGCCCGCTTCTGACCGCTCGCTCTTCTTACTGGTCTTATTGGAAAATTAGGAGCGCGATATAAAAAGAGCTCGCTGTTTCATTACACTAGACAAGCTAGATTATCTACTTAGTTTAACTTCCTTTCATTTCAGTAGTGATCGTCGTCCAAACCGCATCTTTTGAAGAGCGCTAAACGAATATGTCATCATCAAAACACCTAATAGTTGGCATAGCTTTAGCAATGGTGTCGAGTTTAATGATAATCTTCTTTATAAATAATCACTAAATGTGTTGCTAAGCGCAAACCTCGAGAACGGCTGGACCGATTTTAATTATGTTTTTACTCATGGATAGAGGGATAATCAGGGAAGGTTTTTACGTAGGTCGCTAGTAATTAATAAAAAAGACGCAGAAAATGTTGGGTCAAAGAATATATATTGTAGAGATTTTTTTGATTGCTTTTGCTTTGATTTTTTGATTGATTTAAGATTGCTGAGAAAATGATGGGAAAGAACCTTTCCATCATTTCTTATATCTTTGTTTTTATAATCCTTATGTTTTTTATCCCAAATAAATGGTATGTCTGTATAAGTAATTCTATTATATTTAAGTACACTTCCCTTTCCTTAGTCGATGGTTGCATCATTTTGATCTTATACCAAAACACGTCCTGTTCGAGCGCAAGCCGACCAATGCCGACTGACTGATTGACCGAGCATAGCTTAGTGATTAGCACGCTCGAACTGTTTACATATACCATGCAATGGAGAACACCAGCACATCCAAATATTACTATAAAAGTTACTGGATTTGATACGCCTACTCGTGCAAATAATAATAGTTTTTGTTTCATCGAAATCGGGCCAGGATTTCCAGTTATAGCGTTGTAAAGTTTCACCGCTTTTAAAATTTTCGTTGATACGCGCGCTACTGCTATGATGTCATAACGCAACAGTCTCTGTCCGATTGCGAGTAATGCGGGGTGTTTACTTTCATAAAATTTGATTGTTGTGGTTTGCAGCTATTATTTTAAGTATTTGTGTTAGCGATTACTTTAAATATTATTGTTATTAAATAAACAGCGATGGAAGAGAGTTTTGTAAAAGGACAGTCGGATAACCTACCAAAAGTCGACATTTTTATGGTTGCGCGATATCTTAGAATGGTGATTTTATAGCCGCAGAATAAAGAGAAATAAAACTGAATAAGTACGTAAAGTAACTAAGATTTTCGATCAAGTTTTATTAACGCTTTTTTAAAAAACTTTTTTTCAATAAAAAATAATAAAAAGGATTTTTAAAGTTTTTTGTTTTTGTCAAAACAAAAAACTTAAAAGGTTTATTTTTGTCGAGTTTTAAATGGCAGGGGTGACAAATATTTTCTTAAGTTCATTTTTAAATATGTACCTATTGCTTTTTTATTTGGTACAAAACAAAAAGTTCATTTCATCACATAGAAATGGATGTTTTGAATTGCTTAATTGATATTGTATTAGGTTTTAAGCTATGTATGTTATATTTAAGGTTTTAACTTCGACCGAGTAAAAAAAAATTAGACTTTTAGAAGCCCTACTTTTACTTTTATAAAATTGAGGCCCCTGGAGCCTTCGTATGTAACATAGTTATAAATTTGCCTGATTTGTTTTAGCTTTAAGGTTTAGGTTTTAATTTTTCTTTTAGATTTTAAGTAATTACGTAAATAATGACACCACTTTCAATGAATTGATATCATCACGTTTAGTGGATTAGTGGGTATTAATAAGACCTCCTGGGACATAATAGATCTATTTGATGTTAATTTATTATAACATTGAATATAACTTCAATAGTAGGTACATTTATTAAATCTGAGTTTTATCACATCCACCAGCAACCATGGTATACAGCAGAAATCTGGAATTATTGTCTTTTGACATCTTAGATGACGATTTTTTAACAATCTTTAAATTGTCACATTGGATTCAATTTATAAGTGGCTCTCTTCGTGTTTCTATCAAACACAAATTTGTGACACCACCTTCAACTTTATACACATTATATGCGTGTTTTGTCTGGATTTTGATGACAATTGCCGTATTTACTTACTTTTTTCAGTGTGAGAGCAACATAAAGTCGGTGACATCTGACTTTATTTTGCGATTATTTGTTTTATTGTTTTCATTAATTAACATCATTTACATATGGCAAAATCAATTTTCTATGAGAGAATTAAACAGCAAGTTGTACGTAAAATTGCAAAAAATTGATCGATGTCTTAGAATCAATCGTCAAAGTTCCATTCAGTCCAATAAAAGACTTGCCATTTTATACAATGTTATTTTAGTTAATATGATTATTTTGTTTATTTTCACTGTAGTTCTAATTTATTTGTATATCGTCAAAAATATTTGCCTAGCTTCTCTTCTTGTCCCTCAAGAGATCTTTGTAACATATGTTGAAATTAGTCTATATTTGTGTATTATACACTTTATTACTTTGCGAGTGAAATATATCAAAAATATTTTAAAAAACAAAAACAACACTGGAAGTGAAGCCCCGATATTGTTAGGATTGAGGTCATTGAATTTTTATAATTATCTCTGGATTTGGATGAAAATTGTAAACGATCAGGATATTGAATCGGAAGCCGTAGTTACCGATGAAGTTGTAATTGGCGTACACTGCCTTTTGGACTGCCTAAGAGATTTAATCACACTCTTTCAGTTTCCTGTAAGTAAAACATTTAAATATACATATTTCCACATCAGACTATTTAAAAATATTTACAGAATATTTATTAAATTCATACTTTACAAATTGTTCTCCACCCCATCGTCAACCAATTCTTGTTACAATTTATTTGGATATTTTAATCTGTTCATAAATTTTCGGGTATATCATAAGAAATAGTTGTATCCTCGAATAACTTTTTATTTTGGTTTTTGTATAATCTTATTGTAAAAAGAAATAAGCAACAGTTTCCACTACAGTGCGGTGCCCTGTTGCCTTAACTCTTAACTAACAAGTAACACGTAAAATTGTAACTAAAATTGCTCTATATACTGCCGAGCACGGCAGGCTCGCGTGAAAAAAATATCTAACCTATAGTAATGTTAAGGAGACAACGCAAACAAAGTAATACGCAGGTAGTGAGGCAAGGCCCAAGCCACCAGTGATTAGGGCTCCAGTGAGGAACCTCCTGACTGTCAAGAAGTACGGCCTTCTGTACCTATCTGACCGTTGGCTCTTGGCTAACAGACCGTTAGCTGAGTCGTCTATCGGGACGATGATTGTTGAATCGACATCCCACATGGCGGCCACCTCGAGAACCAAGTCTATGTCCTTAGTAAGTTTTGCTTTATCGGCTTTCAGTTTTCGTCATGAGGGACTTTTTCGATATCCTGTGAGTAAAAAAATTTAAATACAAATATTAACATAACACGTACACTGAATAATAAGTATGGTATCAATTTATTATCTGCAAACTGCTATAAGAATTTCCTTTTGCTAACAACTGAAATATTACAAATTACATTTTTTTCACAGTTATTGTTTTACGCCAATTTGAGTCCTTCTTTAGTAGCTTCGTATGCAACAGAGAATAAAATAGATTAAATTCTTCTGCGTTAATGCTTTAGAAATTGTTCTCGACCCCATCGTCAACCAATTTTTAGTACATTTAGTTTCCTTTTATATAATCTTTTGTAAAATAATATGAGCAACAGTTTGACCAAATTGTAACTAAAATGGCTCGATACTGCCGCGCACTTCACCCGTGTATGAGAAAAATATCTAAATAAAAATCTCCTGGAGCTAGTGTTCTCCCGCGGTAATTCCTCGCAAGGCTGCTTGGAGTTCGGAGAGCAGAAGGCCAAGCATGTTATTTTAGTTATGTTATATTATCATGTTATTTTTTCGTACCTATATGTTAACGATATGATAAATTTTCAGATATTTACTTGTATTGGTCAAATGGTACCATGGTTGTTGTTTTTTATTCATAATCTCATATACACATTGAAATGGGTAAGTGACAATCCAAAATAAATTTACCTCATAAAAATAGAACTGTGGCGAACTTACACATGTTTTTTGTGGCGAATCAACTTTGTGGCAAACCAACAATGACCCATATTTTTAAGCCGTTTCACTACAGATAAGAAAAAATATCATCGATTCGAACTTGAGACTACAAATTCTGTAGAACATGAGCAGGCTTCTGGGTTCATTGAGATTTATTGAGGGTGACAGCTGTTTAAAGAAATTGATATTCTCACGGTATCCTCACAGTACATATTTGAAAACATCTTATATGTTCGCAAACATAAATCTTTATTTTTGAAAGGTTCTGATGTGCACAGCGTAAACTAGAAATAAAAATAAAATGGTGCAACCACAATTTAGACTGAGTAAAGTAAAAAATACATTTATGGGTAATCGTATTCGCTTCTATAATAAAATACCAGATGATATTTTAAATTTGTCCGATTGTCCGTCAAATTTAAAACTAAAATTAAAAAGATTTTGTATTCTAAGGCATATTACAAGGTAGATGATTATTTAATTTACTCCAACTTAGCATAATGGATAAGAATAATGTATACGTATACTTTATATTTAATGTAATGTAATATTTGTTTATTTGGAAAAGAAAATATAAAAGATGCGATTCCTGTGGAGTTTCTTTGGCCGTTCTTCTCCACAGAGGAATGCACACCTTGGTAGTGAACGTGCCATTCTCTGACGTCGAAAAGCAATTTTGTAAATCTTATTTCGAATAAAATGTTTTAAATTTTAAATTGAATTTTGAATTTTAGGGTTTGTAGCCATGTATTAGATTGTTCGTTAATCATATTCAAGTTGCATTCATTATATTTATTATAGAAACAGAAATGTTTCTATAATAATATATATGTTAATGAAAATTAAAATCTTGCAAAATCGTGACACACGTTTACCATTCTGTCTGTAGACTAGACCTAATAGAAAATTTGTATTTGCAGTCAATTTTTGCCGGAGAATACCTGATTTTCTACTTTGTAACCGCATTTAGCTCCATTATAACTGCGATGTATTTCAGTTATTGTGGTTACCTTTTGACATCTGAACTAAAAGTCTTGAAAAAACATTGTATTGTAATTTTATCCTCTACCAACGATGGTGAGTTTATGTGTGCATACTTAACCTGTATAGAAAAAAATTTACCTATCGATAATTATTTTAATTTGTTCCATATACAGACAAAAATCGAGGAAACGCAAAACGAGTTTTGTTGCTGTTACAAGAAAATTTTGATCAATCCATTTATGGCATCTTTACTCTAGATAATGGATTAATTTTGAAAATATTAGTTCGAACAGCCGCCTATGCGATTGTCTTGTTGGAATTCGAACTGCTTTAAGAACTAGGAGTCTTTCAATTTCACAGTGCGTAAGTTTTTTAAGATTCAATATTTTTAGAAAATCTGAAGGTTTCATCTAATACTGACAGCTTTGTCTTAACTTAGGCCGTCCGCACATTGGGCCACTAGACGCGGCCACTAAACGCGACCATTAGTGGCACAGTCAAGCCACTAGACGCAGCCACCAATCGCAGCCGCTAGTGGCTTAGTGGCAGCCACCAGTCGCCGCCACTACTTTTGGCTGAATTCCGTTCATTTCCGTCGAGAGCTTGCAGGGGTTGAACGCGTTTGTGAAATGGAACATAATGCGTTCGGTTGCGTGCTTACAGCAAGACTGACGTGTGTTGGTGGGGACGCGGGCGCCGCGAAGAAGCTGGCTACTGTGGCCGAGTGTGCGCGCGATGCGAGCGACAAAACGCGGCCACAAGTAGCGAGCTCGAGCCACTCCCGCAGCTTGTGGCTCGAACGCGGCCACTCGAACGCTCAGTTTGCGCCGATACTATACAAAATGTATGAAAAAACTTGTCCGCAGTTTGTGGTCGCGTTTAGTGGCCGCTTCTAGTGGCCCAATGTGCGACGGCACTAAGGAAACTTTTAAATAAAAAAAAAATACCGCTAATTTATTCTCAATGTATTAACTACATAATATATCGATGCTTATCATATTTTGTTAGCGTAATCTCTTAATTTCTCAAATTAAGTGCCTAAATAATAACATTTTTTTTTCAGAATCGTTGGAAATTCAAAGGAATTAAAAATGGCCTGCAGCAAAGGGTCACAAGGAAATTATAAAAAAAATAGTTTTTTGTCACTACACTGATCACGTAGTTATTTGAAATATTTGTTTTGTAGCTAATAACAGTATTTCAATTTTTTTAATTAAATCAATAAACACTTACCAATATCTTGTTTGAAATTTGTTTCAATTATAAAAATATAATAAATGTAAGATCAATATGTATCTTACATTTCCTTAAAAGCACATTGAAAATACAACTTATATTACTTTGTCTTGTAGGAATTCGAACTGCTTTAAGAACTACAGGGTCTTTCAATTTCACATTGCGTAAGTTTTTTAAGATTCAATATTTTTAGAAAATCTGAAGGTTTCATCTAATACTGACATATTATATTATAATCTTGTATTACATTATAATAATATCTTATGGCAATAATGGGCCCTAAAGAAATTAACTTTTAAGAGAGGTTCTCTTAAATAGGAATAGCAGGAAACTAAATATTGTTCACTCTTAAAAGTCAACAGTTCCTAATATTTATAAACAACATACTTAAATAAGACGGTATATAAAATTATAATACTTAAACACCAGTTTTGAGTTAATTTCTATATTGATATGTTTAAAAATAAACCATCATCAATACTAATAATAAATCTGTAAGGGTTGGTGAGGGAGTAAGTTACTTTGTTTTCAGAGATATCGTGTTTATAGTCTCTATACATGATACTAAAACTAAATTGACCATTTTTAGAATTTGGTTCTGTATGTATGTATGTATGTATGTAAGTATGTATGTTTTCCATAACTCTTAAACGAATCAACTGATTTTCATGAAACTTGGTAAATAAACATTTAGACGTACGGGACACGGGACAGGCTACTCTTTTCTTTTTCAACGTGGACGAAGTCGCGGGCGCCAGCTAGTAAAATAATAAAGGCAGTAGTGGTCGATACACTGGTGCATGCACTGGCAAATATTGCAAGTATGACAAGTATTGCCAATATGATTAAGTGTTGTCTGATTTCTCTTGTTTTTGTTCTTGTATTTTATATATTGGCTAAATAAAATTTCTTTTCTTTCTTTCTTTCTTTCTTTCAGTAGTTATCATCCAACAATTATTCCAGACGCAATTACCTTATTGTTCTGATGTTATGTCGTACGAGTACCTTTCTGTGCGTACGACTTTTACACGTTAAAGTTCCGCCGCCTTGCTTTGGTGCGAACAGATACAACTTTCTTAGCATCTCAAAAATGGAAAGTTAATTAAAGAGCATACCCATGTGACAGTGGATATTTTAAATTCAAACACTACAACAATTAATTTCTCATAGGATGGGATGGGCCTTAAGATGAATAATATGGTCGACGCAAGGCCCGCTTCTGACCGCTCGCTCTTCTTACTGGTCTTATTGGAAAATTAGGAGCGCGATATAAAAAGAGCTCGCTGTTTCATTACTTTATTTTATTTTATTTTATTTTATTTTATTGAAACACCAACAGCACACAGAATCATTCAGGTCATATTCATAAGTTACAAATTACATGTTTACATCTGTCTCTGTTAAAAAATAATAATTTAGAACAAAAAAAAAACAATAATTAAATCAAAACAATAAAATTAATGCACAATAACATATAAGGACAAGAAGCAGAGCATCCACACATTACACTAGACAAGCTAGATAAGCTACTTAGTTTAACTTCCTTTCATTTCGGTAGTGATCGTCGTCCAAACCGCATCTTTTGAAGAGCGCTAAACGAATATGGCATCATCAAAACACCAAAAAGTTGGCATTGCTTTAGCAATGGTGTCGAGTTTAATGATAATCTTCTTTATACTTAAATAAAAATAAATCACTAAATGTGTTGCTAAGCGCAAAACTCAAGAACTGCTAGACCGATTTTAATTCTGTCTTTACTCATGGATAGAGGAATAATCAGGGAAGGTTTTTTATGTAAGGTCGCTAGTAATTAATAAAAAAGACACAGAAAATGTTGGGTCAAAGAATATTTATTGTAGAGATTTTTTTGATTGCTTTTGCTTTGATTTTTTGATTGATTGAAGATTGCTGATAAAATGATGGGAAAGAATTTTTCCATCATTTCTTATATCTTTATTTTATAATCCTTATGTTTTTTATTCCAAAGAAATGGCATGTCTGTATAATTCTATTATATTTAAGTACACTTCCCTTTCCTTAGTCGATGGTTGGGTCATTTTGATCTTATACCAAAACACGTCCTATTCGAGCACACGCCGACCAATGCCGACTGACTAATTGACCGAGCATAGCTTAGTGTTTAGCACACTAGAACGGTTTACTTACACCATGCAATTTAGTGCGCTAGCTAGTGTACGAGATGCGCTAGCGCGGCAGAGTCCATGCGATCGCACTAGATTGGATCACTAGCTGTCTAACTTCCTTTACACAATACAAATTTTGCACGCTAGCGCTCTGCAAATTGGATAATGTAATGGGCGCGGAGCACAAGCAGACTGCGTGCGAGTTAGTCGTACATATATGTGCATTTAGTTACGACGTCCGAAAACGATCTGAATTGTTTGGGGTTTTTACTACACTCGTGCGTTGCACGTATAAAAATGAATATAGGAAAAGTCAATTAACTTGGTTATAGACATAAATGTTTTTCTATGCGTTAACCATGAAAAAGACTAGGATCATTATATTCACCGAATTTCATCATATAATTCATAAAATCTTCGTAATATCCTATTAAGAAGATGATTTTCTTGAAAATACAGGTTACTCATCGCACCAAAGATGACTTCACTTCACCGAGACACTGCTTATTTGATGAAGAAAAACTTCAATGTTTTAAGAGAAAACTTAATTCGTACGAACAGTATTCGAGAGTTTACGTACGACACAAATTCGCATCTACTTAAAGTGAGCGCGACCTTACGGGGAGACCTACGAGTATATACAGTAGTGGACGTCCTGCGGCTTAGATGATGATGATGAGTATGCTAATAAATTGATTATGGCTGGAGCGAATTGCATAATTTTATAAAAACATTTTATTGAATACTTAACCAAGAAAATAAAATATATACGGTTAGAAAAATTAAAACATTTTATCACCCACGACATCCACATTGAAATGGATTCTTCTGAATTACACAAAAATATATGTTAGTTTCAACTGGTGGCGTGAAAAAAAAAAACAACTTACGAGGTAAAATTCAGACAATAACTATAATAACTAACTACAGAAACTATACCTAATATAAAAAAATTACCGAAGAATTCATTTTATATAGACCTCTGACCATCAAAATTTCAAAGAAAAGAGTAACTTTTACATATTGTTATGCCTGATTTGTTTTAAGTAATTACTTGATTATTTATATCACATTCGATGAGTGGATATTAGATAAGAACATAAATGTTTAGAATGTAATTATAATTAAATATCAGCTTTGCAACGCAAAATCGCAGAACTAACATGTATAGACAAAATGGCCACAATTTTAAAAACCATGGAAGGCTGATGTAATGGACTCAGATTAATGTGATCAGAACAGCCCAAATTTTAAAGGGGCCTAATAAAAACAACCAGTGCTGTCTTCCACATAGAAATGGATGTTTTGAATTGCTTAATTGATATTGTATTAGGTTTAAAGCTATGTTAACTTCGACCGAGTAAAAAAAATACCCAACTTTTAGAAGTCCTACTTTACTACTTTTACTTTTATAAAATTGAGACCCCTAGAGCCTTTGTATATAGTCCTTTGTAACATAGATATAAATTTGCCTGATTTGTTTTAGTAAATTAGCTTTCAGGTTTAGGTTTTAAATTTTCTTTTAGATGTTAAGTAATTACGTAAATAATGACACCACTTTCAATGAATTGATATCATCACGTTTAGTGGATTAGTGGGTATTAATAAGACCTCCTGGGACATAATAGATCTACTTGATGTTAATTTAATTTAACATTGAATATAACTTCAATAGCAGGTACATTTATTAAATCTGAGTTTTATCACATCCACCAACAACCATGGTATACAGCAGAAATCTGGAATTATTGTCTTTTGACATCTTAGATGACGATTTTGTAACAATCTTTAAATTGACACATTGGATTCAATTTATAAGTGGTTCTCTTCGCGTTTCTATTAAACACAAATTTGTGACACCACCTTCAACTTTATACACATTATATGCGTGTATTGTCTGGGTTTTGATGACAGTTGCTGTATTGACTTACTCATTTCAGTGTGAGAGCAATATAAAGTCGGTGACATCTGACTTTTTTTTGCGATTAATTGTTTCATTGTTTTCATTAATGAACATCATTTACATGTGGCAAAATCAATTTTCTATGAGAGAATTAAACAGCAAGTTGTACGTAAAATTGCAAAAAATTGATCGATGTCTTAAAATTGATCGTCAAAGTTCCATTCAGTCCAATAGAAGAGTTGCCATTGTATACAATGCTGTGTTAGTTTATATGATTATTTTGATGATTTTCACTGTACTTCTATTTTATTTGTATATCGTCAAAAATAATTGCCTATCTTCTCTTCTTATCCCTCAAGAGATCTTTGTAACATTTTTTGAAGCTAGTCTATATTTGTGTATTATACACTATATTACTTTGCGAGTGAAATATATCAAAAATATTTTAAAAAACAAAAACAACTCTGGAAGTGAAGCCCCGATTTTGTTAGGATTGAGGTCACTGAATTTTTATAATTATCTCTGGATTTGGATGAAAATTGTAAACGATCAGGATATTGAACCAGAAGCCGTAGTTACCGATGAAATTGTAGTTGGCCTACATTGCCTATTGGACAGTCTAAGAGATTTAATCACACTCTTTCAATTTCCTGTAAGTATAACATTTAAATACCTATTTCCACATCAGGCTATTTACAAATATTAACAGAATCTATATTAATAATTTCGTCAAGGGGTACGGTAGACTCGATCGAAACCTTACCTGAATAATAAAACATAAAAAAAATAAAAATTTTGGAACCGACAACACAAGTATATCCGCAAAATTCAGATTGTCGAGTATTTTGTTAAATTCTAATGGTGCTGACAGACAAATCGCAGTCGCTAAATTGTGGTTAATAAATATAGTAATAATAACAGTTAAACTGTCATTATTACTATATTTATTAAACACAATGAACGATGCTATACGAATCTATGACTTGCTTTGCCTTTAATATTCCTTGAAAACCGATAACTACAGAAATATTTACCTACTGTTACGACCGAACATTCTCGAAGCGTTTGTTTGTCATAACAAACAAACAGCGTGTTGTTGTTTCTCATAAGGCCTGGACGTATGGAAATTTCCATACGTAGGAGGAAGCCCCTTCTTGTGTCAGAGCAAATTGTTCCTTATGGTCACGACACAAGGTTCACATTCCATTAACCCAGAAAGTTTTTAGTGCTTTCCAAAACCATCGCGGCTGACTGCGCGTGTATAAATACGAGTGCCATCGCTCGAGTGGCACACAGGCTGAGCGCACGCATCGCATCGCTCTCGGCACCCCGCTGCCGACTGCCCGCCGTGCCCCGCTCTACGCCGCGCCCCGCCGCTACCCCGCTACGGCCGACCGAAGATCTCTTCGTCCGCCGCACACTCGACCATCGCCTTGCCGTTTCGCCGTTTCGCCGATTCGCCGAGTCGTCGTCAAGACCGCGCGGCGCTAGTTGTCACAACTGCAAGGTTGACGCAACTAGTGCCTAATACAAACCCGCTACGTTTTGCGGTCACATCGAGGGTAACCTAACGGTGACAACAACTCGGTGTGGGCGTAGACCCAAGACGCCTGTAAGCCCACCGGGACTTACAAACTTGGACGGGGTTAGAACCACCGGCCTTGGGGGTGACCCCTAGTCGACGCTAGCCGTCTCCCTCCCAACCTCTCCGATCCTTTTCTTCCCATTCTCTATCAGTCGTTTGGGCGGACAAGATAGTGTTCGCGGTTCACCTTGTTGCGTAGGGGCTTACGAGCCCTTGCGTAATCGGGAGTCCCGGAGCGCCCTACCCTCCTCTGATAGAGCAGTTAGGGCTTAGACCACACACGCCGGCGCGCCATCAGCACGCCGGTCCGGGGGACTCTCCCCCGCGGACCCCCCCCGCTATCAGGATGGAACGTGCCACCCTGATAGCAGCCCTGCGGCGGCTCCTAGCGGACAGCCCCGACGAAGTCGAGGCCATCCTCCGGGAAGCCAACCAGCCGCCCCCAACGACCCCCGCGTCACCCGCGTCACCCATGGACGACACCTCATTCGTGTCTCCGACTCCGTCCCGCGCCCCGACACCCGCGTCATTCTCGCAATCAGTCTGCGAGTCGATCTCAGACTGTGAGTCGAATGACGACTTCGTCACAGTCGTAGGGCGTAAGAAGCGCCGTAAAAGCGCGCCCTCTCCCTCCTCGGCCCCGGCTAAGAAGCCGGCAACCGATAAGCCACCCGCTGGCAAACGACCCACCCCCCCACCTGCCCCTAAGGCACCTCCCCCCATTGTCGTCCAAGACAGTGGGAAATGGACGGCCATCCGTAACGAGATGGCCCGTCGGAACATCGTTCCCCTCCGAGCCTCCTCCAGCGGCTCGTCCATCACCGTGAAGGTTCAGTCCATCGCGGAATTCCGTACCCTGACGGAACTACTCAGGAAGGAAGCCATTTCCTTCCATACGTACTCCCTTCCGGAGGAACGTCACCTCCGCGTCATAGCACGCGGACTCCCAGCCTCCCTGAGCGAAAGCGACATCCTCGAGGATGTCAAAGCTCAGGACTTCCCCGTCCTCGAAGTCCATCGACTTCGTTGCAGGAGTCGCGGACCGCTGAACCTAGTACTCCTGGTACTAGAGCACAACGCTTCCGCGAAGCGCATCTTCGGCGCCTCTACAATCTGCGGATTGTCAGGCGTCAAGTTCGAGCCGCCCTACAAGCGCGGCATCATTGGCCAATGCCACCGTTGCCAGTACTATGGCCACTCGGCCCGCAACTGTTTTGCGAAGCCGAGATGCGTCAAGTGCCTGGGCGATCACGGCACCACTGACTGCCAACGCCTCAAGGACTCGGTCGAGCCCCCGGCGTGCGTCCTCTGCGGCGAACAAGGGCATCCCGCCAACTACCGCGGTTGTCCTAAAGCCCCCAAGCGGAAGGCCCAAAAGGCCCCCCGCCGTGGACCCTCTAACCCGCCTTCTCAAAGGCCAGCCCCCCCAGCGCTCAACAGCGCCTCCCATTTCCCTCCACTGGCCAAACCGGTGGCCAGTGGAAACACACAGGCGCGCGTCCCCGCCCCCGCCCCTGTCCCCGCTTGGAGGAAGCGAGACCCTAGGGTCTCAAACCCCCCACAAGCACCCCCGCCCCGCCCCCATCACCCGGCAACAGCTTCACTGCTGCCGGCTGCCTCCCCGAGTTCGTTCATGGACTTCGCGAGCAAGCTCTCGGAGACCGTGAGCATGAGAGAGCTGATTACGGTCGCTCTCGAATACCAGAAGTGCAAAGACACTTTCTCCCTCCTCGACCTAGTCGCACGCCACGCGCAGGTCTTCGAAGCCCTTGACCGGCTTCAAACCCCCCACCACCACTAAAACTAATGGCTCCTCCAGCCAAAAGATTAGCCCCCTCCTCACTCGCATTAGCGTTCTTCAACGCTAATGGCCTTGTTGCCCAGAAACATGAAATTGACCAATTCCTCACTTCCCACCAGGTCGACGTGATGCTGATTCAAGAAACCCTCTTGAAACCCAGCAAGCGCGACCCCCGACTCTCTCAGTACCTCACAGTACGCAACGACCGTGCCACCGGCCGCGGCGGTGGCACACTCATCTATTATAGACGATCCCTCCATTGCATCCCAATGGACACCCCCCCCCTCATCAACATGGAGGCCTCGGTCTGCCGTCTTGCTATGACTGGACATCCTCCAGTCATAATAGCATCGGTTTACTTGCCCCCCCCCAAAATGCCACTTAGAAGCGATCTCGAATCGCTATTCGCACTCGGCGACTCCGTCATCCTGGCGGGGGATCTAAACTGCAAACACTCCAGGTGGAACTCCCATTCCACCTCAACTAGAGGCAGGACACTCGACAGACTGACAGACATCCTGAACTTTGAGGTCATCGCACCTATAACTCCCACACATTACCCCGTCCAACGCAACTACAGACCAGACGTAATTGACATCGCTCTCGTCCGCAACATCTCCCTTAGACTCATAGGTATTGAGACTCTCCACGAGCTCAACTCCGACCATCGCCCAGTCTTACTCAAGCTAGGACGGCAGACCGAACGCTTCCCGCAAACTACCACCACCATTAACTGGAACAGACTGAAGAAGTCCCTCGGGAACCTCTCTCCACATCTGGACCAGATCCCCGACACCTTTAGCGGGTCAGACAGCACGGGCGAGGCAGTCCGAGTCCTCAACCGTCACCTCCAGGACTGCATTAGCAGCTGCTCCCGGGAGGTCCCAGCGGCGAATGATCGTCGCTGGGAGCTCCCCGGAGACGTGAGGAGGCGGCTGAGGGCGAAGAACGCCGCCGCCAGAGCCTATGCCTCGTTTCCTTCCGAGGAAAACCGGACGCGACTACGCTCTCTGCAAAGAGAAGTTAAAGCTCGCATCTCGGAATTCCGCAACAACAGTTGGGCCCATCTTTTATCTGGCTTGTCGCCAACTCACCAGACCTACTGGAGGTTGGCGAGGTCGATGAAGATGGACTCCAACTTAACCCAAACCCCCCCTCTAATCCGACCCAACGGCCCTCCGGCGTTTGACGACGACGAGAAGGCCGAATACCTTGCCGACTCCCTTGAGGCGCAATGCTCGCCCAGCCTCCAGCCGGTCGACGTAGACCACGTCGCCCGGGTGGAGGAAGAGGTCGAGCGTCGCTCCTCACAAACACCCACTGACTCCCTGGATCCAGTCACCATAACTGAACTGATGGACCACATCAGGAAGTTAAATCCCAAAAAGTCGCCGGGAATCGACGGTATCTCTAACAAGCTACTGAAGATTTTTCCGCCGATCCTCTTGTCCCTTCTTCTAAGCATCTTCAATGCAGCCTTGCAAGACCGCTTCTTTCCAACCGCTTGGAAGGAAGCTGTCGTCATCGGTATTGCAAAGCCGGGCAAGGATAGAGCCCAACCATCAAGCTACAGACCTATCAGCCTCCTCAGCTCCATTGGGAAACTCTTCGAGAGAATCCTAATGAAGCGCCTCTCGAATTGTCTAAATTCGAAAGGCATTCTCATTAATGAACAGTTTGGCTTTAGAGCCAAACACTCTAGTGTCCACCAAGTCCACCGGCTAGTAGAACACATACTGACAGGACTGACAAACAGACCACATCGCATCAACACCGGAGCTGTCTTCTTCGATGTTGCGAAGGCATTCGACAAGGTATGGCACGCCGGGCTGATATATAAACTATATCAGCTCGACGTGCCTGAAAGTCTCGTACTCATAATACGGGACTTTCTAACCGATCGTAGCTTCCGCTACAGAGTGGAGGGCACCCTCTCTACCCCCAGACCCATCAGGGCTGGAGTCCCCCAGGGCGCAGTTCTCTCTCCCACCCTATACTCCCTCTACACAAACGACATCCCTCGCTCCGAAAAGGCCGAACTGTCCCTTTTCGCTGACGACACATGCCTATACTTCTCCGCCCGACACAGAGGCTTTCTCTCACGCACCCTCCAAACCGCCGTCACCTCTCTAGGCGACTGGTTTCTCAAATGGAGGATCGAGGTCAATCCCGAGAAGAGCGCAGCAATGTTCTTTTCTTGGGAAAACACCCCCACCCTCGACGACACACACCATCGTGCTACAGTAGACAAACGCACCCTCGGCCAGATCACCCTCAACGGTCAAGTCATACCCTGGGTAGACAAGACCAAATATCTAGGTGTCGTCCTCGACACCAAACTCACCTTCCATTCCCACATCAAAAGCGTCCGCGATCGAGCGGCGTTTGTCCTAGGACGCCTATCCAGCCTACTAGGCAAACACAGTAAAATGTCCCTTCGCAACAAGGTTACACTCTACAAGGTCTGTGTAAGACCCATTATGACATACGCCAGCACTGTCTTCGCACATGCTGCCCCTACAAACATCAACGCTCTACAAAAAATCCAAAACCGCTTCATGCGGAATGCCGTGAACTCCCCATGGTATATCCGCAATGTAGACCTACACTTTGACCTGGACCTTCCGTCGATTGTCGAGTACATTAAGGACCTTGCCCTTAATTACTACGATAAGATCCCCCAACACCCTAACCCGCTAATTGTAGACTCTCTTGTCTACACCCCCGATCCCGATGATCGAATCTCCAAAACCTACAGGAGGCCTAGACATGCACTCCTTGACCCCATAGACCCCATTACGGCCGCTAATGCCGTTTTTTATGACCTAGCAGATGATGTCTCTCAATCGACATCTAGACACCCACGGAGAGGCAGAAGGCGAGGTAGACCTCCCAGACCCTCCCGTGGAAACCGCTCTTAGTGTACTAACACTAACAGCATCCGTTGTCTAATAACGGAACTCTCCCCCACTTCACAGCCATCAGGGCTGTTCTCTACCACCTAGACATGTCGTTCAACCGACAACTAGGCACTTACGGAGAGCCAGAAAGAGGTTCACCTCCGTGACCCCTTCCGGGTCCCCCCCCCCGTGGAGCGACCAGTAAAACATCCGTTACTGATCACTACTCCCTGTCCCTAGTCGCGGTTCTTCCCGAACCGCTTGTTGCAGGGCTAGGTAGCGTTTTTCCCAAAACGCTCGCCTTGAGCTCGGTAAAGCTTCCAAAGTCCCGGGACTAGAAGCTACAAGCAACCGTGAGGGGTTTTAGTGCGGTAAGAATCCCACATAACCATGTGAATACTAGCAGTCCAAAGTGCTGTCAGTCCCTTCACAGGTACTTTTTGAAAGTTTCCCCTGGCGACAACAAAAAAAAAAAAAAAAAAAAAACGAGTGGCACAGTTCTGCAACAACAAGCGATACGAAAACAACTCTTGGAAGCTTTTGCGAAGATATTTGCGACAGTGCATTATTGACACGTTGAGTGAATTATTTACGACTTTTGGCAAGTTTTACGGTTTAATTGGAAAAGCTCTGTTATTTTGGAAGTCATCTTGGTCTGCGTAAATAAATCGTGTTCTTACAACCCTAAACGGCATTTTAACTCACCCCGCACGTAACACTACATTTTGTACCTAAATGTGTATTATGAGTCACATTTCACCCGATCGAAGCCGGGTTTTCATCTAGTATTTATTAAATTCATGCTTTACAAATTGTTCTCCACCCCATCGTCATATTAATATAACACGTATATACACTAAAATAATATGTATGATATCAATCTTATTATCTGCAAACTGCTATAAGAATCTCCTTTTGCTAAACAACTGAAATGTTACAAATTACATTTTTTTCACAGTTACTATTTTACGCTAATTTGAGTCCTTCTTTAGTAGTTTGGTATGCAACAGAGATTAAATTCTTCTGCATTAATGCTTTAGAAATTGTTCACGCCGTCGTCAACCAATTTTTAGTACATTTTGTTTTCTTTTTATATAATCTAGTGTAAAGGAATATAAGCAACAGTTTGAAAAAATTGTGACTAAAATGGCTCGATACTGCCGCGCACTTCACTCGCGTGTGAGAAAAATATCTACCGAGATAGCCGCACTCTCCTGGAGCCATTGATCTGAACTATAGATGCGGCGTAGCAAGCAGAAAGCCCCGAAATCTTTGGTAGTATTAAAATCATACTCGCACTAGCGAGCGACAGTGCGAATTCGTCCACTTCTCTCTCTTTCTCTCTCGTGTGGACAATCTCGAGTGGACGAATTGTACTACTACCATTATTTACGGGCTACGCCGTGTCTATACTCCCAAATATACTTATAAAGTCTTTGCCTGGAGCTAGTGTCCTCGCGCGGTAATTCCTCGCGAGGCTGCTTGACGTTCGGAGAGCCGAAGGCCAAGCATGTTATTTTAGTTATGTTATATTATCATGTTATTTTTTTCCCATATCTTAACGATATGATAAATTTTCAGATATTTACTTGTGTTAGTCAAATGGTACCATGGTTGTTGTTTTTTATTCATAATCTCATATACACATTGAAATGGGTAAGTGATATTTTTAAGCCGTTTTTCACTACAAATAAGAAAAAAATATCAACGATTCGAACTTGAGACAACAGTCTGTAGAACATGAGGAGGCTTCTGGGTTCATTATGGCAGGGCACACTGGGCTGCAGTAACTAGTAGTAGTGCTTGTTACAGAATGCCACCATAGAGTAACCAAACTTGTGCTGTTGGGTTTATATGCGTGAAAAAGAGATGCTAGAGCCCATTTTTCTCCTCCTTAACGATAATAATATTAGGGTTTATAGCCACGCATTAGATTGTTCGTTATTCATCGGCAATTTTTTATCGCCAATTAGTTTTTGCCTACATGTAATTTTTTTTTTTATTAAAAAAAAATACATTAATTAATTCATTAATGAATTAACAAGGAAAAATTACATAAAATTTATTTTAAACCTAATTATAGTTTAAATAATAGAAAGGACCAAAATCTTGTTCCCCTAATTGTTTTGAGCAGTATATTTTATTGTAGAAACATTTCATTAAAATCTTGCAAAATTGTGGCACACGCTTACAATTCTGTCTGTAGACTAGACCTAATAGAAAATTTATTTTTGCAGTCAACCGGAGATAAAATGATTTTCCACTTTGTACCCGCATTTGGCTCCATTACAACGGCGTTGTATTTCAGTTATTGTGGTGACCATTTGACATCTGAACTAAAAGTCTTGAAAAAACAATGTATTATAATTTTATCTTCTACCAACGATGGTAAGTTTATGTGTGCAAACTTAACCTGTATAGAAAAAAATGTATCTATCGATAATTATTTTAATATGTTCCATATATAGAGAAAAATCGAGGAAACGCAAAACGAGTTTTGATGCTGTTA
Organism: Synanthedon formicaeformis; assembly: GCA_945859745.1. Classification (NCBI taxonomy): domain Eukaryota; kingdom Metazoa; phylum Arthropoda; class Insecta; order Lepidoptera; family Sesiidae; genus Synanthedon; species Synanthedon formicaeformis. Next base: position 9,638,509 of record OX243957.1, read on the forward strand.
CAAGAAAATTTTGATCAATCCATTTATGGCATCTTTACTCTAGATAATGGATTAATTTTGAAATTAGTAGTTCGAACAGCCGCCTATGCGATTGTCTTGTTGGAATTCGAACTGCTTTAAGAACTAGGGGTCTTTCAATTTCACAGTGCGTAAGTTTTTAAGAAATTTTTAGAAAATGAAGGTTTCATCTAATACTCAGCTTTGTCTTAACTAAGGAAACCTTTAAATAAAAAAAAATACCTCTAATTTATTCTCAATGTATTAACTACAGTATACACTCCGCACAAAAATTAAAGGAGCAAAAAAAAAATTCAAATTTTTAGGTTATTTTCAACAGGCTATAACTTGAAGACGAATTTTTTCCATACTTTACATGAATTTGAAAAATCATAAAAAAAGGAGCTTTTGATAGTTTTTTTGAAAAATCAAGCGCTGTATCAAAAATATGGAGAAAATCATAAATGTTAAGTGTATCAAAACATCTCAAAACAAAATCTCAAAAATTTTGTAGGTCAGATTCAAAAACTAGACACTTGGAGCTAAAATTTTCTGTTTTTAAATTTACTGTACGAATATTTGTCTTCAAGTTACAGCCTGTTGAAAATAACCTAAAATTTGTATTTTTTTTTTTTGCTCCTTTAATTTTTGTGCGGAGTATATATCGATGCCTATCATCTTTTATTAACGTAATCTCTTAATTTTTCAAATCAAGTGCCTAAATTACAACATTTTTTTTCAGAACCGTTGGAATAATCACAGTAATTTAAAATGGCCTTGTAGCAAAGGGCCACAAGGAAATTATAAAAAAAAATAGTTTTTAGTCACTACACTGATCACTTAGATATTTGAAATGTTTGTTTTGTAACCAATAACAGTATTTAAAAATTTTTTAATTAAATCAATAAACATTTACCAATATTTTGTTTGCAATTGATTTTTTTATATTAAAGATATAATAAAACTGAGCATAAATACTCGTATGTCTGGCTTTCATTTCTCTTAAAATTGAGAACGCAATTTTAAAAAAAATGAAACTTTAATTGTCTAGTGTTTACCATCAATATAGCAAGGATGATCCAGGACCTAACTGTATAAAATTCCAACGTATGGACAATTTTTTTCAGGAAAGTTTAGTTGAAGTCTTAGTACCTAAGTATTTTAGACATCCTAATATTTGGGTGGATATCCGTCAACTGGGACAGATGACCTTAATTTTGATAAAAATATCTATAAATAATAAAAAAAGAAATAAAATGGTTAGAAAAATAATCTGATTTTTTGATCTGGTATTTGAATAGTATCTGATTATTTGAATATTTATTATGCTAATAACTAGTGAACCATCCCACTAACCCGCGTGGCACAAGGCTAGGATTTTTTTTATGGATGTTTTATTATCGATCAATTAAGTAAAAACCAGTCTGCGTCGTTATCAAATAAATTTTTGAAAATGTAAAAAAAAAATTCATAACCTTCTCGCACAAGGCTGAAATTTTAAGGCATATTCTATCAATAGTTTAAAAAGATTATGGAAAGAGCCAACCTGTTCTGGCTGTTGCAAGTGCCTGCCAGACAAGTAATAAGGGCGTCCCAAGACTATGTGACATGAAGGAAAAGTACCTTAAATATTGTAGATAGGATATTCTGTTCAAAGAACAGAATTTAAATTCAAATTACATTATTTAAAGCGTACTGCCAATCTCTGTACACGTGCGTTCTGTGGGTCGACTACTCGCAGAAGGCATAGAGTGCTCTTAGGGTGCAGTACAACAATGGATTCAGGGCGCTGTTGGGGCTGCCGCGACACTGTAGCGCATCGGAAATGTTCACAAAAGCTAGGACGGACAGTTTCCACGCTATAGTGAGGAAGAGGATTGCCTCATTGATGGAGCGGACGCGGGGCAGCTCTAACAGCCTCCTGAATACTATATCTATGTGTGTGAACTGTCACTTAAGAAAGATGTGGGCACAAACCACACTTTCGGTCTGTAAATATTATTATAATACTAACTTAGTTTTTAAGTTTTTCTTGTATTACTAACACTAATATGGACAAGTGTCTGAAATAAACTTATTATTATTATAGTTATACCAAATATATTTTTTGTAATTAACAGTAAGTAATCTAGTTATTGTGCACTTAGCAACATAGATATACCTACTCACTCGTACATTTGCCTCATTTGTTTTAGGCTTAAGTTTTAAATTATCTATTAGATTTTAAGTAATTACTTGAATAATGACACCACTTTCAATAGTGCATTGGTGACTATTAATAAGACCTCCTGGGAATAGATCAATTTGATTTTAATTTATTACAACATTGGAAAGGTGACTCTAATAGTAACTGCATTTCAATCTGTGACTATTATTAGATCCACCAACAACCATGGTACACAGTATAAATCTGGAATTATTGTCTTTTGACATCTTAGATGACGATTTTGTAACAATATTTAAATTGTCACATTGGATTCAATTTATAATTGGCTCTCTTCGCGTTTCAATCAAACACAAATTTGTGACACCACCTTCAACTCTAAGTACATTATACGCGTGTTTTGTCTGGTTTTTGATGATACTTGGTGTATTGACTTACTCGTTTCAGTGTGAGAACAATATGAAATCGGCAATAAGTGATGCAGTTTTCAGATTAATTATTTCATTGCTCTCTTCAATGAACATATATAACATGTTTCAAAATCAGTTTTCTATGAGAGAATTAAACAGCAAATTATATGTGAAATTGCAAAAAATTGATCGATGTCTCAGAATCAACCGTCAAAGTTCCATTCGATCCAATAAAAGAGTTACCATTGTATACAATATTATTTTACTTATGATATCTTTTGGCTATATTGTCTCTACAGTTGTATTTTATTTACAAATCGTCAAAAGTAATTGCTTACCTTCGCTTCTTCTTCCTCAAGCTGTATATATAATATGTAATGAAATTGGTCTGTATTTGTGTATTATACACTATATTACTTTGCGAGTGAAATATTTAAATAATATTTTAAATAAAAAAAACACCACTAAAAGACAAGCCCCGACATTGTTAAGATTACGATCGTTGAATTTTTATAATTTTCTATGGAGGTAGGGGAGTATTGTAAACGATCAGGATATTGAATCTGAAGCCGTGGTTACCGATGAAGTTGTAGTTGGCGTACACTGCCTTTTGGATTGCCTAAGAGATTTAAACATACTATATCGATATTCTGTAAGTAATTACATTTAAATAACCTATGTATTTCTACATCAAGCTTTATTTCATAAAGCTAGGTCAGATACTTTTGAAGATATTGAAGATTTTCTTATCGACCCTTTTTCTTTGCGGTCCAGTGTATTATATCACTCATATCTGAATATTTAAACATTTGATTAGAGGGAGGCTGTTAGTGTTTTAGACATTTGTTTGGAGGGCTGTTTTAGTCAAGTCACTAGACTGACTAGTTTTTGGAAATTATCTCGGGATCTGCTACTTTTGATTTGAATTTTGCCTGTTTTTACAACTAATACTAGAAAAATCATCGAAGAAGATCTCATGGAGGACATATTGTTTAGTTTTTCATTTTGCTGGCAAATGTCAATTTTGCTGTGGGTTTCAATTTGTGATCAGAGGTTAAATGGTGCTAACTTCGCAACAATAGGATAAACTGGAAAATTGCATAAGTAACTATTGGTTGATTTTTGCGTTATTTCATAAAAACTATTGCCAATTTCGGTGTGATCTCAGTCGTCATTAATCATTAGGTTATTTTTTTTCTTCTTATAGCGGTCCGTTCGTTCTTATTTCAGATATTTACTTGCATTAGTCAAGTTTTGCCATGGACGTTATTTTTTATTCATTATTTCATATACACAGTGAAATGGGTTAGTAATATCTTTACTTCGTTTTAACTAAAATATGAAAAAAATCACCGTATACAAGGCACACTGCGCTACGCAGGCAAATGTAGCCGTCTTGCTGCTGTGAAAGTAACCAGATTGTTACAGAAAGACACCTTGAAGTAACAGCACATGTGCACCTTGAAGTATCGGAATTCTGTGCGTGAGAAAGGAATGCTTATCGATAATATTCAAAGACAGTTCTATCATAACTGAGTTAGATAACGCAAACGAAACTAATTCACACCATTTCTGTTGTAGTTTTCAGAGTGCTTTTTAAACGTAATTTGGTAGAGTACACAACCTCTACGCAGTTATTACTGATTTCTGATAATATTACGGTTTGTATTTGTAGGTAATATTATCCTAATATATTGTTTATAAATCATATTCAGATGTATTTACAATATTAAATGCAGAAACATTATAAAACGCTTGCGGAATCGTGGCACACACTTCATTTTGTCAATCTAGACTAGACCTAATAGAAATTTTATTTTTTTTTTCAGTCAACCGGAGAGAACCTGATCGTTTACACAGTACCTGCGTTTGCCTTCACTGCAGCTGAATTATATTTATGTTATTGTGGTGACCATTTGATATCTGAGTTTAAAGTCTTGAAAAAACAATGTATTGAATTTCTGTCTTCTAACAGCGATGGTGTGTGCAAACTTAACCGTTTACAAAAAAAGCAACAGTACTTATAAATATATAGATTTTGTAAAGTATTTCGTTTACAGAAGAAAATCGACGAAACGCAAAACGAGCTTTGATGCTGTTACAAAATAATTGTGAACAATCCATATATGGCATCTTTAAACTGGACCACGGATTGATTTTGAAAATATTAATTCTCACAGCCACCTACGCGATTGTTGTGTTGGAATTTGAACTGCTTTATTAATACGGATTTACATTTTTACAGTGCGTAAGTTTAGTCAAAAGTTTCTTACCTATGTCTTTATATTTAAGATGCAGTAATAACATTAATATGATTTAATATGGACGACAGCCGAAAAGCGTGATATGAAAAGGTATTTTCAGGATCAAATAGGTTTGGTTAATATTTAAAAAAAAAATTGGAGGTGGAAAATGAAAAATACAACACCTAAGAAAATAATAATATGAGTCTTATAACGCCCGACATCTTTATCGCTGTGACGACTGTGGCGCCGCCGCGGTAACACAAGCTTTTATATTTTGGACGATCCTTTAGGAACACAAATTTTTTTCAAGATAAAAAGTATCCTATCTGGTCTGTGTAAATATATTAATATGTGTGCCAAATTGCATAAAAATCTGTTGAGCTTATTTTGCGTGAAAGAGTAACATTCATGCATAGGTACATCCATAATTACAAACGTTGAAACCAGCGTAAAGCTCATTCGCTTCGAGCGTTGTTTTCGTGGCCCTCAGGTTTAGATGCTTTAGGCGATGATCTACGTCACTTTCTTATTTTATTTATTTTATTTATTTTATTTATTTTATTTATTTTATTTATTTTATTTATTTTATTTATTTTATTTATTTTATTTATTTTATTTATTTTATTTATTTTATTTATTTTATTTATTTTATTTATTTTATTTATTTTATTTATTTTATTTATTTATTTTATTCATTTTATTGTATGGAAATTTACAGGTACAATTACATAGCAACAGTCGTGAGTAAATAGCTTAAACCTAAAAAAACTATAACAACGATAATAAGAATAAAAGTAAAAATAAAATAAAAGGTCTTAGGTTTCTTAGGTCACTTTCTGAGTATTTAATCTTAATTTGTCCACGATTAAGGAATTAAATGTCTAAATTGCAAAATTTTCAGAAGTGTTAAAACAAAATCAAGGACGGACTTCAGCAAACGGGCACAAGAAGATTTTCAAAAAATTTTTAGTCACTACACTGTCCATGTAGTTTTAGTATTAAACTAATAAGCACTTACAAATATTTTGTTTGCAATTTAACTTTTTGTGTTAGTAATATAATAAACCTGAAAATAAATATGTCTGGCTTTCATTTCTCTTAATATTGAAAACACAACTTCAATTTTAATCACGTGATACATTGATCACGTAATTATTTGAAATGCCTAGCTGTTTTGTAACTAATAACAGTAACTAATAAATATTTTTGTATCTAAACTTTAATACCGTAAACACAACTTTAAAATAATATTAATAATCATATTAATAAACATGTGACAATAAAGTGTCTTAAATAATTTCACTCTTAAGATTTCCTCAACTTCAGGAAAGTTATAAAATGTTGTTCGTTCCTAAAAAATAAAAAGTTTTGATCATGATATTAAATGCGACAGATATATAGGACGAAAGTAATTTTGAGTTAACTACAAATATTTTATTTATTTATTTTTTATGTCAAGGTCGACAGACAGGATGAAGGTCCACTTGATAGTAAGTGGCTACCGTCGCCTATAACACAAGCAACGCCACAGGTGTTACTTGACCAGCGCAGGATTTAAAAGGAGTGATTAGGAAGGGCGATAGCTTCCAAACTCTGTAAATTTTAATTTTGGTAAAAAAATTAAACTTTTTTTGTAAATTTTACCATTTTTGTGTAATTTGAGGAGGTTTTTTTTATTATTTTTTTTTGCCACCCCCCACAAGTTGGATTCTAAAATATCTTTCACCTCGAAATTTTTTCGAAAATTTTGATTTGTTACAAAATTTTTATTGGACTCTAAATGCTTTGTCATCTTTTTTGAAAGATCATTTAAAATATGTTTGGTAAGTATATTTATTGTAGTACTAGTATATTATATATAGCTAATAATTAGGTATAAGTCATTCATGATTAATGGGAAGTATTATCTATTTTCATAATGTGAAAGGTTTTATTTTATTCAACGCAATATAACGAACTTAGACGAAAGTATAAAACATTAAGATAGAAAGAAAACATTTCATGTTACAAAGGAAAACTGTTCTAAGCCACTTGAACCACAGTAAAAAATATGAAAATGAATCAAGTGTAATTTATTATGAAAAAAAATATATAATACGAGTAATGTTACACTCACTACCGGCCCATATTAATTTATAACAAGAGATCAATTAATACAATCAAGTCAATACAATTAAGGTCATACCAATTTGAAAAAAAATACATTACTTCCTACTTTTATAATAATAGTAGCGTGTTACTATCCAATTTCGTACAAACCTCTCTTGAGGATTGTTTATATTTAATTTAATACTCTTTTACTAAAAGTTTTTTAATTATTTAACAGAAACGAAATATCAAAATGATAACTACGTAATTCTGAATATTTTAGAGGTAGAGTTCGTTGAGAGTTTTTCAATTTTTCATTTCGTCGAGAGGTCCTTGTCGAGTGTAGTCAAGTTTAGTACGCAAGGTTTTTTCTAAATAGCAATGTCCTTATTGTAAGTAAGTAGCCCCTTTGTAAGTATTCAAGACTTATCGAGTTTATTATAGGTTTCATATAAGAAAAAGCTAAAAATTTATCATCTATGATCAATGAAAACAAACCAATATTTACTGGACGCTCGGATTATTTGTTAGGATATCTGAATGTAGCGTGTTCTTATATCGTTATAGTTAGGTAGAAAGTCATTATAAAATCCTAAACATATATTTTCATACCTTTATGGTACCTAGACAAGTAATGGGATATCCCAAAATTTTTTGGAGTTTACTCCTTAAGACTAAATTTGCATATCGATACATCAAAGCAACACTGAGATATTTTGCTAAATTGATAATTTTGAGTTGTCTCACAAAAACTTATCTTAAACCATGTGTTCTATAGGAGCAACACTAAATTATGTACTCAGGTTTTTGCCTATGTTTTGCCTACGATATTTAACTAACTCACTACTTCATTTTAAAGAAGAAACAACGAAAAAGAAAGCAACAGTGGTATAGAAAGAAATAACTCATTGACGATATATCTCACTGTTGCTTTGTGGTATCGATATATACACATATAAGTCCGAGTATAAAAATTTATCCGAGTAAGATAAAAATTGTCACGAATGCGTGATGTTATTATGCGTTATTTTCATATTTTAATAATTTTGCAATAACATTCTCATATAAGGCATTGTTTGAGATAAATATTCATACAGGAAACTTTTATAGCTAAAGGTTAACTGTAATGATTTCTCACTTATTATACCTTAATAGAAAAAATCCAATCTATTTTCTAGCAGTTCAACTTAATCTTTAAACAATTTGCTCTGACTTATAACATTAAACTATATAAGTAATGGACGAAATACACGATCAATCATTTGACGTGAGTCCAAACGACTTAAATCAAATGGAGCGACGCCTAACATTGTGCCCACACACGGTCAGTCCAATTTTCTGTCATTTATGCGTTTGACCGGGTCGAGTGACGTTGACATGAGCTCTGATTCGAAAGCACGGCAAGATGCCACGGCATAGTGTTTCTACCAAGGAAGATAGAAATGTATTCTATCCTCCTTGGTTTCTACACTCACGATCAGTTAGCGCAATGAACTGACGTGACGCGACGGCGCGATTTGAAATCCAGTACTTGACATCAAGCCATCAGTCATTCACGATCAAATTTTGGCTTCACGTCAGTCAATTTGACGCGATGGACTGATCGTGTATTTCGTCCATTATGCATATGCAATAAGCATGCGGTTAGCAATCAGGAATCTATAAATGGACTGGTCCTGTTAATGGAGTCTCCACTGTAATAGCATTCCATTTAAAAAAGGAAATTAATATTAATATTAGTATCAACTAATTTCATTTTAATGATTATCAACTAGTACTCCTGGGACACAAACATTGCACAAATGGATTTTATAGTGTATTAATATCAAATGACGTTTTGATTGGCGTTTCCTCATAGCAACTAACAACGGTCATGGAAAATAACGTTGATTTGGACTACCTATCATCAGATATGTTAGATGAAGATTTTATAAGAATTTTTCAATACTTGCACTGGATACAATTTATATTTGGCTCTCTTCGCGTTTTTATTAAAAACCAATTTGTGACTCCACCTTCCATCGCATATATGTTATATTCGTGTTGTGTCTGGGTTATTACATCAGTGGCCGTTTTGACTTACTGTTTTCAATGTGAAAGTACTATAAAATCAGCAACAACGGATTTTATTTTCCGATTTAATATTGTATCATTTTTGTTAATGCAAATCATTCACTTGTGGCAAAACCAGTTTTCTATGAGAGAATTAAACGTTCAATTGTATTTGAAATTGCAACGAATTGATAGATGTTTTAATATAAATGGTCCAGTATGCATAAAGTCTAACAAAAGATTTGTTAATTTCTCCTGTGTTGCCTCAATATTGATATGTTCTTTCTATGCGTTTACTGTAACAGAATTTTATTTGCAAATAGTCAAAAATACATGTCTCCCATCTCTTCTTGTCATTCAAAGCACTTTTGTAACGTTAATTGAAGTAGCTTTATATTTATTTATTATAATCTTCATTTCTTTAAGAGTAAGGTACATTAAAAATATTTTATATAACTATAGTACCGTTAAAAGTCAACCACCATTATTAGTAAGAATATTACGCTTCCTTGACTTTATCTGGATTTGGATGAAAATTGATAATGATAAGGATATTACACCAGAAGCTGTCGTTAGTAATGACATTGTAATTGGCATACACTGCCTTGTGGATGCTCTGAGGGATTTAATGACGCTGTTTCAATATCCTGTAAGCAAATAATTAATATTATTATAACTGTAGCTAGTAGATCACCTGTTGCTTGATTCTTGACCATGCACATCATTCTGTACGTAGCAGTGATATGTTAAACAAGACAGGATGCGCCCTTACCATACTACTAGTGACAAAAATATGATCCTCCAATTTGCACCTAGTTACTAAAAATTATTTGTTTTCATTGCCATCTTAATACTTATTTTTATTTCTTGTTAGCGTATTCTGTTATTATAAAGTTTTCTCATTGGTTAGTTGGACATATCACTGGTAAGTAGGCATTTTCGTATCTTTCATCGCACAGAATGAACACCCGTCATTGGTGCCAATTTCCGATTTTGACACCGGCGCGTCGGTGCCACGTACTATGAGCGTTAGCCTTGTCCTTACGAAGTAATATAGAAGTCATTGGTACGTAGGTATTTCTAAATATTATCTTTCGTTTTTTCAGGTTTTTATATGTGTTACTCAAATCGTACCTTGGATGTTATTTTCAATTCATTCAATCATATATTCAGTTAAATGGGTATGTGTGGATATTTAATGCTATTTGAATTTAAGTTAAGAGCGTTACAGAATCAGAATCACGTTGGAGTGAAAATTTATGATCTTCAGTAGTTTCAGATGTTTAATTTGCAGATAAGATGTTAACGTTATATTATTTGTAGTTTTTTAATCTAGTACATGGCTAAAAAATATTTTAAAATGAATTCTTCTTAGAACAGTTTTTAAACAGCCTTTTTCAAATTAGCGGTCGCAGATAGCCTACGCAGATAAATATACAAAACATTAAAAAAATTATGAAACAATGTTTTAGAACATAAATGACAACATACTAGGTCGAAAAAAAAAACCAGAAATATCTCAAATTTGATCCTAAAATAAGACATTTAATATCACAAAAAATTACTAAAAGTGACACTTGATTATACTTTTCATGAATGAAAATTTAGAGAAATCGTATATTTTTTACAACTATTATCTAATAAATTATATGAATTTTTGGAAAATCAATATTTTTATAAGTTTTTCACATATAATTTTACTAATATCTCACTTAGAAAGAAAGAAAGAAAGAAAGAAAGAAAGACATTTATTCACTGCACGAAGGACATTAACATGACATTACATAAGAAACAGAAACAACAAAAACAAAATGACACAATTAAATTATTAAAGCTAGACAGGTAAGATGTGTGTGTCCTCGCGGCAGTGAATCGGATGCTGGCTCAGCATTGTGCTGAGACGCTGGGAAAGCACCTGCAGCGCTGATTTTCAGCCAGCACCGTGTGACTCACGCGAACGCCATACACACTCGTATATATTATATAATTTACATAGATATATTGATAGCTTAAATAATTAGATACATAGATAAATATAATATAGCAACTTATAATGCAATAATAGTAATAATAGATAATATAGTAGTAAGTTCAATAATTTCAATAAATAAAAAAAAAAAACAAAAAAAAAGCATAACCCGATTCCAAGTCAATTGCAAATGGAAACCATCCAGGGTTACACAAAGTATACACAAAATTTCATCCAAATCGGTTCAGCTGTTTAGGAGGAGTTAGATGAATAAATGCTGGATATAAAAATTATGATTTTTGGAGCGTCAACAAATGACCCCTAAGCTTACGCCTAAAGGTGTATCTGCTAGGCGCTCCTTGGATAGGAGGAGGGAGATCATTCCAGCATTTGGACGCAGCAAACTTGAAGCTTCCTCGAAACGCCGTGGTCTTGTGCACAGGCACGGCAGCAACTGCCCCAAACCTGCGCGCACGTTTGGACCATTGGAGCTTCCTAAAAAGGTAGGACGGCGTTTCGTACCGTACCACCCCAAACAGCAGAGTAGCCAGATGAAGGCGTCGGCGTGCAGACATATTCAAAAGACCAGAGGCGCTCAAATACGGAGTGATATGGGAACGAGGAGGTATGTGAAAGCAAAAACGAGTGCATGCGTTTTGCACTCGTTGTATCAGCCGCTTAGAGCGGCCGGTAATGCAGCCATCATACACGACATCACAATAATTTAATCTAGATAATATAAGCGATTCACAAAGTGTGACACGCAAATCGACACTAAGGTAATCACGTACATTATATAGAACTTTGAGGCGATAGAAGCAGTTGCTCACAACTTTCAGGATGTGACTCTCGAAGCGTAACTTGCCGTCCATGAGGAGGCCGAGGTTGTTTGCTTCCATTACCCGCTCTATTGGTTCGCCCATGATGGCTACATCCCTGCCGGTCAGAGCTTCGAGACTATTATGGATTTGATGCTTAGACCCGAAAACCACGTATCTCGACTTGCCCGGGTTGAGAACCAAACAGTTCCTCTCCGACCAAGAGGAAACACGATCGAGGTCCGCGTTGATGCAATCCACCGCAGCAGACATGTCCGAAGGCGAGCTGGAGAAGTACAGCTGCAGGTCGTCTGCGTACATATGGTATCCGCTGTTCTCTATACTGTTAATAATGTCAGCGCTATACAATATAAACAGCAGAGGACCCAGAATTGAACCCTGCGGGACTCCCCTTATCACAGGACAAGAGGAGGACCGCAGAGCAACTCCATCCATCCCACGCAACGCAACAATCTGCGCACGGCCTGACAAGTAACTGTCGAACCACCTCAACGTAGTGACATCAAAGCCATAATAGGACATCTTGGACAACAGCAAGGGCACGCTAATGCAGTCGAAAGCCCTGGAGAAGTCTAAAAGCGCCAATATAGTACCTTTACCAGCATCCCTAGCCTGCAAAATGTTATCGACTACGTCAAGTAATGCAGTAGCTGTCGACCGACCCTTGCGAAAACCAGACTGCAGTTCAGGGAGGATGCCGTTTTTCTCCAGGTATTCCGACAGCTGGTCGCACACTACCCTTTCTATTATCTTCGATGCACAAGGAAGGATGCTAATGGGACGAAGTTCGGTTAGGATCATAGGATTAGGTTTTTTAGGTAACGGTATCACTTGAGCGATTTTCCAGTCAGTTGGGAACGTCATAGTCTCTATGCTTTTGTTAATTATATGTGTCAGTATATCAGAAATTTTCGGAAGAGTCATAACTATCATGTCAATGTCAATCAAGTCTAGTCCCTTCGCCTTTGTTCTAATTGAGGTAATTATTTTTGTAACAGTCGCAACATTCGTGGGGGAAAGAGTAAATTTACTGTCACTGTATCTGTCAAATTCATAACGCGTCAGGTCAGATATTGTTACGTCCCATTTTCCAGGTGTATTAAGGAAGTGCTGGTTCATTAAATCTGGGTCATTAAAATTTGTAGGTAAATCAGTTTGTGTCTGTGAGTCGGAGAGAATAGTTCGCTTCAAATTTTTCCATAGGGTCTTTGAGTCAGTAACGTTATTAATGTGGTGTTTGAAGAAGGCACGCTTCTCGTTATGAATGGCTTCGACCACAACGCGTTTCAAGTCCAGGTAGTATTGCTTATGAACCTCACTGTTCGAACGTTTATATTTAGCATAAGCTTTATTCCTAAGGCGCATCATAAGCTTCACATTGCTTGTTAGCCATGGTTTGGGTGCCTCCTTCACCACTGTTGTCCTTTCAGGTGCATGTTTATCAAAAAGTCTAAGTAAAAGTTCGTTAAGTAGTCGAACCATGGCACTCACGTCATCAAGTAAAAGTATTCGGTCCCAATTTGTGGCGTCAAGGTCTTTGTTAAAGTCAGCTAAGTTCATGTCTTTTAGAGGTCGGTAGGTAATACGTCTTGGTGTCGGTTTCCTTTTCTTTATGTCAAGCTCGGCCGTGATAAAGGCATGTCTGCCCAGATCTGGGATGTGCCTTACGTCCATAGACACAACTCGAGCGTCAGTGCAAAACAGGTCAATAGTAGTCTCGCTATTTTCGGTAAAGTGTGTCGGTTCACTTACATGTTGCGTCAAGCTAACTGATGTTAAAAATTGTGTCAAACATTTAAACTTTGTGTCCGTTAATATCTTATCTGCAAACTAAACACATCATGGCATTATGAGCCGCCGCGAATCATAAATCACTCCAAAGTAATTCTAACTCTGTAACGCTCTTAAACTTGGCCTTGATACTTTGACTGTGCGACAATTTAAATTACCGCAAAATTCTTTGCATTTTTACATTTATTTAGAATTTTATTGTTCAAAATGTGTGTATTTTTGCTTTGGAGCTAGTAGGTAATAGAATTTTTATTTATTTATTTATAGTCTACTGGAGAAAACCTGGTCTTTCATATTATACCAGCTTTAACTCATATACTAATGCAGATACTTTTTGGTTACTTTGGTAGTATTCTTACACATCAAATGAAAGTAATAAAGAAGCTGTGTATAGCGATTTCATCATCAACGAATAATGGTGAGATTATTTTTTTATAGTTATAGTATTAATTATAGTTGATGGTTATATTATAGAATGCATTCTTCTTCTTCTTGAAAGATTCATTTGAATGATATAATAAAATCTAATTGAGATTTTATTAGAAGTAAAAAAAAAAAATTTTTAGCAAAAAAGTCCCTGAAACTGTCAACGTCTAAGTATTTGTTTTCCCCGCTAACTAATTCGATGTGTACCATCAATTGTATTTTTTTTTTGTAAATAAAAAAATAATAAAAAAAAAACGCACTTGGCGACGGCTTGGAAGCGTCGCTAGTTTGGAAGCGTGGCCACAAGTGTCGGCGCTCTGCGTGGAGACTGGAGACTGGCGACGCGACGACGTCGCCAGTAAAATGTATGCGAATAAACTGCGTCTCACTCACTAGTGTCCAAACCGGTGGCCAAGACGGTAGCACGCGTGTTCTATGTTTAAATTTTGTGTGTTTTTATAGTAAAAAGAATGAGTTTCGATACCGAAAGTTCATTGTTGAAATACAAAAGCGTCCATTCTCTATACGAAAACTGAGAGAACTGACTGGCAAACGGTAGCCAAGACGTCACTGGCCACTCAATTTGGCGACCGTGGGTAGCCACACCTACGTCGCCAGCGACGTGGCAGTGGCGTCCCGGTGAGGTAGCGCTCTTATAGTCTGGCTTATCACAGTCATCACAGATACATTGTCAGTCAAAATGACTACCAATCAACGCAGACAGCAGCGAAAACCACCAAAATCTTAATCTGCGCGAACGCCTCACAGGCCCTACTTTCCAAAACACGCAACGCTAGCGACTTCTTGCAAGATGTGCTAATAAAATTCTTACATTATAAAACAAATCAATAAAAATCAAAATCAAAATATATATTTATCAATTAGGTTTCTACAACAAACTCATTATAGATTTAAATTGACTAGGGTTACGGAAAAAAGCCAAGATGACGATCCTGATAAGAAACCCCGAAAGAAACTCAGGATACTATTCTCAGGATAAACTTAAAAACTACTGCATCGATTTTCATGCCGTTTTCACCAATGGATAGAGTGGTTCTCGAGGAAGGTTTTAGTATATAATTTACAAAGTTACGCGGACGAAGTCGCGAGCAGCAGCTAGTATAATATAAAATGACATAATTATAAAGGTATGAAATGTTTTTTGACTACCCCATTGAATTAATAGTTAGATTGCTTTGTCTCAAAGGTCGAGTTCGATTCCCGAGAGAGTTACCTTTACAAATTTTAATTAACTTTTCAAAGTTGTGTCTGGTCTGTATTTGAAAGGAACGTTGCATTTCGCTGCATTTTGGTAGCCCATCTGGAAGTAGTAAGACGGTGGCCCTTACAGAAGATCACCATGAAATAGTAGCAGGTGTGCTGTTGTGTTTCGGTAAGTGAGTAAAGGATGCCAAAGCCCATTTCGCTTTCCCTTCCTAATACCTATACTTAAGAATAGTCCTAGCCATCTACCATCAAGTAGACCGTCAGAATGTCTGTCGAGTTTAACATTTTAAAAAATTTCAGATGAAAATCGACGAAACGCAAAAAAGGTTTTGATGCTCTTACAAGAAAACTGTGAATTATCCCTTTATGGCATCTTCAAATTGGATAATGCATTGATTTTAAAAATATTTGTTCTAACCGCCGCCTACACTATAGTTTTGTTAGAATTTGAACTGCTGTAGTAACAACAGGTAAAACTTATTGTAGCTTAACTTAGATTGATGATATTAGTACTTATTAGATGATATTAATAATGCGTGTGCTAGGTTCTATGTTTGTGTTTCATTATTAGCTTAGCTTTTAACAATATTAATTTAAAAGGCTTTCTACAAAGCTCTAATTAATATGTATCCAGCATGATTAAGGTTACTGAATTTTGACTTATAGTCATATTATTGAAGTGAGTCGACAAATGTTTTAAAAAAATTCAATTTTGATTAATATTTTGGGCAAAACCTATTGATCTCTTAAATATGACTGTGTTTCCTATTATATGATCTGTATGTTCGGTGGTACTCGTATTGGATATCCTAATACTGTCAAGGTAAAAAATAATAAATTTCAGAATGTAAAAGTTCATATAAGAAATGTAATACTATAGTAAAACAGTCTTAAGTTATGTACACCTTAAATTATATAACATTAGTTTAAAATTAAATTATTCCAAAAATCTTCTGGTAACTGCAGGACAATCGGTATACTATAGTCATTGTCAAATAGGAAGTCACTAAACTTAGTTGAGACTTCACTGACACACTTGTTTTTGTTTTTACTACACAATATTTGAATAGATAATATTGGAAGTGAAAATAAAGTGAAAAGTTACTTCCTACATAAAACATAGCTATAGCAGCTGATAAGGAATCCTGTTATAAAGAAATGTTAATATTATCTAAATTATGCTATGTTTACTACAATAATATCTATAGCATATAATTAGTGTTAAAACAGAAAAATGTAAGCTTTTGGCATCTTACCTGTAAGTGTTATACTGTGTTATAAAATTAAGCGCCTGTTTCACAAACGTCAAGTAGGCCAAACTGTCATTTAAAGTCACCTGTAACCGGGGATAATGGAGCTGATATAACTTTGTACGGTAAACGTCCCAAACATTAAATTAAAAATAATAATAAAAATTTGGCTATCGAATGATGCAGTAAAACGAGTGCATAATTCAATATAACAGAAAATGATTTCTAAAAGTAACTAATTAACACTTTACTTGTAGTTTGTGAAAGAGGCCCTAAATGTTATAAAAATAAAATTGTGTCGTTACTCAAATCTTTTTTTTTTAACATATTTGTTGTACATCAAGTATACTAATTTCCTTGTTTAACACTCTTTCCATTAGTGAAAACCGCATAAAATTCGTTGCGTAGTTGTAAAAGTTTTAACTGTTCTAAGCGTACATACGGAGCGACTTTATTTTATACTAGCTGGTGCCCGCGACTTCGTCCACGTTGAAAAAGAAAAAAGTAGCTTATCCTGGGTCCTGTACGTCTAAATGTTTATCTACCAAGTTATATACCAAGGTACCTGATAAAAATCAGTTGATTCGTTTAAGAGTTATGGAGAAACATGACCAACCCTTACAGATTTATTATTAGTATTGATGACTAAAAGTATAACCAACGATTATTACAATAATTTTGTGTACGAGTTTGTAGCAAAGAGGGCTGCTAGTACGAGAACATCAAAGATCAATTATTATTTCATTTGTACCATTTATATTAGATAATAGCTGGTCCCGCGAATGTTAAATAGCCTAAAACCTTTCTCGATAAATGGACAACACAAAAAGAATTTTTCAATTCGAACCAATGGTTCCTGAGATTAACGCGTTCAACCAAACAAATTCTTCAGCTTTATAATACGAGTATTACTAGCTGATGCCCGCGGCTTTGCCCGCAAAACTTTGTAAATTATATACTAAAACCTTCGGCGTTATACTAAACCTAAAACTAAACCTAAAACTAAAACAGACGCGGCGGAGAACTTTGTTATATGTACACTCAGCGGCACGGAATCTTGGCCAAGCGCT
Source organism: Synanthedon formicaeformis (assembly GCA_945859745.1). Classification (NCBI taxonomy): domain Eukaryota; kingdom Metazoa; phylum Arthropoda; class Insecta; order Lepidoptera; family Sesiidae; genus Synanthedon; species Synanthedon formicaeformis. Next base: position 9,656,038 of record OX243957.1, read on the forward strand.
TATCTTGCGATTACAAAGTTGTTAGTGTTTATAATGTATTTTTTGGTATGAGGTTGAGACGAAAAATACTTCTGATTAGTTCTAAAGGGTAATTTATTATGTTTGAGTGCAATTTGACATTTGTTTTTAGCTTTAGTTAAATCGAGTCATTTGAGCGACTAAGTAAAATTTTTAAACTCCGTATTTTAAAATTGCGTACTATTCAGTTATCAAACATCTGTTATTTTATGCTTCTAATCCAATATATGGCGGTGCTAAAAAACGAAAAAAATTGCCCTTAACACCAGCTCAGGTTACACAAGCCATGCCATTAATCAACCAAGGGTTGACACAACGCGAAGTGGCTACAAGGCTTAACGTACCACATTTTTCAATGCAATATGCTTAGAAACGATACCAGGAGACTCGTGCCTACACCTGCAGACCAAGTAGTGGAGGTGAAAAATGCACGCCGGCCCAGGATAATCGCTTAATTATCCTTGAAATTCTGCAAAATCGCTTCCTCACTGCGGTTAAAATCCTCTTGTGACTCCAAATCACAAGAGGTGTTATTGTTAGCGAGCGTACGGTGAGAAGACATATGGAGGAAGTTAATTAGAAAGCCCGTAGACCAGCACGCGGCCCAGAACTTCTCAGACAACATCGAGTAGCAAGACTTCATTTCGCCCAAGAACACGCCAACTGGACTAACGAGCACTGGGCCAAGATTTTAATCATTGAAGAGTGTAGGATAGCTTTACGTGCACCAGATGGTCGAGAACGAGTGTGGAGAAAAAGAGGAGAATGGTTTTTACCCATCACCACTACACAAACTGTGAGTTTTCATGGTGGCTCTATAATGGTGTAGGGAGGAATAAGTTCCGACGCTCGTACCGAGTTGGCTGTCATCGATAACCGGCTAACTGCTGCTCGATACATTAAAGATATCCTTCAGGATCATGTTTTACCGTTTTTGGGGTTCATTGGCAAGACTAATTACTCCTAATGCACGATAATGCACGCCCACATGTCGCACATTGCGTTAATGAATACCTTTAAGAGGTCAGAATTCAAAAATTGGCGTGGCCAGCTCGTATTCCTGACCTAAATCCCATAGATAATATCTGGGACATGCTTAAAAAGAAGATAAAAAACAAATTTAATCCCCCACGGACACGTACTGAGGTCCGAAATGCTGCTTGGTCTGTATGAGACGACATACCGCAAGTTGAGGTCAAAAGCATTATCCAAAGCATACCAGATCAAATGCAGGCAGTTATCAGGGCTACAGGAGGAATTACCTGATATTAAAATTAAAACCTTATTGTTAGGCAGTTAAACGGTTAATTGTCATTAAAAAGGATTGAAAACCTAAAAGAGACACTTATTGAACACACCTGGTCTATAGTTATGGTTAAAAAAGTATTAAAATGCAATTTATCGCAAATTTCTGTGTTGGCCAAGTTTCCGTGCCGGTGAGTGTATAATATGTAGTGATTTATTTTATTTTCTTTCGAGAACAGTAATAACTGCCAGACCATACCAATAGACAGCTCCCATGAAATTGTTACTTGTACATACAAAAAGATAGAGGCGAGTCCGAAACCAATTTTATATAGTTCATTACCATAATTGGTCTTACGATCTTATCGAACAAATTAACGACTCGACAAACTAAATTTATTTCAAATTAGTTGCGCCCTGCGGCTTTGTTTGCCTGGAAATTGACAGCTTGGTTGGTGATGCCATTGCTTAGGCCATTGCCTTTGCGTGGGCACTTAATATTCCACAATGCAAATTATATTAGGTATATTACCTATCTTAGACATCTTAAACGTATCCGTATTATTGAAAAACATTCAGGAACATCTATTACTCATAATGATAGTTTATAGTCATATGCACATCTATACTAATATATAAATAAAGGAACTACTGGTTCGAATTGAAAAATTCTTTTTGTGTTGGATAGTTCATTTATCGAGTTGAGAACGCGGACAAAGTCGCGGGCACCAACTAGTTTATAATAAACGTTTTAAAAACATATTTATGAAAAGATTCTTTGGATGTTTATGCACTTGACTCTACATAGTCAACTTTATCCCTGTTTATAATTTGCAATGATTTGAATAATTTTAATAAAGTCAGGAAATTGGAATACTTTGGACATATCATGCGCGGCGACAAGTATAATCTCCTGCAGTTGATCATGCAGGGGAAAATACAAGACAAGACGTAGACGCAAGCTGAGCAGATGACGTAGGTATACTTGTTGGCTCAAGAATCTCCGCGAATGGTATCGCTGTTTCGAGCCGCCGCCTCGAGGGTTAGGATAGCCATAATATTAGCCAACCTCCGATAGAAGATGGCACTACAAGAATAACAAGAAAGATTCACATTTTATTGCAAAAGTTGAAAGAATAGCTCCAAGATCCGAACCTTATAATAACAAACATTACATCTTTTTAATATTAGTGTAGATTGTATGATTTGTATGTGTACAAGTTTCAACATACTTAATTAATATAAATGAACAATTTTATTTGAGACAAGATAAAGACATACATTAGCAAGATTAGTTCTTCATATATAATGTGAATTGACAATACTATTAGGAAATTAAAATTATAGGTGGAGTCGAAAGCGTCACAATTTTATACACATTACCTACAGGTTCATGTGTGTTACTTTTTTCTTTATCAATTATTTGTATTTATATGGTTAAGTGGGAACTTTTAAAAGGAAACTAACGCATATCATATGAGAATGGTCTTTTTAAATAAACCTGAGTATCTCTCAAATGATATTTTAGACGAAAAATTCGTTAAGACGTTCTCTCTTTTTCATACCCTGCAAACTATATTGGGGACGTGTCGTGTCCACGTCAAGGACAGATTTGTGACAGTACCTACCATTTACCACAAGCTGTATACCGCCTTGTTATGTTGCGTTACAACCAGCTTTTACATTTACATGGTTTTTTTTTACATTGTAAAATTCTCAAGCTATCCATTAATCTACTATTTATGTTGTGTTTCTGCCTGTTGGAATGGGCTCATATTTTTCAGTAATGTATTTCATGTGCGTTTCATAAATAATGAATCAAACGTGAAGTTCTTTTTAAAAATGCAAGAAATCGATCGTCGCTTGCGCATAGATCAGATTGAAGAAATTTCCTTAACGCTTTACAATATAAATATGTGTACTGTGGCTTGTTTTACTATCCCATTTGTATTAATGTTTGTTATTGCCTCGACGCAAGTAAATACGCAAGATTTAATTTCAAGTCTTGGCATGTTTTGGGGTATATATTGCTTTTTTGTGGAGATATTTTACTGCTCTAATCTTGTAGTCTATTTTCATATACGTGTTTGCTTTGTTAATGCCATATTAATAAATCATATAATGTCAGACAAGTTGGTTAAACCTTCCGAAAAATACAATGCACTCAGAAAAAAACTTTTACGGTTAGCTAGTCGAAATCATAGTTTTGAATTGAGCAAAACAGACGTATTTTTAAAGGAAATTTTTGAGGGTTTTTTTCAATATCGGAAACTGTATTCTTTCCAGGTAAGTTTCAGAAGCCTCGGGGCTCTCGTATTCTTAATTTTTCTCGTATCTCGTTTTTTTAATTCAATTTTAAAAAAAAATGAAATTTTCAGATATTGTTATTGTCGACTGTAGTCGTGACGTGGATGTTGGTGGGCTGTCAATATTTCATTAGTTTATTAAAAATTAATGTAAGTTGAATGGAATAAATGAAATTATTTGAAGCCACTTTGATCACAAATTGTGAATTAAACGCTTTTGTTTCAGGGCCGTCTTGAAATTTCCGAAATCTTGATAGTAACAGTTACACTTTCAATTTATCTTATGGCTACAGCAACAATTTGCATACGCATTGAAATATTTCATAGAGAAATTAAGCGAACGAAATCTATGTGTATTATGGTCATGTCGCAATATTATAACGGTAAAATAATCTATACTTAATATTATAAGAGAGAAGAATTGTATGTTTGTAACGAATAAACTCAAAAACTACTGGGCCGATTTTAAAAATTCTTTTACCTATAGAAACCTACATTACTCGTATCAGCGAGTAACCTAGCCTATCATCATCATCATCAGTATCAATACTGAATAAATAATAATAAATCTGTAAGTGTAGGTAATGTATGTATGTATGTATGTATGTATGTATGTATGTATGTATGTATGTATGTATGTATGTATGTATGTATGTATGTATGTATGTATGTATGTATGTATGTATGTATGTATGTATGTATGTATGTATGTATGTATGTATGTATGTATGTATGTATGTATGTATGTATGTATGTATGTATGTATGTATGTATGTATGTATGTATGTATGTATGTATGTATGTATGTATGTATGTATGTATGTATGTATGTATGTATGTATGTATGTATGTATGTATGTATGTATGTATGTATGTATGTATGTATGTATGTATGTATGTATGTATGTATGTATGTATGTATGTATGTATGTATGTATGTATGTATGTATGTATGTATGTATGTATGTATGTATGTATGTATGTATGTATGTATGTATGTATGTATGTATGTATGTATGTATGTATGTATGTATGTATGTATGTATGTATGTATGTATGTATGTATGTATGTATGTATGTATGTATGTATGTATGTATGTATGTATGTATGTATGTATGTATGTATGTATGTATGTATGTATGTATGTATGTATGTATGTATGTATGTATGTATGTATGTATGTATGTATGTATGTATGTATGTATGTATGTATGTATGTATGTATGTATGTATGTATGTATGTATGTATGTATGTATGTATGTATGTATGTATGTATGTATGTATGTATGTATGTATGTATGTATGTATGTATGTATGTATGTATGTATGTATGTATGTATGTATGTATGTATGTATGTATGTATGTATGTATGTATGTATGTATGTATGTATGTATGTATGTATGTATGTACGTATGTATATGTACATATGTATACATACAAGGGATGTAATTTTTAACAAGGTTTATATTACTTTTATGTTCCAGGTGCACTAAGAGAAAAAGCTAAAAGAATGTTAGCTATGATCAATGAAAACCCACCAATCTTTAATGTGTACGACATGTGGCAACTGGACGCTCGAATTTTACTCACAATATTTAACTTAGTTACTCCTATAGTCGTAGCTCTTTTGCAATTCGCTTTTCTTTGAAATAAACTTTTTTACTAGTACAAAGTATTTATTTCCGAGCTCTGTGCTCCGTGCGTCTGTGTTTCCAAGCTCATATAACCCAAACCTTTTCAAAGTTCGAGTGGAGAAGCATCTTCTGGGTGAGCTCGCTCCTTCATAGGCTTCATCGCTACATGTCTGAATGCTGGCCAAGAGCAAACCCATCTCTAATAAAAAATATATACTTAAACCTACTGTAATTGGCAGAGCACTTAAGTAGCACTGCCTGTCAGTCGGTCAACATAACAAAACCCTCGGGAATACTTTTTTTCTGTCCTTTTCTGTATCGCTCAAAATTTGCATACAAAACTTCACGATTAGTTAAGTAGTTAAGGCGTGAAAAGGTAACAGACACACAGAGTTACTTAGTTCACATTTATAATATTAGTATGGAAGAATTATTTAGGTATAATGTACTAGCTGGTGCCTGTATAGTATGTATAGTTAAAAAGTAAGAGGTGTGTAGCGCCTGACTAAATGTGTAAAGCAATATAACGCCTGACATATTTGCTGTTATAAAATTTTCAGCGGTTGTATTTTTATTTTTAGTAGATAGCTGGTGCCCGCAACTTCGCCCGCGTTGAAATTATATACTAAAACCTTCCTCTTGAATTACTATCTATTAAAAAAACGTAGTTTTAAACAGGGACAGACAGACGGGTAGCGACTTTGTTTTATAGGTACTATTATATGTAGTGATTAATAAGTCGGCATATAAACATGTAATAAAGGCGACAGAATTAGGATAATGTATTAATATAATTCTACCGACATGATGCATGAGCATATAAAACTTCACACTCATTCATGTATTAAATAATACATCGTTTCTCTCTTCAAAAGCTTGTCGCAAAGTTCTTCGCAATCTTCGCAACACACTTGCAATCACTAGCTAGTTTTATCTGTGACGGTAGCCCTTATCTTCAAATGAACCGTCAGCCTTTTTATTTACATAAAAAAATATTTCATACAGTGCAGTATCGGCGGCGTACTCATGAAACCTCAGTGAACAAAGAGGCTAGTTGTGACGCAACACAACAAGGCGGTGCTTATGGTAAACAGTAGGCGCTGTCACAAATCTGTCCTTGACGTGGACACGACACGTCACGGACACGTCGCAAATATAGTTTGCAGGGTATGAAAAGGAGAGAACGTTTTAACGAATTTTTCGTCTAAAATATCCTTTGAAAGATATTCAGGTTTATGTAAAATGACCATTTTCAGATGATTTGCGATACTTTCCTTTTAAAAGTTCCCACTTAACCATATAATTCTAGTAATTGATAAAGAAAAAATTAACACACATGAACCTCTAGGTAATGTGTATAAAATTGTGACGCTTTCACCTCCACCTATAATTTTAATTTCCTAATAGTATTGTCAGTTCACATTATATATGGATAACTAATCTTCCTAATGTATGTCTTTGTCTTGTCTCAAATAAAATTGTTCATTTATATTAATTAAGTATGTTGAAACTTGTACACATACAAATCATACAATCTACACTAATATTACAGTAATTTGAGCAGCCCGTCTAGCATTCGAGCAGTTCCCAAATGAATAGGGTACGTCATATGCCCTGCAACTACTTGCAGATCCAAACCAAAGGCAACTTTGAAAAATTTATTTCCTAAATTGGCCCTGCCGGCATTCGAACCCGGGGCCCTCAACCGCTCCTCAACCAATAGTCATTAGTCACCATTGGTTACATATTGGTCATTAGTCGTGTTGATGGGAAAATGTGGCGTCAACAAGTCAATTATGTTTACTAATTAAGAAAATGGATAAGCAATTTCATGTAAACGTTTAAAAAGTGGATCAAGCAATTATTTTTTACAGACTAATATCAGACATGCAAGTGTTTAGTGTTTATTTACGGAATTTAAAGGTTTTATATAAAATTATTTGAGGCTTCTGTGCAGTGTTAGTAAAGATGAATAGGGTCGAATATCTCTCTGAGGACATTTTGGACGAAGATTTTATAAAAACATTTTCTCCCTTTAGAATACTGCAGATGTTGTCAGGCTCGTGTCGCTTTGTCATCAAAGACAGATTTGTGACTGTACCCACGATTGCTCAAAAAATATATTCGTTAATAATTCTTGCGTTCAACTTCTATGCTTCGGAAGAAATGCTTATGTTGTATGGCTGGAAATTTCGCAACTACCCACAAGTCGTATTTTTGTGTGTTTTTGCAATCTTTCATGTTATATTTGTTTACTCATGTATACTGATTCAAGTGCGATTTTTTAACGGCAACGCTAACGCAAAGTTTTATATACTGCTACAAAAGTTAGAACGATCTATGAGAACTGATAAAAACAAAGAACTCAACGCTATAATGTACAGGGGTAACGTCTTATCAGCCATCGCCAACGTTTTCCTGTACGTGACTGCAATTACTATATGGATGTTCGGAGAAAAAAATTGGTCTTTTAAAATACTTGTCGCGTCAATCTTAATAATGAACACAATAATGGTCGAATTAAGTTGCTGTAGCAACTTAGTTACATATTTTGTACTAAGAATTCAATTTATCAACGCCATAATTGAAAACTATTTAGTAGAAAAACAAGACCAAAGATGTTTAGTCACTGGAGGTTTCAGCACTGAACGTTTCAGATGTTTGGCAGCTAAAACACACGACTTTGAAAATTGCGATCTCAGTACATATTTGAAAGCAATATTTCGTGCTTACACTTCGTTCCAAGAACTATATGCATTTCAGGTAATCGATACTAATATTGTAGAGATAAAACTTGTATGTAGGAGGTAATCTTCGCAACAAGTCATCCGATTTAAAAAATATATTGTAGCAATAGTTAGTTATTTAGCAATACCTATATTCCACGCGTGTGAAGGCGCGGGCACCAGCTACCTTCTATAATAAAGAGCCAACGCATGGCAGATATACAACAATAAGCCCACGTTCGCACGAGAGTTTTATAAAGCGTTCGGAGCTCGGAGTTTAAAATGGAGCATAGAAGGATAATAAAACTCCCGACGTAAAAAAGCGACCGCGTTTGAACACACAGCCTAGAAGTCATATGATCTATTCGAAACGTCAGACGTCAACGCTTTTAACACGCGTTAAAAGCGTCGAAAAAGCTCTCGTGTGAACGTGAGCTAAAGGTGACGGGCGTAATATTGCTTTCCAAATTTCGTTAGGCGCTACATCCCTTTTCAACGTGGACTTTAGAAATCTAATGTTGACCTGGCTCAGTGGTTAAGATATTATTGCAAGCTGAGACAAGCACAACTGGCTCTGTCGGGTATTGAACCCGGGACCCTTCAAATTCAAATTCAAATTTTTTCAAATTCAAAATAATTTATTTGCTGAATATAGTTATACATAAGTTGTTGTAAATTTAAATATTTAGTCCATATATTCTACCGACAAGCGGTGTGCAAAGCCCTTCAACTTAAAAACTTTAATGCAAGCATAGCATAGCATTTTTAGCTCTTTAATAAGAGTGGGGAAAGGCCTAGCTAGGGTATCTGGAAACATAGGAAAGGACATGGGTCTTTTATCCAGAAACAAGTACTGTTCCCGAGGGACACGGATGAAGTCACGTAGATTATAATATGTTTGTTAAAAAATTGTAAAACAATCATGGCATCAAAATAAAGCATAGTTGACACAACTAGCATACTTTTGTCATTAAATTTGATGAATTCGTGTATACTTAATATTATTATTAATATGTGTATTATTGTTTTAGGCATTTTTACTCTGTACTACTATAGTGATACAATCTTTCATTATATTTCAATACGCAGTGTTCGCCGTACAAACTGATGTAAGTATAACCATAGAGTAAATAGTTACTTAACCAGTAACTTATATTGGGTGTATAAAGCTGCCACCGTTAAGGAGCTATCAATATTATATGTTGATAGCTCCCTAACTGTATAGTGGCAGCTACCTATGCGGTCCCTTCGGAAATGGCAGTTTCTCCCCGAAGTCCATAAGCCGGGACCTTCACCCTACCCCCATCCCGCCTCCATACAAAAGTGGGATTTTCGCCGATTCAAACTTGACAATGTAACGGAACGACCTTGCGCCTCATCAGATTTACGAAGTTATTTAAATAATTATATTATTATAAAATTGTCTTGTACGTTCTCACGAAACGACAGGCAGGAAAAAAAAGGGATTTCGAAGAAATGTTAAGCGATTGTTTTCAAGAGATTCCACTTGACGCCTTGCTCGCCTAAAATAACAAGTGTAAGCAATAAATAAGCTCAAGTGCCATAAGTTTCGTTTTACATGCGTGTCCTTCGTCGAAATTAAATACAAATGACAAGTGTTTGCAATTAGCCACAAGAGGTTTGTGGAAATTTTAAACTATTAGGGTCTGTAATTTATTGCTTGCAATGCGTGGCTACTCGAGAATTATACGAAGGGACGAATTTCAAGAATTGACCTGATAGCTTTGAGATTTTTTGTGCCAAAATAAAGGTCATTACAAGTGCAAGAGAGATGCAGATAGTCATTAGTGTGGGATTTATGGTGGATACATGAGCACAAGGGAGATGCATATAGGATTTCCATTAATTTACAGGAGAAAGGGCGGTTTTGAAACCACAAGGATCGATGATTGGAGGAGATATTTGCGCGGGCGCAACGTCAAATGGCGTTTATTGGTTAGGGTTGATATGCGCGGAAAAAGGCGGGAAGCAAAGTTTACTTGTAAGGGATGAAGGGAATCTAGGGGGACTGGCTCTCCGGCTGTGACAGAACTAGGACGGGAATTAACTACGTAAAGCCAAGAAAGTCAGAGTACGCGGGCAAATACTGAGAGGCCGTAACTCTTTGTATATTGTTTTAATTGCAATTATTCTCTTGCCGATACTAAGTGTTATGGGGAGAGGGTTATATATAGATCTGCAGAGCTACGTAGGGTCGTAGCGTTGTACTTTATATAGCCCGAAGTCAAGCATCATTTAAATACACCCATCTTATTTATTTATCTTATTTAGTTAAATTTCATTTTTTTTATTATATTTCTTTAGGGGGGGGGTTGTTACAATTTGGTGGTGCCCGTGACCAGGATTTCAAAAAATATGGTCGTACGGCTTTAATATTTTAATATGTAGGCTAAACATGCCTACAATTTGTTGTCCGTGAAATGGATAGAGGTTGAAAACGTAATCGATTGTGCTTAATTGCTTCTTAAATATTATTACCTAGCAGATCTACAAGTATGGTCACCGTTTCTAGAATATGGGGGCGAGATATTTTATGTTAACTTAGTTAGAATTAAAGAATAAAACTTAGAATGAATGGTTAGATAACTTTTATAGTAAATTTATTAAATCAAATTAGTTTAAAATCTCCTAAATTAGTTTTAAACTCGCTTAACAAAACTCTCTAATGACAAAACATTGTTTGTCAAATTATTCAATAGATTAGAATAAAATAGGAACAATATAAATAACAGCTGTTTTGTATTTGAGAAGGTAAAGACATTCATGACGATGAACCAGATGTGCAATTTTTTGTCGAAACCCACAGTGGGGGCGTTGTATGACTTAATGATTTAGTTAATTGATTAGATGCTATAAGGTAAAACTTTAGTAGGGTATTGTTAAGTTTTGTAGATGTGATCTATAAATCTTATGTTCCTACAGCTCTAGGTACTAGGGAAATTACTACTTATTTAAATCAATTACGACTTCACACTTGTAATATATTTGTTCTAAGTTGTTCTACCTTGTGGTTCAAATAAATCAGTAAGTTAAGGCCTTGGGGGCGTGATAACTTAGGGGACGGGGGAAAAGCTATTCATCGCTGCTAGAGCCTAAAGGTAATTGAATCTCATCAAAAGATGAGTTTCATAAAAATTTCGGATATGGTGGTTTTGCATTACGTGTGCGATGTATTTCTCCAGCTAGGGATGGTCGACGCAAGGTTATTAGGTGTTTTGTAAATTTTAAGTCGTTTAGAAACTTCTTAAAATTTAGGGGGCGACTGTAACGGAACGACCTTGCGCCTCATCAGATTTACGAAGTTATTTAAATAATTATATTATTATAAAATTGTCTTGTACGTTCTCACGAAACGACAGGCAGGAAAAAAAAGGGATTTCGAAGAAATGTTAAGCGATTGTTTTCAAGAGATTCCACTTGACGCCTTGCTCGCCTAAAATAACAAGTGTAAGCAATAAATAAGCTCAAGTGCCATAAGTTTCGTTTTACATGCGTGTCCTTCGTCGAAATTAAATACAAATGACAAGTGTTTGCAATTAGCCACAAGAGGTTTGTGGAAATTTTAAACTATTAGGGTCTGTAATTTATTGCTTGCAATGCGTGGCTACTCGAGAATTATACGAAGGGACGAATTTCAAGAATTGACCTGATAGCTTTGAGATTTTTTGTGCCAAAATAAAGGTCATTACAAGTGCAAGAGAGATGCAGATAGTCATTAGTGTGGGATTTATGGTGGATACATGAGCACAAGGGAGATGCATATAGGATTTCCATTAATTTACAGGAGAAAGGGCGGTTTTGAAACCACAAGGATCGATGATTGGAGGAGATATTTGCGCGGGCGCAACGTCAAATGGCGTTTATTGGTTAGGGTTGATATGCGCGGAAAAAGGCGGGAAGCAAAGTTTACTTGTAAGGGATGAAGGGAATCTAGGGGGACTGGCTCTCCGGCTGTGACAGAACTAGGACGGGAATTAACTACGTAAAGCCAAGAAAGTCAGAGTACGCGGGCAAATACTGAGAGGCCGTAACTCTTTGTATATTGTTTTAATTGCAATTAATTCTCTTGCCGATACCAAGTGTTAAGTTTTATTGTTAGTTAGAAACAGTTACTTAGGTAGCATAGGAGAATCTACGGGGACTGGCTCTCGGGCTGTGACAGAAGTAGGACGGGAATTAATTACGCGAAGCCAAGAAAGTCAGAGTACGCGGGAAAATACTGAGAGGCCGTAACTCTTTGTATATTGTATTAATTGCAATTAATTCTCTTGCCGATACCAAGTGTTAAGTTTTATTGTTAGTTAGTAACAGTTACTTAGGTAGCATAGGAGAAGCTACGGGGACTGGCTCTCGGGCTGTGACAGAAGTAGGACGGGAATTAATTACGCGAAGCCAAGAAAGTCAGAGTACGCGGGAAAATACTGAGAGGCCGTAACTCTTTGTATATTGTATTAATTGCAATTAATTCTCTTGCCGATACCAAGTGTTAAGTTTTATTGTTAGTTAGTAACAGTTACTTAGGTAGCATAGGAGAAGCTACGGGGACTGGCTCTGGGGCTGTTACAGAAGTAGGACGGGAATTAATTACGCGAAGCCAAGAAAGTCAGAGTACGCGAAAAATACTGAGAGGCCGGAACTCTTTGTATGTTGGATTAATTGCAATTATTCTCTTGCCGATACTGAGTGTTAAATTTTATTGTGAGTTAGAAGTAGTCAATTAGGTTGCATTAGCGTTACATTAGTATTTGAAAGTAGTAATTGTATGACATAATTAATAATTGGTGTGACTTTTGTGAGATATTAGGTAGAGGTTTTAGTGTGTGAGTCACGAGTGAAGAGCGGGCATCCGGACGACGGTTTGGCGGTTCGAGATCATCACCTGGAAAGCCGGAAGGGTAGGTCATATAAGTGACCTCGAGGTTAGTGAGCATGGTTATTATTGATTGTGTTTGAATGTTCATCTAATTGAAGAGGAATGTACTTTATATTATGAACCATGTATTGTATAGTTTTGAAAGCGATTGATGGGGTTATTAACACGATGAAATTTAATTTGAATTGCTGTATTCTATATTCTACAGGTGCATTACTTTGTGTATGGATTTAACGACAATGTAGATTTATTTGACAGAATTAATAGAGTAAATAATTGAAATAGCTATATAGCGGAGGACTTATTTGTGTCATGCGTTAAGAAAATAGGCTAGTATAGACAATGTAGTGAGAGTTACGCCTTGACTCTCTCACGTCGCAGTGATTAGGAACATAAGTTATAATTAGGAATATGAATTGATACTGGAATAGGTGAAGACTTTGGTGTTTAAAAGTTTTTATTATAGAGAGTTAGGCATTAGTTTAAATCTCAAACTTTGAACCGGTTATTCTTATTAGATTATGGTGAACTACTTAAGATTTACTGACCGTTATTTGATATATATACTCGTATATGTATACTACCAACGCAGGAAAAGGGTTAAGATATAGGAAAATGTCCTGCTACTAAGGCACAGGTGGGCAGATAGGGAACGATCGAGAGTAAATATAAATATAAGATAATATAATTTTATTATGATTGCGTGAGGTATGTTAGATAAGACTTATTATTATAATGTATGTCTATTTAACACAAGCAACGTACCCCATTAGGACATAATTGCAGATACCAATCAGTAAATACGAGTGAAGGAAAGAACTATAAAGAGAAGGGTTAAGAATTTATTGAGGTAGATAATTTAATATAACCGTGCGGTGCAAATCAATAACAGATAAATTTAGGGAACAGCAAATGGCAAATAACTAATGTACGTTACGAACGGGAGTGATTGAGATTTCGTATGTGTGTAAGTTGGCATTTAAGTATTGTTGTCCATAGGAGAGTTTGACAGCTATACTGCCAATACATGAAATGATGGAAGCGTTAGTTAAATAAATAATTAGCAAATAAGTGTAATAGGGATTAGGATTTAGACACTGGCTACTTCGAGCTAAAAGCATAAAAGAGGTGGAAATATTTGAGTAAAAGTAAGGAGATAAGCACAAGCGATGTCAGAAGGAGTTAATTGTACAGGTGAAATAATTGAATAGGATTGTGAAGTGTATATCGTGGGGACAGAACAAATTATGTAAAGGCAAATGGCAAATAACTAGCGTACGAGTGTAAGTAAGACTTTGTACGTGTGTGAGTTGGTATTTAAGTATTTCTTATAGGAAAGTTTGACAGCTATACTGTCAATACATTAAATGATGGGCGCGATAGGTTGGTAAATAGTAAACAAGCGTAATAGGTATTTTTATAACAAGGACTTAAAATATAGACACTGGCAACGTCGAGGTAAAACCATATAGAAGTATGTGAGTAAGGGTAAGGAAATATGCACAAGTAATGTTAGGAGTTAATAGTACAACTGAAATACCTCTGATAGTACATAGGGTTTTCATGACATAACAGAAGTTTCAGTGAGTGGCCGTATTACGAGTAAGGAGATAAACACATTCAACGTCCAGTGGATAAATAGTGGGAAAACATTATGAGTACATAAATGGAGTTAGCTAGTGAGGTGTAGGCTAGGCAAACCCTACATCGTAAATTAGCTAACTACATGACTCTAAGCAGTATAATGAGTGATGAGGTAGCATTTGATGTGAAGATCCGATAGTGTGCGGTGTTTTGCATTGTGGCTTAATAGCATTATTTTTATATGGAAATTGTAGCTCAAACTGAGTGCAATTTCATTTACATATATTATATTTTAATTGAGATTCTGAAAGAAGACTCTTGATCAAACTTAAAGGCGGAATGGGCCTCTGATCTATGAGCCTAATACATTTTAAGTATCTTAGAATGAACTTTAATAAATAATCATACAAAATTACAAATATCAGACAACTAGCCATTACAATAAAATAACACACGATGGCTTTTGTCCTGTCCCTTATATGAGTCAATAATCTGTGCAGTAATTGCTAATATCTACTGAATATTTGGTATATAACTAGTGAGTTTATATATGATTATCACATGGATTTCTAATATTGAATATTGGCCGCAGATCAAGTTGTAATTCAACAGACTGCGTATTGTAAATTTAATGATAACCTAGTGTCTTTTGAGTAACTGTGTCTAGGCTGTGCTAGGTGAGCTACGAAGAGGCAACCATTCGCGAGTGCCTTTTCCTCTGTCACTGTACATATATAAGATATAAATCTAGTGTTTGCCCAGCGTTCTCTAGTGGTCCTGGGTTGGCTGAAAAGTTATACCACAGTGCCCACGGCATTCATTAGTTTTCTTAAGTACATGCCAGAAACTCACAAGTACAGACTTGTTGCAGTTTTCTCAAGCCAATATTACAAACATGCTAAAATTTAAATATTTACTGTACATGATTACATATATAGTTAACTGTGTCTAGGCTGTGCTAGGTGAGCTACGAAGAGGCAACCATTCGTGAGTGCCTTTTCCACTGTCACTGTACTTACATAAGATATAAATCTAGTGTTCGCCCAGCGTTCTCTAGTGGTCCTGGGTTGGCTGAAAAGTTATACCACAGTGCCCACGGCATTCATTAGTTTTCTTAAGTACATGCCAGAAACTCACAAGTACAGACTTGTTGCAGTTTTCTCAAGCCAATATTACAAACATGCTAAAATTTAAATATTTACTGTACATGATTACATATATAGTTAACTGTGTCTAGGCTGTGCTAGGTGAGCTACGAAGAGGCAACCATTCGTGAGTGCCTTTTCCTCTGTCACTGTACATATATAAGATATAAATCTAGTATTTGCCCAGCGTTCTCTAGTGGTCCTGGGTTAGCTGAAAAGTTATACCACAGTGCCCACGGCATTCATTAGTTTTCTTAAGTACATGCCAGAAACTCACAAGTACAGACTTGTTGCAGTTTTCACAAGCCAATATTACAAACATGCTAAAATTTAAATATTTACTGTACATGATTACATATATAGTTAACTGTGTCTAGGCTGTGCTAGGTGAGCTACGAAGAGGCAACCATTCGTGAGTGCCTTTTCCACTGTCACTGTACTTACATAAGATATAAATCTAGTGTTCGCCCAGCGCTCTCTAGTGGTCCTGGGTTGGCTGAAAAGTTATACCACAGTGCCCACGGCATTCATTAGTTTTCTTTAGTACATGCCAGAAACTCACAAGTACAGACTTGTTGCAGTTTTCTCAAGCCAATATTACAAACATGCTAAAATTTAAATATTTTCTGTACATGATCAGTGTAAACTGTCTATTAATAATACCTGCAGACTCAACAGGGCTGTAGCCCAACTAATTGATTTATAAAACATATACTGGCGGTATAGTATTGCCTTGTTCCAGTTACCACCTACAATGCACGACTGTTCTAATCAGGCAGTCTTATTATTTACTAAAACAATATACCTGCCAAGCATAGCGCTTGCAGACCCATGAAACCTTCCTACTGTGAGTTTACTCACCAAACCACTCCAATCTCAATTTTGAATTGGAATTATAATGATTATTTGATTACTCCACATGGAGAAGCTCGTGGTCAGCTAACACGACCATCTGGTGATCCTCACCCAACGACAATATATTACTGAATTAAAATATCGTCCTTTCGAGTGACTGTAAGCAGGCAGTGCTTCGAACATGCGTGTTCTTCTTCGGCTGCAGCGACTTGAGTATGGCGTAATCCGGGAGGTGGTACCCTCATAATTGGGGCACTTTGGATTAGATGTTAATTTACTGACGATCTCAGCGGCAGGACAAACCCTGGGGGAAGTATTTAGCAGTCGAGGCCATTGTAGTCCCGTACCACTAACCGTAGTACTGAAAAAGCGCTTGCGAGCAATCTTAAGTACCTGACTTGCTACAGATCATTCAAAGAGACAAACAACCATGTTCCTGAAACCTTAACATCGTGATGATGGTGTTGATTGACCTAGAGATACTCTCTGGTAAATATTGAAATACAACTATATGGGATTGGAGGATTCCTTATTTCCTACCATTTATCGTCTATATGACGCAACGATATACTATTTCCTGTCAAACGGAGAAAGGAGACTGTGGTTGACTTTCACGACTTGAGGGCGAATGGTTGGGGCTCGCGAGTATCCTTAACCCTTTCGTTAAAGAATGGGTTCCTAAATTCCTTTAGCCTGATGGCTTAAAATTCACTAGTCAATATAGTGAAACCTACCTAACCCAAGTTAATATAATTCCTTATCACTAACTGTTAATATATAAATTTCATTAGCTATTTGCATTTAGAGAATTCATGCTAGAGTATGTATCTATTAAATTCATTGAACAGTTTAGCACAAGCTATTACGTACCTCTATAAAGAATCAAAGGGTTACTATTAATCACAACGTAGAGCACTGCCACTATTAGACGATCACAATGCCAATAAAATACATCTTAAATTGTATTAAGAAAATTAGTACATATTCTTATATGTAATATTATAAGTATGCAAGTATGTGTGTGTGAAGAAAGAAAGGAAGGTGTTAAGGTGTTATGGGGAGAGGGTTGTATATAGAGCTGCAGAGCTACGTAGTGTAGTAGCATTGTAGTTTCTAGGTTAGTTAAGCATCATTTAAATTCACCATATTAGTTATTTCTCTTATTTAGTTAAATTTTATTTTTATAAATATTTATTTTTTCTTTAGGGGGGGGGACGTTACAACAACCATCATTTGGGCCAAACTTTTTAAAAACAACCCTATATCATCGTGTTCGCAATTAAATGGCGCTCATTTTATATAACATTTATTTATTAAACAAATAACTATTATTAGGTGAAAACATCAAACTACTACAACATGGAACCCGCGTGCCATACAAAACACTACGAATTTTATGGAACATTTAAAAGTGACATATGCATAGAGCATGAACTGTCATTTAAAACAAACATAATAATAAGTACGTAATTTAAAGAAAATGTGACTTTATGTCAACCCATTAGAGTTTAAAATGAAATAGTAGAAGTTGATCGTTACTACCTTTTACCATTGACGCGTGAAGGCAAGAGTCCGCCATGATTCTGTCAAAGGCGTTCTTTTTATGTGCCGCTTTGGCATTTGTGACGCAAATTCCATTGTAGTATTTCGATGGGTGAAAATAACTATTATCGATTTACCTGTTTATACCTGCCAACCCAGTAGTTATATCAGGAAAAAATAGACAACCCAACGTTTGTATTATGTTCTATAGACTTCATACTTTTGGTTGGTGTTAAATTTTAAATTCGTTAAACTCGAGTTACAATATTTAATAAAAAGTCATTTTTCAATTTTTAATTAATCATAGTCTGGCCAGGAATTTTTTATACAACCCACTCGAGATACTAGACTTGAAACTAATCTAACTAACTTTCTTTTTTAATGAGCTCTGTACGACCATTTCCTTCGAAGTTTCAGCCTGTTGAAAATCACCTAAAAATTTGGTTTTTTTTTTCCTATATCCGACTATTTTTGCGACTAATATATTAAATTAGATATAAAATACTTTTCATCCATTAAAAAGATGGGTGAAGGTCGTTACTAGGATCTTAGACTACTACAAAACCAATCGGTTAAAGTTAACAATGGACCCAGTTCTGACGCTTTATGTGCGATTATTATTGTGTCACTTCATTTTAATTTAATTTTAATCTCGCTAATCCGATTTTAATCTAATCCGAATGTGTCGGAACTATAAACTTAGCCTTAAAAGCGGGTATAAAGAGAAATAGCCAATCCTAGATTTGAATTTTATCTAAGTAAACAAAGTCTAATTTAATTAATTTTTTTAAATAGATAAATACATTATAAATGAAAGTGACGACTGTAACAGAAAACATAATATAATGAAATATTCTCGATAGAAAAAAATCACCAAGTGAGCTCTCATTTCCATCGATTTTAGTTTTATTTTCAAAATGACACACATTACGAAGCTAAAAGTGTATCAGTAATTTCACTTCACATATTATCTAAGGCTGTATGTAACAAGTTTTCATTTGACATTGTAGTTTACGAATAATTAATATTTAATACTTTTGGCACTTATAACATTTTTATTGAGCGAGATGCGCTATCTTCCGTCGCATGTTGTGCGTAGTTGTACGTATTTTGTGTCACTGTCATGTCCAAGGGGCCACGCGAGTGAAATTACAAATTTTGTTTGCTTTATACCCACTCTTAAGTTATGTTTCACGTGTGTGTCTGTGAAATCGTAGTTCCCAAACGGATGGACTGATTTTGATGCGTTTTTTTTTGTTCGAAAGCTAATTTGCTATCGGGATGGTTCTTCGCTATAATTTATGAAGATCTACGTTCTACGTATTTTGTGTCACTGTCATGTCCAAAGGGCCACGCGGGTGAAATTACAAATTTTGTTTGCTTTATACCCACTCTTAAACTTCTGTCATTGTATTTCAGCCTACACTTTACATTGATCTTATGGCATTCTTCATGCAACTGTTCATATTTTCAATAATTGCAATATTCTTATGTGCTCGTTGCACTGAATTCTCCAAGGAAGTATTGAAAGCTAAAAAATTGTCTATTACAATTTTGTCTCGTTACTATGAAGGTTGGTATCTGCTATTACTTATTATGCCTATTGACACTTGAAGACGTGAGTGGATGAAGGTGTTATGTCGCATTTTTGGGTTTTTTTCGTTTTTTTGCGTTGATGAAGGTAATATGTCCATATGAATGATTACAGACCTTGAGATCGTCGATTTGAGACATTTTTGGAAAATAAAAACTTAAAAAAGGTTGTTATATACAGTTAATTTTAAAAAGCAAAAATTACAGAAAAGTTTACTTTTGTTAATGGAAGAGGGAGCTATGTTCACTTTTTTTTTTTATTAAATAATACAAGTGTTTCATTGCTATCATACCATTAATATTTCAGGTTGTTTACACAACTTTGCATCATAATTTAGTACAAAAATCAGTTCCGTGGCGACTTATCTCAAAAATTAAAAGTAAAACTTTAACCTCGATTTATTCAAAATTGGAATTATGCTACATATCACCTTCATCCACTCACGTCTTCACTTATTTCGACTTATCCACTTTATTCTTTATTCTTTAGGTCCTACAAGAGAGAAAGCAAAAAGGATTTTGAATATAATAGAAGTGGCTCCAACCAGATTCTCTATTTACGGCATGTGGATAATGGATGCAAACATTCTTATTAAAATGTTTAACATTATTACTACTATTATTATAACTATATTGCAATTTCATTTCTTGTAAAACTACCATCAAAGTTACTCAACGCCTGTTACTCGAATCAATCAAAAATATATAGATTTTCTTATTTAAAACATAATAAAAGTCCTTTTTTTACTCGCATATTTTTTTTTTATTCGGGTAGTTTTAATTTAAAATATATCAAGAAAATACAGTACAAGAATTTTATACAAAATTTATTCGTCTAATACAGAATTTGTATTATTGATAATATTTATAAATGTGTATAATTATGTAAAAATATTCCCTAAATGTTTACAAACACTTATTTAAGTATACATATATGGAAAACTTCAATTTCTATGTTGCACCATAGAATTTGACACTTAATCTTATTTAAATAAAATCCAATTTGCGAGTGAATTTATAGTCAATTTATTTTTAAACATAATGTGATCTAAAAAACTTGAGTCATGGAAAAAAAATGTAGGTTGAATTTCAATAGCAAAAAATACTGTCCGAATCAGAATTTCGATATTTTTAATTTAATACAATTTTTTAATGCAGTTAGTTATTATTTTGATAAAATTGGTATTTAAATCAAATTTTATAGGACTACAAAGGTTAAAAATATGGACTAAAAATTCACCCTTTAATAGACCACTTAATAGACAAAAATTGAAATTTATAGCATTATTGGACAAAAATTGAAATTTATATTTATAGGACTACAAAGG
This sequence comes from Synanthedon formicaeformis, assembly GCA_945859745.1. Lineage (NCBI taxonomy): Eukaryota > Metazoa > Arthropoda > Insecta > Lepidoptera > Sesiidae > Synanthedon > Synanthedon formicaeformis. Next base: position 9,676,912 of record OX243957.1, read on the forward strand.
TTAAAAATATGGACTACAAATTCACCCTTTAATAGACCACACTTAATAGACAAAAATTGAAATTTATAGCATTTTTTGAGTATACAATTGCACATATTATATCTATCTATACTTATTTATATATTATAAAGAGAGAGAAGATTTGTATTTTTGTTTTATAACGAATAAACTCAAAAATTACTGGACGGATTTAAAAAAATCTTTCACATAAGTATAGAAATCTTACATTTTATAAAATTACGCGGATAAAGTCACGTTTGACTGCTAGTATATAGTATACATATATAATAGTATATATAATTCCACAAAAATAATAGACAAACTAAATAATATTTAATGAAACACAATACTTAAATATTATATTATATTTGTATGTATTTGGTCTATAATTAATTAAAATTAATATCATGTCATGTAATTAAATTCTATATTAACTCCTATACCTTATTTATTAAAATAAACTAAGATTTGAATGGACGGAATCGCTTAATTTCATATTAGTAAAATAGTTATTTAAAGATTTAGCCAATTCAGATCATTTTTAATGGCATGGCGGTTTTATTATCCTTAGGGCCTCTTTCACCAGCTACAAGTAACGTGTTGATTAGTTACTTTTAGAAATCATTTTCTGTTTTATTGAATTATGCACTCGATTTACTGCATCATTCGATAGCCTATTTTTTTTAATTATTTTCGATTTAATGTTTGGGACGTTTACTGTACAAACAAAAGATATATCAGCTCCATTATTCCCGGTTACCGGTGACTTTAAATGACAGTTTGGCCTACTTGACGTTTGAGAAAGAGGCGCTTAGAGCCTCTTTCACCAACTGTCAAGTAGGCTATCTGTCATTTAAAGTCAACGGTAATCGGGAATAATGGAGTTTATATTCCTTTGTTTGTACATTAAATAATAAAAAAAAATCGCCTATCGAATGATGCAGTAAACCGAGTGCATAATTCAATAAAACAGAAAATGATTTCTAAAAGTAACTAATCAACACGTTAATTGTAGCTGGTGAAAGAGGCCCTAATACATATTATAAAACAGTCCTCTGTCGCGTCTGTCTGGCTGTCTGTCTGTCTTTTCGCGATAAACTCAAAAACTACTGAACCGATTTACATGCTGTTTTCACCAATGGATAGAGTGATTGGTTCTCGAGGAAGATTTTAGTATATAATTTACAAAGTTCCGAGGGCAAAGTCGCGTGCAGCGGCTAGTATTATTATAAACTTCAGTTTGTAGAATAACAAATTTCAATTTAACAACAAATCTGTTGTTTTCTTATTGATTTCAATTTGAATGTAAAATTTTAAAGTTAATAATAGACTAAGAAAATAATTTATAAAGAAAAATCTTTGTATTAATAATGTCACTTTTTGGAAGTTGTGTTTGTTTTATTTTAATTTAAACACTACCTACCATGTCTTATAAAATTAAATTTTAAAACACTTTAGTACAAAAAGGGTACCGAAACTATAATATTCATAGGATATAGCAGAAATAAGGTGAATAAGGTGAATTCAGCTAACAATATTAATTTCTAACTTTATGCTACTACATAATTTTATGTCATTTCAAGCATAAAATTAACATGAACATATCGCTGCTTAAAAACTAAAGGGCCATAAAACAAAAAAATCCAAGAATGTTTTTATTGCAAAAATACAATCACAATCCTTCATATTGTATGTTGCAAATAGATTTACGGTTGTTTTATTCCATATTTAGTATATTTTGATAATTTTTTATATATTCAAAAGTAACTTATATGCTTATATGAGTATCTCTTCTAGTATTTAGTTTATTATAAAAGTACTTAAAACATTTAATGCTACTTAAAAATACGCTTCTAACTATGTATAATATGCATATATTTGATATATATCTAATAAGAAAAAAAAATTGACAAAAATATTTTTTTTTTTTCAATTAGCTCTCCTGTAAAAAGTGTAATATTAATTTGTGGCCCTTTAGTTTTTAAGCAGCGATATTATTAGTTTCCAACTTTTTTATTTTTAGTACTTATTCTATTTATTGTACAAATAAAAAATAACTCAAATGCAATACTTGTTAAGTATATAATCAAATGCATGAAATACATTTATTTATATACATAATTTGAAAGAAATTTGAAAGAATTGAAGAAAGAAAGAAATATATATAATTATAACAGATTACTTTTATTAAAATATTACTGTTTGAAAAGCCAGTTATTTATAAAAAAAAAGTCTTTATACTATTTTTTATTCTAAAATTACTTTTTTTTTTCTATGTATTTAGTTGTAAATCATTGTGCTCAAACATTTTTACTTTTAAAAAATATCATTTATACTTAAAACTTAAGTGAACAGCTGGAATGATAAATACAAAATCACATTGATGTATTCAATTATATGAAATCTATTGAAAATAGGTCTTGCCTGACTAAGCTGGATGAGATTGCAATCACAACAATTGTTTTGTGAACAATAGAAATGCACCGCTGAACAAAATCAATGCCATGGTAGAAGTGGATGATATCGATGCCGTATTACATCTGTGATCCAGGAAACAGAAACACCATATTGTCTGATCGTACCAGTCTCTGAAATTAACAAAACAGTTCTACGATTAAACAAATTAATATTAATCTCGAGAAAAATACGCTAGTCGCAAAAATTATGGGATACTAGCTGTCGCCCGCGACTTCGTCCGCGTTGAAAAAGAAAAAAATGTAGCCTATCCTGTGACCCGTACTTCTAAATATTTATCTATCAAGTTTCATGAAAATCAGTTGATTCGTTTAAGAGTTATGGAGGAACTTACATACTTACATACATACATACAGAAAAAAAATCTAAAAATGGTCAATTTAGTTTCAGTATCATGTATAGAGCCTATAAACACGATATCTCTGAAAACAAAGTAACTTACTCCATCACCAACCCTTAAAGATTTATTATTAGTATAGATGATAAAAAAAATCCAAATTTTTAGGTGATTTTCAACTTCGAAGGAAACGGTCATACAGAGGTCATTAAATCGGTTTTTGAAACCGAGCTTTAAATATTTCTCACCTTAGGGATTTATGAGTAATCATCAGAAAATTAATTATAAAATAATCAATTAAATTAAAGTGACAATATATTGTTCATTAACAACTATGTCTTTTGTTGTTAAAACACCTTAACGAAACAAATTAACCCTTAAAAAGTATACTTCAAAAATTTTAGAGCTATTTTGCATAACACAATTTAAAGATTGGCTCTATATTAAAAGGTAATAAACATTACTTTTAAGTTTATAAGTAAACTCATGTAAGTAGATGAGAGCCCTAAACCCCCTGTTTTCGACAGAGCACATGGAGTACCTGTGGCTTTGCTTGTGTTTTAGGCGACAGTAGCCACACACCTTCAAGTGTACCGTCAGCCTGTCTGCCAACTTTAACATAAGAAAAAGAACAATATCCTTATCACACTGTAGTTGGCTGTGCTTGTGGCCGACCTGAACATAAAAAGTAACAATATTACCTTGAAATTTTACTCTCATAGTGAGCAAAAAAGTTTCACTTCCAAAAGTAGTTTCAATTACCTTTTAACGTCCAGTTCTTTGATAGTGTTGTTGACATAATTTGCCAAATTTACATCTTTTGCAGCAGGTCGACATCCTTCATAAGTATCAGCTGGAATATCTGTTCGGAACGCTTTGAAATTGCTCAAACAATCTCTGGTTATCACTTCTTGTGCTGAAAAAGTGTGAAAAACCGATCAATCTCCTCTCCAACTTCAACTATAAAATTGACTGTGATATAAAAAATATTAATATCGATAACATTGCTAACATTGTGAATGTAAACATTAAATGAGATGAGAAGTAGTTATCATTTTAAAAAAGCAAAAATAAATTACTCTTGAGGGCGGTGCAACCTTTAGGGGAAACTAGCTGCTGCCCGCGACTTCGCCCACGTAACTTTGTAAATTATATACTAAAACTTTCCTCGAGAACCACTCTATCCATTGGTGAACACAGCATGAAAATCGGTGCAATAGATTTTGAGTTTATCCAAGTTTATCGCGAGCAGACAGAGACGCGGCGGAGAACTATGTTTTATAATATGTAAGGATTAAAAAAAATCACATCAAGTGGACCGTCAGCCTGTCTGTCTACCTTAACATAAAATATATTTACCTCCTCTTCTCTCAATAAGTTTCACGCATATATCCTCATCGTCAGGACAAGGGTTCCCAAGGTAGCCGACTCCTCGCCAATTAAAAGGTTCCGAACAACCGGGAGTGGCGGCTGTGCATTGGTAACACCATATTGCTAAACCTATTAAATAATTTAAAACTGCTATAAATTAAGGTTATTACACTATGACACCACTTTTAAAATTAACAAGGAATATCACGAAATCAAATTCACGGGAAAAATAAAATTAACCACACCCAGCCGAACATAAATTTAAAATACTTTATAATTCAAGTGGTTACTCACTTTCATTTATTGACAAAAATATAGTTAGCAAATATAATATATCCATATTTTCGACCTCTATCTACGGAGAGCAAATAATATTTACTTATAAAATATTAAATAACGATTATAAATATTACAAAGTTACAAACAATCCACAGAACAATGAATATATCAAAAAGTACAGAATTAACAACAAAACAAAATGCCAACAAATACCAAATTAATTGTCAGTTACTTTTTGACAGTTGACATTGACGTGACATTGGCGTATATAACGTAGTCGACAAGGTAGATAGAGATAAGGAGGGCAATCTAAAAGTGTCCGTCAAAAGACGATAGATTGATGGCGCTAGTGAGGCTAATGACAGAAAACAATTCAACCAAAATTCAACTCGGCGCACTTCACTCCGTCAACTAATGCTACATTCATTCCATACTCTCCATACTCTCAAACTCTCTCTGTACACACTAGTGCCATCTCAATTTAACGCTTTTAGTTGCCACTTTTTCAGTTTAACACCCATGTAAAATTGCGCTCCTTATCTCTACTCTCCTTAGTAGTCGAGAAAGATAGATAATAAGGGAGGGTAGAGATAAGGAAGGCGTCGCTCACAAAGCATGACGGCGTGGGTCAAGAACATAATGTATGATTATGTATATTAGTATACTAAACCTAAAAACGATCACAATGGAAATGTTATACTAGTGTTATCAGTATGTGGTACTAAGGCCTATTATACCAGAATAACAAATTATAAGTATGTAATATTGCAAGGACATGGGTTCTCGTACAAGATTCATTAAAATTTATTGTTATTTCTTATATATGAATATACAATTTGTTATGAGTTTTAATGTTTACATTAAATTTAGTCTTCTTCGGGTGGCGGTACGTTAGTTTCGGGATTAAGAGTGGCCCTCATCATCATTATGTCATCCTTATTTAAGTCTATGCCCATTGTTCCTACGACATCTTCAACTCCAATAGTGCCATCATTGCTTATATCTACTTCTTTGATTAAACTATCTAATTGTTTTTGAGGCATTTTGTAACCTTGTTTTAGAAGCACTTCTTTTAAATTTTCACGATCAACACTACCAGTTTTATCTGGGTCGAATACTTGCAAGGCGCCTCTTAACTCATCTTCAGCTGGAAAATCTCGTTGGCGTATTGTTACCATTTTTACAAACTGATCAAAAGAAATGTGTCCATCGGGATGAGGTGGCCTTACACAATAATCTATAAGTTCTTGTAGCTGTTCAGGAGTATAAGTCATAAGAAGGAGGCATTTTAAAAGATAAATTAATTCTTTTTCAGTTATGTACCCATCTATGTCACTGTAAGCAGGTGTATAATTCTGATAATAATCCCAAAGTTGTTCTACCTCTGCTAGTTGATCTGGTCGAAGTTCAAAGGGTACTTTAAGAGCTTCCTTAGAATCAGATAAATTATATGGTGCAGCAGGGTCTGGAGGTGGTTCTTCGACATAAGCCTCTTCTTCCTCTACCTTTTCTTCTTCTTTAGGTTTTTGTTCCTCTTCTTTTTCCTTCTCTTTTTCCTCTTCTTCAGCTTCTGTTTGTTCTTCGTCAACTCCCTCTACTTCAAATTCTTCGCCCATTTGTTCTTCGCCCTCACCAATAAATTCTTTTCTTCGCTTTTTTCTTTTTCTTGGGGCTTCATTGCTATCAAACTGTTCGTGCTCACCTTCTACATGTTCTCCTTCCACATGCTCTCCCTCTAAATGTTCCCCATCTACTTGATCTCCTATATTTTCCTCAACTGCACCATGGTCCTCGCCACCAACTTCTAATTCTTCCCTATCAACTTTAACAGCTTCATCTAATGTTTGTTCTGCTTGTTCGCCGTCAGCCATTGTTAACTTTGTACTATATCACTAAAATTTGTTTTAAATTTCCTAAAATAATTAAATGACACATATTCAAACTAAAAAATCATCTTCTCTGCAGCGTGGCTTGTTAAACTGCGCTCTCAACACCGATATTAAATTTTCCGTTATTTTGTCATAAAGCGAGAGACTTTCAATTGATATAAAATCAAGAACTTCTATCAATCCTTCTGATAAGTCCCGCATTGTCCATATTAAAAATTAAGTGTATATAAACGAACTATTATAGTAAAACAGTTAAATTTTAAATAATAAATAAATTATTGCATCATTATAGAGCAAATAATATTAGGTACAACAAATTATGTGACGTTAGTTTTTGACAATGTTTTCGAGAAAAAAGGTAGTGTAATAAGTAGATCATTAAGTCGTGTCTAGTCTATGTAAATATACCTAGGCATTAGGCAAATAATATTGCCGTTTTCTATGCTATTTAGGCTCCCTTTAAATACCTTCTCATTACAATATAAGTATAGTTAGACGAACTATATATAAATCCTGCAATAAAAATTTCAAAACAAATTCTTGTTGCTAAGTAGCTTAATCTTACCAATATGTACAAACGTATATTGGTACATATAATATAATGTGACCATATCTAATCAATATTAATATAATTAACTCAGTGATATGTTAAACAAGACAGGATGCGTCCTTACCATACTACTAGTGACAAAAAAATGGTCCTCCAATTTGCACTAGCGGTGGGCGTTATGTAGCACCAATCGTTTTCACAACGTTGTGGCTGAACGGCAACGCAAACGTTGTCGGAGATTTTGACAACGATCTATTTCTCAAAACGTCAAACTCTCCCGTGCACCAATCCGTCTACCGTTGTAGCAAACGGACTTCGTTTTCGGTTCGGAAAATTTACAACATAACGAACGGAACGCATGAAACAACCATCTCTTTCGCAACCACCGGTTAAGTATGATAAAAAGAGACGGTAATATCTAATCAGATACGACCTTTGACATTGTTCCGTAGATGCGTTTGTACGATAGTTTACCTTATGCATATACTAATAAGATAAATTTCGATTATTTTCGATACTTTTTGTTGTTTTTTACCGAATTTCTTTCATTTTGTTTTGATGACTGTGAATGCAAATTTCAAGTACCTAATTAGTGAAATATTTGCCTTGGTCTCGATAAGTCACGGCCGTTATTGTTTAGGTTCGTTACGAATACTTGAGTGTGTACAAACCTAATTGATGTGAAAATTGTATAGTTCTTGTAAATTAGTGTATATATAAGTATATTATCAGTCGTCATATTAAGCGCAATAAATCAATTTATATACTTAACAATGCCTAACAACGCGAAATTAACCACAACGAAAAACGGATCCAAAAACGAAAGACTGTTTTACAACAACATATTTATTTTGACGTTTGATTGAACGGTGGTTGCGAAATAGATCGTTGTTAAATAGACGGTTTGCACAACGTTGTGATAGCGCCGGTAACGTTTTGTTGTGTTATTCAGAAAACGCATAACGATACATGACTAATTTGCACATCTAGTTACTAAAAAAAATTTGTTTTCATTGCCATCATAATACGTATTTTTATTTCTTGTTGGCTTATTCTGTTATTGTAAAGTGTTCTCATTGGTTGGTTGTGGACATATCACTGGTAAGTAGGCATTTTCGTATCTTTCTACGCACAGAATGAACACTCGTCATTGGTGCCAATTTCCGATTTTGACACCGGCGCGTCGGTGCCACGTACTAGGAGCGTTAGCCTTGTCCTTACGAAGTAATATAGAAGTCATTGAATTAACTAGGTTTTGCCTGCGGACTCGTCCGCGTCCGATCGCTATCAAACTTCACAGGAATACCCGCTGGACTAATCTGAAGATTGAAAATTACATCAAAATTGTTTTAGCGATTTTGGAGTCCATATAACATACATACATACATACATACATACACACACACACATTGCCTTTTATATAGGTATATAGAAAGATAGATAGAAGATTAATAGAGTACCTGTGATAGCCAACCCGTTTAACCCACTGAATTTAGCTGGTAACCTCAAGTCACGTAAGATGGAAAGCAATTGCTCAGAAATGCGATCTTCCCTGCTCCCCGCGATCTTATACTGAGTAGGTAGGCTCGGGGCATTAAGACGGTCAGTGAAAGCCTAGTTCGACCGGTCGACGCAACAAATGGTACAAAGTTCTAATGTTCCACGGCCAACCTTTCATAAGGTGCATCACGTGCTTATGTTCTCGCGGGAGAAAGAATCCCCGCGAATGGTGAACGGCTGATTACGGTCGCATCCGAGTGTCGACAGAAGACGAAACGCGCGGCACCGACCGGCACGCATGCGTATACACTTTTTGGCGGGAAACAATACGAATACAAAGTTTGAATTTAAAAAAATTATCTGTTAATAAGTGTTCGATACACAGTGATATAATAAACACTCAACTAATAAATAGTTGAAATTAGAACAGAGGAAGATGGTAAGTCGTTTTTTATCTATAATCTATAATAAAGTGGTTTTGTTTACTGGATACTTCAATTTATTTTAATAGAAAATTTTAATGTATTTTATCCTTTTCCACCAAATAATATTCCTGGAAGTTGAAATTTTTTAATTGACTACCCAAAAAGTTTTTAACCGAGAAAACAGGTATAGTAAAACATCGCAATTTTAGTATTCAAAATCGATTTTAAAAAAACAATGTTAATTGGGATTCCGGTTAATTGTTTATTATGATATACTTATACTTAAATAAATATTTATAAGTAGGTGAAAATTTAAAAAAAGTATTAAGTCTTGTTTACTTAATAAATAATTACTTAGATTAAATAAAAAGTAGGTAAAAATAATGTCCTTAGATCTAATTTTCAGCATCCAGATACAATAATTGTTTTTGCTGACAATAAGACCTAATATTAAATTTTACTTATACCATAAATACGTATTAGTACCTCATTTAATTTTTTAATTTAACGTATGTAGGTACCTTTTTATATACTAGTTTTATTATTCAAATCATAGATTCTAAAAAAACCTTGCGAATTATTTAAATTTTAAGTATTAGTCGATCGACGTTTATTTAAGACTAAATATAGTGGCTGGTCAAATTAAAAGAGCAAAATTATATGACTCTTCTTGTCAGACACACCTCAGTAGCCAGTGGCAAAAATATAAAGTTTATCAATATGTGTTGCCAGTATAACTCATTTGAACTCATGACAGAACGTAACTGTTTAAATATTGGATATCTGAGAAACAGCGTGATCTGAGAAAAACTGAGATTATCCGAATAAACCGGTTTTCCGAACACCTATGTCTCCCAATTAGTTCGGATAATCGACGCTCTACTGTAACCTGAAAATCCGTACAGGAACGTAGATTAACGACATTAGACTTGACTTACAACTGGGCGGGAAAAGTTCTCCATAGGTTGTCCGTCAGTGAAAATCTGTGCCTGTTCCATGTCCTTAGCCAGACGGAACAGGTGTTCTCTATAGACGGACACATGGAAACGCTTCGTTAGACAACCTCCTAATAAGTATAGGTTGTCCGACTAGTAGTAAAAGCCGCTGAGAAAAAATGGACACAGGCTTGTTCTAGGGCTTTTGCGGGCTATAGATGATGTCTATGTCCAGCAGTAGGTGTCACCGGCTGTAAATGATAAAAAAACCAAGAATTGTGAAAATAAAATAATAAAGTTACCACTAAAGACATATTCAAAAATTCTCCATGTGAAAAATCCGGCCTTTTAATTTTCGTACAAATTTTGATTCCACAAAAAAGGCATTGAGAGATGAAATAGGGTTGATTCCAAAGAGTATAGTCATATGTTGATTCCTAGATCCAGGGGCGTAGTTCCGTCGTATCAATATGAGGCCCTCATACGAGTATAACTGATACGGCTACAAGGACCTCAACCCGAAGTGTTGTCCAAAAACTTAGTTAAATTTAAAGTTTAACGTACGGCCTACCATTTTAGCGTTTTAGAAAACATAGGTGCTTTTTTGTTTTATTATTAAAATAACCTTTATACCCTTCGGAAAAATATGCTGATACTTTAACAGACACTAAAATAAAATGATACCAGTTTAGACATTACTTTATGTTTGCAAAAATTATTGTATAATATGTTGTATACATTAACGTACATCAAATTCGCTCTCGATAGATATCTCATTACGTATGTATTATTTCAAAACATCTTTCACTTAGCATAAGATTGAGTTAAGTGTGCAGCTACCATATAGACCGGAACTGCGGTCTCGCTTTTCAAACTAACTAGGAATTAAACAAACTTAGGCAGGTATCTAGTGTCTTTGTTAGTCTGTCTATACCTCACTTAAGAGCGGGTATAAAGAGAAATAGCCAATACTAGATTTGAATTTTATCTCTAAGTAAACAAAGTCTAATTTATTAATTTTTTTAAATAGATAAATACATTATAAATGAAAGTGACGACTGTAACAGAAAACATAAGATAATGAAATTTTCTCGATAGAAAAAAATCACCAAGTGAGCTCTCATTTCCATCGATTTTAGTTTTATTTTCAAAATGACACACATTACAAAGCTAAAAGTGTATCAGTAATTTCACTTCACATATTATTTAAGGCTGTATGTAACAATTTTTCATTTGACTGTAGTTTACGAATAATTAATATTGAATACTTTTGGCACTTATAACATTTTTATTGAGCGAGATGCGCTATCTTCCGTCGCATGTTGTGCGTAGTTCTACGTATTTTGTGTCACTGTCATGTCCAAGGGGCCACGCGGGTGAAATTACAATTTTTTTTTGGTTTATACCCACTCTTAAATTATGTTTCACGTGTGTGTCTGTGAAATCGTAGTTCCTAAACGGATGGACTGATTTTGATCCGTATTTTTTTGGTCGAAAGCTAATTTGCTATCGGGATGGTTCTTCGCTATAATTTATGAAGATATGTGCAGACGTTTGAAGACCATCAGCCCATTTCCTAGTTGACGAAGGAATATTCCGAACTTCTGCATGTTCGATTGAGATAACCAACACCTCAGCAAGTTACAGCTGATATAACGTGTTCGGGCTCAATAGAAAGTGGGGGTTAGCTTATTATTTTAATTAGAACTTTATATTTATGGAGATTACATTGTAGGTACATGTTCAGGCATGTAAATATTTAAATAATCAGCGATAGTTTAAAACCGAGATCGTTGCCAAAAAAAACCACACGCCGCCGGATTTCTCTATACCAGTTTGAAATGTTTATGTCATCGAATCTACCCTTCACTAAATTGTCGAGTCATGGATGCTTACAAAAACACCTTGCTCTTGGTTACGTACGAGTAAGACGTATACGTCACTAATTGGATCGCAAACATTACACTCGAAAGTAATGTTTAAAACAAATAGGCAGCCAAAGAACCTGTACAGCGATATGCTATTAAATCAGATACGTGACTCGATCGAATGAGATTTTTGTTTGATACGAAAATTAATAGCTCATATTATCATTATAATAAACAAGTAAAGTAAAAAATTAGATAAGTCCAATACAGCTTTACTTTGAATCTTGACTTCGTATGTACAGTCGGCCACATAAGTCGATTAACACATTCAAAAGTGCAAAACAACTGAACACTCAACTTAGTTACTTAATTACTTACTTAAGCTTTTTACGATCGTTTGTACGTGAAGTTTATTTTGTTCTCTAGTCGTGACAACGACATATGGCGCGTTGAGTGTTACGTTGTTTTGCACTTTTGAATGTGTTAATCGACTTATGCGGCCGACTGTACATGTAGTATTCGGAATAACGTGTAACTTTTTTTTAAATTAAAGTCGACAGACTGGCTGACGGTTCACTTGATGGTAGGTGGCTACCGTCGCTTAGAACACAAACAACGCCATAAGTGCTGCAAGTGCGTTGCTAATCATAGATAAAGATAAGGGATAAGATAAGGGATACTCATAAATTAATAAATAAATTATAAATAAATATCTTCACACATTCCACAGAGCACCATCTAGTTCCAAAGTAAGCAACTACTTAATGTTTGTATAATTTTTTCGTAATTACTGTATTAAAAATATAATTAATAAAACAGTAATTAATAACTGTAAAAAAAAATTGCAAAAAAAATTGTTTAGTAGTCGTCTCGCACTATTTAATTTTGTTTCGTACAAATTGTGCGAAGAGCGACCATTAAATTTAAATATATTTTTAGTAGTAGTCTCGCACAAATATCAGTAGTTTAAGCGCCTGTTTCACAAACGTCAAGTAGGCCAAACTGTCATTTAAAGTCACCGGTAACCGGGAATAATTTAGCTGATATACCTTTGTTTGTACGGTAAACGTCCCAAACATTAAATAGAAAATAATTTATAATAATAAAAATTCGGCTATCGAAAGATGCAGTAAACCGAGTTCATAATTCAGTATAACAGAAAATGATTTCTAAAAGTAACTAATTACATGTAATTCGTGAAAGAGGCCCTAAGTGAATCTATAGTAGTAAGTAAGTACTTAATTTTAATAAAAATAGTGAAGAAGTCCTAACCGGTTTTTAACTAGATACTTCACACAGCATTACGTAAATAGCAATAAATGTGAGCCTACTTGGAAAGATATGAATTGAATTCTGCACTATTCGATTAAGACCCTGTTTATCCAGTTAATGTGGATGTATCAAATTATAAGAACATAGCTTTAATTAGAAAACCTTATTAAAAGCAACTTGCTTTTGCTAATTAAAGTATTACTAAGGAGTTTCTTCTCAGGATCGTCATCTTGGCTTGTTTCCGAAACCCTGGTAAATTTAAATTTATAATGACGATCATAAGAGTTTTTTGTAGATATTATGTATATTATTATGCTCTTATGGAGCGTGTTCCCACTACACCGGACCGGCTGTTTTCTCGGTCCATCTAAACAGACGGATACGCCAGTGGCAGTACAATTTATATGAAGATGTTCACATTTAGACGGATCCGAGAAAACGAACGGGTCCGGGTTTTTAGACGGACATTTTGCCACTGCGAAGGTCCGTCTAAACGACCGGCAGGCTTATTATCTAAATACGTCTGCTGAGCGACAGGCAAAAAATGCGAAAAATTTGTGCAATATCACACTAAATCGTTAATTTTTACGCAAACCACACTAGTGTTATGAGCTACGTGATACGATTTAGTGTGATATTGCACAATTTTTTCGCATTTTTCGCCTGTCGCTCAGCAGACGTATTTAGATAATAAGCCTGCCGATCGGATATAGTGTGAACGACGAGACGGCACCAATGTGCCTCCCTCCCACCCCGCAGTTCCCGCGGATCTCCTCGCAAAAATCATTTCGGCTCTGCGCTTGTCGCTCATTTGCAACTGATCGGAGCCGGCCGGTTCCGTCTTCCGTTTAAATGTGAACACCTACATCCGGGCGCCGGTTTTCGGCTAATCAGACGGTCCGGCGTAGTGGGAACCCACGCTAATTGATAAATAAATATTTTGATTTTGATTTTGAATAGGGGCGTCTTTCACCATCTTTAAGTAATGTGTCAAGTAGGCTAACCGCCATTTAAAGTCACCGATCACCGGGGATGGTGGTCATGTTATACCTTTGTTTTTACAGTAAAAGTCCCAAACATTAAAAAGAAAATAATAAAAAAAAATCGCCTATCGAAGGATGCAGTAAACCAAGTGCATAATTTAATAAAACATTAAATTATTTCTAAAAGTAACTAATCAACACTTTACTTGTATTTGGTGAAAGAGGCCCTAAGTATTAAAAATAGGTATAAGTAAATAAAAATAGGATATGTTTAACATATAATGTAGTGGTTATACCTGCGCTATCATATAAAGTAATTGGGGTGTGAATGACGTATCTGGTGATTTTACCGTTGAGCCTGTATCCAAATCAATGTCTGATTAAGTTAAAATGAGAATGACAAAAATTAAAATAAACACAAATACGACTAGACTTTGATTTATAAGATCAATCAGATCCGACTATAACAAATGAGATCTATTATCATCATGTATTCTTTATGACTTGCATACGTAATCGTGACGATCAATAATTATTATGTTAAAGAATGCAATTAAGCTGTAACCTTGACTTGCTTTTCTTCCTTTTCTGTGTTAATATGTAACAGACATGCAGGCGGCTTAAAATGCTACGTAAAAAAATATAAAGATGAATATTTACAAAAAATTTTGTCCTAACTGATTATAAATGCAGACAAAGCTACTAAGTCTAGAAAGATGAAATTTAGAACACAGGTTTATTTTATAACGTTAGCATCCGCCTAAGCGGATTCTAAAAATTCTTATGTAAAGAAAAAAATTAAAGATTGGACCGTGCGAAGCCAGGGGCGATTCGCTAGTATAAAAATATTAGTAAGATACAAAGCTAACTTTTTTACTTAAAAACAGGTTTAAATGGTTTACCTATGTGTTACAATAACAATAACAGTACATTGCGTTAAACTATACAGTTATTTTTTGTGTGAAAATTTATTAAATTCACAAGACACGTGAGCATTGTTTTCCGAGTTGGATTTCATTGATATAACTCAAGAGTACCTACCGATTATCTTTTGTTCTCGTTTACATAATATTTCGTTTAACATACATTACTTAGGGGTCTGTATGGGATATTAGTAGAACTTTATTTCGTAAAACCCGAAGGTCACCGTTGCAAAACCGTACCGCATCTATCAAAATAACTCCTCTCGCATTCATTGTGAATTCATGTGACATGAATCACGAATTTGCGGTGTTCCAATTCTACGGATAAATCCGTAAAACAGTTTCGAACACGATTTAGTTACGAACTATTCATTTACAATGTTATTGATTCAGTTACACAACAGTTAAGGCGATTTAAGAATGGATACCTATTACAAAAAGACCTGTGTCTCTCTTTGGGTATTCCTATTAACTGGGAAATGTTGGCATTCAATGGTCAATGGTCAAGGTTCAATGGTCCTTCATACTTTTTTTTAACAAATCATCATCACTATTATTATCCATATCTAGGCTGATTTCTCCAATGTTGGATATAGGATTCTCTCAACTTCACCAAAAACGATCCTGTGCCCTTCAAAGTGTTAGCCGTACCTTTGCCGGGATTTTTGCGAAACTGTCGAGTTAATGGACTACTCGCCCAAATTTATCTCGCCCAAATGGGCAAATTGTCATGTGACACTAACATTAAAAAAATGTTTTGTATTTTATTAAAAAAAATCCAAAGCACGAAGGTTCCTGTGTCGGAATTTACAGACCACAGCAGCCTACTTGCGAACAAGTACTATCTTAGGCTATCGTTTTTTCCCACAAAAACCTATATTTTATTTTATTGTATTTTACCAATTAGAATAAACGAATCATTTTTATTACTTATACGTAATATAAGTGTTAATCTTGACCTGAAATTATTAAAGTTGACTAACAATTTTTTTATAATGTCAAGTTTTTTTCTTTGTAATATATACGTTGCAATCTTTTAGTTAATAAGTAATATGTAAGCCAACGAGAAAGGAACAAATCATTATGTCATATTAAGTAGTAGGGATGGCTGTGAAAGGTACGGGATTCGCACACAATACCTACACTTTCGCCAACAATAAAAACTGCGGTTTTAAATATTTTTATATCTGTGGCATCGATTAATTATGAGATTAACTTTAAACACGTTCTATTTGTTTCATAAACAGCTATAACCAACCGCTACTTGTTTTATTACAGATATTATCAAATTTTATTGCAGTGAATTCGGGAAATATGCCACTTCATCTGCACATTTTGATACAGTTATCACTAATGGAGAGACCGATAAATGAGGAAGGTTTGTGTATAAATAATTAATTTCCAAAAAAAATTCTAGGTCGCTGGGTGTCCATGAAATAGAAAACTTTTTGAAAAGAAAACCTAGCCATTAAACTGTTTCTGTATAATTTAATTTCAATCTAGTAATTATTATCTTATCATCTGATCTTACTCAAACGTGACGACACGTTTAGTCTAGTGGCTAGTAACCCTAGCTGTGAACCAAACGGTCGCGAGTTCGAATCCCGCTAGGGGCAAATGTTTGTGTTAACATTTTACCTTTTTGCCTGAGTCATGGATGTTTTGTATTTATAATATGTATGTATTTACAAAAAAAAAAGGAATCTATGTAGTATTCAACTGTCTGGTATCCATAATACAAGTATAAATTTCTTATACTGTGCAATTTGCTGAGATATTGTCCTCTAGAGAGACCTAGTATTGAATCCGCTATGATTTCATTTCTCACCAAAAAAAATCTGTATAAAAAAGTAATAGAACAATCACATTTGAAGGTGAATGTGATGATTCAGCTACATATTGGTAATTAATTTGATGCCTTGACATTAAATCAAGAGCAGAGATCTAACAATACTTGACATTCCAATACAAGTTAAAAATATAGTTCTTTGCGTTCTAGAAAAATATAATATGTAACATTACTCGATGGTTACTTTCTCGACAAGTTAATTATTGAAAGTATAAGACGTTAGTAGACATAATAGGAACCAGTTTTGGGTAACAACATTTAGGATACAGGTTCACTTACAAGAAGCCGAAATTTTAAAGAAAACAATTTTTAATACAAATTTTGCTAATAGGACGTGAAATTTTACATAGAATTTGAGTACTTAATTTGAGTACAATTTGACCCTTGAGACATTCGTAGACCTATAAAAGTAATGACGATTATCGGCTGTGCTGTGCGTCTTGCTACAGTGACACAAAAACTAATTTTGAAATTCTTTTTTTTTTATTTATCTATGGGCAGGACATGTAATCACAATATCTATACATTTATATTAAAATTAATATTTTTATTTTATTTTTTGATATTTATTTTAAATATAAAAAAATTAATTATAACTAATTCATGAAGCACACGATATAGGCTTGCATGCCTAGTGTGTGTTTTCACAAAAAAAAGTTATTGTAAATAAATAAATTTAAAAAAAAAATTAATTTAAAAAAATCGCTGTAATTTTCCGGAAAATATTTTTTATCAGAAAATAGATTCCTTTGTATAAATCTGTCCTATTCATAATTTTTTTAAATATATTCTACATATTATGCACTCCATTATTATCTCAGTTTTGATTTCTCTCTAAGAAGTCAAATTACGCGACAAAAATAATTATTTTCTGCTTGAATAAAATCTATTAATAAAAAAATAATTTAAAATGGGTCGATTTTTTTCGTATAATCGCTTCTTATTTTCTAGGACATATTTACATATAAGTGCAAAACGCGAAATAACGTAGAACTAGGGCACAGTTCCGCCTCATTATGAATTCGGAGTGTACGCTGAGTGGACGCTGAGCATTGATGACGAAAGTTTTGTAATACAACAATCCTATGTGTAAACGCGGCAAGAATATAAGAATATTTTAAAATACGTAGGCGTACTTACTTGGTGCTGACCACGGACTATAATAATATTCCCATGGCTACAATTACTGGAGTATCGTAGCCTGTGACTATCTAGTCATAGTCATAGTATAAAATATGACGGTTGAAAGACGAAACAACTTTCGAACAAGATCATTCAAAGCCGACTTGTAAAAATTATTGCTTTAGCCCTTGTTTTCTATATCCAATCACAATAGTTTAAGAATAAATAATATGTTACAAAAATATTATTATTATTATTAGATATTTTAGTTAGTCAATTGGGTTACATTTTGTTTCAAGAAATATTAAATTTAATATATCTTCATATAGTACTCTGTATGTCAACGAAAGGATAATTCTCCTTTACAAAACTAGATTGTGTAATGCACGGTTATTATGGGAAATACGTTACGTGAGCTTTTTTCAACTGATAACGCAGACGAAACTGAAGACAGAATTTTATAACAGATAATAGAAAGGTCCTTATTAGTTCAAGGTCTTTTATTTCCAGTAAAATAATAAAAAGAAAATTTTAAGTACCTACTCCACGGTCTGCCTCTCGGCGTTCTTACAATTCTGTTGACTACTCTGTGTGATATATTCACTCATTTGATGTTGCGTTTGCGAATTTTATCTTAATTAGTTTCGTTACTAGCTTTTAAGGATGTAATGCACGTTACACATAAAATATTTTATTTCATAACATTAATTTTATACATAATCTCTAAATAGTAAAACTTGATGACTGCATGTTTATAGGCAGCCAGTTTCTTCTTACTAATTTTCTTTTCGATGGGATTCAAAGTTTGGATTACAAATAGTAAAGAATATCCAATTAATTATACAATTGAGTAAAGAAAAGTGTTTCTGTAACAACCAAATCTATTTTTACAAAGCTCACACTAACTCAAGTGAGTTAGTGTGAGCTTTGTAAAAATAGATTTGGCACCTGCGCAAACGCTTCTTTTCTACTTGTGAAGGTTGGTTATCATTATGACTATCTGATAGTCTCCCCATACCTCTCATTGAGATATTTAAGTCCGGCCGGCCGGCGTCTACCCTGTATTTTTCCCTGTATGATCAGCTATAGTAGTTCGTATACTACTCGCCTTGCAAAATATGCCCAGTCAGTTTTGTGACCGTTATGGTTTTCAATATTTCAGTTTATTCTCTGCAGCAGAACCGTCTCGCACTTTACATGATATGTTGAGAACACCCGTGGCTTGCCACAGTTCGAAAGTTTCTAAGCGTCAAGTAAGTGTCGAGATCTCGATTCCTAGCAACACAGAAAACGAAACATCGTACCAAACATAATATGGGTCACAATCTTGAGGGAATAGTTGCCAGGGGCGCCGACTCAGTGGGTGCTCGGGGGCTCGAGCACCCATGAGAAATAAACAGTGGGTGCCGAGCACCCCTGAGAATAAACATAAAATTTTCCAGAAAGTAATTAGAAATCTTCAATTTTGAAAAGTAGGGTTAGAATGGTTTAGTATTGCCCAACCTTAAGCAGAGGTGGGGGTAAGTACCAGTCTAAGAGCTGACCGACACATCATTTCCGAATAGAGCCTGTGTAGTTGTTATGATTCGAGCCATTTCTCGCGCACCAAGCACAAGCAAGCCGAGCGCGGCGACTTCCTCGCTCCGCCCAAAGACTTTATAAGTATATTTGGGAGTATAGACACGGCGTAGCCCGTAAATAATGGTAGTAGTACAATTCGTCCACTCGAGATTGTCCACACGAGAGAGAAAGAGAGAGAAGTGGACGAATTCGCACTGTCGCTCGCTAGTGCTAGTATGATTTTAATACTACCAAAGATTTCGGGGCTTTCTGCTTGCTACGCCGCATCTATAGTTCAGATCAATGGCTCCCCACGGGCGAGAGGCGCGTGCGGCGGGGCCTGCCGTTGCAACAGGGTTATAATATTTGAGTTATAATATTTCTTGATAATAAAAACTAGTTTCATTTTTATATAATGGTTTCATTTTATATTTTTATCAAACATAATTAGTAATTAAGTACGCAGTATGTAAGCAGGACATTTATTTATTTGTCGGTCGATCAGTGTGCATTTTTCTTCTCACACTTCGCCACTTTTTCGAGTCATCAAATGAGCATGAGCACCCATGAGGTTTTCTAAAAGCCGGCGCCCCTGATGGTTGCAGATGAAGTAACTTCACGAAGAGCTGCTTGCTTGTTCTATACGTCTTGTCTTAATACTGATCTTTATGATCTTTCACAATGCAATACTGTCATGGACCGTTATTGTATGAAAATAGTTATGTATACAGGTTGTAACGTTTTCATGAAATGACTAATTGCACGAGTTTTTAAAACAAGTTTTTGTTATCTTTAAACAAAATGCATATTATTGCAAAAAAACACTAGAGTCGACACTGAACTCATTAAATGGACAACGACATCAAGTAAAACAGCTTCGAGAATGTCATCTCGTCGTGATTCATATTCATAACTGTTTTGTACCAAAAACAAACATATTTTGTTAAATATTTTAAGTGTTTGCCGGTTATGTGTCCATATAATAGTATATTTCGAAATACAGTATAATAAGTAGTATTACAGTATATTTGAAGTTCAAGATCAGTACAACCAAAGATACGTTTTTTCATACGAAATTAGCCTTCGCCCACTGGATTCTCATAACGAAAGCTTCGTAGGGATCGTAAAAAACTAAAAAAACGGCTATTTTTTCCATAAAATTGTTAATAAAAATGTTATAAATAATAAGCTCGAGTGAAAAACATGTCAGTATATCATATGAAACTATTCTTCACACAATAGCGCAGTTGGTTTTCTTCTAAGACTTTTTACACAAAATGTTCACACCAAATCTCTGCAGCTTGATCTATAATGTCGTTGCCATAGTAGAATCAAAATAGAAGCTCAAGGCGGCATTTAATAAACCGGTAGTTGATTCTAATCACCAGTGAAAAATTTAACAGTCATATCATCATGACTCGTTCATAACTTGCACCTGCTAAATACTTTCAATTCATACCTTATTTGCTTATTGCGCACAATAAAAATTGCGTAGATCAAATTATGTATTCACCAGTAATGTTATCTTTAGTCATTATGTGATCATGTTAGCAACATGGTTTTAATGTTATGGAGAATCCTCTAAATTTTATGCAACTGGGTTTCGCGTTTTATCGAAAGTGGCACAAATAAGGCAAATTTATTTCGCCACCAACATAATTAGGTATATCTTAATGTCGAGATATATGCAGACTTTTTTCCCTTTAAGATTGCAATAAAGTTGTTACTGTTTCATGATTTAGTTTCATCTGTATAATATATGATTGAGCTAGGAAATACTAGACGACCTTCGCGATTATCAGTGAAAGTAAAGGAGTGGCGAATAGATACGAAAAACAAATTATCTGATGATTCGCTAAAGGCGACCAACCTCATAGAGCTTTTGGTGAGCACGTGATTTGAACTCTTTCATAACATTATTACTCAACAATCAATATTCGCAACTTCGATAACTTTGTGAATGTTGCCAAATTACGCGAGGGTGAATCTTACTGCGGATTTCTTAAAATCAATGGGTGGGTAAAATAAGAGCTTTCAGGCTATATATAGACCTAATATGGTGCTAATAAAGACCGGGTCGACTTTGGATCCCGGGTGCTTCTTACCGGTCCTATCAATCAATACTAATCAATACTAATATCAATCATCAATCATCAATCAATACTAATAATAAATCTGTAAGGGTTGGTCATGGAGTAAGTTACTTTGTTTTCGGAGATATCGTGTTTATAGGCTCAATACATGATACTGAAACTAAATTGACCATTTTTAGAATTTTTTTCTGGATGTATGTATGTATGTATGTTCCTCCATAACTCTTAAACGAATTAACTGATTTTCATGAAACTTGGTAGATAAACATTAAGACGTACAGGACACAGGATAGGCTACTTTTTTCTTTTTCAACGCGGACAAGTCGCGGGCGCCAGCTAGTTATAAATATTTTCTTTTTGCATATTGTGATCTATGAAATAGGGTTTAGGTATTCCATAATTAAAAACGCTGACACTTGTTGTATTTTTAAACCACGACGCCCGACGCAAAAACGGTGTGTTATACGTGTGATGTGTGTCTGTGTGTGTCTGTCGAATCGTAATTCCCAAACGGGTGGACCAATTTTGAATGGTTTTTTTTTACTAGAAAGCTGACGTGATGGGGCTTGTTCTTAGCTATAATTTATGAAGATCTGTTCTAGCGTTTAAAGACCAACATCCTATTTCCTAGTTAACAAAAACTATATTACAAAATGACAAAAAAGACAGCCGCGAATTTTGGTTAGTTTTATATTTACAGATTGCATATTAGAAATTACTTGAATTTTTTTATCCTTCAATTAACGTAACATTAAGTTGCTCATAATAACCGATAACTCTGAATTTCACCTTGACACAAAAACGAAGATACAAAAAAATAATTTGTGGTTAAATTCAAGATTTTAAATAACCTTTTAAATTCACGATTTAAAATTATTATTTTTTGTAGTTAAAGTTATTGCAAGCCTGAAATGAGAATATGAGTCGTATTCCAAAACGGAGCTATTTAAATGGCTATTCGAATGTCCTATAAATTTTATTATACGTTCTTTACACAAATGAGTAGGCGCAAGATGCGTGTGGGCTACATTCATTATACCCACGGAACAGATAAATTGTACCGCAAAGGTACTAAGTGATATTTTGCACAATTTTGAATTGGTAAATATTATTTTATTTATTTATTTATTTATTTATTTAATAGCTCACCTTACAGCATTTAATATTTAACAATTACATACAATAGATTAAAAATTTTATATAGCCTATTACAAGGTTTATTATAATATATAAGGTTTATTATTATAAAATTATTATAAATGGGACATTTTATAACAATCACACAAAATAAAAAGTAACTAGGTATCTATAGAGTCTGCAGAACTCTCAGCATCAGAGATTTTTTTATTGATATAGAGTCTAGAGAGTCTTACAGTACTGCATCACAATATTTTTATTGCAAAAACATTTGAAATTTTTGTTTTTAAATTATTTTTAACAACGATAATTACTAATTTGACATAGGAGGTAACCGGAAAATCAGAAATTGCCTAAAGTTTATTTTTGTGTGCTAAAATGGTTTAAGTGTGGCTAATAGTAGTCACGCAAATGAACTTGTATCATTTAGTTGCAAAATATCATTAGTAAACTAAATTACATACAAGTGAATCTATTCAATAATTTTGTATTAATTTAAATAAATAAGAATCAGGGTGTGTTGTGATTTGAAGGTCAGAATGAAGATTTGATCATATGAAATGAGACTTTTTTTGTTATTATAAATAATCGTTTGAAGATATTATCAATTATCAATATTTATATTAGGTATATAAAATTGTTGGTGTATTCTTCTAGATTTATAGACTCATTTGTAAATAAAAAAATAATTGGTTCTTGGTAAAATTTTAATTTTTAATATAAATCACACAGTGTCCGCCTTTTTTATCAAATTCTGTGAAAAAGGCAATTGCCTATAGGTATTTCCATATATTATTCGCTTTCTGTAATCCTAACTAATGCATATTTAGTATAAATGTTGAAGTGAGAGTGAATGTCTGTCTGTATGTCTGTCTGTCTGTTCGCGATAAACTCAAAAACTACTGCACCGGTTCTCATGCTGTTTTCACCAATGGATAGAGTGGTTCTCGAGGAAGGTTTTAGTATATAATTTACAAAGTTACGCCGGCGAAGTCGCGGGCAGCAGCTTGTTTATAAGTACGACTTAGATAAATAGAGTATGGAGCCGATATGACTATATGAATTATTTTCTTCAGTAAATATTCCTGGCTGAAATACAATCATGAAAATCTAAGCATAAAAGACAGCGAGTATACATAGGCTCAATTTTATAAAGTACTAATAATAAATCTGTGAGTGTAGGTATTGTATGTATGTATGTAACTCTTAGCGCCTCTTTCACCAACTACAAGTAAAGTGTTGATTAGTTACTTTTAAAAATCATTTTCTGTTTTATTGAATTATGCACTCGGCTTACTGCATGATTCGATAGGCGAATTTTTATTATTATTTTCTATTTAATGTTTGGAACGTTTACCGTACAAACAAAGGTATATTAGCTAAATTATTCCCGGTGACAGGTGACTTTAAATGACGGTTAGCCTACTTGTCAGTTGGTGAAAGAGGCGCTTAAACGAATTAATTCCCACACGGTTCCCACAAATACTTATGTTTCGTGACTATTCCCATGCTCGCACATGACGCAGTAGAGCTCGTGACAAATTCGCAACGCCAGATGATAAACAACAGATTAAAACTCAAAGCGATTGGAAATAAAATGTTGCAACTCTCCACCATCGTAAAACGGACTCGGTCTACAATAAATTGGCTGCTTTAGATGAAGTCACGTTTCTGAAACTCCACCGAAATTATACAAGTACTCATTTTGATGACTGACGGATTGATTAGCGGTAATTTCAGCACAGTTGCTTAAATGATTGTAATTACCATCGAAGTAGGTACTACAACTTTGGAATTTGCGTCACAAATGCTAAAGTAGCACATAAAAAGTACGCCTGAAACGGCATCATGGCGGATGGCGGATGGCGGAGTCTTGCCTTAGCGCATCAATGGTAAACGGTAGTAACAACCAAGTTCTGCTATTGATTTTAAACTCCAATGTGTTGACCTAAAGACACATTTTCTTTAAATAACAGATGTTTGGTTATTTAAATGAGAGATGTCTACGCATATGTCACTTTTAAATGTTCCATAAAGTTTTAGGTTTCATAAAGTTCCATAGTCCTAGGTGTTTTGTATGACGTGCGAAATCCATATTTGTAGTACATCGATGGTAATTACCCAAACTTAGATTACCTTCCACCTTGCTATCGACATTGGCTAAAACTTTAACTTAAGCCTAAATGTTTTTTGGTGTCACGTGGACTATTGTTTGACATCCTCGATCGTGATTAATTATTATATTTTTTTCCTTGCTTTTTTACGTTTTAATGATTTCATTATATACATATCCGTGTGTTTATCTTCAGGGTTACATTACATTGCAACAATAGTTGTGGAGTTGTCTCACCTTGGTGTAATGTTCTAACTTATGTGCTCCATTAGTGATTGAGGCAGAGTTAACTTAACGACGTTCGTTAGAGGTTCATTCGTAACCGGAGTAAGGTCACGGTTGCTGCCTATTGTTTCAAAATTTCTTCACGAGTCGAGCGACTTGAGATGATAACAAGATTTTTTCTAATCATCATAATATCAGCCGTAGGAAGTCTACTGTTGGTAATTTCCCTTCTAATAATTTTCCAATACGTCAGAGCAGAATGTAGCAAGCGTGGATTTGTCTTCTATATATACCGCTTAAAATATGCGAGTTTAACTGGTATAGTTTAACACCTGAAGCAATATTAATTTACATGTTACAGGACCTGTTTTTAAACAAACTGCAGTACAGTGCAGCAGCTTCTTGTCAACCTTAAAAGGGTTATCAAGTTTATCTCTGTCTTGTAATCCAATATAAAATTTAATTTTGTTTTACAATGTCAGTAAAAATCAATTTTAATATTTTTAAAAATCAATTGTCAGCAAGGTGATGAAATATTTCAAAATTGCGTTAAAAAAACACCAGGTTCCTTATGAAACTATACCTTTACAATTTATATCTGCAACATAATCTCTTAATTTTATTCTAATGTCGATATTATCTTTACTCGTGTTTACGGCTACTAACTTTAGTTTTACTTCGCACGCATTTCTTTATTTTTTTTAAATTGTTGTAACAGCTTAAACTATCTTTACTACAATCTGAGTTCAAGGTGAAAGCCACCATCATTTTGTATAACCTTAAACAATGAGATTCTTAGTCTCTTGAGATTTTAATATTATTAGCCGAATAAATCATGCAGTGCTTTTGCGCACTTGACGACAGATGCTGTAAGCATCTAACAAAATCGTATCGTGACAGAAACTTTTTCTTGACACAAACCAGAAAATTTCCGATTAGAGGATACAATGGGTCAACAACCACGTATCAGTCCATTTTGTCTTTTTGGTTGGCAACATCTGGATCTTATTTCATCATTACACGGCAGGTCTAATTGAGATGTTATACATTGTGTCAATTGTGTTGCAACCACGCTGCGTGAGAGCACGCCGGCCTATCTAAATGCTCCAACACTAATCTGGGTTTAGTGCTCTATTCCATGTAATTGCTGTCGGTATGTTGAACGACTCATCAACTGCCAAAGCTAATGTCTATTAAAGTAATATTAAAAGATACTTAACAGAGACCAAGTCTATTAAGTTAGTCTAATCAGATTTTATGGTTATATTACGAGTTTTATGGGATCAATGTCATGTCAATGAATTAGGTATGCATGTAAATAAACCATCATAAGAATTCCGTCTTTTGAACGTTCCAAATAGAAAAGAACCGTGAAATAATTGCCAAATTTTTTTCCCTTTTTTGATTATGAAATTTTTTGGCGTGGAGTGTTTGAGAAGCTGGATAAATTTTAATATTGATCTATTGATACAGTATCGAATTCTATCGTTATCATGGTATTAACATGATCCAAAAAATACCTAATTTTTTTTTATTTGCAGATTCCAACGACATCAGTGAAGAGCTTTTTTGCCCTGACAGTATTTTCAATACAAATTGTAATGCGCGTATCGGCCGGATCTCAATTCGCATCTCATGTGACAGTAAACACGCCAGCCCTTAGCTTCTCGCATGGAGTCGGCGACCCCCTATCATTTGGAAGAAAATCATATCAAAGGAAACCATTTCAGTCTTTCTCTAGAAGTTTAAGACGTAAGTATTGAGGAAATTTCAAGAAACAATACTTATAGAAACTTCAGTAGTAGGTAGCTATAAGCACCCTGCATTTTTCAGTAACAAATTAAGCAGCCCGTCTCTATTTAATTGCTTAGTTTACATATAGAAAATATATTCGTAGTTTAAGGTCTTGTTTATGAACATCACGTGTGATCTAAATACCATTATCTTAGTAAAAAGGCATTCCATGGTCATGTTCTACATCAGTACACCGCCTAGTTTGCATTATTTCGCGATTGTTTGTCGAAAAAAAGAACTCGTAAAACGCATTATGCAACATTTGAGTGCTTATTTGGAATAGAATAGCAAATGCGATAGCCACTATACTATTGCTTATTTTCAGAACTTGTGACATTTTAAATTTCGTAAAGTACCTACTTCCATTGATTTCATATGACTCAAATAACATACTATAAGCAAGTTTCGTCATCATAAGAATCATAATAAAGCAATTTTAACGGTCCTGTGCGTCCATAGGCCTTTCCTTTATGTATAACTGTTCATAATCTGTCTCACTTTATAAGGTAAATAATATTCCTTAATAATGTATCAATTTCTAAACCAAATTTGGGACTTTCCCCTCACTAGTTATTCCGATGACATAGTAAAAGTTACAGGAATAGAAGGTATGAACCCATTGGCACTTTGCATTTCTAGGGAGAGGCCTATAGACCATCAGAGCTGTTACAGCTGTCGGTGATATTAAGTAGGTACTTATTTCTAACTTTAGTTAATTGATTATACTTATACATAGTGACGTAAGAATTTTTCAAAAAGAGCTAGGTAACTACTAACAGAATCATGTTTCTTTTAGAACCGTCGTTTCCTTCACAAAGTCACGGCGGAGGTTACCCACGAATGAAACCTTCGATACCATTCAACAACGAAGATATACACCACGACAACTCGCTCAATGTCGATCCTTGGCAGTACATTAAATATGTGGGTAAGTGTTGTTATATATAATACTTACCAGCTTATAACAGTTAATAAAATGTGCCATAACTGTTCAACACATTTTCCATAAAACAATCGAATAAAATAAAATGCAGAGATAAGTTTTACTTAATTATCTATATTATAAATCATAACATTTTCTTTTGAAACTATGTCATAAGTGAATAAGTAGAATCATCTATCTATACTAATAAATAAACAGTTAAAGTTTGTATGTAGAAGGTAAGTATAATCTTCGCAAATACTCAACCGGTCATCATGAAATTTTGCATACCTTCACGTTGTAAGGGATACAGGAAACTCAGGAAAGGACATACCTTTTATACGGAAAAAGTACTGTTTCCGAGGGATCATTTAAAAATATAAAAAATTGCGGCCACCAGCGTCATAGTCATGGTCATACTCATATATATTTATATCATATTTTCTTAAGGGCCTCTATCACCAACTACAAGTGTTGATTAGTTACATTTAGAAATAATTTTATGTTTTATTAAATTATGCACTCGGTTTACTGCATAGGCGATTTTTTTTTATTATTATCTTTTTAATATTTAGGACTTTTACCGTATAAACAAAGGTATATCAGCTTCATTATCCTCGGTTACCGGTGACTTTAAATGACGGTTAGCCTACTTGACAGATGGTGAAGAGGCCCTAAGTGTGATATTTTTTATTTCTCAACGCGGCCGAAGTCACTGGCATCAGCTTGTTATTTATATTTTTGTAAAATATTTGTCTGGAATGGTTTGGGCATTTACTATTTAGCATACGGTTTTATAGTCCAGAAGTCCAGAAGTAAGTCTAGAAAATTGGAACAGAGTAATTAAATTACTTATATAGTTTTAAAAGTAACATATTAATTATGTAGTTTGTTAACTTGTGTATTCACACACTACAATCGCATTCGTTCCAGATTGCAAGAGAAGTTAATAAAAATGAATTCTTCTCAAGACATTTCACAATATTATTTAGTTACGTCGCAATGACAAATTAATTTTTGCATACAGGCAAATTTTACTTAGGTACCTAAACAACGTATTAAAAATGGACCATTTAATACCTGTCTGCCGATTTTTAATACAAATTTGCTTATCTAATGTTTCTTGCGAATAATAGGAACTTAAATAAAAATTTCAATTTCTCGAGTGAGAATTAAACCAGATTAATTATATCCTCAGATGAACCAATAGCCATATTGCCGCCATCACCATACAAAGTGGACTCCCCGGATCCGGAATCCCTGTGGCCCGAGGGTCTGTTCATTCCGCCGACACGACCGCATGGCTTCGGAAACGCGTACGGCCGAAGATCCGACAACGGAGAGGTATTGTCAGGTAAATTTTACTACGGGAATGTAAACTAATGCACCAATCAATACTAATAATAAATCTGTAAGGGTTGGTCATGGAGTAAGTTACTTTGTTTTCAGAGATATCGTGTTTATAGGCTGTATACATGATACTGAAACTAAATTGACCATTTTTAGATTTTTTTCTGTATGTATGTATGTATGTATGTAAGTATGTATGTTCCTCCATAACTCTTATTTATATTTTACATTTTCCCTGGGGGAAAATGTAAATTTATATTTTACATTTTCCCCCAGGGGTTACCCCTACCACCACACCACGGGCCCTATATCTCAATGTACTTATACATATTTTATCTGCTATCTACTTTTCTATACTTAACATTTCAGCTGGCATAGGTCAGGGAATTTTTACTGAAGTAAGATGATTTTTAGGTTCATCATCATCATCGATATCAATGCTATACTCAATACTAACAATAAATCTGTAAGGGTTGGTCATGGAGTAAGTTACTTTGTTTTCAGAGATATCGTGTTTATAGGCTGTATACATGATACTGAAACTAAATTGACCATTTTTAGATTTTTTTCTGTATGTATGTATGTATGTATGTAAGTATGTATGTTCCTCCATAACTCTTATTTATATTTTACATTTTCCCTGGGGGAAAATGTAAATTTATATTTTACATTTTCCCCCAGGGGTTACCCCTACCACCACACCACGGGCCCTATATCTCAATGTACTTATACATATTTTATCTGCTATCTACTTTTCTATACTTAACATTTCAGCTGGCATAGGTCAGGGAATTTTTACTGAAGTAAGATGATTTTTAGGTTCATCATCATCATCGATATCAATGCTATACTCAATACTAACAATAAATCTGTAAGGGTTGGTCATGGAGTAAGTTACTTTGTTTTCAGAGATATCGTGTTTATAGGCTGTATACATGATACTGAAACTAAATTGACCATTTTTAGATTTTTTTCTGTATGTATGTATGTATGTATGTAAGTATGTATGTTCCTCCATAACTCTTAAACGAATCAACTCATTTTTATGAAACTTGATAGATAAACATTTAGACGTACGGGATACAGGATAGGCTACTTTTTTCTTTTTCAACGCGGACGAAGTCGCGGGCGCCAGCTAGTAATATAATAAAGCTTCTACTAAACAATTGATGTCTTAGATAAAATAAGAACTAAAGATAGAGCCCTGTTGACGACAGAGTAAAGCCGGTAATAAAATAAGCCGGTAACTACGCCTCGGAAATATTTATTATGCCGAATCGCGCGTAAATTATTGTGGCAATGGCAACACCGGCCTAGCACTACATACAAATTATAAAACCGACATTATGTTGTCCGCAAAATTCTGTCTTTAGTTTTTATTTAATCTGAGGTTGGTGTATGAAATTTAAAAGTTTAAAAATTGAATCAAATCTAATTTTTACGGGATTCGCCTTGGGTCTGCGACTAGACGACCTACAATGCATATTAGAAAATGCAAATGGCAATAGTATAATAGGTATTATTATCTATAACTTACCAATTTATACACTTAACCAAGGTTTATACTTACCATATCTATATTTCATTTCGCACCAAGGTAAAATAAACATTTGGCTGATAAATACATTGCGATTTATCAAAATGTCATGCACCGATAATATTTCCTTATAACAAAATAAAAACAGTTATTTTATTCAAAATTTAAATTTCAAACTATACATTAGAGGTCAAATAATAAATTTAAATATCTTGGTTATACATAAAATAGATATTATCTACTTTAAATAATTGCCAGTGTCTGACAAACAATATTTATACCTATATTATACTAGTGGGCTCGCACGGGTGTAATTTTTTATTCAATCCAGCCGATATATTACTTTGCACTGCCATCTGTTAGATTATTATGGAACTCACAGATAAATTATATTATAACAAATAATTGCTAGATTGAGTAAGTATCCAACAGATGTTAATATATAATTGCAAAAAATTGAGATATAAACTATCCTATCTTTTAAGTTGGACCAAATTACACTGTACGAAGTTTTATCAAAATCGGTTCAGTGGTTCAGGAGTTCATCGAGGACACACAACGTGACAGACAGACAGACGCGGCGGAGGACTTTGTTTTATAATATGTGGATATAAAGAATATAAAGTTACACCATGGTTACAGCATTTATATTTATTCTTTATAAGATTGCTCTTGAAATTGTTTTCAAAAATTCTGCAGTGCCAGTATTTGTATTAAAGGTTCAATCAATCCTATAATACAAAATCATTTTTAACCTCCGACGCCCGACGCAAAAACGGGGTGAAGTTTGACGTGTATCTACATTTTTTTTTGTTTGAAAGCCGACGTGATCAGGATTTGTTCTTAGCTATAATTTATCAAGATTTCACGCATTTGATGACTATCACCCTATATGTCCTAGTTGTAGTTAACGAAAGGATTTCACTAACTTCAACATGTTCGAATGATGTGTTTGGTATACTGTTACTTCGGTGGAATTTCCATGACGTGGTAATTCATGGTACAGTAACAAACTCACATTCACATAAGGATTAGTAAGGATATAATAATATTTATATATTATAATTCACATAGATGTATATTTTACATAGATGTATATATTTGTTATTATTTTGTTAATACATAGTTAATAATTATGGATGTTCTATGTCTGAAATAAATGATTATTATTATTATAGCGTTTTTGGCTCGATAGAAAGACGATATTTGTTTATAGTTTTTAATTTTAGCTTGTTTGAATTTCAGAATCAGATCCCATGGACCCATATCTACTAGAGGGCACGGAAGCCATAGCCGCAGTGGAAAAAGCTAGCGAACACGGCTTCTATTTCTTCCACGACGTGCCTCATATAGAATCGCTTTTCGCCAACCAAGAGAAGAGAATAAGGAACAAGTTGACGCCTCATCGCATCGCCAGCATACGACACACCTGGCCATATAACAGACCATAGACAAAGGAAACGCAAAAAAAAAATACGAAATATTTATTGCATAAATTAAATATGTTTGTAAAAATACAAAAATACTCATCTTAATTTATCATTTATTGCATTTTCTCCTAATAAAAATTTAAGTACCTCTTTATTTTTTTATTCTACACCTTATAAAAAAATTGGACGGCCACATGTTTTATTTATCACATTGTTTTACATATAATACACATTTTGTTTAGATGTGATCATAAAAACAAAAGTCCTTATAAGGTAACTATCTAAATACGTACGTTAGGTAGGTAAGTAAAAGTCATTGCATCAATTTTTTAATGAAACTGAAACATTTTAAAATATTCAATGTTACACTTTGAAAGAAACAAGTAAAATTTTAACTAACTACATATTGAAAAAACAAACAAAATTTATATAAAAAATATCTATTGAAAACTGTGCAAAATTAATCATATTGTCTAATATACTCTCGCATTTATTTTTTCAATTTACAACAGAATTTCCTTAACACTTACATTGGGCAGTGATATTGCATTTTTGTTTACTTATTATCCTATTAAAATCATATTAGGTTACATAATAATATTAAGCTATAGTATAAATTATAGTTTATTAATGGTTTTCTGTTTCATAAATTCATATCTATCATTTGTCTGATGTGAGACAATTCATTAAAATAATTCTGAATAAAAGATAATAATCAAAAAAATTACATACTCTTGTGAAAAATTTCTATACTGTAATCACATTAAAAATTATTATTTTTTTACTATAAGTTAAAAGTAACAAAAGCTTAAACAAAAAAGCACAAAAGTGTTGAGGACAAAAACAATGTTTCCTGAAAATTATTTACTGGACTATTGAGTCTAATTTAATAGCTAGACACATATTTTTTTCCAAAAAAAAAATTCAATAAATTTGTCTCAGCCAAGGCCCAAGTTTCCAACATTGCACAGTCTTAAACCTATTATCTAAGAATATACGGTCTAAAATTGAGTATTTTATAAATTGTAAGCGAAATTAAGTATTGTTATTAAAATAGGTAATAGAGATAGGATGGGAATGGAGGCAATTTTAAAGGAGGAATTGCATAGGTCACCATTACAAAAGCACATGTACACTCTCTTGTAGTTCCACAATGTGAAGGCGCATCTCTCCTCGTAATCGTTTGGAGGTCTTTGAAGGCACATCCTTTGAGTTGCTGTTCCATAATCTGAATTGAAAATATATAAATCCAATATTATAAGAGTACACAAAGCTACTACAATATAATTTAATAACTTTAAACAAGCAATTCATGTATATATTTTGCATCTTGGAAATAATTGGTTTATGTTTCTTTTATAGCTCTTTTATTTAATATTTTGGCATGAATGCACCTAGTGAAAAGAACTAGAGTTCTAGAGTTTAGTATTTAGTAAAAACACTAATTAAGGAAAAACCTAATTTACTATCTTACCATCTGTTCGAAATGCTCCCGTTGTCCCATCAATTATTTTGCCACACCAACCAGAAGGACAAGCGGCAGCCTTTATGCCAAATTCAGCTTCAGGGTCCGATGCATTAAATGGAAATGGATCTCCACAAGTGCCGAGTTCCCCACGAGATCTACATCTAATGCACCTTTTATGAAGACCTGTAAAAACAAAAAAGTAAGAAATTAGTTAAAATTCTTATTGAAAATGAACTTGTAGCCTATAAAAAATTATGAAAATAAAATAAGAATAAGTATGCATATTTTATTTGTTTATAATTTATCGGGCATCTGTACAACCCTCGTTTTGTTAATAATATAAAACTTAATGTTAGTGTCCTCCTAAGAAACTAACTTTTCTGCAACTTCGTCCACACCCCTTCTTTTTAGGTGTTAAATCATTTGTACCTATCCTAGTACCTAGTCTACAATATTTCATTTTTTTTTTAAATAGAAAATATCCATCTAATTAAAAAATAGTAGAGAACAACTGCAAAAACTTTGGTGACACAAAATAATATCCTAAAAAAAAACTTTTAAATAAAAAACCAGAAAAGAATTTCGTTTATCTAATCGTTCTTATACTTCACAGGATCACCTGCTGGGCTAATCTGAAAGTAGTCTAAAACTTTCATCTAAATCGGTTGAGCTGTATGAATTTTTTATGCCTTGGTCTTGTGTAAACCGCTTAATCTGAATTCCTACATTCGTAGAAAGTCAGCAGCAGCGGTTCGTGTATAGAGCCTGCTTGCAATCTCTTTCGTATTGTGTAAAAACAATTTATCTCTAACTTCCGCGAACATTGCAGACACTACAGAAGCAGGGTAGTCCATATTAGTACCCAAAACTATGTTTAAATTCATTGTAGTGCTGAGTCATTAAACTCGCTACCGACTAGGGGGAAAGGGAAATGTGTTAAGAAAGCTAGATGGGAGTAACAGGTCTGTTAATTACACGCCAATATGTTGTAAAACTTTCAAAAAAGTTAATTAAAAACTGCCTTACATCTCTATGTCGCAGCCCCTTAGGGACAATAGACAGAAAGACAACTCTCACTTTACCTTGAAAGTTTCATAAAACGTATTCATAAAAACTTACAATTTCCTTCCTTTATTATAAGTATCGTCAATAAAGTGCACAAAACTAATGTGCTGTAATTCATCTTGTTAAGTTCAACTACTTGCATCGAAAACAAACTTTAATATTAAACTAGAAATGATTACAAATAACATTATTCACTAAAATATAAATACAAGCACAATACATACTACATTTATAATACAATACAAATTAAAAACTTTCATTTTTCCCCCACTGAAACTGCATTGCCAAAAGTGCCAATCGAGCCACCACAGCTCAATGTATTTCAAAAGAGTACACATAGAGTTACTACATAGACCATAGATACCACACACAAGCAACACACTAGTAACACACTAGGCAACACTATAGTATTGCCACTTTTTAATTTCTACACTTTTCTGACAGCCTGTAAGCATAATTTCATTTTATATTTTAAGTCAAGACAACAATTAACACGATTATAAATTAACAATTAACGAGTTGTTCTACAGAAAAAAAAGATACTCAAATAATGAAATATAAAACTCTCTGTGTTCTGTACAGACCACACAAATAGTTCACACAGTTAGTTCCTTTTGTTTACCGTATTCTACCGATAATAGTCAACAAAAATATTGCAAACCATGGGTCACTTAAGTTAAGTCATATAATATAATTTAATTCAAGTTTGACTGAGGCCAGTACACCTTTACAAGTCTATAGCTTTAATTAATACTAGAAATAATAATATAGAATTATCGAATAGCACTATAAAAAACCGGTAAAAATCGTAGGTGATTTTTAAAATTTTTAATTATAAATAAATCTTTGATTCATTTATTTAGTAATATCGTTGTTCTCGTCAATATAAGTTTTATTACAAACCTATCTTTTTGCTAACACTGCCTTATTTACCTATATTAAAATGAATTGAACTGTGTACTATTGGCGCTATTCTATGAAACAAATTGAAGATATCAACATGGCGGATAATACAGAAAGTAAGTTTTGTTCAATAATTTTAATAATATAAACAAGTTAGATTGAGATTTACTTATTATGTAAAATAAATAATTCACTTTAAGTTCACTTGTACAACTGATATTGTTTTTTTCACGAATCGCTCTTCCAAATGCGAAATGTTTAGTATTCTAGGTTCAAAATTTGAATTTTTTCAAATTTTGAGACAAATTTGTCAATTAGTTATGTTGAAATTTGGAATTTTTGAATACTTTATTTGTCAAGGGACATTGATTACTTGCTGTATAGTGTTAATAATCTAGATAGTATCGTAAAATTTACATAAAACATTAACAAACTGGTTTATTTTCATTTTCTCCACAGAAGATCTAGATGGAAAGAAAAATTCACAAAGTTCACCGTTTAAACTCAAGCTTGAACCAATGGAGGTCGATTTTCCAGAAGAAGAAGATGAGCCACCGGCATTTGGGCCAGCTGCTCTTGGTTTACATAGAGTTGGCACAAAATTGCCGCCAAAACCTGCACCAAGTGAACCAGTGCAAAAACTTAATGCTCGTGGCATGCCAGCACGTATTAGGAAGAAGAACAGATTTATTTTCGTGGATGATTTTATAAACACTTCTCCTAGACAGTCACCGAAACGGCCACAAAAAGCATCGCCAAAGACACCAACTAAACAACCGAGCGCTAAGAAACAAAAATCTCCAACGAAGGTTCAAAAAAGTGCAGACAAATATAATGATAAATCTGAAAGTTCAAGTCTGTCACCCGATCGGAAATCTGGACATAGAATAGGAATGCGTCTAAGAAACCTCTTAAAATTGCCTAAAGCACACAAATGGGTGTGTTTCGAATATTTTTACAGCAACATTGACCAGGCTTTATTTGAAGGAGAAAACGATTTTCTCATTTGTCTGAAGGAGTCATTTCCACAACTCACAAATCACAAGTTGACTCAGATACAGTGGACGAAAATTAGAAGAATGATGGGAAAGCCTCGTCGTTGTTCGCAGGCTTTCTTTGATGAGGAGCGTAAAGAACTCGATAGAAAAAGAAAATTGATTCGTTTCATACAACAAAGAAAGACAGTTGACGTTTCTTTTAAAGATTTACCAAATGAAATTCCAATGCAGTTAGTCGTCGGCACTAAGGTAACAGCCAGGCTACGAAAACCTCAAGATGGTTTATTTACAGGATGTATAGATGCTGTTGACACATCAAATAATACTTACAGAATAACATTTGAAAGACCAAAACTTGGCACACATTCAGTCCCGGATTACGAGGTTTTGTCTAATGAACCACCAGACACAATAAACCTTAGTAGTATAACTCAGAAATTTAGGCCCAACTATGTAATGCAAGAAATATTAAATTTATGTCAGCCATCTTATCCAAACAGTAAAGACTCTAATGCATGTGCTGTAATTAATAAACATTTAAATGAACACATGACTATGGGAGAGTTCCCCGTTGCTCTTTTACAACTGATTGTAAAGTTAACCAAAATCCTTCACGCTAAAAGACTTAAAATAAATAAATTAAAAGAGTTCAACTCTGAAGCGGAGAAAAGGAAATCATTTGGTCAGAGAATGCCTGAAGATTTTGAGAAAAAATATGCTTCAGTTGTAATTGATCTTGAAAAAATGAATATGGATATACAACAGTATATTAATGAGGTGCAGGATTATTGCCAACAAATTGCACCTGGACCCAGCCTAGCTGCAATGCTAGCCCCTTCTCACTTACGAGAGAAGTGCAAAGAAGAAGCCTCACTTTTGGTAGTAAAACACAACAATGGTGGATTGAAAGATCCTACTCTCATCGAACTTATAACAGATTTTACAGCTTTAATGTTACAAGTCAAAAGCTTATCGGATTCAGATCAAAATGCATATGAGCTTGGTGTCTTAAGGGATACCATAGATCAAGTAAAATTGAAGCTAGATCCTAGATATCAAAGATTATTTCAAAATAGCGTAGAGATTCACATGCAAAGAATTCAAATGGATTTAGGTCAAATGTCTTCTAGCATGCTGAGTTTAGACGATAATAAATTGTAAAATAAATAAATGCTAATTCTATTTTTTAATTAATGAGTAGAAGTAATAACACATTGATTTGTTTGGAATAATCTTTTTATTAATTTTATCTCCTACAAATGTATAATATACACTAAGGAAGGTAACCTATCGTAAATAATATATTATATACACTTACAAAAGTGAAATTAAAGTCTATATATGTAATTGGATCTATTGTGTATAGATACATTTACGTACGAGGGGTGTGTATATTTAATTATATCAATAAAGTTATAAAGAAATTAACGAATTTTATTTAACAAATTTATTATTTACAAAGTTTAGGTCTGCAACTAAGTGCTGATTGAAGAAAAAGAAAAATAGTACATTCTGCAGACATCTTTATTCATTATATATACTTAACTATCTTAATTAAGGACCAATTATACCTACGATTATATACAGTATGTCTATATTTAGTTTTAATACACAAATACAGCTGAAATTCTGTCAATCTAGAAAGAAAATAAAAAGGGTCACAGTCATATTATTGCAGTAATTTACGCAATGGGTTTTAATAGCAATTTTTTTTTTAATTTCGTAAACCAAACTGCCCACTCGAGCGTAGTTGCACCTATTGGATTTTGAAGATTAGATACCTAGTAGAAAGAAAAAAAAATTATATGATCTATACCTTTTCACCGGTGGGGCGAGCGTCTAAAGCAGTCGTACTCAACCTTTTTTTTATAGGGGCCACAAACACGTTTCAGTCATGGTGTCAAGGGCCGCAAACAAAAATTATTTGGGTTAAATTAAAACGTAATCCCAAATTAACGATGTAAGTATGTATTTACTTTATGTTAATGAAAAAAAAAATTTTAACAAAATGTTTATTGTTTTAGCGATTTTTAATACATACTTTGAACACTTTTTCAAAACTTTATCAAAATCTGGCTTGTCGCTATCCTTTGCTATACTTATTACATCATCCAAATGAGAATCTGTAAGTTTGATTCTGTACACGTTCTTTGTGTATTTCATTTTTGAAAAAGATGATTCGCAGACATACGTAGACTCAAAGAATGTTAGTAGGATTTGGGCACAACTTTGGACGCTTTTATATTTTTGGGGAACAATACTCCAAAATTCCACATATTCCCTGTTTTCCCTTTTTTCTTTAAAAAGAACTACTAGATTGGTGTCGTTTTTAAAATC
Organism: Synanthedon formicaeformis; assembly: GCA_945859745.1. Classification (NCBI taxonomy): domain Eukaryota; kingdom Metazoa; phylum Arthropoda; class Insecta; order Lepidoptera; family Sesiidae; genus Synanthedon; species Synanthedon formicaeformis. Next base: position 9,715,622 of record OX243957.1, read on the forward strand.
TATGAATTCTTCAAACAACTCTGAGTAATTACAATTTAAAACTGAAGCCAACCCTGAGATAGTCGTTATTTCTAAGTGCCATAGATTTTCTATAAATAACAAACTTTTCTGATGGGTGCGAAATTTAATTTTTTTACAATAAATTTTTAACCTCAGATGGGCCAATGACAAAGGCCCGGCGGGCCGCAGGTTGAGTATAGCGGGTCTAAAGTATTAAGAAAAATCCTCCAAATGACCAGATCAGATTATGAATCAGCATGATCAGGAATTTAAGCTGAACCGTCAGTATGAAAATCTGACGTGCTCGAGTATGTACTTCAAAATAACGTTTTTTTATTGCATTTTCCAAAAGCTGCCTCGAGCTTGCGTCACATCCGAATCGTCAGTCTTGAATGGGAGCTTCATTTGGGGTTTACTTGACATCTCTGAAAATCTGATGCGCTCGAGTAAATCCCAAAATCCCTCTTGGACTCCCCTACTATAATCTTATTTTTATTTCAGTGAGACCAAAAATTCGACATATGGTTTTATTTTTGTACACACGTAGAGAAAATCTATCTCAAGAAAAATACAAAATGGCTGCTATATAGAGGGGGTGAAATGTAATTGAATCCCAGTATGAAGAGTATTTTAAAATAGTTGTAATTTATATACCTAGAAATCGCTATTCCATGACCGGACATACTGTATATAGACTTCATATCACTTATGAATATAACTATAGTAGACATACGCTTATAAAAAATAAGTGTGTGAAAGTGACATGAACTTATAAAGAAAAAGCATAAACCATGAAGTTATTTGAAAAGTACAAAGTTTATTCATCTCTGACATTGCCTCTTTTAAATATTAACTAAAATGTAAATGTAAACTAAGTTAAATTTTAAATATAGTTTATCAATATGATATTTTACGAGTGCTGTTACAATACAATCATCAATACTAAAAATAAATCTGTAAGTGTAGGTATTGTATGTATATATGTTCCTCCATAACTCCTAAACGAATTAACTGATTTTCATGAAACTTGGTAGAGAAATAAATTAGACGTACAGGACACAGGATAGGCTACTTTTTTTCTTTTCCAACGCGGACGAAGTCGCGGGCGCCAGTTAGTTAGTTTATAAATTAATTTCATTTTTGGATTAAAAGAAATGAAGCACTTCAAAAATGAACCTTTGGATCTATAACATATATACAACTCCTGATATCTTGTTTTCTGCTGACTCAGATGGAGTATTTTTGTTGAAGTGTATTACGAAATTAGAAATTAAAGATACCATTATAATATACATTTAAATTATATTAATTATACAGACAGGTTCACATTAAAGAAATTAATGATTTAACACACTTAGTTTTTTGTTTCTAACAAATAACTTAATGTACCATTTTTTTTATTTAAATATTACCAACAATTCATAACTAGTGATGCGCCGAATACTGATTTTGACCGAATAACGAATACTATTCGGTTTGACTATTACCGAACCGAATATTCGGCCGAATTATTCGGTTCCGCGAGCGAGCTGTATATCCTTCGGCTATTTACGAAGAGAAACGTAATATACTGTTGCCAGACAGAGCCGAATGCTTAGTTTTCTCACATCACAATTTACCTTTGGTTAACTACAAATATAGTTTCTTTCTCCTGTATTAAAATATGGTTGTAGTTTATCTTTTGTTTCAATTCAAGTTTGTGTCTGATTCTCTTTGAAAAATAAAAATCTTGTTGATTAATACCCAAATCGTTTATATTTTTTGGATCCTAAATACTTAGATAGATTAGATTATTATTATTTATTCATTATCAAGTAAAAGAACCGAATATATTCGGCAACTAAACCGAATATTCGGCCGAATACCGAATAGTAAACGAATATTCGGCGCATCTCAAAATTTTGCAAACCATGTAGAGCTATTGTCCAAAATGACTAACAATGTGCAATGTTTGCTTTGATTAAAGAATTATGTAATAAAGCTAACATTTATATTTGTTAAGTGTTTCTAATAACTGATCTGCTTCCTCTGAAGTTTTAACTCTTATAAGCAAAGGTGTCGGAGGTGGTTTTGACTCAGGAGTTGGGATGCATACCAACATTACATTATTTTTTCCCATTCTCTGTGTTGGAATCGATGAAGATAATATAAGATTAACAAGAACTTTACCAATGTTTGTATTGGCGCGTATAAGTAATTGATGTTTATCGCTCTCTTCAATTTTCTTAATATAAAGCGTAGCTAAACCTTTATCAATGAAATTGCTGCCACTTTTAAAGAACATTTTACATCGTTTATCAAACACACTGTTTTCTTCCACTATCTGTGTAAACTCCACTTTAGGTGGTTCTTCGTCCTCTTCCTCCTTGCCTTCATTTGTTGTCTCGGCAGGCTTTTGTATATTGGCATTGAAAGAAAATGGTTTTCCATTACCAAATGAAAATGGTGCAGAGTTGGATGTTGTGGTATTAGATCCAAAAGAGAAACCGGAAGATGGTGCAGAGTTGGATGTAGCGGTCTTAGATCCAAAAGAGAAAGTGGAAGATGGCGCATTTGATGCTACAGTATTAGTCTTTGCAGAAAATGAAAAACTCGCGCCCACATTAGAAGCACTAGAAACATTCATAGAAGGTTGAATGCCAAAACTAGGTGCCTGAGAAATAGGCGCAATAGATCCGAAAACAGAGGTATTTGTTTCTGGGATTTTAACTTTATCTGTTTTATTCGCTTGATCATCTGAATTTAATTTTGAATTAATTGTAGTATCATTAGTTTTAGGTGGATTATGATTTTCACTTATATTAGAACTTATTATTTTGGATTCACTTTCTGCTTTGCTACTTGTGTCTTTCTTTTCAATCCCTAAATATTCCCTTTGTATTTCCGCTAAATACCTTTCGTAGTCTCTGAATATTGGTGTTAGTATGGATATAGGAGTTTCTTCGACATTTGTTGAGATCCATTTTGCCACTTGTCTGTTCAAATTGCTCAATTTATAATGATAAGTAGCTTCTTTATCCTTTTTCTTACCAGTGCTTATTTTATCATCAGATTTTGTTTTTAAGCTATTCCGTGACTGTTCAGTTCTTAATTCTTGATCACTCTTCACAGAAGTGATTGCAGGTGATCCAAATATATTTGTAGAATTCGAAATTGTTGTTTTAGAAGACCCTATAGTTTTAAATGGCTGAGCAGTAGAATTTGTATTATCTGTTTTAAATCCAAACACAGAAGCTGATGTTGGTGCATTTGGTTTCGAATTAAATGATGATTGGTTTGTATTGGTGGCGTTCAATGAGATATTTTTTGAGCTATCCACAGTTTGAATGTTAAAAGGATTATTGCTTGGTGATGATACAGGACTACTAGTGGCAAACAAAGGTTTTGCAGCAGGAGTGGTAGATGTTAAAACAGCGGGTTGTGTTCCAAATGTAGATTGAGATGGAGAGCCTGAAGATACTGGTTTACCAAACAATCCACTACTTATATTAGTGGAACCAAATAAACCTGTGTTACTTTGAGTTGTTGGTGTACCAAATAGATTCTGAGTTGGAGGGTCTGCCGAGACTGGTTTATCAAACACCCCACTATTCACATTTGTTGCTCCAAATAAACCTGTTTGTGATTTGTTATTTTGAGTTGGTGTCCCAAATGTAGATAAAGTTGCAGGTTCTGCTGAGATTGGTTTCTCGAACATCCCACTATTTACGTTTGTAGCTCCAAATAAACCTGTTTGTGGTTTGCTATTTTGAGGTGTTTGTATACCAAATGTAGATTGAGTTGCAGGTTCTGTTGAGACGGGTTTATCAAACATTCCACTATTTGCACCAAATAAACCTGTTTGTGGTTGGCTATTCTGCTTTGCTGGAGTTCCAAATGGAGCCTGAGTTGAAGGTTCTGGTGGAACTGGTTTTTCAAACATACTACTATTAATATTTGTGGCACCAAATAATCCTGTTTGTGATGTGTTATTTTGCATAACTGGTGATCCAAATGGAGATTGAGCTGCAGTTTCCAATGAGACCGGCTTATTTAAAACTCCACTACTTGTATTAGTTACACCAAAAGGTGTTTGCGGTTTGCTGATTTGAGCTGTTGGTATTCCGAATGGAGATTGAGTTGCAGGTTCCAATGTATTACCAAATATACCACTGTTGATATTGCTTGCACCAAACAAACCTGCCTGTGGTTGACTTGTGAAAGTTGTTGATGTAGGTACAGTGTCACTCTTATTCGCATCAATGGTATTGCCATTTGTCAATTTAGACAAAAAGTCAAATGATTGAGGTTGTGTTTTATTAAACCCTCCAAATGCACTAAAGACTGACTTCTTTACCTGGAATTCATAAAAAAAAAAACCATGTTATAACTCATTAAAAAGAAATTTAAGTGAGTGTGAGCTGATTTCTCAATCAGGTGTAACTGAAAATTGGAAATAATTAAAACATGGATCTGGAAAGTAGTCATACGGCACACTTATGTTTCTCAGTTATTTGGGCAGCAGCAGTAATTATACCCTTACAAAAGACCACTGCGAAATACCAGAATCTGTGCTGTAGTGTTTTTGTCAGTGAGTAAGAGATGCCAGAGCCCATTTCCCAATCCCTTATCCTTAATCCTACTATGGTCAGCAGCGCACTAGCAGCATCCGTGAAGATGTTTATGTTATAGTATAGGCGATGGTAAGTCAACCTACCATCAAGTGATCAGTCAAGCCAGTCACACACGTAGCTATAATATCTATACCAATATATAAAGCTGAAGAGTTTGTTCGTTTGTTTGGTTGTACGCACTAATCTCAGGAATTACTGGTTCGAATTGAAAAATTCTTTTTGTGTTGGATAATCCATTTATCGGGCAATAGAGAATGCGGACAAAGTCGCGGGCACCAGCTAGTATATTAATATAAATGGCATATTATGGTATATTTTCTATACAAATATTGACCACACACACAACTATAATATATATTTCTATGATGTCACCAACACATACCGTAATTTATATTATAGCACAGTATATTAATATATATTATAGCTACGTTTATGATGGGCTTCAGTCTGTAAAACTTATGATTAATTAATTATTAGTAACTAATTAGTAAAAAAGTCTCGTATTAAATTGAATAATGATTTTCTTATAATAAACAAGTAACCTTTCCCCAGCTTTACATAGTTTGTGTATATGATTTTTACAAATAATATACACAAACTAGCTGCTGCCTGCAACTTCGCCTGCGTAACTTTGTAAATTATATACTAAAACCTTCCTCGAGAACCACTCTATACATTAGTGAAAACTGCATAAAAATCGGTGCAGTAGTTTTTTAAGTTTTTCGCCAACAGACAGACAGGTGCTGTGGAGGACTTTGTTTTATAATATGTAAGGATACTCTTTCCATCTCACTCGTTCATCACTCTTTCCATTAGGTATAATTGGGTATCATAATCCGTTGGGTGGTTTAGAAGTCGGCGTATCGCCTTTATTTCATATTTATGTATGTAGGTATATGAATAGATACAGATACACGTAGATTATATATAGAAGCGGCAGTAAAGTAGGTAAATAAATACCTTATAATAATAGCATTAATAAATTTAATTGACAAATAAAATGAACTTACATTGCCGCCAGTAGTTAAATGAGCTCGTCTCTTCGCTGTCCTCATAACACGTGTCTGTAAAACATCTTTCGGAGCCGCTTTGAACGGACCAATGCTTTCATCACTTGCAGGCTCTTCATTATCCCAATTGTCATGGTTAAGTTCACTACTAGCAGGCCGTTTTGAAGACATCTTGGGAGTTAAAAGGTTGCAATAGCGTTGAAAATTATAACGAATCACATGAGTACTGCGGTGGTATTATTATCTAAGCCACTAAATTTATACTGATATATTTAGAAAACTAGCATGTAGGAAAACTAACTTTTCACAATTCCACTTGAATTGGATTTTTGGTTGGACACAATGGATGGATTGGACACACACAATATTGCAAAAATGCCAAGCTACTATTGCATTTTTTTTAATATGATGGTATTGATGGCAGCTCTGCTAAATGACAAATGATAGAGCATATCAGCATAGAGCAAGCAATGTGAAGTGTGAACATGACAAAGACAGGCGATGAGGCGACTTACCACAGATAACATGGAACTATAGTGTTGTCTCTTTCTTATCAACTTCATTTAGAACGGAACAACACTACAGTATTGCCACTTTTTTGACAGTCTGTAGTTAGCTATTAGTAAGGAGTTTAGAGATAAGGGGCCCTAGACAAAGTGCCATAACGATAACGATAACGAAGTTCGATAGTTATAAACGTAATGGAAGTATCACGTGATTTAGCGAAGGCATATGTCAATCCCATACATTTTTATTTAGCGAATCGAATCGAATGCACTTTGTCTAGGGCCCAAGGAGCGCCATCTTACATGGGTGTTAAACTGAAAATGTTGAAACAAAATCCGATAAATATAGATGGCGCTAGTGTGAACAGTGAGAGTTTGAGAGTATGGAGAGTATGGAATGAATGTAGCAGTAGTTGACGGAGTGAAGTGCGCCGAGTTGAATTTTGGTTGAACACTAGCCTCACCAGCGCCACCAATTTATCGGTTTCGACGGACACTTTTAATACTAAGAGATTGTCCTCATTATCTCAATTTCCTTGGCTATTAGATATTGAGCTGGTTTTTAGTTATATATTTTTAATTTAGTTATATGTTAATATTGCAAAAAATAATCAGTAGTGTTGAATTAAATATTGTGTTTCGCTTATAAATTTATTAATTTTAGTCATGACATGAATAAATTATACTATACACCATCCATCCATCCTCGTAATACGTATAGATAATATTGAACACATTTTTTAGTACCTACATATTTTGCATATAAATCTGTATTATTAGAAGTGGGCGGATTTTGTAGAATTGTTTATGTGGAGGGTGAACGCCGGAATAACTGTATCTATTTGCAAAATTCTTTCATTATTTGAAAGTTATGTACATTATTCTAGGTGGACATCATAGTCATATGTTATACATTACGTATACTAATCCCCCCCAAGCTGGGGCGCTCGAAAGGATTGCTGGAACACGGCGTAGAGGTGCTCTAGGTTTAGGTATTATACGCTGGCCGTTGGCGGGAAAGAAAGGAACTGAAGTGAACTCGGCGGCTTGTCGGTGTCACTCGCTAGTCGCTAGTTGGTGCTTACGCTTCGTAAATGTTCCAAATATTTCCAAATTTAAAGCGTTGATTGTTGTTTTGTAAAATGACAGTTGCTTACTGTACTGGTTGTAATTATTTACTACTAGAGTGGAAATTAAAAAGTGGCAATACTGTAGTGTTGTCCCGTTCTAACCATCTAACCATGTAGTTGATAAGAAAGAGACACAACAGTATTGCCACTTTTTTATTTTAACATTTTTCTGACAGACTAATATCGTAGCAGATTTGCTGAACAATTCGTTTAATAATTCAATTAGGTACAAGAAACTCTCTTTAGACTCAAATGACGGTAAGGAAATTGCGTTCGTGTCGCTTGCAGGTTGGCTCTGGCGAGTGTAGGTATATTTTTATACCTAAAACTGAATTTTGTTAGTTATTCTTTTGTACTTTTGTACGCTAGTATTATTATAACTGGGGCCCTAGACAAAGTGCATTCGATTCGCATTCGATTCGATTCGCTAAATAAAAATGTCTTCGCTATGCCTTCGCTAAATCACGTGATACTTCCCATACATTTATTCTATCGAACTTCGTTATCGTTTTTAAAATGGCACTTTGTCTAGGGCCCCTGAGTTACTATACTTAGTTACGTAAGTATCACTATATAGTTTGTGCTATACTCTTTGGCTGTTACGTCCATTTTATGTTTGTGAGAGTTCTGTGCGTAAAGAGTTCAATAATATCTTACCATAGACTAAATTGTAGTCTTGTCCATGTCCGTCATCCATGACTATATATATTTTAGTAAACTTTTGGCGGAAAATGGAAGTCAAGTCGGAACAACAAGAACTATTTTTTTTTAATAAAGTAATTTATATGAGGTTTTAGAAAAGGACATTCACGCCTTGTGTCTCTTTCTTACTCGTCTCATTTCTTTCTACTCGACTTTTGTCCCGCCCGTCAGCCGAATTCGAACGAGTGTGTAGATAGAGTAGAGCGAATAAGCGAGCGAGATTAAATTTTGGTATAATTTTCTTGCTTTACGTCGCTCGCTCGTTGTTTTCTACTTAATTTTTACATTTCAGATGTAAATTGTAAACTAAAAAAAAGGTGTCCTTATATACTTCATTCGCACAAATTTGATTGAATTGAATATGAATACAAATAATCATACATTACTCTCCAACTTTTTGTTAAATTATTTTAGTCATTCAAAATATGTATGCTGTAAAATATAATAGTGTCTACAGCTTCGCATTGTGCTGCATTGTTTCACTTGAAATATATATTATTTTATTAAAAAACTTTGTTGTGTTGTGAAAATATATTGCCGATTGAAAATAGTATTTAGTGACTTTGCACATTATATTGTAAATTCATGAAAACAATGGAAGTTTCTAATGAAATCAAGGAAGAAATAAGCAAAACTCAAGCCGACTTAAAAAATGCGATTCGTATTCATCAGGTGAGTTAATTATTTATTTAAAGAAACTTATTGCGATTTGTCTGTTATTGTAATAATTCAGGGCAATTGGGGAAGTTTATAATATCGTTTTCACATAGTATATTATTACTTTCAGATTTGGGTAGCGCGTCTTCAAGAGGACGAAAATGTAAGACTTTTATAGTTAATATTTTTTTAATAAACAACCGCATGCTTAGTTCCTTCATAAAAACTTAACCGTGACAGATCTACCTTGAAATAAAAGCATTCGTGCTAATTTATAAATAATATTTTTTCATTTTTTTTTTTATAAATACGCATTTCTCATTTTCATATAATTCCTAGTTCTGTTAGAACATCTTTACTAATATTATAAATGCGAAAGTTTGTATGGATGGATGTATGGATGTTTGTTACTCTCACGCAAAAACTACTGAATGGATTTCAATGAAACTTTATAATAATATAGCTTATACTTCAAGAATATAAGACTATATAAGACATAAAACGCGGACGAAGTCGCGGGCAACAGCTAGTTTGCTATAGTACTTACAACTATTTTTCCTTTCTCCTTTTTTATACAGTAAAATACATACAAAATTATTGTGAATGAATTCTTGAACTTAAAATCAAATCAAAACCAAAATATTCATTTATAAGTTTCTCCAAGAAACTCTTATGATTGTCATTATAAATTTAAATTTATCTGAGCTTCAGAAAAAAAAAGCCAAGATGATGACGATCCCGAGATGAAACCCCAAAATAAATCGGATACCATTCTTTTTGATAAAATAACAACAATAACATTAATTTCAATTAATTATAAACAAAATTAAATTATATTACAATACTAACCGTAGCATGAGCTCCGAATCGTTTAAATCCAAGATTCATTGTCGCTTAAATAATCAAAGATATTTAAGCGACAATGAACTTGACAATGACTTGGTTTACTTTTATAACATTAAATTAAATCACATTTCAGAATACTACCATCAAATCTAAAGTAAAGCAAGCTGAAAATGAAATTATTACCATAGGACAAACTCAAGTAAGTTTTATCCTTATACATATTATATCTCTTTTAACAAAAAAAAAACCGACTTCAAACCGTTGTCTCATGGATGCCAGACATAAAAAAAATACAGTCAAATTGAGAACCTCCTTTTTTTGAAGTCGGTTGAAATCAAAGTCCTCCGCCGTGTCTGTCTGTCTGTTTGCGATAAACTCAAAAACTACTGCACCGATTTTCATTCTGTTTTCACCAATGGATAGAGTGGTTCTCGAGGAAGGTTTTAGTATATAATTTACTAGTTTAAGTATAAATAAATAACATAGGTACCTTGTTATAACGTTTGTTAGACTTGAATTTGATTAAGTAATTCATTCCAGTTTTCATTTTAGTTTTTCATTTATATATGTTATAATACTCTACTGATAATTGATCTTTGTTTATTATTTACTTTTCATGCTAAATATTTACTTATAAAAATATTAGTAGCTTAATTTAATCACAGTAAAAATATTGTTTGGTTGAAGTGAAATTTTACTCAACATTAAATACTCAAGGGATGTTATCTTAAAGTGGTAATCACAAAAGGGAACAGAAAAATAAGATTTTATAAAATTTTAAAAATCTTGATAATTATAATAATTTTAATAATTATTGACCAAAATGTTACATAATTATAATAATATACCTAGAAATAAATTCTGAGTAATCTATTCAAGATACAATATATTGGACGATTATTTGCATGATATAAAAAAGAAATCAAAGATAAATACAAATAAAGTTTTGGTTTTGTTGTTGCGAGCAACCATTTTGTGCTTCTGATAAATTGAATTCAATTTAGGGTTTGGCATTTTTATATACTTTAAATAAATAAATAAATAAATCTTTATTACACAAACATATTTCTACAGGATCTTAATTCCTACAAAGCAGTTATACAATAGAAAGTGTGTTCTATCCAACAAAGGCAGTGCAATATTTGTAGTTGTCTTGTCAGAAATTCTAATAAAAGACTGAGGGCCCCTTTCACCATCTGTCATTTAAATTTACCGGTAACCAGGGATAATGGAGCTGATATACCTTTGTTTGTACGGTAAAAGTCCCAAACATTAAAAAGAAAAAGAAATTGCATATCCAGGGATACAGTAAACCGAGTGCATAATTTAATAAAACATAAAACTATTTCTAAAAGTAACTATTGTAGTTGGTGAAAGAGGTCCTGATAGTTCAGTCTAATTACCATTCTATCAAAGTTCTTGCAAATTTGGAAATACATATTTATATTAATGCATAATTTTCTTTGCTTCCATTCTTATTTTTTAATACAATTGTAGTGTCATCTGTGTACAGAAATGTGTTATGAAGTGTTATATTGGGAAGGTCATTTATATAATATTAAAAATAAAAATGGCCCAAGTACACAACCTTGAGAAACTCTTGACTCATTTATTCTTATGCTAGATTTCCTTGTTATCATAACATCTATTACTTGTATATTTACTCTTGTGGACTTATATATGGAGATTTTTGCAGCTTCTATACATTGATATCTAGTTGATAAAGAAAGATGATTTAGTTAATACATTTCAATGTAATGCCTCATAAAAAAACCTGTAATGCCAACTCGTAAGAGTTCATCAGAATTACCTCGGGGTATCAATGTATATGACATGGTTTTTACTTCATTGCTTATGCAAGTAAAAATACGAGAGTAAATCTATGATCATACATTAATCTTTTATATTGTATGTGTTGTCTGGATTTAAAACAACATAAAGAGGTAAATCTACTAGCATTTTTGCTCGTGACCAAGACCAAGGTATAATGTCTATAAATTATAGCTTAAATGTTATCAGTTGTGTAAACTATGTGGCGACCTCCTTTTAGCAAACTTTTTGGTTTTTTTCGTTTTCGTTATACTTCTTTTAAAAACAAACGCGAAAACGGAGACAGTGCACCTCCGACGCGTCATCCGAAAGCACGCGCTTTCCTCGCCACATAAATAAGCCGCGACGTGCGGTAAACATAATGAGTCTGACCATCGATTTTAGTTAATGATATCCCCCAAATATAGCTCACTAGACAAATACGGCAGTGTTTTTATTTTTTTGATATCTTAAAAAATGACCGAGTTATAAGCGTTCAAAGTACGCGCGCCACCCAAATTTTTTAATACTACTCGCGAACGTTGATGACGTCACAAGGGCCTATTCTAGATGCAAGAAAGAGAGATTTGTATGTTTAACTCAAAAACTACTGGACCGATTTTAAAAATTCTTTCACTTATAAAAAGCTACGTTATTAGCGAATAACATTGGGTATATTTTATAAAGTTACGCGGGCGAAGTCGCGTGCAACAGCTGGTAATATCATAAAGAGAGTAGATTTATATTTTTGTTTGTAATTTATTAACTCAAAAACTACTGGACCGATTTTAAAAATTCTTTCACCTATAAAAAGCTACGTTATCAGCGAATAACATAGGCTATATTTTATAAAGTTACGCGGGCAAAGTCGCGTGCAACAGCTGGTAATATCATAAAGAGAGTAGATTTCTATTTTTGTTTGTAATTTATTAACTCAAAAACTACTGGACCGATTTTAAAAATTCTTTCACCTATAAAAAGCTACGTTATCAGCGAATAACATAGGCTATATTTTATAAAGTTATGCGAGCGAAGTCGCGTGCAACAGCTGGTAATATTATAAAGAGAGTAAATTTCTATTTTTGTTTGTAATGAATAAACTTAAAAACTACTAGACCGATTTTAAAAATTCTTTCACCCATAGAAAACTACATTATCAGCGAGTAACATAGGCTATTAACATAGACTATAAAATTACGGGGACGAAGTCGCGTGAAAACAGCAAGTTAATTATAAATTATAAAAATATTCTTAAAATGATTCTTGAGCGGGACTTACGACAAAGATTTCCTCAATACTTTCTGAAGTTATCAGGTTCGGAATAAAAATACGTCAAAATTTTAAAAAAATTCAAAATGGTACAAAAAGTACAAAAAGTCCAGTGCTTATTATAGGTCAGTGGCGCCGGAGCATTTGAAAATTTAAATAATGACCGTTACTTTTGCCATATAATAAATACTAATAATAATAATAATAATAAAAGATACTAATAATTTGTACATAATATATAGTGCCTATATATAGTGCCTATATATTATGTACAAATTCAACCATCCACACACCTTCTAAATTATTTTTCCAAGTGCCAATGGATACGAAAAGACATAAAAAGTGGATGACCATGAAGCCCGTCACACACGTATTTTATTTTAGTGTGTGTGACATCGTCACTTTTCTCCCTATAAAAATATACTTACCTGCCTAGTATACTAACAAAAATACCTATTACACTCTTTATGATATGAGGATGACTTACAACCAAGTATATGCTTGCAAAGCAAAGTTGCAAGTAAAGTTGCAAACCGCAACCTAGCTGATACAACAAAACGTACATTTACATTTTGTGTCGAGAGACAGTTAAAACAAATGAATGATCTGTAGTACAGAAACGTAGACAAAAAGAACTGACCCGCAAGATACCTACTTCATTAAGATATTCTGAACCCGATAACTTCAGAAAGTATTGAGGAAATCTTTGTCGTAAGTCCCGCTCAAGAATCATTTTAAGAATATTTTTATTATTTATAATCAACATGCTGTTTTCATGCGACTTCGTCTGCGCAACTTTATAAAATATGGCTTGAGTTACTCGCTGATAACGTAGCTTTCTATAGGAGAAATAATTTTTAAAATCGGTCTAGTAGTTTTTAAGTTTAATCATTATACTCGTAAACAAAAATAGAAATCTACTCTCTCTATAATGTTACCAGCTGTTGCACGCGACTTCGCCCGCGTAACTTTATAAAATATGGCCTATATTATTCGCTGATAACGTAGCTTTCTATAGGTGAAAGAATTTTTAAAATCGGTCCAGTAGTTTTTGAGTTAATTAATTACAAAATACAAATCTATCTTTTTACTATGAACTTGCGTCTAGCATCGGCCCTTGTGACGTCATCCACTTAGCACGGGCGAACTTGAAAATTTGAATAGCGACCGAAGTTTCGGTGTCAATAACTTCGGAAATACTGCATCGATTTTGATGAAACAAAAACTTTTCACATGTACATAACCATAGCTCTGATATTATGTGTGTTTTATAGACATTTTCAAACCCATCGGTCAGACCCATTGTATATAATGTACTATCGCGGTCAATGGAGCAGACCCACTTTTCATACAAATTTGTCTAACGTTGAATTGAGGTTGTCATAGTAACGTAAATGTTATACGAGTAGGTATTTGAAGTAGGAACAAAGATAAATACAAAATGTGCACACGAAATTGTTACGGTGGGACTGCTCCCTCGACCGCGATAGTACATATGTGTGTGTAACTGTATATTTATATATATAAAATGGTGACCCGCGACGAAAAACGAACATTTTAAAATATTTGGACAAATGTTTTCCATAGTTACCATTTTTGTTAACAAAGTGACAAGCGAAACAAGCGGGTTTTTTTTAAAATTACCTTTTGGTCTAAAATATGTATTTTCTTTTCATATAAAAGCTGGGGTTGGGCCTTGTCTAAATTGAATGGTTATAATGAAATGGTTCCATTTAATGAGTATATTATATAATATATTTTTTATAGAAATTGGTTGTGGACCGACTGCGAAGAGAGTTGGAACTTTACCAGCAACGTTTAAAAGCGAGAACTAACAGAGTGAACACTGATTACGATAATCGATACGTAGCGAAACAGCTGAGGGACTATCAAATTGGTTATCGCAACAAAAACAGAAGCTCCCTATTGAAGCCGTCAGTGTTGAACGAAATACTTATTAAATCTGAAAACAACAACGAGGATGATTCAAAAGAAATTATCTCAGATTCGGAGAGTGAGATTAAATTGTCAAATGACAAGGAGAACAACAGTGACTCCAATTCGAACGATAAAAGTCAATATCCGGAGAATTTTACACAACTTCAAAAAACAGTACTCGACAGCAGAAGCAAGTTTGCTAGTGTCCTTAACAAAGTTAAGGAGTCTTTTATGTAAGTATATACTATTTTTTTTTTGTTAAATAGTCGCACGCAGGGCACGCTGTATTTAACAGTCATTTGGGCAGTCCATCTTGTGGCACTGACTGTGAAATAATAGCATGTGTGTTGTTGTGTTTCGGTAAGTGAGTAAGGGATTCTAGAGCCCATTTCCCTATCCTTAATTTTTTTATTAATATACTACTCGCTGATAATATAGCTTCCCAACAGTGAAAGAATTTTTCAAATTGGTCCAGTAGTTTCGGAGACTATTCTATGCAATGTGCAAACAAACAAATGAACAATCTAATCTTTCCTCTATAATATTAGTATAGATTTATTAAAACTATTAAGGTATCTATACCGATAAATGTCCAGACAATATAATTATGAGCTTTGGTGTAGATGCAAAAATTTATAAATTGTTGGAATTTACAAAAAGTATACTTAAATATTAGAATACATTTCGTTGCTTTAAAACTAAAGGGTCACAAATCAAAATTTAGTTTTGATAGCAACTAAAAAGATGACTGCTTTGCTCTGAATTTAGCGACCGATGCGTGAAAATGCCAAAAGGGCGTATGCGTAAATTTGTGTGTAATTTGTGATTTCGACTAGTGTCTGTGTTATATGAAAATAAGGGCGATTTTTGCCCCATTTTTTTAAATAAAAGTATTTTGGAACATTTTGTTTTATGGCCCTTTAGTTTTCAACCGACTTCCAGAAAAAGGAGGAGGTTCTCAATTCGACTGTATTTTTTTTTAATTTTTATTTTATATGTTTGTTACCTTATAACTTTCGACTGGGTGAAACGATTTTGATGATTCTTTTTTTATTTGAAAGCTGGTGCTTCCCGTGTGGTCCCATTTCAATTTGGTCCAGTTCTGACAATGGCATCCATGAGAAGTTTTTTTAAGTAGTGATTTGTCTTATGGTTAGGGAGCCCACGATGCTAAATGTGTAGTCACTCGAGCGTCGTGGGGACCTATTGGAGTTTGAAGATTGGATGGTAAGAAGAAAAAAAGGTTATATGAAGTTTTTCATTTCAGCGGTGGGGTGAGCGTCTACAGGCGTACAAAATTTTGTAGGCGCTGTATTTTAAAAAATCCTCCATATAATCGTCAGATTAAGAATCAGCACGATCAGGAATTTAGGCTGAACCGTCTGTATGAAAATCTGACGCGCTCGAGTATTACAAAACGAGAATCGTCAAATATATTTTTTGCGTTTTCAAAAAGCTGCCACGAGCTTGCGTTACATTCGAATCGTCTGAATTTTAAATAGGAGCTTAGTTTAGGTTCACTTAACATCCCCTCTGAAAATCTGACGCGCTCGAGTTGTATTTAAAATTTTACCCCCACCACCTCCAACCCCACCAACCAAACCGTCACATTAATACATATTCGTTATCGGAGACACGTGGGGTATATACATTGGCAATATCTGACGCGCTCGAGTAAATCCAAAAATCCCCTCTCGGATTCCCCTACCATTAAGTTTTATCGCTTCTTTTGAACAGTGGAAACAAACACCGAGAGAGCGGCGAATGGCAGGATGATGATGCGAGGCAGTACCAAGAACAGAGGTCTGACTCTGACTCTTCTAGAGTGGAAAGTTCTCCGACGCCATCGCCACCTCCACTTCCCAACCACGGGGAACCGATTACAAAGGAGATTTTTCTGAGGTAAAGTTTGTCACTAAAAAACATTTTATACCGAACTCCGACTTTCTATAGAGCCCAAACGCGCTACCTATATCTGTTGTAACTTGCTAAGGAGTTGGGTATCCCGTAGTAAATTACTTGATGCTGCAGCAATCAGCATCAGGTAAAGGTTATCACGTTATGGAAATACAACCAAAGTAATAATATTTCATTTAGTACAACATATTGTGGAAGTTAGTAAGATCCCATCGTCGGCTAGGAAACGAGCTGATGGTCTTCAAACGTCTGAACAGATCTTCATAAATAATAGCTAATAAGGACCATCTCGGTCAAGTCACTTTTAAACAAAAAAAAAAAATTGTCATCCGTTTGGGAGCTATGATGCTGCAGACAGATACATAGATACACAGGTATAATTTAATAGGACTGTACTTCACAGATTGCTTGGACTTATAACTCCAGTTCAGAGGGAAGCCTTGGAGAAAAAGAGGAATGAACGTCGCAAAAGAGCTAAAACGAGTACAAATAGAAATGACTTTCTTTATGGAAATTTCGATATGATATCAGTAAGTATATTTATTAAAAGTGTACCCTACTTTCGATGCCTACGCATAGCATGGATATCTGAGAAAAATTCAAACTATTACTTGAAACTAAACGGATTTTAAACATTATTTTATATTTTTGTTCAAAATCAAATCAAAAAATCAAAGTCATTTTGGTAGTGACTAAAAATACGACCAGTCATTATTTTAAATTGTTAACGAATTTTACCTAGGTTATTCTTAGTTTTTTTTTTCACCATATAATTTTTTTTCCAAGATTTGAACGAAGACAAAATTTTCTTTTCAGAAAAAGAAAAAGTACAATAATTTCCCTTATTTACAATCGACCAATGATCCGCCACAAACGAGGTCTGCAAAGTTAAGGAAACAACAGGTGGGCATTGAAATATATAATATATAGACGTTTATCAAATTTTCAATACAATTTAAAATGTATTGTATGCAAACAAATTTATTCATATTTCAGAGTCAAAACAAGTCGTCCCGCGAGGGCTCTCCTTCGGGATCATCAACCGAAAACAAAGGCAAGTTGCAAGTACACATTTTTAGTAAATTTTAGTTAATTGATTATAGTCACAGCATCAATTGATTTTTTCAAAGAAATGGAACATTTTTTTTAACTATAGAAATTTTAATTAATGTCTATTTATCTACGTACATTTACATAACAAACTCGCCGGCTGCATTTCCGCCCTGCCTTGGTGGATTCAGCCTAGCTGTTACGTATCTCCTCTCCTCTCCTCCATATCTCTCGCTTTGGTGGGTTCAGCCTAGCTCTTATTAGCATCTCCATTCCTCCACATCTCCCACTTTGGTGGGTTCAGCTTAGCCGTTAAGCATCTCCTTCACATCTCCCGCTTTGGTGGATTCAGCCTAGCCGTTAAGCATCTGCTTTCCTCCACATCTCCCGCTTTGGTGGGTTTAGCCTTGCCGTTAAGCATCTCCTTCACATCTCCCGCTTTGGTGGATTCAGCCTAGCCGTTAAGCATCTGCTTTCCTCCACATCTCCCGCTTTGGTGGGTTTAGCCTTGCCGTTAAGCATCTCCTTCACATCTCCCGCTTTGGTGGATTCAGCCTAGCCGTTAAGCATCTCCTCTCCTCCACATCTCCCGCTTTGGTGGGTTCAGCCTAGCCGTTGAGCATCTACTCCACATCTCCCGCTTTGGTGGATTCAGCCTAGCTGTTAAGCATCTCCTCTCCTCCACATCTCCCGCTTTGGTGGGTTCAGCCTAGCCGTTGAGCATCTCCTCCACATCTCCCGCTTTGGTGGATTCAGCCTAGCTGTTAAGCATCTCCTCTCCTCCACATCTCCCGCTTTGGTGGGTTCGGCCTAGCCGTTAAGCATCTCCTCCACATCTCCCGCTTTGGTGAATTCAGCCTAGCCGTTAAGCATCTCCTTCACATCTCCCTCTTTGGTGGATTCAGCCTAGCTGTTAAGAATCTCCTCTCCTCCACATATCCCGCTTTGGTGGAGTCCGGGCATAAATACCTTCTGGAGTACGTGAAGTAGAATTCAAGATCGGTGTCTTGGCTATATTGTAATGTAATGTAAAAATATGTTTAGGATGGGAAAACAACAAACCCACGTGGATGACGTCACTGCCAGCCGGTCTCTCGGTCGAGCCAGTCTGTTCACCCACCAAGAAAATTTGCATCGGTTGTGGAAGAAACGGTAATTATATCTCATACATTAAATATATGGATTTAATAGCTAGTGACTGCGACTTCGTGCGCGTTGAAAAATTAAAAAAATTATAAGCAATGACATCTTTATCGCTGTGACGACACTTTGTTTTTGGAGCTTTTATGTATTATGTCTTGTTTAGTAAGTGCGTAATCTCACCATCGGCTCTAACGGAAGACCAGCGCAGGTTTTTAACCTGCATTATGCTGAGTTGGAGCCGGTTTGTGGCGGGGGACGTTTTTGTTTGTCTTTATATATTATATTACTTATGTATGCTCTTAAATACCCTTCACCATAAATAAAACATTATTCTATTCTCGAATATGCATAAACACATTAAATTAATTAAAATAAACATGCACACACGACGTATAAAGGTCAAAGTCTGCTGTCATGAATTTGGACCACTGGGCGTCCACTAGTATAAGATTAATAGTCACATAAATTGATTGTGGTGCGAGCAGATGTGCGCTCGTTGCTGGTGTGGTGCACGGCGTGCTGCGCGTGGCAGCACACGGGGTGCGGGGAGGAGGGGCACTGCGCGGCGTGTGGCGCCCCCCTCCCTGACCCCGCGCCCGCCACCCCCGCGCCCTCCGCCGATCCGCCGCCGCTCTCGCCGCACTACCAAGCGTACGCAGGTATGCCTATCAAACTATATTACGATCACTGACATGTAATCATCGATAATAGAGGTATTTAAGGGGGACCAACTTACATGGGTGTTAAATTGAAAAAGTGGCAAGCTAAAAGCATATTAAATAGTGGTTCATAAATTGACCAGAATGGCGCTAGTGTATGTAGCCTTAGTGTTTGATATGATTGAGCATATTCGATGGACACTTTCTCATGTATAGAGTTGGGGCCTCCTTACCTCTATTCTCCATGCCTATAATAATGTATATACAACTGGACAGGCTGTCCCATACAAACGACAGCTAATTTTTTTTGGTGCTATTTTGAAACGCCGCCCTCGATTGTCCCGAGAACTAATTTTGACGTTTGCGTATTTTTATTCCATAGATAAGTATTATGTATAGATATGTATAATCACTAATAATTTTAGTTCCATGGACACTCGTTCTATAAGCGTACAGCGCCAAAAATGCGTTTTACAATTCAAATAAGCACAAAAATAATTTGACAGCGGCCTGTCCAGTGGTATATAATACAGGTCAGTGATTTTGATTACGATGGTTGAACGTGGCGAATGTCGGTCAGCAGAGAAGGTGGCGGAGCGCAAGCGGCTGCAGGAGCGCAACATGCAGCTGTGCTCGCAGCTGCGGCGGCTGGAGGCGCGCGCTGCGTCGCTGCAGGAGAGCATGGCGGAGCACGGCGCGGAGAAGCGGCAGCTGCTGGCCGACCAGCGCAAGACGCAGCACGACCTGCGCCGTCTGCTGCACTTCATCGGCCGCTTCCGCCATGACGTCACCGCCGACCTGCCCGCCGCGCCGGACCTCAGCGACGACGACCACTGGTACTTATTCCTACCAACAACCGCTGCACGTCACAAGTTAAAACTTAGATCAACAAAAGATAATATTTTTTTTTCGAAGACAGGTTATAACGCCCTATCGTTTCGTACCTCAACACAAACTACAGATTTCATACAAGATTCCTATTTTCCCCTTTAAAAAACTCTCCTGCTGGTTGCTGGCGTTTATTTTGTATACAAAACCGGTGTCGATTTTACTGTTTTACCTCTCTGCCGAATTCTTACAAAATGTCCTTAAAAATTTGCTGTAAATGGGTTTTATTGAATAAATCATACAAATTTATGATTAGACCTATTTGATGAATAAATATTGTTTGATTGATTGACAATAGAACAAAATTACAATTGAGAAATTATTGTTGTCACTTTTTTTCATACATGCCTGAAATTAAAAAAAAGCGTCAATTTGGACACATTTTTTTTTGTTCTTATGGTTTTTTTTATGTGAGATTGATAAAAATGTTTTTGTGTTTCAGATTGTTGGGATGCGTCCTCTGCTCGTCGTAAGGTTTTGTGGATGTATCGTTTGTATGTAGTTTTGTACATCAATGTCGCTGTTATGCGATGTTCTGCCATTAATTTTAAAAGTAGATAATAAGAATTTTCAAAATATGAATTTCTCGATATATTATTTTTAATTATTTGTTGAATTATTACTAATTTAATTATTGATTCCTTTTATTGTAAGCAATTATAAATAAGTGGATGAAATTGTACAAAACAAAATTACGAACTTTAGTTAGCTTTAGAGAGTAATTAATTATTTTCTTTCCAGTTCAAAATGTCGATTCTTATAATGTTGAATTTCTACAATGTCGAAATACTTCTTAAAATTATGAATTCCCGAATTATCGAATTCAAATATGGTTAACTTTTCTCGTTTATTTTAATATTTGGGGTTTTTATTACATTTCGATTTAGATTTTTTACACGAATAAATGGATATTTGTCCGCAAGGGATTAGACTAGATTTTGTTTAGAGCAACTAGCTACATGTACGATCATTTTGGAAATAAACAATCTTGAGAGTTCAACATTTAAAAAAAAATATAAGTACTTCATTGTAAAAAATATACTTCATTGTATTTCAAACATTTATACAATGAATTAAAATATTTTAACATTAAAAGAAGCCTACATTGTGAACTTGAAGGATTCTTTTCTTTAAGTTAACCAAAAACGCTAACCACATTTGCTATTTTATTAATTAATTAATAAGAAACTTGTGAATAAATCACAGTAAGTCTGAGTCTACTG
Organism: Synanthedon formicaeformis; assembly: GCA_945859745.1. NCBI lineage: Eukaryota > Metazoa > Arthropoda > Insecta > Lepidoptera > Sesiidae > Synanthedon > Synanthedon formicaeformis. The sequence continues at coordinate 9,736,982 of OX243957.1, forward strand.
AGTAAGGCTACTGAAAATAATTAATTTCTACCTCCAACTTAAGGCGTGACTTGATTTTTTTTCAACAAAAAATATAGTAATCAATGCTGCTGCTGTATGCTCATATGTAAAACTAGCTGGTGCCTGCGACTTCGCCGCGTTTTATGTCTTATATAGCCTATGTCTTATTCTGACATAGGCTATATAAGACATAAGACATTTTATTATACATAATATTATCAATACTAATACATAATAATATTATTATTGTAAAGTTTCATTGAAATCCATATTCAGTAGTTTTTGCGTGAAAGAGTAACAAACATCCATACACCATACAAACTTTTGTATTTATAATATTACGGAAGTAAGGATGATGAAATAAAAAAAGTGAGGTAATTTCATTACATAAATGGGCATATTTTTTCGAGACAATGTCCTGTCGTTGTGGAGTGATTTTCCAATTGAGACACAACTCTATTTATCCGAATGTTAACTTCGATGTCATTCAAAGTTTTTCTTTTACAATTAAATTTTTTGTTGATCCTTGGACATAGAGACACCGTAAAATGAGGCGTCGTCATGTAGTACCGACAATAGGTGTGGAAGTGTTGGATATGTACGACCAACAAATCTTTTCATTCTAGAATTCCACCCTTCTGCGTTGTTGGTAGTACTGTGCTGTTCTTAATACCATATCTTGCGATATTCTTGGTTTTTGATCCAGGTTTTTTACATATTATATTTGTTAAATTCAGCAACCTTAGTGTTATTCGGAATGTCACTTTGTATATATGTACATCCAACCTTCCTCTATGTTTTCGATAAGCAAAATTGCTAATCCTGCACAGAGGCAAACGTGATGGTTACTAACTTTGGATCTTTTTTTTAATTCCAAGAAGTCTGGCCGTTCGCTTTAAGCTCTGGTAAAAATGAAAGTAACAACCTCGTATCGCAATGTTTGCGAATATTTTTTTAATAGCATTTCTTGGTGCCATTTCGAAATCAAAAGTAAATTGATCGGCTTCCCATTCGGGTATTTGAGATTTTATCATGTGGAATAATCTTTCGTAAGTTAATTGCTTTTTATTGAACAGCAGGGCATAGACCAGAGGAATTATATTTGTCGATTCCTTGTCACTACCTAAATCAGGTTTTTCAGTTCAGTTTTTTGAGGGCGTCGCGCTTTTGTTTCCACACGGGACAATCCCAGCCGATTCTGTGATTCTCAGCAGCCAGTTATAATGCCAGTATCACAGTATGTAACACTGCAGTAAATACAACAAAAATACTCTTATCTCTTTACTCTTACGCCACAAATCAAGTATACCTATAACTTTCAAAAATCGTCCTTTATGGAAATGTGTAATTAGTACAGAATCAAATCTTACAATTTTGCAATGTTGATTATTGCCTTTTGTAAACTCACCTGTAAAACCGACAACCCGGTCTCTAGCCTGAGATTTTGTATTTCACCGATTTTCCAGCCTGAGATACGTAATCTATTTCGTTTTCTTCAAGATTGATTCCTATTTTGTTTGCTGATGTGAGAGCGAGGTGATAAGGATTTTCATTTAGTGATTCAAACAAACCAAGGATTTCAATTTCAGATCGCAGTGAATTGTAGTCTTGTTTATGTAATCTTTTCACTCTACAATCTGTGACATTAGAAGTTTGTTTTCTCTTTCATTTCCTTCTAGCTTTTTTATACGTGCGTCATAGTCGCCGATCTTCGTTGTTAGGTCATCTAACCGTTTTCTGATTTCGGATTGCAGAAGGCTTTAGCTGAACCCCCTTACAGAAGGCCACCTTGAAATGTGCTGTTATTTTACGGCACATGCACATGCATGTGTTTCGGTGAGTGAGTTGGCCTGAACTTTGTCCTGAAGTTCCTGAAGCCACCCACTCCTTTCTTTTCTTCATATTGAGGTACAGACACCATTTGTCATCGGCCGTGATGATTCGATACAAAAAACGCTGCTGAGCTGAAGACGCAATTTGAAGGCGATTTTCTTTGTTTTTTTTTTTTCAGTAAGCTCGTGAGGCACTCAAGCTCCGAGTTTTTGAGTAAAACCAATTGATTGAAGGTGGTTGGAGATCTTCATAGCACTGCAGTCCATTTTTTCGGCTAATTAACGGGTTGTTTGGCGACCATCTTCCTTCAAAAGTGCCTTGAGCCGGTCCTCGTCGAATTCCGAAGGTCGCCCGCTGCGAGGCGTGTGTCTTCGAGGTCAAAGTCGCCATTTCTGAACTTCGCAAATTTTTGTGCAGTAGACACGCCTAAGACTCCTTAGGCGCATGCCCCGAGCGGTTTCGGCAGCTTTTTGATCTCGGTGTAAAGCGAAGAACAGCAGGTGTCGAAAATACTGATTTTTGCCTCCGGGGTAGTTCATTTTTTTTTTTTTGTTTTTTTTGTTTTTTTTTTTTTTTTTTTTTTTTTTTTTTTTTTTATAATCTAATCCCTCCGACGCATGGTCGTAGCCTATATTTGCTCTACTCTTCCATTCCAGTTCTCGCTTGTATTCTGCTCGCACTTTCGTTCTTCATACTTGTTCTTTCTAGCATTCATCACTCATTCACACTATAGCGGGTGGGATTCCCGCCTGTTTGCTACTCTATTGATCTATCCTTATTTCTATTTCTCTTTATTACTAGTGACTAGGGTATTAAATAAATGTACACATGTTCTTATTATACACATAAAATCGTTGACATATAACATTCACAAGCTACAATAATTGATATTTAAAACATAAAATAATTAAAACATTAAAATCCAAGAAATTTAAACAATTGAAATATTAAAAAGACTAAAACAATTTAAAACAATTAAATAATTAAAATTTAAATTTGATCAAATACAATTATTAAGCAATTAAAAATTTAAAAAGAAAAATTTTATTTATACGTGTATAATATTTTAAGATTTTTTGACTATTTATTATGTTTTTTTTCTGCTGATTACCCTGGATGCCACTTCTCTGCAATACTCTATAAACTTTTCTTTCTGGCTGCCTGCGATCATGACGCTAAGGTTGGCTGGGCACACTTTCATATCCATCTCGTACTCTAGCTCCATCCTCTCCTTGGCGAAGACCGGGCACTCCAGCAGAACGTGCGAGACATCCTCATCATCGCTGGAACAAATGCACGATGGGCTCTCCTTGCGCTTGAACCGATGCAAGTACTCGGAGAACCCACCGTGCCCCGTCAAGACCTGGGTCATAACACCTTCAAGTCTCACCTTCCTCAGGGTCTTATAGGCTCGAGGGAAGAACAGCTTTGTAATGCTGGCCGTAGCGCCGTCCCTGTATCTTTGGTCCCATTCGTCAAGCGAGCGCATTCGGATGCACCGCTTGACAAATGAGACCGGACACAGGTCGTACGCCGGCTTCCGCTTACATTTCAGTGCGGCCTCCCTCGCGAGGTAGTCCGCCCTCTCGTTCCCCTCTAGACCAGCGTGTGCTTTAATCCAAAATAATCTTAGTATTCTGTTTTGCTTACTGATCTTGGTTAAGTTTGTTCTGGTCTCAGCTGCTAGAGGGTGCAGACATTTACTCGCCGCGACAGACTGCAATGCGGACCTTGAATCGCTGTAAATTGCAACGGAAGTTTCGCTGCGACCGAGAGCTACCCTCAACGCCTCACATAGCGCCAAGAGCTCTGCCTGGTAGACGGTGCAATACGGCGGCAGACCAAGCTTGACGGCCCTGGTTTCGGCGTCGCCCTTCCATAAGGATAGAGCGGCGCCAACCCGACCCTCAATCTTGCTGCCGTCCGTAAAGATGCGAAGATGGTAGTCGCTGTTTGCATTAAGCTCGTCCTCGTCCACCAGGCTTCCGAACTCCAGGTTAGCCAGTTCGGCGGGGTGGGGAGCCTCGGCCGCAAGAACCCCCCGCTCGATGACCCTGTCCCCTAGCCCAGGCTGCGGTACTCCCCTCTTGGCCTCGTACAGTGAGGCAGCCTCGCGAACTCGCAAGTCAAGGGGGAGTATCCCAGCCAGTAGTAAAGCTGAGTTCAGGGACACCGTTCGGTAGGCTCTGCAGATTTTCTGCGCAAAACCCCGTTGCACAGCGTTCAAGATCCGCATAATCCCCACTCTGCGAGTGGCGGGTGCCCACGCACTCGCAGAGTAGGTGATTATTGGTTCCACCGCGGCGATGTAAATGGAGCGAACGACCTCGGGATGGAGACCCCAGCTGACTTTAGCTGCTCTCCCGAGCTGCTTATAGACCCCGAGGGCCTTCTTGGTCACATTTTTCACGTGATCCTTGAAGGTGAGACCCCTGTCTATGGTAAGTCCCAGCAATTTGATTTTGTCCGTCATGGCAATGTCAATCCCGCCCATGGTAAGGCGTGGCGTGTCAAACTTAAGCTTCCTGGTTAGCACCATGGCATTTGTTTTGCCTGGTGCGAACCTCAGCTTATTTTTGACACCCCACTCCAGAACATGCGCGAGAGTGGCATTGGCATTCTGCTCTATCTGGAGCGCTCCGTCTCCATCAAAGACGAGGACCACGTCGTCCGCGAAGGCCTGGCAGTAGACGCCTCTACCGTCCAGGCTCCGCAGCAATGGGTCGAGCGTCAGGTTCCAGAGCAAGGGTCCGGCTATTGACCCTTGGATGCAGCCCCTGCTTGGCTCAGCATTAGAACCTCGCCGCAGTATCTGACGTTAACCGTCCTGTCGGCGAGGTAGCTGTCAAAAACTCGCCTCAGATTTACCGGGCATCCAGCCTCCGCCAGTCTGACTCTGACCATAGGCCACCAGACGCTGTCGAAGGCCCCCTCTATGTCCAATGACACCAATACTACAATTTTCTTTGCATCAAGTGTATTGTATATCCGCGACATTAGGTCATAGAGGGCGCCCTCGGTGCTCTTCTGGGGCACAAAGCCATACTGGCGGTCGCTGATCCCCGGCAAAAGATGGTGTTTGAGGCGAGCCACCAGCATTTTCTCATATACTTTTCCAAGCACGGGCAGCAGTCCAATTGGTCGGAACGACTTGGGGACGGTGTAACTATCCCTCCCCGGTTTCCGAAGAACGATCACTGCCGCTTCCTTCCATATCTTTGGAAAGATATGGTGGGCCATGCAGCTGTTCAGTAACCCCAAAAAAGCTTTGGGGTTACAGCCGATGGCCCTGGCGCAGATGTCGGCAGTGAGCCCGTCGGAACCGGGGGCCTTCTTCGGGTTGAAGGACTTCACCGCCATCTCCAGCTCGGTCAGCGTGAACGGGGGGTCGCAGGGCGAGTCTTGCTCCCCCACGTTCACCCCGTCCGCTTCCGCTCTGATCTGGCGGTGAATTCCTTCATCCGAAGTCGCGTGGTCTTTCGGGTAGAACACCTCCGCAAGCCACTCCGCCGATTCCCTCGCATCGAGAACCCTTCCGTCTCGAACCAGCGGCGGGTCCTCCTCTCTGACTGCCGTTCTACCGATCACTCTGTAGATACCATCCCACACGCTCTCGCCACTCTGTCGCTCGCAGAAGGACTTCCAGGAGTCTGTCTGAGCCTGCCTCACGGCCTGCTCATACTCCGCCTTCTTCTGAACGTACTGCTCAACGACAAACGACCGTCGGACGGGTGCGGCGTTCCTGATTCTATTTTTCCTGGTGGCGACCTCCTTCTTCAAGACTTCCAGGTCCTGCGACCACCACGGTATCGCCAGCTTTTCCCTCGTCCCCTTCCTCGGAATGGCATGGTCAGACGCCTCAATTATTAATTTAGTATAATTTTGTACTGCCGAAATTGTTTGTTCCCTATCTTGTACAACACCCTCTTTTATATCATATTTCCCAATGAGTTCTAAAATTTTGGATCTAAATTTTTCCCAATCTGCTTTACGGGTGTTGTACTTTCTGGTCGTTCTGACCACTTCCATTCCTCGGGAGGGCCCGAGGTTCAGCTTGAGTGCGATACCGCTGTGATCGGAACCCGTCAAATCATTGAGGACTTTCCAGTCTTCCACCAGGTCCAATAGGTCATGTGAGCATGCAGTGATGTCCACATGACTACAGAAACGCCGCCCCCCTCGGACTGTGTCGAATGTCGGAGCATCTCCGACGTTCAGAATTTCGAGGCCAAGCTCCTCCAGACTGCCTGAAAGCTCTTCCCCCCTCGAATCGATTCTGTCGCTGCCCCACCACGGACTCTTTGCATTCGCATCTCCGCCGACCAGCCATCTCCCAGCCCCCAGCGCAGCCTCCACTCTCTTCAGGCACCCAATGTAGGGTTCAATTGGCTGGTCCGGCTCGAAGTAGAAGGAGGTAAGCGTTATCGTCCAGCGCTCCATCCTTATCCCCACCACCACGATGTTATTGGTGGTGAGTTCTGGGTACTGTATGATTTTAAGACTGCTATCGCAGACTACGATAGCAGCCTTAACAGTACCCTCTTCAGGCGTGGAGTTCTGGAAGACCCGCATCCCCCTCCGACCCCGAACCGTGCCAGCCGGGGGTAGTTCATTTCTGAGTCTGACAAAATGAAATGATAAAGAAAATTAAATTATCCAAAAAACCAAAAACACAGTTTTGTACAGCAGAAAGAGCTCTATCAAATGAATACACTTTGCCAAACAGCAAACAAATCGTTGTGAAATACAAGAAAATATGAAAACTCTACGAACTTTCTTACGTTATATTATTTTAAATGAACATCGGAATGTTTTTTTTTAGTAAAATCCTTATTCCTTACTAATATTTTAAATGTGAATGTTGTTTGTTTGTTTGTTTGTTACTCTTTCACGCAAAAACTACTGTGAACCGATCACCATGAAATTTTGCATACACGTTGTCTGGGACACCAGAAAGGACATAGGGTACCTTTCATCGTTCCACGCGGACGAAGTCGCGGGCACCACCTAGTTTATTATTATAAACATACAATTTTTGACATTGAGAGTTAAATCACCTTTTTTTTAATTAATGTCTTCCTCAATGAAAATGAAAGATATCTAACGATTCGGATAATATTTGCTGTTTTCTTAAAATATTTATAGTTGCTCATTCTATATGTTTTGTGTGTTTTTTTTTTCTTATGTTATGGTCTTAAAACATTTAATTTGTATGTAAGGGAGCGTAAAACCTGTTTTTTGTATTATTCATCAGATTTATTAATAACAATTAAAAAAAGTCTCTTTCTCAAGTCTTCCGACAAATTAATTTTTAAATGTCATAGGATAGAAACAAGGCTATGTAAATTACCGTAAATAAAATTGTAGTATTGTATAAATATTTTTGACGCGGTCTTATTTTTTTTGCGTTTTTCGCTGATTTATTTATCTTTTTTTTTTATTTTATATTAATATTATTTTTTTCAAAACATTCCCATAACAATAGAATATTCATTTGTCAGAAACAATTGTAGGCAAACATCGTAGCCTGCAACCATGTTCGCTTTTCATTGCAAATATATTTAATATTACCTTGTATTATTGCGTCGCCATTTTTAAATTTATTCGCCATTTTAAGCGATTGTTGTTTGTTGACACTCAAAAGTTTTTAAGACCAAATTTTTCATTGCAAAAACGTATGAAGGTAATAGGAGCTCGTATGAAGTAAAATAGTACTTGTTGGCAAGTCGCCTTTTTCCATACAAGAAGACTTATTTCTAAAAGAGTATATCAACTAACTATAACCACCAATGTATTTTGTTTATTTATTGCTTTTTAAAAAATGGATTCAATAATATGTACCCAGATGAGCTTAAGGCCAAAACAGTGTTCAATATTTGCATATAAACGTTTTAGATTGTTTTAATTAGTATAAATTTAACAATGAAGTATTAATTGTGTATGAAATTGATTAATGTAATTTTTTGTTGTTGTAATGTCTTATGTATTTCTGTGTTTGAATATAATTAATTATTAGATCACTGTGATATATAGTTGTGTTTCCCTTGGTGTTACGTTTTATTGTTGTAAAGGACCAGGGTCGTGTGTAAATAAATGATTACATAATTATATTGGTTTATTTTATTATTTACATACTCAAGGATGTTATGTTAAAACGTAGCATAACTTTATTAATATTTGAGCGATATAAGAATCTGTCCTTATGAATAATCGGTCGTTTCTGTATTCGACAGATTTGTTTTTGGACAGGTTCGTCACAAGAACGGTAACAAAAATTAAATAGTTTTGTTTGTATAGGGAATTCGATAGAGCTAATCAGTAAATTCGGACCGACAAAGCGAATCAATTTTGACAAAGATTAGGGTGGATTTTTTGGGATGGATAAACGGAATAACCAGAGATTTTGAGGAACGAAACAAAAGCGCGTTATAACCTGCCGGGCGCGGCGAAATCTGTTGTCGAAAAAAATTCTGAACTTTTTTTATTGTGAAGCTATTCAACGATTTTTTATGTGCAAGCTATTTAACGATTTAAATTGGGGCATAAATGTGCATTATTCTCATGCCCGCACTCCGTCACTCCAAATTCTCATCGTGAATGTAAAAAACCACGTGAATATTGTTTGATAAGAATTTGGATATCGTCCACCGATGTCGTGATGACTCCATGGAGCGCTGCCAAATGGAGTGCCCGTGAATGGTGGCCTTTATGAATTTGATTTAGGGCCTCTTTCACAAACTACAAGTAAAGATTTGATTAGTTACTTTTAGAAATCATTTTCTGTTATATTGAATTATGCACTCGGTTTACTGCATCATTCGATAGCTGATTTTTTTAAATTATTTTCTATTTAATGTTCGGGACGTTTACCGTACAAACAAAGGTATATCAGCTCCATTATCTCCGGTTACCGGTGACTTTAAATGACAGTTTGGCCTACTTGACGTTTGTGAAAGAGGCGCTTAGTGTCATCTACGAGTAGTTGTTATTAGTTTTCCGATTACCGGAGAAATGTAGTCAAAATTAGTTACTAAACAGATGAATATGACATGTCTTGTCTGTACCTGTTTTATAAAAAAAAGTGTAATTAATAGTAAGTATGATTCCTACTCTCAATGTAAAATGGGCACTTTGTGGTTTCAGTTTAGAGTGGGAGTCGCATAGCATTGAAGCGATCGGGTGTAATGGCCCAATATCGTAGGAACGTCAGTTTGGTGGCACTGAGCGGCCATCCGAGACGCATATCATTCGGAAACTGTGTTGGTACCTCAGCGACAGTATCCACTCGCCACATATTAAGACGTGTTCACATTTGAGCAATTTTCCATTGATTAAATCTACTAAGCGCCTCTTTGACCAACGTCAAGTAGGCTAAACCGTCACTTAGTCACCTGTCACCGGGAATAATTTAGCCGATATACCTTTGTTTGTACAGTAAACGTCCCAAACATTAAATAGAAAATAATAAAAAAAATTCGCCTATCGAATGATGTAGTAAACCGAGTGCATAATTCAAAAAAACAGAAAATGATTTCTAAAAGTAACTAATCAACACTTTACTTGTCGTTGGTGAAAGAGGCGCTTAGACTTTTTATAGTAGTTTGGTGCTGCTAATAATTATACCTACTTGCCTATTACGATTCGATCTTTTCAATTTTAAGTTGAGTAGAATAGAATTACTTCCTCTCACAACTAGTTACCAAATAGCGAAAAAAATTTCTTCTCTTGGTTATGTAACCATGGTTGTGGTTATGGTTAACCAGTTGGTTATGTAATTTCAGTTACGCATATGGATGAAGCCGATTAAACAAATATTATAGATAATTGCGAAAGTTTATGAGGATGGACGTTCGTACTACTCACGAAAAACGGCTGAACGGATTTGGATGAAATTTGGCACACTTATAATTTATTACCTGGATTAACATATAGGATATCCTGGAAAAATCTTGGGTTCCTGAGGTATCGTCTAAAAATATAAGAAAAACGAATGGCGGTGCCACAGTACATCGTCACAGCGATAAAGATCGCAAACGTTTTATCGGGTGTTATGATATTTTCATTTTTATAGTGTGTGTACATAAATACACATCTTATAGTGTGTGTATTCAAAGTTAATTAGTAATAAATGATACGATATTGTGTTGTGTGTGACCCTTGCCTAACCACAAACGTTAGCAGTTCACATCGGCCACCAATTCGGTCCGTAACGATACGGGGTTAACTTGAAGATAATCGCGGTGCGACCATACGGGGGCACGTTACATACACTTTAATGCGTTGGAGGTCTTTGACGACCGTCTGATGTGCATTAACTGGGGACTGAGGGTCGACGGATTAGCGATTACATTTTACTCACTATATTACATTTAGAGTTCAGAATTACCTTGAATATACTCTAAATTAAAGCGAATAGTTATGTAAACTTAGAAGTTGTTATAAAATGTTAATATCATGTTAAAAGTTCGGAATTATGGCGTAGTTAAAATCATGTGTATTTTTGTTCGTAATGAATGAACTCAAAAACTACTGGACCGATTTTAAAAATTCTCAATAGGAAGATACATTATAAGCGAGCAACAAAGGCTGTCTATACTAATATAGGTACTAATAACTACATAGTATAAAACTGTCCCTATGTATGCTTAGATCTTTAAAACTACGCAATGGATTTTGATGCGGTTTTTTTTAATAGATAGTGATTCAAGAGGAAGGTTTTAGTATATAATTTTCAACGCGAGTGAAGTCGCGGGCATCAGCTAGTTATTATAATAAAGAGGAAAGATTTGTTTGTTTGATTGTTTGCATTGAAGAGGCTACTGGACCGATTTAAAAAATTCTTTCACTGTTGGGAAGCTATATTATCAACGAGTAACATAGGCCTATGTTACTTATGGATAATATAATATTTTACAAAGTTACACAGATGAAGCCGCGTGCAACAACTAGTAGTAATACATAAGATGAACTGTCATAATCATAATGGAATACATTATCACATAAAAGTACATTATTTGTTAATCCTGGATTTTGCAAGTAGTGGCAGGGCATACGGTTTTGCAGTCATTTGAGACGGGTTATTCCAAACAGTTCTACGATAGAACTATTTACGCCCGTCTGACGGCTGCCCAAGTGACAGAATACCACCGTAAAATAACTTGTTATTCAGTGTGTGAGTAAGGAATGCCAAAGCCTATCTTCCTTCCTACTCCTTTATTCGCAATCCTAACTAAGGTCGCCAGTAAACCTGCAATATCTACATAAGTATGGTGATGTTTGTGTTCATAGGCCACCAGCCACCTACCACCAATTAGACTGTCAGCCTGCCTGCTAAACTTAAATACATTAGAATGCTTATTAAGTTTCAAGCCAACTAGCCGTCGTCCATTTTAGGAGCTTATATAATTAAATTATATTTATATTACCAGTAGGACTACGCAGTAGGACCACGGGCAACGAATGAGAAAAATAGTCTTTTATGCTGAGTTTTACTGAAATACGTTCAGCGGTTTGTGCGTGACTGGAAAAAATTAATTAAAAAAAAAACCAATTCTCCCATCAAATAATTATGAAGGTTTCAATTCAATTTTCAACAAATGTAAAGATTTTTCCGTTATAAGCACGTTATAAGTAAAATATTTTTTTTTTAATAAAAATAGTCATTACGGAGTAGGTTCTACACACTAGGATAACAGGATAAAGAAAGGAGAAAGTATGAAAGTCGCACACACGGCAGGTTAAGTGGGCGGGCGTTCAGATGTCCCACGGGTGTCATCTGTTGGATTCTTGGAGCGATGCATGCATGCGTTCGGAAACACTACTGTATAATTTTTATTTATGAAGCTCGTAGAATACTTACTATAGTAACCTTTCTTATCTGTCTATTTGTTTTAATTTAGACTAAGCTATTACTGAGAATGAAATAATATGATAATATCTATATATTGATTGATTAAGGACTAAAAATATGCATGGAATATTTTTAGTTAGCTGTATTGAATTATTAAATTATTTTTAAAATATTTTTTTGTTTATGCATAACAGAAGAAGAATGAGACTACAAAAACTAGTAGGTAACTAGGGTAGGTGTTAACATATTAAAATTTAACACATAAGATCTTAAGCACATTTTTTTTAATAGAATTGAAATTCGCAATAAAGTAAAATAAATTATGATAATTAAGTAAAATGTCATCCTCTGTTTATTTTCAAGTTTAACAAAGCAATAAATATTTTAATAACACAGCCGAGTCATGTAAAAACTCGGCGTAAATTTCCGAACTGTCCGCCCGCCCTGAAGTCGTTATCTCGGCAAGTTGTTTGCTAAAACCCGCCGCGGGAAGAATTGCAAATGGCGATAATTCTAACTACGCCGATAAATCACATACACCCGTTCAACTTTTTTTCTCGAGGGTGCAGCTCCGATCCGCCATTGTTGGTGATTGATCGCGCCTTTCCTCTACTTAAACTTGGATTCGTATCCTACAGGAACATATGCTCCAAAAGAGTTTGCACCTACTTACCGACATTTTCACACATTAATTTATTATCCTCTTATTGTAAATCTTTTATTTGCAAATTGAGAGGTCAAATCAGATCGAAATGTTGTTCATAATTTTCAATAATAATATTGCTTTAACAATATTAATGAAGGTGTAATATTTTAAAACAGTTTTCTTTAATTAGTAATATTGATGGATTAATGTTTCAAATAATGACATGGTGATGAATAATATTGATGTTATAATTAAATTTCATTATTGTATATAATGCTGATATAGCTACAGTTATAATAATTAAAATTATAAAATAGCTCCCAACTTCTTATTGAGCCCAAACACGCTATATCTGTTGTAAGTTGTGGAGGAGTTGGGTGTCTCGCAGATTACTTAATGCTGTAGAATCAGATCAAATGTCATTTAAATTTATTTATTTTAACAGAAACATATACATCAAGTTTTATGGCCATGAATACACACACTAAGCTTGCAAGAGTGTGCTTCATAAATTGGACAATAATTTTTTGATATTTTAATTCAATAAAATATTTTTGATATTTTAATTAAGGAGCTCTTTCACCAACTACAAGTAAAGTGTTGATTAGTTACTTTTAGAAATAATTTTATGTTTTATTAAATTATGCACTCGGTTTAGTGCATCTTTCGATATGCGATTTTTTTTATTACTTTCTTTTTAATTTTTGGGACTTTTACCGTACAAACAAAGGTATATCAGCTCCATTATCCCCGGTGACTTTAAATGACGGTTAGCCTACTTGTCAGATGATGAAAGAGGCCCTTCATGTAAGATAAAATACAAATAATACTGAGTGATAATGACTGTTTTCGATATATCTAGCGCATCATCCCCCAATACAAAAGCCACTGCTATAATAAATTAATTAAAGGTTTATATCGAAGTAAGGCCTACATACATTTGACTGTATAGATTGCCAGCAAGCGTAAGAAAAGCCATAAATTATATATCGATGACGCCCTCGGGAGCCGACCACGAAGTGCGCTGTTATGGCGATTTATTGCCATGTCTAATTGTCCTTAATTTATACGGGCTGCAATATGTTGTGTACTATAACACTATATCATTGATAAGAAAGGCTCTGTGTACGGAACAGAACCTGTGTTATTGATTTTTCACACCAATCTGTGATGTATCGGCTCACTAATATGTATTTTGTTCACGATGTTGTGACATTTGCTGTATGTCATACTAGCGATTCTCCCTGACTTCGTCCGGGTGCCAATTGGGTAACAATAGAATAGAATAGAAAGCATTTATTTGCATACACATGACACAGGAGAATACAAACAATTTTTTACATTTAAATAAGAGTACATACTTAAATAATATCCCAATGAGTGTGCGCCATGGCATTAAAAAGGTATCTGGCTCAGCATGTATACCTAATAGTAGTAACACCTAAATATATAGTAGGTATAACACAACACTACCCATAAAAAAATATCACTGTCATTATAGTGACAGCCCTAAACATATTTGGTATGAATCACGTAAAGAAAAATTAAACAAATAATTGCTAATTAGTCCATTTCAGTCACGTAATTGGAAAGTGTCACGTAAATGACCATTGAGAAAGTTCATTAGATCACGCACTAATTATAATGTTTTGCATAATAGAGATTTCGTCTTCACATCCGCCTTTGTAAGGTTTTAGTCTCAACACCTTCTCATGTCTCTGTTAATAATAATTTTAACCGGCAGTAACCAAACTCTTACAGAAGACCACTGTGAAATAACAGCACGTGTGCTGTTGTTTCGGTGTGTGAGTAAGGGTAGTCAGAGCCCATTTCCCTGTCTCTTCCCAATTCAGGGTTTAGGATTTGTTAGCTTAGTAATTGACGGCTCGCCACTGTCCAACAAGAGAAAGAAGGTCATAATAAAATCAGACTTTTTTGATATTAAATGTGCTTACAACCTTCTCAAAAATGGCACATTTCAGCAACCACGTTAAAATTAAATTAAAAACAACTGCATCAAATACGCGAGCATGTAATGATATTATGTGCATACATAATTGAATAGGGCTCATAAAATACCTCGCTAAACAATTTTAGCGACAGCACTCCATGACCTCAAATTCATTGTCTAATAGGCATTTACTATGTTTCTTCATAAATAGGTAAACTTATAATAAAATCGTAAGCAAGCCGCCTGTACATTAAATATTTTTTCAATACAAACAATTTGTACACTTTGTACTTATGTGATCGAGGTCAAAAAAATAGTTTTTAGAATTTTTGTATGCTTGTCTGTCTGTCTGTGCGTTTGCGCACACTAATCTCAGAAACGGTTTGACGGATTTGGGTATACCAATACTTATAGGATACTTTTTATCCTGGAAAAATGTTAGGATCTCGAGGAATCGTCCAAAAACATCAAAAATAGGCATTGTTATTTGGGTATTATATTTTTCTCTTTTTTCAACGCAGGAAGTTGCGGGCACCAACTGGTTATAAATATATCTGGAATATAATAAATAATCTTTAACTAAACTATTCATATCGTAATGTACTCGTATATTGAATACAATTTCAAAACTAATTAGTTTAAATTCTAATTAAAACTATTCGTATCGAAGCAGATGACTCTCAAACAATATTATTACCAAATCAACACACAATATGCAGACAAATTTATGCATATATCTTATTATAATAACACATCGCTTACCGGTAGGTATATAATAACGAATGTGGCGTGTTTCAATTATATTAAATAGCGATTCGCATTTCGCTAGCGATACTTCGCTCCGGCTTTAATAATCCATTTAATTGAGCCAATGAACAATTTAATTAAAATTCTAAAGACACAACGGCGTACGGTACCTACGGATGCGGGGCGGGCGACGTATGTTGCAGTAAAAGTGTAATTCGCCTTTTTAGAAAACGGCTAGTCGACGCGTTTGAAATTAAGTGGCAACTATTGATCTTTAAGGGCTCTTATATATGCATAATATAATATCTAATATTACACAGAGAGAAGATTTGTATTCTTGTAGGTATGTTTGTAAAATTACTAGACTAATACTATAGAAAGCTACGATATCAGCGTAGTTGCTTGCAACAGCTATAGTATATACAGCGATGCGTCGTCGAAAATTAAGAGTCATCCTCGTCCGTGGTTCCGACACCTGACATTTTATCTTAATTTGTAATTTTTATTTGTGTGTTTGTTTTTGACTTTATTGGATTATTATTGATTTTATCGATTATTAATTGATTGATTATTGTTGATTATTATTTATTTGATGGACGTGACATGTAATGTAACACTATACAATATATATTTCAATTGTTTATTCCCATTTAAGATTACATTAGATTAGATTTAGGTAGTACATAGGATGTTGCTTGGAGCTTGTATTGGTGCATGCTGAGCTTCCTATAATTGCGGCGGCATCCGCCTTGTGATAATTATTTTGAACAGTGTGTTAAAGTTAGATGTCTGCCTCGTTGGGGGCCTTGTATAATAAATAAATAATATAATAGAAATATGTTGTCGACATTCATAAAGATGAGAACGACAGAATAAAATAGTTACAATTTATTTGAGATGATCGCGAGTAAAAAGAGATGACATTAATTTTCTTGTTCCTTAATGGACGAAATAGACGATCAAGCGTTTGGCGTGACGACAAAATGACGTGAGGCAACGGCGCCGATTTTACATACAGTTTTTGACATCAAGCCATCAGTTTTTACCATTCACGATCAAATTTTGGCTTCACGCCAGTTAATTTGACGCGATGGACTGACCGTGTATTTGGTCCATTATATATATCTAATATTACAAAGAGTATATTGTAAATCTATTGATTCGGCGTGCAAATTTTGACATCTTGAAATTTGAAATCTTGATTCTTGAAATTTTTAATGGTGGACTGTTGCTTATACCTAATACAATTCCTTTATCTAAAATTTCTTTGCGATGACTATGGGTAATGGTTTACAAGTGATGAAAATAGTTTTCTAGTTCCTTCATGATCAACCGACAAAATGACAGAGCCTTAGTATGATGGTTCTTAGTGCCTCCTAACAGTTTAATTTACACTGAATTCTAATATGTTTGAATTTTATCTCAAGTCAAATTTCTTTTATTGTCTGCAACTCACATAAAAATATGCGATTATTAAAATATCGGAGTACAAATGAGCGGTAAGGCGCGCGAGTTATGCAGGTATTTACGGTACGGGTTATTGGAGGTTTGAGGGTGTCTACCTACTATCGTACATTTTATATATGTTTCTTAAGCCTGCCACAACCTTAACATGTCATCTCTGCTTGCCTTTCTTTATTAGCTCAATATCAAGTCCTCCGTATGCTTTTCATTTCGCTCTCAAATGGATTTTTCTCTATATTAAATTAGCCGGAGCGACCCGCAATTTGCACGAATGCAATTTTTTCTGCAAATTATAAACACAAAGGTTTCGTCGTGCATAATACTGACACTGGCATATTTATATTGACCACAATTGTGAAACCAACAAGTTTTGGGTTATAAGTTTAAGTAGACTAGCGTTGGTAATAGATTTTTTGAAGTGCAAGTAAGATAGACCATGTTACCTACACCATTGGAAAGCATGAGTGGAACAAGTAGGGACGCTATTCTACAAATCTCTAAATTTTTTTGATAATTATGAGAAATTCCTTTAAGCAAATTTAATATAAAAAAGTGGTGTGAACTTAACAAAGAGGTCTCCTTCACTTAAAATGGGATCACAACCATAAATTGCAACTTCAGAGGAGTGTTATGTTATAATGACCACCTATTGAATCTCCCTCGCTTTGGGCGCAAAATGAGTGTGTCACCGGCACGCTTGGAGCTATGTAAGATAAACCACGGCCGAAGAGCCGCGTGGCTGGCGCGTGCGGCCATTTCGCTGCGACCATAGATTTTTAAAGGTGTTAGATGTACCTACCATATTCATAATGAATGTCTAAAATTTATAGAGTATAGAGTAATTTATTTCTATAGTGCTGAGACTTCAGAACATTACATTAAGGACAGTTTTAGGCGCGCACTGACACTCGAATCAATTGGCGATGTGCCTCATGAATGCAAATCAAAATGTAAAACGTCTAAAAAGATGTCACTAACTCAACTTAGATCAGAGAGTATAAAAGTTCTATGATATTAGGTATAGGTCGCGCATTGTATTAAGATTTAAAGGCGAAACTAGTGGGGGCAATCGGCGCATGTGTACAATTGAGCACAAAATTGCTATGGGAAATGTTTTTTTTTTCTTATTTCGTATTTTTTTGCCCCTCACTAACTGAACATTACAGGCAGTGTTGATATTCCTTCCATTAAATCATCGTGCGATGTCGAATAACAAGGTTTTTTTAGGATTTTTTTCACTACGACGTATCTGTACGCAACAGTACCCAAGAGACACGAGACGCGCGAACGAAGTGCGGGAGGTGAAAAGCGACTGAGTTGGCAACGACGCGCACCTGCCCCCCACGCTCCTCTGCCCGTCAAACAACCTAAAAATTGAATTCTGCGCATGCCCCTTCTACATTTGCCAAAAAGTATTAATCTGCTGCGCGACCTATACTAGGGTGTCACGCAACAACTGCAAAACTTGGGTGTATAAATATCTGATTAAGTCTAAATAGCCACTTGCAAATTGAAAGGATAAAGAAAATAGAGTAAAATAAATCAGTAAAGAAACAAAGCAGTTGGGTAGGTACCCTATCCTCACGCTTAGAATAAGTTGTTAAAATATTCCAAGGTCCAAGGTTACATTAGATCACGTACAAAGTCAATTATGTTAAGTTCATTTTCTGTAAATTAAACTAGAGACCCTCTAGGTCAGAGTTAATTCCAACTTTTGAATGTACTAAGTTTTTACTTTATTGTGAAAACTACTATTCATGCCGATCATATACGAATACATATGAAATAAATGAAACATTTAAGTCCGACAAAACGAAGCCATATCTAAACGTTTGACTCTCTACGCACCGCTCGGTACATAAATGTGCCCGCGAATATCAAAGTGCGATCAATTAGCACGCGTCACTATATCTGCCGTCTGCGGGCACAACCGCATCCTAATCGGGTCGTAAACAGGCTCGGTTTGAATCCGGATAATACCCTGGCGAGCATTGAATCTAAGCTATCTATGCGGTTTTTAGTTAAAAGAGTATTCGTGTAGTTTTCTACTGACTTTGATTATACACACAATATAAAAATAACCGATCTGGGATATCTAGAGTCTAGAGTTTGAATTACAAATATATAAAATGCGTCATCATGTTACCATAGTAGTATTTTTACATATTTTTAAAGTGAGGCGGGCTTGGTGGGCATTTTATAAGAATTTGACAGAGGGATAAATAAAATAATAATTCGACACCGTCCTGGGGGTTTTGTATATATAAAATAAACACAAACAGAAGGTTTAAAGGAAAAAAATAAGAAACTTGTATGAAAAGGTGTAGTTCGTGTTGAGTGAAAAACCTGCCGAAGCAGCGACATCTGCTGTCGAAAAAATAAACTGCGAAAATAGAAATTTTGTATGAAAAGTTATGTACAATTTGTATTTCGCGTTAAGATTTGGTTAAGAAACGAAACTTGAACGAAACGTTAGCACGAAACGCAGCGACATCTGACATAACCTTTTTACTTCTTCATGTTCTTTTAAAACAAAACCGTCTGTTTCTGTTTTTTTCTTTTTGGAAAGTATATATTTCGACCAAAAACGAAAAAGCTATTGTCGCTTTAGCTAAATACGAGTAATCCTGCAAGCTATGTCCATATAATTCTTTCCATTAACAAGGATTAATAATTCTACTCTAGAAAAATATGGAAGTTTTAATCACAATTGGCGAATATTTATTGTAGAGATGACTACGCAATTCACCCCCTCGTTCTTTTATTGTGGTGTTAATGTGAAATCGGGATTACACTCCATTAAGTTCTGCTTTTGCTATTGAACCGCAGAATAAATAAAGATTATTTTAACTAACATATAAGTGTCGTGAGAAAGGCGTTTAGGAATGGAAGTTGAATAAATTACTGAGCTTTGTAGAGGTTGTAATCTGTTTAATGCAGATTTCAGTTTATCTTTTACTAATACATTAGGTATAGGTATTGAACTTTTGTAAAAAATTCTACTGATATCATGAATAATAATAAAATCTTTATTGAATTCAACATAATATAAAATATAAAATCATAATTTATATCAAATATAAACAGGTCTTGTTTGGACAAAACAAATTTGACTCTTGTTTTAGAAGACATGTGTACGTGGAGCACACAACTCAGAGGTGCTTCATATTGTCAAAATATGAGAGGAATTTGCAAAAGTGATTTTTTTCATACGAAGCACTTCATCTATAATAATGTAGAACCTATATTTAACCATAAAAAAAATTTGAGTTGTGACATGGTGACTTATTCTAAAACGTTTTGTTTGGCAGTCCCCCCTAATATGATATTAAACTAGCATTGCCCACTGACTTCCTCTGCACCCTTGTTTAGGTGTTAAAACTTTTATTAAATCTTTATTGCTCATATTAATTTGTTAGGCGTAGAATACTTATTTTTAGATAATCCCTCGGGAACAGTATTTTTTTCTAGATGTAAAGTAGGTATACCTTATATTCTTTCTATATCCCTGACAACTTGTACGCAAAATTGTACGATATTTTTACTTGTTTTTGTCTTCGACTTCGTCTGTATTTTGACGTGTATAGTTCCAAATAATGAAAATAGTAGTTTCTTTTTTTTTGATTTTACTACTTATAAGTTAAATTATTAATTACAAATCCTGTAGGTTACTTAGCAAAGGAAATTTTATCGTCAAACATCTTAGAAAATCGTATTAGACTTGTTTGTTAGTTTGCCATTAAAATTTATACAAAGAGAAATAAATTTAGTTTTTTAATTGCTTTTTTACCATAAGATATTAATTGAATGCAAACCATTAAGGACTGTAGGCCGAGATTTGTGCGGTAGAGGACATTAATCTTAGATTGTACTTATCATTTAATTAGATCCGTGTGGAGCGCCCTTGCGGCTTCAATTTTATTTTATAACGTCATACACACGTCCCTCCTTTGCTAACTACATTGCATAAATGAATTTAGCTTCCGCGTACATTCATAAAGTCATTAAATGCATGGCAATAGAGTGCAAAATAGTACACCGTATCGAACGACCGCATACGCTATAAGCTTTGACAATAACTGCGAGCGGCCTAAGCGTTACGGTAGTCGTACTCTATTCGCTGTAGGCCAGTTGAAGTGGCAAATTAATAGGGCTGTCACAATGATAAAAATTAAGGGTTGGTTTATATATCACTAGGTCACATTTCAAAAGTGAAAATGATTGGTAAAGTTTACTTTGAGTCAGAAATACGAGTGACGACTTCATCGAATTACTTGCATAAGGTGCCGCAGTACACTCGAAATAATCTCTTTATTGAGGTGTTTCCGTCTCGCTAACTATAACAGCTAGCTAGTTTTTGACGAGCCCATTGGATGAGTGGTTAGAATGTTTTCCTTAATGCTCAGTCTCAGGTGTTCGATTCCCAGCATGGGATAACTGAAAATAAACTTTTCAAAGTTGTCTGGTCTGGATCTGGAGAGTTGAAAATAGGCAATTGCACGAAATAAAGTCTGTGGCAACCCTACTGACACTAAACTGCATTTATATCTTGCGCATTTCTGCCGGATATTAAACACCAAACTTAATCACGTCCCTCTCCCGCTATTGCATTAAACAGCCCATTTTTTTCGTACAACTCATTACACGCAGTGAATTCTCACGATTTTATTTCAGTTTTAATTTTTTTTTACACTTTTGTTATTTTTTTTTTACAATTATTTTCGAGACGTAATGGGTTCACGCCGCATAATTTCAATGTTCATTCGTATCGTGTCCTTCTAAAATTGAATGAATACCTATCGTATTGTGACCGAATTGGAATCACAAAAGATTTAAACCGTGTTTAATTTATCTATTGCATATAATTTTGATTCCCGTGTCGGGATACGTGGCGGGAATATATTATAAGCAGGGGGACCATCGATTAAAGTTTAGGGTAACCGAATGGTAATTGTGTTGTTACGAATTGTAATTTAGGGTACACTTTTAATTAAGTTTTAATTAATTTACATCAAGATGATAATATGATGTTCAAAAGTTGGTTGTGTTAACTGTTATTCTGTTTCGTTAAATTACACAAGAAAATGAACCTGTTTAAGTAATTTGTAATTACTAATAAGCAGTGGTAGGGGCGCACTGCAATATCGACGTCATAATACAATATACGAAAATATTACGTCACCCATACTAATGTTATAAATGTGAAAGTTACCTTTTCACACCTTAACTTCTCAAACGATCAACATGAAATTTTGCATACACGTTGTCAGGGATACCGGAAAGGACATAGTTAACCTTTCATCCAGAAAAAAGTAGTGTTCCCGAGGGATCATATAAAATTAAAAATGTCATACGTTATATTACTTATGTTTTTTTATATTTTTCAACGCGGACGAAGTCGCGGGCACCAGCTAGTTATTAAGTTAGAATACTTATTATTACATATCGTTAATGCCCAAAAAATAAAACCAGCTGTCGCCATACACAAAGTAAGCGAAAAAGTTATGACTTGAAAAACGTAAAAATTAAACTGTGTTTAAATTTGCATCACCGCTGGTTGTGATGCAGATGAGTGACGTCACGTGTATCCGTTATTCACTTACCCCTAACCCCCTCCCCTGTCTACCACCACTGGTGCCTAATTGACATACCCCACCCCTTGTGGGAGATAGATACAAAAATGTAAAAAAATATTTTAGCCGCTACCCACCTTTTAAATTAAATACGTACTTTATTATTATAACAAATGACGAGTCCGTTGGACGAGTGACAAGGGTGCTTGCCTAACGTCTCAGGGGCCCCGGGTTCGATTCCCTGCGGGGTCAACTTTGGAAATTTTAATGAAATTTCAAAATTGACTGGTCTGGATTTGAAAAGTACTGGTAAGGCAACACTGCGTTTCACAGTTATTTGGGCAGCCTGTCTGGCGGCAGTAACCACCACCTTACAGAATACCACCGTGAAATAACAGCATTATGTGCGGTTGTGTTTCGGTGAGTGAGTAAGGGATGCCAGAGCCCATTACCCCATCGCTCCCTTATCTGCACTTCTGCACTTGGTAGTAGACACGATATAGGTGCTCTTTAGCCGCATCAACGGTAGGGGGTACACTCAACTGGACCGACTTGTTGCTACCTTTAATCCGATGTTTCGCACCTTTTTCCGTGGAAATGCTGATTTTATCGATAAACTTTATGTTACCTTTTTTGTAGAGAATTTTTCATTCTTTCTTTTATATAAGTATGCCTCATAGCGGTAAGATCAACAGGAACGAAGATATTGGTAAAAAACCGAGAAAGTATCATTTTTCTCACCGTTTTTTGGTTGTCAAAAGTTGTGCCCACCCCTGGACTCGTGGGACTTTTCAGAGGTTATTTATGAAGCTAAAAAGTACATGTACACAAATTTTCAGCTTGGTTGGAATTTTTCCGAAGTGAAATGCTAAAGTACCTGGATTATTGTATTATTGGTACTATTTATTATTAAGTATTATAAAATTTTCAAGGAGGTAATAGAAATTTAATTAACAAAAATTAATCAAAGTTCAAAATACACGCATGATATTATAAGTTAAAGGAAAAATACCCGAAGGCTTTGTAAACGCAAAAGGAATTATGAGGAAAAAAATGAACAAACAGTATAAAAGAAAACAAGATGTAGTCCGGTTAATGCGAAGGCTGAAGGGCTAAGGCAGTAATATTTGTCAACGCGAGCCAATGGGGTGGCACAATCTTAAAATCAATTTTCATTTATTCGCGGCTTAACCATTGTTGTGCGTGCCTGGATACCATAGACATCATATCCTGTAGAATTGACAGTCAACAATATTTTCAATGTGTTTGTTATAGAACTATATTTATTCTGTCCTGCAGTTTCGGTTCGTTTGTCTTTATTGGAATTATACGAAATAGGTACTTTTATTTCTAACTAGCTGTTGCAGGCGACTTTGTCCACGTAACTATAAAATATAGTGTATTTTGTTCGCCGATAATGTAGCTATTTCCAGTAGTATTTGAGTTTATCGATTACAAACAAAAATACAAATGTAAATTTAGAACAAATAAGTTCAACTTAATTTTGATTTAATTGCACTTAGAAAATTTTGAGTATGTAATATCTTGCTAATATAAATTTTGAAAACACAATAAGCCATTTTATTAAACATTTTTAACCATGGTTGTCCAAAATGTAATCTTTTGCGAATATAATATTTTGAGAATATAATATAATAATTTGCGAACATAATATTATGCTTATAAGCGAAATAGATATGGTTATGATTAATAATACCTATTTCCCAGAAAACTAGCAGCTTTCGAAAACTTATGCCTGCCCATCCACTGTGTGCTGATGTAGAAAATTTTACTTAATAATTTTTCGCGTTGAAGATTTTCATTGTGTGAAGCAGTCGGATATTAGTAAAGTCAGGTAGTCGGATATTAGATGTTGGGAACACCATTAAAAAAGGAAACGTGAAAAGCCGAGTTTAACATTCTTAAATTCAATTGTATTGGTAAGAAATTTCCATATTTACGCATAGATGTTATAAAACACTTACATGGTGACCACTAATAAGTATAATAATGAATTAAATAAACAAATAAAAAAAAAAAAAAAACTAGTTTGCCACTTCTGCGCCTTCTTAATTCTATTTAAACGTATGGCCACTACATTGCCGAATGATCTCGGGCGGTGGCGTGGGTAGGCAAAATCTTTACAAATGCCCTCCGTTATCGTGCCGCCCCATTGAGCGGCGGGCAGTGTGGGCAGTCACTGGTCGCGCGTTGCGTTCAGCCTGAAAAATAACGGATTTATTTAATTTTATGGCCACGCCGCGTGCTGAATGGACGATTGGGACGTTTGTTTGCAGTTACACTTGGCTCTGTAGTGCGATTGTTCTCTGATAGGAACTACACTTTCTGATCAATGTTAAGCCGTTATACTGCAACAATTAAATACATATAAAATCTTTTTATTCGTAGTTTGTCCAAGTAGGTATACGTCAATAAAAGAATTTTTTTTTATTGAAACGATGTTTTATTCAGACAGGCATACTACATTCCTTTGCTGCACAATAAGTTTAGATCTTTGGGATTTTCATAAAAAAGCATCCGTGTGAAGCTGGGAACGGGCTAGAGAGAGACCCACTCCACACCGATACATTTTTTTTTGTAAATTATTGGCCTTTCAATTACGTTTCTCCAAAATATGTCTACGAATCGTAATAATTTATTTCATTAAATAAGTGTTCAAACGCTTAAGTGTAAAACATTAAAGTATATAGCAGTCCTAATAGTAAAAAATGCCTGAAATATACGTTATCAAGATACATATTACATGTGATATAGTTAAGGGTTGAGTATTAAGCGCTTAGATGCAAACAAAATGGGGTATTTTTATAGCGGTTGTCTGTTTATCAACTAATTTGTGGATTAGTATAATGGCCGTCTTCCCCTGTGTTTACATTTCCCATGGCTGCTGTATTCACTGCGGGGTAAAGAATGATTTTATTATTTTAATCCCCGTAGATAATGTTTCGATTTGTCACGTTGACAGCGATTTGGTTTGCTTGAATTCTTCTCTTATCTTTTTATATAATATCAAAAAATATTCATAACACAATATATTAAGTTATTTTTAGTTATTATAATTATTATAAGATTAGTTTAGTTTTTATAATGTATGTTAATGTAAATAATAAACAGGAAGGATTCTGTTTTATTAGAAAAAATATATATATTAAGTTATGAAATAAAATACACCCCAAGATTTTTATTTAATCTATACTGTATTTTAACATTGATTATTGGACATTATTAACAATTTCATTTTAATGTATCTCTTTAAAAATGCAGTGCAATCAAATTGCTGATTTGTTTAGTAAGTGATCTCCTTACTCTTACGTTACCTTAGAAACAGTATCCTAAAAATAAAATATACACCAATAAAAATAAAGTATTTTTTGGCGATTAACTTATAAATTGGCATTTTTTACCTATAAATGTAATTAGGCACTTATTCGCGCCATTACGATTGAAAACACCCGATTGTTTGTAAAAAGTGACAAGGTCAATAAAATTTACTGTAGCGTAAAATTATATCAACTGCGGGATTTCGAAAGGGAACGAAAAACCTATCAAGTGAACCAAGTCAATTACACTGTGACAGTTTGGTTGTCCAATCAATTTTCACATAAATATATATTCTTTCAGATATGTCTGTAATATTATTATAACCTAAAGGGAAATAAATATTAAACTACATGGCTGTAATAAGCTTGGTGGTTGAGCTTACTACGACTCCAGGTTGCTAAATAAAAGATGGTATAAAATGAATGACTTTATGTAACGATAAATACCTACAAGTTAATTAGTACAGTTAAACAAAGGTTACAAAGGGGTCTAGATCGGATGACGCGCGGGAAACAACTGATTTGAGTGAGGCGGCCGCGTGCATTTGACGCAGCGCCTAAAGCACTGAGTCAACTCAGGCGCGTCCGTTACATCATTCCTTTGAGAGAATTGACAAATTTAAGGCAATAATAACATTATATAAAAAAATGAAATAGTCGATGTATTCTGTAACTTTCCAGCTAAAACAACAGCCTGCATGTAAAGTTATGTTATGTTTATAACAATGCAATGTCAGCGAGTCGCTGTGCCCTCGAGTCGCGCTATGTAATATGATCGAGTTATGACGTATATTGCAATAGTGTGATGTTGTGGCTAACTTTAACTGAAATTTGTTGCGGAATGCATGACGCAATAAGTAGGTCTAATCTTTTAAAAACGATTGATTATACATTTAAAAGATTGTTAAAATTAATATGCACATTATTAAACATTTGGAATACATTGTAAAACAAAAAGAAATTGCAAAAGTTATTAGTACAGTTAAACAAAGGTTAAAAAGGGGTCTAGATCGGACGACGCGCGGGAAACAACTGATTACGAACAGTATGAACTGATTTGCGCGAGGCGGCCGCGTGCCTTTAAAGCGGCGCCTTATAGCGCTGAGTCAACTCAGACGCGTCCGTTACATGACAATGTAAAGTTCAACTTGAATTTCAAACAGGAAATTGTGTTTAATTTTCATGAACGCATGTTAAATCACAATCTGTAGTGAATTTGTTGCCTTTAGTATAAAAGTGGCCTTGTGTCAAAGAACCTTATAGGAAAGTCATACGAGTTAAAATTTAATTAAAAAAAAAGGAAACAAAGCACACATAAGTATATTGGAATATAATAAAATAAAGAGGTGTCCTTAAAAAATTCTTAATAAAAATAACATACTTATCTTTATCAAAATTTCTTTTTGTTTATGATAATATATAATTGCTATTGCTAATACCTCAATAGGTTCGTTTGTATATCATTCGCCCTATATTAATTCTAAAAATAAATAACATAAAATTTTCATGGAAAATCTCTAGTTTCTTTGTTAATAAAATAAATCCTTTTATCTCTTCCCCTGTTTTCCATAAAAAAAAATCGCTGTCATATAATCTGTTGCAAGTAAAACTTTACTTATGTGATGATTATCGTCTAGCAGGATGGTTGGGGACACCGCTGCCTATCAATACAAGTAAAATCATAGCAAGCACTGCCGGTAACTAGGATGAGGGAGGGAAAATATTCTTACTCTACTAATCAATACTAATAATAAATCTGTAAGTGTAGGTATTGTATGTGTGTATGTTCCTCCATAACTCTTAAACGACTTAACTTATTTTCATGAAATTTGGTAGATAAACATTTAGACGTACAGGACACAGGATAGGCTATTTTTTTCTTTTTCAACGCGGACGAAGTCGCGGGCGCCAGCTAGTTTTACTATATAATTTTACAAGTAATATCGTTGATTGCACATTGACAAAACGCGTTTACCGGCCGCGTAGTTACAAACTCCTTATTATTTTGTGAATTGACGACAATTTGTTCACGGTTGGTAAGCACGCAGCATTATTAACTTGCAAGTGCGTTTTTTGCCCTCGTATCGCAATTTAATACCGAAATTAGGATTTATTTTACACTTAAACGAACCGTTTTGTCTCTTTAACTTTGTTATTGTGCTAATTTTAACGCGACCTTAGTTTTTCCGATTGCAACACAGCTTTTTTTGGTTAAATTTTAATTAACAATAGAGAAAATGCATATTCCTCTTTTTTTTAAACAATTGATTGAGGTCAATGCTTATTATTTTAAATTGCTTAGCGGAGTTTTAAGTTTACGTTACTTTACAGAAAGTATTTATTTAATTTTATTACAAATGCCTATTACCTACATATTATTATGATTATAATGTTAATTTTATTGATGTTAATGATTATTATTATAATATAAATAATTATTATGTTATATTATTACATATGTTTATGTTTCTCCTAATAATTTTGAATTTTAATTTTTTTTTTTTTTTGTGAAATTTTGTTTTCTTAAAATTTTGTTCTGATCTCGGATTTATTACGTTTTTTTTAATTATAATTAAATTTTAAAGTAAATAAAACTTAATTGCATACAATACTCATGTAAGGTGAATATTAAACCGTGTCTTAAGTTACAGATTTATTTTAAAGCAATGAAATTGTACGTAAGTATATTAGAAGAAGTTAATAAAATGAACACACTCTAGTAAAACGGGGGACTTAAAACGGAACAAGGAGAAGCGCGTCACGTGACACGAAATCGGTTCGCGTGAGAGATTCTACTAAGTCCCCATTAGCACAATTCGTAAACTGATAAAGACCCTCGACTAATTTAAAGCAAATTCTAATTTCGTTGTTTTCTTTATTAAGCAGACGAAGAGGGGTGAAGGATTTAAGTGTCTACAAACGAAATACAAGCTACATTGTTACTTTCTTTTAATTATATTTCAGTATATTATAAATCCCAATGACAGTACAAATTTTGAGTCCATTGGTCGATAGGTTAAAGTGTTTGCCCCGGATCGATTCCCAACAAGGCCAACTTTGGAAATAATTTTTCAAATTTGGCTGTGGTCTGGAGTGTTTAAGTGTACCCTGTGTACACTGCGTTTCGCAATCATTTGGACAGTCCGTCTAGGGGCATTACGCTAAAGCCGCGTACCCACTATGTTCGCGCACCAATCGCGCACCACGCACCTGCACCTGCCTAGTGTGTACGTTCGCGCACCTGGAGCGTGCAACGTTGCACGCACCAAAGCGTGTGCTCCACGCGGTGGCGGTTTTTTCGCGAACACAAAGTGATGCACAGTGTGTTTGTGGACGCGAGCAAAGCAACTCTATAGTGTGTACGTGTCGTGCATCACTATTGTGCATCATGATCGACGCTTAGCAATTATATTTATAGATGGAGTGGTCAGACAAAAAATGTTTAAATTTAATCGAGGCATACCACAACTACAGAGTATTGTAGGATTCAAAAGATAGAGTTTTAAAAAATTAATATTCAAAATATATACCGCGCCAGCTAATAATTCGAGGACGCTCAATGTTCGCCCGAAAACTATGGAGCACTCAATTTACCAGTTGTGATGCGCGTACCGTCTACACTTGATCTGTTGCAGGTGCGTGATGCACGATTGATGCGCGAACATAGTGGGTACACAGCTTTACAGAAAACTTCTGTGAAATATCATCTAAGTAGAATACGTAGCATAACATTTGATACGAATGTATGTACGAAGGAGCCTTATGCTGGCAGGGCACTCTTTGACTGCGATTTATTTGGGCAGAATACCGAATACCTCCTTGAAATAATAAAATGTGTGCTGATGTGTTTCGTTGAATGAATATACTCGTATGATGTTAGAGCCCATATCCCTATCTCTTACCAATTCATTATCCTTAATCCTACTACTAAGGTTTCTAAAATTTAATAATATGCAGATTTAACTATTTCGTACATTTATTTTAAGACTACAGTCAAATAAAAATTAATTACACAAATTACATTTTTTAAATGCAGAGGCTATTGGGCAGGCTGACGATATATTTAATGGTTGGCCAATGGTCATCGATGTGGTTGGTACATTTAAATTTCTGTTTGTTATTGTGAGAAATTAATAAAATTTTCTTTCTTATAAAAAAAGTCGCTAAATTAAATTACAAACCAAATAGAAATAATAGAGTTTTAAGAGTTGAGAACTTAAGCTGCTTTATCCGCAAAACTCGTACAAAGCGCCGTTTCTGAGACGGCTTTCATTGAAATCGACTTAAACCAATTAATCACCCTTATCAGGTTGTTTCCTTGAGTTTTTCGGTGAGGGATCGACGGCTGACCATGGAATCGTTGTTGTGGGGTAAACGGGGCTATTGTGAGCCATTTTGAACCATTTTCGTCCTTTGTAGTCGGCCATTGTGCCGTAAACTGATGGTGTTGCGACCGCGCCGTATAAGCTTCCCATATTAGTCTTGAATGTTGAAGAAATCTTGATTAAGAGGTGCTCCGGCGGCGTATTGTTGTCGATTCTAATAACAAATAAAAATATTGATTGAAGAATAGGTTTTAAGCTTCAAAAAAGAATAAGAATAAGATTTAGTTAACTTTTCGTGCTATAGTGCTTTAGTGCTTGTGTTATAGGCGTGATTTCAGCCTGCTTGTTGAATGTCTATTTTTACATAAATATAAATAATAATCGATAGTAACGGTTTAGTAGTCATCTTACACAATTTTATTTCGTACGAAAAGTGTGAATGGTCAACTTTAAATTTAAATGGGACACAATCTCCTAGTCACGTGACTTGTATTGCAAGAAAATATTCAAAACTAAATTTCATGGTTATTTGTTAGAAATATTTTATAACAATAAATTAATTTTGAAACCCTACCAGTATTCTTGCTTCTCAAAGGGTTATAAGGAAAAAAATAGCTTTTACATTTTGTACTTATTTGGTATATTTGGTATACCAGCTGGATCCAAATTTTTATTTCAACGAGTTTATAGATAATTAAAAAGCTCTTGTAAAGAACCATGCTGCAGCCTATACATGTCGTGAATAGCGTGACGGTATTCTTAAATGAATAAAATATGGTCTTCCTTTCGTAATAATCCTTCTCTTTATAAATTTAATTCAATAAACACTAAATAATACATTGGCGAAGAATACGCAAACACAAACAGGTTTCTTTTTTATTTAACACTAGACGCGATGGAAATTATGTGCTATTCAAAGAAATCAGGATGAATATGTTGGGGGGAGAGAATAATGTCGCTAACAAAATGTCACAGTAAATCGAATTTGAACTTAATTTTAATTGGCTATAAAGGCGATTTAACAATGTTCACGGGGTTAAAGTAAGTAGATAGAAAATAGACAAGAGGATTCCGAATGAGTTGCTTATAATGTGAAGCTGAAAATGTAATAAAATTTCAATATATGGCTAGTCCTTTTTCCGACAGGGACAATTTTGGATACTTCAAAGTTGGCTGACGCAGCCTGACCTTAATATAAAAAATGACAATAAAAAATTTATTCTATCGATTTAACTTAATTTGACATTTAAACGAATTCTTACTGTTATCAGAAATTCAATTGATCAAAAAACAACAAAGAAACATCATCAAATACGAGCACAATAGTCTACTTGACTGGCTTCTGGAAACAGCAAAAAGTAGTTTATATTTAATTCTTTTATGCATTAAAAAAAAACAGCAAATAAAAACGAACTGTTAAAATAAGCCGTCAAAACTGTATCTTTAGCAATGACGCATTTTACATGTCAATTTGAAAATATCAATCGCATTTTACATGTCAATTGACACCTAAGGCGCGAAGCCCACACAAGGGTCGCGTCGCGTCGCGTCGAGGAACGGGTGCATAAGCGGCGCGCCGCCTCTAGCTTTCCTATAGAAATCAATGGTTGTGCGCCCACATACTGGAGACTGGAGAGGCGGCGGCGAGAAACTGGTAAGTGATTTCTTGGTAAGTGAAGTTGACTGTGTAAAGAAAGCATAGCCGCCTCCGCCGCAACTCTTCACGCCTCGTCTACGCCGCGACGCGCCTCGTCGCGCCTCGACTTTTCATGTGGGCGTAGCGCCTAAAGGGACGCTATCGTCATGGACGTCCGTTAATTAAAGCTATTACTACTTTTTTATAAGCAACTATATTTTGCCCGCGACTTAGGCCGTTTCCCTTTTCTTGGTTGTTAAAACATTTATTCAGTCTTTATTGCTCATAAATATTATGTTTTCGTCTAGCATTGAAATTTTTATTTCTATTTTGAGATGATCCTTAGGGAAAGTGCTTTTTTTCTGGATGAGGGGTTACACTATGTCCTTTTTGTGTAATGAGTTGAGCAGTTAAGGCGTGAAAAAGTAACGAACAAACAAAAACAATCAGATTTTTATAATATTAGGATAATCTATGCTGATATCAAAAATTATTTCATATTTTTATATGTCATAATAATGAATATGAAAATGGTCGGTCTCCTTTACTTAGATATAATGTTTTTAATTAACATTTGAATGTTTTTTTTGTCAGTTAATAACAATTTTTAATACATAAAATTATTTTAGTAGGTACATAACGAACATGTTAATAGTATTCTATTAATATTTTAAACTTTCTTAAAGTTACGATATTGTTTAAATCATCTGTGCGGTGTTTTGTGTCCGATCCTGATAATTTCGTTGAAACCATGTTGAAACTAATGACTAAGTGTCTTGTGTCAAATTAATGACTCTCCAAATGTGTTTATTAACTTACACGAGGTAGATATCTACATAATATGAAATATTGTCGGTCGGTTTGTTTTTTTTAGTAGAATATTATTAAAAGAAACATTATTTTTATGTAAAGGTCGTCAGAGAAGCCGACGGTCCACTAGATGGTAGCCACCTACCGTCAGCCTGTCTGTCGAGTTTAATATAAAAACAGTGAATAATTTGATGTTAGAGCCCATTTCAGTGTAAATGTCTACTACCTTCCTATCCTTCATATTACTAAGGTCGGCAGCGCATTTAAAATAACCTACAATTATTATTGGACCGTGCCTTTTATGCTGACTTGCATAAAAAAGTTACGTGACGAGTGATCAAAACAAATGTTGTTTTGAAAAATTGACATTATTAAAAATTTAAGGCAAATATTCACGGATTGTGAAAATGATGACACATTTCCGTGCCAATTTTAAATATATAAGTAAACAAAAAAAAATCAGTCCTTTATTTTTGTATTGTTATTATACTACATTATCAATTGATTTTTATAATCATATAAAAAATATTTAGGATGATTGGAGTGAAAGAATCTAATGACTGAACACGAATAATAACAGTATTTAGGTAATTATTTTCAGAAATCTATAGGAAACAAGCTTAAAATATATTTTTAAATACGATATTCCATACTTAGTATTGAATTTTGAAAAAAAAAATTCTTATTTCGATTTGTTAACCATTTTTTATTTAATTCAACTGAATTTTTTTTTTTCAAAATAAAAAAATCTAGATTTTTAATGGATTCTTGAATAACATATTTTGATATTTAAAACATATTTTGAACTTTAGTGTATTTCTTAAAATTTTTATTATAATTATGTTGTTACAATAATCGGGCGTTCACACGAACGAATTGAAAAATATTTAAAAAAAATCAAGAATTATATTCACATTGCATGTTGATTTGTAAATCAACGCTGATTAGGGAAGATCAACAGCAATCGTGAATTTTCTTATAATAATATAAAATATAATATTACCTTATGCTTCGAGCTGACCATAAATTTATGTTATGGCTATGGACACACTCGTGTGTAAGTACATTTATTAAAAACATTTCATACCCGGTGTACTTGAAATAATAATTAAAAACTATTATGGCCGTGAGCAATAAATCATTTTTTTATAGGACCCCTTTTACGGTGGCTTAATAGATTCAATGCAATGGAAGCGGTAAAGACGGATAACAAGACACTGGCATAAAGAATCAACCACTTTTGTCGCTTGGTGGTTCATTTCCATTACACTATGCTGCATTTACATTTCCAAACGTTATTACCCGTCATTTGCGTAACTAATGTTATAAATGTGTCGTTCATTGTAAAAGTGGTGTAACTCCCTATTTTTAAAACCATCTTTTCTTGCCTAATGCTATCACATTTAGTCATAACTTTCAATATAAAAGTGAAGTAACTCCAATAGTTGCATTAAAATCCCATAGATGAAAACAATGAATGAATGCTTATATTTTTTTCCTACACTATAATTCGCAAAAAGCTCGTTATTCTAAAATTCAGTTACAAGGAGATAGTTCACTTTTACAATGAACGACACTAATGTGAAAGTAAGTTTTTTTATGGTAAGCGCGACAGACAGACTGACAGAAACTTGAAGATGGCCTGTAACATAAGCAACGCTGCAAGTGCGCTACTGTGGAATGTCGATGGCTACCGACCATAGTAGCATAGGGAAATGGGCTGACATCCATTACTTACGGAAACTTAACAGCAAACATGCTGTTTTTTCGCACTAGTTTTCTATAAAGTGGTGGTTACTGCCGTTAGACGGGCTGCCCAAATGACTGCGAAATGCAATTTTTGCATACACCTTGTAAAGGATGCAAAAAAGGACATAAAGTAACTTACATCTAGAAAAAAATACTGTACCCATCAACAATAAAATAAAATTTCATCACCTGACTAAAGCTAGTTCAAAGTTGAAAATAACATTTCGTGTCGTGTGAGGAAATGTTACCGGATAATGAACACTAGGGTTGCGACTATGCAGTTAAACTAGGGATGTCCCTACGTGTCGACGGTTGGGGCCGGTGCTGGTGGCACGACGGCTCGGCGGGCGGCAGAATAATGGACTATATGAGATGTCGCCAACTAGTTTTATCAATGATGAATGGCTTACGATCTTTGCATTCGCGTTTACACTTTATTATAATACACAAAGTGAAACGTACAAATGCACAATTCAAAATTCCTTTTAAGGATCTTTTCAAAGTCGTTTAATAGAATTCATACTACTTCCTAATATTAAATCCATAAAAATCACTGGCAGTTCACGCTGCGCCTCGCAGTCATCTGGGAAGCCTGTGCTTGTGTTAATAGGTGACGGTTGTCACCTACCATCAAGTGCACTGTAAACCTGTCTGACGACTTCAAAATCTCTAAAAAATAAATAAATAAATAAAATATTGTTTTTAACTGACATTGTAAATAGATTTACTAAAAACATTCTCAAATATGAATCGGTTAAAAAGCAATCGTCCGTTCGTAATTTGATCCAGTATCGTTTTTATTTAGGCCTAAAGGCAATACCGCACAAAATCTGCCCACTTACAGCGTTAAGCGTCGCTTTGAACGCGAAAGGTCGTATGTCGAGAGTCGCTTTGTGCGAAAAGCTCCGCAATGGCGAAGCTTTCGTACGCGAAAGGAAGGGGTTTACTCCCCGCCTAGCGTGTGTCTGTTTCTCCCGCTCATTCGCTCCGTAGCGCTTGCACAGTGGGGACGTGTCGTTCGTCGTCTAAGTAGAGCCGGCACGCGTTCGCGGAAAACTTTTCAGTGCTGTGACAATTTTTCTCTCAACTAGTACAATTATGAACATTGCTTTTCTGTGTCGTGTATTGAAGTAACTGTGCTTTAGAAGGAACTGATCTGTCGTAAGAGTGTACCGAAGAGGCTAATTAAGAGTCGCTAGGCTAATTGGCGGAGCCAGCGTTTCATGAAGGTGAGCCGACTTTTATTTCCGTTCGGCAATCCCTCTAATTGCGTCAATTAGTGTAATGCGGCGACAGCTTTGAAGACTTCCCCTTAATGATCTCCCACCGCGTCGCGCTTTGGAAAACTATAAAAATTAGCCAAAGGATCCTCGTGGAACACTTAAAAATAATTGCGTTTTCTCTTCGTCAGGGATTTGTATTTTTTAACATGGCTGTATAGCGCTTCAGAATATATTATGACGTTTCATAATATACTCTTTTTCATATTTATACATCCGCAGTTAACTATATGAAACCTTTCAACATCACAGAAAAATGCCTTTTATATTAAATTGTAACATATTCTTATTTAATTTGAGTAATAATAGAGGAATTTAATATTCGCATATTTTTTTTAAATAAAAATTTTGTACACTTTTATTTTAAAAATTTATTAATTTATAATTTGTTATATAGAAGAAGGAGATAAATGCTTTTTATATAAAACTAGCTGGTGCCCGCGACTTCGTCCGCGTGCTCTATAGCCTATAGCCTTCTTCGATAAATGGACTATCCAACAAAAAAAGAATTTTTCAATTCGAACCAGTAGTTCCTGAGAATAGCTCGTACAACCAAACAAACAAACAAACTCTTCAGCTTTATATATTAGTATAGATTCATTATGTTCATTAGAAGCAGTACCTTTGTACCGTCAGTTAATGACGACCTCGTTTCGTAACTAACAAAGTATTGTGTTACTAATGAATGCAGAACTTGGCGATTTTTGTTTGTTTCATAGTGCACAATGTAAATTGCTGAAAATACAAGAAAAAATATTTTTGTGAAATGCAAAAGAGCCAACTGTTTTTACTCGGTTCGCTCGTAATAATTTTTTGTTAAAACTGAAATGAATTTAATTCAATTATCTTGTTTTCAAACAAATAATTTTCTTTCATTTGAATGAAAAATAAAAACATACCTACAATATTTTCTGTTGAACAAACAAAACATTTATTTATTTCTTAACAATTTTTTATTTTAACTAACTTACCGAGTACTTAATGTACTCCCGTAATGTCCCACGAGAAATGTCATTAATATGAATATTTAAAATTTTGAATCAACAATCGTCTTTGTATCTTTGTAAAGGCGAGCTGCCATACCTACTTACTTTTAAAAAGGTAACAAGGGAACACGGCTTTGGAGCATTCGCGTCGTGGTTGTCCCAAAAGCCAATTAGAATCCCGTATCCGGCTTGTTTATTCTCTAATTAGCAAGTGCCTCATTAGAGCTACATCACTAGACCAGTAACGCAGTACGCAGCATGAACAGTAGTGAAACTTCTCGTATCTATACATAGGTATAAATAATCTATATATAAAAGATATAAAGACAGATAAAATATCTATTTTTTATCTTTTAATTTATACACATTTTATAAAATAAAGTCGGTGTTTGCGTTTGTCCCTAATTTCTTCTACACGACTCAACGGATTTTCATAAAGTTTTTACTAATTGATAGAGCGATCAACGAAGCAGGTTTGTGTAAATACAATTGCAAAAAATTCTTCAGTGCCAAGCCGTTTGCTAGTAAATAGTAAAATAAAATATACCAGAAAACGCCTTAACTTTCATGTAGGTATTTTATAACATCCAATAACTGTTATATAACCTGTGGTGTCTGGGTGGCACTGGCTCTGTAGTTTCACTGTATATCCGGCAAGACACGCGTCCACTCTCCAAGGTACATTATTATACTTCCAGTCTCTCCCGGCTCCGGCCCACGCAACGCTCCAGTGTGACCACCATTCAGTGTGTCCAACATTCGGTGTTGCCCCCATCGGTGTTGTCACCGTCGGTGTGGCCATCATATACAATGAACGCGAGATAGTGTATATAACTATGATTTAGTTTATCTATGCACATACACTACATCCCTTCCTTATCAAAAGTTTTATTAATCATTTAATATAATTTTGCATCTCCTTGTCAACAATCGTTAAAACTCGATGATTTCATTTCTTGTCAGTATTTTTCCTGGATTACGCAGACCTTGTCAAATTTTTGATTTGTCACATTACACTCCCGTCAAATCCCTTGATTCGTCAATTTAGAGATTGATCAAAACCTTCCTTCCTCCTTCTCCTTCTTCTTCTTTCTTATTCTGCTTCTTTTTCTTCTTCTTTTTTTCCTAACCAACAGTACCTTTGTACCAGGTATTTCCATTTAAATGGAGGTTACCTTTTCAACCAACGCACCGTTGTACCAAGTGGGTAATTCCATGGTAACTCATGTTACATTTTTACTTCCCTATTGAAACTAACAAAGCTAGCATACCATATTTATAATTATATCCACTACCCCCTAAATGGAAATTTCATTGTTATAAAGCATAAAATGTGGGTCTCGTTTTATTTAGAATTTTCTAGGTTTAATTTTTTTTTTTTTTTTTTTAGTTTCAATAAAGTTTTTGGTAACTTACGTTACCCTTGGCGACCTTAGCTTTTAGGCTAATATGTATCCATTAAAAATTCAGTTCCGTTTAAATTAATTAAAAATATTAAAAATCAAATCCGTTTTTTATTAAATGTCTTACATATGAGATCATTAGCAAAATTAATGGTTTTAGAAACACGCATTTTTTTAGAGAATCAAATAATGGTCACTCATGTTACATGGATTTACCCAGGTATTTCCAATGTACCTCCAAATTCAATTATATCTGTGCCAATTTTATGGTAGCCAATGCCTCCAATTTAATGATAACCAATGCCTCCAATTTAATGGTAGCCTCCACCAATCTAATGGCAGCCTCCACCAATTTAATGGCAGCCTCCACCAATTTAATGGCAGCATCCACCAATTTAATGGCAGCATCCACCAATTTAATGGCAGCATCCACCAATTTAATGGCAGCATCCACCAATTTAATGGCAGCATCCACCAATTTAATGGCAGCACCCACCAATTTAATGGCAGCATCCACCAATTTAATGGCAGCACCCACCAATTTAATGGCAGCATCCACCAATTTAATGGCAGCACCCACCAATTTAATGGCAGCATCCACCAATTTAATGGCAGCACCCACCAATTTAATGGCAGCACCCACCAATTTAATGGCAGCATCCACCAATTTAATGGCAGCACCCACCAATTTAATGGCAGCATCCACCAATTTAATGGCAGCATCCACCAATTTAATGGCAGCACCCACCAATTTAATGGCAGCATCCACCAATTTAATGGCAGCACCCACCAATTTAATGGCAGCATCCACCAATTTAATGGCAGCATCCACCAATTTAATGGCAGCCTCCACCAATTTAATGGCGGCGTCCACCAATTTAATGGTAGCATCCATCAATTTTAGGCATTGGCCATTCCGTACCATTAACCAAGGCATTGGCTAATCCGTACCATCAACTTCGTTTTACTATACGATATTTGTTTTCGTTTCAATTTAGGTCAACACTAATCATTCACTCTTTTAAAGGTACATTGGTATAAACTTTTATTTGCAATTTAATGCAAAACTCGGTATTCCGCAATTGGATGATTTAATTTCAC
The DNA here is from genome assembly GCA_945859745.1 of Synanthedon formicaeformis. Classification (NCBI taxonomy): domain Eukaryota; kingdom Metazoa; phylum Arthropoda; class Insecta; order Lepidoptera; family Sesiidae; genus Synanthedon; species Synanthedon formicaeformis. The sequence continues at coordinate 9,775,674 of OX243957.1, forward strand.
GCAATTAAATGCGCTAACTCTACGTCACGCATTGAGTGCAAACAGACGATATTCCGCAATTTAATGCAGTGGCTTCTCTCTCGCAATTTAATGCATAAAACCACAGTATTCCGCAATTCCATGCAGTAACAAACGCAATAGTTCATAGCGATCAAACAAGTATACAATAACAATAAGTAGCCGACGATAACTAACAAGTAGATGATACATTAATTACTTAATTTGTAACAAATCCAACGATTTATTATAATATTGAATTTAACTCGAAGGATGTTTAACATTTCTATATTGCATATACACACCTCGTAACCAAATACGTTGTATGGATTGTCTTCAACTTCATTAAATGGGCGTTACCAGTCACACGTATACTTTTCATGTCTGACATACCTATGTGGCATCGTATCGTGTACTTACAGGATTCACCTGTACCGAATTACATTATGAAGTTTTTACCGTCCCCTGTTCCGGGACTACCAGACATCTTCTGGTAAAATCGCAACAACACAGACGTCTCGTGTTCTCGTTTGTTAACATCATTACTTGACAGAGCAACATTACTTGATACAATAAAATGATCCCATAACGAAAATCACTCATGAAGCTCAACAATATGTACGCTTTTTGTGTATATATTTATTGTAATTAGAATAATATATACATATATCCAATTTTAAACCAAACGGGGATCGAACCTGGACCCTTGTATAATAGTTCAGAAACAATAATTTTAAATATAACTTGTATTCGATAATTGTATGACATTCATTAAATCATGAATGACCCGCCGCGTATATAAATTATTAGAAGAATTACTGATCGCTAGTCCGATCCGCATACCGCCGTCGTTTGTCGGTTGAGTATGTGGACATACCACACTACCCATGTACAACCATATTCAGCAAATAAATTATTTCGAATCCGAATTTAAAATTTGAATTGAAAACTTTTCTATTAGCCTGAGACTGAACTTGTAAATAGCACAATGGCCCTCTGTGGCATTACACAAAAGCAAAATACTGTAAGTCACTATTATGGAAGTAGCTACAATACACCATAATTCCTCTCTCTTTTCCAGAGATGTGTCCGCTCTTTAGCCAACACCCAGCTGTGATCTTCACGGCATTTAAGTACGTCACAAACTCGCGAATTGTTTAACAGCGTAAACAGCCTACTATAATTTAAAGGCTAGTTTATTAATGTGTGATCCCACTGTATTTTGTAATCGACATTTATACTTAAGGTGATACAAGTCAGCCTTTCCTCCATACAGACGTAGAAAGATTATTACTCTGCTGTTTCATGTTTAATCTACAAAAGTAATCACGATACCGATTCATCCTGTCGCTAATTAGGTTCGTTTTCATACACTTTTTTTTTTTTTTTAGCATTTAAAATATATGATCTTTGAAAAATTTCATACTTTAACACAAGCCTCAATGTAATTTTGAGGGTGAATAGGCTCCAGTGTACAAAACTTCAAAACACTGAATTCAAACATTGATTTTCAAGTTCAAACAACTTTACACGAAATAGATATAATGCGGTAGTTCCGTCAAAAAGAGTATACGTCCATACGTCTGTTTATGATTTTTTTCTGTGCTCATTTTTTTGATATGAAACATTGTGCATCTCACACGACCGCTCCTCCCGCACATTGCACTTCTAGCTACACGCACCGATGAGCTCGAATCGCCGATTAGTTTTGCCTTAAGACATGTAATCGACATTTCATTTGAACCAGCTCCAAATCTTTCTGTCTTTCTACAAAAACATCAAACACACTTTAAACAGACCTTGAACACGTTTAAATAAACTTTACTACAAAAAGTGTCTAGGCATATTTTTGGGTTAGACAATGTCTGAGCATTATTTGAATTTATACCCCGCCAGACGCCAGATGGTAACTACGAGAATCTAACCAGTTAGCGGCCTCTCTTTTCTGGACGTGCTCTGTCAACTTGAAATCGCGCAATATTTTTGATAATTTACAAATACGATTCGATTATGCGCAATGTTTTTTGGTATAACAAACATTTATAAATAATCTAACGTATTTGTTGTAATTTAGGCTTTATTCCAATTTTTTAATTTGTTTATGTCATTACTGTAGTCTGTATAATAGCTTGTGGAACCGAAAATTCATCTTTATACGCCTATCAGATCTGCGTAAAATGAAAAACGACATGAATGAATGAATGCCATTTCACGCATTTCAACACTGTCCACTAAACAAACATAAAGAAGGTTTGTGGTAACAATGTTACTAAACTATGTTTAAATAGTTATACATTGTCTAGGTTAAAACAGTGCTATTTAATCTTGTAGACGGTCCCATTTACATGAACGTTATTATCAATTGACATAACATTTGGAAAAGTGAATTTAATACGAGATTACTTTATTTATCGATCAAATGATCAAATAATCGGACTTCTAAATTCTGTCCTAACTTTTCAATTTTTTTTTTTTTTTCTATCTTCAAATATAATTGTCCTGTAAACTTATTCTAGTCTCCACGGTACCCCTGAGGTGTAGGATTATAACAAAATATATCTAAATTTGGTGCTTATAACAAACACTATAAAAAGTATATTTTGGTAGGTAGATATTCTCTCTATTGCGCTACGCTTTAAAACAATGCATTTAAACAACTTGACGCACGGCTTACAATTCCTCAATTACCCACTAGGATTCCTAGTCTTGTTTGAGGATGCCATGTACACACCTACGACACCCAGGCAAAGAAATAAACATCTAAAGTCGTCACCTAAATATCTGCTTAGACCAGGAATCGAACCCGGGACCAACTTATTTACTGCCCAATGATATCGTACCCTTAAAATCTTTTACATACATACGTCCATGACTACAACCCACCTCTTGTACTGGTAACTACGTATATTTCAAAATTATTATTTTTATTTTTAACCCAATCTACTAATGAATCAATTAATTTCATTAATATTTAATGCTAAGTACCTATTAGTCCTGATACTTGCTCAAATCTGTATAACTGGAAGGTAGGTTCTAATTTTTTCTTTGCCAATAATATCACCAAACCAAACAAAGGTTAGCTCTATCATTTTAATAAATAAGGTACAGCTGGCCCCACGCTCTTATCATCATAATAAGTAACACTCTATTTACTTTAACGCAATTACAATTATTATAAACTGTGCGGTAGGTATTCTTTGTTTCGAGAATCTATTGTACTTATTTGTGTAAAACAAAAGCTATTATTTTAACCACGCCATACCTTGGTCAAACTTGGAATATGTAAGGATAGCAAGGATACTACTGCATTAAAAAATTTATAATTTGTCATTTGCCTCGATAATTATTCTATTACACGACTAAAGCCCATTTTTTTTTCGGCAGGTAGTGAAAGAAATCTTATGAAACCCTTTTCATATTACTTACGACAAATTATCTAATGAAACGATTTATAATATAACAACTGATTTAAACAAGAACACATTGATTTCAAATCAGTTGACTTTTAAAATGAACTTTTTTAGGACATTCAATATAAAGTGTTTTACTTAGCTCCCTCCTCTTTCCTTTTTTTTTGAAGTTTGGAGTTTATCCTCGTCGCCATTTGTGGTGTCTGGGTGGCACTGGCTCTGTAGTTTCACTGTATATCCGGCAAGACACGCGTCCACTCTCCAAGGTACATTATTATACTTCCAGTCTCTCCCGGCTCCGGCCCACGCAACGCTCCAGTGTGACCACCATTCAGTGTGTCCAACATTCGGTGTTGCCCCCATCGGTGTTGTCACCGTCGGTGTGGCCATCATATACAATGAACGCGAGATAGTGTATATAACTATGATTTAGTTTATCTATGCACATACACTACATAACCCATTAAAATATCATACTGTCAAAATGGTAATATATGACATAATTTTCGCAATATTACAAATTTACATTTTAAATTAGTTAATGGCTTTGTATGAACATAAAAAACAGATGTGCAGGACATAATATTAAATAACTGATATGATCTCAAGGTTTATAGATACTGTTCTCAAGGTTGCTTTGTTCGGAGAGATGACATTTTGATTGTTAAGTAAAATTTACATGAGTTATGTTAGGTTAGTTAGTTACTTATGCATGTTAATGTTAATTATTTAGCATTAACCTATAAACTCAATAACATGAACGTTTAAAGCCATAGGTTAAAACATTAGTTTTTGAATTTGATTTCTAATAAGTAAACATGTTATCATTTCATAGAAAACCTAATTGATAAAATAACCAATCTAATCCATTAGGATAATGGGTTGGATAATGGATAAAATAATTAAATTTATATGGAATACTTTAGTAGAATCTTTCAAGTAAATATTTATGTATCACTGTTTATTAGTTAATAAAGTATATATATTTATATTTATGTACTAGCTGACGCCCACGACTTCGTCCGCGTTGAAAAAGAAAAAAAGTAGCCTATCTTGTGTCCTGTGTCAAAATGTTTATCTAGTTACCAAGTTTCATGAAAATCAGTTAATTCGTTTAAGAGTTACGGAGGAACATACATACATACAGAAAAAATATTCTAAATATCGTCAATTTAGTTTTAGTATCATGTATAGACCTAACATTAACACGATATTTCTGAAAACAAAGTAACTTACTCCATGACCAACCCTTACAGATTTAATTATTAGTATTGATGATACTAAAAAGTATATAATAGTACATGTTTTAGGAGACCGGACAAAAAGTGAATATATTATATAGTTAGGATCGCGAAGTCTCTCTACTGCAGATTCGCTGTGATACGAAGAGTTGTAGCAATGCCTCATTCGTTTAATTATAAACACCGTTTCTTGTGTTCGCATAATTACCGGGGCACAATTAATTATCTACATTTTAATGTTTACTTTTAAGCGGAATTAAATGACTGTTTAGCAAAGGATTAACTTCACTTCGATCAAATTTCATATATACATGTATGCGATTTATTAGAGATGCGCGCCGAATATTCGTTTACTATTCGGTATTCGGCATATTCGCCAATTTTAGAGGTATTCGTATTCGGCTGAATATTCGGTTTAGTTGCCAAATATATTCGGTTCTATTACTTGATAATAAATAAATAATAATAAACTAATCTATCTAAGTATTTAGGATCCAAAAAATATAAACGATTTGGGTATTATAATCAACAAGATTTTTATTTTTCAAAGAGAATCAGACACAAACTTGAATTGAAACAAAAGATAAACAACAACCTTATTTTAATACAGGAGAAAGAAACTAATATTTGTAGTTAACAAAAGGTAAATTGTGGTGTGAGAAAAACTAAGCATTCGGCTCTGTCTGGCAACAGTCTATTACGTTTCTCTTCGTAAATAGCCGAAGGATATACAGCTCGCCCGCGGAACCGAATAATTCGGCCGAATGTTCGGTTCAGTAATAGTCAAACCGAATAGTATTCGGAATTCGTTATTCGGTCAAAATCAGTATTCGGCGCATCACTATACTATTTATGTTTACATGTAAACCCTTTTTTTACTAATCATACTAATGTTAACATGTTTTTTTATCGGACTACCAACATTATAGTAAACTAGCGACTCGCTCTTGGCTTCGCCCGCGTCCGATCGCTACCAAACTTTACAAGATTACCCGCTGGACTAATCTGAAGATTGTCTGAAAGTTTCATCAAAATCGGTTCAACGGTTTTGGAGTCCATGGGGAACATACACACACACATCGCCTTTTATATATAAAGATAAATGTTTTTCTGATATTAACTATTTAGTTTCGTCCAGGCTTTGGAAAAAAATTGAATTTAAAATTAAATTAATTTTAAATTTAATTTTAAATTTAATTTAAAAATTTATAAAATTTTAGAATATTAAAATTGACCATGTTATAGAACCATAAACCTTAAAATAATATTATTGTAGTTATAGTTTGGGAGTAACGAATGAAATTATAATGCATTGATATTTAATTAACTTTGGGTAATTAATAGTCACGTTTTAATTAATTAACGCGGCTATTACGATATATTAATCAGAACTGATTGGTTCACAGGCCGCGCCTATAATGTATTGATGCCTGTATTAACTATGAGATTTCACTTTGTTGTAATAAATTGTTTATTATTGTTGGAAATATGTAGGTACCAATTTTATTAGTTATTATTTTGAATAAATGAATAAATGAGACATACCTTTAGAAAAAAAAGAATAACTTTTAATAACTTTGTAATAAGTAGTTAAGGGCCCCACTGCGTCATTCATTACAGGGCAGCCCCTTACAGTAGACCACCATGAAAAAACAGCATGTGTGCTGTTGTGTTTTGGTGAGTGAGTAAGGGATGCCAGAGCCCGTTTCTCTATCCCTTCAATAAGTCGACAGCACATTTGCAGCACATGTAACCACCTACCGTCAAATGGAGCGTTATTAGCTTGTTTGTTGACTATAATAAATGAAAAAAAAGTAATAAGTAATTACCTTCAAATATTCTTAAACGTAAATGTTAAAGGAATGCTTATATTTTTAAATTACAACAAGATATGTAAATGGAAAAAAAACGAAAATAAAATCTCTTGACAATTGACAAAGATCTTCCTGATCATAATTCACAAAAAATCTTCGGGATTATTATCCTCGTTTGGTTTTTGTAGTTATCCAGCGACATACATTATTTTTAACTTGTCATCATAAAACGGAGCATGTTATAATTACATCTTTGTGAGAATTATTCCCAACTAAAAGTCTCACTCATAAATTAGCGTTAGGGTTGACACTCAAGTGGGTACCTATTTATCAAAAGTTAAAGATTATTGTGACATTATCAATAATTTGGAAAAAAAGCAATTAATATAGTTACTTATATGTATAAATGACATTTATTTATACATATAACTATATTACATCTAAATCTACACATAGGTATTATAAAATAAAATCGCTCTTCGCTTCTATCTGTTTCTCCGTTAACTTATTTTAAACCAGCCAGTGAATTTTCATACGGTTTTCATTACTGTTAAGAATGAGGAAGGTGTAAGTAGGTATACAATTTCTAGAAAAAAAAAAATTTTAGGTATCCGTGCTAAGTCGGGGACGGGTCGCTAAGTTAGATAATAAGACGACATACCACTGTCATAAATTTAAAAAAGAAAATCCTTGGCAACCCTACACGTTGAAAAGGGTTGTCAATTGTTCCTCATTTAGCGTGGGTTAGATCGACGGGTCCGGAAGGTGCAGACGGTCCTGCGACGACGCGACGCTACCGACTAATTGATCCAACTGCATCCCAGTCCGGGTCCACACTGAAATACAAACAAATTAGTCTCGAAGCACTATGATTTTACAGGGTTACCACGTATTTTTCATTTTTGAAGCGAAAACTTCTATAGGCTCGTTTTTCTGAGGAGTGAACGTAAGTGAACTGTCACGCTAGAGGTCGGTGACGCTGTTGTTTTGGGTTTACACAAATGTACTATAAAAAAATGTATCTTAGGCATTTTTTTGTTGAAACCTTAACATATTTCGCATCACATAATATTTCGAAATACATTTTATTTATAAAAATAATTCCTTTATGAAATATAGTAGTATATTCTCACAAAGGCCATATGAAATTATCGGACCACACAAATGAAAGTAAAATAGAGATATAACAAAAATATTTAATCTGTTCTCGATTCGCTACAATTTAATTTGCAAATCCATTTTGTGTTCAGTTATCCGTCAGTGAAATCTATTGAATTTTGATGAGAGCATTCAAATTGATCTACCATTATTCATTTTTTTGTTATTGGCAACCCTGAAATGAAGGTCACTAATAATGAAGTTGTTAGTGAGACTTAATGTTCTTAAGCATTCCCGTATTGGCATCGTTTGCTGTTATTATTAATTATTTCCGAGAAGGGAATTATCATGTAAAAATTCGTGATGATTAGGTGCTAGAAGGGAATAATTACTTATATTAGGTAAGCACCTAATCATTACTAGAAGCTAAATCTTTCAATACCTTTCTATAGAAGACTATATTAACAAAATATTAGGTATAATGTGGAACAAATATTGTTAACGTCACCGGCTTCGCACGGTTTTTTTTTCTGTAAATTATGTATGAAAAGGAGGAAGTCCTTTAATGCTCTTTTTCTTAGTAGTAAAAACCGTATTAAAATCCGTTGCCTAGTTTAAAAGATCTAAGCGTATGTAGACAATGCATTTTTTTTTTCATAAAAAAATCTGAAAGAAATCTGGTTTTAAAATTACAAGAGCCTCGAATATACGTAAATTCTTCGAATATTAAAAGTATTAAAAGTTAAAAGTATCTTCACATACCTTATGAAGAATTTAGGAGTTAAAAAGAACTAAAGTTCCTATTGCGTCTATTTTAAAACTAATTTGAAGTGTTGTAGCTAAAATATTTTTACTGCAAGCAATTAGAAAGAAATGTTAATCATTATGGCATCCTGTGTAACTCAACGATTGTAGATAACCCCGGGTGGTGGCGTGATGTACAGTGACGAATGTTTGTTTGTATACATAGGTATCATTATTATACTAGTTCGTAGAACGTTCGAAGACAAATTTAACTGTATTGAGTATGTGGAGCTTTGATAATTTAGGCGATTTTGCATTGAAGATTTTTCTCAATATGTAAACATACATATATGGAAACATTGACTTATTTCAATTTTATTTTTTAATACAAGTAGACTAAGTTACTATTCCCTATAACATCAGACACTTGTCATTTTTATTCCCTTCAAAATCGGTCTAGCCGTTTCGGAGATAAACCGGAAGAAACAGACATAGTTAGGCGATTTTTTTTTGTTACAAGTAACGTTTTTGTTTGTAAAAGCAGTTGCTTAGTTATTACAACACTTCAATTTTATTTATTAGTGTTTTTTTTGTCTTGTTAAGGTCGACAGGCAGACAACGCACTTACATGTGCCGTAAGTGCGTTGTCGACCACAGAAGAATTAAGATTAAGTGATAAGAAGGGTAATAGGGTAATAAGGGTAATCCCTTACTCATTCACCAAAACACAACAGCACATATGCTGTTATTTCCCGGTGGTCTTCTGTAAGAGGGTGGCTACTGCCGCAGGCGGCTGCCCTAATGACTGCGAAACGCTCTGTGCCCTCCCACTAGGTACTTATATTAGTAATAATATAAATATATTTGATTGGTCTCACTGCACTCGACTCGATACAGCCGCCGTACTTGAAAAATGCGGCAACAAATACTACGCCGAATTCGGCGTAACCGAGCTAGTCACACTGCAAACTGTCTGTGATATGTACGTTCCGAATGTTTTATTAAATTTTGCCCATGATAAAATGCCAATTTGCGTATTGAAATTGTGTAAAAATATAATTAAACTGTGTAAAAAGTGATAAATAGTGACGATGTTTTACATACACTACAATAAAAGTTGCCGCATTCACGGAGCTATTGCTTGTAGGTAGGGCCGTATCTAGTCGAGCGTAGCGAGACCAATCATTTATCTATGAAAAATATGTTATTGTTCATAATATACTATTGATAAAAGCATGGACATAATATCCGAACTAAAATACACATCAAACATCACGTATGTGAATCAAGTTTCAAAATAATGAAATACAAAATTGAACAATGTTTCTATCGATCTGGAGTTCCTAATTGGCATTACGTTCGCGGCGAATGCAAACACTATGTTATTAGGCAGGTTAATTAAAGAGTTATCGTATGTAATTAGGCTTGTGTTCGGCGCAGACCGTAGGCCCATGGCTCGTACCAGACACCACTAATTAAGACATTCCTCCCTCATTAGCTCAATTAGATATTATATTCACGTAGGAACCGTGTGTTAGTACGTAGTTATGGATACAGACGTATGGTTAATGTGGAGAAATTTCAAGGAATTTCAAGCATTATTCTTTGACAATTATAAAAGAACTAGCGACCCGTCCCTCGGTCTTTTTTTTTCTGCAAATTATATACAAAAACCTTCCAAGTTTATCTGTCTTTCTATTAGGAAAACCCTAACAAAATCCGTTGGGAAGGATTTTAGGAGTTGACAGAGAAACATAAGCGGAGAGCTACTTTATTTTATAAGATACTAGCGACCCGCTCCCGGCTTTGGCCGGGATGTAATTTTTCACATAAACTCAAACCTTCCTAGTTTATCCCTCTTTCCATTGAGACGCGGATAGCGACTTCAAAATCCAGGGGTGGGTGGGGCGCCCGCCTTCTTTCTCATAATAAATAACTCGCTTAATAGAAATAAGAATTATACACATCATATGCCATCCTAAGAAATTTCTCTTTCCATAGAGACTGGCAGAGAAAAACGAGTTTATACTATTATTTGGTTAGTCCACATTAGAGCGAAGTGGAATAAGCGGTTCTTAAGTGTTGCATATTCTATCTTATTTATAGTGATTTATAGTGATCTTATTTACTTTCTCAACTAAGTACATAGTGACTTTTGACGTCATACGAACATATCAAATAACGAGTTCGGTAGAACATTGTTGTTCTCGATAGAACGCGACCTGCGCTGGGTTATCAACGAATATAATTAAGAATTAACTAGCTGACGTCAAGAGTGAGTGGGCGTTATCTAGCGGGGGAGCCTTATTATTAATGCTGTTTGTTTATCGGTAATAGTAAGTAAACTTGTGACCTCGGCATCCGGAGAAAACGGCCAGTGAAATAATGCACTCATAATTATCAAAACACACGGAAATAATTACATGAAAAGTGACTTATTTAATTAGAAATGGATGATAAAATTAATTGAAAACATTGAATTAATATTCTAAAATATTTATAAATTATATGTAAAAATTATATCTAGCTTGGAGTCTTTTTAAGCAGGGTTCCTGGCATGTTGGCTGCATTTTCTTTATGTTTAGATTGTCAGACAGGCTGAAGTCCACTTGATGGTAGGTGGCTACTGTCGCCTATAGCATAAGTCATGCCACAAATTCTGCAAATGCGTTGCTAACGGGAATAAGGAAATGGGCTCCTAAACATACCTCGTTGTATATAGCAAGGCTAATTTCTTCCCCAAGGTAATGAAAGACGGCTGTGGGGTCGAAATATATAATAAGAAATTTACTATATATATAATACTTCAATAATATAACTGATTTCAAAGTTATTGTTTACAACCTGTTGCCCGGGGCTGAATTCGCTCGTGCGAACTATTCATTGGTCTTGCAGCAATTAAAATATTTATTAATTTAATAGCAATAAAATAGAGCCTGGGCCAACTCAAATACATTATCCATAGTCAAATCCAAGACATGGTCTATTTCATGTTTCTATTTAAAATGGTCTACTATTTACGAGGGTTGGCAGCACAATGGCACCCTTCCTTGGTGTTCCTTTTTATCGTAGTACCTTAACCTTAACTCCCCGTCTGACTTTATTTACATAACTGTACAACTATTCCATCATAATTGCCTTTGACTTTAAAAATAAGTAGTATTAAATGACAATATTATAACTTTTGGCATATATATGTCACCTCATTCCTTATCCTGCCAGGATTAGCAGAGCACTTGCTTTTGTTGCTTGTATTACTAGTGATGGCAGCCATTAACAATCAAAGCTTGCCAAACAATTTAAAAAAAGTACATCTGGAATCTACTAATTAAAATTATGGTTATCGTTTTAATAAACGACAATGTTTCATTCTTAATTAATTAATTATTTATAGAAAAAATCTTTGCGAATCCGGGGACATCCCCGCTAGGACAGTTTTGAACCGTAAGGTTATAATCGATACGAGATGTGAATAATTTTCAAATAATAACTTAGTTACTGTGAACTCATATTCGGGAGAAACGTTTAATGAACGCTCCAATTAAAACGCGTCAGTAAATATTCAATACCCGCCTCAATTTTTATGACGACAACAGAATTATCCATATCGGAGGAGTTTTAAATAACCATTGACCCAGAAACAGATGAGGGACGAGAAACCGATAAATATATATATTTGTGGTGTTCACAAAAAAAAATCTTTTTAAAGCGACTTCGTACAACTCGTATCGTGGCATCAATATTGATAAATGTCAACATTTCGGAGTTCATTGGTTATCTCTTGAAGATTTTTTTTAATTTTGAAGCTGATATGAAAAAAGTTGGACCTTTTTATGGATGCTCTTAAAAAGTTGTTGCCTATTTTGTTTAAGGTATACGAAAGACAATGAGATGTGTACTCTTTACATAAAATGCTTTGTGAGATTTTATATTAGAATTAGAAGGGAGATCTCTATGAGTGTATAATAATATAATAAATATTACAGATTATGTACTAAGAAAATAGTGCAGTTGGAATACTAAGTACCTATGTAGTACGTATTAAAGTATTTTTGATAAAAAAAATATATTTAGTAGATACAGTTTTGCGAAATATAAAAATATATTTAGCAATATAAAAATATTTTCTATATATTTTTTTTTTAGTAGTTAAGGCGTGAAAGCGTAACAAAAAACCAACAAAGAAACTCACTTTCTCATTTATAATATACCTACTCATTTTATTTAATGGGTATGAGTTGATTGACATTAATCTTAAATATTGACAGCAATTCTATTTTTAACATGCTAGAAAAATTTAAATAAAATTTGAAATATATTATAAAATAAGGGATAGCCTTAAAAAGAAAGCAAACTTATGTAAATGAAATTTAAACCTCAATGAAAAAAAAACTGACGGTATCCAAAAAAATGGGGGTCTTTCATTTATTAGCAATTTTGATTTTAGTACTTTATAAAAGTACAGTAAAAAGTTCTTAACGACACGTCCCATCGGCACAATTTATGCAAATTACTTAAGTAAAACAAGTTGACATTAAGTTGTTAACAAAACGTGTTCGTTTAAAAACCTATATTTTTTATCTAGGCGTAGGACAATTTTGTAGTTGAGAATTTTTGGACTTAACTTTGTTTTACCGCAGCTCGTACAGACATTCAGGTCTTATATTAAATTATGCAATTTATTTAGGTTTCAACAAAAATATTATTATTTTTCATTTTAAATTGAAAGTGCATCCACCTGGCAGCTGTTCCGGTATGGTGACAGGTAACAATGTGTGGACAGGAAATCTGGTGACCATTTCACATTACACATAAGCACATATGCTGTTATTCCAAGATCATCCAATAATTGGACTCTGGATAAAGCTGAATATAGACCTTACTCATAATTTTCTAAAAGGACCTTTCTGAAGCAGCCTGTATTCACTGATTATCTAATAATATTTTTAGGTTATAATGTTATAATATTTTTAGTTTCTAGGTAAAGTGAGCCCTAAATATTTTATGTATTATCTTTAAATTGAGAAATACGAGAAACAATTAAAAATATTTGGCTTTTCTTAGCTCTCATTTCATTTTGTTGGAACCTAAATGAATTTGCTTAATTTAATATGAGACCTGAATGTCTGACGAATCATGATTTTTTTTCTATACTCAGTATTTTTTATTGTTTAAACAATATTGGCAAGCAAAATAAAGCAAAACATATGAAACTAGCAAATTAATTAAACGTTCACAGACACAAAACTATTAATATTAATTGGAATTAAACAGAACTGCTGATTAAACTAGTTAAGAGCGCAAGTCAATTAGCGAACTAAACAAACAATAAGGTCATCGTTCGCTCATAGAAATCGCTTATTTCCTCTTCATTCGTGGAGTAGCAAACATAGGAGCAGTAATGAACGATCGGGGCCTGGCGTCCACCGCCATCGCCACGCCAATTTGAACGTTCAGTGGTCCGGCGCGCACAAACAGTCCTCGAAATTACTACCACTTAATACCAAAGTGGTTCGAGTTATCGAGAAACCATTTAACGTACCACCGATGAACTTTTACAAAGGTTGGCAGCACAATCATACAATATGACTTCTTATCTTCTTGCGTGATTTGCATATTGCAGATCATAAAAATAAATATGTAATTTTAAATTCTACAAAAATTATAGGTAACTTGATTGCGTCTTTGCTTCAGTAACTTTAAATAATTAATTTTATTATTTTCTTTATGTGAAATCTATAGAGATTAATATATAGAAATCTATAGAGAGCCTAAACTAGATTAATCCAACAAGACTGTGGTAATCTATAGAGATTACCACAGTCTTGTTGGATTAATCTAGTTTTATACAAAGGAGTTGCTTGGTTCCCAATATATTTATTGTTTTATCGTCATTTTTTTAATTGTTCGTGAAATGAAAATTCTAAAAAAAAATTATAGGCAGCTTGATTGTGTCTTTGCTTCAGTAACTTTAAATAATTAATTTTGGAGGACCATTTTTTGTCACTAGTAGTATGGTAAGGGCGCATCCTGTCTAGTTTAACATATCACTGGGTATACTATACTATGCGTCAGTGAAGTCAGTTCAGCTTTCATTTCAGCGGAATTAATACAATGCGAATCTGAGACCGTCTGACCACACACAGTAACCGCACTAACAACCAGCCTTGGATAATTTATACACGGATCAAATTGAGATGACACATTCCTTTTTTTTGCATTGTTTATTTTAATATCAATTTTCCAATAATGCAAGCCCATTCTTTATTACAATGTAAGCTTTAATACTTGATTACGGTTCTTATATTATTAAGTTAATGTTATTATTATATCATTTTTGGACAGTACAAGATAAGTGTAAAGCTATCTTTATTGGTCTGCTTGACCTTAAATTTTTTAAAGTTAGGAACTTACGTAAAGATATGCTGCATTTTTACAATCGTTTAGTTTAGATAATGGTCACATTATAATAAATTATCATAAATTTTATAAATAGTGAGGAGAGTTCGAAGTTTAGTAATGAAAATATTTAAATCACCTACCATGAAGTGGACCGTAAGTCTGTCTGTCAACCTATAATCATTTAAAAAAGAGTTTCCATTAATTCCAATTTAGATTCTTTTTTCAATTGCTCCAACAATCCACACTCACCAATCTGATGTAGTCTTTAAAACTCAAGTTATTTTTCAAATTACAACTTTACTATTATATTATTCAAGAGACTTGTATATTTTGGCCAAAACCACGCTTCTGTTTAAGTTGTGCTTTAATTTTCTTGCTTAATTTCACTTATTTAGAAAGAAAGTATGGGAAACAACCACACAAAGGGGTTAGCTAATATATATATATATATATCAACTAGCTACACGCTCCCGGCTTCGCCCGGGTTCAAAATAAAAACTATCCTATCTAGGTTCAGTAGTTTAAGGAATTCATCGCGCACAAACATGTGACACGGAATTTATATAGATACTAGCTGGCGCCCGCGACTTCGTCCGCGTTGAAAAAGAAAAAAGTAGCCTATCCTGTGTCCCGTATGTCTAAATGTTTATCTACCAAGTTTCATGAAAATCAGTTGATTCGTTTAAGAGTTATGGAGGAACATACATACATACATACAGAAAAAAAATCTAAAAATGGTCAATTTAGTTTCAGTATCTAGTATAGAGCCATCGAAATACTACAATGGAATTTGCGTCACAAATGCCAAAGCGGCACATAAAAAGAACGCCTTTGACAGAATCATGGCACTCTTGCCTTCACGCGTCAATGGTAAAAGGTAGTAACGATCAACTTCTACTATTTCATTTTAAACTCTAATGGGTTGACGTAAAGTCACATTTTCTTTAAATTACGTACTTATTATTATGTTTGTTTTGTTTTAAATGACAGTTCATGCTCTACGCATATGTCACTTTTAAATATTCCATAAAACTCGTAGTGTTTTGTATGGCACGCGGGTTCCATGTTGTAGTAGTTTGATGTATAGAGCCTATAAACACGATATCTCTGAAAACAAAGTAACTTACTCCATGACCAACCCTTACAGATTTATTATTAGTATTGATTGATGATTGGCGTGTTGTATTGTATTGCGGCATTTACGTACTTAGTAATGGGATGTTTGTGAGTGCATACGTCAAACATCGCCGTAAGGTGGACTTCCAATTAGAGCGCTAAGCTGAGCGTAGCGGTAGTTTCTATATGGTCCAGCTCCACCTAAAAGCGCCTCTAATTATATTGATATAACTCCAATACTCCCTTCTCTTGGGGATATTTAACTGTAAACATTTGGATCGGCTGGATAATGTTATTTTTCTTATTTGCATAAAAATGCTCTACTTATTCATTTATCTGTCAATTGTATCTAATTAAAATTAGTTCCAAGGTAAATAATGTTTTTTTTTTTAATCTAGCAACTCGCTAATATTTATAATATTCATTCAACAATAACATAAACATTAAACAATAACGTTTAATTTATTATATAGGTTCGCGTTTGTTGCTACACTAATCACCTAAAGGTGATGAGAATTCTATTTAGCTTCATAATTTTTTTTTTCACAGAAATGAAGTAGGTACTGTTGAAAATCATTAATCACGATTTTCATTTAAATCGTTGACCATTTGGCTCTAAACAGAATTGACTTTTGCCCGTGAAACCGTTGGACACGCCTTCATCAATTTTCTGGGAGCACGTAGATGAAAAATGAATGGCTAACGTAGCAAACAAACGCAAAAAAAAAAAAAACGATGTGTACGGTCAATTACAGGCGACCTATAACAAATTGAGTTCGAAGCCTAGCCAGCCATTAATCGAATATTGATAAATAGTATTTGAGTTGGTACCTATTGGCGGTAACAATAGTGTGTACGTTTAAATCAATTTAAATGTCAATACTTATTATTGAGTCTAAATTAGTTTAGTTCTCATTTTATATGAACAAGCTAGTCGCCCCGGCTTTGCATTTCTTAAAATGTTTTAAAGCCGCAGTGAGACAGCAAGTAGATTACATGGTTATATTAAAATACTAGCTGGCGCCCGCGACTTCGTCCGCGTTGAAAAAGGAAAAGTAGCCTATCCTGTGTCCAGTACATCTAAATGTTTATCTACCAAGTTTCATGAAAATCAGTTAATTCGTTTAAAAGTTATGGAGGAACATACATACATACATACAGAACAAAATTCTAAAAATCGCCAATTTAGATTCAGTGCCATGTATAGAGCCTATAAACACGATATCTCTGAAAACAAAGTAAATTACTCCATGACTGACCCTTACAGATTTATTATTAGTATTGATATCTATACAAAACCATTACAGCCCCATTTAATTGGAAGATGATAGTTTTCGTTCAATGTCTACAAAGTGCCTTACAAAAGTGTTACAAAAACGCTAAGTGTATCACTCTAGGCGCATCGAAGTATGCATCCGACAGATATTGGTTATGGCATGCTTCCTTCCGGGGCTACGAATTACAATTTAGATGAATAAGGCACGTGATTCTGTACAAAATAAGTATACATTGGTTTTGATATAAATAAGTTATTTTAAACTTTTATAAGTTTATTAATTTTCTCAGTAAGTCTCAAGTCATACTGTTCCCAGGTTATTTTGTTAGCCCGTTTGGCGGCAAACACAGTGAAATAAGACGACAACGGACGTGAAGTTTTGTGTTTGGATAAATGAAACATTTCCATATCGTATTACCGTTCCATAATAAAAGAGTACACGTATTACATGCATACTTATTGTCAAACGTGCGTGTAGTCAAACTACTGTGTATTTTAATTAATTTAATGTATTTATTACGCATATTACATAAAAATTTAAGCTTTTCCAATCTCCTCCATATATATTTTAAGTGTACAAAATTTCACACTCTTCTGTCCGCGCAATTTTCTTAAAATTGAATCCAAAAATTTCGATTCACGTATGATTCTTTATCATATGAAGACGAGCAGCGTACTTGAAACCCCTATTGCGTACAACCAAGTGATAAGACTTAACCTACCTATCGATATTAACATAAAAATAATATGAATTCTGCCTAAAACTTTCACACAAGATGAGTCGCAACTATGCATTTGGATTGATGTACTTTTTCAATAACACTTTGTAAGGGAAATACTATACGATAAGTCAGGGAATGTTGCGAAAACGAGGCATTTCATTCAGCAGACTCCTAAGTTCAACAGGTTAACTTGAGGCTTTGAGTTGACATGTGAAATTGTTAATTTCTGCTACAGTATGTTAAGTACAGTAAGCTGTTAATTATTTCGCTATTGGGCTGCGGTTCACAGTTTCGAGATGTTAGTTACATAATATTAGGGTGTGTATTGCTTATAGTAACTGCATCACAAGAATTAGGCTAAATACAATTACACTGTCTACACTTTAAAAATAATTTAAAAATAATTGTGTATGCGAAAATCTACCACGTAAATAGAAATTATGTATATTCAATATTTTCATCCAGCTGACTGAGCATGGGCAGCATTTGGGAAGCTCCGAGGCATCATCTCGTCCAAAAATATTCAGTGCCTTAAAAAAAAAAGTTTTCCACTAATGTTTGTTGCCAGGTTGCCAGTGATGACATATGGCATTGAAAGATGGAACTATGGTTTTCGTAAGAAAGCTCAACGTCGCTGTTGAATAAGTGAGAAGATACGTAGACGAACGAAAGTTGCTGACATAACCCGGCGGTTCCGTAAGGTTCAGTAAGTTCCGTAAGGTTCAGTAAGTTCAGTAAGTGACAGTAGACACGATACAGTATGGAGAGCATACGGCTGCTGGGGCTGGAAGGTTCACGAGTGGAGGCCACGGCAAGTACAGCGTAGGACGTCCACCCACATACGATCTGATCTGACGGGCCGCGGATCGACGCTACTTCTGAGCGGTCCTATTGGAAAATGATGGAGCAGGAGGTCTAGCAGTAGACGAACCACAGATGAGATGACTTGAATCCGAAATTACAAATTATTTCTTGTCTTACATGATAATAATACTAATAAGCTTTAGAATTAAGTACCAATGCAAGTTGATATTAGAATCAAAGAGTTCTTAAGTCAGGAACACTTCTTGCATAGTAAACAACCTTATTACTTTGAAACGTGTTGTCAACTCCAAATACAGTTTCTTAGAATCGTCAACTGTTATAACAGTTTGCAATTCTCGGTTTCTGAGAAGGCATTGGTTTAGTAGAATGCATAATGGCCGGAAAAATGTCAAACGTAAGTGTATTAAGGTTGGGGTGGCTTGCTACTGGCGCGTTCCGCCGCTGATAATATATAGTACAGAATTACAGTGAATTACATTAATATGGAATTTCCTTTATTTGATTTTTGTCGGAAACATGATTGGGATTTGTATATTGGTGCGGTTATGCGATCGTATGAAAATACTCAAGACCAAGATGTAAGACCAAGACCTATTCAATACGCGAGACTAAACACATACACCCATCATGACTGTAATGCTACTTTATTTTTTTATATTTAAACATAATATGTGTCCCTGGAATAAATGTAAAGAAATTCGTATTGTTTTATTTTTTTTATTTTATTGAAACATTTCAACCATACGATGCTTCCATTGCTAGTCTAGATATTAACTGATACATGGCGTTAAATAAATTACAGAATTACTGTGAATAAAATACAGAAATACAGTTGGAAAAGGTAACAAACAGGCAGAGAGAAAGACGGAGTTACTTTCATATTCGTAATATTAACAGATTTATTAGATAATTAAACTGTGTGTATAATTAGATGATTCAAAACATAATATGGATGTAATAATGGAAAGTCTACTCTAGTGTATATTCGAGCACGCGGGCGGTCTTTTCACTGCGTGCCGTGGCTGATGTATGGCTGTGAACGACAAATTGAAAACAGTAGCAAATGGCCCGATCGCGGCCCGTGGGGTAACTCTATAATGGTCGCATTATATGTGCCACAAATATTACTTAGATTTAAAAGTAATATAATTATATATTATTTAAAGTCAATTTTGAAGAAAACTAACTTAATAAATAATTACTAGTTAAATGCAATTAATGGTTAAATTTTAATAGAGTTCTTTCATATTGTTTATTGTTATTAAAAGTTGAATATCCCCGACGCAAAAGAGGGTTTTTATAAGTTTAACCTGTGTATGGGTGTACTCGTATCTGTCTGTGGCATCACACTTCCCGAAAGAATGGATTGATTTTGATGCGTTTTTTTTTGTTTGAAAGCTATTTGTACGACATGATTCTTACCTGCAATTTATCATGATCTATTCAGGCTTTTGAAGATCGTTGACGAAGAGATCTCACTAACTTCCACAGGTTCGATTGATTTGAAATTTGGTGTAAGTACCGGTAGTATTTCCATGATATTGTAATCTTGACCTGATGCTGCAGTATCAAGTAGTCTGCGGGATACCCAACTCCTCAGCAACTTATAACGTGTTTGGGCTTATAAGAATGGTATCAATAGAAAGTCGGGATTGTCGGGGTTATGTTTATAATTTTTAATTATAGTTTGTTAAGAATATATTTTAAGGTACAATGTGGACGGCGCTTTCTATTAGAATTGTATTCAATATAGAGTTTCGTTCGGGCAGAAAATGGTTGTGAGGGGGTCGCTATTACGTCCCGAGTTTGAACTAGTCTGAACAGCGACAGCGAAGGGCCCACTTACAATAGTTAAATGTGCGACAAAAATTATACTTAAACATTTTAGTGTTGGAAAAATACAATATTAAGGGAAAGTAAATACAAAGTCTAAATTTTTTTAAATCTTATTTATTATCTGATTTTTTCTCTGAGAGTTTTTAACTTAAGCATTTAATTTAATCAAATAAATAATGAATAGACTTAGATATAGACAGACAAAAACTATTAGATGATTCCATTACTAGTGCCGTTTAAGTTCCAAAGTTTTAAGAAAGTAAATATATTTTTTTATTTTATATTGTTAGTTTATTGTAAGTGTAGGTCATGACGTTGTATGTACGACTTGATTGCAGTTAAAAATAATAATTTTAAATTTTCTTTGAAAATAATAAGTAAAGATAACAAAAGTCGGGCTTAAAAATGAGCAAAGATGAGCTATTTTTATATATTAAGAATACCTGAATGTTATACAAAATAACAAAATAGTTTAAAGAAGCAGAAAATTATATGGAATATTTCGTTTATTGTGTTTTGTTTGAATAATACTAAAATTAGATATAAATTTCTCATTTGCTTGACCGCACAAATTCTCAATTCACAAAAAGGGGATGACGCTACGAGGGGTGTTTGTCCCTCGCAAATAGTTAGATTATATAAGTAAGGCCGTGGTACACTTTACGCGATATAGATCTGAGGCCGGACCTTGCGGCCGGATACTGTCTCCACTTTAATATTGAGTCGGGTAAACGTACTATTTTATTGCATTTACGTAATGTTTATTCTTTTAATAAAAATAAGTACATTTGTTTAAACTAGGATTTTTGTACTTTTTTACGATGCTCACATAATATCAATAAAGACTCGGGTGTAACTTTTCTGTTATCAGTCAATATTGTACTTGCCTATTTTTTTTAAATTTTGTTTCAGACAGGTACACCAGCAACAAAATCAGTACAGGTGCAAAAATTCAAAAAGTGAATACAACAACAATTCGCACCTTCGGTAAGACAAGGGCATAACTTACAAACATTTTTTAAATGAGTTAAACTTAAAATAACTTGTTTTAAAAACATTATTAATTTAAAAAATATTTACAAGACTATGGGGCTTATTTGATGAAGAATTGTATAAAAGCAATATAAGCAGAAGAATACGATATTGAATGTCCTGTAAAATTACAAAAAGTACAGTTATGCCCTTGTCTTGCCAAAGTTGCGAATTGTTAAAATAAAATTAAATAAATTACATTGTTAGCCTGTTTACCACCAATTTTGCACAAATAAAATGAGAAATAATTAACGGCCTATAAATAAAAGACATTATTTATAATTTATAACTTTGATTTATACTTGTGCTGTGGTCTCCTTATAATAGAATTGTAATGTATATTTTGCGGTTCAGATGTTAGCTGAGCCGCCCAGCTACGCATGGGTGGCTGGCTTTGGATTACCAACTGCTTACTAGTGCCTGCGTTTCAATTCACTTTACTATTGAAGCTTATAAATTAGTTCTTTACCACGTTTAAAATAATAAGAAATATTATTACACTATTTACAATAAAATTTTAATATTGCAGAAAATAATAAATAATATAGAGTACGTGTAGAAATAATTTCAATTAACATTTTTATACTTGTTTGTTTGAAGACCTTTAGTATTATCAATAAGTAAAAAAAAAAATTTGATAAAGTTAGTATTTTTTATCACCATGGTTGAATTACAATAACTAATGATAGAATCATTTATTTTTTAGATTATTTTAGAGATATTATCAATTATTTTTTTCACAACGCTTTTTATTTGTACGGAATTTTATAAATCGCATTTTAATATCGAGTCATGCATAATGTGACTCAGTTGTTGGTTACACAGACAGGCCCGTCCTCACTCCACAGATATTTTTCGAAAGTATGAAAGAAAATAAAATATTTCCCAAAAAAATATGAAAGCAAACAAGAAAATATGACACGTCAGAATTCCCCTACAATAAACCTTCATGGTTACTAGGAGCTGCTAATTAAATTGCGTTTATTTATTTAGGTGTCTACTGAGTATGCAGACTTTTTTCTATTGATACTTTACAAGCTATTTAAGACTAAAAATAAAAAAATAGTTCAACGCTTGTATGGATATAATTGTGCAAAATACGTTTCAATAGTATCCTAAACAAAACTTTTTTAACAATGTTAGTTATGTTAGCGAGTGTGTACGCACGTCAAGGCACAAAGAGAAGCGTATGTAAATAAAGCAATTTTACGTCAAATTTGTCGCGGCAACATAAGAACCCCGTTCAGGAAATAAGAAATGCAATCTTATTGTGGAATCAAACAAATAGCGTAGTATCTGCAGTGACCAATTCAAATTGTTGGAACAATCGTTGCCGGCTCACGGACCGGGGGATGGAATCCAATCAGCGGAACTAGTTCCACTGATGCCTATCACTAAAGTTTCACATTCAAAGATTTGTTTCTCAAGATTAAATCACAGGCGAATTACAGTAGCGGCGAAAAAGAAATATGGCAAGTCCGGCCCCGCGCAAGGGCGGGGGTGTCCTGCTGAAATTGCTTTTCAATCCCTCGGACTTTGGACTTGTAAAGAAGTTATTACCTTCCACAGAGATAGCGGCGGGTCCGGCGATACGGATATATGTCTTTTTCATATGTAATATTCCTTTTTCGCGTTTTATTAATGGAAAATGTTTCGTGGGACAGTGCGGCCGCCTCTCGCCTCGATATTAAAAAGCCACCGTCGACTTAGTGCGGCTTCTTTTATGAGATTGTCATAAAACAGTTTATGTCAAGATACTCGTAGGTGCGATGTGGAAACTTTTTTTTGTGTTTGTGTTTCTAAACGCATTCACACATTCGCAATCCGTCTCTGTCTTAAGGGTCTTCCAAACAAAGACATTTTTCGGTTTTAATGCGGGTTTTACTATCAATTAGTGATTGCAGTCGTACGGTTAACATAATATTCAAAAATATCATAAATAAACTCATAGTTTATTTCTATACTAAAATAGATGTTTTGTCTTTAAATAGTATATGTACCATAGATAAACCATTCGATTACCATAGATAAACCCATAGGTGATTCCTTGCCTAGTATAGCTTGCGTAGGTAATTGCTTCTCAAGAGTATTAAGTTTTTTCAAAACCAAATATTTTTTTTTATATGTAATGGAAAAATCTTTCTCAACTAAAAACAATCATTTAGTAGGCGAGAAGCTTACTTATAACAATATAATTTTTAACAAAAAAAAAAAATAGCTAATGAATAAATAAACGTATAAACGGAAGGTTTTTATTTATTCAATTTTTTATTTAGAGGATTCAACGCTAAACAAGGCATTTTTTCAGACTATTGGTCACTTATGTTTAAATTAATATTTCCCATTTTTAAAAAAATATTATTATACTAACTTTTTTTTATAATAATAACATATAATTGTTTAGTGCTCAGGTTTATCGTTATGTGAATCGTCACAATATACCAACGTCCATTGCCCGTTTTGATAGTAATACCCATTCTAATTAAGTCCACTATAACAATGTTTGGTATTAATTAGTGTATTGTTTAATTGGCATCTCTTGTTATCTGTTTGCTCGGATTATTTATTCATTAGTGCTGTTTATGACAAATACTGAGGTAGTCATCGAAATAAGAGTCGGTAATTTTTTTAATTAGTAATTAGATCGAATCAATTTAATGATGTTATGATTACTAAGCTTTCATTGTAATCGTAATAAGTACTTTGTTATTGCTGTATGCAACATTGTCTCTAATTACAAACACATCGTTCTCGGTCAGTTTAATGTCAATAAACTGTGTATGAATATGATTACATGACAAATTATTTCTCAACTGTCTGACTAAGTGACCTCAAATCTTAGAGGTTCTAAAAATAAAAGGAAAATTTATTTTCCCGTGTTTCTTATTAGATTTACAAGTACCTTTCCTTCTCGTAGATTGTAAAAAATTGTAATCGTGAAGGGAGGCTTTTCATTTGGAGGTGGCTATCGTCGCCAGGAGGTATACAAATGCACTGCCTACTCTGAGAGGATAAAGAAAGTGCAGGAAATGGGTATAGAAGAGAATGGGTTCTGGCATCTTTTATGTACTTATTGAAACACAACAATATAAATGCTATTATTTTATGGAGGTTTTCTGTACGGAATTGGTTATTGAGTAACAAATACATACAAATTTTCCCATTTATCATATTAAATTTTACCCCACGGCATCGATGCTCTAAGGTCGTCGTAGTAAATGTCATCAAAGTCACGTCAGTGCTTCGCAATTTAAATGAAATATTTGGAATGAAAGGATTATACTCGTACCATTACTCGTATTTACCTAGGAGTGTGAAATTTAGTAGGTACACTTAAACTTTATATCGAGAAGGACTGAAGAAAGCTAATATTTACCTATACAGAATATTGTTTATGGTATAATTTCAACCTCTGGGCGAACTCTA
Source organism: Synanthedon formicaeformis (assembly GCA_945859745.1). Classification (NCBI taxonomy): domain Eukaryota; kingdom Metazoa; phylum Arthropoda; class Insecta; order Lepidoptera; family Sesiidae; genus Synanthedon; species Synanthedon formicaeformis. Next base: position 9,800,613 of record OX243957.1, read on the forward strand.
GTACATAAAAATATACAATGTACCAATCGATAACTATTTTAAAATGCATAAACGCAATTGAATGTGAGCTTCTATAAAAACCATTAATATTTAATTGGCACTAATTGATCGATCGTTACATTCGAACAAGTTACAGTCCGGTTTCCCTACATCATAATATGGATATCGGTGAATGCACCGATTAAAAACTAACAGTATGGAAGCGTGATAACATCTTCCGAGTTTATTATTAGTATTAGGTATTAGGTTTAGTAGTGGCAAGGCACACTACTTTACGCTTTTATTCCTGTTTTTTTTTAACTATTTCAGGTTGCACGTGTACCTCTATATGTATATTAAAAAAAACCTATCACTAAGTTGAAGTATGAAAACAAAACAGATATCTATACAAATATTATAAATCTAACATCTAACAATTGTTCCTTTTTAAATCTTGTTATAAAATTAGTTTTATAAAGTTTGTAAGTGGTTCGCTGACGCATAGTTTGAGGATTACCGATACATTTTTGTCGCGACTAATGTCGCTAATTAACCTTAAAAAGCTACATACTAAACAAAATGATTATTTTGTCATTCCGCAATGTTATTTACGGTTGGTAGATATGTATTATGTGCTGCGGGCCAATGCGACCCACAATGCGCGGGTTGATTACACCTGTCGATCACGATTAATAGAATATTGTGTGTGATTCAAATTGAATTAGTCCGCCATTGTCGAATTGGCCGTGTATGTTTCTACAACGTATTGCTTTTGAATATTTAGTAGCCAATTAAGATTGTGTTAGTGTTGTGATTCGATGTTAAGAGTACATTTGAGGAAAATCTTACTAAAGTTAATAAACTTTTTTTGTTAATGTTAAGGTCAACAGACAGTTTGACGGTCCACTTGATGGGTGGTGGCTACTGTCGCCTATAACAGAAGCAACGCGATAGGTGCTGCAAGTGCGCTGCCGACCATAAAAGCATAAGGACCAGCGCGGACCGACGGAGTGGCGGCGAAGAGACTAATGAGCTATCATTTGAAAATCGACTTTAGTTTCTTTAGCTGAAGCTTCACCGAGCGCCGCTCGACCGCGCTTGCCGACGCGAGTTTTTTTTATTATACCACTTTCAATCTTATGCTGAAGTAACTAAAGTCGATTTTCAAATGATAGCTCATTAGTTTCTTCGCCGCCACTCCGTCGGTCCGCGCTGACCCTTAAGGATAAGGGCATAGGAACGGATGGGGTGATGGGTTTTGGTATCACCCCATCCGTTCCTTACTCACTCACCAAAACACAATAGCACATAATATGCTGCTATTTCACGGTGTTATTCTGTAAGGTGGTTACTGTTGCAAGATGCCCAAGATGACTGCGAAACGCATAATGAGCTGCAACTACTTCCAATATTAATTATTTACGTTGAAAAAGAAAAAAGTAGCCTACCCTGTGTCCCGTACATCTATGTTTATCACCAAGTTTCATAAAAATCGGTTAATTCTTTCAAGAGTTATGGAGCAACATACATACATACAATACCTACACTTAGATTTAGTATTAGTATTGATAAGTTATAATTTCATAGGTTACTTAATGTTTGCTTAAACACCAAAATAATTTGATGCATTTGATTTTTTGTCTAATTTCCAAATATGTCGTTCGATTGCACATATACACTTATATGCAAAATGTTGCAAATTGCTTATTTATTATAAAAAATAACAATACCGACATTTATTATTACAAAACTCAAATATGATTAATAGAATATGTCCGTGAGAATTCAGCACATAGAAAGAAAGCGATGGGATCCAATTGAGTTCTATAATCCAGTTGACTTTGTTTGCCCCCATAGCTTTTCCGACCAATTGACCACGAATATGTTCCACTGATGGCAAAATGTTTACTTTGAACATTAAAAACACAGCTGGTTGTAAATTGTTTGTCCAGCTGCCGTACTGTTTGTTTGTAAGTTTAGCCCATTTCAATGTTTGCGTAGTTTATTTTTGTTTATTTGTCTTTATTAACCGTCCTAACATAATTATAAACTTTATTTTTTCTGAGATTTGGTAAAATATAGAAAGGTCGTGCCTTATAAGCGCAAACAGGATTTAACCGGAATACTTATTGAATTATTAGTAGGTGCTTACCTACCTATAATAAATTTTAAAAAAATCCTATATTTCCATATAGGTATACTAACTCGTCGATAAACTACGATACATCGTAGTTTTTCTAAAAAATTATGAGACCATAATTATTGATCACGTTATACAGGAAGAAAAGAAAATAGTTATTACGAAAATTAGGGTTTACATTAAAAATAAATATTATTTTCTGCATTGGGGATACTCTTTATGTCCACATTTAATGTAAATAAATGTCTGAATAACTTTAAATTTATTCATTTAATATTTATTTATTGTTTCAGGTAACATTGCTGAATAAAGATCTCTGAAATATTTTAGATATATACAAAGGAATTAATATGGGATGTAAGTGGAACTAAAAATATCTTTAACATTTCTATTGCCTTTACGTTTTTCAGGTTTTTAATGAATTAACTTATGAAGGTTTTGTTACCTCCTAAAATTAGATCTTTCCCTCAGAAGAACAACTTCCCACAAGTTAATTATAAGTGTTTAGAACATCGATGGTTTCGTACGAACAAAAGGCCCTAACCAGGTATTTGATGGACGGACAAAGTTTAAAGGTCCCGCCAGTATAACGCAGCTGTTCGCAAATAAAAAAAATATATTTATAGTGCATATATTCTGTCCCTAAAGAGCTAGTTAGAAATGACATACTATTGTGTTACCTATGTATTTATTATTGCACAGAATAATTCATATGTACTTTTATTTATATATATACGGATTGAAAGTCTACTGTCTACAGGCCCTAAACATGTATGCTTACAGACATTAACTACCGAATAATCCTAATACAAAGCTCGACTAGTGACGTCAAGGATCTCGTGTAACAGAATACGGCTGTTAAAGTAATTTAGGTGGAAGATCATCCCCGTAATTAATCCACTTATCAAGAACCCACTGGTGTGTTCGCTTTGAAACTGAATGCTCAACTTAGCTTCAGGGAAGTTGATCTCACTTCGGAGCTCGTAACTTCATATCAACATTATGTGTAATTTAATATGTAGCACGAACTCTGGTTTAAATCAAGTATGGATTAAAAAAAATACTACAAATTTAAACTTATTGAATTATTTTTTTATTGTACTTATATTTATATTTCAATTACATGTGAGAAAAGTTTATTTATTTATGTAACAAAATCTTAATATATAAAAAAATATTTGTAGAAATTTATACAAAATATATAATTTTATAACTAATAAAAAGTTTCTATTAACGTCTGTTTCAAAGTTTAATTTAAACTGAATAACGAATGTGGATACGATTTTGGTAGTACTTTAGATAATTCGCCAACCTGGGGCATCAGTAAAAACTTTGTTATTTTTGAAAGTGACGTTTATTTCTTAACAAAAAGAATAAATTTTATTGTCCCACAGAAAGCTTTCTTTGTTAATTATTACTTAACTATAATAATTTGGAGAAGTAGAAGAAAAAAATGAAATTTGGAAAAGTCAAATGCATTTCATTACCGCGGACTTGCAATAAATGAATATTATCGAAGTTCCCCTAGCATTTAGTACACGAAATGCGTTCATTCACACAATAAAAGACTCATAATGCGATAGCAATGTCACACAATGAGCGATTGTGCCTTTTAATTAAAAACATATGACGACCTTTTTATGTACCTTCTGCGTATTGAAAGGTCCGTATTAGAGACCGGTTTTTGGGGTTCGTGAATGAAATGTGATTGGGTTCATTCAGTTCATTCATCTTTAGATGCGTTCATAGAATTAGAAATTATCGTCGTTTGGAAGTTAGATTGATGAATTGACTCAACACAATCGCTCTCATTTGCAACCAATTTTTGTACATTAACACTATTGATATCTAAATTATTTTCGAATAGGCAAACCGTGGTCATCAATAAATTATTTTAGATGTATACATGTATACTAGCTGATGCCCGCGACTTCGTCCACGTAAAAAAATTAAAAATAAACACCTTTAACATCTTAATCGCTGTGACGACGGTGGCGCCCAATATTTTTATATTTTTAGACGAGCTTTCTAAAAATATAAAAATATATAAGAATCTAACATTTTTTTAGGATAAATAAAATCCTATATGTTAATCCAGGTAATGAACCATGTGTGTGCCAAATTTCATTAAAATCCGTTTAGCCGTTTTTGCGTGAAAGAGTAACAAACATCCATCCATACCATCAAAAACGTTCACATTTATATAATTACATATATCCAAAATTGTGGTTAGCACATTTATTCTTATCGGTCTTTTTGTTTTCATGTAATTAAAAAGAAGCAATCCACCCACATCCCGTGATCACATTCACGCCAATGATTCAACAATTTGCGATTAAATTTATTAATTTTATTGTTTTATTTATTGCGTTAACATTTTACAAGCTTACAAGCTGCCTATACCCGATAGTACACCTAGGTACCCTAGGTACTTCCTTTAAGATATCTTACACTAAATACCTTAAAGGTCAGATTGACATAAATAGTTAATTTATAAACAATGGATATTCCTGATCCATTGTTACTATGATTGTTTTTAAATAATTCTATATTAAGACAGAAAAAAAATTAAAAATTAATTTCTTCAACCCCCTAGTATTGACCATAGGCTATGTATAGGATCACGTTTCTAACGAATGGTGGTCACGTTCAATTATATCATTGTGTTGGTTGAAAATGTGGGTAGGTACCTCCTAGGTAGGTATTGTTGGCGCAGAGAACAACATCAATTCTATCAGTGAAACAGAGTGATAGCGCTCAATAAGCGTAGGGTTGCCGATCGCATTACAATGCGATTAGTCGTGCCGGTAACTAGAACGCATGTTATGCACTCAATTAATCAGCACCGCGAATTAGTCTGCACTTAACCAACAGATTAAATAGTACAGATACGTTTCCTAACACGTTTTGATTTGATTAAATTCCAATGAAACTGGATCTCACTTTACAATTACTATAGGTAGGTATAGTATAGGTAAGTATTTAATTGTTATCAAAGAGGGTTTTAGTAGTTGTAAAATTATGGTATGGTAATTTTATGGTAGTGGGCTAAATGTGAAGTTGCTCGAGCCTATTGAATTTTGAAGATTAGATGGTAGGAAGAAAAAAAGGTTAGGTATATGAGGTTTCCCTTTTCAACGGTGGGGTGGGTAAACGCGCGCACGCATGCACGCACGCACACATACATACATACATACATACATACATACATACACACATACATACATACATACAATACTTACACTTACAGATTTATTGTTAGTATTGATGATATTTATGATGTTAGTAATAATTAAAAACTAAATAAGTACTCATAAATATTTTTGATGCAGAAAAAAATTCAATAATGTCTTGTTAAATTCTTGATTCTCAGTAAGTTCTCAATAATATATGTGTCAGTATATAAACTAGTGTGCGATAATTGTGCATTTAATTAATGAATCATTTGATTTATTGTATTGTAGATGAAAAGCATATCACACAATGTTACTCATAGCGGTTAAGAGATAGCTAATATTTATATTAGTTTTATAAATTATTATGCATTGTGAATTTTACAACAAACCGCAGAAAAGTTATAAAATAATAAACAAGAAACCACTAAGGTTACAAAGTAGGTTGCACAGTGGTTGCACAATATTTTTCTTCAATAATTAATAAAAGTATTATTAATTATAACAAATAATATCCAGTTTACGTTATCATCTATTAACAATATTGCTCTAGGTTCGTGTATTTTATGGCCAAAGTATCTTATTTAAATATTAAAGTATGGTGTACTATTAGTTCTTACTTTGAAGTTTAAAGTAATTGAAGTAGTCACGAGACAATCTTGAAAGACATGTAATAAGTCTAATATTACAATTCGTAGTGGAAAAAGCAAAAACAAACAAAATTTCCCTGCTTTCGGAATGTTTTATTATTGGGTAAAGTTTTAAATATTATTTTTTGAACCATAAAATCATCAAGGGTATTTATAAAACTATATAATATATATTTTTTGATCAAAATTAATTATTTTTAATTGTTTACCACTGAATCAAAAATTTGTTTTAATAATAATATCAATCACCAATATCAATCATCACATAATAAACATTTGCCCTAGCGGGATTCGAACCCGCGACTGTTTGGTTAACAGCTAGGGTTACTAGCCACTAGACCAAACACGCCGTCAAAATGTTAATTTCGAATATTCTGTCTAAAACCGAAATTCACTCAAAGCAGAGTATGTACTCGTCACAAATTATATTTTATAATTATATTGAAATGAACCATTAAGGTACTAATAACAACCCTCCATCGAATTCCGTGAATAGTAAAATTTAATACAGCATTAAGTATTGTATTCGGTTTGCAGGTACTCGTAGTTATTAGTGAAACCGCATCGGTTAAGCATTATGCCAATAATACGGTCAATTAATTAGCAATACCAACTGACGTGTTCCACGTACTTGCCTAATTAATGTCCCTCGACCGAGTCAAACGTAACGTTGTTATAATACCTTTGACTGATTAGTTTACCAGCCACGAATTATTCATTTAAAAATGGCGTCTCATTGGCTGAAAAAATATTAACACAAGTACACATAGACACACTGCACGTTTGAGTAACTTATGAGCAACTTTGATTGACTTTTTAAGTTTGAGATTTGACTTTGAGTGACTTTACGCGTTGTAACACAGAAATAATGCTCTAGGTTCGTGTATTGTATGACCTAAGTATCTTATTTAAATATTAAAGTGTTGCTATTATTTCTTACTTTGAAGCAGTCACGCGACAATCTTGAAAGACATATTAATAAGCGCCTCTTTCGCCAACGTCAAGTAGGCTAATCTGTCATTTAAAGTCACCGGGGATAATGGAGCTGTTTTATACCGTTGTTTGTACTGTAAAAGTCCCAAACATTAAAAAGAAAATAGTAAAAAAAAATCGCCTATCGAAGGACGCACTAAAATTTAATAAAACATAAAATTATTTCTAAAAGTAACTAATCAACACTTTAGTTGTAGTTGGTGAAAGAGGATCTTAGTAAAATAATAACTTTAAATGTTACACGGCCCACCGATAAGTACATTTATCAATGCCACAATACTCGTATCTAAATATACATTTTTAATTTTGAACGAACAATACTTCTTGACAAATTATAAGGATACAATGCAATATTATCGCAAATATAATAACGTCAATAAGTCACCTTCGACCCAAGAGGGGTGAGGGGAACAATTTAGCAGCAATTTTAATAATAAGACCCTGGCATTTCTATTATGGCCGGGAGGCGATCAGGTGGGTCGCAGTGGGGTTTAATAACTCACGATTAGCCTATTGGAATCGCTATGAATGTTTGCTATTTTTTTCTATATCGCTTACACGCGTTTAAATGAAGCTCAAATTGGAAATAGTTCGATTAGGGGTGAGATTTTTATCGTACATATATCAGAACCAAATACAAGTGCCTATTATGCAACTTATTCGTGTATTTTTCTTAACTGCAAAATATTGTTTCATGATAACTGATATTTTTATCGGGTTTGATAAGTTTACTCTGTTTAAGTAACGCATTTTATTCATGTGTTTTGTGCCCATTCAAGGTCTAGCTTTTCAAGTGGCTTCCCTTGGGTGAAATAATTACTGTTTATAATATTATAATAATATTTCTTTGTCATCATTAATAGTAAATTTGAAAATACTTAATTGATGTCATGTGTTCTATTTGACGAGCCATCAACGAATATATGTTTATTAATTTATATATTTTGGATGACATGATTATGATGATGACATAATTAATTATTATTTCGATTTATTGCAATTAGAAATATGTATGATATTCTTGTTATTATTCTTGTGATTATTATAAGTAATCAAAAGAATATCTTACTAAATTAAAATTTTAGTAAGATGTTAAAATTAAATAGTGTCTCATAGAAATGTTTGAATAAACACAAAATTGAATATAACTCCACGCGAACAAGTTGAAACTTGTGTAATAAAGTAAAACGCGTATTATTAATGAAATAGTTTGTTGTACTTTGAAATTTTTAATTAAAAATGATAACGTGTAATGTGCAGTGTGTAGTCTCCCCTTATGGTTGGGGTGATTTTTAATTATTAAAATTTCTACGCCAGCGGCGGCTCCCGATATTGCTTTGGTACGAGATTTCATATAAGTAAGTACTATACGTTGCATATATATAGGTATGTAACAACTGTTACCCATCAATGTAATTATTTTTTAAATCAATTCGTTACGTTATGCATTCATCTTTTGTTTTGAATTTAATTGTCATTAAATAAATATATCATATTTCTGAGGTATGTTTAAAAATAAACAATGGAACTTTAATGAATCTAACTTAAGCTAATGCCGTAGTAACTTATTAGTAATCTGTGCTAATGCTTAAATTAAAATTTTAATAAAAAAATGTTAACATAACAAAATAAATAAATGAAAATAGTAAAATACTTTTTTTTGCCTTAGAATTTCGTCAAAGATATTTAATGTGATACTGAGTACTTACTGATGGATAAAATCATATAGAAGTTACTATAGTCCTTATGTACTACAAAATTTCTGAAAATATATTTTTTTAAATTGATTTTAAAATCAAATAACCTTTGAATGCTTTTTGAATCAGACCTTGAGTTTGATTTTTCTGCGGTCCTACTTTTAAACCATTGCATAATTACCTAGGTCTTTTAACTTACGTAAGTACTTACCTAGGTAATATTTTCAATAATCTTAAAAATAAGTTTTTTTTTATATTTGTTTTCAGAAAAATAAAACTCCACTGTCACAGGATAAAGAAGATAAAATTGTTATTACATGCAGTAGAATTTAATTATTTTCAGTTCTTGCTTCTAAATCGTCTCCAAGTTATTCAAATTATAGCAATAAGAAAATTTTTCGGAATCCCCCTGTATTATTGTTCCTGTAATAAAACATTGAGAAATCTGAATTTATCGCTGCGACTAGAAGAGATGGAGTCTGTTTCACGCGTCATAATAAAATGCAGTAGGGTTGTCACTTACTTATTCTCTATTTATTTTTTTGGACATAGACCTCGCCTATAATTTTGCAATAAGACCGAAAGCAGCTTCGACAGGTTCAGTATTGTAAGTCAAGTGGTCTAGACTTGTTTGGACTCTAATATGACAAATTTTAGCTTATACGTTCGATCTGAGACTAATTTTAGATATCGTTAGTTCTTTCATATTTCTTTCAGAAGTAAAAAAAATTTCAAAAGTATGGTGCATACACATAACCAATATGTTATGTGTAATATGGAAACAAGTATAACAATTATTATATTAATACTGACACTAGAAATTAAATTAAGTATTAAACATTAACATAATCTCGTATTACCTTAAAATGTTATTGACTTTCATAAGTTTTTATTTGCACCTTGTCACTTACTTCACTGTTGTGTTATTGGAAACTTTTGAAAGTGACTATAATAATAGATTTTTTTTTTTAATATTTTTTTGTTGTGACAACCCTAACCGAGCCGCTCACACCGCCGCCGCCCGTATGGGGATGGACGTAACTCGCGAACTGAAAATAATAACGGAATGTTTTAATTTCCCTGCGAGTGACGGGTCACGTGCCCCGCAACCCTCGCCCGCTAGCCTCCACCACCCTGCGCAACTGTCATCGTCACTGCCGTGGACAATTAGCCTGCTCATGAGATTAAATAAGTGGAGTGCGCGTGTTCGCCGGCTTTTTATACGACCGGTTTACACTGCCTGCAGCGCATGTTCTCATGTCAACTTGGACGTAAATGCTCGTCCGAATGAATGGTACTATGATAGATGCGACAGCCATGAGTAACGTGTATGAATATTATTCACAACATTCACTGTGTGGTAGTATCGTATTTATTCGTTGCTTCAATCAGTTTAATATGGATATATTTAAAATGCAGTAATCAATTTTATGTCTAATTTGTTTTGCATTACCTACTTGAATTGACCCAGAAGGGGTGCATTTCTTGAGAGTCTGTCTCTTATTTTTTTTGCAGAAACAGACATTTATTAAAGTTACTATAATTTAAAAGCTTACAAACTATAAAGTAATGTAATAATATATTATAAAACATATAAAAAAATCGATCCATAAAATATTCAACGCCAAATTAAATTAAATATATTATTTTCTATAAGAGAGTTAAAACTAAAAATTTTAGTAAAATTTTTTACTGATAATATTATATTATTAACTTTATAGACATGATATTATTTTGTCGTCTAAAACTAGGAAGGCTTCTATGGTCAATTTGACAGAACATAATTATATACATTATAATTATTTAAATAATAATATTCCACAATTAAATAAACTTAATTAATTAAATCCAAATACAATTAAACTTAATGAAGTAAATACTTAAGTAAACAATTAACTCAATTAAAAGTAGACCACAGTATACAATAAAAATAAAAAGTCAGATTATTTTGTTCGAAGGCGATACACGGTTAAGATTAATTTACATTTTAATTGAAATTATTTCAATTAAGTTGTAGCCAGAAGTTTAAATAGAATTTCTTCATGTTTCAATTTGATAGAGGCGATTACATATGGGTGCGCACGAGCGGAAAATTAATGCGATTGTTGCAAGCGTTAGGAATTCATAGTGAGTGGCAGCCCTGGATATCTACATGGGGATTGTGTTCAACTTTTTACATTGAATATTGACGCCTAATCCGACTTAATTCGCATTAATTCGATTGTCATTTGATATGTCTGGCGTTTTTTTTTTTCGCTGGTAACAATGAGTCAAAGGCGCACTAATAAGAGACTGGTTGCAATCCGGTCCAATTAAAATTAATTAGCTTCAGAACGCACTCCGCAAACCGTGGCAACAAATCAACAAAAGATACAAACACTGGATAGCGATACCTTACGAACTCGCCTACATGTTCTATTTAAATAAAAGTTCAATCTTAAATCTTTGCAATAACGTTCAATTTAGATTGAATATGAAGCGTGTTAATGCAGGGAATTAACTTCAAGCACTTGTTTATTAATTATTGTCACAAAACATTATGGGAATCTCAAAACTAATTATTATTTTGGTTTTTAAATGCATTTCCAGCGCATTTCCCTAAACCTTCCTAATCTTTAATCATACCTATGGTCGGCAGCGCACTTGGAGCACTTTGTGGCGTCAACAACGGTCAATAAATTATGCTTCGGTCAATTGTATTTTTCTCTAACAATTTGACACTACTTTTAACATTATGTTGGCACTGGTCAGATTTTTAGCACAAAATTATCATATACCATTTATCATACATGTTTTTATATAATTAAAAAATAGAATTCACATTTTTATTTGAAGCTAATTGGCAACTAGAAAGTGTTTACAGTGACAATAATCAGTTACAAATACATTTCATGTTTTAATGAGTAGTTTCTCCTGGTGTCCTCTGTATAAATTGGGACTGTTATAAAATAGTGGTTATTTTCGTTGTCAATTTATCATTGTGCCGGGCGGGAGACGCTGTTAATCATAACAGGAGAGATTGCCAAAATAACTTGTATTCGTAGTTTGAAAATGATTTATGATGTTTGTATGTTAATTACGATACCAGCGTACTCGTGTTTAGTTCAACTGACAATATGTCAATTTAGTTTGAACTGATAACGCATTTTTTTTGCGCATTTCAAACTTTCAAATACGGTAGGTTTTATTCGGTTTTATTAAATTTTTCAAATGGCCTTTGTAGTGGCATGCCTACTGCATTCCGCAGTCATGTTCTAGGCAGTCCGTTTGGCGACAGTGACCACCACCTTACAGAAGACCACAGTAAAATACAGACAGTGAGTACAGTGAGTGACAGTGTATTCTACCAAGATTGTCAGCGTAATTGTAACTCGTTTGACTTTGCTTGTGTTCATAGGCGACCTATTATTAGGTCGAAATTTACTTAAAAATGTTCTAATTCTAATACACTGTAATGTTTCAGTCAAAATAAAAACAACAGTTTTGATATTTGAACAAACTTAAAATTCTCACACATTTATGGTCTATCTATAGATAAGATTTTATATAATTTTATTTATAGATTGCAAGATATATTGCAAAGCTTATTAGATCAATTAACATTTGCGCTCACGAGTGTACCTACTTAGATGTACAATTCGCAATGCAAAATAATATATATACTCAAAGCAGTGTTTTCGATGACGTCATAAGGTCATTATGACACTAATAAACCCTTCAGTTGTTACGTATAAAAAATCCCAGCAATTCAATTAGTGGAAAGCAGGGCGGGGAGGGCAGCGCCTTATAAACATAATATAAATAATCTACGACGATAAATCTGTAGCGCTTTATGGCAGGAGTGGGTTGTCACTTCGTCTAATTAGCGCTAGTGCTGCTGAAGCCGCGTGACACTTCAGCGCTTTATACGCTAAATTATATAATTGCTTTGAGGGCACTTCTACAACAGATAATACCTGCCATTAGATTTTTTTAATTAATTTTTTTACTAAAAATTTCTAACATTTAAATTTACTATCACAGATCCTAATCATTATTATTGGTGTTTAAACATACATGTTTTGAAGCGAAATTGTTTTTTCGCTTCACCTGATCAAATACTAGCAACCCTTTCTATCTGTTTTCTATTAATGAAAACCGTATCAAAATCTGTTGTGTAGTTTAGCAGATAGAGGCCAACACCGAATTTGTTTTTTACTATGTAAAGATTTCGTGCCGAAAATGATACAGCTAAAAAGTTAAGGGTTGTAAATAAAGCGCTGTAGCCGCTGCGTGTTTACAACGCTCGTCAAAGCACTCTTCATCAGGCTTAGTTAATTATGAGCACATATCAGCTTTATTGTAATTACTCATTTTAATGTAGCTGCGCCTAGTAACGCTCTGCGTCGTGCCTTTGGTCGCATACATTGTAACATTATGCGAACAATGTTATCAATGTCGTTGGAATTAGGTACATGTGTCTCGTGGTCATACGATTAGCCTCATTTTTTATAGAGTAATATATCAAAGTCTTTCTTTAATGATAAAAACAATTAAAAAAATTATTTCAATCTCTTAATGCTTAAACTGATTACTTTTACATAAAATTTTTAATAAACTTCATTGTTGAAGGCAAATATTTTTCATATTTTTATAAAAATAAATTAAACTGTTATGTTATCTGTAAAACTATTGGACTAAATGAAAAGTTTCGATATTTTTCTTAAATTGTTTATTCATAATTGCGAAAATACGATCGTATACTGTATCCAACTCTTAACATAAACTTAAAAGAGTGTACTTATACTAATTTCAAACTTTACTTATTTTTTTAAAATCTCACTTTTTTATTTATCCATCTGTCTACCTATATAAATAAAAAAAAGAATAGTTAATTGTGTTACTACAAGCGCAAAACTCGAGAACAGCTTGACAAATTGGTCTATTTATTTTTTCAATTTTTATCATTATATTTTTCCTGGTATATACCAGGAAATTTATTACGATGAGAAAAATTTCAAAGCCGAGGGCGGTTCGCTAGTTTTTGATATAAATAAATAGTAAAATTTGAATGAAAAAGATCAGAAGATTATATTTATATTATTACAAAATATAAATTTATAATTGGTTGTACTGTACAGTGTAATTATTTGGTCGGATTTTTGATGAGAGCGGGCTGCATAAAGTCGATAATAATTAGCGGTTGATAATTTTAGATATAGAACGCGGTCTGCTCTGTTTGTGATGTTTTAAACAGGTGTAACACGCATTCGAACGTGCTCCAGCCAGTGACCGGTAGCCAGTGGCCAGTATCACTTGCACGCACCATTACCCCCATAATTTAATTAGTTCGAGTGATCATTTCATTAATAGAGGCGATATTTGGCGAGCACTCGGCTTTGTCAATTTTAATTAAACCCCCGATTGGTGGACCGAAAGGTTGGAATTCTTCCTTAATTAGTCCGCCACGAGATTTCTAATAATTTAATTAATGAGTTCATAACTGACGGTATTTCTGTAACGTGTCAAATTTTACATAACATAACAGTCGACACGGTGAAACTATTTCACAGATGATATGTTGCCATTATAATGAAGAGCGGAAATTTTCCATTCTAAATATTTTAACTTGTAATGTTGCTTTTTTTTATAAATTCATTGGTAAACATATTAAAAATCTCATTATTTCAGATTATGTGATATTCTGGTATAGTTCAGTGTATATAAATTATAAAATTGTAAAACTTTAACAAAGTCCATTTAGAAAATTTTATGTGAAAGAATGACAAACATCCTCACATTTACAAAATTAGTAGAATTTTTCGTATCATTTAATAAGTGAGTTTGAGAATATTGGACAAAGCAAGCAATACCTAATCACCCCTTTAACATCTTACAAGAAATGACATCTTATAAAAGTTTTTTTTTTTTTTTTTTTAATTTTTACTGCAACAAGCAAAATGCAATTTTCTTGTTATAAACTAATTTTAATTTTATGATATTACTAGTTGTTGGCTGTTGCCCGGGGTCGCGACTTCGTCCGCGTTCAAAATGTTATTTATATAACCTTTTCTCGATAAATGGACTATCCAACAAAAAAGAATTTTTCAATTCGAACCTTTAGTTCCTGAGATTAACGCGTTCAACCAAATAAACAAACAAACTCTTCAGCTATAATATTATTAGTAAAAGTATAGATATCACAAACTAGTATGTAATTATTTACTATATGTATGGGTAAATAGTGTCTTAACAATAACAGTAAGGGCCTCTTTCTCCAACTACAAGTAACGTGTTGATTAGTTACTTTTAGAAAGCATTTTCTGTTATATTGAATTATGCACTCGGTTTACTGCATCATTCGATAGGCGATTTTTTTTATTATTTTCTTTTTATTGTTTGGGACTTTTACTGTACAAACAAAGGCATATCAGCTCCATTATTCCCGGTTACCGGTGACTTTAAATGACAGATAGCCTACTTGACAGTTGGTGAAAGAGGCGCTTAATCTAATTTTAACGAACATACATTTGGTTTACATAATTTACACAATTGTTACAATTCGTCACTAATCATGCATTTAAATTAGCTTAAAAAGATTTGAGCGTATTTTTGCAGCAAATTGCTTGCTTTATGCGTTGCATAGGCCACTGTTTATTTTGTATCAGCCTTTTTTCTTGTAATGTCAAATGACATGCAATTGTCGGAGAGCCTTTTAAACAGAATGTCAAAGTAAATTGCCGTTTGTTGCATAACTGTGTCGTTCATTGTAACAGTGGTGTAACTCCCTATTTTTAAAACCATCTTTTCTTGCCTAATTGTATCACATTTAGTCATAACTTTCAATATAAAAGTGAAGTAACACCATAGTTGCATTAAAATCCCATAGATGAAAACAATGAATGAATGCTTATATTTTTTTTCTACACTATAATTCGCAAAAAGCTCGTTATTCTAAAATTCAGTTACAAGGAGATAGTTAACTTTTACAATGATCGACACAACTGTCCTATCTTGTAAAGTTGAGGTGGTTCTTCGTGATACGTCGATGTCGATGTATTTTAATGATTTCAAAGGTAAACTAGTACCTTTGATGCTGTACAGGCAAATGTACTTGCTTTTTCTTGCTACTTGGCACGCGTTTATAAATATCCTTTATAAACAAACATTAAAAGTCCACCCGAATGATTACTTTCTAAAATGTTTGTATAGTAATTATTTAAATCGTGTACGGCTATTGCAGAAAATTACCCACTTTTTAATGTGTGTTAAGTATAATATCTAAGTTTAGTAATAATATCGTATGTAAGTTATCTAAGTTATATAATAATCAAGTTTATTTTAATTAACATTACATTTTAAAAGTATAGTAAGTATAGTATAGTTGCAAATTCACACGTGTAAGTTTTGTTTAGAGTTGCCATATATGTAAATTTTTTATGTGCGGTGTACAGAAAAATAATATTACATATTATATTCATCAAAATACTACAACATGGAACACACCTGCCATACAAAACACAACGAATTTTATGGAACATTTAAAAGTGACATATGCGTAGAGCATGAACTGTCATTTATAACAAAACAAACATAATAATAAGTACGCAATTTAAAGAAAATGAGACTTTACGTCAACCCATTAGAGTTTAAAATGAAATAGTAGAAGTTGATCGTTACTACCTTTTACCATTGACGCGTGAAAGCAAGAGTCCGGCATGATTCTGTCAAAGGCGTTCTTTTTATGTTCCCCTTTGGCACTTGTGACGCTAATTCCATCGTAGTATTTCGATGATTATATTATTTAAATATTAGATGAGTATAGTACCTATTAGTATTAGCGCCTCTTTCACGAACGTCAAGTAGGCTAAACCGTCACTTAAAGTCACCTGTCACCGGAAATAATTTAGCTGATATACCTTTGTTTGTATGGTAAACGTCCCAAACATTAAATAGAAAATAATAATAAAAAATCGCCTATCGAATGATGCAGTAAACCGAGTGCATAATTCAATAAAACAGAAAATGATTTCTAAAAGTAACTAATCAACACTTTACTTGTAGTTGGTGAAAGAGGCACTTAGTATTAGAATTAAATACTTAGAGTGGAAATAGATTTTGCATTGGTGTTATAACAAAATATAATGAAATATTTATATAATAACATAAATATAGTGGTTGTACAATATAAATATTTTATTGTCTTTAGTCCTAACTAGTTCCATCATAAAATCACATAGGTAATTTTTGACCTACACATTTTAAAATATGGATTTTAAGTGACAAATGTGAATACCTATATCTTTAGCATATTTCGGTTGGCATTATACAGTAATATTACAGACAAAGTAGTGAATGTGTGTATTTAGAAAATAAAGCCACTCACTGGCGAGTACTAACCCTTTATCCGGTAAAGTGCCGCCGGCGTCGACAAAGTCGTAGTTCAAAGGAAGCTCTATACAAACATAAGATAATAAAATGTGCTAATATTTAAGTTTCCTGCCACCAACGGAGACTTTGAACCCTCAATTAAGCTAACTAACACAATAACCAACGTCTGACATACGTTTTACCTCTCGCCGATGTCAAATTAGTAGAGAGTTTCTATTGAGAATTTTAATAGACTCTAAATTAATGGTTCCTATGTAGAGTCAAGTGCATAAATAATGCTTTCATAAATGTGTTTTAAAAAACGTTTATTATTAATGTGAATATATGTGTATAAACTGTCATAAATATGTTTCTAAAAAAGTTTATAATACATGTACTATCGCGGTCAATGGAGCAGACCCACTTTTCATACAAATTTGTCTAACGTTGAATTGAGGTTGTCATAGTAACGTCATAGAAACGTAACAAAGATAAATACAAAATGTGCACACGAAATTGTTCCTTACGGTGGGACTGCTCCCTTGACCGCGATAGTACATACTAATAAACTGTCATTAAGAGGGAAGAATAGTACTTACTTATACGTCCATACAGAAAGAAAAAATGTTTTTCCACTTCTAAATATTTTCCAATCTCCATGATTTTTTTGTATGTTATTGACATAATGAAAGACTAAGTTTATAGGTTTTCCTTTTTTCAAAATTTGCAATAGATTCAAATCTATAGGACCTTAAATAACTTAATTTTTGTGATTAAAACTTTGTCGAATTAAACGGTTTGTTTTATAAAAACAATCAAATTTTTTTTAAAAAGCGAAACCTATAAACCTAGAATATATTATGCTGAAACGATCGATATGAAAATCAAAGTGATTTGTTAAGATTTAGTTAGTAGAAACTGTTTTCTCCCGAAATGGAAATTTCATCAAGAAAAGTAGCCATTGCCAGTCGCGAGCTGCAACGCTCTCTATCGCACGATTGCCCCGGGGCTAGAGCGCACGAGTGATAGCATGTGTTTTCCTAAATACCTATTTCGTTAGGATCTCAGTTATATTTTCCTCTTAATATGGGTCTATTCCCAGTAGTCCGGTTAACAGTCGTATGTCCTTAATTTTTTTTCAATAACATTTCCTATAAGTATAATTTAATTTTAAATAATATTTTTTTTCAATAACGCTTTCATTACCTAAGATAGGTGATGATATAATTTGCATTATGAAATATGATGAACGCTTATAAAAGATTAATTTAGGGTATACAAAGACCATTTCACTGCGTGATTGAAAATGCCTGGTATCTAAATACCTAAAGGTACTCTCATTACGTGACTGAAAGTGCAGAATATAAGTACCTACGTGATCTTCCACATTTTTTAGTTATAGAAAAATGTATATTAAATGTAAAATTTCATTTAATTGTGTTTTTAATAACTCTCCATTTAGTTGTTATCTTTGTAAAATATTGTTTACAAATACATAAAAACTTATTAGTTCATATCTGACGCGAATGTAACATCTAATAATAATATTTAAGTCAAATCAATAAAATATTATTGATATGTTTATTCTGTGCGGACGTCATACACATAATTTTAGTGAAATAATAAAGTTAATTGGTATTAATTATATTAATTAATTTGACGCAGACACCCGAGTGCTCTCTTGTAACAACACACTCTATGATTGATTACTAATAAATTAGCTTACAAGTACACAGTCAGTACTCTCTAGAACATAGGTATGTTTTTGAAAACATTTTTTTTTCTGATTAGTTGTTGCGTGCAGCTCCACTGGCGTTTGTGTCAGTGTTAACCATTAAGTTAACATTAAGGTTAACTTGACACTTTTTATTGGAACGATTTATAAGAGACTAGCTGATGCCTCGCGCGCTGTAAAAAAGAAGACATGAGAAATATAACGCCTGTCATTTTTGTCGCTGTTAACGACAGTGGCGCCACAGGTTAAAAAGCTATCTGTGTGACAAATTTCATCTTAATTTTTATGTTAAAGAGTAACAAACATACATAATCACAAATATTCGCATTCAAATAATATTAGTAGGACTAGCTGACGCCATTGACTGTATGCGTCGACTTCTTCTTAAAAAGAGAGCGGCAGGCTTTTAAAAAGGATATTATTTAAAAGCGATGTTAGCACGGAGACGTCTCGGCGTATTTTTTGATACAAGGCGTGGTAATTTGGATAAGATCCCATGAAGTGTTGCGTCGGTTCACGCGATGGTATAGATGACCGTTTACAATTTGAAAAAAGTTGTGCGACGACCTCAGTCAGGAGTCGCAGTATTTAATTGAAAACGTGCACCACGCTAGTTAATGCCAATTATTCACGGATTTGTCTGTTTATCACAGTCCACTTGAGACTTGGTTTGAAGACTGCGTCTTGAAAATCAGAAATAAACCTACGTAAAATATTATTATTTAATTAAACAATGTATGTAACAATACAAAAATATAATATTATTTAGCGATTCGCTCCCGGCTTCGCACAGGTGCATTTTTTCTACAAATTATATATAAAACCATCTTCGTTTAACTTTTTTCTATTAGTGAAAATCGCATGAAATCCGTTCAGTAGTTTTTGAGATTATCGCAGATACAGAAAGGCAGACAAAAAAATTAAATATCTGTATTAAAAAAACTGCCGCATACCTGCCTAATAAAAGAAGTTATAAGTTTAAGCACCTCTTTCACCAACTGTCAAGTAGGCTATCTGTCATTTAAAGTCACCGGTAACCGGGAATAATGGAGCTGATATACCCTTGTTTGTACAGTAAAAGTCCCAAACAATAAAAAGAAAATAATAATTAAAATTCGCCTATCGAATGATGCAGCAAACCGAGTGCATAATTCAATAAAACATAATTTGATTTCTAAAAGTAACTAATCAAAACTTTACTTGTAGTTGGTGAAAGAGGCGCTAAGTGTACTTTAATATATCAAAGAATTTTATAATAAAACATAATATTATATTCATTACATAAATTAATAATAATTAAATTAATTAATTTATTAAATATATTCATTAAATAAAAAAATATTGTATAGGACCATCTATCTATTTGTATTGTATTCTACTTAGACATTGCGATAGTTTAGTTCAGTTTTAATTCAATACTTCAGTACCTACAATAAAATTGAAATACTAACTACGAGTAGTATTGTCTACTAATAACTAATTAGTACAACGAATTTGCAATGACTTTCGGTGCATGCAACCGATCATTGGAGCAAATATTGTTTTCTAAAAAAAATATACATTTTACACAATCAGATTCCCACGGCGCGAACAGTTCCTTGGATACAAACAGTTTATTGCTCTCTCATAGTGCAAAAAGTTATCTCATGATCGAATGAATATTGACTCGTATCGTTTTAAGTACCTCCTTTACCATAAAACATAACATCGATCTAAAGTCTATAGAATGACATGTGAGCGGGACCGACGCACTGTTCACACTTTAAGTAGATATAAATAACTGCAAAACCTGACTTGATGGATTAATAGCTTATACAGTAACACTTTAACGTGAGTAATTGTGGTATGGGTATTTTCAATTTATTGTGCATAAGGTAATACGGTAATAAAAAAATGTGGTCGGACATGAAAACGAAAATGCAACTTAGTAATATAAATTAAAAAAATGTCTTTTTCGTCGTCGAGTTAATTCATACACTTTTAAGGAAACTTTATCACATCACAATCTATAATATATGATTAGGTAAACACAAAAATAAATCCCAATTAATATTATATATGCGAAAGTGAGTTTGTATGTTTTTTTTTACTACAGAAAAAAAGTACTATTCCCTAGGGATCATCAAAAAATAAAAAATAAAAATTCAATCCAGATAAAAATGTATAAGCAATAAAGATTGAATAAATGTACACCTAAGAAAATGGAGAGCGGATTAAGTCGCGGGCCAAAAGTAGTAGATATATAAATGTATATATATTTCGGTGCCTTTCACAAGTAAGCAGTTGCGTGCGCAACGAATGTCCCTCTGGAAACATGTTGACAGATTTATCCCCGTCCACTAATTATACGATTAGTCGCGGCCTGTCGACGTAGCTTGCAAGGTGAGACCCCATTAACTTATTTTCGAGTGGTAATATTATAACATATAGGTAATTACTTACTTAGAATATGGATCGATAGAAAATAGAAATATCGTTCAGTAATTTTCTTTTAAGTAAGTACAAATCAGAAATTAAGTACAAGTTCGTATGTCAATTTTATTCGACTTAGCGCTTCTTTCACAAACGTCAAGTAGGCCAAACTGTCATTTAAAGTCACCGGTAAACGGGAATAGTTTAGCTGTCCGAAACATTAAATAGAAAATAAGCCGAGTGCATAATTCAATATAACAGAAAATGATTTCTAAAAGTAACTAATCAACACTTTACTTTTAGTTTGTGAAAGAGGCCCTTAATAAAATACAAAATTAAAAATAAAGAACATGGACAGAAAACATAATTTTTAAATGGAAAAATCGACAATTTTTGAATTATGAAAAAGAGCAACCAGGGCTCTTTAAAGGTATACCTATATAAAATCGGTTTATAACGTCTCAACGTCGGAACGATTGTGCTTATTATTTATTCTTTATTAATGAATTAATCATAATATAAAATAAAGTCGCTGTCCGCTTCTGTCTGTTTGTCCGCTAACTTCTTCTAAACCGCCCAACGGACTTTGATACGGTAAAAATATAATATTAAGCGCCTCTTTCTCAAACGTCAAGTAGGCCAAACTGTCATTTAAAGTCACCGGTAACCGGGGTAAATGGAGCTGATATACCTTTGTTTGTACGGTAAACGTCCCAAACATTAAATAGAAAATAATTAAAAAAATTCGGCTATCGAATGATGCAGTAAACCGAGTGCATAATTCAATAAAACAGAAAATTATTTTTAAAAGTAACTAATCAACACATTACTTGTAGTTTGAGAAAGAGGCCCTTAATGTAGTATGAGCTCAGTCTAGCTTAAATCCAGGCTTAAATAAAATCAGCGATTTTAATTGCCTTTCGAAACAGTGTTAAGGTATTTTGAATGAATTCAAATAGTATTGACGAAGATACTCATCAAAAACTATAGATGGATAGTGTTGTTCGGTATCCTAATCCCGCGGCGGCGGACGCGGCAGGAAAATGGCGGAAATTGAAAATAAACATTTCATCTGCGCCCCGGCACGCACTGCCCAAATTGACAATACAACCAATTTGCCGCCGCACACCGACCACCTTTGTATGGGAATTGAAAAATAATATTACTCGCTTTTTTCGACCAGTGCACGTGGCAATCTCGAAAATAAACTATGATTCTTTTGTAACATTTTTGTTTTTTAAGAAAATTTCACTGCGTATTCCAATTTTGAGGCGTCACATTTTGATTAAAAAAAATATTCCTTGTTTAAGCGTTTTAATTTAAAATTTGTATTGTCGCTTATTTCATTTATGCAATTCATGCAATTATTCTATTCTTATTATTATTCTTTTATGCAATTCAGTTAGTTAGGTATGTTGATGTTTTGTAATATATTTATGGTGTAGTGTTGTTATGTATATTGGAATGTATAATAATTATATATGTGTTGTCATGAAATGAAATGAAATGTCTAGACAAACCAATAATGGTTTAAGATATTGTTATCATATTGTGTGTAAACTTGTATTATATAATAAATAAATAAATTAAAAAAAATTGAGTTAATTTTTATTAATGAAAGAAACATTCTGTTGATATCCCAAAAAGAATAACTGGTCTATCAGAGTCTAATCAAAAGCATACAAATTTTAATGATTTTTTTTAGAAATGCGTTACCTATACTCGGCAAACTTCAAGCGCACAATAAAGCAATCGTCAATCATCAATCATTAAAAATTAATCATTAAGATTAATCATTTAATTAATGACGATAGAATTGTTTTACAGGCAATTGATGCCGTTGATTCTACTACTAATTAACTTATTTATTTGCATAAATGTATATAATTTATAATATCTAAGTATTCCATCGTATCCAAAACATTTGAATTTTTTTGGCAAAAAAATTTTTTGGTAAGTAATAAATATGTTAAATTAAAAAATATATACAAATTGTTACCTGTCAACCGATCCAAATTTGGACACCTTAAATACTAGGTACAAGTACATCAATTAAAACTCACGACGTACGAGTACAAACGGTTTCCAATTGCATGGACTTCGGGTTATATTAATTAAACTATCATCCACTTTTATGTAAATACTCTTCAAAATCACTTGAAATGTGTAACTTAAAAATCTTGACACCAATTTTAGTCTTGAAATTTACTAGTTAATCAATTCAAGGGTATTTTAGACATAACAAAATAGCTAAAATCAATTTAAAAATAATTTTAAACATTAAAAAGTTATAAATAAGACATAAAAAATACATTTTTTTAAAGATACAAACAATTCTTTAATTATTTTTTAGTTATTTTTTTGTATTACTCTGTGTAATACTACTTAGAATTAAACTTATAAAACTACATTGTCGTAATTTGTTTTATAAATAAACAATAGGTATTGTTTATAATACGTGTAAACAGAATATTGTGTACCCGTGGGGTGTTATCGCGACAGGAAGCCGGACCGCAATAACCGATAGCAGAATGAATCCATTCACACTTCCATTCACGTCAGTTTTTAGAAGGAGATCGTATTGTAAACACGCGTTTACAAAGACTCCTGTTGCAACGGACGAACTTTTAACGATTTTTAGAAATGTTTTTTTAACTGATTACCCAGTGAAGTGAGGTTGGAACAAATTGTTATTAATATATTTTTTTATTAAATATTCAATGTACTAATACTAATAATTCAAGTTTTAGTGAAGTTTATTAAGTGTGTGGTAAAAAACAAAGTTTTAATATAATTTTTTAAGAAGGCAAGTTTATTTTAATAATACATATTAAAGATTTTTAGAAATGTTTTTTTTAACTGATTACCTAGTGAAGTGAGGTTGGAACAAATTGTTATTAATATATTTTTTTATTCAATGTACTAATACTAATAATTCAAGTTTTAGTGAAGTTTATTAAGTGTGTGGTGAAAAACAAAGTTTTAATATAATTTTTTAAGAAGGCAAGTTTATTTTTATAATACATATTAAAAATAATAAATAATTTTTAAATGGATTTAATTTTGATCATAGATATTTTTTTAGTATTAAAAAAATCTAGGCTCCAAGCAATACTTTCGTGATCACAATTGATTACCATTACAAAATAAACCTAATGTACTAAATATGCTATAAATATTAAATGTATATGAATATACAAAAAACTTAAATTTTTGACTATTTATTTTAAAGTAGATATACTTATTTCTTTTTAAAAACTAACTTAATAAATAATAAAAAAAATTAATTACAATAAATTTTAAATTGAATAAAATTTTTAAATTTTAATTTATTTCTTTAAACTTATTTAATAGAATTGCCTTATTTTAGTGGCAAAAATATTTTTAAAGAAGTTTTAAGTTACTAATATTTACCTCTCTTACAAAATTTATTCAATAAGTAAGAAAGTATACATTCGTGAAATAAATACTTAAAAAAAAAAAAAAACAAAATAAATAAATAATAAATAATTAATAAATATACTTTGCGAGTGAAAAATATTTTTAATAAGTTAAAGAGGGCCCCGATGCCTACCTTTTTAAGAGCACAAAAATTATCAGTTTTCAAACCTAATTTGTGTAATAGCATTCCATAAAGTTAATGCATAAAATAATTAAATTAAACGAATTAGATTAGTTAGTAAAGTAAGCGTAATTAATTTGCCTTAATTTAGCTGTAGTTTTTTTTAATAACGCTAATTGTCAGATGTAATTACGTACATTCATTGCCGAATAAGATATTATCGTCTACTTTGTTTATCATGCTCCACTTTTATTAAATTAAATTTGTTAATAATCACGTCCGGAGTCGAGTTGCTCATTATTAGATAATTTAAGTGTATGAATCATTTTATATTAAATACTAACGTCCCGCCCCCGGGTTTGCAAATATGTTTTTTTTTATGTAAAAACTTTCCTCGTTCATCATTATTTTCACTAGTGAAAACCAAATCAAAATTAATTAGGTGGTTTAGAAGAAGTTAGCGGAGACATAGCAGAGACATATAGGGGCGGACAGCGACTTTATATAGTAACTAGCTGGCGTCCGCGACTTCGTCCGCGTTGAAAAGAAAAAAGTACGTCAAATGTTTATATCCTGTGTCCTGTACGTCAAATGTTTATATGCCAAGTTTCATGAAAATCAGTTAATTCGTTTAAGAGTTATGGAAGAACATACATACATACATACATACATACATGTAACAGAAAAAATTCTAAAAATGGTCAATTTAGTTTCAGTATCATGTATAGAGCCTATAAACACGATATATCTGAAAACAAAATAACTTACTCCATGACCAACCCTTACAGATTTATTATTAGTATTGATATCTACAAGCGACCTGCTGATACTGACAATTATATAAAAGTGTATCTGATGCTAATAAAAAAAAATTGTACACGATTGGAGTTTACTCCTTACGAACGTTTATAAAATACATAATTATGAAACTTCTGAGATATTGTAAAATATTCAAAAATAGAACGTAACGCACACCGCTTGACAATTTTTTCATACTCCGGGGCTTTTTTATATGAAAATCGATTCTCAAGGAATAGACTCCAAAAAGATAATGGATAATAATTGTTTTTTTTTTTTCTTACGCGCGTATAATTGTTTATTATGATAGCATGACCGGTTCTAGTAAGAGTAAGCAGCCCCTGAGAACGGTTCGCCTCACACGCCGCGCCGTATCCGCTCAATTAACAAAATAAACTTGGTGTAATCATCAGAAGAGGCCGTCTCTAAATTAATAAATGCTAATTAAATGTAATGGACGCCACTCGATGGGCCGCAAATGAATGAATATATAATTGAATTACTCCCCACAAATAAAAGCGATATTCTAACAGCAAAAAGTAATTCTTTTAATGGAGCGCATAAGTTTGATTGCGTTGCTTTCGACATTAAAAATTAAAATGAGATTTACATGTGTTTGTAAAGATTACATTTTATTTATAGTTTGTTTCCAATTATTTTTAATGTGTCATTTTACCTAATTACCATTACCTCTTCCCGTCCTTATCCCTTCTCAGCGCGCTTGCAGCACCTATGGCGTTGCTTGTTTTATAGGCGACGGTAGCCGTCAGCCTGTCTGTCGCCCTTAAGAGTGCGTATAAAGCAAACAAAATTTGTAATTTCACCCGCGTGGCCCCTTGGACATGACAGTGACACAAAATACGTAGAACTACGCACAACATGCGACGGAAGATAGCGCATCTCGCTCAATAAAAATGTTATAAGTGCCAAAAGTATTAAATATTAATTATTCCTAAACTACAATGTCAAATGAAAAATTGATACATAAAGCATTAGATAATCTGTGAAGTGAGATTACTGATACACTTTTAGCTTTGTAATGTGTGTCAAAACTAAAATCGATGGAAATGAGAGTTCATTTGGTGATTTTTTTCTATCGAGAAAATTTCATTATATTATGTTTTCTGTCCGAGTCTTCACTTTCATTTATAATGTATTTATCTATTTAATTTTTTTTTTAATTGGACTTTGTTTACTTAGATAAAATTCAAATCTAGGATTGGCTATTTCTCTTTCATACGCGCCCTTAACATTAGAAAATCTTAACCTTAACCTTAATTGATGAATGATTCATAATGATTTATGTATACTTTGATTAATTCGTTACTTAACGCCAAAGATTTAAATCGAAAGATGCGGCGTAATCTCCTCGCGCCATACTAAAAACACACCTAAAATTCTTAACAATGGGTTGGGCGCCGGCGCTCAACCCAACTACAGTTGCACGCCAGCTACAGTGAGTGACGGTCGCTTGTTGAGAGCGTCGCAATCGTCACAGTCACGTTTGAAGTAAGTATATGTATTTTATACTTTTGTCTTTAGTATGATGTATGTTGTATTTTGTAACACAGTTTCGCTAGTAATGCCGCATCTCTCGATTTAAATCTTTGCTTAACGCTAATAATTTTATGAATGAATGGAGAAATGCGCTGCCGACCCTTACCAAAGGATAATCTAAATAAATCATATGGACTCGGGCGTCCCTTACGCATGACGCACTGTATTTTGCCTGCCACTACTAACTATTCCAATTTTCTGGACCATTTTCTGATATGTAAGCTGCATCTAATGAATTAACAATGTAAGAAACAGCAATCCCATAAGAGTGCTATAAATAAATCATCGGCTCCAATACGTCCAATAGCTTTTGTCTAATCTAATAAATGTTTAATAAGAATTAGGTAAGTGGCACTCCCAGAGTAGGCGGCGGGACCTCATTGCATTAGGGAGGGCGACTGCATAATGTCAGAATTGACACACGATTGTACCGACACCCTATTCGTACCCCCACATCTAATATTCTTTAATGGAGTCTTTACTAACTTGTTTAACTAACTACATTTGTTTTGTATTAAAAAATTCGCAATAGATGGCGCTGAACATATTATTGATGTAATTTTATAAATAACTAGATGGTACAGTCGGCCGCATAAGTCGCTTAATACATTCCAAAGTGCAAATGAATGTAACACTCAACGCGCCATAAGTCGTTGTCACGACTAGAGAACAAAATTAACTTCACGTATAAATGATCGTAAAAAGCTTCAGTAAGTAATTAAGTTAGTAAATAAGTTGAGTGTTCAGATGTTTTGCAGTTTTGAATGTGTTAATCGACTTATGCGGCCGACTGTACCCGCTGCTTCGCTCGCGTGGAATATTTACTTAACCTATCCCCATTTTCAAATTCTAGTCTAACTTTTGGTGAAAGATAAATCGGATGATTAAGGATGCGCAAGTATCGCTGACGATTCAAGAGACAAGCTCCTACTATCCTATGTCTGTGCAAGCTCCACAAAGATTGCAAAGCAAATGTGGCACTTGACTTAATTAAAAACTGAATAAATATATCATGAGATAGGATACAATTTCAAGCTGCAATCGATAGCATAATTACGGAAATCGCCAGCGAAGTTGATAGGGCAATCATCTGTGCGCAATTATGAATAGATTTAACGTGGGCAATGTCGGCACAGGGCGTGGGTCCCACTGTGTAAGCAGCACTTAGCGCAAAAACAATTTATTCAATTACATCTGATAGAAAAAACTCGTTTTTTAATAGATAGATTTACATCTCGATTGAATTTTAATTGAGCCAACGAGCTAGTGCACTCCAATAACGGAGTAGGAGTTAATTATAAAAGGCAATTGATTTAAAAGGAACGGTGTCGTGGTCGCGGTATGAGTAACAGAAAAAGTTTTCAATTTCACTAAAAGGGACTGGTTTGTGTCTCGGAAGTCTCGTCTGGTTATCGGCTTATAATGTATGAAGTTACTCGCCGCGGCTTTATTTTATAACTCACTTCACGTAATAGGCTCCCAACTTGTTTTAATTCACTCGGCCACGCGTTAAGCGTTTTCTAAGCTCAATTTGCGTTTGCTGCCGAATACCATTTAAATGGCTTGAGCTTATTTAGGAAACACCGAGAGGTGAGGTGTTAACATATTTTTTTAATTGTTATTTTTTAATAACAAAATGTATTTTATTATTTCTTCTTCTAATTGAAGACGTGAGTGGATGAAGAATGTGTTATGTCGCATTTTTGGGTTTTTTCGTTTTTTTGCGTTGATAAAGGTAATATGTCCATATGAATGATTACAGACCTTAAGATCATCGATTTAAGACATTTTTGGAAAATAAAAAGTTGAAAAAGGTGTTATGTACAGTTAATTTTAAAAAGTAAAAAGTGCAGAAAAGTTTACTTTTGTTAATGGAAGAGGGAGCTATGTTCACTTTTTTTTAAATTAAATAATACAAGTGTTTCATTATTATCATACCATTAATATTTTAGGTTGTTTACACAACTTTGCATCATAATTTAGTACAAAAATCAGTTCCGTGGCGACTTATCTCAAAAATTAAAAGTAAAACTAACCTCGATTTATTCAAAATTGGAATTATGCGACATATCACCTTCATCCACTCACGTCTTCAATTATTAATATTTTACTAAGGCTTAAAGTTTTAAATATAATAATAAAATAAGCCCAGCGGTCATAAACTGGGCAGAAATCTTGTAAATACATATAATAAATCGCACGTTAATAATAGCACGTTTAATGTCGTTTTTCGGTGTATATAAATTTTAACCTATCCTATCATCAAATTATATTCATCCTTTCAGCTTAGAGAACCCAAGGCTTTTCTTGTATTTAATAGGCGACAGTACCCACCTATTTAAATTTCTATTTACAGCCGGAATAGGCTACCTGTAATTCCATTTGTAAAATACACACTAAATATAAATCATATGCGTTAGAAAATCATATAGAACAGACAGATATAGCCATAAATCCATCCATAAACATGCTTCATAAATTATCACGACAACAATTTGGAACATTTTACAGCTGCTATCAAAGATTCTTTACGATCAATGGGGATGTGACTGCATCGCGTCCCATAATTAATACGAGACGTTTGTTTTATAATGCAATAAAACATCAGCAGAATCAGCTATAATATTGCATCGTTATCATGTGTCTCGCATCGCGTTAACACGCGCTATATCTTTTAAGTTATCATAACGCCTTCAGTTTTATTGCTCACAGATACAAAGTAGACGTAACTGGTTCACTGTAATCTAGCCTCTTATTCACTAATAGAATTAGACGTTTGATGTGATAACGCAGTTCGGTTGAAGCGATTAAAAGACAGCTTTTAATTAACTTATTAAAGCTGATGTGATTATTATTCCAGCATGGATTTAATCTTTTTAATTTTTTTTTAATGTTAAGGCCGACAGACAGAATGACGGTCTACTTGATGGTAAGTCGTTACCATCGCCTATAACACAAGCAACACCATAGGTCCTGCAATTCCACTGCCGACCACAGAAGAATTAAGGATAAGAGATAAGGAAGGGATGGAGTAATAGGCTCTGGCATCCCTTACTCACTCACCAAAATACAACAGTACATATTATGCTGTTGTGCTGTTGCTGTTAGTTACTGCCGGTTAATTTTGTGGTTATCAGGGATAAATAATATTTTTTTACGTGTAACAATTTTTACACCTTATACTTTACTTGCTTAAAACTTATAATAACAAGTATATTTTTATTATTTTATTGTATAACGTTTGTAACTTTTAAAGGAACAATTTTAACGTTCCTTATAATGTCTTAACTTTAACTTTAAAACTGATAATTTAATATTTGTAGATAACTGAGATTAAATAAGAAAGTAAAGAGAGATCTCCAATAAGAAAACTATTAAAAATCCGTTAAAATATTATTTCACGTGAACAGAATCACAATAACCATATAAAACGTTGTAAAGAACAGTATAGGAGCTGTTCAAGTTATAAAAGAAGAGTTCGCTCCAATCCAAATTGACTTGGACATCTCAAATAGATAAAGCGATATCTACCAGTTATAAAGCAAACTTTATAGTTTTGTTTTTGGCAGTTTTGACAGTGCTCCTATCTACTTATTTGTTCCTTCACTTGCATCTAACTGAGATGAAACTTTTAACTTCACCGACGTTATTTCACCTGAGTACCACTCGCTGCTGAGTTTTGTTTTTGATCCTACTGCACGGACTGTTTGTTATTCGCAAATCCATTCCGGCAGAAGCAATATGTCTATATTAAAAAAGTTAAATAGAAATGTATTTGTCTGTGATTTCAATATAAAGGTTAATTTTATAATACAACACCTGGAATATTTTAATTATTTAACATAAAGAAGTGTGTAAATTTTTGTTTCCTTATAAAGGTGGCACTTGATGGTAGGTGGCTACCGTCACCTAAGGACACAAGCACCTAAAGACACGACCCTTCTGGAATAGGAGGAACGTTTGAAATAATCCATATTGTAGTTAGGTGGAGTGTTTATATTGAACCGTAGTTTTAATAGTACAAACTTAAGCTTAGTAAAGGTCATTCTATATGATTAACTAAGTGGCAATGGGTTAGACAGTTAGTATGGAGAGCCGAAAGCCGCAGTAAAGGACGTCTACCCACAAAATGGACTGGCGAGCTAATAAGGCTAATAAGGGCCGCGGGCCGAGAATGTCTATGGTCAGCAATAGATGTCTTTGGACTGTGATGATTATGACAATTCGAAAAATTAAAAATGGTCCCAAATCATCCTACTAATATTTATTAATGCGAAAGTTTGCATGTTTGAATGTTTGGATGTTTGTTACTCAGTCACGCAAAAGCGGTTAAACGGTTAGTTTATTACCTGGATTAACATTAGGATATTTTTTTCCTAGAAAATTATTAGGTCCCCGAGGGATTATCAAATAAAAACGAACTGCAGCGCGTACGAAGTGGCGGACAGAGCTAGTACTATAATAATATGCTCCTTGTAACGTTAGAAACGTTTGGAAGTCGTTCGCAAACATTCGGGACTCAAATGTTCTACAGTTTACAAGATAAGGTTGTGGCCAGCATTGTGTTTCTCCTCGAGAACACCACAGTCGGTTGACAGCAGACACCTGAAAACAATAAACACGAAATTGCCACAATAATCGGCCCTCATGATCAGCACAATGTCTGTCAGACAATGGCGCAGATTACGCGATAGGGGTTTAACCGAATAGCAGCTAACTCGATTATGCGGCCATCCGTGATTGTGTTTGAGCCTATTAATGTTTGAATTGCGTTATATTATTGCGGCTGGCGGGTGCCGCTAGTAATCCAATATAGGTATTAACGAAATTTCCCGTCGAGTTCGCGGTTTTCATTCGTTCCCGAACGGGTGATAATGTTAGTGACATTCTCGTGTGAGTTAACAACACCAGCGGTGCCTCTTTGATCGGTATTACGTAATTATGTTTAAAGATACACTTTCATTTTCAAAGACAACGCGGTAAACAATATCATAGCGCGATATTCATGTGTATGGGAAGTACTCCTTTCTTCTGCCGTATACGAAGACCCGACATGCAGTCAGACGAGGGGTGTGAAATGTAAAGCCTCAACCGACGAGCTCGCTCCGGCTATTGCTAGATTAAAGAACAACTTAAAGGAAAGCAATCTGCTAAATAAGTGCCGTTACACTCGTCTCTAGTGGAGTATGCTCTACTTGAGTTTAATTTATAAAGTAACTCAGTGTTAGATACTTCTTCGTTATTTAACTGATAAAACTATTTTGATGAAATTTAATGTGGAGATAGCTTTAAATAGCAATGAAACACCATGTATTTTTAGATACATTTTTTTAAAATTTTCATCACAGATAACGCTATGAATATTTGTAGCGCGCTTTATTTATCGTCCATATTCGGCTTCATCTATTACCGTATGACAGATAAGTTAGCCAAATAACCATTAACGATTACTAAGGTGTCTTACTTACAACTTATGTAAGTAAGACACCTTAGTAATAGTTAATGGGTACATTTTGTGGTAGAAGTTTTTTAATAACAATATGCATTGTTTAACAAACGAAAATTTCTTGAGAAATAGAAATGAAATGGGAAAGGAAACGAGAAATTTGTTGATTAGTGGCGAAACACACTATGTAAATTGGGCAGACTGTCCAGCAACAGTAACAACCTGTTTCAGAAGACTATATAATATGGTATCGTTTTTGTAAAGAATGTCGAATACTTACAAGCTTAAACTTACAGCTTACAGCTTGAAACTTTAGCCCACCTTGTAAGTTATTCTTTATTGTCAAGCGATACAAGTGTCTATAGGCGACAACAGTATTCACCTACCAATATGACCGTCAACCTGTCTGCCGAACTTTATCATAAAAAAAATAGATTTTTGTTAAATATAAAAATATTAACTGTGTTAATTAAATTAACACTTAATTGCGGCTGGATTTTATGACTTGATAACTTATAAAAGCATTCCTCTGCTTTAAAGGCATTTTTAAACGAAATCACAAAATTTATGAATCTCGACTAATTATGAATATTACTTACAACATAATTAGTTAATTAATTTAACTACTCATCTTAATTAAATCAGGGGAAAATTCAAAAGGCAGTAAATTGCGTTTATTGTGTGCTGTGAGTGTATGATAGACAATTAAGTGTTTAAAACACGATAAGCTGTTATAAACGTGCTAAGTGGAGCAGTGTTTGGTAGTGGCCGGTTGAATTATTTAGCTTCTCGTCTCGTTACTTGAGCCGTTTCCGCAGGTGTGGCAATCATATTGTTACTCTCACACTGCTGCTGGGAGTGAAGGGGGGGGGGGGGGAGCTAGCAAAGGGTGTACTTCCCCCATCTCTCCGCTTATTCTTTAATCTCGCTGATGAATTATGATTAGCAGAGTGCACTCAATCCTGTTAGTTGTTCGCCTTAAGGATTGTTTTACTTGATGAGGAATCTTTTAGTTATCTATCGACGTTCATAATACAAATAAGACTTAGGGCCTCTTTCACCAACTACAAGTAAAGTGTTGATTAGTTACTTTTAGAAATAATTTTTCTGTTTTATTGAATTATGCACTCGGTTTACTGCATCATTCGATAGCCGATTTTGTTTATTTTATTTTCTATTTAATGTTTGGGACGTTTACCGTACAAACAAAGGTATATCAGCTAAATTATTCCCGGAGACAGGTGACTTTAAGTGACGGTTTAGCCTACTTGACGTTGGTGAAAGAGGCGCTTAATGAGATAACGTTTTACGTTATTATAAAGATATTTTTAGTGTTACGTTAATTTAAATAGTGTTTGTTTTACATTTTATCCATAATGAGCTCTAAAAAATTCGTGAAAGCGATATCTTGCTTCACTAACAAAAAGTAATGGTTTATATGTGATATAATTATAGTTAACGAAAG
Organism: Synanthedon formicaeformis; assembly: GCA_945859745.1. Taxonomy (NCBI): domain Eukaryota; kingdom Metazoa; phylum Arthropoda; class Insecta; order Lepidoptera; family Sesiidae; genus Synanthedon; species Synanthedon formicaeformis. The sequence goes on from OX243957.1 coordinate 9,834,569, forward strand.
TTGTAACAGTGTTATGGAAAAAATATTTATACTTATACATATTATTTATCAATACTAATAATAATTATAAAATAAAGTCGCTGTTTGCCTCTGTTTCACTAAGTTATTCTGAACCATCCAACGGATTTTGATAATGTTTCAATAGCGGAAACAGTAATAAACGAGTATCTGATATACGTAAAAAATTGCATACGCAGGAAGCCGGGGGCGGGTTGCTGGTTACTATAATATGTATAGATATTATAATTAAAGAATAATATTTATTACTATTACCAACACACCATCAACTACTTCCACCAAAGCCCCAACTTCATAATAATAAGCTGTGTGGGCATTATTCATAACAATAAATAAATAAATAAATAATGTGTACCTACTTGATTGTACTGAATATCTTTAAGATATGTAGTATAATTTGAAGTCTCTATTCGCGTGCGTCAGTATGGCCACTAACACCTTCTCAACCACGCAATTTTGATGCGGTTTTCACCAGCAGTTTTATAATTTATCTGGAAATTTTATATATATAATAAAACCCAATTTTTTTTGGGCGAAACCGGGAGCGGGTCGCTAGTATAATATAATACATGAACTGAGTTCGAAATAAACTGAATATGTTAAAATTTTCCAACGAACAAAAGCCTTTATAGCCAGCGCAGAGCCACGTAATAGCTCGCCGTGGGACCACAAACTCCGATTATCCAAACAGAGCTCCGAAACTGTACTGAAATTTTAACGTGTAATTGATTATGAAGTTGGCCACTAATGGGCGAAAATAGTTTCTAATTTGGTGTGTGGCGGCAGCGTATAATTGGTCTCGGACCGCGTCTGTGTTAATCATTAATGTTGGCCGGGCCCGGATGCGAGCTCCCTCGCGGCCCGCGTGAAGCATCCTTCAATTTAGCCCGGCGCATTGCAAGCCTCGCTTGTTGCACACTCCGCACTATACACTACACACATTCGAGCACACATTTTCATCTTGTGTTTCGTTCGCTATTTCACTCAACCGTTAAACGAAGGCTGGATTTCTACCATTAAATTTAAAAAGCTATTCAACTGTGTTCATAGCAGGTTACCGGAGGCTTGGAACCTTTAAGTAACAGTTTTGTCTTCGTCATTACTCATAATTATTAAAGGTTAAGGTCGGCAAACAGGCTAACGGTTCACTTAATGGTAGGTGGCTACCGTCGTTTATAAAACAAGCAACGCTACAGGTGCTGTAAGTGTTATTTCACGTGTTCTTCTGCAAGGGAGACTGCACATGGTCTTCTGCGAAACGCAGTGTGCCCTGCCACTACTGCCAAAATAAATAAAATACTTGCGGTTTTATTCGGGTTTTCGTAAGCAGCATCACATCCGAGTTGGTTTTTGTTATTCTCTCTTCAACGCTACAAGTGCCTATTTGGCACAAAAACTTTTCCATACCTGGTATCCTTTATTAGAAAATTTAGACTCGACTTCTTAGATCAAATAAAGCAGCGTTCGATATTACATAGAGTTTCTTCAGAACACATCGGTATTGTGTATTGCTCTCTTCCCACACACTCACGTGCGCAAGTCATAATCATATGTTATATGACATCGAATTATACTCAAAAGGTGTCACGTTGTCCTTGCTTATTGTTAATACAGCGGAAAATGCTTCTTCAAATACTGATTTCAATATGAAAGTGAATAGGTTTTTGATTTAAGTAGATGTGTAAAATCGGTTTAATTGTCATCTCGCACGATTTTATTTCGTTCAAAATGTGTGAAAAGGCCAACTTTAAATTTTAGGTTAATATTAAAAGTATCAAGATCACGTGTAGTGACCAACAGAGATAATTGTTGTTTACAATCTGCATTGACTTGCATTGTTATATTTTTATTTAAAGTAGAGTCTCAGGTGTTTTTGTTACTTTAAAAATTTTACAAAGTATGCAAGTCCGACTACGAAATATAAATCCTACGAGAGTGTTTTAAAAATCGCTGCCTTAGTCCAGACTGAATAAAACAGCGGCTCGTTTTTACCGGTCATTTGTGTCTCGTATAGTTTCGTGTTGGCTTTCTCAGTTGACGTTAAATCCAAATTCGTGCGTATTGACATTTCGAAAGTCAATGCTAATGGAAGGCGTGAGTTTTTTTGCTCGCTCTGCGTCTAATCTCGACTGGTTGGATTCGCCATTCGCCACGGGTTGTTTTCCGAGTGCCGGGGCCTGTCGCTGTCACCGATCGGTAATTATTCACGAAGGCTCGCTTCACCAACTGTCAACTTCGAAAAAACGTCGCGCGAACGTGCCGTACCGCCCTATTGCTTATGATTTGCGCAGGCGGCTAATTCAAATAGAAACTATTTATTTGCTCCTATACTTAACTGTTCTCCGTAGTCAACTTTTTTGTGGACTACATTAATGATTGTTTGCATTTCAGTCCGAATTTAATAATCTATAACTTTTATATTATATTATACGAAAGTAAGTTTGTTTTGTTTGTTACGCTTTACATTACTTACGCTTATCTTTTCATAAATTTTTGTTGCTAATAACAGTTAGAAAAGCATCTTAATATATAAAACCATGTCAATTATTATAAGAAAACATTCAAATGCAGTAGTTTTTTGATTCAAATATTTGCGTGTTTAAAACTCTAGAAAAATGTTTTCATCAATTCCTTTCACAAACTTAATCTGGTTTAAATCTTACTACCTCTTTTGTGTGCAGTTTACACTTTGTCCTTAATTGGTAGGTTTACTTAACGAATCCATTGATTAGCTTCCTCTGAAAAACAAACAGTCATTGACACAATTCGTGCGCGAAGTGTGCATGCTTCCGGCCAATATCCGAATCCTATTATTTATGGGCGTCGGAGCGGACACACTCTCCTAAACACACAAAAATGAGAGATTCGATCCATTCGTCACGGAGTTCACAATAGTCGTTGTTTCAGGCACCGTTGACTTTTAATACTTACCAAATTTGTCGTACTAGAATCATTTACAACCCAATGGGAGGCACGCTCATTGTCAAAAGTTTGAATCGTGTTCTTGCTTATTGGTAATTACGATTTTATTGTGTTAGGTTTGCTTTATTGTTAAAGGGATACATAGTACAGAAACTTGTCAGTAAGCAAGTTCTTCGAAGACTGTCAGAAGCTGTCTGGATCCACCGTTGACCCGCAGCCCTTATCAGATCGACTGTCTACCTCGGACGTTTTACGTTGCGTTTGCCAGTCCGTGACCTCCACTCGAGAACCACTAAAATAGGATTTAGTATCTTTTATTTTAATTAATAATGACTTTACTATGTCCAGTTGTGTTATGTCAAGTTGTCCTTCGAAGATTAAGCTCTTACTAATGGAAGACTTAAGTTAACAATACGAAAGTTCAGAATTGCAGAAAACTCGTCGAAAAATAGGAAAATATTTGTCATACAAGAAAAGTTCGCAGTGATAATGACTACTTGGGAAATATTGATTAGGTGCTCAGAACCTGCTATTGTGGTTGCCCGTGCGCAGCTGATGTTGCCAAATTTAATTGAAAAGTGATCGTGTTTAACATTTTAATTATCCGTGACGACGGCTCGCTGCGTGCCTAAGTTAGGGCGAGTTTTTTTCATTATCGGCCTCAATTATCAACTTTTTGTCCATTTATTTAAAGGTTATGATTTATTATAGTTCGGAAACGGCGTGTCGCGTTTCATGTTCTCATTAATCGGTTGAATAGTTGCGCTAATTTTTTCGAGAAATTACAGGCGATAAATTTCATGGTTCTGGACTTTATGTTCTAACATAAAACGGACTACAATTCGGTCGCCAAGTCGATTGCAGCACATTTTCTTATTGGATATTTAATACGTTGTTAATGGGCGGAAAATATACGTCGTGTTCATGTAAATCAGTTCTTGTAAGGTTATATGCTTTTTTATATGCTAAGTTTGGGGTAGGCATCCGCATACGTGGACTGCGACTCGAGTACTACCTTAAATCGAGTAAAAAATAATGTAGTTAGGAATTAGGATAAAAGGGTTCTGGCATAAATTAATCATGCATCGAAAACCAGAAACATATTAGCTGTTATTTAACTGTTTCGTTTCAAAAAAGCTGCCCAATGTACGAAGCAAGTTACATTATGTTAAAGCATGTTTATAAAACTATGTGGAATTTTTTTATTAGGTTTAAGCTATTTACTCACCACTGTTATTATGTAATTATACTTGTAAATTTCCCTAGAATAAAATAAATAAATAAATAACTCTTAAAACTAAAATAAAACTCTAACTAAAATTCTTTTAACAGAAAATAAGTTGTTTAAGATTTTTTTCCACTGAATACAGTGTATCATGATGTCACTCGTAAATCACACGCATAAAATCTTCTCCTGAAATAGCAAGAGCTGAAAATATGTTAATAACTTTTGAATAAGAGTTGTTTTATTTGGACAGTGTGAAAGGCGTACGCCGCAGCAGGCGAGCGGCGGCAGTCCGGTGCTAAGCTCCCACATGCTGGCCATGGAGGTGAGCAAGGAGTCCCGTGCGTCGCCTCTCCCGACTGCGTCCCAAACGACCACCACTGCGCCGGCGCAACCAGCGCAGCCTCAGGTATTACTTACTAATAATAATAACAAATAGGTATAAAAAGTACCATATTTTTAAACAACTATTTTACATTGAAAAGAGATCATAACAGTCGTTGTCATGTCAAACGGCTCAAGAATAAAGAACATGACTGTAATAGGTTAGACTTTTGATTTTAATTTCAATTTTGCCTTTTTTATTTTAAAAAAGGCATTTTTATTTTAATAAATTGCTATTTTTACTAATGACACTGGCAAAATCATCGGAGAATATCTGATGGAGCCAAGACATTAAAAGAGAAGAAGAAGAAGTAGGTTGTAAAAGTCCGTAAATAGTAAATTGAGTGACTCCGAGTATCAAGGTTTAACTTGATACTTGTCTAAGAAGACTACAACTATCGGTAGCTATAGTCAAGTTGACTGCAATGTGAGCACTAAAATATTTTGTACATAAATTTCATTAATTACAAAAATTACATGCCTTGCCTTTGGGTATGCAGAATTTGCCTTTGGGAACTTGCTCCATACTGTCTCTTTTAGACATTTCTATCTAAAAAATTAAAACCCTTAAGTCTGTAAGGCCCCAATAAAAATTCAATACTGATTTTTAACATTCCTTGTTGACAGATATGTGCTGGATGCAACAAAGTCATAACCGAGAGGTACCTTTTGAAGGCGTTAGATCAGCTGTGGCACGAGGACTGCCTGAAATGTGGATGCTGCGATTGCCGACTAGGGGAAGTCGGGCATACATTATATACTCGTGCCAATCTTATCCTTTGCAAAAGGGATTATTTGAGGTAAGTTCACCGTATTTACTTAACTGGTATTTAATGATATTTATATAAATTAATATTTTTAAGGAAATAAATTGACATACTCCAATACCCTATATAGTTTTTATAGTGTCAAATAAATGATTTAAATAAAGAAAACAAAAATAACTAACAAAACTCAAAAACTTAAAAATAAGTTTTCACGGACTTAAATGTTCTATAGTACCTACCATTAATAAAATTAACAAAAAACTATAGTCATTGAACATAGTTTTTGCTTAACAATTTATGTAAAAGAGTTGAGACTGGAAACATACAATATCTCGATACACATTATACACACACATACAAGAAAAAAATAAATCAGCATAGTTTCCACTAAACTACTAAAACATATTATTAGTTACAAGTCACTACAAAATATTGGAGCTGGGAGAATATAACTAGCACCCGCCCCTTCCTCGCTCTTCCAAAGTAAAGACCTTACTAAAGCCATTTGGACGGTTTAGAAGAAGTCGGCTGAGAAACAGACAGAGCTTTGTTTTATGATAATTATGTTCTTTTGTACACAGAATGCAATTATTTATGTTTTTTTTAATATAGACAAAAATTGAGTTTATATTTTTTTGTGTAGGCTGTTCGGGAACACTGGTTACTGCGCGGCGTGCAACAAAGTGATACCAGCGTTTGAGATGGTGATGCGTGCGCGCAGCAACGTTTATCACCTCGAGTGCTTTGCTTGCCAACAATGCAATCACAGGTCAGTCTCCTATTATATTCTACCATACAACAGCAGGCGAAACCAAGAAGAACAAGTTAACCAGAGCTTATATTTGAGTTTTTACTAGACACGAGTAAAACAATCACACTACGAGTATAGGTACGATTTGACAAATTATACATTAAAAAAAACCAGTTTTTTATGAAAAAAATGTTTTCAATAATAAATTTGCCATATGTCTTCAAATGGCCCATAAATTTAACGAAGAAAAGGCTCTAAATGTTAAATCAAAATAACTGACAAAATAATGACATTTATGTGTATTGTGTTCTCATGAAATAACAATTTCTATTTATTTAACATTTGTAATGAAATGAATTTGTGGATATTATCACCTGTATTTAATTTTATGTTTTGGTAGTTTATTAAACGATTATTTGCACGAGTTAAGGGTAGGATTTAGCGAACAATTTAATAACATATTACACAAAATATTACACAATGTAAACCTGCATTCAGCAAATAAACAATCATACTAATTATACTTTATTATTGAAAAATTTACAACTACATACATATTAATGCGGTTCTGTGCGAAATGTCTGTTTTCAAGCCAGTCCTCTTTAAAAATAGTTGTCGATAAATTATTACAGAAATTGACATAAAAAAATCTACACATTAAAGTAATAATCAATATAAATATAAATGAAACGCTGAATGTGTTGCTAACCGCAATACTCAGAACGGCTGGCCCAATTTGGCTATTTTTCTAGGAAGGTTTTAAGCCGGGGTCATGTCGCTAGTATTAAAAAGAAAAACAATAGCTCTTTAATAATTTCAATGCCACACAATTAATGTTCTAATTGTTGAATGCGCATCTCACGTATAAAATTCCATTCGGTGTTCACTTTATCCTCACACCTGTCAAACACGGTTGTACCCGTGAAAATTGAACGGGGACTCCGCTCTATTGAATACAGGTCCAGCTTGGGACTCTTAGTTTACGAGCGAGAGGTGAAATACACCATGCGACACGTGCGAGTGGGACAGGTATATTGTGGCGCGAAGAGTTTGGATGGTTTATTCATCTCACGGACGGCAAACAAAGAGCGCGATTAAATTTTCCGCTACATAAACATACCCACGTGGAGAAGAAAATACATTACACACTTAAACGATTTTCGCTATTGAAGTTTTAAAACAAAAGTACAATTGGAAATGTTAACACCAAATTGTTCGTTTATAGCCTTTTTATTTGTACAAGTTTTATTTTGTAAAAATAAGTTAAAGATTCCGGGTTATATTCCCAGAGGTTAACTTTGAAAATGAATTTTTCAAAGTTGGCTCTGTCGGGCTTAACATAAAAAAATAAGTTGTCAGTAAAAAAAATTAAGTTTTAAGCATAACTTGTAATTTCTTCTCCACGATTACTTTTAAACAAATAATGAAGGTTCATGAAGTAATAAAAATTGTATAGCCTAAAAATCAAGAAAACAATGGATGGTGACCATTAGACGATCAATAAGTATAATTTGATCCCATGAGCTTGTATTAATCAAGATTGACGACACAAATTAGATTTTCTCAGATTTTATGAATATTACATCTATCTAATCTAGATGACAGATTGAATTGATGCCGGATTGTCATTATTATGTAGATTAATACTTTTGGCACTTACAGTATCTATTAAATACTAGCGAATCGCCCCCGACTTCACATGGATGTCCAATTTAATCTCTGGCGTTGCAAATTTAAACCATTTTATAAGTAGTTTTTAATTTATGAAATAAATTATTTTCAAAAATTTATTTATTTGTTTTTATCGTTATTCACAAAATAAAGTAAACAAGGATTCTTTATATCTCAACTGTTGAAAAAACTTTCTTCAAACAAAATGTTATCAACGTTGCATTCTTAGTACAATCATCAGTTATACTTAGAGGAAAGATTAATAATAAAAAAGAATACCAAAAATATAATAATAATAACAAAAAAAGAACACAAGTTTGTTGTCAACAAATGCTATATAATATATGGACTATTCCTCTGGTTAACATTTTAACAATTCCCAAATAAGTATGCAAGTAGAAGCAGCAATCTTCTTCGGAGTGACTCCGTTTAAATAATAGAGAGGTCGCGAAGATTGGAACAGAGCTGAATGGTTTATATGTCACTTGTGGATCCTCTGCCATTTTATTACAATCTCTGTTGGCGTTTTTACGAAAACAAACAACTCTGAGCTGGATAACGAATTAAAAATATACATTATTAATTGTTTTGACGTTATTTTCTTTAAGAATATCTCGTGTGACAATCACCTAACTCTATGATCTTAAACAAAGCTTAGGCCATAGGATTATACTATAAAAACTACACAACGGACTGTTCAGACATAAAATCAAGACCTAAAAATGGCTTTATAGTTTTAACACATTTGTTGTATGGTGTCAGCCTTGATATAAGTATTCTATGACCTAGACTTCGATCCTAGCAATGTCATTTCTGATAATAAACTTTTCAAATTTAGCTTTAGTCTGAGTAGACTGGGTTTCGTCGCTAATCTATTCTGTGGTACCCATTATAAAATTAATATTAAATTAGTGCTATTTACTATGCTAAAGCAGAAAGGTCTACCGATTGGTTTTTTTTGTCTGACTATTGTCATAGTTGACCTTACTAGGAATAAAATTTGAGAATCCTTGAGTCAAAGGATTAAACACTCGTCCATAAGTCTTAAAATAAACCTACACATTACAATGTGTTGGCGATATTTGAATTTGTTGAACAAATTTTCAGTGAACTATTAAATATCACATACAAATCAGTTTCCACGCCGACAGAAATCTGAATCCAATTTGCAGGCTGTCCGATCAGAGCGAGCGGACGGCAGATATCAGGGGCGAATATCGCTAAACGGCTAAATAATTTAGTAGCATCGTTCATCGACGCCACAAACACTGCCTATACCGTACGATTGTAGCACATTAAAAATCTCCCTTAAAAACAAAATACACAGATTCCTCTGAATTGTATTCCGGCGTCAATCTAAGCTCTATTGTGTCCCAAACCCTCAATAGACACGTCCGTGCCAACTTCAAAACTCAACGCGACACAATGGCGCGTCTCACAAAGCTCAACTTGCAACCAGTCATTAAAATTGCGTTCTACATCTTTTCCATTACCCGGCTGCAGACAAAAAATAGCGAAATAAAAAGAACAACCCCCCAAAAACAAAAGTCCGGGAGCCGAGAGAACAGGAAGTAAAGTTAATTAAGAGCGGCGAAATCGACTGAGTTGCGGTGGAAATTGGCCCCTTAAAAAAAGAGACATTTGTAACGAAGCTATTGCGCTTAATTTTTGTGACAAGTGAAACAAAAGAGTTGGCAGGGTGGCAGCCACGGGTGCGGCGGAAGATGTGGTTTGCGGGGGTAGGCGGCGGTGAGGGAAGGGGCGAATGTGGGGGAGATAAGGTCAGTTGTTGTTATCACGACGGAGCGACGGTTCCGGGCGGCCACTGGCGAGTCGAAGGCGATACCTTTTGTTTTGCCAGATTGAGGGATGCTCGCTCGCGTGACGTTATCGCGGCTCCTTGCTTCACGCTGACCTTTCCACTCGTGATACTAAATTTTGTTTGTAAGACGTTTTATGGTTTTTTTTAGTGCTGAATAGATTTTATCAATATTACGATCAGTAAAGGATTTTATATTAAGTATTGTTCATACTCGTATAGAAACTAAAAGCGAATTAAAAGAATTAATGCGTTCGTTGCCTTTCATCGCATGTTATATATTAAACCGAAAAATACACCTCCAATCACTAGTTATCAGAGACTAGCTTTTGCCCGCGACTTCGTCCTCATCCTTTTTTCTTAGGCGATATTGCTCACTTATTTTTATCGGAATTTGAATTTTTTATTCTTATTTTTAGATGTTTCGTCGGGAACACTATTTTCTTTCTGGATAAAAGGTACCCTATGCCCTTTTCTGTATCTAACGTGTATGGAAAAATTCATAATGTTCGATTGAATAGTAAGGCGCGGAAGCGTCACAAACAAACAAACTCACTTTCGCATTAGTTAGGAAATATCCTTAGGCTTACAACTGCAAAAGCTTCGTTGACAAACAGCATTGCTCATAGATGTGTTGAAGAAACTATAATAGTATATAAACGATTTTTGAGAATATTTTCGATTTTTTTAAAACAGTAAACCGAAACAGAGCATCACTCACGAGACTAACCTTTTGTCATGACTATAATAAAATTATATGTTACTAATGTCCAGTCTTATATAAGTTAATTAAAATGAATTCTGAGACATGAATATCAAATGTATATTGTTTTTGTTTTAAAAAGGTAGTAATAAGATTTACACTGTAGCCTTAATAATGCGCGTAGGTTGGAGTCATCATTAGCCAGGAGCCTCACTAATTGGATCTTCCTGCAACCAACGTACTTGGTCACACAGTAAAGTTGAGACATGCAGTAATTGATGTTTTATAATCGGGAAATTTCCTTTTTAATATGTCAATTGAATTTTTAAATTTGCACATTAGTTATTTTGAAAAAAAAAAAAAAAAAAAAAAAAAAAAAAAAAAAAAAAAAAAAAAAAACTGACGCACACATATTATTATAATTGCGACGGTGAAGTTTGTTTTTGACATTTTTACTAGTGTAGTTGCAATAAGAATAAAAATATATTACATTTTCATATCGAGGTGAAATTCCTGATGATTTTCGGCTTTAATGGTTTAAAATATAAAACCAGTAATTTGTCTCTGATCTGAATAATTATTTGTCTATGTAAAGCTGTAATATAGCTATGCTTACTAATAATATGTCATTTATATTTATGATGGTCAACAAAACACATACATATTTTAGATAGATTTTGTACGGGTCTTCATTATACCGCGAGCTTGTTGTTGCCATAACCAATGTATGGCTATGTAATGTGTATTGGCAACTGTGTTAGTTCTTGATGTATATGTACATGAAGTATGTTTTCTTAATTCTGAAACAAAACAAGTTATGTAATGTTTCTTTATGTAATTAGTTCTCTCAAGGATAAGAACATAGGCAAGTTGTTATTAGAATTATCGCAATATTTTTAATAATTGGCCGAGTTGACCATAAAATTTGGTAATATGATCAGACTTATATATATATTAGGTGTACAAATTAAAAATGTGCTATTTACATTGAATTGAGAATTTATTTATAAATAAATGAACAAACATTTAATACTCAAAGTAATCTCCATTGTTTTCGATGACTTTGTTCCATCGTTCGGGCAACTGACGAATTCCTTCGCGGAAGAAACTTTGCGGTTTTGACTGAATAAATTCATCAATGCTTTCTTGGACCTCGTCAACACTTTTGAAGTTCCTATTAACCAGGTAATGCTGGAGCGATCGGAATAGATGGTAATCCGATGGGGCGAGATCTGGCGAATAAGCCGCGTGAGGGAGAACCTCCCAGCCCAATCCACAGATGACATCTTTGGTATCTTTTGCAAAAATCGGGCGAGCATTATCATGTTGCAAAATCACTTGTCTACTGCCACTGCCAGTAAAAGGCCTCTTTTGCTATAATGCATCGCTCAAACGTATAAGTTGCTGTTGATAAAGATCTGCAGTAACAGTCGTGCCAGGTTTCAGCAATTCATAATATCCCACCAGATACACAGCAACACTTTTTGTGAATGAATGTTGGGCTTTGGAGTAGACGTTGACGGTTCGCCGGGACTCACCCAAGATTTTTTGCGTTTAGGGTTATCGTACAACACCCATTTTTCATCACCCGTAATGATTTTGTAAAGAAAATCTTTTCTTTTAAACCTGGTTAACAAAGAAATGGCCGTTTCCACCCGCCGCTCTTTGTTTTCTAGGGTCAAGTTATGCGGAACCCACCTACCTTCCTTTTGAACTTTACCAAGTTGATGTAGGCGATGTGAAATGCACATCTGAGTAACACCGAGTTGTAGTGCAAGCTCAGCTTGAGTCTGAGTAGGATCTTCTCTCAACAGTTTTTCAAGTTCCTTATCGTCAAACTTTTGTGGTTGGCCCGAACGTTCTCGATCTGAAAGATCGAAATCTCCCATTCGAAACCTTTGATACCACTTCTTACACGTCTTATGGGTTACGGCGTTTTCCCCCAGAGCAGCACAAATCATTTCTGCAGCTTCAGCAGCATTTTTCTTTAATTGAAATGCAAAAAGAATGCAGTGTCGCAAATGTTGCTTGTCGACAGACATATTGTCCACTTCGGTTTTTTATGTTATATCACTTCGTGTGTTGAAAATATATTGTTGTCAAGATCTTAATAGGATACACTTAGAAATAGCAAATGTTAAATCAATTTATGTAACTTCGATATCAAATGATTAACATACGAAATAAAAGCACCTTATTAATTTGTATACCTAATATATATGTGTACACAATGCTAATAGATCAATACTAATATTTTATTGTATACTGGATTTAAATTTAGTGTAAGATTTCTGGGTTATCTTACTATGTAGCCTATGTCCATCCTGAAATTCTATTCTAACCATTGGGGAATTTTTTTTAAATCTGATGCGTAGTTTCGAATACGTATTACATCTTGTTAAATAAATTTGCGCTAGTAATGAGTTTAACACTTTAAATTTTGTTGGCAGATTCTGCGTGGGTGACAGGTTTTACCTGTGCGAAAACAAAATACTCTGCGAGTACGACTATGAGGAGCGACTTGTGTTCGCTAATATGGCGTACAATCCACCGCCATTGGCGCACCTTAAGCGCCAGACCACTCATCTTCCGCCACCTCCGGTATGCATCATCATATAACCTCATCATATTTACAAAGTAGCTTTTACCTTAGGTGTTAAAACATTTTTAAACTTTTTTGCTGTTTTAGTTTTACCAGACTTTATTTTTTTAATTTTTTACTGGGCGAGAGGTACCCTATGTCCTTTCCTGTATCGCTGACACGTGTATGTAAAATTTCAAGAGTGACAAACAAACAAAATCACTTTTGCATTGTAAAATTAATTAGGATTTAAATTTAGACTTATAGCTCTATTGTAGCTATGATTATAGAGACAAATATCTGCTCTCTACACGTCTTACGTAAGTTTCCTGCTCGGGACTTGTCAGATTTTTGGACTCCTTCCGAGGTACGACTGAGGTGTTCCTTACTTAATCACCTTGTTGAGTCATTTCACGGTGTTCTTGTACCTTGGTTTTATTTGATATGTTTATAAAAATATATATATATATTGTTTCAGACGAGCAATGCTATGGGGGCCCTTATGAATGGCTCGAGCCGCTCAGGGGACCTGAACAACAACATGTCAGGTTCATCGCCGGCCGCGTTCGCTCCTCCACCGCACCTCAAGCCCCTAGGCCTTTCGGCGCCTAGCTGAGATTACCGCGCCTGAGACTCGGCACATCCATACGCCAAGTACCAAAACTAGGCGCCTGAATTCCTAGTAATTCGCGTGTGGATATCAAATCTAAAAAAACGTTTGGAGTGATATTTAAAACACTTTTGAGTGAGTGTTAACGAGACCAGAAAATTTGGTATAAAAAAGTATTGGACATGGAAAAAAATGTGACTAATTGTTTGTACCAATAGTCACTACGCTGATTTACTCGTACTTCTATTGTCATCATTTGTGCTAGTTATCGCTGAGGAAATGATGCTATAATTTAAATGTAAAAGTGATAGGAGAATAATATTGCCTCACTAAACTGTATCTAGACATGACTAGATCTCAAAATGTGAGGAAAGGATATCGAAAATTAATCATTGTAATTTCATAGACATTAAAAATGACATAGGTTTTTCAATTAAAGAAGGTGTTACTGATGACCCTTTTCTTCAATTGTTCTTTCCATAATCGCAGTTTTGAAGTTAAGCTGATCTAAGCCATCTAAGATTGATAAAAATGCTAGTTGCGTTTCCTTTATTACTGAAATAATAAAATCAGCTTCTAAATGACGGTAAATGACGGTAAACAATACATGTTATATAACTTTGTTGTATAACACGTCCACGTTATTTACAATTTTTGTATCAGATTTAAACATAAAACAAGATTGTACAGTACGCATTGAAGTACACGCGCGCAAATGTTATATAACTTTGTTTTATAACATATTTTGTTATATAGTCTCTCGACTCACTTTAAGACTTGTTCTAATAAAAAAATATTAAAACATTTAAAGGATCAACATTATTAATGTTTTGATCAAAATCATGAGAACAAGTTTTTAACACATGTAGCCAAGCATTAATTTGATAATATTCTAAAATGATCTCATGTTAACACAATGTGTTATTAAAAAAGCAACATAAAAAGTTTTAATGTAACAAGTGCGGGTTTAAAGACTGTCGATTCTCTGTGTATGGTTTAACATAAAGCTATCTATATATTTGAGCGATACTGTTCAGGAACTATGTGAAATTATGATTTAATAAAAAAAAATGCTTTTATGTTTAATAGTGAAGTTGTGTTCTCTTAATGTGATTTTCATATTTATGTAGATAAATTTTATACAATTTTTTTTGTATATATTAAAATTTTGTATCTATAAAGGCCTCAATCAATGTAACCTTTAGAAGTTAGAAAATAAAAATACCGCATTTAGTTTAGTTTTGTAATTAACTTGTGTTAAAGTGAGTTGTTTTTTATTTATACTACGTTCTAATGTGTAGATAGCTTTATATATTGTCAACGTAAATTATGTAAATATTAATAAACATCTTATTACCTTTATTTTATTGTTATAAAGTGCCATACAAGTGAATTTTTTAATCGAATCTAAATTTTAAATAATTTAGCGATCAAATTAGATTTTTAATATCCTAATTTTTTAATACATTTTACTTATAACAATTTCATTAATAAATATTTGGGCTTAGCCGATATGTTTATTTATCATTTAATCTGATAACTTCGTTATTTCGTTTTTGTATCGTATATTGTATATTATTGTTAAGTTTATTGTCTTTAATAGGAAACATTGTTGTAATGTTTGTATTATTTGTGTAAATAAATTTATTGTAAGTAGATTATATTATATCTAATAAATTGATTCTACATTGGTCAATATGATAAAAAAATCGATTTAAATAGTGAATTGTGTAATTTTCGTGTTAATATATGAAATAGTTCAATTGGATTAGTTTCATTAGCAATATCGAAATGAATCTCGTTATATACGGATAATTAAATCTGTTGTGTATAATTTGAGCATTTCATTAGATACTTATGCATTCCTAACGGCAAGTGCGATCAGCGATCAGCATTTGTATGAAATGATAATGGCTCTCTTCTAACCAATGATAAGACCAAAGATGTAGCTGAATAAAGCCTTGTTTCAACTATAACATTGTCTTTTTATTTCTATTATATAGTACCCTGAAAAGTGTAAAAACAGTTTGAAAATTCCAATTTTTTTTGTTTATTATATTACTAGCTGGCGTCCGCGACTTCGTCCGCGTTGAAAAATAAAAAAGTGGCCAATCCTGTGTCCTGTACGTCTAAATGTGTATCTACCAAGTTTCATGAAAATCAGTTAATTCGTTTAAGAGTTATGGAGTTATACATACATACAGAAAAAAATTGTAAAAATGGTCAATTTAGTTTCAATATCATGTATAGAGCCTATAACAAGCCTATAAACACGATATCTCTGAAAACAAAGTAACTTACTCCATGACCAACCCTTACAGATTTATTATTAGTAGGTATTGATTGATAATGGGTTTGCTTTTGGCCCGCATCTAGCTGTGCAGCAAGACCAAAGACGAGGCCTACGATGGAGCGAGCTCGCCCAGAAAATGCCTATTTACTCGAACGTTACAAAGATTTGGGTTATATGAGCTCAAAAACTCAGACGCCGAGGAGGGAGTTCCAATCCTTGGCAGTGCGTATTATGCAAGAGTATACATGTTCACACAAAAACGAGCCAATCTATACTCATAATTAAGTGTAATGTAAAAAACGTCTTTTTATTAAATGTATATCAATTAAACAATTTTATGAATAAAACTTATAACAATAAAATAATTTTTAAGATGTTTGTCTGGGCTAATATATCCAAAACGGTTGAACCGACTTTGACTGGACTATAAGCGGTAGATAGATGATGTTACAAGGAGTACCTTAGGCTACTTTTATTAAAAAAAATACTGCATTGGACAGTTAGGTATTGGATACAGTGGACTAGAATAGTTGTCATACGTGCACGCAAGCGAAGCGTGGTCGGGTTCAACTAGTGTTTAAAAAGTTCTATCCTGCAAACTTTCGTTCAATATATTTGAACGTGCGTCCTCCGTGTGATAACCAATAATTTTTGGACCACAGATAACTTTGTCGCTTGAATGACCATTTTTCCAAGGAAAATATCTCGATGTAAGGTGAACGGAAATACGAAAATGTACAATGGCGGGGTGTCTCTTGAGCAAGCAAAATGGGAGAGACCTTTATGAACTTTTATCAGTGCCATAAAAATGCCATCAGTCGTAGATGTCATTTGTTGACATTTTAGCGTTTAAATGACCTTTAGGTAACACTTTTTCTTTACAATATTCATACAACGCACAATGAAAACCATTTACCTAACCTATATTTTTACTTATCAAAAAACAAACTTGCTGTTTCTACGCGTAGTTCTTATAAACTATTTTGATACGGTTCTCACTATTGGAAAGAGAGATAAACGAGGAATGTTTTTGTACATAATGTGAAAAAAAAACATCCGTACGAATTCGATGGCGAGTCCGCTATAGGTAGTGAATTATAAACCAGAATGGAGCCTTTATATATAGAAAAAATATGACACGGAGAACGCGACTTCGTCCGCGTTGAAAAAGAGAAAAGTAGCCTATACTGTGTCCTGTACGTCTAAATGTTTATCTATGAAGTTTCATGAAAATCAGTTAATTCGTTTAAATTATGGAGGAACACACATACATACAGAAAAAAAATCAGTTTCAGTATCATAGTATAGAGCTTATAAACACGATATCTCTGAAAACAAAGTAACTTACTGCATGACCAACCTTTATAGATTTATTATTAGTAAGTATTGATGATGATGATGACTAGAATAAACAATTTTTCTGTTAAGGTACTAAAGGAAGTCGCTTTACTTCTATTGCTTATTAACATTATTACTATTATTATTAACATTATCAGAATGCAATCTAAGATTAATCATAGTTGAAGAAACGATGCCACGCCATGCCAAAAACACGAATAGGTAATCATGTTATTAGCAAATGAATCTTAAAACGCAAATGAAGAAATGCAAGTGATTTTTTATTCAAAGGTTGCCGGGCAGCCTGACTTTTTTCTTGGTGGTAGTTGGCTTGGCTACAGTCGCCTATTAGACAAGAAACGCTACAGCAAATAACCTGCCATCCTTATTAGGATAAGGGATTAGGAAGGGCTAGAGAAACGGATATTATCAGCATCAGAATCTATATACTAATCAGTTTTTTCAAATAAATTTTCAAATAGTAGTTATACGACGGATGTGCACAGAGGAGAAAAATCACCCCAATTTCCCGGCACCGCTCTCTCTCATTGTCGGCTTCGCGTACCCTGATAGAATTGTTATCGATGCCATCTTTAATTTTACCGGAGCAAACATCGTGTCTAGTACACTAAAGCCAGATTAAGTTGAGCTCTTGGTTTTATTGATAAAAAGTAAACTAAACTCAACTCCATTTTGAATTCTTACAATAAATCGTAATGTTGTTTTCTAGCGAATTACATAAAAATATTGGCGCCTTACGATTTCGTATTAAAAGAAATTATCTAAAAATGACTAATTAATAAAAATGACTTTAATTAAATGCCGCGTTATTGTGAAGCGATAGTACTCGTATTTAAATATATAAATAAAATCTAAGATAAAATATGAGAATAAACCCTACTTTGTCACGTACATATCAGCATATCTACCTTTTTTTTACAAGAGGAATGCATCATGGATTATACCGGCCTGGGGACAGACCGTTATTTTTATAATTTATAGTTGCAGAACGTACTTTAGCCTGTAGTTAGTGCTGCTATAAAGGTTGTTGAAATATTGAAACGTGATTTCGAATTTGTGCACCGCGACAAGCCCCTATAGGTACGGGCTTCTCGAGCGTGAATGGGACAATGAGGTGCGTGAAAAATAGCAGCGAACGCGACGGCCCACAAATCAAAAAGTGTAACCGTTCGACGAAAAAATGAAAATAAAGCAGAAACAAGGTAGGAAGCCGGGCGCACACCACTGATGGCTTCTTGCAATAATTTCCGCTTTCAATGAACGCGTTTTTCTTTTTCTTATCATCGCACGAACTAGGATGGTTGGAAATAAATTGAAATACAAAATTGATTGTTGACTTTTCCCGGCCGCTTTATTACTGTCACAAATAGGAAAGAGATTGAAAATTGCCTACAGACGCCGTCGACGGATTTCATCATTCGATTTGATATGTCGATGTGATAACACTTTAAATTTGTCATTTCCACCTCACATTACTGCCCTTTTTTGTTTCGGGTTGAAATGTTCACTCTCCACTACTAAAGAAGCAAGAAATTAGGTTCTTTGCTGTTTCGTCTACTTGAAATAGTTCTACAAAGAAAACCTACTCATTTACAAGCACTGTGGATATATTGTCGATTGATACCTATCAATACCTACTAACACCTTGTAATACCTATTAACACGTTCCCTGTCCAGTGTGGTTATACTGGACAGGGTACGTCCAGTATAAGTCCAGTCCAGTATTTGGATACCAAAAGGGAGTCTATGTATTCAAAATGTTGCAAGATACCAAATACAGAGTTTTTTTTTATATTGATATTCAAATATCAAAATAGTCAATGTTTCAAAGAAAAAATTTAGTTTCGCATTCTCGACTCGACATCACAGTGATTTAAATTTTTAATTTAGTACTAACGAGTAAGAAGTTATAATATGCCATTTTCAAAGATAAGATATATAAAGTCATCAGTTTTACGAGCTATTCCCTGTTTACACTCCTTAATGTCAGGTCAGAATGAGTTAACGGCAGTTGTCAGTTCTTTTCACCCTCCAGTTGGGGATCCACAGAAAAATAGCATTTTACGTCCAGAGAAATGGACCCCCGAAAATGTTTACGAAAACTCCTTATACGAAAAACTTCTCTTAAACAGGGAAGCTTGAGGGAGTTCATTTTATATTAGCCTTCATTACGCCAGGAGCTCCTATTTTTATTTGAGTTTTAATTATTAAAAGTTTTATGAACTGCTTACTCTTTTTTATGAGATTGTTGAATTAATTCCTTTTGTTGTTAACTCATTTTCTGTTATGTCAGTTCTCAAAGTTTTGTTGGATTGTATGAAAATTAATTAAATAAATAATTGTAGCTTGAATAATTAAGTCTTGTTTTCGTTTTTTTAATAAATACGAGTCCGCGTATTTAATTAATATTTATTGTGTAAGCATAAACAAATTACATAATTTGCACGCTCCCGGAATCGCCCGGGTTCAAAATAAAAACTTAAGTTGGACCAAATTACACAGTTACGAAGTTTTATCAAAATCGGTTCTTTGACCTCAAACATGTGACGAAAATTTTATATTATATACTAGTTGCCCGCGACTTCGTCCGCGACCAATTTTTTTTACATACAAACCATTCCTGATTATCACTCTATCCATAAGTGAAGACAGAATTAAAATCGGTCCAGCCGTTTAGGAGTTTAGTGACATACACACGCACAGAAGAAATATATTATAGTTTAAATATTAGAATACCTACTTACTCTGAGCTTTTCATTGGCCAGGGAATTCCTCAGGTTGGTTATTTTCGATCTATGGTTAAATAAGCTTAATATCGTTTTATTTCTTTATCTTTATAAATATATTTCTTCTGTGCGTGTGTATGTCACTGAACTCCTCCTAAGCAGCTGGACCGATTTTGATGAAGTTTTTTGTGTGTGTTCAAGGGGATTCGAGAATGGTTTGTATTGAAAAAGAAAATTGGTCACGGACGAAGTCGCGGGCACCCACTAGTATAGATATATAGCTTTATTACATTAGTGAGATATATACCCTTTATACCTATCTACTGAATTTTGAAATTTAAGCATCAATTTATATAAATACAAATACTTATACATTTCTTATTATTAGAAGAAGTTCAGTGTTTCCAAATTCGTAACTGTTGTTATGATAACTGTGCAATTATAATAATATTTATGTAATTATATTCCAAATACTAATGTAAACTTATGTAAAGTAACGAGTGTGAATTTTTACTACGTGAATTTTTTGCTATTACTAAATGAAAAGGCGCCGAGATTATTGTGCGTCCTATATTGTTAATCATAAATGAGATTCCAAACGTTTCACCGTATCTATCGACTGAGTTATTTCCAAATTTATTGTCGTCACGTACGTAGAATATCATAAAACATTTTAAAGTTAGCAAAGAGATATTTTCGTTGAATTCTCATTCGGCGCCGCCGAGCGCCGTGAGTCCGTTGTAAGTAAATTTAACTTTAAAATATGCATAACAGTTTTCCGATGCGATCCCCTTTCAGAATTTAAACACATCGAGTCGTATTAAGATACATTTCGATTCAATGCACTTCGGAAGTTCAGAGAAAACGATATGCATTATACAGACACATTTATCTAATAGAAGTTTTGTTCTCCAGTCTAGCAAACGAAGTAAGCTATCAAGTTTTACTTAAACTTGTATGTAGTCACGATAGTATAGTAAATTTTACCATTATTATTATTATTAAAGTGTAAGAACGTGAAATTTTATAAAGGGTACACGTTATTATTTGCTTTGTTCATTCTATACTAGATTCTTAAAATACATGGTGGTCTACAAGTAATAGAACTGTCAAGTTAAGAGCGGTACTGTAATTTTTACAAAATAAATTAATAAAAAAATAGCTTAAAATTGAGAAAAAATAATGTGAGAGATTATGCTCCCAAAATCAGTAATCAGTCACCACCTCAACATGTTTATAGCGAGAGTGAAAAATCTGAGAATTATATTCACTTTAGTAAATAACTATACCTAAGTACTTCAAGTGAAAACAGCCAAAGTTCCGACGGATTGAAAACTTTACACGCTCCGTAAACTTACAAATTTGCTTAAGTATTTACTGACAGCTCTTTCATAAGGCTCATTAAAGTTTACTTAAATTTCTTCTTTGAATCGAAGCCTTGTAGAGATATTTTTATAACAAACTATTATTGAATAATTCGAATTTTCCTTACAAATTAGTTTAATTACAGAAAAAATTAAAGACTTCTAAAAAATTTTTAAAACCTTTTACCTGTTAACTGAATCGCATCTACATAGTTCTTAAGGTGATTACGAGTAAAAGGAAATACATCCCTTAGAATCTCAATACACTTTTATGCATTTTTTTAAATTAAAGTATACCTTCAACACTAGGTACATGACACTTCGCAAACTATAATTCAAGCACAAAGCCAAGTGTATTTAACAGGATCTTAAGTCTTTGAAACAAATTACGGGAGGCTTGCGGACTTGGAAGTTAAGTGTACTTAACCGCGACTTGTGAAAATGTAAATTGTGTCCCGCGCGCCCGTCGACCCACAGGATTATACCGACACCGCACCGTATCTACCGCCCAACTGCCACCCACTATGCTAATTACAATGTTACTGCCATATCCACAATAAGTAAACGATACTTTAACGTATTTTTACTGCATCTTACAAGATGGAAATGTAATTCCATAATATTGTCAAATACGGTACCACAAAAATAGGTCCGCCCAATGATTCCCTTCTATTAAGGATCTATTAGTACAATTTACACGATTATTTCGTTCTATTTAAAAAAAAGTTGGTTTTGACTATATGCTTTCTTTACTGGTTTCCACTATATGCACCAAAAATGTGAAAAATATGAAAAATATGAAAAAAAATTCCACTATATGAAAAAAATTCTAAAAATCGTCTATTTAGTTTTAGTATCATGTATAGAGCATATAAACACGATATCTCTGAAAACAAAGTAACTTACTCCATGAACAACCCTTACAGATTTATTATTAGTATATTGATCTGTAAAATACAAATTTTTAAATTATATACACGCAACCTAAAAACCATACTCAAATTCGAATTCCCCCAATACGGTCTGGAAACTTGTTAATGCTATTATAGCACCGAAGGCGTTAAAGCTTGCAACCTTACTTAATTCTACTTACTCAACAAACTTCGATGTACCAACCGACGCTACTTCAAGTATTTGTTTGTAAAAACTACGTCTTTCGATAATGAATCATAAATGTCAATAAAAGTGGATCCTATGAGCATAGGAGCAAAATGCAAAAAAGTATCCTAGGATCCCGTGGGTACCTAGACGTGGGAGCCAAGTGGAGGGAGGGCATATTTCTTAAAAAAAAACAAATCTATGTTGAGAAATATTTTGTGGGAGCATCACATAATCTCCATTGAGAATATTTATTAATGAAACCAATCAATAGTATGTTATTTTTAAAGATAAGAAATATTGATTTTTAGTACACATTCGACAGATTCCGCTTTATGTGACGAAAGCAGAATGACTAATGTGTACTAAATCGAAATATTCGTCCTTATTTGAGACAAACATAATATTTGTTTTTGAAATTGCATGCTTACTGCAAAGCATTACATTAATTATAATTAATGTAAAATGTTTCTTTGTTATTTAAGTAAAAGGCTCATTATATTTTAATCAAAAAAAATATTATATTTTGCTTTAAAACAAAAATTAAATAACACAAAACAATACAAGACCAGTTAAGAATAAGCTATGAATGCTACAAACACTTTTCTTCTCACCTCTGTCTGCCATTGGAATACTTTCTTGTTGGTATTCTACATCGGGTTTTTCTTTGTTTTCTGCTTGATCCGATTCAGTTTCATCAAGTCTACGTGCATCGTTAATTTTGGTTTTAAAAGGATCGACTTTGATCTTTTCATCTACGACAGGTGCAGAAGTTTCATTTGATTCAATTTTTGGTGCTTCAGTTACCGTTGCACTTTTGCTACTTATAATCTCAATGTCGTATAATTTACTCTCCGTAGTCTCTTGCGAAGTTTCTGTTGTGGATTCTATTATAGTTGTGTTTGTAGTAGTCGTAGTCGTACCAAGTGTGGTCATTGTGGGGATAGCATTATTAGTACTGGAATTATCCCACGTAGTTGTTTTAGTTTGTTTTAATGTAGTTTTTAGAGTCTGTGTCGCGATAGTTTCTTCAGTTCGTGTCATTGTAGTGTCTTCAACCTCTTCGGATTCTAGAGAACCCAGCACCTCGCTAGTTGGTGAAGCCAAAGCATTAGTAGTTGGTACGATTAACTTCAAATTGATATCATCTGTTGGCGTATCCTTATCAGTTGCTCTGCAAAGTTTGCTGCATTCCTTTTCTTGGCATTTTCCTTCAATGCCACATGTGATAAACTTCAACCAAGCTGGCGTGTACTGATATAGGTACGGTGGTTTACAATCATTGATGTACGTTTGCAGACCAGTCAGAAAATTGTCACACACCAGAGGACCGCCACGGTTACCCTGATGAAATAAAAAACGTATATAATAAAATAAATTGCCACTTCCACGCAGTATACTGTCACTTATTTCTACTGGCAATAATATTTATACTTTTTTTCTATATTAACTATCTGTAAGAAAACTATAAACATTTGGTTTAGGCATTGCTAGTAAGGATTTTAAGCTTTTATTTCTAGTGTTGCCACTAGTTAATATGCAGTGTAAAATCACTACAAAACAAATCTATTACTTAATTTTATTTACTTAAGCACTTAAATCATAGCTTTCAGGGTGTGAATAAAGTTAGTATATATTTTTTTATTATCTAAAGTAGAAGATATGAAATAATGTTAGATATTAGACAAATTTAATACTAGTAAATCTATTTTACGTCACTATTCATCTTGCCACAATATGTTCCTAGTTTTATTACTTGTAGTACAAATGGGAAGAAAAGTCGAAAAATTAACATATGCAAGTAATTAATTCTTTAAAATGGCTAACGTTTAAAAAACAGATATAGATATATTGCTAACATCTTCTTGAAAGGGATAAATAATTATTTTTGCCAAACAGGCTATTCATATGTAATAAGTGAAACGCAATGTGAACCTCCAGTCCAATCAATAAAACAGCAAAATAAACTATTCAAAATTTAACTACGATAATACTTCGTATACATCTCACCTGACAAAAGTCTTGGGACACGTTCGCATAACTTCCTTTCTCTGCACACGTCATACTTCTGACACGAAAATTCTCACCACAATTCTCCTCTGTCCAATAAAATTGTTTCACTACAATTTCCATTAAGACCTTTTCACCTGGATAATTTGATTTTTTCTATAAAAATTAAAATAAATTTCAATTAAATATGAAACGTGTAGTAATTTTGTAGTAACATAAATGATCACTAATAAACTTTCTTACAGCATATACGAGAGAGATACAAGTTTTGTCGTTAAGCTCATCATTGGAATTATATAATGGTATCGTTTTTACTGCGGCCGTTATGTTGAAAGGCGTTAAAGTCTTCAAGAGGGAAATGTCATTATGCCACCACGGTGCTTTGTCAAGGACGACAGGGCGAACTATTTGAATAATCTGTAATTAGATAACATCCAATTAAGAAAAAGTAGTTATTGAAATTCAAACACTTCTTATTCATATTTTGCCTAGTATTAATCAATACTAATAATAGATCTGTTAGGGTCGGTCATGGAGTAATTTACTTTGTTTTCAGAGATATCGTGTTTATAGGCTCTATACATGATACTGAAATTAAATTGACGATTTTTAGAAATTTTTTCTGTATGTATGTATGTATGTTCCTCCATAACTCTTAAACGAATTAACTAATTTTCATGAAACTTGGTAGATAAACATTTAGACGTACGGGACACAAGATAGGCTACTTTTTCTTTTTCAACGCGGACGAAGTCGCGGGCGCCAGCTAGTATTAAATAATAATGAAGTCATAATTTAAAAAAAAAAACTATTCAAGAGATTGCTTTTAAAACTTTCTTCAAATTACATTTCTTCACTTACATGATACTCGTATGAATGCCAGATTCATACAGGTAAATAAGTTAAAAAAAATGGGTGTTTAAAATATTATTACAACCGCTCACCTCTCTTTCTTGTTCATCCTCGTCTTCATTAAGAGTAAAGTTAGCATCTATAGATATTGCTCCAAGTCTTGCCAGTAAGGTCTTTGTTGGGAAAGCGAGCTTATTTTCATCCTCTTTAATAAATGAAGTAATGAGCCAATCCGGTTTAAAGAGAACTCCGCTATGCATGAAGCGGTTACCAGTTTCGTCCACCACTGTATCGTCCGAATAATACACATATGCCTGGAAAAAGTTACATAATATTACAGCAAAAACCATCTGACATACTTCAGCATAATAATAATAAAATAAAATTACATACCATGAAAGGAAACCTCTCTCGCATGACATGATTTTCGCTCTCACCGTGCACTGGTATACTCAGACACAATGCTAAAAAATATCAAGCAAATTAGCAATTTGAACTATTTATATTGAAAAAAATAATGAAAAATAAAATGAAACCAACCACAACATAGAGAAATGACTAAAAACTGCATTTTTTTATTGTAATTTGTAATTATAAAAAATTACCCAAACCCTTTATGACGCTTTATGTCTTCCATCCATTGACAAATGGGAATTCAAAAAAAGAATATTATATAAAATAGAGGCAGAATTAAAACGGCCAGTGCGAGGAACAATTCAAACACAAGCGAACCTCTTTAAATGCGAATATTTTTTAAATGACTCCTTTAAATGTTGTAGTCGTAAAAAGCGAATTAGTCGAGTCACGTCCCTTTATTTTTCACCGCTATCTCCGACAAAGTTGCTACGACTCCAGTCGAAGACATTAATCAGAATCGTATCCAAGCCGAGACGTATTATCCCAATAAAGCGAAAAGAATGAGTTTGCAAATTTAAAACGCGTGTTTAAGAGATAACAGAGAGGGATAAATCGAGACAACACCTAATTATTCATGTAGGGGATGTTTAAGAGCGCGTATTAATACACTTAAAGTCGTCGTGCCTTTGAAAAATATACTTACAATATTTCTACTGAAAATATTTCTATACAAAACATAGCTTATGTTAAGAGATAGATGCCTAGCTTTGTTGCTATGACTCAGACTTAATGAAATTAATTACTAACGTGATAGGTTTTATGTACGTACATTTTAAACCTAAGGAAATATTAGGCACTAGCTAGTGCACGTGACTTCGTCCACGTTGAAAAAGAAAATATATGAGTAACATTGTTATCGCTGTGACGCGACAGTGGCGTCCAATTCTATATATTTTTAGACCATCACTCGGAAACAGTGCTTTTTTCTGGATGAAAGATACTCGTGTATGCAACGTGTATGCAAAATTTCATGATGATCGGTTGAGTATTTAAGGCGTGAAAAGGTAGCAAACAGACAGGCAGACAGACAGACAGACAGAGACAGACAGACAGTTACTTTTGCATTTATAATATTAGTATGGATTTAGAGAAACATTGAACTGCTTACCTCCAAGAGAGCGGATGACTTATAATTTTAATAACTCAATTATGTTAACAATTTTGATCTCTGTATTTTCCTATGTTTCGGGTAATTTTATAATTATTTATTCGTAAAAGTAGGTATAAGTAACCATTTCTACTTAAAAAATTCAACTCTATGTATTATATGGCAGTGTCTTCGTTATCAAGCTTTTACGGTAGCAAAATCATCCACATCACCATTGAGCTATTATTACTACGTACGTACACATCACATAACTTTGTACTACCAGTTTTTGACATGAATCTCTGTGGGAGACAATTCACTAAATTGATGATAACTTTTTCGGATAATAAAGTTTGATGCTGTAGCTACTTATCTAGTATTTACATCCAAAATGTAATTACACCACTCGATAGCTTAACGGATATATTTTTTTCGTACAATATATTATATGGTTTATTGGATACATACATATATAATTAATACGCTCGTATTCACGTATTCACGTAAAACACACGGCATGGCCGTGTGTCCCACAATCATTTTTTTAACATATTATAATAAACACAGTTTACTGTATTAAATATTATGTACACTTCGCATCACCCAATGTAGGTTATATCTGCATACCTACTTCAGTTCAGACCCTTTTTATGTTTTTTCTCTTGTGTTTGTATACTAATTTTCTTTTTTGTTTGACTAGCTAGTGTCTAAATAAAGAAATTTAAATAGTTATTGAACACTAGTAACATTAAATTGTCTTACATTTTTTCAGTAATTTCTAAATATTAATTCAACATTAAAATTTTTAAAACAAAAAACAACATTGTAAGAAAAAGGTAATGTGATGCCAAACGACTCTAAGGAGCAATCGTAATAAGACACTAACATTGTGATATCGCCCACAAATGAACGGAAACATTGCTAGCCGAACCGCTGATGTGGCGACGTCAAAACGACTTGCTCAGACTGCTATAATCGTCCAGCTTAGTTGAAACTCGCATCTTCCTGCTCATTGCTCCTCACTACCCCAAATGTGGTGCAAGCTGAAGGGGTTTTCGGTGTCTACTTACTTTGGTAGGACTATAACGATTCGAATGAGCGAAGTACGTGTTTTGGCGGCTACCCGCAATTGCTTTACACTTCCTGTGGGCTATATACGCTTTAACTTTAACTTACTTACTACGAGTACATTAACATTTTATCACAAAAAATAAAGCTGTGTAGAACAAAATCTTTTTCGCATTGACACAGATACGAGAAAACAATATTTGACGTATATCTCATTGGAATCCTATATTTTATATGTATACGCGATTTCGACCGCATTCCTGATTGTAAGTTACCCAGGTGTCCTTTTCTGAATTCTTACAGTGTATGCAAAATTTCACGGAGTTCGGTAGAGCGATGTAGTAACGAAATAGGTATAACATATACACTAAATATTTTTATTTATACAGAAGATTAGATAACATTATATTATATAAGTATAATACTCACCTTCCCTATTGTTCTTTCCATTAGAGAAAACCGTATCAACATTTGTTATAGGCCGGCTGCACACTCGTATAGTGGCATGGGAAGTAGTGAGGCACATTACTCGTCATGCCGAACGTCATGCTTCTCGTCATGCCCACCGCTCCCTGGGCAATTTAATAAATCTCATTTTACTGAAATTTTAAAAATTTAATATGTATAATATAATATTAATTAAAAAAATAGAGCGAGTTGTATGCAACTTATTAATTATTAATATTTATATAATGATTTTACATACATATAATAATTTTATGATAGATTAAGTATGATGAGCTCGACTGAGATTCGAATCCGCATTGCCGTGCTAGCAACACTTTTGTGTGTCTTATTGGGCCCTTGACCTATTCGAATTGAAATTAATACCTATCCGTGTGAAGTAAATTTCTAAAGTTACAATGTTTTAGAGAAAATAGTTGAAGCCCGTCCACACGGAGTCCCTGGGGCCCTGTTGAACCAGAGCGCTAGAAAATAAGAATGCTATTCAATTTTTACTTTTATGCACCTTTACAACTCTCAGTAGAATTACAACAGAAAGTAATTTTCAAACACATATAATTTCTATGAAATTTTCATAAGTATTTTCTCTTCATATTTTTCTTTACTGATCTATACTTATATACCTACACTAAGTAATATTATAATCAGAAAAAAAATTGTATTTTTGTATTTTTGTTTGTAATGAATAAACTCAAAAATTACTGTGCCGAATTGAAAAACACTTATCTATAGAAATATGGATTATAAGCGAGTAACATAGGCTATATTTTATACGTGACGCATACGGTCACATGCAACACCTAATAATAATATATATCTATACTAATATTATAAAGAGGGAAAGATTTGTATTTTTGTATGTTTGTAATGAATAAACTCAAAAACTACTGGACCTATTTTGAAATTTTTTTCACCTATAGAAAACTATATTATAACACATTGTGAAATTTATTAATTGCAGTTTTTTATAATTAATAACAATATTTATTTACTGACTCAAAGCAAACAGCGAGAAGACTTCTTACTTACTAAATACCAAGAAATATGAATGTCTCATAGGGTTAGTCCAACTAGTTCTACTAGTAGTTCTACGTTAGAACAGTTTGGCCAAAAAATCCGTGCATAATAATTTATTTGTAATGAAGTTCATGAATACTTCATTTCCCAGTCCATGTAGCGCTTCATACAGCTAGGCTGGTTTTACAGTGACGCTTTCGCCAGAGCGGTTGGTAAGTGTCGCGGGCCACGAGCTTTGCGTCTCTTGGATTGTTACATACTCGTAGTTTAACCAACACGCGCGGATGACTGGAGGCAGCAAACCGCGCGAATCTAAACTCGTAGAGCGGGCATTCGCGCGCTTACGGGCCGCGCTTACGACCCGCGCGGACGGTAAGCGTCACTGTAAAACCAGCCTAAGAACTTTCGGCAGTTGAGAGAAAATGTTCACGAGCGATCGTATGAATATTAAACGCTTCAAGAATTAGAAGATTTATATGACGATTCGAAAGTTGAGCGGACTTGGGCGCACTTAAATGAATGTTTAACATTATCTGCTGCCTTTTATGGGAGTTAAGTCTTTTAAAGAAGTTACGAAGAAACTTGAATGGGGGGCGGCTCTCGGGCGATTAATTCGAAGACGTGGGAAGGTGGACGGAATGCTTAATAATAAAGGGTGACAATAACGACACGATCGTTGTGTAGGAAGTTTACTTATTGGGCTCTGTTTTATGTTAATTTATTAATTCTGTATTTTAAGATTTAAATTTATTTTTAAATAACTAAAATTTCATCATATGGTATATGATTTGTACAGTGATATAGTTTTAAAGTGGTACCGAGACATTATTCATTTAAAAATATAATAAAAAATAAAAATAAAATTTTAAAAACATATCAATCTAAAATATTACGAGTCATAACGGACGCTCCTAGGATCTCCTGACACCGATCATGATGATTTGAATGTACCGACGGTTAAGCAAGAAGTAACAGAGATAGTCAAAAGATGCAAGAATGGGATCCTCAATCATGTCAATAGTGTAGTCAAATAACAAGTCTAATAAAGAAAAGGCAATTTTAGGATATTTTACACAGTATTAATAATATTCTTGTAATAAGGCTTCGGAAAATTTGGGAAAAATCCTATGAATGATCCAGACTCGTATCTACTAAATGTCCGGTGACCAGGGTTAAAGAGCTGTATGTCCTGTGGCAGGGTTAAAAAAATGAATATTTTTGTCACGCTCACATAAAGTGGTCAACTAAATGTGACGGTACACGGTGTTTTATAGTGCTCAGGTATTGATTGGGCCGCTCTGTACTCAGCGGGCACTCATTGTTTGCCGGCGTCATTTTCCGATGCCCGTCTCGCTCTATTGTTCTGCACTTTATTGAATTTGATTTACGCTCCAATTTTTGTAGGCTTCGGTTTTTATTAACTGACCTCGGTGCCGATGTAAACTTAATTGAATCCCCCGACAAAAGGCATTGAATGAAAAGAGCGTCCAGCGGTGTGCGATGCAGATTATAATAGATTTCACCAAAATTTGCACATCGGATTTAACTTATTCCATATTCGGTTTTTGCGTGGTTTCATCGTTATTTGGGTAGCGCATCCTCTAAAACTCGCGTAATCTGAGTTAATTATCTTACAATTCGGCTGAATGTAATGTCTTTTCAAAACGAGTTCTCACAATTGGAGCCGAGTCAAAGGCGTTTTCTAAAGGAATCGCAAACACAATTAAGAATAAGTTGTTGTTTGTTGAAATTGTAAAGAGTGTGCATGACGCGATGCTTCTGCGACATAGAGGCGTAACTGATATTTACTTATTAAATATTACAACTTAGGTAGGTACAATACTTTGAATGTATTTATGTATATTTTTGCATCAGAAGAACTTTTAACAAACATATTGGCTCATTTACTCCAAAGACGTCGATCGACTTCGATTGAACGCCGAAGTCGACAATCCACCTGTTGTAAATGCCTTCTTGTTTTTGCGACTCAATTCGCTGACGAAGTCGACAATCCACTTGGTGTCAAGTCATTGGGAATCTCGGATGTCTTCGACATTTTATCGTCTACCAAACGATATTGTTGTGTCGCTCGTTTGGGTATCGCAAGTCACTCTCTAACAGTGCCGTCTTCAACAGTGCCGTCAGTCGATCTGGTGTAAATGAGCCATTATACCTTCCTTGGATGTATTTTGAGAGAAGTCAGCTACGGTGTTAGCTCTGTAGCTCGTAGCAAGTCCGTAGCAGTCGTAGCGACCGCTAAGCTTATTATTATGATTGTGCCCTATACAGAGATATAAAATCAAATCAAGCGGAACAATAGCGTCGCAATTAAACCCGCGAGGGGAGACGTCTTTCGCGAGGGCTTAGCCTTTACTTGTGTGATATTTTCAAGGAATATTATAATTATTGGATGTCCAAAAAATAAAAATGTCTACAATGTATTTTAATTTAATAAATAAATAATCTATATTACAAAGCGCAAAAATTTTGAGGGAGGTTCTTATGGAGAGAAAAATTTAAAATATTGCTCGGGAAATTGCAATTGCAGCCGAGGGAGGGTCGCTAGTATTGAATGTATTTATATAATAATATTAATAATTTTAATGAAAGAAAGGCTGGCTATGTCTGCATTATAAAGGACAAGAAGAAAACAAGGGAGTTGTTTTTGGGAAAACCTTATTCACTTTTATAAACACAAGAGCAATAAGTTTTTCCATGGTGTGCTTCCGTAAATAAATGGTTACTGCTGCCATGACATTTGAACGCCATATAACCTACCATTTCAGTGTTCAGTATAGTTTTTTATAACAAATTTACTATTTAATACTTTTACTTCTTATATGTTATTTCTAAAAAAAAAATTTTTTTCTAAGAATATACAAACTAATGTATACTTATCTCCGAGTCATAAAATGTTACATCAAATTGTAGCAAACTTTGCTCCTTATTGTAAAGTCTAATGCAAACTCTCGTCTGAATACGGTCTGTTTACTTCTTTGCTCCTTTGTTTCATTCGTAACGAGCAGAAAAAGGACCCATTCAGAGCATCCGAACCTAATTACCCCACCCTCGGCTACAAAGGCGGGTTTCTAATTAACGATATTATGTCAAATAATTTGTTTGAGTCGACGTCTTATTCCGTCGAGTCGAGGATTGGATTAAATTTGCTTTTGGTTTTGTGCGTTTGTTTTGTAAAGAATAGCTGTTGAGGTGGAATAATCGTCGACCTCTTTGTTGCAGCTCAAACAGAACAATACAATGGGTGCTTAAAATATTGTTTCAAGTCAGTCTTTTACTTGAGTTTACTAGAGATTTTTGAGAATTGTTTCAAAATATTCAGTAAATTATTAACAGTAAATTTCAATTCAATCGTAATTCGATTGTAACACACTTTGGTGAATTATAAGAAGGAGGTAAATCATCATATGCAGCTTAGATGGGCAGTGTTCGAGAAGCTTCGATATATCTTCGTGTCTAAAATACCCAAGTGCCTTAAAACAACCAATATGTACCTATTGCTAGGATGACAAATGGCCTCGTAAGAAAGCTTAACGTCGCTCAACGATCATGGCCATGGAAGAGCGTTATGCTCTGGGTTACTTTGCAATTTAATAAAGGACTAAAAACATTAAAAAGAAACTCAAAAATATATTTTTGTAGCTTCAATAATGACGTCACAATACGATACTCTTCCTTTGCATGCAAGACTATGACACGCTTGGTATGGATACGATTTTATAACAACCGCGTGACGTCTTAACAGTCGCAAACGCGTGCGCCCAAGAGCGATAATGTAGCCACTTTTTGTAGTCTCGATAGACTCCGATCAATATATATTCCGATACTTACTAAGAAAACTATATACCTGCGATGTATTGAGCATACGATTTACCGATTTACTTCATAGTAATAATTCATAGAAACAGCTTGAATATTACCATACCTTCCAATGGTTGTTTGCAATGGTATTACTGTAATTCAATTTCAAACATGAATTAGAAAAAATATATAAAAACATATCATATCACGAAACATTCACTGTGCATATATGAGACCTGGCTATGAATTATCCTTTAAAATTATGATCCGCATTTACTAATGAAACATAGCTATTAACCGTAAGCATAACAATATAGTATGTCATAGATTTAAGCCGTTAGTCAAAACATGTGATTAAAGCGTCTCATGTCTAATTGCACTAATCCAATTAATAGCAGCTAATCGTAATGACAAATGTATTGTTAGCAATGACGGATCGCCGGCGACTGATATTTGGGCAGCTGACGAGGCAGGGGTTGTGAACCGTTTGTGGTGACGTCACACATCGCATCCATCACTTTGTAAATTGTACAAATCATACATACATCATTTGTTATGAGTACTCATTGAAATATTTACACAAAAATATACTTTGCAAGACTCACAACTTCTTCGCAACTTAGGCAACTATATATTTATAGTAAAAACTACTTAAAGATCTTCTAAAATATATAGTTAAATAAAATACTTGCCTATATGAATAGTTTAATTAAATAAGATGCTTTATAAAATTATTTTCAATACACACAATAAATTTGTAAACGACACGTGCATAAAATTTTTTTTTTCAAAAATATCAAGTTAGTTTTAATAAAAATCTAATTTTGTTTTTTCATGGACATATTATTTCAGTAAAAACATTCAAAGGATTTCCGGTTTTATTACATGTTTTAAATAACATATAACGACACCCTTAAATACGAGGAATATAGAATCTCTAAGCGACTTCGATTCTCTATTCGAACGAGAACATCTTCTTCTATGCACAGTGAGTTAATTATACATAATATTGGAAGTGTCTGTAGAAAATATACAGACATATCTACACGTCCAGCTGCGTCTGACCGCTCCTAATTCCAACGTTTGAACACAACGAGCGGGATTAGCAGTCATTTGAATACAGCAACGCTCGTCTCCGCACTAATTGAGTTAATATTTGGTTATCGGCGGCGCGCACTCGCCTCGCGACTAATCCGCACGAATTAATGACGCGAATTTATCATTATTAATGCCTACGTGATCCGCACACAGTCCCACCTCGTGTGTTCCGTTCAAACTGATATTCGTGTAACGGTAGACACTACTTTTCTCGCTTTTATAGGGCGGTTCATAGTGAAACACCCGGTTAAACATTTATCAATACATTATAATATTTTTTGAATTTCGACATATGTATGTGGAAAAGTATCTCTACAGTTAGGAATAAGTGCAACAAAATCCCTATCAGTGGGGATACTTAGTGGGGATAGGTGGAACGGGCGCGTATAAGGTGTATTCTTTGGAATATATACGAAAAAATTAGCTCATGCGGACAAGTAAAATGTATCTGATTACTTAATAAATATATAAATACTTAATATCTTAACAGGAACTAATAAATATAATATTAAAATTTACTGTGTGGACACTTGTGAGTCTGACATGTTATGTTTTCCCCAGGTTGCGGGGATAACCTTGTTAGCTTTTCCCCAGACGTAGTCTCCTACCAATAGGTAAGTGGACTGTCAATCTGTCTATCACGTTTGTTTATAAAAAAAAATATCAACAAAAAAATGAACTCAAAGTTACTACTAGCAAGTCAGTTTGAACGCGGCTATCGGCATTGGGGGCTAACTGTTTGGGCTATTCACTTCGACAGTTTTATGATCGTACACCGCGTTTATTTACACGTTTCGCTCAGTTATGGTTTTATAGCGTTTTTTATAGCCACTACTTCACTTTTTGGCAGCTTTAAAGGATTACGGTGTCGATATTAAAAATATGTGATTAACAGCATACATTGTGGATCTACTTAATCCTACTACGGGCGGCAGCGCACTTGCAGCACCTGTGGCGTTGCTTGTGTTATAGACGACGGTAGCTACCTACCGTCAAGTGTCAGCATTTCTGATGAGCATACCAAAAATACAGTGTTCATGAATACAAACAGCTTAGAATTGAAGACACGTTAGGTAAATTTTTTGAAAACACAACTCGATCTGGTCAAAGATTTTGGCTCTATAATATTAGTCACATATTACAGGCAAAGATTATAACTTATACTGCATCTGAGCCTCAGAGTATTTACAGAAAAAAATATATAATACCTACTGTGAGTTTATTATGACTTATATTTTCTTATATAATTGTGTGTTCTTATATTAATTATGTACACAAACTAATTTAATTTTTTTCAAAGCCTTATCATTTATATAAGTAAAAACATTGGGCTACATATAATCTGTGCTAAGTCAGAAAAATCTTAACTATTGTGCAATATAATTTTAATACTAGAAACTCAGTGTAGTGAGAAAGTTATAATTTGTCACTTTGTTTAGTTCCAAGCCTTTATAAATCAGCTAGGTACTATTGTAGCTATGAAGTCCATTATTTAGTATCACATAGCATTAGGTACATATGTTAATGACTTCAGGATGCATAATGACGTCACGTGTGTCCTGAAGCCCGCAATTATAGCCTGATTAGAGCACAATTAGGCGGTAATCACTGATAACAGTTGCCGGTGATCCGGTCCTAGGAAGCCAGCAGACTGCTAATATGTGATTAATGTCTATTGTACTGCAGTTTGGAGACATTTGACATTATTGAAGGTTATTGACAATAAGCAACTGTGATTTATTGGAGACATCTGTTAGTCAACAATGAGAAAAGTATTTTTGAACTTTTTGGATAAAACACTAGAAAAAACTAGAACTAAAAAAAGCGCAGTTTTGTCGCCTATGTACAAAAACGAAGCAAAGATATATGCAAATTAATCGGAAATTGCAAATAATTTTCTGTTTTTATTTTTCTATTAACTAGAGCCCAGAAATAGGGTGTGTTCTTAGTTCAGTTTCTCAATAAGAATTGTTATATTAATCTAATATTAACGTAGTAGTAAATAGCCCTATGAGTAGGATGTAGTTGCAAATATTGATTATAACGTATGTAAGGGAAATTGAGTCAATACAATTTTATTTTCGTTCAACTTTTTAACCGACTTAAGAACAATTAACACAAAAAAAAATAACATTTATCTCTCTCTTACATTACTTTATAATGTACTAAATCATAATAACATAATAAAAGATAATTATGTTGACTGACAGAATGTTAGCTATTAATCTATTTAAATACAAGAGAATGAAACATTGTTGTATTCGTCTGAATTTGTTTATCGCGCGTCGGCAGCTACGAGTAACGCTGTTATTTGGATCGGTGAGCACATCAACACCGACTGCTTCCTTCTGCTAATTTAGACTTAAGCCCCTTTATTAATTTATTTTATCCAATTATATATTTTAAATTAATTTTTGTTTAAAAGTTGAAATATTCGAATATTTAAGACAATTAATTATATTTTTTTTAAATATATTTGTTAAAAAATTTAAGTAGGGTTGACTATAATTTTAACATTTTAGATGAGGCTGAAAATATCTTATTTAATACTAGTGACTATCCCGCCGGATGTGCGAATTGCCGGGGTGCAATTTTATGTACACAAAATTTCCTCTGTATTACGACGACAAACGACGGGTACATTCTTGGAACCTGGTGGAACTGCTTCAGTACTGGCACGTCTGGAATTGGGAATAGAAGGTGATGAAAAAAAAAATGTAAAATAAAAATAAACGGAGAAAAAAGTGAAAAATTTATAAAATTTTGTAACAAGATAGCTGAAACAGCAGTCAGGTTAAACAGGACAACATAGCCACTATAATGTAAGTTTAACATATAAAAGAAAATACAAGGTCCCTAATTATTTTAGGGTTTAAGATGAAAGAATTGGTTTAATAAATCAATGTAATAAGTATAATAAAAATACAGCGTAATAATAATAAACAATATTGTAAAATAAATACACCACTCGTAAGGGTGGATTAGCTCTTGGGGGAAAAATATTACGATCGAAAAACAGAAAATGGCACCAGTATTTTTAAATCACTGGCCATAAAACAAAGGTTGATCTCGGATGAACGTCGAACCTGCTCAGACCTGGCTATAGATCAGTGTGTGTTTAATTAATTATTGTTAGGGTGTAGCCAGATCTACCAATAGAAACGATTGGATAGAATAGAATCAATTCAAAAGTTCAAATATGTGTTAATTCTTGATAAGTGCAATAGCTCATTGGATTCGAAATGATGTCACATAAACAAATGCCAATTTTGTATCTAAATTACAATAAAAAAGCATTTATTTTTTCGCTAATTACTCAAAATAAAAATAAAATCTATTTCCGTATCTCTCTCAATTATTTTTTTTAAGTTTATTTAAAGTTTATACAATAAGTTTATTTTTTAAAAATTAGGCTAATACCTGTTGTTTTTTTGCTTCTTGGAGCTCTTCTTGGTACAAACCTATACACTAGCTACACGCTCCCGGCTTCGACCGGGTTCAAAATAAAAACTAGGATATCTTTTAAGTTGGACCAAATTACACATAGTTACCTACGAAGTTTTATCAAACACGGTTTAGTAGTTTAGTTTTAAAAACAACATTTAAATTCAAAATTCGAACTATGAGAATCATTAAAAATATTTTTTTAATCTTTATTTACATGTATATCCGAAATTACATTTCATATTACATTTATCTAGGTATATGCTTTGGTAATTTTAAACATAACATCCAAGAACTTGTATAAATTTATTTAATAATTAATTACTTTAATCCGGTTAAGTCCACGTTTACTCTACAATTTAGCTGAAGAATTCAGACGGGCGTTCTAATGCCAATAATTTTCTCAAAGGAATTCTTGTCATACTATCTCCTTTGTAGCGCTCAGCTAACTCGTTCGAAATTTCTGGAAATGTTCTTTTTAAATTTCTGAGATACCTTTGCATTAAAGACGTTGTTTTGAACTTATAATATTTGTTTGTTCTATTAGCCGAGGTGAAAATAATCTAAATATCTTATTGGTATAATTTTTATTTGGAATATTAAATTCCATTCTACTAACACGTCACATGATTTTATTTAGTTAATAAAGCCACATCTTTATCAATAAGCACACTTTTTTTAAGAAAGCTATAGAAGATAATATGCTTATTAATGTTTAGCAAACAATAATCTGTTTCATAATTGTTGTTCTGTTAGTGCATTTACTCACTATTAATGACAGACAATTTAAGGCGCCGTTTTGCAAGTTAAACGGAACATTTTGGCGAGACAAATAAATTTTAAATTCGTATCAAAGGTAACAAATTACTTGATAAAGTGTCCTTAACAACGATACTTTAAGGTGGCCACGCCCACCTGTCACGCGTTCTTCCTTTAGGCGAGGCGGGGTCGGCTCAGTGGGCGGGATTTATCTCAGGTAGGCGTTAGCCCCGCCCACCTTGCATCCACGCCCACGCGCTGAAACTTCAGTATCCAGCGAAGCGTCGCTTCGAATGATACTCTCAACGTACATAAATTAAATACACTGGATCCCAATTACACAAGTTGTCATCTGAAGTTGCTTAAAAATACTTAAATATAAATTTTCCTTCCATATTTTTAACGAAAGTAATGGGTATCATTATAAATTATAAATCACTTCCAATTGTCAAAAAATACAAAACAAATAGTCATATCTTTTTTAGTATATTATAAGCTTATAAAGTAATTTTAAAAATTAATTTATTAGCTATCATCTTATGATATACCTAGTATTACTTAAATTAGGCTTACAGAAAATGAAAATTTAACGAATTTAAACTTTCTTTAGTTATGTTTCAAATAAGCGCACTCTCTTTAATTAATTTATTAATAAAAATATATACTAGTTAATGTAACTTGAAAATGTCTAACATTTTCCACTCATATCTAAACGAAGCACTAATTACTTATATAATTTTGTTGCATAATTCTTCATTTGATATTTAAGTTGAAAAATTAAGAAATTTTTTACTTTTTTAATTTTGTTATACGTTATTTTGTAAAGATCGTCAAGATATGCAGGCAGTTATTTGACTGTATGTGGCTATCGTCACAGTACCTGGGTCGTACAAGCAACACCACAGGTGTTGCAAGTGCACTGCAATAGGATTAAGAATTAGGTGATTAGGAATGGATAGGGCATTCCTAATCACTGGCATCCTTTACTTACTCACCGAAATGTAACAGTCACACGCTGTTATTTCACGGTAGTCTTCTATAAGGAGGTGGTTCTGCCACCAAACGTGTGGTCCAAGTAACTGCGAAATGTGTCCTTCCTATAGAATTTTTTATGAAAACAAAGCCACAAATTAAAATAATTATAACAGAAACATAAATTTAACCAATATACAAACATTATTTTTGGATTCCAATTCGAAATGTATATAACTTTCTAAGGATATCAGTGAATTTATTATTGAATTCATTATAAACTATAGCTGGTGTCCGCGACTTCGTCCGTGTTGATAAATAAAAGAAATAATAACGCCTGACAAATTGGACATGACAGTGACACAAAATACGTAGAACTACGCACAACATGCGACGGAAGATATCGCATCTCGCTCAATAAAAATGTTATAAGTGCCAAAAGTATTAAATATTAATTATTCATAAACTACAATGTCAAATGAAAAATTAATACATACTTAGAGCATTAGATAATCTGTGAAGTGAGATTACTGATACACTTTTAGCTTTGTAATGTGTGTCATTTTGAAAATAAAACTAAAATCGATGGAAATGAGAGTTCACTTGGTGATTTTTTTCTATCGAGAAAATTTCATTATATTATGTTTTCTGCCCGAGTCTTCACTTTCATTTATAATGTATTTATCTATTTTGAAAAAGTTTTTAAATTGGACTTTGTTTACTTATATAAAATTCAAATCTAGGATTGGCTATTTCTCTTTATACGCGCCCTTAAAAATTCTTGTCATAGGTAGTTTCGTAGATTATTTCCTATATACAAACAAGCTTTACCTCTTTATAATATTGGTATAAAACATAAATTAATTGTAAAAATCAAACATTGCAAACATTGTAATATAAATTATTGTAAATGAATGTTTCTTACTCACAATATGAACAACTCCATAAAGTCTTAAATATTCAAAAAGAATGTTGAGGTTCAGTGTTTTATGTGTTTTTATCGCTGGTCATAATTCATTTTTAATCTGCGGTGATTAATTAAGAAGACAGAGCGGGAGGCTCGCTGCACAGTAGACATCACAACGTCTTTTAGATATTTAAATGAGGCTACACAGGGACGAATCTAATCTCTTTGTTTAGAGCAAAGCGTGTACTCGACCTTTAAAACATGTAGAAAAACCTTTAACAATAAGGAAAATATGCCATTCCGCGTTATGTAATCTACTTTTTATTTTTATTTATTTGTATACGGGATAGCGAGTAACCCCAAACTATCTGATGTTAAGTGAAAATATAGAAGATGTGACAAAATCTTGAAGAATTTTCTTGAAGAGTCCCAAGTTCTATATATTTCAGCTTTACGAGTAACCTTTGACCAATCATCTTCTTTTCGAGTAATAACGTAAAATATAAACACATTTTACGTAAAATAAATAATAAAACATTACGAATAAAATATATATCTATTTTTTGAACGTAGATATTATATTATGTACTTTTGTATATTCAAATAATTATAATATATCGCTTCTTAAAAACTAAAGGGCCAAAAATCAGAATTACACTTTTTACAGGAAAGCTAATCGAAAAAAATAAGTAAATTATTTTTGTCTATTTTTTTTCTTATTATATATCAAATATATGCATATTATACATCGTTAGAAGCGTATTTTTAAATAGCATTAAATGTACTTCATAATAAACTGAATACTAGAAGAGATATAAGCATATAAGTTACTTTTGAATATATAAAAAAATGATCAAAATATACTAAATATGGAATAAAACAACAATAAATATTTTTGCAACATACAATATGAAGGACTGTGATTGTATTTTTGCAATAAAAACATTTTTGGATTTTTTTTGTTTTATTGCCCTTTAGTTTTTAAGCAGAAATTGATATGTAGCTACAGCATCAAATTATATCCTCCGATTTTGTTATCATCACTTTTTTGAATTGCCTTACAAATAAATAAATAAATGCCTGTCTTATTTAATAAAGAAATTTTTCGACAGTAAGAAAATGAAATAGTTAAATAAGAATTTATATGAAATAACATACAAAATGATTTCAAATGCGTCCCCTCATTTGAAATTAGCAAACGTAATTCATTAACCGTTTGCAAAGATTGCACTAAGTCCTTTATTTCAGTGCGGGCTCACAGCCG
The DNA here is from genome assembly GCA_945859745.1 of Synanthedon formicaeformis. Classification (NCBI taxonomy): domain Eukaryota; kingdom Metazoa; phylum Arthropoda; class Insecta; order Lepidoptera; family Sesiidae; genus Synanthedon; species Synanthedon formicaeformis. The sequence continues at coordinate 9,876,039 of OX243957.1, forward strand.
AGTATTTTTTAATTCCCCGAATTAACATTGTCTTGCGTTGATTTATGTGGTGGCGCTGGGCGGCTTGCAAATAGACCGAGATAATGGCCCTTTTTTAACACCTTAATTAAAACTCGCTACACCTAATTGATGAGAAAATATACTTAACAATCTTTGTCTTCTTAATGTTTTTCAAAAAGATTTTGATACTTAACATCTTACTTTAACATAGTCCGTATTCTTTTCTTGAGTAATTTTTCATTGATAACTAAGCGCCTGTTTCTCAAACGTCAAGTAGGCCAAACTGTCATTTAAAGTCACCGGTAACCGGGGATAATGGAGCTGATATACCTTTGTTTGTACGGTAAACGTCCCAAATACTAAATAGAAAATAATAATAAAAATTTGGCTATCGAATGATGCAGTTAACCGAGTGCATAATTCAATATAACAGAAAATGATTTCTAAAAGTAACTAATCAACACTTTACATGTAGTTTGTGAAAGAGGCCCTTACAGTACAAAAGCTTGTGTTAGCTAGTTAGTAACTCCAAAACCTATTCCTTATTTGGGGCGCCAATTTAGTGTTGGAAAATTATTCTTTTGTTTAAGAATATATATATCTTTTGCTTATATATCGACGAGGTTTAGAAATATTGTTTATATGGCTTTTGCCCGTGGTTTCGTCTGCGTGTTTGGAGAAGAATACTTTTTTCATAATAGTATTTGCCCGCGACTTCGTCTGCGTCCAATCGCTACCAAACTTCACAGGAACACCCGCTGGACTAACCTGAAGATTGTCTGAAAGTTTCATCAAAATCGGTTCAGCGGTTTCGGAGTCTATAGGGGACATACAAACACTTTTATATTTAAGATGAATAGTAGATTTATATGCAAAATTTCATGATGATCAGTTTAGGACTTAAAGATAGAAAGCGTAACAAACATTAAAAAAAAAACAAACTCACTTTTGCATTCATTATAAATTAGAATTGGTATCACCTGAAAATATTACCTCATCCATCTATATCTGGATTACAGCCGTCTGAGAAGGTTTTAGTATTTCCCGATAGCCCACCACCATAAATAGAATGTCGGTGAGTTAATGTGCGCGATATAAGGTCGGTCGGGACCCATCTCGTTCACTCTTATCTCGAACGTAATAGGCAGACGCCCGCCTCACTTGTTCCGAAGTTTTCAGGTTGCACAAATTTCACTTAAAATATAATCCACTATGACAAGACGTTTCTTAATCTACTCTAATATCAGATACGTTTTTTTTGTTTGTATAACACTCACAAGCTACCTATATCGCAGACGTAGGACGTCCTGTGCTATTGTCTAGCATCCCCATAATCGATAATATAACATGTCATTATATCATCGATTATTATTACATATTATATAGGTATAATAATGTATCGGCATGTATATGTCGGCGACCGATCGTATAATCGGGCAATTCGTGATGTGCCTAGGCAGTTCGTGATATGGCGCCGTTTCATGAAGTTCCTAACTAATATAGAAAAAAGAAAGAAAGAAAAACTGTTTATTTATTTATTTATTATTTTATATATTAATTTATAGAAAAGTGTACCAAAATGGTCTCCGCTCAGCATGTAGTCGTAACATAATCTACGACTCTGATCTTCCGGGGATGCCGTTTTATTTACATTAAAGTACTAATTTACAGTTACATAATACACTATAATAAACATATTTGTAATTTATATAACAAATATGATTATTATAATCAAATGTAATTTGATAAAAGCTTTTTGCAACTTCATGAAACACCACCATGATATAACGATCTGCCTAGGCACATCACGAACTGCCCGATTATATGATCGGCCGCCGACATATTTATAATGGTGATTTAATGTAAACGAATTTACTAAACAAACAATTTTATTATTCCAACTAAAATTTTGCAATATGTAAAAATTTTTGGTAAATTTAACTGTTGCAGAACAAAGCCACCTGCGCGTGTAATAATGATTTAAACATGGTGGAGTTCTGTTTGCTAATTAATTGCTGCTAAATTAGCATTTTCATCGGCGACGATTGCGCTGCGCTGATCCGTGGCGGAGGCATGGCCGAGTCAATAATGCCGGGTCAACCGACTACCGGGGGCTTCAATTTTGTTCAACTATTACACAATTTCATTTTACATTTACCTACCTTCACGCCAACTGACTTGTTAGTTATAAATGTTTTAAATTTATAATTAAAGTACGAACGTTTTAACATATTAATTCAATTCGTGTATGAAAACATTGTTCATAGTGATATTTAATTTGTAATAAGCTTAATGCAGTTGCCACTCTCGTATGGATTATTCACACAAAATTATTCGTTTAAATTGAACAATACTATACTATATATCAACCATATTTAACTAACAACAAGCTTTTTACTGATTAATATTAACTAATATTTTATTAAAAAAACATGCATGGACCTTAATAAGCGTTTCCTTTTAGTAAATGCTCATAAGTGTCATTCAGCATATAACTATGGTAGAGGAGACATTCTATATTTATATCTATGTCTATTACATTAGATTTATAATACAGGGTGTGGCCTGTAATAAGAGCAATAAATTTAAACGATGATTCTATAGAGTATACCTAATCATAATGCTCCAAAGTGCTTATACTTAGATATAGCAATCCAAAGTTACAATACATAATCAATGAATTTCATGATCCCCTAAATTGTCGGTTATCATATATATAGGCTTATTATAGGCCACACCCTATATATATTCTATTTTTATAGATGTAAGATACAATCGGCTAAAATAAACGATAGATCTGTTTTCCACTAAGTTTAAAGTCTACTTTAAAAACACTTGCGTACATTTTAATTGACTGTATCAAAGTCAGCTAATTTGGGCCCTTTTGGGCCTATTCAATAGGGTTTCCTACATCTCAGTTTCATTTATTTCCTAACGAATTAATTGGCAGAGAGCGCGGCGTTTAAAGCTTCAGCCCCATCGACATACAGTTTAGCAAACACACGAGCACTCGACTGCTGTGTGTACTCTAAAACTTCATTCTAATTATGGCGTATTCAAAGTGGGCTGCCAATTTGCCGCAGCTTGCGGCCACGAGCGCTCTCCGCAAAAACTCTAATTAAGGTAAATAATGTTTATAATTAAAATAACACTCGTGGCTCTCAGGGCACGAATCAAAGCGAGATTTCGAATAGCTGGCGCGTGTAATTACTCACTTCACTTTAAGGGAGCTATTTGCTCTGAACGCTTTCTACGTGTCTTCCTTCTCTATTTCTATCTATCATAAAGAATTTTGAAGTGAAAACTTCTGTAGGCGGGATTGGGCAGTTTGTATGGTTAATATGGTAGGGTAAAACACTGAATCCGTATTCACTGTTTTACCCTACCATATTAACCATAAAGCTCAGCTAAGTTGAGCGAAAGGCTCAGTGACGCTCATTGACGCTCAGTGACGCTCAGTGACACTCAGTGACGCTAAGATAGAATTCTGTCAGATTCATTTCTGACATGCAGTTAAGTGGCAACGGGCTATCTCTTCCTATTTATGTATTTAAATTAAACAATATATCTTCCTAAATGTGTTTTCTAACTGTGGTCGTCGTAAGAAATCTCAACGTCGCTCAAAAAAATTTGGAGAGGGCTACTTTTAGACTCACGATTACTCTGCGAGTCACTTTAGATCACTATTGAGTCGTTCTCTCAGACCACATTTCAACACATTAAATAACATCAATACGTTCCATATTTTATTTTTTTATCAACAAAAAATTTAAATTAGAAAAATTCTTCAACTTAATTTTGTAAATACAGTATCATTAAGACAATATGTGTTTTCATAATAAACTTTATTCTACAATACTTTTGTATATTAGACAAAATATATCTACTGTTCGCATTTTATGTACACCTAATTACCAAGGCAAACAAGTATAGGACAACATTGCAAACGGAAATTCAGTAGCAGACAGAGTCCGGTTGAGGGAGGCTGCGAGAATGCTAATTAAGAGGACATAGAGCACTAAGCATACTAATCGAATTTAGGTAGAAACAATACATTATGACTAACTTTAACAGTTATTTACTACTGACAGGACTGCTTAAAACTTTACATGATAGAGTTCTTATGGAAACTAAAGTCACCAGGCAACTAACAAGACCTTATAGAAACGCATTTAACTAGACGAAATGACGAAAGATAATAATCTATCTACACACAGTAGATTAGGATTAGGTATGGTTTGGATTAAGAAACTTCGGAATGGATTCTGACATTCCTTAATCGGTTATTCAAGTTCGTCTTTCTGCGGTTATTGGCATCAGATGGGTGATCCAGCTTATGACTGAGAAACAAAATGGCGCATACAATATATAATAAGCTTAGCGCCTCTTTCACAAACGTCAAGTAGGCCAAACTGTCATTTAAAGTCACCGGTAACCGGGGATAATGGAGCTGATACACCTTTGTTTGTACGGTAAACGTCCCAAACATTAAATAGAATGATGCAGTAAACCGAGTGCATAATTTAATAAAACAGAAAATGATTTCTAAAAGTAACTAATCAACACTTTAGATGTAGTTTGTGAAAGAGGCCCTTATTGTAATATTTCTAAAAAGAATGTTGCTTGAATTGCACACCAATTCACATTACAGTCACGTCACGGTTAACGTGAGTAAAAACGTAAACCTGTATTTAAAAGTAAAAGGCAAAATACATTTCAGTATGTCTGAAATCACTTAACTAGCAATAATTAACTTTATTTACATTTTGCCTTGAGGCAATTGCAGCTTACCCTTTAATTAGGTCCGATACACACAGAACTCAAACAAAAGCAACTAGGAGTTTAAAAAAATTGTAAAAAATAATAAAATATAATTAATTGTAAATAACTTTTACTTAAATAAAATTTACTGTGATCTTAATGTTCAATTATTGGGTACATAAAAATTCAAATTAAATAATAAATTATATAAATATTATGAAAATATGAAAAAATTATGAAGTCTAATTTTTAACAATATTTCTTCTGTTGTATATGATGACAAATATATTTAAAAAAATATCTTTCACATTACATTGTCATTGATCCAAAATAGACAGTAAGTAATTTTCTAATATTAGAGATATTAGAAAATCAACTGTAGATACACTGCGCACGAGTGGTCAAAGTATAACTGTGGTACTACTGAGGAAATGGACACTTGGGGTTTCATTTTCTAAATAATGACAATAACATTTAAAGCAGCTTCTACTAATATCAAATAAGTAAGTAACTAACATATTTGTCTTATGAAGAATGTACTTATTTTCCATTTTTCGTGCATTATCTATCCTACTCGTATTGCATTTTTATTACAGTTTGTGTAGAAAATTACTGCAACTCGGCACTGAACGAGTTGATTGTGTATCAAACACATCTACTTGTACTTTAGCCAGAGTTGTAACAAGTTGTAAAGGTGAAAAAATAATAGTTATTTCACTCCGAGTGTGCTTATACCTCAACTCGGCGGCGGCGGGTGGTTCCGCCGGGTGTGTAATTAAAACCATCCTTTACTGATTTATCGCGTCCACAATTTATTCCTTTATCTTTGTTCGGACCACTAATATATCTTTATTCAGTGGAGCTCTCTAGATAAAATTAGCGAATTTGTTCGCTATTCCGACTTTGCCTTCCCCCTGAAAGGGTTACCAGATAATATTTTCGAGGTTTTACTATGATTTATGTGCGTGACTTGCTTGTAGCATTCCTTTTTGTTAACTTTGCTTAAATTCTGTGGGACTGGTATTTGCTAATTAGGATAAACTGTTTCTGTCTCATAATGGGTTATTAACAAAAAAAAAATTATAACTACATTTAATAAATATTGTTATTAAATAAGAAATCTGATAACTGTGATCATCTACATATATGGGTGGGAATCTTTTATAAGTTAAACCATATTTTAAATTATAAAAAATATTACTATTTGAATAGGTTCTTTTATTTTGTATTGTAAAACTTATTATTTAAAAAAAATTCATTTTAAATAAAATTTCTACAAAGTTCGTATTGAAAATATATTATTATCGTTACTGACTGAATGTGGTGAAACGGTTGAAACCCGCCCCTAATAAATCTAAAGGCGATTCATTACATTTTTCATAAAGCCGGCCATGTCGCCGAACCCATTGCTCGATAAGAATTAATAATTCACAAGTTTACGGTGTTTAGTTAGGCTTTGTTGCATGGCGGCGCCATATCGTTGCAATCTCAGAATGGCACCGCATTATGCATCTGAATATAAAATACACGTTTTGCAGTAACGTAACTACTGCTAAAATATTTAATTATAGACTATAGAAAACCCGTACAAGGTTATAAAAACAGTATCTCATTGGTTGATTGGTTAACTATAGAACCCTTCTCTGCGAGCTTGGTGTGCCTAACTTTTAGATCTAATGTAAATCCCTCAAGTCTAATAGAGTTACTCGTATTGTGGAAATTATAAATCGGAATGGTCATGCAAATAAATCATTTTATTGTCACATAGTTGAAAATAACTAAGAAAATATTATTCATTTTAATCAATGCATTTAATTTAATAATTTGTAAATTTAAGTTTTGTTGAGATTTAAGAAATTTGTTGACAGAGAATAAATACTGCGTTTCGCAGTCATAAATTGTAAGAAGACCACCAAAAAATAACATCATTTCTTGTGCTTTGGTGTCAGTATAAGGGATGCCAAAACTAATTATCATAAAATGTTAAAATAATAATAAAAAACAGTTCAACAACTAAGTAAGTACTGTTTAACATTTGTATGTAATTTGCTGGAACACAGGTAGCTCTGGTGGCGTTGTTATGACACCTAATATGCATTTAGCACGCAATTCCGTGCTGCTCATTAGATCTATAGCAATGATTTGACAGAACTGGCTCCGCGTGTTAACTTCTATTTCCATGAGATTGATTAGTTAAATGCGCGCTGTTCTGTTATCAATGCAAAAAATCTTAGTGTTTATACTATTATTAGCGAATCTAATTGACCAAGGGTTATTAAGTGTTACGTGTCACTTGGAATGTGTCATATAAATTTCACGTAATAAGTTACATCGAGTTTTCTCTATTGTTGGAAATTGGCAAAATAATATTGTTTTAATATAGAGGGTGACAAGCAAGTTGACCACCACTTGTTTATAGGTTAATGGAGTGCAACCTTGACCTTGATAAGTTACCGGGGGTGGCGATGAGGCAACGACTCTGGCATGAAAGACTTCTATTATAACTAAGGCGGGGATACATATGCCAGTAAATCGGGAAAGTAGCTGGCATGAAAGTTACTGGCATGTACGAGTAACTAGCACACTGCGGATACATTTGCAAGTGGCTGCCCTTGCATGCCAGTATTACCATCGCGTATACACAAAGATTTAAATCGAAAGATGCGGCGTAATCTCCTCTCGCCATACTAAAAACACACCAAAAATTCTTAACAATGGGTTGGGCGCAGGCGCTCAACCCAACTACAGTTGCACGCCAGCTACAGTGAGTGACGGTCGCTTGTTGAGAGCGTCGCTATCGTCACAGTCACGTTTGAAGTAGGGAATGTGTTGTCTGTGTTTATAAGTGTGTTTAGACAAAAGTATATGTATTTTATACATTGGTCTTTAGTGTAATGTATGTTGTATTTTGTAACACACTTTCGCTAGTAATGCCACATCTCTCGATTTAAATCTTTGCGTATACACAGTTTGGCAATTTGGAAACCCCCCGCGTCCTCCCTCAACGGGCATGCAAGTAAAACAAATGTTGTGTTACCTACTTGTATGCCAGTTACAGGCATGCCAGTTAGCGTATACACATGACAGTAGCTGGCACGTGCAAGGAGCTGGTATGCTAGTGTGCAAGCTACGGACATGACTGTGTATCGCCAGCTTAAGGTAGACGAGGCATACACACCAAATCTTCGATATTTTAAGCGGAGCTAATTCACACAGTTGCACTCAGTGACCTCTAGAGCGCTGTGCGTAACAGTCGTATACGGAAGTGCGAAGTGTCATCTACACTAATATTATAAAGAGATAATATTTGCATGTTTGCAATGACTAAACTCAAAAACTACTTGACCGATTTTGAAAATTCTTTCACGTATAGAAAGCTACGTTATCAGCGAGTAACATAGGCTATATGTTTTAAAGTTACGCAGGCGAAGTCGCGTGCAACAGCTAGTGCGTAATAAAACGAATTAAGACTGTATTAATCACTGAAAGTCTAAAAATTTCACCTCATAAGAACAATATTAGTTGTACCCACCGTAATATAGAGAATTGATGCGTATTTTCATAGTTTATTGTTTACTAAGTAACTTTCGCCCGCGACTTCTTCCGGGCCCATTTTTTTATGTGTTAAAACATTTATTCAATCTTAATTTTTTTCTTCAGGCATTGAATAATATTTCATTTTTTTTTCTAAATAGAATAAAATCTAACGTTGTATTAATTTGTATGGAGTTTTCCTTAGAAAAAATCCCCTCAAATATGATTTAACATAATCTTATTCAGTTTACAGTACCAATTATTAACAAATTGCATTCGAAATATGTTCTTCAAAAATGATATGTATCTAGCAATTGTTAATTACGGCTCGTGACAGTTTTAAAAGTTTGTTAATTTGTGTCGAGCATATCGCCGCGGGCCACTCGGCAACATTTCATTAAATGCCGGTTTAATTACACTTTTCACGTGCATTTATTTGTATGGTGCGTTATTACACAAAAATGTGATTATTTATAAAGAACAATGTGTGTCTCAACTTTTTTTTATTTGACTACAAAATGACTAAGGGCCTCTTTCACAAACTACAAGTAAAGTGTTGATTAGTTACTTTTAGAAATCATTTTCTGTTATATTGAATTATGCATTCGGTTTACCGCATCATTCGATAGCCGATTTTTTTTAATTATTTTCTATTTAATGTTTGGGACGTTTACCGTACAAACAAAGGTATATCAGCTCCATTATCCCCGGTTACCGGTGACTTTAAATGACAGTTTGGCCTACTTGACGTTTGTGAAACAGGTGCTAAGCATAAAATTATGAATTATTTTTTTTATAATCTTTATTAAGTATAGGCTTTTCATAAATGGATAATTGTCTATATATCATTAATAGGACAACTTCCTATCACTGTCCGACAACAATAACGTTCAAATCTTAAATGTACTTTTAAAAGAAAAATTAAATGCCTATGTTCAAATGTCAGTAGAATGTTTATGACGAAGTTTATATTTCTTACAATGCAAATATAAAGATTTTTCTTATTTAAAATAAACATTAAACAGTTTTTATTATAAAGTATAATAGTATTTTTTTGGAAAACATTCACAGTGAAACATTTTTATGTATAATTTAATTTATCATACTTTTTCGCATATTTCCGATTTTGTATAGATGCATTTTTATTTGTAATTAAGAATAATATTACAAACTTTCATCGTTTATCACACTTTCTATTCTATAGTGATTTGGAAACAAACTATTATTTCGTCAATTATATTATTCCTTAGGAAAAAGTTAAATTTTTAAGAAATATATTTCAGGCTTCTCCTTTAGGTATAATTCAGAGTACGTTTAATAAGTATGAAAATCGTTCACATTTTCAAACAGTGCAGTACGATTGAACGCGGAAGTACAAAAAATGTACTTATTAAGTACATATTTGACCGGCAACGGTCCATTAATCAATTTTTGCATTTTTAATTCGTCCCTCATTATTCGCCCGTGAATTTCATTCCCACTGTTGTTTCAACAATTTTAAACTCGGCTTCAAAACGCACATTTTCAAGTAATTTACAATTTATCATGTTCGCCGGCGAATGAGCAAATATTTTTCGTTTGTTAAGCCACTTGTAATTAATGTACGTTAACATTCAATTTAATTATGCGGTTTGCAATTTGTTTTATCTCCGCAAAAGTTATTTTTTAATAGGTAATTTTATAATTTAAAATCTCATTTACTATTCCAATGAAAAACCGAGGGGCAATAATTACAAAAAAATAAATTCATTGCTAAGTCACTGGATCCTATAATTATAAAAAAAAAGACTTTTACTGTTCTCATATTATTGAACAATGCAGACTGTAAGCGAAAAATACGCACTTCACGTTTTCCAATTTTGAATATATTCGAGTTTCGTTCAATTTAAAATGAAACCTGCGTTTGAAGTGCCTTACAGATTTACTAATTTCATCAAAAAGTTTTTCCATTGCATGAAATAATTTAACAATTTTTTAGAATTAATTTTTAATATTATATAAATTACTTATCTATGTAAAACATTTTCCAAAGTACGTTGTATAAATAGCAAAGTTGTCTGATAAAAGGACACAATTTATATAAATGATGGACCATATTGCATTTGAAGAACTGTTGCTAGAAAGGTGATTGGCATATTAAGAACATTTCCGGAAAAACATTGAAAACACTTGTGTATCATGAGTCTGAAAAATTAACTAATATATCTTTCATAAATAAATGCTTACTGTTTTCGAGAGCTTCAAGTTTATCTTTTCTTGGGCGTTGCTTGTGTCCTCAAGCGGTTGTAGCCACATATAGTCAAAGTCATCTGTTATCCTTTAATTACATAAAAAGCGTGAAATATATAGTAACTAAATAATGCATTTTCATATAAAGGAAGCTGTCATGTAGAGGCACACGTGTAAATATTAAACGATGGCTCGTGTAACCTTTTTTGTTTCGCGTTTTTTTGACACAGGTCCTCACTGTAATTGATAAAGGCAGGACGCGGTCGTTACCCATGACATGTTGTATTTATGCGAATTTAAAAGCTTCCGACTCGCGGAGTTTAAATCAGAATTAATCCTGCGTTTTTCATGATCGCCCCTGTCTGAAAACTGAGACTCGTTATTTAATAATCAGTTGTAAAACGTTCAAATTTCACCCTATATGTATTTGTAGATATATTATATATATATGTATATATTATACATAATTAGTTATACCTATGGTTATACTTACTATATGAATATATGTTAGTTATATATACTTATAACAATTCTTAAAGGCTCTGAATATATTTGAAGCTGAGAAAACCTAGAAACATTATGGTTAACGAGCCCATTGAATGAGTGGTTAAGCCACTTGGCTTAACGCTCTATCTCGGGGGTGCCGGGTTTGAATTTCGCAGGGTTCGTGTAGCCAACTTTGAGAAAGATATTTCAAAGTTAGTTCTGGTCTGAATCTGGAAAAAAATTACAGCCTGTCTGGCAGTAACTACCCCCTTAAAGAAGACCACCATCAACTAACAGCTTGTGTGTTGCTGTGCTTCCGTGAGTGAGCAAGGTCCTTAATCTACTATGGTCGGCAGCGCATTTGCAGCACCTGTGACTTTGCTTGTGTTGTGCGACTGTATCCATCTGCCATCAAGTGAACCGTCAGGCTGTCTACAGGAACATTAAAAAAAAATCATCCAATAGTCTCGTGAAATATAAGAAACCAATTATTTTAGACATAAATTTTTTACTGCGGCCATGCAGCCATACTGGGCAGTTCGTCTGGTGGCTGTAACCACCGTTTTACTGAAGATTACCGTAAAATGCATATGTGGTGTGTTTCGTAGTCAGATTAATTGATGATGTAGCCATTTCTCCTTTATTTTATGGTATCCCTTGCCCTTTACCTCAATAAAATTATAACGATATTTACACAAAAACGATGAAATATGACAAATAAAATTATAATTTTACTTCCTAACATCAATTTCACGAAATTATTGCCAGACATAAGTTGGGAGTTAACTCCATATGAATTTATGTATTGTATGCAAATGGGTTCCAAACTTAAATCTTAAGTTAGGCGCACACGAATATCAAAGTGTATGAGTATATATACTAGCATGTTGGGTCTTGGTTAATAGGATTTATTACTGGTGTTATAATTTTATAGATATACATAGAAAATAATGTATTTTTAGTTTATAATTGCTTCAGAAAAGTAACTAACTCCCTGCTCCTAACAGATTTGTGTGGATTGCGACGGAAGTTTCATTTGTGGACCACATAACATGATAGGACTGATTTTTCTTGCCAATGCTCCTTAAACGAAATCTTTATAAAATATCGTAACTAATTGATCTGATTCATTGCACAGTGAATGAATTAACTGGGATTGGAATGAATGAATTATAAAAATTAAATTATGTTCATCAATTTCCTAAAAGTATAAATAGCCAATGATTTTTTTAATTAAGAAATTAAATGGCATTGAAATACTGTAATGATTAGTGGAGACGTGTTGAATGAATAAAAAAAATATTAATTCAACATCGGTAGAAAATTTGATTATGCTACTAAAAAGATGATTATGTTATTAAAACAGGGCTTATTCGGATAATAATTAAGAAGGAAAGTTAAGTAACCTAAAAATGTTAAAAAAATATTTCATTTATTACTTAATATATACTTATTACACAATTAAACAATTATTTACGATTCAACAATACAATCACGTACAACATTAACTCAACACTAAACGCCTTGATAATCACATCAACTTGTTTCGACGTAGGTTCTAAATGCTAACTAGTTCGTTGTAACTTTAATACAATAGACAATTTTATATTTTCATTGTATATGATTTGGGTCCATTGAAATATAAACTTTATTGCCATGGTAATAAGCACATATTGTTTTTTGAATATAAGCATAGTCAAATTTGTGGACATATACACAAACTTGGGCTAACTTGGAGCTGTCAAATTTGTTTAGCGGTAGGGTGGGCCGCTTAAGTCGAGTTGAGAGGTAGGCCGCCTCGGGCGTACAAGTAACAGCTTACTTCGCTATACTAAATTGTTACATCTGTGTAGTAAAATTAATGCCACGATTTGTGTTAGTTGGCAAGTTTCTGATTCCTTAGTAGTAGGCACCTTACCTTGTAGAGATATATTCATATATAAAGCATATAACAAGCGTTTCTCAATGAAATTAGTTGGAAATATAAATGATAGTGGAATATAGAAGACTGCATTGGTTGCTGGTAGTATGGAATATGCTTGAATGGTGGTATCAACTTGGTAAAAGCTACTTTATTATGAAGGCTCCTCACACTCTTCACCTTGAGTCCCAGTATTCTGATAGGAAAATTCATTTATTTAGATACTAACGTGGGGAAAGAAAAAGGTAAAAATAGTAATTTGCCTTGTAATTTATTTAAAAAATAACCTAAATCGCTGGAAAATTATAAACCGCGAAAATATGCAGTTGATTGACTCTCCAATTGTTCATTAAGATGCATACTAAAAGAGCCAAGGAATAAATATCAGTACGTAGGAACTAAAAGTAATATGAATCTATACCAATCAATTTATTTCACAAATAAAGAAATACTCATACTATGTTTATGTTTACCGTGAAACCTAGCAAGGATAGTTGAGTTGCTTAGCAGTAAGCGATCGAATAATGATCGTATTACACAGCTAGCATTCCAACGGATTCCTGGTCAAAGTTCGAGAGAAGCCGCAAAGGTGTGACCGGAGGCTAATTGTGAGGAAAAAATATTGCGTCGCCCAATATTCGTTCAGATATTAATTAAAAAAGTTCATCTGTGAAATGAAATAAATACGCGCGGGGATTATTCGGGAATGATTTTTTTTAAATCCTGAAGGTTTATGTTTCAATTAATTAATTTCATATTCTTTTAGAACAACAGCAACGTCAAGGCTTATTCAATTTGTTGAAACAAATTATTGATTCTGTTTAGTACTATATATTGTACATTATAGTAACTTTGGTGTAGTGTTAATAGGCGACCATATAGTCACCTTATTATCAAGTGGATCGTTAGTCTGTCTGACGATTTGTACATAAAAAGATACAACTACCTCTTGAAACGATACACATCAAAACTTTAACTTTAACCCTATGTTAAAATTCTATTAAATATTAAAAGGAAGTTAAAAAAATAGTTGTTTTTTTTTTTCTCCTAAAATCCACAATTCGTAACGAGCCACATATGCTGCAGAACGGTCACAATGTTTCTTACATTTTATAGGAAAAAGGGTTCGATACGAGAAGAAGTGGCGCTATAACCATTTGAGAACCGTTATCGTTAACTTTATTATGTACTTCAACTTTGTAATGTAACATAACGTTACTTATTCCCCTGGAGAGTACGAAATTTCGAAGAATACGGTCACGCCGTTTCAGTTTTTTTTTTCCGTACTCATAACTACATACGAACCTCCAATTGTTTTGGAAGCGGTAAGAAGTCCTCACAGAAGATCAAAGTGAAATAACAGCTTTTAAAAGCTATGAGTAAGTGAAGGATGCCAGATCTCGGATCGCAATTGAACCATTGACCCTGCTAGCATAGAATATTAAGCTCTGACATTATTTAGTAACGTAACTAACACGATTGTAAGCATGCTGTTAATTCTCAATTATCACAATATGGTCCGAAACGTATTTAGGTTTAGATGTAAATATCCAAATATTTAAGAAAGTGGTATATCTGCTTTCAGTCTGGTTCCTGGTTTATGATTTTGTAACACAGTATAGCTTTCCATAAAAAAGAAAGGTAGTTTAAAAGGAATCTATTATACAGTAGTAAACGTCTATCATAAGAATACACATAAAACATAATCAGCAAGGCGATAAGGGCCATTCCACGTTGCGTCATATTTTACAAAGTGCCGAAAGTTGAGCAGTTAACTCACACGGTTATGGCGTTGTTAACACGTGTTCGCTTTATATTGTTTGTGAGCCTTATATTCTATTGACTTATGGGGAAAGTACAAAAAATTGGTAATGTAAGTCAAAGTGTTATTGGTTTAGTCAAAGGGGATTTGGGTGGAGGTTGAGCGACATGACAAAACAAGGTTACTGTTTTCAATATTGTGTATTTTATTTAATATGAACTCAGCTAACTAATTGAATTCATTGTAACAATGTATATAATAAGTGAAAGTATACAATTATTATCAATCAATACTAATAATAAATCTGTAAGGGTCGGTCATGGAGTAATTTACTTTGTTTTCAGATATATCATGTTTATAGGCTCTATACATGATACTGAAACTAAATTGACGATTTTTAGATTTTTTTTTCTGTATGTATGCCATGTATGTATGTATGTTCCTCCATAACTCTTAAACGAATTAACTGATTTTCATGAAACCTGGTAGATAAACATTTAGACGTACGGGACACAGGATAGGCTACTTTTTTCTTTTTCAATGCAGACGAAGTCGCAGGCACCAGCTAGTTTCTAAATAAAACTAAACTAAACTAAAATCTAAAACTAAATAAGCCTACAAAATATCTAAAAAAATGGGTGCCCACGTCATGGTTCAATTGTTATAATGTTTTCATAAATCAGATTTAATCAACATTAGACTATCCATGCAATAAACTCTCATATTTACATAAGTGCATGATCACCTATGGCAATGAAAATTTCAAAGCTTGATTTGGTCTGGGTGTGCCAGATTTTAGATCTAGCTTAGTGTCTGGTTAACTTAATACAAGTCTGTTTAATAGTTTGGAGGGAGGGGGGACATACAATTTATACGTGTTTTTGTGGTGATGTATAATTGTATATGTCGATAGAAATATCGACGAAATTAATTTAATTAAAATTAAAAAAGGAGCAAGTACTTACAATTTTTTTTAAGAATCAACAACTTTTAAAGCTTTTTGAAATCATAGGTTTTTTATATATAATATTTTATATATATAAAATATATAAATATTTAATATATAATATTTTATATATATAATATAAAAATATAATATTTTATATATATAAAATATTAAATAATTACTTAAAACATTTTAGTAATATGTAGGATCCTTTTTTCATGACGTCTTGAGAGATCATCTAAACTTTGTGTTGGTAACAATAATAAATTTTCAAAGAAAAATATTTCCTGCAATCATAGTTCTCAATACCTAAATAAAACAAACTCCGTTTAAATGGCCAAAAAATGGCAAAAATACGTGCCAATATTTTCCGGTAAGCTCGGAAACGAGCCAAAACGTATTTACGTGAGCGAGAAAAAAACAAGTTTCGGCCATGTTTTATCAGCTGCTTGTATTGTTATAAATGGGTGCAGCGAGCTCCGAGCTCCAACAGCGGCGGCGTTTACGTCGTATACCATTAATAGATAGAGCGTGCAAGCGTCGAGAAAAATGACTTAATTAATGGCCTGTTTGTTTCCAGCGAAATTTTTATAACTTGGGATTTAATTTTATGACAAAAACAGACTGATGGACCATTTGATGAGGATTCTTAATGGGATGTGGGATGAGGAATAAGGAAAAGACAGGGATTGAGCTCTGGCATCTCTTACGAAAATGTTCACGCTGTTACAAGTAACTATTAGGTAATATGTGCTGTTACTAAATGTTACTAAATGAAATTTAACGCATATTTTAATACGAAGGAAATCTAATGCCTGTGGTTTTATGTAATGCTGTGGTTTTTTAAGAAGAATATGATAAAGTATCTGGGTTCCTAATAACACAAGTATTTGGGATATTATTCAACAGGGAGATAAGATTTTTAGAATTCAGACTTTACTTATATTGAAGTTACATTAATTTTGCGGTGATATACAAAAGACCAATGTGTTCAAAGAGAGGTATTCAAGGATAATGTGTATACCGGAAAATTTCTAACAAAATTTTCATAAGAGCCATGTCGGGTAAAGCGTCGCCCGGAGCGACACAATCAGCCTTCACTTGAGATCACTTTGTAGCATTAAACGGGTCTTTATCGAACGAACTACCACTGGACAAAGGAACGTGGACTTAGAACGTAACTTGGAACGATAGGATATAAAAAGTAATATCTGTACAGAAAAGGATAAGAACATTGTAAATACGTGAAGATTTCATGTTATTTTCTTGTTCTTGATTTTATGTTATATAAATTTTCTTTGATTTTTTTATATCAGCAGACAGAATAACAGACCAATTGTTTGTGGCTATCATGAAAATTGCAATTGCGCTGCAAACATTAAATAGACCATTAGAACAAATATAATTTTGGTAGATTTTTCTAGAATGGTAGAAAAAGTTGCAGATTATTCACGACACAGATGCCGCTACTAGCAGGCTTCTTCTGACGGTCAGATCGATCGACAAGTCGGTGTTAAAAGTTCAAAAATCAAAAGTGACTTAATGCCTTCAAAGGATTTTTTTCTAAAATAATATAATTTGCAGCCAAGTTACGTTTAGAGGCAAGCAAGGAGTTTCTTCAGACGTCACAGTGAATATGTGCGGTGGAGCGTGAACGGGACTTGACAGTATCATATCTTTGCGAGGGCCCTGTTTTGTATTGAGTGGACGGACACAAATGAAACTTTATTGGACATTTTTCATTTTGTTGTGAGATATATTACAGATATATTTATTTGTATGTCCGTCGACACACTTTATATATTATAGAAACATACCTTTTGTTTTTCAGTCTAACTTACTTTGTGTCTCTCTAAAGTAACGAGTTTCTCAGAAAGGGTAATTCCTCGGCAGTCGACGTGGAATTTATTCCTCTGAAATTAAGAGTTGCTATTTTTTAACAAATATCTGTGGAAAGAGGTTATGTTATACAAAATATCTAATTTTTTAACATTTCATTAAGCTTCTTAGACAATACAATGTAAATTGGATGGACTATTCCATTTAGAGCATCAAGCTATTACGAAAACTTTTCTTAAGTAATGTCAGCCGAGTGACGTTACAATATACTTAATTAATTTTGCACTTATGCTATTATCAATTTTGACCCGCTATCGGCTTCGTATGGATGCAATTTTTTTCTGCAAAGTTCATACATTACCTTTCTCGTTTATCATTCTCTTTATCAAACAGTATCAAATTCTATTAGGTGGTTAAGAAGAAGTTAGCGGAGAAACTGACAGGCATTTTATTTAATATTTAGATTATATTATTACACAGATAACAATATTATTATAAAAATAAGCGTTTATATCAAAGATAAACCTCAAAATTTTCGAAAATATTTATACATAATTACTGAATTATTGGCAGTGTATCTTCTGTCCGAGGTATTTTTTTATACGGAGTTGTTTTGCAAAATAATAATAAAAACTCGTCTTTTTTGGTCTCTTGACTCTTTTTTATTATATTGAGTTTGTTACTAAAATTACATATTATATATCCGAATACAGTTGCAGTAATTTCAAAAACATAAGTTCTATTTCATGTTATTCGTTGAATGTCTGAATATTTGAAATGTTTCATAACAAAGCAAAATGCCAACTGAAAAAATAAAGTAAACGTTGGCTATTTCCGACTGTGGACATATGAGGACGATTTCCGAAATGTGTTTACAATGAAGGTTGAGCGAGGAACGAACGCGACATATTTCATCATTGCAAAGAAATGCCTCCGACTTCATAAAAATGTAACAACATAAAGTGGTACAGTCGGGAACATTATACATGAAGCGTACACTTTACATAATGTTTTTTTTTTTAATTTTTTTTTTATTAATGTAAAGATGGTCAGACTAGCTGGCGATCCATTTAATGGTGTGTGGCTACCGTCACTTATAACACAAGCACCGCCACAGGTGCTGGAAGTGCGCTGCCGACCTTTAGGAAGTGACAGGGGAAAGGGCTCTGATATTCTCATACTCATTAACCGAAAACGCAACAGCACACTTGCTGTTATTTCACGGTGGTCTCTAAGGAAAGTGATTATATTTGGTTTATTGATTTTGGTAAGGTAAAAGTTAGAAATTTAAGCCTAATATTCTTCTATATCGTATTTCAAATTTTAATAATATAAAAAATCATGTATTAAGTTAAGTTATTAAGTTATTCTCACCTTAAATAAGTAAATTCAAATTATTTATCAAGATATTAATAAAGAATGAAGTCTGAACATGAAGTCTTGCATAAACGTTGTAAATAATACAGAAAAGGACATAGGTACCTTTTATCCAGAAAAAATATATATCCGAGGAATCATGGAAAACATTAAAAAAATATCAATGGCAGACAAAAAAATATGAGCATTAAAGATTTAAGAAATGTTTAAGCACGTAATAAAAAGGGCGCGGACGAATTCTCGGGCAAAAGTTAGTATTAAATAAAAGTGGAACCACCTTTGTTTGCAACATTACCATTTTAGTCGGCGAGCGGCAGACGGCGGGCGGCCCCCACCCTCACTTCCGGTCACTATATAATAAAGTTATTCTACGTCTTTCGATAAACTTGAGTTTGTCCGGCGATAAATTAGCCGGTCACACTCGCGGAAGTCGACCGGCCTCGCAAATATTGGCTTAACTTGAAGAATGGAACGAATTTTGCTCCGGGATTATGATACAAATGTCCCGCTCCTGGAAACGAAATGAAGACAAATATTAAAGGGATAATAAAACTTTACCGAACGAGTGTGCTTCTAGTAATATACTTAATATACAGAAAGAAAGAAATTTGTAATATTACATTAATACATGTCTACGAATATAACATTTTTACAGCTGACATAACATTAAAGAAACTACTAATAACAAGTATGAATAAAAATATAAAGATCGAATGATTTACAAAATCCCGGGCGAAGCCAGGAGTGGGTCATTAGTTATATATAAAAACTAAATAAAGTAGTCTGAGTGTATCATGTTTCTTTGTGGTTGTCTCAATTAAATTGGTTGGCGGATTCGGTCGCGTAGCGGACAGGCGTAGACACAGCTACGCCACATTGACATGTAGAGCTACAAACTGCTACGAATTTGCCTACTGCAATTTTAACTGAAAATTATTGATTTTCAGTTAAAATTGCAGTCGATTTTGAGCAATTTCATAACCCACAATAATAGCTAAATTTGAAAAAAAAAAACAGATATTCCTTTAAATGCATTGCAGCATAAAATTATGTTAATAATTTTTCTTATTATCCTTGACAATAATCAAGGATATGCACTTTTACATTAGTCCTCGGCTAACCTTAGAATTATGATAATTTATTTATGACCATTCATGTATGAGAATAAAAAAGTAGTTAATTTAATGCTAATCACTTGTTAATAAAACTATAGATCTGTTCGGACTACTGTAAAGTATTTGCATTTGCATTCATCTTAAGAGTATATTATAAAAAAAATACTAATTGTAATTTTTCAACTTTTCTATTGTTTCTGCCTAATTTGTTTTTTTTTTTCTTAGCTACTCAAGTATTATCAACAACACAACAAAAATTATCTAATAACACACACAAATTTATAATTAGATAGATTGAATTGTTTATAATTGAACCGCAACTCGTCTACACATAATATTTTAAAGGTCGGAATTAGTAGGTCAGGTCTATTAGATTATTGTGTGCAGTTGTTTGCGGCAGATATCCCTGTATCTGATGGCGCGGCACTAATGCCGTATGAATGAAATTTACTGTCAATATCTGAGGCCCGCATGCGGCTTTGTGACGCAAACTGTCCCTTTTATATCCACCATTATTCCTCTTTTTATTTTCCCTTTGCATTTTTTACTGTATTTATTTACGAGTCCTCGTCCTTTTATTTTATTGGACGCTATCGGCGGCTATTTGATCGCCCTTTAGCTATTGACGATAATAGCTACATTTAATTAATTTGTTATTATTGTTTATCTGATATTTTCATCAAACTACTACAACATGGAACCCGCGTGCCATACAAAACACTACGAATTTTATGGAACATTTAAAAGTGACATATGCGTAGAGCATGAACTGTCATTTAAAACAAACATAATAATTAGTACGTATTTTAAAGAAAATGTGACTTTACGTCAACCCATTAGAGTTTAAAATGAAATAGTAGAAGTTGATCATTACTACCTTTTATCATTGACGCGTGAAGGCGAGTCCGCCAAGATTCTGTCAAAGGCGTTCTTTTTATGTGCCGCTTTGGCATTTGTGACGCAAATTCCATTGTAGTATTTCGATGGATATTTCATGATAAACAACAAAAAAACCTACAAA
The DNA here is from genome assembly GCA_945859745.1 of Synanthedon formicaeformis. Taxonomy (NCBI): domain Eukaryota; kingdom Metazoa; phylum Arthropoda; class Insecta; order Lepidoptera; family Sesiidae; genus Synanthedon; species Synanthedon formicaeformis. The sequence continues at coordinate 9,897,030 of OX243957.1, forward strand.
TGAAAATCCTAAAATACCTAAAACCTTTTGTAGTGATACTACGTGTCGCAGTCACTTGGGCAGCGCGTTTGGCCACCCCAGACCCTGCAGGGCCACAACCGTGGTATGATATGATGCTATCTCAGATGTCAGTGAAAGAGATTTACTCTAAGAGAAAGAGTCCATTACTATAACTGCTCCATTATACCTCGAGTATATCATACTTTTCAATAGACTGCACCTAATAACTCTTCAATATCTAGTTGTAACAGTTGTCACGAGAAAATAAAATACACAATTACTTATGTATGACAGAATAGGTAACGTAGCCTATCCGAAACAACTAGGAAATAATGAACAGAAAGTGTAATGCATAAGCACCCCTATAATTTGTCCGGGATTATCGCGAGACGGGTGCGAGCCGAATCTCAGCGATTAGTTACCACCGTCGCGAGATGAATTCATCTGGCACAGTATAGAGCAAAATGCAGTATTGGAATTGTCTACGTCCCGCCACATGAGAGTGTGATATATGGAATGCAAGAAAAACGTTACAATGAATTAATTCACTTTTCATTATAATAGTTAACATGAAGACTTCATGTGTAATATATTTTTTTGTCCATCGTGTGTTCAAAGAATATACAAGCATATATTTCAAATTAATTTAAATTACTTTGTGGTGCTTTCCATTTGAGTGCAGTGTTGCCATTTGAATAAGGATATATTTGTCTTGTAATACGAAATTTCGAGTGAGATAAAATGTATTACTAATTAACGGCTTTTGCTAATTATATACATAATCCTTCTTAGTTTATCGCTCTTTCCATTAATGAAAACCGTATTAAAATCCTTTAAATGTTTAAGAAGTAAGAGGAGAGACAGACAGAGGCGGGCAGTAACTTTGGTTTATATTTAGATATAAATATTTACTGTAAATATTCTTACGTTTCGTAACTGTCTTATTAGTATTGTGTATAAGTTTCGAAGCTTATCGTCCTAACGGAGGATCGGTTGAACTCTTACAGAATACTGATCGTTTGTTAACTTTAGTATTCAGGTAAAGGTGTGGTATTATCGAGATTCCCTCTATTAATATTTTATATAGTCTTCAACTGCTGCGCCGTAGGTGGCATACGTAATTAGGAGTTTTAGAATGTCTTCGTATTATGTAAACGGGCTGGAATTCACCTCGGAATATAACTAGAAGATGAATACATCACTTTACATTTACTCATTTTTTAATTTTAATTTGTGAAATATCAAACCATAATTTTCTATACAGCATGAATGAATGATTCCGAGGATGTGTCACTAGTAGATTACAATCTATAATGTCGTCGAATTGGAGTGTTTAATTTATAAAAATATACAGTATTTATCATTTATATAATATACTAGCTGGTCCCTGCGACTTCATCCGCGTTGAACGATGAAAGGTACCCTATGTCCTTTCTGGTGTCCCAGACAACGTGTATGCAAAATTTTATAGTTCAGTAGTTTTTGCGTGAAAGCGTAACAAACAAACAAACAAACTCACATTCACATTTATAATATTAGTAAGGATAGTTTATAAAAAATATAAGACCGTATATTCGTCAATGTGTAACGAATAGCTATCGGCGTTCAATCACGGTCAAGATTCCTGGCATGGAGGATGTCTACCGCAGCCGTGACGCAGACGGGCCTGGACATGAATTAATTGAGGCTCGCGACCGAACGACCGTAATTGTCGTGCCTGTGGCCACCGAGACAATATTGAAACGATAACCGCATTAATATGAAACCTCGATACATATACCTAAATAATTGTTTTGTTCTAACCTAAATAATTGTTGTAATTTAATTTTAATAGAACTAACAGTTTCAATTTGCTCTAATCCAAATATAAAATATATTAAATAATAAAAAGACAACTTCTGATACAACAAATTTGTGAACAATTTACGAGTATATAATTGGTACGCTAGGTCTCTCTTCCTATTTATAATTCCTATATATGTAATAAATTATCAAATAAAAATTGTAAAATTAATAAAATTAATTGATTTAAGAACTAAAGTCTCACTCCCGGCTTCAAACGTATGCATTTTTTCTGCAAATAATATACAGAAACTTTTCCCGTTTATCGCTCTTTCTAATAGTAAAAACCGTATCCAAATCCGTTGGGTGGCTTAGAAGAAGTTAGCTGAGAAACAGACACAAACGCGACTTTATATTATAATTTAATTGAATATTACCACATATTACCACATAATATGTTTTACTAATATTTAAGAGCATTGAATCTAATTAACAACTGGATATATTGTTGTATTAATTTTAACCCAGGAAGTGGTGATATATTATTATGATATTAACTACATCATATAAATTGTTCTCAACACGATTATTTTGATTTCAAAACATATACACAATTTTTTTAATATTCATGTAAATTTAAAACAAAATTTCAAAACAACATGTTAATTCCTAGACAATTAATTTAATACTCGTATACAATTTTACATTAAACTAGTACACATGTGTGTTCAAAATATCAATTATGGCGAATCCCCGTCGCTTTGTGCGAAAGATATAGGTACCCTAATGAATTTGTAATCTCGGTAATCTGGTCCAATGAGAAATGGCGTTTTCCGAATAGCGGCGCGCCGGCAAACAAATTAAACCTTACCCAAAAATGAATTTATCACACTGTTCGGGACGACGTCGGGTCCGGGCTTACCTAACTATCCATTTTGTAAGTGTTTGAAACGTTTATATACACACAAGTAGGTATGGACTTCAATGACTTCCAGTGTGAAATATTATGTAAATAAATAAAAATAGATGTGTGAATTATTTTGTACCATCTACGCCGTAGACACTTCTGGTAGCAGGCGAAACTTCGTAGCATCAACACGTAGCCGATGACGTCACACGATTTCGTAGCTCGCCTCCAATTCACAGCAACCCGTTTCAGCCGATATTCGCTCTCTATTGGACATAGGCCTTCCAGACACGCAACAGCACCAAGTATCCCCGCGTACTTACTCGTAGCTACTATTTCAGACCATTCTTCCTTGATGATAGTCAAATGTTTCAATTGTCAGCTAGAAATTTAGGACCGGAAAATTTTCCTCTTCCTCTCTTTATAAGAAACCTTCTTCGGACTTCAACGAATATTTGAAAACAAAAAAATAATCAGCCGATATCTAGTTTTGCGTTTTACACGCTAGTAACAGATTTAGCGATTAAATTTTATTTATGTAGATGAAGATTTTCAGTTTACTTTGTATTTTCTTATAAATAAAAGGTCGCATTTTCTAAACTGGAACAGTTAATTTATTGCTTAATTATCTTTGTATGATAACTTCTTTATTAATTATGAGTAGGCCTCAAGCTATTATCGCCAAGTGTTGCATATTCGCCGAGACCCAAATATTTTAATTTAAATGGACGCTTGTAAGACCAATGTCCATTCAGTGGTTCCGACATATGGCGCCCGGTGATTAATATGCAGACCGGGGACTGTCAACGCGTGTGCTGGGAGGATCTCTTCGTTATTTTACATTCTTTTTAATACAACGTCACGGCTACTGGGTTGCGTAGGTATGCTAAAGACAAGTTGTAGAACATGTGTGCGATTTTATAAAGTAATTCGTTCGTTATTCTAATGATTTCTTCGCACTTTCTACCAAATCTATACTAATATATAAAGCTGAGTCAGCTAATCTCTAGCACCAGCTAGTTGGGTGATAAATAAAGAGTTAGACAAATAATAATAATAATAATAATAATAATGCATTTATTAGCTCCACACAATCACAAAACTACAATATACAGACAATACACAGGCAATGGTCGTAATTGTATGAGAGCCTGGTGCCCGTGGTAGGTATTGAAAAATACCTGTGTTACAGGTCACCAGGTCCCACTCCGCAGATTGCACAAAGCTTGAATACCCACAAATAGCAAGAAAAAAAAAAAAAGAAAAAAAGACACAAAATAAATAAGTAAATAAATACAATTATCACAAATAAATAAATACAATACAATATAAATATCAAATAGTTACTAAAGGACATTAAAGAGTGGACAAATAAATTTTTCTGTTTCTTCATAATCTAAGCTCTTAAGCCATTCGGTGACTGCCGCCTTACATTTTGGGAGAGGAAGAGGATAGATTGGTATGATAGAATTTATCTTATTGTAAAGATATCCGCCAAGAAAACAGTAAAATCTATAAGAGATTCTCAGGTTGAATTGTTTGGAGGGGCAAATAAGCCGCTTTCTACGCTTATCCCTCTCCAGATCCGGACTGTACGGTAATTGAGAATGTTGCTTGAGAACAGTATGAAGTATAAAAGACTGTCTAACAGTTAGTACTTCCCATTCCTTGTACAACCCAACCGTGGGAAAGAGAAAGGGCAGGCCGGCTCCAACTTTTAAGATGGCACGCTGCGCTCTCTCCAATTCGATCAAGTGAGTTTTAGCAGCACCACCCCACGTACCAATACAATAACTGATCAGCGGTTGGCATAAGGCAAGGTAAACCATTTTGATTATGTGACGATCAGTAATATGTCTCAGTATCTTGAATATATAAATCATTTTACGTAATCGTGCCGTAAGAATATCGACATGCTGCTTAAAACTAAGATTTTGATCAATATAAACTCCTAGGTATTTGATAGACTCAGTTCTTTGGAGTACAGGACAGGAACATGTGGGGATGGATAGGTCAAGACATGATTGGGTATGGGCTGTTATAGCGAAAGATGTTGGTGGTAGGAGATTGGTTTTGGGAGCAAAAGTAATATATTTTGTTTTAGAGATATTCAGCGTCAGGATATTATTTCTTAGCCATTTACATACGTCTGAGAACCCACGCTGGGCGTTGTGGAACGTATCCTCCCAGTCATCCCCCGAGAAAACAAGAGCTGTATCATCGGCAAAAGTGAAGACCCTCCCATCACGGAGCTGAAGTTTGCACAAGTCATTAACATAGATGAGGAACAATGTGGGACCGAGAACACTGCCTTGGGGCACCCCGTACGTGACAGAAAGTTCACCACTAATCCACTGATCAACCCCTACTCGTTGGGTTCTGTTGGTTAGATAGTCCCCAAACAGTTCCAGCGGAAGGCCTCTTATTCCAATTCTCTCTAACTTAGAAACCAGAAGAGGGACAGAAACCGTATCAAAAGCCTTTGCTAAATCAAGAAAAATGGCCAAACATTTCCTTCTTTTATCTAGATTATTTATAACAGTGTTCGCTAGTTCATGAACAGCATCGTCTGTTGACCTGCGGGAGCGGAAACCATACTGTGCCGGTGAAAGAAGATTATTAGATTCCAAGTAACCTATTAAACGTTTGTTCATGAGACGTTCCAAAATCTTGGATAAGGTGGTGAGGATGGATATGGGTCTATAGTTAATTACGCTGTTTCTGTTACCGCTTTTATATATTGGTTTAATAACAGCCGACTTAAATGCCCGAGGGAATATTCCACTAGAAATTGAAAGATTACATATGTGAGTAATAGGGGGTGCAAGCTGAAGAGTGTACCTCTTAATCACTTTGCTAGAGATTCCATCCAATCCTATCGCACAATTCTCCCTTAGTCCTAGAATTAGGTGTTCAATTTCTGAATTATCCGTTGGGAGAAAAACTAATGAAACAGATGGGGATTCTGATGAACAATAATGATTGGTGTTATCACCAGACTGTTCAGAGTTTAGAATTTGTTCGGCCAGTCTCTTACCTACACCAGCAAAGTAATCATTAATTTCATTGACACTGTGTTGGGGACTGTCTGGGGAGATAAGGCAAGCAAGATCACCAGAAACCTTGGTAGAACCAGTAACGTTTTTAATTGCATCCCATAGTTTTCTTCTATTATTATTAGCAGTTAATAGCTCCTGTTTGTCGTATTCTCTTTTTTGTTTTATTAGTAGGGACTTACAGAAATTCCTGTATCGCTTATAAGTAACTTTTGCAATTTCATTCTCTGGGTCCCTTTTATACTTTTTGTAAAGCTTATCCCTGTTTCTCATACACCGTAACAGACCGGGGGTGATCCAGGGTTTGGCAGTCCTGTGTCTATTACAAGTTTTGGCTATTCTTGAATTCTCCTTGATAGCTGTACTAATGCAACCAACAAGTAGATCCGTTGCTTTATTAACGTCACAACAATTTAAGACAGGCTGAAAGTCAATCTTCTGGAACGTTGAGTCAAGGCCCTGATAGTCAATACGCATTCCCGGTTTGGTTGTATAGTTTATTTTTTGTTTATATTTAGGCTGACAACAGTCGTCTCATGATCGGTAATTGAAGTCTCAATAACTAGACAAGTGGCCTGTAATTTAGTTCTTATCATAATATGGTCCAAACAAGTTCGACCATGAGTCGGTATGTTATGCCCCGGGAGGATGCAGTGACTTGCTAGCATATTAAGATATTCAGGAGAACGTCTATCAGAGGAGTTCTGAGAGATGTCAATATTTATGTCTCCAGCAATTAATACATTTTTATAGTTATTTAATTTAGTCAAAAACAGATTGAGAGAGGAGACAAATTTGCTTGTGTCGATCTGACTAGGAGGGCGGTAAATACCTATGACACACGTGTCTAAGCCAAGTTTCAAGCAAAGGCAATTGGCATCAAAAATATCAGGTTCCTCACACGTAACACTTAGTTTATTATTGTAATAGATCACTACTCCTTCATTTTGAGTCTTATGTGTAGTAGTAGCAAAATAACTATAGTTATCTAAGTTAGGTGGGCATACAGAAGACGAGAGCCAACACTCAGATAAAATCAATATGTCATAATCTGTTTTTAACCTTGTAAGAAGAGTCATAAAATTGCACATATTACAGTTTATGCTCCTAATATTTTGGCATAGTACTTTGAATTGACTAATATCATTAGGTACATGCTCTTGGACATCATCAACGTCACAAGTAAGCGATTTAGCAACAATTATTGAGTCAAGGCCTGCTTGCAAGCCTTCAATGAAATTATCTTTGCAATCGAATTTTAAATGTTAATTTCAAGAGGCGCAGAGTAAATAGTTTTCTCCTATAAAGAAGAAATGTGACGCATAAATGGGCATTTAGTGAGCAAGATAGTATGAGCTGTGAGTAATTGTAGTGTATTTGTAAAAAGGTTAGCATGGCACGAATATGCGCTGAGATACGATTTATGTTAGGGATAAAATAACCGGTAAATATAAGACTATGGAGTTGATTGTAATATAATGATACTATGATAAAAATTTGTAATAATAAAATTAAAAATAAAAGTGCGCGTTGGTTATTGATATTCAAAAACACTGTGCAATCTGGCGTGTTTGTACAGAAGAAACAGAGCATTTTCATGAAATTAGTAAAAAGTCGGTACACAAGAAAATAGACAAACAAGTAAATAGGTAAATTTACAAATGAAAGTGCGGGTAGATTATTGCTATTCATAAACCCTGTGCAATCTGGGGTATATATACAAAAGAAATAGAATTTTTTTATAACATTACCAGAAGGTGGGTACACAAAAAAGTAGACAAAAATATACGAGTAAATAAGTAAATTAACAAATAGGAAATTTTGACTTAGACATTTGTTAGAAAATAAATAGAAAAACAGGTAATCAAAGAATTTTTGAAACAGAAACTTGAACCCTATATAAAACAAGTACACAAATAAGAAGACAATAGGTACATCCAGTCATGGTGATATTTTGCATAGTTCATCCTCATTGTCAATACTCATCGGCGGTTTTCCATCCTCCTTTTTAACATAAATTTTTCCAAACGACGTCCAAGCCGCACAGAGTTGTTTAGTTTTTACCTTTTCCCTGGCAAGATAGAAAAGTCTTCTTGCTTTGTATGTTAAAGACTCCGAAACAAATATAGGCCTTGGATGACCAGGTAGATTTATATGCTGCGTATTCAGTTGAGGACTTCTATTTTCACGTTTGATTTTGTTAAATTTCTTGAACGAATTAATAAAAGATTCCTTCCTGCCTGTAGTAGTAAAATCAATTACTATGAATCTAGTTTGCTAAAAAAAAACCAACCGTGCTCAGCAAACCATGTTAAAACTGTCGTTCTGTAAAATAAGCCAACTAATTTAATTACAGTTAACTTTTACGCATATTGGTTTAGGTAGCACTCATAAAGAAAATCGGTCAACAAGTCGGTGATCAAAAGTTTTTCCTTCGAATTTTGGTAGTAACTGCCTTTTCGACAACTATTGAAAAATTGTCTTAAAAACAGATATTTAGCTTTGCAACAATAAAATAACTTTAAAAGAGCTAATTATAGAAGTTCAGTAAGTCGATCGATGAGAGAAATTTTTTAATATATTATAAAATAGTTACTATCCGCAACTTTTTCTAACTTCTTCTAACCACCCAAAATATTTTAATATAGTTTTCACTAATTGAAACAGCTGCTAAATACGTGTTGTATGTTCGTGTGTGTGTCTTGTTAGGAATGTAGTCATTATACCGTGAAAGGTCGTATATTTGGATGTTTATTTCGAGGAGGATATAAGTCCTAGAATTCAAGATTTCAAATTGATCTCCACGCGTTATGATAGTCCTGATAAATATCCATGCGTTGTGATTAGATATGATAGTTTACACTATACAATTTATTAATAGAGACAACTAAAAGTGTAACCATTAATTCTGTCTGCACTGAGACACGGAACTAAGCCTCCTGGTGGAGGCTGTGCCACGTAGAGACGCAAATTAGTGCTCACGCCACGTGCCGCTAACTGCCCCCACCGTACTCTAATTACACGTGTGGAAGCGTCCTTGTTTTGTACATTTTACTTAAACACAACACATTTACATATTCCACAATCACATAAATAACTATGACCTATTCTTTTTCTATTGATCAAAAACGTAAACAAATATAACGTCACCATGGTCACTGGACTGTTTTAAAGATGGGATTTGTATATTAGGCATTATCAAAGAGAGTTGACTCAGTGATTAACTCATTTAGAATTTGTTCGTATTGTTTGTTTAGTTCATCAAACTACTACAACATGGAACACGCGTGCCATACAAAACATTACGAATTTTATGGAACATTTAAAAGTGACATATGCGTAGAGCATGAACTGTCATTTAAAACAAAACAAACATAATAATAAGTACGTAATTTAAAGAAAATGTGACTTTACGTCAACCCATTAGAGTTTAAAATGAAATAGTAGAAGTTGATCGTTACTACCTTTTACCATTGACGCGTGAAGGCAAGAGTCCTCCATGACTCTGTCAAAGGCGTTCTGTTTATGTTCCCCTCTGGCACTTGTGACGCAAATTCCATTGTAGTATTTCGATGGTTTAGTTCTATATCGTGAATTGTTTGTTTACCTTTTTGATCAATGAAAAAAGAATACATTATACATGCTAATTAATCTATACACACGACTGTATTGTTAAAAAACTGTATATCCTGTTTAAACGAATCGGCATCAAAGAAACATAATAACTGATGTCCATGTCTATTGTTCGTTGAACGGTTGAAATGACTTCTTTTGTTCTTCTATTCACACTTTTTTAGTGAAATTTTCACATAAAATAAATCATTATAATAAAGTAATACAAAACATAATGAAAGAGATAGTAAAGCTAGAAAGGAAATAGCATCTTATATTTCTTTATCTGTTGATACATTGCGAAATAAAATGTGAGTTAAGACTCAAGTTTGCACAATAAATAATTGTTTCCCGAGCCGTAATTGCTGTAATTTCATGAATAATTACCGTCATAGAGCAATTAAATAAATTACAGAAGGAATAACGACCTCCTTCGTGCTTTAGTTTCCAGTGAGGGCGCCGGCTGTTGAACTTACGAGTGTAATTCTTAAATTTTTAAACAAAGAAAGGGTACATTATTAGCTTGAATGCCGTTTGAAAATCTTTAAGAGTTTAACTCTAAATTGTCGTGTAAACATTAAAAACACGTACCCGCAAATCGCAACCTCGGACGCGGTTGGGCTGAAAATTCTAAAAAGAGAATCGTTTCTGTCATACGCGATATGGCTCGCTTCCAAACGCTGGCGACGCGGGGGTGCAAAGGGGTGAAGGAGGGGGTACCAGCGTCCCCACATGGCCAGTTAGTTACGCCGCGAATTATAGGGGCCATTACGATTCATTAAGGCCAGTTAGGCTTAAACCCATGTTTACTCACGCACACATCCGCGCACAAGTGGAGCCGGCAACAGTGTGTTATTGTTTCAGTCGCGTTAGAGTGAGATAGCGATATATCGAAGGGTTGCGATTTGAAATTTTCGAACTACGAAATTGTGGCTGTAATTAGTGGCGGTCGTAACGAGCTTTCGGTCTTGGGTACTGGAGTGTGAATTTTGGATTTTCGTTCACCTTTTAAAACAAAATAGTTAAGCTCAAACGAGCACAATACGTTTCGCAGTCATTTGGGCAGCCCGCCTGGCGATAGTATAACCACCCCTTCCCCCGTTTCCTAATGTTACAAAAATGACGTCAAAATTGCTAGACATCGGTCTCTTCCATAATTTTCCAATAAGACCGATCAGAAACAGCTTAGAGCCTGTCCAAATTTACACTATGATCTTTTTAATCGGACGTGATCAAAGAAACACAACTTGCAATTTTCAGTAATTCCTAAAATAAACAAATAATTTAGTTGTCAATTTTTAATCTCAAAGTAATTACCTAGTTGCATATTAAAGACCTCAATAGCCACTAGTGTGTAAATAGCCTATGTATATAATGGAGTATGGCAATGTAAATAATGTGTATAGCCGGTGCAAGTAGAGCGCTGGAGGCTTGCCAGTATTGACACTATCGGCTGTTGGTCCGATATTCCACCTCCAGGCGATTGATATCAAAGTGTTTGCATAGGTGTGCTGTAACACGACTAAATTGAGTTTTGAACATTACTTCTATGTTATGTAATTCTTGAATTACAAAACTTGTAATAACATAATTTTTTGAAATTTATTCTTTTTCAATTAATTTCTTGAATTACATAATTTTTAGTAGTTGTGCTCTAAAAAAGAAGTGAATAGAAATATAAAATATGAATTATATGTATTTGAAAAATATTTAAATTAAAAAAAATTTTTTAGAAACTAACCAAAACTAGAACATAATATACTATGTAACTACTAAAGGAGGACTAGTTTTTTTTATTAAGTATTATACATCTAAGAATATATTAGGTACACTTTTTAGAAATTTCTTTAATAACAACTTTGTATTCTTTCTTAAATTATAGATCGGTATAACGGAAAATGAAGAATCGAAAATGTCATAATTAAATTAGTAAAAGTAATGAAGTAATGCTACAATTTTTAAATATGCCTCTAATTATTAATATTTTTTAGGATAAAATTTGTATCACTTGTTTTAGTCAAATTTACAATTCACAAAATTTACGATGACGTTATTTTGACTATTTAAGTTAAAAGTGGGAATGAGCTTTTTTAAGTACTGATCTCACTCTCAGTTTAACTTCCATAAAGTTAAAAGGATAAGAATCAGAACCAAAACACCCGCTCGAGTAACTGCTATTTCCAATTATCGATCAAGACTGCTTACTATATCAGCTTTTATAATATATTTGACATAAACTATGCTCTAATGTTTGGCATCTTGCCTCTTCAGTGTATGGTAGGGACATGTTTTCTTTTTTTTTCCATTCCCGTTAGAAGACAGACCCGATCGGAATCCAAACCAGTACTGTTTGCCTAAATGGCAGCCGATCTTTCTATACTGATCAATCTGTTATTATACTTGTTAAAGCAACCATTTAAAATCTCCATCAAAGTCTATTATTTTCATGAAACGTAACAATATTAGTAAAATTTTATGACAGCCTTAAATGGCAATATACCAGCTAGTCCTATAACCCGATCATGGAAAGTCAAATCGAGCGTAACTAGCAAATTCGAAATATATTCCTGATGATACACGCAATACTCGGCTCTAGCACTTTTAGAATAAGAACGTATTGAAATGCAAAGTTAATTTTGCAATTGTAGCATCTGCCAATTTGTAGTTCCCTCGATGTAGCAGGTAAATAACCGACGCGGATCGTTTGCCGATGCTTTTGACAGCCTACATTGAACAAACATATCGCATGAGTATTTGTATGAACCATTTTTCACTAACTTCTCGCCCGTTTATTACAGTCCATTTTTTAATGCGAAAATTCGTACACAAATAAATAAAATTGAAATGTCTGTTCCAGTTTTCAAATGGACAGCAAAAAATTAACAGTAAAGTTAAATTACACCACATTTAGTTCTTTCAGAGCCCAAAACCAAAAGGTGAGGTTGGGACGGTCAAAAAAAAGTTTTGTAAATGAAGACTTAGACAACTTGTCTAAAGTTAAAACAATAAGTAAGCATTTTCTTTAATATTATGGTATATTTTATTCATTTTATTTTTATTTTGTTGTATATATATTTTTAGCAGGTGGCGGATAGTCTTGTGCGAATCGCAAGTTGTTTGAGGATCGAGCTGTTTGTCCTCTTGGCTGTCCATGGAATGCGTAACATCCGTCTCCAGCACCACATCTCAAAGGCATCTATCTTTTTGCGCTCCGCAGAACGAATCGTCCAAGATTCAGCGCCATACAAAAATATGGAGAAAACCAGTGTTCTCACTATTCTTATTTTGGTTTTATTTGAGACTTTTCTGTTCTGCCATACTCTCGTAAGTTTACTCATAGCTGATTTGGCCATTTGAGTTCTTCTTCGAATCTCTCTCTCACTTCCTCCTTGGTTGGAGATTAGCGACCCCAGATAAATAAATTCGCCGACAAACTGCACGTCAGAGAGCTCTCCCGTCCGTGAAAGCAGGTTAGCTCTGTCCACGACCATGACCTTTGTCTTGGCTCGGTTAATTGAGAGACCAACCAACTTACTCTCGTACTCCACCCTTCGGAACAACTCGGCAAGCTCCCCCTCCGAAGCTGAAAAAAGTGTGGTGTCATCTGCGTATCTCAGATTACTGATTTTTGTGCCCCCCACTGAGACACCTCCTTCCCACTCTTCCAAGGCTCTCCTCATGGTGTACTCGCCGTATATATTAAATAGAATGGGGGAAAGGATACACCCCTACCGCACACCCTTACCAGGCCTAAACGGCCGTGAAACGACATCGTTTACTCTCACCATGGACACTCCACCCTCATAGAGGTTTGCAATGAGAGCTGTCAAGTGCCTCGGCACGCCCATCTCAATAAGGATCCTCCATAGACAATTCCACTGTACACAGTCAAACGCCTTGGAGTAGTCAATAAAGCACATCAATACTGGTACGTTAAACTCTCGACTTTTTTCAATGATCTGCCTTATGTTGACTATCTGTTCTCTCGTGCCGCGGCCCCTAACAAACCCCGCCTGCTCACTCGGTATCTGCCATTGCAAGTACAACTTAAGTCTTTCATTAAGAATGTGCAACATGATCTTACTGGCGTGCGATATTAATGCCACCGTCCTATAATTTCCACATGCTCGAGTTGATCCCTTCTTGTGAAGTGGTACGAGTAGAGATTCCCGCCATTCATTAGGCCATTTGGCTGACCGCCACACCCGACTACACAAACTCCTGCTATCAAAGAGTTCTCAATTACTTTGGACACATAGCCCGCAGAGAACCAGAAAACTTGGAAAAGCTGGTGGTGGTTGGAAAAGTGGATGGCAAGAGGTCTCGTGGCCGGTCTCCTAGCCGATGGACTGACCAAGTTATGCATCTCACAGGTCTTACTGTTGCGAAGACTTTGAGAAAGGCTGAGGCTGAGGCTGAGGACAGGGAAGAATGGAAGCAGCTGGTAGTCAATGCCACCAAGGCAATTCAGAACGGGCACGACCTTCAGCAATGAAGATGCCGACTTGAATGAATGATATTTTTAGCGACCAAAGAACATCAATAAAACTAAACTAAACAGGTTTTCCTTTCAATTTGAACATATCAATTTAAAGTTAGTAAACGCTATTGAGATATTTAGTACGGGTATACATTAGGATTTCATTGCTCATATTATATTTTTGTTAGGCATTAATTGTTTTATATTTATAGAAGATTCCTAGGTAACCGTGCTTTTTTCTAGATAGATGTCCTTTCCTGTACCTTTAACAACATAAATTATATATAGAATTTGATAGTGACCAAAAGAGTACTTAACATCAAATTTTTATATACATGATTTTTTGTTTCAATAAAAAAACGTAAGTAAAATAAAATCAGAGATATTAGGTAAAAAATTCAATGTATTCAACTACATATATTTAGCCAACCGTTTCATAGATATTTCAGTGAATACCTTTTAAACGCACGAATGTGAGGCTACTAAACAATAATAACAACGTCCATAAAGAGGCCGGATTTCACCCCGTGAGCCGCTCATTTAAAATCGTCCCCACCAATTTATTTTCGAACCCAGACGCATTAACAAAAACCGGTGGTGGGAGAAAGAAGTCCAAAAAAACACATAAAATCCGGGTCCACTAAGCCCAGCGGCTATCTAATAACATTTATTACCCCGCTTCCGTTCCCCAGCGTCCACTTCCGGTGGCTGATAAACTGGCACCATTTTTGCCGCCATATTTATTTATAGGTGCCAGTTCCACGATAATGTGCTCGTGTAACAGTTCATTACCGATCTTGCTAACCGGTAACTGATGTCTGGATCAAGTTTGTTCAACCGGAAATTGATTTAAAAACAACTTTTAAAACATGTTATTAAACTTATTAAACACACTTTCTAGTTAAACTTCTAAACAAACTTGCGTATAGGCTTAAATGAAGGTTCTACTTACCTCTGATCTAATTTTATTCGAATTCGGTGAAAAAAGTATAAGACAAAATCATAAATGGCATTCATAGAATTTTTATGAATACATAATTATGAGCTATAACATCATTGTTCTAATATCTTATCAATCATACATATATCAATAAAAAGCTCACGTTTTTCAACTAAGTGTAATTAATATATAAATTTTAGTACGTGAAATACGTTTTGAAAGAATTCAAAATTATAATAGTCAACAAAAGCTGTGCCAAGGGACGGCGGGTCATATAAATATATCTACTCGTATATAATAATAATATACGTGTTGGTGAAAATAGCTGTTATGCTATAATCCAGATAAGGATCTGAATTGAATGGCCGTACGACTATTAATCATTTCACTGGGAACGAAGAAGTGTTCGTGCGATTTATGTGATCTCCACTTTTGTGCTGAACACGCGGCCTTCGACAACTAATGAGTGTAATCACGAACATGATTGAGTGCGAACATTTGTTTTTCCAGTTATACAGAAACATATTTTTTTGCTTACTTATCTTTTTTTTTATTAGAGATGAGTTTGCTCTTGGCCAATATCCAGTTGTGTAGTAAAGATGAGGCCTAATATGAAGCGAGGTCACCCAGAAGATGCCTATTCAATCGAACTTTGAGCTCGGAATACTGACGCCCCGGCAGGGACATCTGCTGACAAGTTACCAATAAATAAAATAACAGTTTTTGTTATTTAAAATAATATATAATTCAGATATATCCTTCATCCAATGTTTCTTGTAATTACAGTATGGGCTTCTTCGGTCGTGATTTAAAGAAATTCTTGCTTGCGCAAAACTTGAGAACGGCTGTGTTTATTTTCTTTCAAATATTCGTTAAAATCCGAGGAAGATTTGTATGAAAAGAAAATTGCACCGGAGCCGGAGAAAAACAATCAAATATAAGCTTATTTTATTTCAAACTAACTGTTGCCCGCGACTCCGCCCACGTGGAAATGTCTATGTCCCTCCTGGAATTCTATTTTAACTATTGGTTTCAGATATTTTTTTATTCAGATGGATTAAATTGTATTATCAATTCAACGGAGGCAGACAACGGATTTGGCAGGAACTACTTCCCTAACAGAAGATCACATTGAAATAACAGCACATTTGTTGTTGTGTTTCGGTGAGTAAGGGATGACAGACCTTATTTCCCTATCCCTTCCCAATCCTTTACCCTAATCCTATTGTAGTCGGCAGCACACTTGTAAAACCTGTGGAGTTACTTGTATTATAGGCGACGGCAGGAACTATCAAGTTCACCCTGTCTGCCGATGTAAACCTAAAAAAAGAGTAGTTTCGAAGATTATCTCATACAAACAACATAAAAACTGTACCTCTTTATAATATTGCCACAACTGCCACATGTGTTTCAGTTACACAAACGACTTGATATTATAATTTAACACAGTATTTGTTTGAAGTGGACAGTTAAATCCGAGACATAAATTGCGAGGTGGTCCCGCTTCACTGTTGCCGAAACACGGAGAGTGCCCGAGGGACGCGACCCGCACACAAATCATGGCGTCCGTTGCTTAAGACAAAATGTTACGTCAAGGCTAGCCAGAAACATTGCCCCACACTATGTCTATATATGTCTATATAATATGTGCATTCGTTTAATTATTATAGTCTGACCCTTTATATGACTTGAAATGTAGTCAAGCGATTTTATTTTAAATAATTATACAAGAGAATTAAATTGAAGTCATTCATATTAAAAATTTTAATTTATTTGTGTATTACAATATAATACTTGACATCGAAATATTAAACTTCTTTTTAAGGTGCTACTTCTCCACAATTGTTAGCGACCATCATGGTTCTAGCTTAACCTTGAAAGCTGCTGCACGAAAGAGGCAGCGAGTGTTCTTATTAAGAGCGAGTATAAAGAGAAATAGCCAATCCTAGATTTGAATTTTATCTAAGTAAACAAAGTCTAATTTAATTTTTTTTTTAAATAGATAAATACATTATAAATGAAAGTGACTTCTGTAACAGAAAACATAATATAATGAAATTTTGTCGATAGAAAAAAATCACCAAGTGAGCTCTCATTCCCATCGATTTTAGTTTTATTTTCAAAATGACACACAATACAAAGCTAAAAGTTTATCAGTAATTTCACTTAACATATTATTTATCTAAGGCTATATGTAACAATTTTTCATTTGACATTGTAGTTTACGAATAATTAATATTTAATACTTTTGGCACTTATAACATTTTTATTGAGCGAGATGCGCTATCTTCCGTCGCATGTTGTGCGTAGTTCTACGTATTTTGTGTCACTGTCATGTCCAAGGGGCCACGCAGGTGAAATTTCAAATTGTGTTTGCTTTATACGCACTCTTAAATCATTCTATCAAATTCTTTAACCAGAATATCTTTATCCTGCCTCTGCTACGTTGGCTCTGTATTTTTCCTTGCAGAATACTGTATCTTTAGGTACTTTAAATTATTAATTAAAAAATTTAATTATTAAAAGGTATTAATATTTCGGTATTTTAAAATTTAGGTAGGACTAAATTATAAATCTCTATTTAAATACATTAAAGTAGTATCAATAGAACTTTTTTACAATAATAAACCTACGAACTGCGCCTTATTATTTATATGTCCTGAACTTAAGTCTATTTTGATAAGCTTCATTTTATCTATGAGCAGAGCGAAATGTACTAGGAGTAAAATTTTCAGTTTTCATTAAGATTCAGTTTTGAAAACTAATAAATAAAGCAAAAAAATAATAGGTGTGAACTAAAAACTAATTTTAAAGTCCTACCTGGAAACTGTATAAGAACTTGGTTCGTAAATGTTGAAGTCGTTTGTGTTTTTTGCTTTCTCAATAAACATCAATGCAATGAAAGCAGTGAAACCTCTTGATTCATAAATTAAAGATAATATCCGGCAGATGGGGATTTTTCAGTCACCGAGAAAAATGCCGGCCGACGGAAAAATAATCTCTGAAAGTCCTTAGTCATTTATGACGTCAGCTCCGACACAAAACTGTGGAGACGAATTGAATACTTATTTTTTCATTAGACGTATTAAATTAATAACTTCACAACTTCAGTGTATTCTATCAAGATGTTTATTAATATTTTCAATACTAATAATAAATCTGTAAGTGTAGGTATTGTATGTATGTATGTTCCTCCATAACTCTTAAACGAATTGACTGATTTTCATGAAACTTAGTAGATAAACATTTAGACGTACAGGACATAGGATAGGCTACTTTTTTCTTCTTCAACGCGGACGAAGTTGCATGCACCAGCTAGTATCTAATAAAAATATTTAAAAATCTATCAAAAAAAATTACTCAAAAAGAAAGTACCGTTCGAAATATCATTCGTATCTTTCGAAAAGTTACCATATACATATAACCATAGACATAGCCGAAACGTATATCATAATTGAAACTATCTCACAGGTATCCTTGACTTAATGCATTACGCGTACATTTAGTAAAAATACAGAGAGACTTGACCGCATTTTTTGTAGAAGCTCAATAAGAAAAGCTCGACTTAATGTATTGTATACAACTTATTAATATATTGTATTTTAGCAACATATCATATTCAGCCAACAGTTTCGCACGCATGCATTTTTTTTAAAATATACGTATATGCTTAACCTTCCTTGTCACTCTTTTTATTAGTGAAAAACGTATCAAAACCGTTTTGTGAAACAATTTTGTGGTTTAGGAGAAGTTTGCGGAGAAATAGACTTTAAATTATAATATGTATAGATATACTCGTAGATATAGAAGACACTCGTAATATTGTAATAATCCTGATAACAATATTATTAGAACATATTGATCTTAATATGTATTTATTTATTATTAAAATTAGTATTAAACGATTCTAATAAACATTAACAGTTTTTTTATTGATAATGCAAACAAAACAAGTCGCAATACGTGTAAATTAATTAATGTAGTCAAAGTAAAAATGAATATGAAACCCCACGGAACGAAACGTCCACTTGAGAGTTTTTGTATGTCACTCTCAAAGCGGGCCGTTGAAAAATTAAAAAGGCATTTGATTCGACTCGTGTCCAACGCGGCGTGACATCGGCTCTTGGGCTAAAACGGAAATACAACCGCTAAAAAAGGAGTGCTCGCGACCGGAAGCGACGGCAGGAAGACGCCGACGACAGCGCCGCGTCGCCAGCCAAGCGAATTAAAAATTAAACGAGGATCCGTTTCCGGTAGCCGTGACGTTTTGTAAGCTCGCTTTTATTTTGACGTTCATGTTTGTGTCAACTTGTTTTATCATAGTTACTGACAAAGAACGATATAGCTTAAGACGTACTCTGAATTAAAAATGATTGTCTATAAATTATTTAGTATGATGTCTAACCATAATTCGCTGCTTATAAACTATAGGGCCACAAATCAAAATTACACTTTTTACAGGTGAGCTAATCGAAAAAATATTTTTTTTTGTCAATTTTTTCTTATTAGATATATATCAAATATATGCATATTATACATCGTTAGAAGCGTATTTTTACTTTTATAATGAACTGAATACTAGAAGAGATATAAGCATATAAGTTACTTTTGAATATATAAAAAATGATCAATACATACTAAATATGGAATAAAACAACCATAAGTCTTTTTGCAACGTACAATATGAAAAATTATGATTGTATTTTTGCAATAAAAATATTTTTGGATTTTTTTGTTTTATGGCTCTTTAGTTTTTAAGCAGCGAATATTAATTGAGTCAGTATATCAATGTTTAAATCTCATTATTAAACGTCATTAATTAGCGCCCACTACTTTATAAAGTTGTAGGTTTTATATATACAGTCGTGTACTTCGTCACTGAGCATCTCGATAAGCTGTATCGATAATAATTATCGGTTACTGATGATTACTCATACACCAAATTCTAATAATAGTAAAACAATAGACGTGTAGTATCTAAGCAGAATCGGCTTGAATCATGAACGTTCTTTGTAACACAAAGTGTTACATATGCAATTCTTGCAAAAAAAATTATTTCCTTTAATACTATTATAAAGATTAAGATATTAGTCTTATTATTGTACTTGAGTGTATTACTTTATTGTACCACATTTGCCAGACTTCGTCCGCGTCTTTTTAAATTATAAGTATCTTAATATGTTATTCTGTTCTATAACTTCCATAAAATTCCGTTCAGTAGTTTTGTCTGAAAAAGTAACAAACATCAATCAATCCTCACAAAATCTTGCAAAACTATAATAATAGCATTAGAAGAATAACTTTAATTTTTTCGGATGATTGTAATTTGATTTAGGCTATTATTAGGTACTAATTTAGAACATGATTTTTAGTTACTTACCAGTAAATAATGTCATATAAGAACATTACTTCGTTGTTTATTTTATAAATTTTACCGAATATAATCCTTATCCTTACATATTATAAAACAAAGACCTCCGCCGCGTCTGTCTGTCTGTCTGTTTGCGATAAACTCAAAAACTACTGCACCGATTTTCAATCTGTTTTCACCAATGGATAGAGTGGTTCTCAAGGAAGGTTTTAGTATATAATTTACAAAGTTACGCAGGCGAAGTCGCGGGCAGCAGCTAGTGTAGTTATATAATAATATTAATAATTAAAACTGATAAATTACACGATTTTCATCACATTTACCAAATCTACTACTACTAATAATATAATATATTATATGTAACTATAATATGTAGATCCTTGTGTCACACACACACATTAATGAGGCTCACAACTACAGAGGTGTGTAGACGTGTACCTATATTTTGCAAGTTTTATACATATGTTTCTTGACACGGGCCATGAAGTTAAGAAGAGTCAGTGTCCTTCAAACGGATATCTTAGTGGGCGTGCCCATGAGAGGGCGGAGCTTGAGACGGACACTCCTTGAAGGCTCTTTTTTGCCTCACTGCGTATCTAAGTATATAACGACAAATGTAACAAGAGCCTCTATCTCCTACTTCAGTCTCTCTCCGCTCGTCTAGATTTAAACGCGGCACAAGGTTCGAGGTAGATCAATGTTTAATTGCCACGTTTATGTAAGCCGAGGAACAAAGCTCCAAACAACTTCAGTCGTTATCGCTTTCACAAAAGTTCTCGAGACAATTCCATTTTATGGGGTGTTTTGCTCGAGATAAATTTTATTTGTTTCGTCTACTCTTAATGTCTCAAGTTAATGTCGGTGCTGTTTTTTTTTTTCCTAAAAAAATGATGAAGGATATTTAAAAATGAAAACGTAGTAACTCTGTGCAATTTAACACATTTAAAAAAGTTAAATAATTTTAAAAGCCATAAACTCTGAATTGATATTATTATTTTTATTCTTGTCAAAAACAATAATACAATTTCAATAATTTGATGAGACGAAACACAAAGAAAAAATCACGTTCGCAAATCTATAACAATTTTTACATATTTAGAGCCATCGATGGTTCACAGTCAGGAGTACTTACCACAGAGTACTTTTCTTGGTAGCAAGCAAAGTACTCTAAATAATAATAATAATTACAATTTTCTCAGTTTAATGCGAAATCGTTACTTCCTAATGAGAATGTAATTTTAATTATTGTCCTAAATAATCGTTTGAACAACGGAACGACCATTCATTAATATAAAACTATGATGTATATGTATCTAATATTTCGTTTATTTATCAATATTTATTTATCAATAAATATTATCGGGTTCAACCCAATACGAAAATGATAGAAGAAATGCCATTGATTTTTCATAAGAGCGCTTTTATCATAGATCTCCTTTGATGAGGGTGTGCGGAAGATTGATTATTATGGAGCACCAATACAGACTTATCTCGCTCTTTGCTCATTATTAAAATATTACAGTATTGTAGTTGGAAAGATAAGATGTAACAATAATCGAACCCTCAAGTAAGTATTATTTATATACCTGACATTAAAATGTCAGGTATGTAAGAAATATCTATCATTATATGTAATCGTTATATGTATATCTATAATTATATATATGTATAAGAAACATTATCTATACATATAATAATTAAATAAAGCGATTTTGATACAGTTTTCACTAACGGAAACATTGAAATAAATATAAAACGATTTCATTATATGTATGGGTAATTTCATGAGAAATTATGACAGTTATATCGGTTTTATTTAATTCATAATATTTTTTCCTTTCACAGTTCTCATCGTAATTCATAATGACTAAAATGCTAGTTAGACTGTACCTTTTATAACAGCGGGTCAAATGGAAACTTATTTTCAGAACTTAGGGTAGGGTCAGAACTTGTAGTACCAAAAGGCCCGACATCAAGCAAGGAAGGTTTTTATATATAATTTGTTCATCATTCATCATCAGCCCATTTTAGATCTCTCCACTGCTAGATGTAAGCCTCTCCCAAAGCTCGGAACCACGCATGGTTCTCTGCATTTCGCATCCAGCCGCTTCTAAAAAGTCACTAGTGTAGATATAATGTAGGAAAGGTGCTTCGACTTTACAACCATTGAATATCTCAGAAACCCTTTGAAGTTTCATTGTGCGAATGCCTCATTAGATATCCTTTAATCAAGTGAAACATGGTCATTAGTTCCCTGAGACCTCGTGGTCCGCTACCTACTATACATTTCACAAACGTTGCCAAGGCATCGGTTTAATATGTTGCAATTGTATATAAATATTACGAAAAGTCAACAAATGTAATATCATGTAATATTTAAAAATTAAGAAATCTTTAATAATATGATTATAATAAAATAGAAGCCTATTTTGGGAACGCAAAATGTTACACTTAATATAATATATATTATAAATGCGAAAGTTTGTATGTTTGGATGTTTGTTCCTCAATAAACAAAACGGCTGAACATATAGGATACTTTTTATCCTGGAAAATGTTAGATTCCCTAGGTATCGTCTAAAACAGATAATTTCAAAGGTTTTTAGTCCATTTGGGATAATAGTTGTGTTCAATAACTGTGCATTCTCGGTTATTTAAGTCATTTTGTCACTATTAAACAACTGATCTTAACATAATGCTGGATTAATGCCTCTTAATACAGTAACTACAACATGTCACTACGAATCTTTCATCTGAGTTGTACTCGACGCATTCAATTTAGCACTTGCGCCCCATTATAACAAATTATCGATGTCACCTACATTATATTGTGTGAACTGAACCCTACAAGAGCTATTTATGTGAGCGAGTGTGTGAGTAAAACGTACCTGTTTATAAGTGAGTGTGTGCGTTATCTGAAAGATTCCACTTCATTTCCCTCGACCCGCGCATGACGTCACACATTATGTGTACTCCTTTGTAAACCCAACGTTTTAAGTCCGCAGCGAATTTCGCTCGTTATACCCACATTATTATATTTATCTAGGTATTGTATATAAGTATATATATCTGAGTGAAACATTTTAACTATATGACAATATTTTACACACAAAAACTTACGTTTTATTTACATGAATTCGTTGTCAGTAAAAGTAGTGGATTTAAAAAATAATTAGTGCATACTAATTAATTCAGCAAGCTAAATTTGTACGAATTCATACACTTTGGTCTCAGTAAGCTTATACGCTGTCAGCCTGTCTGCCGACCTTAACAAAATAATAAAATTTAAAAAAATGTATAGATTTTCTGAAAGCTATATTGACAATTTTTCGCCGTTAAGAATTCAGTGAAGATAAATGCGGGCGATTGGTCTATTAACTCAGTGTTCTTTACTGTCCATTCTATTTTCAAGTTGAAATAGGTGTCAAAAATGTTAAAATCATGATTATAACCGGTAAATATTATATTATTAAAAAAGTCACAGTGCGGCTTCTGTTTCTAAACCGTCAAACGGATTTTGATACTACTTTCACTAATGGAAAGAGCAATAAACAAGCAAACTTGTAATTGTAGCCGAGCAAAGCCGGATGTTAAGTATTGTTGAAGTATGAAAGAATGTAAATTAAGTTATTCTCCTTTGTAATTTTCCAATTGATTTTCTAAATGAAAGCAAACAATAAAGAGGAAAACATTAAAAGGAACACGACATCTATAAATGAAATGAGCCACAATGGTGTATTCCGCAACCTTTTCAGCGGCGGCGCGGTCGTGTAATGAAGCCGTATCTTTAATAGCGCCGATAAGGGCGCTAAATGTTTGTGCACACGCCAAATAATAAGTGACTCGATCATTTACTGCGAGGGGAGGCCTGAGGACGAAAAAAAGAATATTCCGCGTTTGATGGCGGCCGCTTATCGCCAAATGAGATGGTAGACAACCGACTTGGAATTGAATCATGGCGCATTACTTTTACTTTTTAAGGAGATTGATTATTTTTTATTAATTTTGATTGGCCATAATGCTTATATGTATGATTTTTTTATGATTTGCTAAATAAGGATACAATGTTGGTAAGCATACCTCATTTTTAAAGACTAGCTGTTGCTCGCAACTTCGTCCGAGTAACTTTATAAAATAAAAATAATCGGTCTAGTAGTTATTATTTATTACAAATAAAAATACAATTTGCCTATAATTATATTATATTAGTATAGATTTTTTTACACCTTGCGTTACATTTTTGGAGGAATTATTTCTTAGGATCCCTAATTTATTAAGAATATAGGCTATGTTACTCAGTGATACTCTATAGAAGATTTTTTTAAATTAGTGCATTAGTTTTTGGGCTTATTTTTTAGGAACAAAAATACAAATCATCTCTCTTTTTAATATATAAACAAGTAGTTTCAAGACTCACTGCGTTTCGTGGTCTCATAAACATCACGTCATACTGCAATAATCACCCTCTTATCGAATACCACCGCGAAATAATCATACGTTTACTATTGTATCTAAGCACAACAGCAAACGTCTGCTAGGGGTAGGGAAAAGGCTATTTCTTTGTTCCATGCAATTTATCCTAATTCCTCATTAGGTACACCCATTTTGAGTGACCAATGGTGCCAATTTAAAAGGGCTGTACATAGAAAGGTTTTTGCTTATAAATGTTTACTAATTACGCAATAACCTTATGATTACTGTTAATATATTAATTAAGACAGTGTGATGTAAATCTTAACATAAAAAGTTTAAAAAAAATACCAAAAATAAAATTCGAATCATTTACGATAAAGTATTTCATTTTATATATTACACGCCATGGTAAAAAAAAACGTTATGTTATTTGTTGAAACATAATTGCTACAGTGCAAAATGTTTCTACAAGAATTGTTAAATATCAGTAAAGTAATAACATATTAGGTATTAAGCAGAAATATATTTATGTTAATAAAATTTTCATCAATGCGAATCTACTGTACACAGAACAAACTATGTAAATGCCACTAGAAGTCGTTAATCCAATACCCGCCAATTACATCGCTGGGTGCTATCAAAACTAGTACTAAAATTTACCAACGAGTCGCAATCCCACATCAAACAGAGATGGAGAACCGACGAACACAAACTTCATATAATCCAAATGTGGACACACTGCTGTAACGATTATCGAACATGATGTATAGATTGTAATGGATTTCACTGACTGATTATTATTTCTTTTAATTTTTGTTGTAAATACTAATTAAATGTTAACCTATTTGTAAACATACTTTTTCTATTTTATTATTTAAAAGGATATTATAGAATATGAATATTGTTACCAAGGTAATATAAATAAACAACATGTTCGTAACAACATCTGATTTTCTTTAAGTATTTATTTTTGCATACAATAATCAATATATCATCTTTTTCTCATTTCACAACACGTTATCAGCACGAGTGATGATAGAAGTAACGTTTTAATGTAAAAATAAAGAGTGTTGTTAAGTTTTTTCTCGAGAAATAGTAAAAGTCGTAGAAAAACATGTCCGAACAAGGAAGTGGTGAAGTAATTAAATATAAGAACTCTTCATCTATACCTACCTTTACTCTAACAAATAGAGATGGATATTCCACATGGAAATTTAAGATGTATCATTATCTTTTACATGAGGATTTATGGGGAGCAATAAAAGGTTATCCACAAGATGACACCACCCCGGCATCTATAAAGGTACGAAATGATAGAAAAGCATTAGCAAAAATATGTCTCACGCTTGATGGTGCAGCCATCACCCATGTACGGTGTGCCAAAACTGCTGCAGAAGCGTGGACGTCATTGCAAAAGGCTTTTGAAGATAAGGGCTTAGGACGGAGGCTTGCATTAGAAAGAAAATTATATAGAATGAGTCTTTCAAATTTCGATAACATTGAGGAATACATTAATGCTGTATTGTCTACGGCTCAAGATTTAGCCGACATTGATAAGGTTATCGATGATGCCTCTATTGCTGCCATTCTACTTGGAGGTCTCACTAAACAATACGAACCGTTAATTATGGCACTTGAAAATTCAAACATTGCCGTTACATCCGATTTAGTGAAAACTAAATTATTGAATGAACTGTCAAAAACCATAACAGATACACCAAGTGGTACAGTCTTAAAAGCAGTAAACTCAAAACCTAAGAAGAAGAAAGCAATCGTGTGTTATGATTGTAACGTACCCGGACATAAAAGACCAGACTGCCCCGAGAGGATTAAGAAGAATAATGTTAAGTATGTAAATAAAGCGTTGACATCTTCTACAAACAACAATGAAGAAAATACATCGTTTGTTGCGCTTAACACTTCGGGCTGTCCATCGAAGGATGTTTGGTATGTAGATTCTGGTGCTACAAAACATATGTCTTCTAGGAGGGATTGGTTTCAAAATATTACCACTCTTGATAATGGAAAGGTAACTGTAGCAAATGGTGAGCAGTTAGTATGTTGTGGATTGGGAAATATATCCATTAACACACCCAATAAATTAGTTAATTCCATAAGTGATGTTGTTCTTGTACCAGATTTAAAGGCTAACTTATTATCTGTACAGAAAGCTATAAAAAATGGTTTTGTATGTGTTTTTGATAAAAATGGTTGTAATTTTTATAAAAGCAATACTTTCTGTCTTACAGGTGAATCCGTTCTGCATGCTTCGCCCTGTGGTGGACTGTACACCTTAGATTGTACTACCAACGTTCCCACGAAGGTGACTAAGCATATTGATGCAGCGTATGATGTGCACACTGACTGTCTGACTAAGAATCAACTATGGCATAAACGGTTAGGGCACTTATGTCGCATAGGGATGAACAAATTAAAAAGACATGAAGTAGGTGTAGATTACACAGATATTGATAAAAGTAGTTGCATTGCTTGTGTAGAAGGAAAACAGGCTAGAAAACGATTTAAGAAGATAGCATATAATAAGGCTACTTCACCTTTAGAATTGGTCCATAGTGACCTTTGTGGTCCTATGAGCACAACATCTTTTCAAGGAAACAGGTATGCTTTATTTCTTGTAGATGACTATACCCGAAAAATATTTATTTATTTTATTTCTTCTAAAAGCGACGTACTTAAGAAATTTCGTTTATTTCAAGTACTAGTGGAAAATCAATTAGGTTCTCAAATAAAAGCAATTAGAACCGATGGTGGGAAAGAATTTGTAAATAAGGAATTTAGTGATTATCTGTCTTCGAAAGGAATCCAGCACCAAACATCGACACCATACAGTCCGCAACAAAATGGTGTAGCTGAACGTACCATTCGGTCAATAACGGAAAAGGCTAGGTCGATGTTAGCTGAAAGTTCTCTGCCTAAAGTATATTGGGAAGATGCATTTCATACAGCGGTATATTTAAAGAACAGGTCACCTCATAGAGCCTTAAATGGTGAAATACCTTATGACAGGTGGTTTGGTCGAAAAAGTGACTTAAGTCATTTAAGAGTATTTGGGTGTAGAGCCCTTGTTCATATACCTGCGTGTCAGAGAACTAAATTGGATTTAAAAGCAGAGGAAGCAATATTTGTTGGATACTCTGCTTTTAAATCCAATTTAGTTCTCTGACACGCAGGTATATGAACAAGGGCTCTACACCCAAATACTCTTAAATGACTTAAGTCACTTTTTCGACCAAACCACCTCATAGAGCCTTAAATGGTGAAATACCTTATGACAGGTGGTTTGGTCGAAAAAGTGACTTAAGTCATTTAAGAGTATTTGGGTGTAGAGCCCTTGTTCATATACCTGCGTGTCAGAGAACTAAATTGGATTTAAAAGCAGAGGAAGCAATATTTGTTGGATACTCCGAAAATCCCAACACTTACATTTTTCGAGATCCAGTCAAACCTAGGAGAATTTTATATTCAAGAGACGTGACTTTCTTTGAAAATGTTTTTACGAACTTAAAGAGAGAGAAACCATCTCATAGTTCGACAGTGCAACCATTATTACTTGAAGATGAGATTGAGAACGATAAATCTCATAGTTTGACACAGCAATCTTTATTATTTGAAGATGAGATTGACAACGATGGACCTCAGTATTACGATTGCCTTGATAGTACAGTTGAACAGTCCGTTCCTACTGTTGAGCATGGTGAACCCACAAGTTCTGTAAATATGGATATAAATTCAGTAGAAGAAGAAAGGAATGAACCTACAAATTCTGTAAATATGGATACAGATTCAGTAGAAGAGGAAAGAGAACCTGAAATCGTAGAAAGAAGGTATCCGTTGCGAAGTAGAAAACAGCCAGATTTTTTAACATATCAGGTTATCGAGTCGAGTGAGCCAACTACTTATGTTGAAGCTATTCAAGCGGAAGATGCTGATAAATGGCAGTTAGCAATGGCTGACGAATATAAATCGCTGAAGAAACTTCAGACTTGGGAGATTGTAAATAGACCAAAAAAATAAAAAGGTTATTCCGTGTAAGTGGGTGTATAAAATAAAAAGGGATGCTCACGGAAATATCATTAAATATAAGGCTAGACTCGTAGTGAAAGGGTTTAATCAAACAAAAGGTGTGGATTTCAATGAAACTTTTGCACCTGTAATCCGTCATTCGTCATTGCGAACTTTATTCGCATTAGCTACGGAAATGGGTCTAAAAATGAGACATATGGACATAGATACAGCCTTTCTACATGGAAACTTAGAAGAAGAAGTATTTATGGAGCAACCGCTTGGCTTTGCGGTAGAAGGTCAAGATGATAAAGTTTGTCTGCTGCATAAATCACTTTATGGCTTAAAACAGGCACCTCGCGCTTGGAATAAAAAGCTTAATGAAATTTTATCGAAAATAGGTTTTAATGGAATTCCTTCAGAACCTTGTGTATATACAAAACTTTTTGGTAATGAACCTGTCATATTGGGTATCTATGTCGATGACATAATTATTTACTATCAATCTGACGTAACTTTTGAAATTGTAAAAAATGAGTTATCAAAGTTTTTTGGATTGAAAGATTTAGGCAAATTGAAATATTATTTAGGTTTGCAAATAGAAACCAATGATAACTGTACCAGAGTGAGTCAATCACATTATATTGTATCATTATTAAAAAGATTCAATATGCAAGATTGTAAAACTGTCAGTTGTCCTTTAGCTCAGAAAAAATTAGAGCGCAATATGAATGGTGAGTCGTCTTCGTACCCTTATCAGAATTTAATAGGATGCTTAATGTATCTAGCCGTTTACTCACGTCCCGATATAGCATATGCAACAAGCTACCTGAGTCAATTTAATACCTGTTACGGAAAGGAACATTGGTGTGCTGCAAAAAGAATTTTGCAATATCTGAAGGGTACCCTTAACTATTCATTATGTTACAGAAAAACCGGAAAACCATTAAAAGGTTTTTCTGACGCCGACTGGGCAAATTGCTCTCTGGATAGGAAGTCTTATACCGGCTATATTTTCAACTTAGCTGGGGCACCAATATCTTGGGAATCGAAAAAGCAACCTACAGTAGCGCTATCGTCTACAGAGGCTGAATACATGGCACTTACGTCTGCTGCTAAGGAAGCATGCTACTTACGCAGATTCATTTCGGAAGTAACTGTATGTAAACCTTATTTTGTTGAGTTATTATCAGACAGTCAGAGCGCCATCAATTTAGCTAACAATCCTGTACACCACAATAGGACGAAGCATATAGATACTAGGTTTCATTTTATTAGGGAAAAAGTAGCTGATAATTTGATTAGATTACAATATTTAAAAAGCAGTGATATGCCTGCAGATGTTTTAACGAAGCCTCTAGGGCCAATTACACATAAGAGATGTATAGCCAGTATGGGTTTAGTTAAATAGTTTAATATAAATATTCGTTTTCTTTTTTTTGTGTTTGTTTAGGTTAACCTTAATTAAGAGGGCGTGTTGTAAATACTAATTAAATGTTAACCTATTTGTAAACATACTTTTTCTATTTTATTATTTAAAAGGATATTATAGAATATGAATATTGTTACCAAGGTAATATAAATAAACAACATGTTCGTAACAACATCTGATTTTCTTTAAGTATTTATTTTTGCATACAATAATCAATATATCATCTTTTTCTCATTTCACAACAATTTTAATCCTATTTTTAATATTCTGGGATAAGATAAAAAACATAAAGTTGATAAGAAACAGAAAAAATAACATAATAAAATAGATTATTTGAAAAAAAAAAAAAAAACTTAATTAATTAATTGTTGACAGACCCGTTAGATGGGTGGTTAGGGTGCTTGACTTAACGCTCTGTGACAGGAGACTCGGGTTCGATTGCCAGGGTCATCTTTGCAAATGAACTTTTCAATGGTTGCTGGCCTGGATTTGCAAGGTAATTAATGGACAGGACACGCTGCATTTGCAGTCATTTTAGCAGTCCATCTATCCTACTACAGTCGGCAGCGCAACTTATTGTAGCACCTTGCCTGTTATAGGTGACGGTAGCCACCTACCGTCAAATGGACCTGTCTGTCAAGCTTAACTTTAAAAAATGTATTTTTTGCATTAATGATAATGATTAATTAAGAGCATTTCGTCATAAAAGTCGCTTGAAAAGTGTAAAATAAAGTAATGCAATATTATTTTAAGCGAACATGTGTCCCAAAGTAAATTGCTAGATGAATATTGTTTCAAACGAAATTAAGCACGCGCCGAAGGGACGGGGATCACTTATAATTGTTATTTTATTCATAGAAACAACAGTCCACCGGGACCGCGGATAGGTGAGCAAATATTATGTCTTTTCGAGCACCTTTTAGGCAGAATGATGTTGTCATTGTGCAACGTACGAGTTAAAACAATTTTTATGAGTATGAAATGTTTGTTGAATATATTACGTTTTACGTTATATTTCGTTGTATGTAAGCTATCTCTAATCCTGGCCTATTCAGAATCCAACTAAATAAGAAACAGATTTTATCAAATATCTCAAGTAACATTAAAAAATTAGAATTTTACTTAAAATACAACAATTTAAAATTTGTAAAATAAAGTATAATATAATATATTTAAAACGTGATTAACTATTTTATATCAAGAAATACTGTAAAGTAAATAAAATATAATTAATATAAACCCTTCATAAATCATAAAAGTTAACTAAATGCCGGAAAGCTCCTCAGAAAGACATCAGAAATTTTAAAGCGCTATATAACGTGGAGAGACAGAACCAGTCACTGGATTACGTTCGTAACAAGCAGCACCTGTAACTGCAAGATAACCCTAAGCTCCTACTAAAATTTTATACAAAGTCCAAGCGGGATAAGGATCCCGCGCAATCATACCGCAAATCCTCAATCATTAAGTATCGCTAAGAAAGCGATCTGCGAACCATTACCATGTTAATAACGTAGGGGAAACGGTGATTAATCAACTTGACGTTTGGGTGGGTTTACCGTAACTAACCTCAGTGGCGTTCACAATTTATGCATTGGTTTGCAAACGGTCTCAACTACTGTTCATTTGAGAGATCCAGTTACTCGCAACCATTTTCTTTTAATGATTAGATGTGTGGAGTTGAAGTGTTTGTTGTGTATTGACTTGACAAGTTTTCATGACATTATTGACAAGACAAAGTTAATTTTATAAAAATACTAGCGAGCCGCTCCTGGCTTCGCTCGGAGTGCAAGTTTTATATATAAAAATTTTCAACGTTCATACCTCTTTCCATGTGTGAAAACCGAATTAAAATACCCATTCTCAGATTTTTGGAGCGTACACAAACCAACTTAATATTTGTCTACTTCATAAAAGATAAAATTACAATCCGACTAAAATCGTTTGCTTTGAAGTCTGTGAGCTACGATATCTCAGTTATAACTGATAGATTAATATTTATCTAAGGACGCATGACGCATCGTGGATTTAAATTTTTAGTGAATAGGAAAAAATCTAAATTTATTTTCTGTTTTTATTATATTCATTAAAAAAGTTGTACTAATGTGGTTCTCAATCATTTGTTTTATTTTTCGCATAAAATTTGACATACAACGTACTTTATCCAGGGCTTTTTTCAAAATGAAACATTTAAATAAAAGGTAGCGTAATGTGGGTAATCTCTCGGAGCCACGGTGCGCCGGTCAAAAGCTGATATTTCTTCTTTTAATCCCTGTCAGATTATTTAAATTCCCACCTGCGAGTTTCAGCTACACCATATCCCTGCGTTTTTTATTTAACAAAAATAAAAATATAAAAAAATATTCCCTTATTTGTTTTGTACGAGCGGAATCCTTTAATTTTCGGCACGGCTGCGTGACGATTCGTCCACAGCCCGCTCGCAGACTGGGTCGCTTTGAGAAAAAAATATTTTCACATTTCATTCCTCTAATATTGTGAAAAAATTTTGTGCGAACTTTTCAAATTTATACGTATACAAATAATTCGTTTATTCCATGTAAAAAACTAATCTTTTGTACACAACAATATGTAAGTAATTTGTTATAAAACTATATTTAAGTGAATGTTTTAAAGACGACAAAAGAGAGTGGTATCCTGAGAAAGAATTCTGAGTTCTTAGGATCGTCGTTATTTTTTTCGAAACCCTAGTAATAACCATTAAAAGTGTTTCAATGAATGTAAATATTTCAATGTTAAAACAACAACAACAAAACGTTTTCCTTGAGTATCTCACCTATTAAGATATATCGATTTTTACATTTTTGAACTGCGTATTAAAGTTACTTAGTCAATGAAATATAAAATTCTTAGATTTAGGAATAATTCGAGTATTAGATATTAGCAGCTGAAATTTTATTAAAGTGTTAGAAAATTCTGAGTTGCGTACTCATAAAATTTGCAGACTTGTTGCGGTAGTAACCACCACCTTATGGAAGCTCATTTCCAAAGTTGTCTCTTCCGGGAATTGAACCCGGGACCGCTGAGACAGAGCGTTAGGGCAAGCACCCTAACCATTCATTTAATGGGCTCATAAAATACTTAATTCAATTTGGCTATTTGACAAGATTTAAAATATACTACAAATTGTGGTTATCCTATCAGAAAATAGCGTAAAAAAACATATGTCACTATATTTTAAGCTAAATTATTTATATTTTTTGCAAATTATATGAAAAAAATCACAATTTTTTAAATTTTATCTTGGCGCCGAAACGCCCTGTGACTATGCAACTCTGATGACGTCATACGCTAGTAAACATATCAGAAATAGAGTAATAAATAGTGTTTATTCACTTAATATTAGTTCTCTGTGTCATCATTTAGTTCTGTTTGTTTACTAGCATGTGACGTCACATGTATCAAAGACCAGCGCCATTACAGACAGCGTTTTTGGCGCGGTTTTGGAAATTTAAACTTTAACATTGATTTTTACTAATAATACAGTAGATCTCCCGAAAATATCAATGTAGTGTGCTTATTATGTAATATAGAATAATTTAAAACTATTTTCTAAAATTAGTCAAATAGCGGATTCAATAATGAAGGAGGCCGAAGGAGGCTTTGTCTATTGAAATTCTCTCTAAGCTTTAAAACTTTCCTTGTCAAAAATCCTTTGTTAATGTATGTGAAAAATGTAATTACCCTTATAACATATTAAATTGCCATCATAACAATCGGACAAAGCGTACAACTTTTTGTTGAGACAAGTCCAGAAGCGACCAAAAGCGTCGCACAAAAGAATAACTCCCAGTTAGTTGTCCCATAGCTTCGCGAATACTTAACGCTCGTTTACATTGACGACATAATCTAGCTCAAAAACTAGATTAACATAATCTACATTTTTTTTTTCTTAGGAAAAAAATTCCAGTAATAGACTAGACATTGAGCGAAGACGTATCTAAACAAAATTTAAATTTAAAAAATGTTCAATTTACTTTTAAAGTAGAGGTCATAACCATTAAAAATTTTGCTACTTTTAAATGAATATGTCCTTGTGCATACAAATGAATAGTTCAGTGCCCATACACATAGACCATAAGAATTGAAATAGTAATTTCAATTCAAATTCAAAATAGAAGAAAATTGTCAATGTCATCACATCTGTGATCCAAATGAATTGACCACAGAATATCTATATGTATTAATCTGTATTTTAACACAGATATATAAATTGTTATTAATGTAATGATTATTTTTATTGTTTAATCATTGTTTTTGGTTCTAGCAGTACGAGTAATGCTTGAGCAGACTGCTCAATAAAATTCTTTGCATGTATAAATCTATATACAGATAGATTTATTAAAGGAAATTAGAAAAATCAGTTGGAGGCATTGTGGACACACCGCTAAGTACAAAATACAGCAGCGGTCGCAAACCGTTTCGACGCTGGAATGTAGCAATTGTTGCCGTTGGCTTTATCCCGCGACTGTCGCTGCAATTTTATTTGCTTTACTCTACTTTAAATTCTTTCCCTCACTCGCGGTGCTTTATGCGACTTTTTTCGCACTCGCTTGTGAAATCATTCAATTATTAACAGTATCGTATCTCGTCATTTTGAAAATCTTTCAGACGCTCCCAATTTGAACTTAAATATGGACATCACATTATTGGGGCATTATTGAACTACTTCACCAGCTGTACGAATCCATAGATTATCTTATAAAAAGAAAATATTATACTTTCAACATCGCATATAAGATGGTTTTTTCTGAGAATGTTAGAAAATGTTAATGTTGTTGAAAAAACGATAAATGTTGCACATAATTCTTTTTTGGTTTCTTTGTAGTCTTCAAAGAAACAAGAACGTTCATACCAAAGTCTGATGGATTTTAGCTCAGCAAAAGCAGAAGGTATGAATTTATTAATGGTTGGCAAGACTCAAGACGCATTAATTAATACTAGCAACACCATAGGAACTACTGCATACTGAAATAGGTACTATTCATTATATGCAGTTGTATAATTAGGAATAAGGAATTAGGGAAGGCATACGGAAAAGGACACCTTTTTTTTAATTTAGTTTATTATTTTTATAGCAATTGATGGGAAATATTTCCTATTAACTTGTAATTAGAAGTAGACTTACTGAACCTCTCATATATTTGGCACGTATGCCCAGTGCACCGCGAGATCGTCTCATAATGAAAACAACTTTTTGAATTAACGTTGCAGTAGCACTCGATGGGCTTTTTTGCCGTTTCGTATTGTATTGAAATTTTTCAACTCATATATCTGCATGAGCATATACGAGAACTTTTTAAACTGCATACGGATTTAGAATGTTTTCAGAGCGCATATTGCATTTGAATATGAAAATTTGTTAATAATAATTATTTTATTTTCTGTAATAAAAGACAATACTAAATAATTTCAGTGGTTATGGTTACAAATTAACATCCCTATCCACCTATCTATCTATCTACTATCTATCTATCTGATGCTAAAGCCTTCATTCATTATTTTTTATCCTATCAAAGTCAACAGCACACTTGCAGCCCTTAGGGCTGTATGTTGTTTGTATTAATATGCAATGTAGCCACTTACTCACAAGCAGACCGTCAAAAAAAATGTCTACCGACCAAAAAAATGAGCCATGATAAACCCATCGACATCCGTTCTAAGCGTTACAAACAGACGCGAATAGCGTCTTTATTTATACTACTTGGTGCATTTCTAATATATAAATTGCACATTTCAACTGTAGAATAAAAAAAAGATTGCTTGAATACAATTGATCATTCAATAAAGCGATTGTGAACGACACCTACATTTGGAACGGGTTGTGTTCAGAGCCGAGACCGCAACAAGGCAACCGATAAATCACCCGACAACTTCAAATAGAAATGTCATATTATTTCAACAAAAGATTTAACTCGAAAATAAATTATATTTCCCCCTTTCCACGCCATTGTTCACCGACGTGTGGAAGCCGCACCACTCTCTGCGATATTTAAAAAACCATTAAACGCACGCTTTTATATAAGAAAATACTGTTCATTTTAATAACAAAATGTACACATTTATGCACAAATTTATGTTATTAGTAATAATATTGTCAAAGGTATTTTATTTTGTAAATTTTAGTAGTCAAACCTATGGACAATCTTTTTTTTTTGTGGACATAAAAACAAAAAAAAAAATTGAGCTGAAATACATCTTTCTCTGTTATTATAATATTAAAAACATAAAAAAATGTTTTTAAATGTAAACAAAATATTTACGCTGGTCGTATTTATGCTTAGTGTAAGAGCATATTTTGGCAAGTCACGTGCCTAGCAACAAATCTGGGTTTGCCGCAATAAATTTAACGGTAGCCTGATTTACAACCAACGGCTAAATGTTTGATTTGTGCCCGTAAATCGAGATGAGCGTTTGTCAGACCACAGCTGATCCTCGAATGTTGTTTCACAAAATATAATGAGATTACCGAGGGCTGTACGATTTAAATCACGAATCTCTTTTTAAAAAAGTACTTATTTATTTTAAGAATATATGTATATATTATATTAAATCAGAAAATATAATGAGAAATCAATACTAATAATAAATCTGTATGGGTTGGTCATGGAGTAAGTTACTTTGTTTTCAGAGATATCGTGTTTATAGGCTCTATACATGATACTGAAACTAAATTGATGACTTTTTTATTTTTTTTTCTGTATGTATGTATGTAAGTATGTATGTTCCTCCATAACTCTTAAACGAATTAACTGATTTTCATGAAACTTGGTAGATAAACATTTAGACGTACGGGACACAGGATAGGCTACTTTTTTCTTTTTTTTTTTTCAACGCGGACGAAGTCGCGGGCGCCAGCTAGTATTTTAATATGTCGTGAAGCCGCAGGCAGGCTGACGGTCTAGTTGATGGTAGATACGAGTACTTACCATCGCCTAAAAATTGATGACTGCAACAAAGTACAAGTATTTTGTATAGTACAGTAACAAAGTACAAGTTCTATTTTGGTAACTATTTCCTTAAGTTAGGTACGAGAATGAATAGCTGCATTAGCAACACACTGAATAATAAACAAGTAACAACTTTAATTAACAGTAAAATTTAACACCAAACAGTCAACAAACTTTCTCTGCTACTGGCAGAGCTCTATTCAAAACTATTAATGTGAAAGACTGATAACAATATGGCTTGCTTGATATCTACGTTTCTTTAATGCATTTTCAATTCTGTTTACTAACTGTGATCTTATTAATTTTACTAGCTGGCGCCCGCGACTTCGTCCTCGTTAAAAAAGAAAAAAGTAGCCTATCCTGTGTCCTGTACGTCTAAATGTTTATCAACCAAGTCTCATGAAAATCAGTTAATTCGTTTAAGAGTTATGGAGGAACGTACATACATACAATACCTACACTTACAGATTTATTATTAGTATTGATTGATTGATATGATAACACAAGTCAGGAATGTACTGAGTTCGAATCCTACCAAAAATGTTGAAGAGTCTCAAAAAGCTTTAAAATTGGCAGTCGACTGTGAAATTTGGCTCGAAGCAATTAATTTGTACGGGCTATTATTAAAATGATAAACTAACCGCCGACTTCCTAATGAGTAGGGGTTTGCTGAGGAGTTGGGTTTCTCTTGATGTTGCAGCATCAGATCAAGGTTACCATGTCATGGAAATACCACCGAAGTAACAGTATACTAAATTTCACATCAATCGAAAATGTGAAAGTTACTGAACTCGTAAAATCGGTCCATCCGATTGGGAGTTACATTCCACAGACAGATAGACACACAGATACACAAAAAACACACGTCAAATTATATAACATCCCGTTTTTGCGTCGG
Source organism: Synanthedon formicaeformis (assembly GCA_945859745.1). Taxonomy (NCBI): domain Eukaryota; kingdom Metazoa; phylum Arthropoda; class Insecta; order Lepidoptera; family Sesiidae; genus Synanthedon; species Synanthedon formicaeformis. Next base: position 9,934,911 of record OX243957.1, read on the forward strand.
GGGTTAAAAAGAAACGATTATAGGCGTTACTTTTCTGTATATTTTGGATATTTTTTATTATATTTTTTGTTTGTTGTTTTGAAATTTGACATATTTATTTAATGCGTCATCATTTTTTGTTTTATTCAATGGCTTACAATTTTATCTTTGTTTCTTTTTTATTTTATCTCGAACTCATTGTGGATTAGAATTGATGAACTCATGTGTGTGTGTATACTGGAAAGGAAAATCATCATTAAAAAACCTGGTGCGTTCGAGAAGGCTAGCAATATTTAAAGAGTAGTTCTGTATATCCAAGCAGTGATGTAAAATGTGTAATAATATTCGTTGCTATAGTGTGGTAGGTATGTGTTGCTTTTAGTAAAAATGCGTTTAACTATTTACCGCACGATACCGTACCAACACAGGGCACGGTGTCGTGCGGGCGTGCGATGCGATGCAGCTCGTATAAATCGGTTAAATACGCATTGTAGCCCACCAGTGTCGTTAATTCGCCGATTTAAATCGGAAACACGCGATAAATTCACCGCTTACGGCTTTTGAATTCAAATGTCGTTTAACTATTTCTCTACAATTGAACTGTCCGTGCAAACCTCGTGAAATTTGGTTCTTATTTACGACTAAAATGGTTATTGCAAATTTGAAAATGTAATTAATATTTACACATTCAGAAGTTTCGTTTAATATGCGATATAACGATTTGCAATTTCGTTTTATTATATTATAATATAAAGGACGGCAGACAGGTTGAGGTCCACTTAAGGTAGGTGGTTACCGTCACCTAAGGACGAAACCAACGCCATCAGGAGGTGTGCCGGTGTGCTGCCAACCCTGCAGTAATTTATGCTGTGTTTAGAACATCGATGGTTTAGAATCATTGAAAAATTCAGTCTTAGCGAACACTTTTTTTAATCATGAGAAGACGGATACACAATGCACACACCTCGGCTAAGAGATTAGCATTGGATGGCCAGTACTTAAACCATTGCTGCATGGTTCATGTACTGACAACCAAAACATGATATGTATATATGTAAGCCTAAATGATTTTGTTATTGTTATGACCACAGATAGTAGATATGAATTGAATTAAATCAAATTTATAAAATCCCTACAAAATATGCGTTTTGTGATGAGCATGAATGCAATAAAATTATATTTATAATCATGCAACTAGACACATATATAATCCAGTTTTTTTAAACAATTTCTTTAATAAACAAAAGTAATAATTCTTAACTGAAAATGAAAATTAAGCGTATTTATTTAAGTAATGTGTTGTCCATTAATTAATATTTTACTAGAGAACAGCTAAACAATACTTACAAAGAACTTAAAACATAATAAAACTGTGATGCGTTTTATGAAACAAAATAAGGTTAGAAAGGAAGTTACCACCAACTATAAATATAGAACGGAGGTTTAAAATTTAAAAAGATATTTATCGAGCAATCACGTTTCATCGATGAGTTACAAACAAACAGAGACATTTGGAAACAAACCTAATATTATATTGATGTGTTTGATTTTGCAACCAGCGCGGCGCCCCTCGCGTTCGGCGCTTTTTGTTCGTTATTTATGGCAGAAGAGATATCGATAGAACCCGCGGCGATATCATGAAATATTAAACGCATTACAAGTGGCATATAGGCTGGAAGATGAGGTAAGAAAAAAATGTTTCCTATTATTTCTTGTGCGTGAGAATTGTGTGGATTTCACTAATATTATAAATGAGAAAAGTTGTGATCATGTTTGTATCTTTTGTACCTTTCAAATGAATTTGAATTATTTTGACACACCATACTTTGATTTAACATTGGATAATTCTTGAGGATTGACATTGGATGATGACTTTTGAATACAAAATACAAAATACAAGAGGGTTTATTCATCGAAATAATATATCTTTGCTTCTGGGTTTATTACAGCTAGCAATTTTGAAAATTTCTGACATAGAACCAATGTTATAGAAAGATACCTAACGATATGGTTTTTAGAGTCACTAAATATACTAAACTACTACAAAACCAGCTGGTGCCCGCGACTTCGTCTGCGTTGAATTATATATAGAAACCGTTGCGTAGTTTAAAAGATCTATGCGTACACAATAGACTTTATTTTTATACTATGTGATGTGAACTTTGCACTTGGTATTTCACATTATAGAAAAATAGGCAACCTTCTCGTTAACTAACATGTTAATTTATTCTGTGGCACTTGGTCGCAGCCATAAATTCTTTCGTAAAAGTGTGCAACAACAAAGTAACGCAGTACTTCAACTGTATCTCATTTACGAATCACACAAAAGTTTATTCGCTCACTTTTATCGCGCGACTCTACTACGAGCGCGTTAGAGAAAATGATTTATACCATTTATCATAAATAAGTTATTCCGTCTCCATTTCGAGAACTATTGCGTGTGTTATTCTCCCCGGTTTGTTTGCAGGAAATTAAAGCGGTCTTAAATTATTATTATTTTTATTATATTTTTGGCTTCCCACTATTTAAATCTTGTTGACTAACTCATCAATGTCTTTACCTATTTTGGAGAACCTAACATATTTATGTTTATTAAATATTATTTATGGATGCTATATTATTGAATTATGTCATAAAGTTGTCAAACTCATAACTTTTAATTATTCTGACAAATTGATCTGAAATTTAATCGAATGTAACACTAGTATTTAGTAGATTTTAAGATATGTTAACAAAATATGTTAATCTTAAAATGTTTTAATCGGTAAAAAATATTACAAATTGTTCAAAAATATCTAAATAAAAATATTTATTTCACGTAACTGAACATTTCAATAGAACGATACGACATTACTATTTTTTAATAATACACCATTTAGTTTAGATTTTTATTGATTTCATTATTTCCATTGATTGCGTAAATAAGTCTCCTATTGCTTTGTAAGGCCGTTGTGGAAATGCGCATCGATAAAAAATTATCAGTTTTAAATCTAAACTACAAAAAATTTAAAAAAAAAGATTCGGTTTATCAAAAGGGCAAAACACATTACGTAACAATGGAAACTGTTACAATAGAACTGACCTCCTTAGAAAGTCTTATTGATATCCAGTGTGCAATAAAGTATGGACAGATCGGTTGAAATACGTGTAATATGGTTGCAATCTACATATTATTCCAATAAGTGGGTTTCCCTTGGCCAATATTACGCTCGGGAGTGAAGTGGCGGACCCTCTGCGGAAACTCGGTAAGTTTTTACCTTTTATTGTTTTATTTATAACTTTGTGATTGATGACGGCCGCCGCCTGAACTTAGCTTCATAAATATTGAGGTAGCGAAAACTCATATACTTCAAATAGTTTGCTGTCTGCGCCTTGTTGTAATACAATAAACCTGTGATGTTTTATTATTATATTTATAATATATTCTAATAAAATTTGTAGACAGTTATTTGGTTTTTAAAATCAAAATCAAAAACTTTGTATATTTTATAAGATTTTCAAACATTGTTGTTATTAAATGAACTTGAAACATTAAAACATTATCTAAGTTATAGCATACATGTGGCGCGCAGTCGTAGCTAGCTCGTACTAATTTAGCAACAAAAGTTAAATGGTAAAATTCAAGTAACATTTTTCTTAGAGCTCGTTCGATATATTGCGTCAGAGTTAATTAGAGAATCGTGCTTGGACTTCACAAATAATGCGTTATCAACGACAATCGAGTTGAAATCGACGCCACGGCCAAAGCCCGCTCTGCGTCCGACAATTCAATTTGCATAGGCATTTATCGTTATTGCTTTGTACTTTTTGTTTGTCGTGTTCGAGTTTGTGATGTTCAAAAATGTAAATATTTTTTTTGTAATTGTAATTTCATATGGTTGGTGGAATTTGGCAATTGTTTCGCAGAGACGCCAACGGCACATTTTTTTTAATTCGCTTTATAAATGGCTATAAATAAAGTATATCTTAATTGTTGTTTAATTTTGTGAATAGATTGTTTAATTCACTTTCTAAATATATATTTTAATAATAACATACACCTTGTATGTTATTATTAAAATATATATTTATTTATATTTTTATAATAAAATATAACTAAAATTATGTTAAAATAGCAGATTGCATGCAATACTCGTAGTCTCTTTAAAATTCACCCGGCCGTAGCAACGTTGCGAGGGAGGGTGATTCAACGGATGTTACCTCCAAATGATTCAACGATTAGTGCTCGCTCTGTATCAGGTGTCGCGTGTGATTCACTTTTAATTTAGAAAGTTAAAAAAAAATTGTTTGGATATAAAAATTCATTATATAAAAGTAAAATATAGAATAGGTAATAATTAATTTAAAATAGTATGTAATCAAATAGTATGCTTAAGATAATCTATTTGATATACATAACCTTTATTGTATGTATTGTAATTGTATGTATTGTGGGTTATGTTAGGTACCAACAAATACTTCGTTGTATTTATATTAACAACTATGTCGTCGCTTATTTTATACCACATATGTTGTGCTTACTCATTTATGTTAAAATATTTACTGTTTCGTTAAAATGTATTTCATATTCCGCAAGGTAGCTGCAAACATAAATATAAACGACATCGACAACCTCGAGCAACGTATCACCGCAAAGGTGGCACAACAAAGCGTTTTACTGTGCGATAGGGCTCGCATATCTTTTGAAATGCGACGGCTATAAAGTGGGAGGCACAAAGAGACGTCCGCGCAGCCCGACGGCCGATAGCACAATGCGGCAAACGACGCGGGCGCTTCCGGTTCCGGCCGCGGCGCCACCGTCGCCTAGATTTATGCTCGTCGCTTCCTCTCACCATATGCGTGTACTTCGCCTACCCTGAAAACTCATTTACACAAAACTCGAGTTTTTCAAGCACCAACGTTTGCAACAACTGTTTAACGGTTTTAAAACTTTCACAACTTCAAACATTTGCGTTTATATTTCTTTTATTTTCGTTGTAAGTTTAGTGGGCTTTTATTTAAACCTAATCTAAGTACTGAAAGTCTCTTCATGGTATTAAGAGTGGTTATAAAAATGTAAAATTAAAGGCATACAGAACTTTTTAATCTCATTACAAAGCCAGTCTGAAGCATAAGGTAACAAAGTTAATTTGCCACTTTAATAAAATATGTATGAACGGGTGAAAAGACTCTCGGAAGTTGAGAAGCGGGCTTCTAATCAAAGTAAAGTGATGACGTCATCTGAGATGATTTAAGGGATGTGTTTGTAATTTTTTGAAGGATTGCCATTGAAATAATTTTCTTTTGCTTAGGTTTTTGCGTAATTCTAGGATGGATTGAATTTTTAAAAAGATGATAATTTATTTTCTTTTTCAAATTATTTGTTAATGAAGATGTACATCGATCAAACACAAAATTACTTTATACCTAGAATCTACAAATTATGTACAGTTGTACACATATATAGTCAAATCATTCAATATTTACTTTATGGCTTATATTGATATTGACTGTTGACTCAGTGAACTTTACTGTACTACAATATTTTTAGTAATATTGACAAGTGTTGTTACTCATTAACAAATGTATGAAGATAATTACCGTCTGAGCGCGTCAAGAGTGTGCGAAGAGAACAAAAAGGGAGGCTCTTACATAATAGAGCGGCGGCAGGCGTTCACAACGTCTCAGAATATCTAAACAGTTGTACCGCTATCACGTCACTTGTGTTGTGAAACGTGCCGCCTACATACGCCGAATTCGATGTTTGTAACATATTATTATGTTTAATTAAAGCAATGATTCTAGGAAAAGAAAATTTTTAAATTACCTAAGTCATTATTTACTTGACGTTTCTAAAGAAAATATTGAAATCCAGTGCGACAGAAGCATTAGAAGTCGACAATTTTTGTCTTTAAATATAAGTTGTATAAGCAGAATAAATTATTAATCAATATAATTATTACATCAAACTAGCTAATACGTTATTTAGTTGAACTAAGTTTCACAAAACTGTTAATTACGTAATATCGATACATTAATTTTGATTCTTCCTTGTGTGTGGTAACCTTTTTTTTTTAATGAAATAGCTACCTAATTGGTCCGCCATAACTTAAAAAAAACTAAATATGAACGTCACGTGAATGTTACTGTATAGAATTTGCTTACTGACCAAACCTTAACAAGCAAGTGTATGTCTTTAATAATCTGTCTAACTTAATAATGGCGCTCAATATTTTTAGAACTTCTTGGCAAATATAGAATAACTTTGTAAAATGTAAAAAAAAAACTTTTCACACTTGATTTATTCTGAATTTCAGCGTAGCGAGTCGGCACCTATAACATTCTGAAGCAAAGTTTGATATAAATTTTGTACAACAAACCTTAGCTGACGTTAACTTCGTATCTTTGTCTGATGCTCACGTGGGGGCAGGTAGTGGGCGAGTGGGAGGGTGTATTCCAACTAGCTTTGTGAATCGATCAGGAATTAATTGCGCTCTCTTCAAGTGGTGTTGCATTTATGAACATGATGCCGTTTACGATTTGTCAATATACATATTTTTATATAAATCTGCCCATGATGATTTTTTTTAGTATAAAATTCTGATTTTTATATTGGAATATCTTTTACATATCAATTAGAGTTTATTTTGATAATATTTTTTTCATCTAATTATTTACAAACGCTGGATTCACATGGATATTTTTTTCTGCAAGTTATGTACATACCTACACGATAAATAATATTGAATTCTTGTATGGGAGAAACAGACAGAAGCGGACAGCGAACTTTTCAGTGTAGTACAAAAATCCTTGATTTTTGTATAATCAAATTAATTGACTTAACAAATTAATTGATTGTAACAATTTTATTTTAAAACAATTTTATTAAGTGTGTAATTTTGCTTTAATAGAATTTTTAAATTTTATAAAAAATCATCATGATGCATTTCATAAAAAAGTTAAAAAAATATTTAAGACTTTATCTCTTACGACAACTCACGAGTATCATGTTAGTATTGAATCAATAAGGCTCGATACTCGTGCAACTAAATTATATCCTGTAAAGCGTACTCGTATATTAAAGCTGAACCGTTTAAATTTATAAGTGAAGCCAAACATTCGCAACTTGTTAGAAGTTGGTAGCTGTAAATTCACCGGCTTTGTTTAGGTTTTGAAAGGTGCCTGCAGTCGCTGCCAAAGGAAAAGTTTCAAGTGGCTTCATACAATCATTTGTTTTCGTGTTTTCAGCAACATTATACATCAATTAAGTGAAACAGGGACAATAAATTGTGGGGAACTGATCACGAAATCTCTTTTGAGGTAATTTGTTTTTGCGAAAAATTACTGATAATAGTCTTTTGAAACTTGGGTTATTGTCTTATACAATTATAGTTTTTAAATAAATTACTGTAATAAAATTTACATCACACCTCGTTTTTTTTTTCAAATTTCAAAGTAGAAAATAACACAGATTTTGTTTTTTGCACATTATTCTATAATCACATTTCTATGTTCAATGTAGGATTTTTTTATTAGTTGTTTCCATCGAAATGTTGATATTACACTAACATTTTCATAAAATACAAAGAAAGATAAAATAAAAATCGTATGGTTACTATTTGTCCTAAGATATTCATATTATAACCGTACAAAAGTTAAAATTTTTTTTCTTATACATGGTAAACCTAGCAGTAGAATGAAGTAAAAAAAAATGCACTTCAAAAATTCATCAAACGGAACTGGGCAAAATGAGAATAAAGCTTTCTTCACAAATATATATTTCTACAAATTAAAAAAAGGCAATAGTTTATCAATCAATACTCAATACTAATAATAAATTTGTAAGTTTAGGTATTGTATGTATGTATGTTCATCCATCCAACTTGGTAGATAAACATTTAGACGTACAGGACACAGGATAGGCTACATTTTTCTTTATCAACACGGACGAAGTCGCTGGCGCCAGCTAGTTATAATATAAAGTAAATATGTAGTAGTATTACTCTATACAATTTCATTGCAAACAAACCAAATTTCCACTAGATATCTGTTGGTGAAGTAGCTCACATTCCAACTCACGAGAGGCTCCTTTCTCAGGCCGTCTACTAAGAGTCGAGTTAACAATTTACCTGTTCAAACTCGACACAAAGCGTGCCATTCCGTCTGGTTGCCGCGGACAACTAGTCTCGCACAACAATCAAGTTTGATTCAGTATTAGATGTTATAATTATAAATAGATCTGTGAACCAGGTGGATTATTGTCTAATAATTTTATATGATAAATATTAATTACTTTTAACACACTACAGGAAATTACTGGCCTAATAAAATCACTTGTTGAACGTTATTACGGATTTTCTTCTGACATTAGTGCCTAGGATCATTATTTAAATGTTATTAGATAATTTTATATGTTTTATTTTTTGCTTAAACTTTTAAGCTTTTATTACGTGAGTAATTTTTTACTTATTTTTAGACTTCAAGCGTCTCGCAGGTCATTATGTCGCCCATTGACATAAGCAAAACCACAAGTGGATAAGGAATTAGAAAGGGATAGGAGAAATGGCTCACTTAACGAAAAATAACAAAGAACAAGCTGTTATTTCACTATTCTAATATGGTGTGAAATTAAGTATTATAACTATACTGGTACATTATATGCGTTCAATAACAGGTAAACATTACAGAATGTTTTAATAAAGCATTCGGTCATCAAAGCGGCCTTTAGCAGGCTTGGATAATTGCTTAAGTGGGATCTCACTTAGCCCCTCGTCCGTCCCCCTACACAGGGGTAAGTTGGCCCTTTCTCAACTAACTCCTTATATGCAAGATAAGCGTAGTTTGTTGTTGAACGAAATCTTCTTAAGCCAAAGATAACAGAGGGCTATTAGCATGTTAGATTGCCTGTTTATTTCCTTAAGGGCAAATTCTGACAGCATTGAAATGTTGAAGCGCACAGCGGAAATAAAGCGCTTAAATTATTCGTACTTTTATAAAAAAACGTTTTTACATAGAAATAATATTTTGTTTTATTTAAAAAAAATGTTATATATATTATTGAACAGAGACCAATTGATTGTAGTTTTTTTTTTAGTTACTGTATGCTTCTTCATACGGCATTAATATTCTTTAACATAAACATGTAACAGGTAAATATCGGATGACTTCCTTGGATCTTCAGGAATATTTATAAATATTTAATTGTTTCCTAATTATTGTGAAGAAGCGTAAGCAACACAAGTTTGAAAGTCAAAAGAGGGTTTGCCAAGTATACATCTTCCCTTCATCACATTAATATTTCATGGTTCGTTTCGTATGGGATCGAATTATCTCATATAAACATGTATTGTATCATAGTGTGTTTACTTATTGTAAACTAATTTATTTAGAATGGAATAGAAAGGCACTTACTGAAAGCAAGTCTATACTAATTGTAAACAGGGTTATAAGATAAGACCACATTTTTCAATCTCTATCGTGACATAAGTTTTTTATTTCCACAACTACAAAACGCATTATTTTTCTTTATGTAATGTAATGTAGATCATTAGCCTGTCTAAACGTTCACATAACGTTACATTACATAATATGATGGTAGGTGGCTCTAATCCCCTATTAACCCAAGCAACGCCATAGGCGCTTCATGTGCGTTGCCGGCCTAAGTAGCGAAAGTTGCAAGGTATAGGGAAATGTGTTCTGAAATAGCTTATTCCCTCACCGGAACACAACAACACACGCGCTATTGTTTCATAGTGGTCTTCTGTCTAAGAAGGAGGTAATAAATTCCTAATAAGATTTTAGTGGGACTTGAAAACGAGACTTTAGTAATATTTTCACGTAATATTATTCAGGTAATACAAAGCTAGGCTCCACAATCAGAATCGTGTAGTAGGTAAACCAATTCGCAATAATTTTCGCTCCAATCTGACGTAAACATGACCGATATTCTCTAACCAATTTGCATGTCCGTTGCCTCTCTGAATAAATTAAGGCACCTGCCCTAAGGTTGAGCCTCTATGAATATGTAAGACGATGGCTTCCAAATCTTAGTCCAATTAGTAAGGAGGCCATAAAACATAGGATTGATTACACACCTTCTTGTAACGTTGAGATCGTTATGAATATATTAACATTGTGTAATTTGTCTTGGGCAAGTTAAGACCTATACAAGTTATTCTGTTCGAGTCTATGTATACTGTGGTATTTTAAAAACCTATGGAGATTAAACCCATGCAAAGAAACTCGGATGCGATATTTACGAATAGATATGTATCAGTGCTATGATATTTCCTATGATCTTAACGTATTTAAGGAACATACTTAAACATCCTTAAACATTACTTGAAAACAACGTAGTTTTTTATGTATAGGTAAGTCTCAAGACATGCTAACTTCATGGCATTGATTGTTTTTGCTATCATCCTAGTAATATTATAATGGATGGAAGTTTGTCATCCATAGTCATCCATCGATTTTATTGAAACTATATGTTAATTTGGTTTATAAATCACATAAGTAATATATGCATCATAATTATAAAGATAAGTTATAGCATATTTTGAAGCTTCGGAATGACAAATTGGTATTTTGTTAATTGTTTTTTCTTTAATTTACGTCCACATTACGAAATAAATTACGAGTCATATACTTGAAATACTTTAAAAATACTTTGAGCTCCTTTTTCTAAAGGAACTATTTAATTGGAAAAACTACACTAGAAGACAATTTTTCCTTTTCCATACACATTATAATGTAAACCATTCAAATTCATACCACAAAAGTTAACTCATTGAAACACAGGTATAGCGGTTCCGCAAATAAACGACAGGTAATATGGAGTTGATTAGCCAGCGGGCAGTTGATATACCGATGGCGACAGCGCTTAGCCGAACGGTCAGCATAATCTGGTTATGGAGGTAATCGATTCAGCCGGTTGAAAGTCGATACGTCTACCGGTCGCCTCTATTGAGTTACATCTTCATTACCGGTAATACTGCGCAATACGTTGCCACCTTCAGCTGTTGAATTTTAAAATGTTTCAGGATTTTCAATTTTAACTTTGATTTAACACTGCGAGGTCCTTAGGTTGTCCAGACGTCGGTGCTTCTGCTTAGCTTCCGAAGTCCCCGAAAATATAGGTAAATTCAGGTATTTTAAATAATATGGTTTTCCGAAATAAAAGTCTTGTAAAAATAAAACTTTACACTTAACTGTTATATGGTTAAAAAAAAATTAAAAAATATATTTATGACCCAATACAATCATGGATTATTTAAAAACCTTAAAACTAAGAACCAAGGAGACGCCAATTTGTTGTTGAGGCACAGTCGCCATGGCCTGTCTTCGCTTGCTATTTAGCGACAATTTATTCTATTTCTTATTAAATCTCCTTGACCAACAATAACCTAAGCAATTACTCAAATAGGTCTTGCTTGTCCTCTGACTTGATTCTTCAGTTATTAACTTAGTCATTTTAATTGTTGTTGATTTTTTTTATGACTTGTTATTATATTCACGAATTAATAAAATTGATCAATTGACAATTTTAAATGAATATAATTATAAAATACGTGTAAAGTCTTCATGAAAAAGTACAGTACAGTCGCATGGAAAATTCATTATGAAACGAAATTTAGCGTCATGTGTTTTATAACGAGCTAATTATTCCAATTTGTGTGTGTGTGTGTACCACAGTCAGTCCGCCCGGTGGACGTATCATAAATATCTAGAACAAACAGAGTATTAGCACCGGTCACGGCGTGCACACTGTTTGTATACGACCTAAAACAACATGCGTTTGCGGACACTGACTAAATTTGTTACCAGCGATCACACGCTGACTCAGTGCATACGTACCGCATGTACTTTCATGCACACTAGTGTTACCTACGTCAATTATTTTATTTTTATCCTATATATTTAGTACACTAAAACACATTACAAACTGAGAATATTTTAAATATATTTTTATTTTAAAACTAGCTGGCCCCCGCGACTTCGTCCGCGTTGAAAAAGAAAAAAGTAGCCTATCCTGTGTCCTGTAGGTCTAAATATTTATCTACCAAGTATCATGAAAATCAGTTGATTCGTTTAAGAGTTATAAAGGAACATACATACTTACATACATACATACATACATACATACATACATAAAAAAATTCTAAAAATGGTCAATTTAGTTTCAGTATCATGTATAGAGCCTATAAACACAATATCTCTGAAAACAAAGTAGCTTACTCCATGAACAACCCTTACAGATTTATTATTATTATTTTAAAATATCAATTGCAATTAATAGCATAATAAAATAATTGCAAGGTAAATTTGCAATAATGCGTCTCCCGGCTTGATCGTGTGAGGGTAACAGCACTTTGAACGCTTTAGCGAACAGGTACTAAGGGATCTGTTGAGGCATTTATAAAATAAGGATTTCGTAAACCAAAAAGCCACCGCTTTTTTTCACTTTATGTCACTGATTGTACTTAACGAGTACGTGACTACGCCTAAATAAAATCTGATGCAAATTGTTTTTATTAATAAAATATTTTATTAGACAATTAAAAGTAACGAAATAATATTCTGCATAAAGATATTATTATATTTTATTAGATATTTATCAAGGGAATTGAGTTTTCTATTTAAAAATGAGGAAAGCGTTTTTAATATTAGAATTTTGTCATGGGATACATTTTAAAACTTATGTTTTATGAATTGGTATTGGCAAAATACTCATAATTTGTATACTGTGACATTCGTTTACATAATGATACTAAAAATAATTCCAAAACGTTCATTCCGAAGTGTTGTATAATATTTATATTTTTTAAATAAATATAAAAAAATAAAAAATAAATGAACAAGCACTTCTTGTATACAATAGGGCACTGCATGAATTTGGAAATGTAATTTGGAAAATTCTTACTTACAAAAACCAAATGAGACTCCTAGATAATTTTGCTTCTAGACAAATTAGTATTTACAGTGTAATAGTTATTTTCAATGGTAACAATTGAGTATAAGTTGATTCTAAATAATTGAAACCAAGTTAGCTAATCTAATGTTGATTTGAATTAATGTCCAGCATTCCGTCGGTCAGGCAGACATCGGATGTAGACTGGGCCTAAACAAACAGTCATTACACTACACCGTGCTACGTGAGCGGAGCCTTAAAATATTTTGCAGACTCAATATGACTTGAAACGGAATTATGTATTGAACAAATGTAGCTAGAATTATGTATTGTATACTCGTATTTAAGGGTTTTGACAGACACAATACACAGGAGATGTTAAGAAAAAGTTTCTTTTAAAAGTAAAACCCATATTATTATCATATTTTATCATTATCCTTACTAATATATTATAAATGTGAGTTTGTTTGTTTGTTTGTTTGTCACGCAAAAACTACTGAACCGATCACAATGAAATTTTGCATACACGATGTCTGGAATACCAGAAAGGACATAGGGTAAATTTCATCGTTCAACGCGAACGAAGTCGCGGGCACCAGCTAGTTATTAAATATTTTAGAAGAAACTACAATCGCATTCGCAAGAAATGCTTTTTTTGCATTAAGGCAACAACAACCTTCTTTTTTATTTTAACATTTTATTTAAAAGTTTAATAGTATTTATATATTTAAGTATAAAATATATGAGCCATCCACATGAGGCTACTTATTACGAGAGTTAGATATCCTCATAGGTATTCTAAACTGATTCCTAAAGTTTTATTTTTCTACAAAGAATGTACAGACGGCCGCAAAAGTCGATTACACATTCAAAAGTGCAAAACAACTGAACAATAAACGCGCTATAAGTCGTTGTTACGACTAGAGAACAAAATAAACTTTACGTACAAACGATCGTAAAAAGCTTCAGTAAATAAGTGAACAAGTAAGTTAGTTGAGTGTTCAGTTGTTTTGCACTTTTGAATGTGTTAATCGACTTATGCGGCATATAAAAGTACATATAAAAGTTAAATTTTCATGTTAATATGTGACAGACAGGCTAACACCGCAACAAAAAGGCAACCCGCAAAAGATCTGGAATTAAAAAGCTTACATCATCAACATCCCAAAAGCTTTCCCTGTTATAAAAAGACTTTAGTTTTTTAGTCCCCACATTCATTTTTAAAATATAGAAATATCTATATTATATTGTAGAGAAAACTTCGTGTTTTGCGTTTAATTAAATCGTAAAATTCTATTCTTGTGGCTATCTTGTGAAAATTAGTGATTAAGTAAAACTGAAGCTAAGTTCTATTATTGTGTTATACTTGTTACTGTGTTATGCCAGCCCTGTCAGACTGGCTCAAGACCCTAAATTATAATGAAACCGAATCGTTGTTAAAGACTATTACTTGATTAAATTCAATATTTATTATCAAAACATGGTTTTCTTTATGAAATGGGACACGTAAAAACTACACTTAACTTAGATATATAGAAAATGCTAGTTCACACACACACACACACACACACACTCAGATATATTATTTTATTGTATTACCTTCTCATATATTATTACTGTTTCTTATTTGTTATATAAATTAGCCTAATATTAAACAAGATGTTGGAGGAGCGGGGGTCTCCTGATGCAAGTATTTTTATACTTAATAGGAGGTCCCCTACACCCTTTTTGTACGTAGGCTTATGTTTATAAATAAATTATTTTGTATTTGTGTAGCTATTTTATTTTATTTTGATAAAATATTTTTGTGTATAAATCGGTGAGTCGTGCAGTGGGAGCACGTGAGCTCAATCAGTCATTCGGCGCATTTGTCGCACCGAACGGAGACCGTGTGGACTGGTCGCCAGCTGCATTCTAACAAATGCATTTTGAACAATATTGTCTTCATCACAATACAGTTAAAAACCGACTGTAAACTGTACATACAATAACTTCAAGTGTGCTGTTATTTTTAGTGCATGAGTAAAATATTCCCTTCCTTACGCTGTCTTTGTTCTTTAAACTTTATCTTATCAGAATGAAAATTGGACAACCATCATGTATAGTATAAGTACCCCTTATGTAACTTGTGCTTCTAAACAACATTAGTCACCTACCATCAAGTGTGCAGTTAGCTGAAAAACGTAAAAGCCTCATTTTTCTTCTTCCCACTTTGATCAGCCAGTTTTAAAATTTTCTTTTCTATATAAAAAAAATATTATACATTATATCATTCAATAATAGTTTTATGTGAAGATCAACAGACGGACTGAAGGTCCATTTGATGGTCAATGGAGTACCGTATACTCTAACAACGTCATTAATATTGTATTGATAGATTACAACGTCATTAAACTCGTATTAATAGATTAGACTGTAAATTTAAAAAATATTCGATATTTCTTAATATATGTATAACATAGAACTTGCTAAATTTTAATTTTCTGAAATACTTAATTTTAAATTTCTGTAATTTATTTTTATATTAAAACCTTCAAAGATAAATGCTGATCTATTTTGTAATTTTGGAATACGTGTAACAGCCCAGTAGTATTAATAAATTTCTCTCTTCTTGTTTTCATTGGTGCGGTTAATGGCGACATTAATTTGCGATCAAGTAGACAAAGGTATAAAAAAATAGTGTGACCGAAAGCTTCTGACCTATTTACCGATTTACAAAAATAATGTATTTACTTCACTCCCCCAATGTTCCGTTTTCCCTCGAGATGGCGTAACTTTCTCAAACTGACCCTCAAACTTGGCCAGTAAATACTGAAGCCGTTCAAACTATCAAAAACTTAAGCACTATTCCCACTTGTGGCAAACCCTTTACTTAAAGCAAGAATAACTCAACAGTAAAACATCCTTGAAACATTGTTAGTATAATAGCAATTAATTAAAACTATATGGCTACTCTTAAGTGACTTGAATCACATTATTGCTTGACCAGAAATTAGGTATATGATAACATTCTTCTGATTTAACCTATTGTTATAAATACTAACGACCCGCCCCCGGCTTCGCACGATTGCATTTTTCTGCAAATTATATACACAAAGCTTCCTATTCGCTCTTTCCATAAGTGAAAACTGTACCATAATCCGTTGGGTGGTTTAAAAGAAGCTAGCGAAGGAAAAGATAGAAGGGGAACGCGGCTCTTCAAATGATCTAGCCATTAGGAACTTTTCATTTTCCAAAACATATTTTCCAGTTAAAGTATAAGTTAAGTGAAGTTAAACCTTCATATAGCTAAGCCAAACAGATTTGGGAGTTATTCTGTATTGCAGACGACGGAAGGTGAGGGCGGCGAGGGATAGGGGCACAAGGTGCACGTCGCCAAAGTAACAGATTCACAGGCCAGTGTTGGTATTGCACGAACCACTTTCAAATTCAATTAATCATAGTTCGGATTAGTTCCCCCTTTGACGATCAGTACTCAGACGTGACTGTCTTGCGGAACGATATTTCGATTTCAATTCACCATTGAATTAGTAACGAGTTGATCTAAAGTACTAATTTACTTTATTAAGACTAAGAGCAGAGAGGTTGCGATAAGACAAGAAATAATTACAAATTACATTTTTTTTTATTCCCATATCCTTTCTAAACCTTTATCTTATATCCTATAATTAATACAGCCTAGGTTTGCTCGTGATAGTCGAAAGTTATAGTGATCGTGGAACGAACTGTCGAATACAAGTTCGTATCCAGATTGATGGAAGAAGTAGCAATCATGCAAGACACGTGAATCCCATATCTCCTCACATTAAGACAAGTCCTACGCCAAGCAATCAGGTTTCATCATCATAATATCAGCCGTATAACGTCCACTACTGACCATAAACATCTTGCATAATTTTCCAATAGAACCGATCAGAAGTAGACTGGATTCACCGTCGACTTGTCAGATAATCTGTCAACCTTGTGTTGTAGGTGGACGTCCTACGCTGCGCTTACGCGCTTTGTCGTTCCGTGGCCTCCACTCGAAAAACCTTCGAATAAAACCAAAAATTCAAACTTAGAAATGCATACGAGCGTATAGCTGAGCCTTGTGAGAGTTATTGTTTGTCGATACTTCGTCTCATACTTTTACATTTTTTAAAAGAATGTTATAAAAAATACTACACCAGATCTATTTGACTTAATCCTATTGTTATCTTTACAACATAAATGGCCAGGTCAAAACTAAAAGTGTACATTTAAATACATAATCAATCAATCTATACTAATAAT
Source organism: Synanthedon formicaeformis (assembly GCA_945859745.1). Taxonomy (NCBI): domain Eukaryota; kingdom Metazoa; phylum Arthropoda; class Insecta; order Lepidoptera; family Sesiidae; genus Synanthedon; species Synanthedon formicaeformis. Next base: position 9,952,051 of record OX243957.1, read on the forward strand.
AAATCTGTAAGTGTAGGTATTGTAAGTATGTATGTTCCGCCATAACTCTTAAACGAATTAACTGATATTCATGAAGACGTACAGGACACAAGATAGGTTACTTTTTTTTTTCAAACGCGGACGAAATCGCGGGCGCCAGCTAGTATCAATTAAATCAGTCTGTCGCTTTTTCACATTCAACAAACCTTAATAAAATAATTCCTATGTTGGAAACCATTAATTTTAATCGTCCGTTTTTAACTGTAATTTTAAACTCTTAACTCGTAATTTAATAATCTCCTTTATAGTTAGTTTATGAAACCAGTTCCTAATATTAACATAGAAGATATTATGAAGTGAGTAATAAATTGTTGCCAATTACAAAGTTGCCGTAACATCCGGTGGTCAGTACTTGAAAGGCCAACTAGTTAATTCGTACCGGAGTCGGTGCCCGGCGGGAATCGAATCCCGGACGTGGAGTAAGTAGCAGATTTATTAAGAGGATATACCTAAATGCCGGCGGGGAACTTGGCTTTAAAATTAAATCACGCTTTAGTTTAAGCCCTCGAAATTGCTTTGTTTAGATACAGGGCACTGTATTTAACTCGTTTCTTCTCAGCTCCTCGAAAAAGTATTTAATTGTAGTCATTTATTTATTTATTTACTAGCTGATTCGTCCGCGTTGAATAAGTAATGAAAAATATAAAACCTGGAAAGTCAATGTAACAATAAAAATAAGTGACTTACATATTTGTATTGTAAATTAGGCAATTAGAATTGTAGAGACTAAAGGATTTTAACTTAATTATTAAAAATTAAAAACTTAAATACATTAGAAATCTTGACCGATTTCAAAAATACTGAACAATAATGAACAAACTCAAAAACTACTTGACCGATTTCAAAAATACTTTCATCTATAGAACGCTACATTATTAACGAATGACACAGGCTACCTATATTTTATTAAGTACCTACGCGGAGTAATAATATAAATTTTAGTGTTCAAAAAATATATAAAATTTCATCCTAAAATTTACTTTAAATATTTGAAGTGGGATTTCCAAGTTTTCCATGTCGTTTGCACTTCTAAAGCGGTTCTGTGTAAAATATAAAGTTTTAAGAAAGCGGAAACGTTATTTGTGAAACAATCAAAGGAGTAATAAAGAAACGGCAAACAAGTGTTCCGAAAGTATTTCTTTCATCGGACCCAAGTTGTGTAGTCTGGTATTTCCTGCAAGCGGGGGAGACGGAACTGGCAACGACTTCCTGACGTCCCATGTACGACTAACTGCAACTCGAACTAATATAACCACTGCACTTACGTAACTTTGTATCTCCAAATATTTTTGTCTTTAGTACTCTTTGTAGTGTAGTATTAAGCTATGTTTATATATTTAGTTCTAAATAAGCGTAAACTAAATAGTTCTAATTCATTTTGATATTAAAATCAAAATTATTTTGAAAATCTTGACATGTTAATTTGGTTTGTGACGCTTCAAAACTCTAGAATGGGTAGACGGAATCAGACTCCAGAATTTTAATTCGGATTCACATATGAAAACAGGGATATATAAAAATTGCACCACGGGCGAACAGTTCGCTAAGTATATAGTATAACGTAAAATATTTTTGTTATACTGCTGTGGTTTTGGTTTTTTCCTCAGCCGATTTTTAGAGCACCCACGGGTTGAGGTGGGGGGATACTATTCCAGCCGGTACCCCACGGCAACATCTTAACTAAGCGGGATATCTTAAATAGCTATGAGAAAAGTTATATTTAAACAAAACTAATCTTATATTTGTTTGTGGACAATTTATCGTTTCAATTGTTTCTAAACACAATTGAGCTGTACTAAACAAATTGAGCCGATAAATTGGCTCGAAACATAAATAAAGTGGATAATATCGCGCAGTTGTCTAAACACAGCAAAACTATAACAGCAAGTTGTTACAACGGTACAACGTTCAGCAAACAATCCGAGCTCAATATTGATTTCAGTTCGCGGTCTAACCGACAATATAATCTACCCCAATTTGTCTAAACTTCGGACGAATAAACAAAATCATACTTAACTTACTTACAATAAGTATCTGTAACAAAATTATTCAAAAAAAGTACATACAGGCTCAGATTTCCAAATTATAGCACAGGTGGATACATTGTATTTAATTGAATACACATCAAACACAATATAGGAGTTGTATTGTTCGATATTGTCAGACCGTCTTTAAAGGGTATCACATGAATTCTCTATTTCTTGTCGTCTACGTTAATTTCCTATGGGGACTGTCAATGAACTGTGAACAACTAGTTTGTGATATACCAACGGATATGTGACCTACTTCTATTGTGGCCCAAAATCAAAATCAGAATAAGTGTGTATTCACAGATACACAGACTGATTTTGATTTTGATTTTTGTATTGTAATACATCAAATAGATTCTTGCTCTATTCGCCTTCTTGTAAAAGAGCAACTAAGATTTTACTTTCCCGTTACTAATGGTACCAGTTTCTGGAGTCTAAGTTCTGGAGTTCTGGAGTACATGATTTACCTTTGTTCGTGTTATTCATTTACTTATATACATGTATAGGTAGATACATAAGTAAATATATACATAGGTAAATAAATAATATTATTTATATTATATATGAATCTTAATATTACCACTATTACCTGGTTTACAAGTGCTATAATATTTAAGGTCTTATATGCAATGACGTTTTTAGTAATGTTACATTTATGACGTGACATATTTACTTGAGCTTCAGCTCAATAATGTCCCATTTTCATACATATATATATATATATATATATATATATATATATATATATATATATATATATATATATATATATATATATATATATATATATATATATATATATATATGTCTCTTGCATTTTCTTACATATCAATTTTGTATTTACATATCAATCTTATTTCCTACAATATCAAATTGTAATTCTAATTTACACGTATTTTATTTATAATCCCACATATATAACATATATGTATTGTATGAGAGGTATATTATCATACCAAAAGGATTAGTAGGACTTCAGAAATTTATTCGAAATTTTTCACACTTTTTATTTTATTTTTTTCAATTCTGACGTTGGACCTGAAACTGTTTTGAGTAGGTATTCTCTCATAGTTCAAAAAAAGTATTATTGTTACTGAAATAATACAGTATATATATTGAAATAATGTTTAATTCAGTTCCCTTTATACACATCCGTTTCGGCGAAGGTTTATTAATTTGAATGGAACTGCCGTGCGGTGAATTAATATTATCTTCTTAGCACAGTGCAGGCTCGAAGGATCAAGTTCCTAACTGTGGTGAACTGTTGCTAACGTGCGGAGCGTGGACTTGACAGCGCTCTGCATATCTTGGCTAACTAAAGGCATACATTATTATGTATTTCAATTTATATATCTTTTACACTCGTATGTTAACAATAGCTTATAGTATTGTGTCTGTAACAATTTAGTTCTGTTTGTAATTTTAATTTTGATTATATTTTGATACTTCGTAACATCATTTTCAAAGTATAATCGTTGTACGAGTCCTTACTGAAGCTTATTTGATTAATTATTATCATTACCCTTATCATTTATTCAATTGAATTCCGCAGTACTTGCAACTACTATGGCATTGTTTGTATTTAATAAATCAATGACACCATTAGTGGACCGAAAAACTGACTGTAAGTAGATTAACAAGAATATATAGATAAAAACATATTTATAAAATATGCATAAATATGCATATAATAGCAATTACTGTATTAAAAATGAAACTCTTTAAATACACAAATGCTCTTACGAAGTGTTGGCGGTTTTTACAACATTCTATCCAAATCCTAATTCCTTATTCTTAATCCTACTAAGATCGGAAGAACACATGCAGCACCTGTGACGTTGCGTGTGTTAATAGGCCTGTCTGACAATATTTACATCAATAAATTTAAAAAATTTAAAATAAAATCCTGGTTATCATTATTTGTGTGTATACGCTGTTCATATTTTTTTAATGCATATTGGGTTTATATTTCTTTAATATCGTGTTTGCAGAGCACTCGTCCGTATCGATATATGTTTTGCCGATCGGTTCTGTATTCAGCGGTGTCCACTTAAATTTTAATCCAACTGTGAATATTTCAATATTGGATGTAAATTGCCTCGTAAAATTCTCCAATATTTTTCACTTTATAACACTGTAAAGGGGAATACACACTCGACGTATAATCAAATACGCCGAACGTCAGACAGTGGAGTTGAAATAGAATTTTTTCGCTCTTAAAAATTGCGATCACGTTTCTAATACAGTGAAAACAATATTCTAGTGACCGGGTGATTTCTGAACAGATGCCTTGCCCTTCCAATATCGTTGGGTAGGTAGGGCAAACTTTTTCATAGCTTTGAAATATGACTGTCACATAAAATTGTAGTAATTTTAATATAGAAAATAATGTATTTTCCATACGATTTGCAGTGAATTGTGACGCGAGCGAATTTAGTTTTCTATTTATTTTCGCGCGATATCATAATTTGAAATCTTATACATGATCGCTGGCGCGTTTTTTAATGCTCCGCAGCGAGTGGGGTGATGGAATAGCTAGTATCGATTCGGCGATATAAAAACCACATTAATCTGTACTTATCTTGGTGATGTTATTTAATGATGCGTCATTTTGCGGTTATTTGTAACATTTATGGCGGGAGTCGAGATTGCGTTTGACGATGCGTTTTTAGATAAGAGTGTTTAACATAAAAGCCGATCTTTATTATGCTCGTAAGTGATTTTTTTTGCGTAGAAAACTTTACAGAAAAAAAATACATTTTTGTATTATTTTTGCGATGCCGACTACAGTAGGATTAAGGGTAAGAGAATGGAAAGGAATATGGATTCACCGAAACACAACAGCACAAATACTTAATTTCACTGTGGTCTTCTGTGTCTTCTACTGTGGTCTTCTACTGAATTTCAGCGTGCCCTTCCACTACAAAAAAGAAAAAGAAAATTTTATAATATAATCTGATTAAAAACAAACTTTTTTTCTTTTTTATAACTTGTCATTGACATCGCGTGAAAAAAATCTAGCCTACTTCCTTTAGAAGTCTTGGAATGTTGTTTATCGTACAGTGCTATTATTCAGAAACAGTTTCGAAATAGCGGTCGATTTGCATGAAATATAAAGGTGACCGCACACATAGTTTCCCATTGTTTATGGCGGTCAGTGTTCGCGGTCCTTTTGTTTACCCTCCCCTTTGCATTCTTGTCTTCGTTCCATTATTGTTTTACTTTCCGCCTGCAATAGATTATTATTATGTTAATAAATTTCTAAATAAATGATGCCCACTTGAAAGTGAAATATTTTGGTCAACATGCGAAATAACGTTGGAACAAGTATATAATATCTGGTGGGGATCACTCTGAAGGGGACAAAATAGATACTCAATAGTAAATAAATAATTTTTGAAAAAACACAAAATTCGCGATACATTTTGAACAGGTTACGTATTTTGAAATTGGGTTTCCATTTTTCTTTGTAATTTAGAACATTTTAGTTTTTGATATTGCTTTTGTGTAAACGATAACTGGCTTATAAATAAATATTTTAATATCATACATATAAAACTTTGGTAGTGTGCTTTAAAAGTACAATATTTCCATAGGTTTTTAGTTAACAATGACAATGACAATAGTTAACAATAATGACACACAATGACAATAATAAATTCATAAGGACAGACCATTAAAAAGGTTTGATGTTTATATGAAACTATTTTATTGGTCAAAGGTGTAAACCATATTGATCCTTGTTATCTTATCTAGTAAGTTTACTTTCATATGCAGTTGTCAACGCTTACATGACATGACGCTTACATTATATTACGAGTTTAATGATTTTACCCCATCTCAAAAATGCCCAAAGCGCCTAAAGAAGCACTTCAAAAATTATTTCGTATTATTTCTTGTATTCCTTCAAACTGGTTATAATTTTCAATTATAGCTGAAAATAAATTATACTCAGAAACAAAGGAAGATTCCAAGGCAATGTCTTAGTACATGAAATAATTGGCGTCAAGTCGTCTACTCCTATTTATATAATATTACTCATTATATTATTTAAGTTGATTTCACACCTCAATTGACATCACATTTCCATTTTGCCGTCTCGCCTTCATTATTCGATTATGTCGAGAGCTGCCAATTGAATGTCATATTCCGAACAATCGACACTCGATCACACTTAAAAATATAATGCTGCGTTCACATGGATTGCACAATTAGGCTAAGCGGTTCTTATTATAATAAAATTAGTTTGTGTTAAAGGTATTAAAAATACAGGCAGGCTGAATAAGCAATAAAACAGGGGTTGCAAGTTTATTTTATTTTAAAATATTTAATATACGGACATATCTCTATTGCGATTTTATTATATGTATTCATTTAGAAAACATTCAATATTGTAAACTCTTCAGACAATAGTCATCTATCAATATATACAATAATTACACGTCGGTATTGTTCAAGTGCATATTACTAAGCAAATGTGAACAGAGCATAATGAGGGGAGAAGCGCGCGTGGCGGGAAGTCCGAAGTGAAATTATTAAAAAACCATTAGATTGTAGGGCAAAGACCATGATGGATGGACTCTCGAATCCGATCCATTTCAATTTCAACGTACCGATGTCTCCACAAAGGGTGAGTGTCCCCAGAGCGAAGTAATACGTTTTATGTCAAGTGTGGTTTTGTTCTGACTGGAGATTCATCGCTGAAAGAACCTCATTCGTTGCTACATATTCAATTTCTAGGCACTTCATTTCGCGTAAATAATATTGATATTTTGTTAATCGAGTTAGTAGCCTCGAAAATCTGTATATATACAAATTATAAAATAAAGTCGCTTTTTTATAATTGATAAGCTGATATATAAATTCTGCCCTTTTATCTTAATATAAATATTAAAATCTTAATATAAGATATTAATATAAATATTGTTTAATATACATAAATATATATTATACTTTCGCCCTCGATTTCATATACGTATCTTCATAAATTATAGTAAGCATATGTTTTATTCTAATATATAAACTATATTACAGTAAAGTTTCATCATAAACCGTTAAGTAATTTTTTTCTTTAAAAAAGTACAAACTTTCAGAATTATAACATTACTAGCTATTGCATGCGACTTTGTCCGGATATTTTATAAATGTACATGTCCATGTTTTATTCTAATTTAAAAGCTATATTACTGTAAAGTTTTATCAAATTCTGTTCATTCAATTTTGCGTGAAAGAGTAACAAATAGTAATAGAATCATATTAGTAGGTCAATAGGATTTTGTTATATAAAAGAAAAAGACTCCTTCATATTAACCGTTAAAAGTAATAACCGTTCGTCATAATACTTGTATATTTCGTAAAACTGTTTATTTTTATTAAAGCAAACATAAACCAGACTGATACGAGAATAACTGTGTGTTATTTATAACATTGATATAAAGGGTAGTCGTCTCACACCTAACTAGAAATGATGAGCTGATAAATCATATCTAGGCACCGATTTATATCGCAATAAACGGAAGGAATTGCCCTCGTAAACTATATATATATAGCTACAAGTCTTCATGATGTTTTATGGTCTGTTCCCTTTGCTGGTAACGTTTTGATACGAAATCATTAATTGTATTGAAGGAAGGAAAATTTTAAATTAATATATATACGTATATAACTTTGTAAATCTCTGCTTCCTTGTAATAAACTAAGGTTTTTTTTTTAATATTACTTATACGATCGACAGATGTGTATAGAAGGATTCTTTGGGTACATTGGTTATCTATATCTACTAATAATATAAAGAGAGAAGATTTGTATGTTTGTAATGAATAAGCTCAAAACTACTGGGCCGATATTAAAAATTCTTCATTACATAGTATAAAACAAAGTCGCTTCCCGATGTCTGTCTGTCCCTATGTATGCTTAGATCTTTAAAATTACGCACCGGATTTTAATGAGGTTTAATAGATAAGTGATTCAAGAGGAAGGTTTTAGTATATAATTTTCAACGCGGGCTAAGTCGCGGGCACCAGCTATCTACTAAAAATAAAGATACAACCCCTGAAAATTTTATAAAAGCAAATATGTCAGGCGTTATATTGCTTTACACATTTAGTCAGGTGCCACACGTCCTTTACTTTTAACGCGGGCGAGTCGCGGGCACCAGTTAGTTAATCTATAGAAAGCTACATCACGAGTAAAATGGATTTTTTATAAAGTTACGCGAGCAAAGTCGCGTGCTCAACACTATGAATATACTTTATTTTGTTTGATTTCATTATTTTTCTACATTAACATTATAAAGAGAAAAGATGAGTTTTTTTGTATATCTGTCTGTAATTGATAAAGTAAAAAACTACTTTACTGATTTCAAGAAATCTTTCACCTGTAGAAAGCTAAATTAATTAATTAATGAGCAAGTAACATGAGATGTATTTTAATAATAAAAAAATCATTATCCTAAAGCAAACATCCTTTTGATATGCAGTTTAAAATTAAAATATGTATCGAGTACTATATAGGATAATGAAAATTTGCACTGTTATTTTGTTATTAAAAAGTTGTTTTCTTGTACATCATGTCAAAAGTTTTCATAAAAAATTTTATTTATTCTTTTTTATTCATATCGACTCGTTTTTAGCTTATTTTTCCTTATTATTAACTCTGCTCTTTTATTAATGTAAGGCCGCGAGGGAATGTAATAAAACGCCCACTAGAGAAACCGCATCTAAAACACACACTAGAGAAAAACAAAAATTGTCAAAGCAAGTTCATTATTAATTTTATCTGCGTTACTCCGCGAAGCTACGAGTAGTCGTAGCATGTCTACGAGCTACGAGCGCTACGGACGTTTAAAAACCGGGGGACGTTAACTCGTCTCTACTGTATAAAATAACCATCTGGGAAAACCGCCGCTTATCCCCTGGAAAAACTCTCTTTGTGAGGATAACTCGTTCTACATCCCCTCTTATGATATGTTTATGTACTTTGAGATTTTATGTGGACGTTCTAACGCGAAGCACGAATTTTATTGGGTTTATAGAATTTTATGGCCTCATATAACGAACGGTGGCCGATGTTTTTTCATTGTTTATTGATTCTCTTGTGCCATAGTCCGGTTAAACGGTTTATGTGACAAAGGATTGTTATTTACTAGCGACTCGTCCCCATATTTTTTAATAATATATATTATCCTTCCATTAGTGAAAACCATATCAAATTAGCGGAGAAACAAAAAGAAGCGGACTGTGACTTTATTTTTTATTTTACTTTTTTTCATACAATGTTTAGTTTATTTAGTAAAAGAAATTATGTTATTTATTTAGTTGTTATCAGAATTGCCAAAATTTAACATTAGTCATTTAACATTATCCATATTTTAATATTAAGAATTTTTAATGTATTATTTGTATATATGTGGTAATTTATTATTTTGTATGTCTTTTTTTATTTGAAACATATGCAAGTATGTATTAACAGTAATGTTTCTGTAAAATTTCCTGGTAAAATAAATCCTTAATAATATTATAAATGCGAAAATTTGTATGGATGGATGTGTGGATGTTTGTTACTCTTTCACGCAAAAACTGCTGAATGGATTTCAATGAAACTTTACAATAATATAGCTTAAACATCAGAATAAGACATAGGCTATATAAGACATAAAATGCGGACGAAGTCGCGGGCTAGTAAATAATATTTTAAAAATCTATAGTGTGGCAAAAACAGATAATCTATAACACAATTAGATTATTAAAAAAACTGTTCCCTTTTGTTATAGTGAAGCAAATGTGTGACAGGAAGAGTACTAGTGGATATCAATGTCATGAGTGATACCGGCACGTCCGTATTAGTGGAAAATCTGTGCAAAATTACGTTTGAAGCGGACTTTAACAGTTTGACGGCGCACTTAATGTATTTATACCGTGCAGCGAGCAGCGGCATCTGTGGCTAATGATATCGCTGGACCGAACCCCCAAACACCCCATCCTCCAAACTCCAACCCCCTTTTAAATACAAACGGATAACAGCATGAACATTTTCAAATTTCAATAAACAATAGGTACATGTGAAATCTCGTTACGTATTTATAATATATTTATAATAAAGTGTTGATTAGTTACTTTTAGAAATCATTTTCTGTTTTATTGAATTATGCACTCGGTTTACTGCATCTTTCGATAGGCGTTTTTTTTTTTCTATTTAATGTTTGGGACGTTTACCGTACAAACAAAGGTATATAAGCTAAATTATTCCCCGTGACAGGTGACTTTAAGTGACGGTTTAGCGTACTTGACGTTGGTGAAAGAGGCGCTTAATCTATCTACCTATACGTATAAAATTGTTTGTGAAGAAGTAATTGACTATCGAAGTACAGCCTACTTTAGTCTAGAATGCTGAAATTTAGATCATAGATTTATTTTATAACAGTAAATCTACTTATATATATACTAATATTATACAGAAAGAAGATTTGTATGTTTTTAAGGAATAAACTCAAAAACTAATATGGACAGATTTTAAAAATTCTTTCACATAGAGAAAGCTACGTCAGCGAGTAACATAGACTATTTTTATAAAGTTACGTGAAGTCGCTGCAACAGCTAATCGTTAATAAAACAATGGGCTGTGCAACGAAAGCACGCAGAGTTTATCTGTGTGCGGCGAATTTATGATTGAAATCTTCAGAACTTTGGATGAACAGGTTAGTTATATGCATAATGCTTAGACTCTAATTCTAATGAGTTATTCTTTAATTTGACTAAGTATTACACTGGAATTGTACACCATATTTGGTGCCCAAATAGTTTTACTACTGTGTTGAAATTGCGTTTAAACGCGTCTCCCAATTGGCCCCCATGACTCGGTCATTAGTTAAACACGCACAGCCGCCCGCATGTCGCAAGTTTATCTTCGGCTAAACTGTAGGTATGTGGACTCGATTAGTCCTTTGATCAAATAATCCGGCGATAAAATAGGGTTTGAGGATATCAAATCACATTAAACGCCATTGTTGTTGAGCTGTGGCTGTGAAATGCTTTTAATGATTCTATTTAACGACTGAGCGCTGCGTTTATGTACGCCACTTTAACTGGAATACTTACAGCATTTTTAAAAAGTAACAAGGTGTCCGCTAAGAATTTAATAATTTATATTTTTTAAATTCTTATTTATATATTTGTTTAAATTAGTTTTTTGTCTGTAAAATCCATTACAAAAAATCACATTTCGACGGTTAAGTGCCAATACCTTCAATATTACATTTTACGAAAATTGACTTTTTTTTATTGCAATGGCTATTTTTTTTATAGAGTTTTGTTTAGTTTATTTAGAATGTACATATAATCATGGGAATAAAATAGCGGATTGCGTGAAATCCTATGAAATGAAAGGAATCCTCTGTATTGAATATTGCATTAAAAATTCCTTTGTAGTATTTATACTATTTAAGTTGCTTTTATATTATTTCTACTCGTCCACAATATAATGTGAAAACTTTATGGTAATATTTTTCATCAATTAATTAATTATACATATCATTTTTAAACCAAATACGTAAGATTTTCAAGTAAACTGTGTCCGCAAATACAGGAAGTTGCAGAGATTTGATGTTGCGAATCTGTGAAATTTTCGAAGCGTGTGTAACGCATATCTGTACATTAATTAAGGAGTGTGGAGTGGACAGGCGAGCGCAGAGTCGGCGTCCGGAAGACACGCTCGTTGCTCGCAGGTGGCGTGCAAGATAAACCGCCCGCGTTCATTTAATTGGCGGTCACCTACATAGGTTTGTTCCCGCTAAAAACATTTTAAATTTGGAACACCAGTTTTGAATTATCTAAAAAGAAAACTAACACATAGCCACCCTCTTTTGGAATGTAAATTAACAACTGTGTTCTCTCGGTGAGTAACTAAGGGATACCAGAGCTCATTCTTCTCAGCGAACTTGAATGCTCGCAGAGATATATTATTTCGATGATTCTTCTATCCCCATCTAGTTCCATATCCGTTATCCTTTGGCCTAATTTGGCAGCGCACTTGCAGCTTATGTAATAGACGATAGGTATCCTCCTACAATCATGGAACCGTTCATGAAAAGAATAAAAATAAAAATCCAAATAAGTTTCTTATATACATAAGAATATAATGTATATAATGTCCATAACATATTATTTTCAACCAACGTAATTATATATAGCAAATAATTAAGAAGAAATCAACCAGCCAACTCATCTTAAAACAAGCAATAATGAAATATGTAATAACTTTGTTAAGGGTTATTTTAATGTGTATACCCATTTGAAATATAACCCCGAAAGTCATATAAGTGGTATGTAACGGGAATAACCCTGAACGGCCTCTGCAGCGGTCACTCGATTAATACTAACATTAATCCCGACTGGGCCGGGGTTGGAGGGAGGTTTAATTTATGCTGTCGTTTTGACAATTGATGGTGAAGAATATTCTTCGGGCCTCATGTTTGTTTATAAAAGTTTACAATTTAATAGCCTCTTTACATTTCTTTGTTCAAAATTCATTTATTCAAATGAAAATGTTTTTCATTCATATTTTATGCAGGAATGCAGGTGTTTTTTTTTTGAAAACATTATTGTTTACATTTCCTCCCATTTTATGTAAAAGATTTTTTTACTTAATATATTGTTTATGTTATTTATTATATTGTTGATATACTATTTCTTATTATTTTTTCACTATAAAGTTTTCGCATGCATTACGTACGTAATAGTACGTAATAAGAATATATATTTATTTCAGACTTCATAAAAATGTCATAGAAAAACAGCTGACCCGAAAGGCGAAAGGTAGGTGAATACGCAGGACAAAGCCTAGCCTATTTATTTAGTGGAAGGTTAGGTTTTTTTACAGAAGTTAATACACATTTATTCTATTGTTTATATATTATTACTTATAATTTTTACACTATAGTAGGTATTATAATAATATTACTCGTATTATTTCAGACTTCGTAGTAAATTGTCATAGTAAATTAGAAGAAGGAGGCTGCTATCGTAAGTATTACACGGCCAAAAACCTTCTCATGCATTAAGGTTAAACGAGTTCGACTTCCAGTACAGCGACGAATTATTTATTAACAGAACAGAATATAACTGAACGATGAGTCTAAAGTCAAGGCATGCGTGAAGTACCGTCCGCTGTTTGTGATGCCATCGCCACACGAATATTAATTCACTGTCGCATCTTGCCAACTTCATGTACAGGGCCATCTGAAAATTACACGAGGAAAATACACAAATGATTTAAAGTTTGTTAAGAGCGTTTTGTTTAGCCTTTTAATTATTTAAAAAATATTTTGTCTTTTATCTTTAAATTCGTAAGGTGTACTAGATAACTTTAAGCATTTGAACAAAAAAATTAATAAAAAAAAAATATAGATTTTAAACGTTAATTAAAACAAGTTTCTTATCTCGTTATGTAAAACGGCAATCAAAAACTAATTTAAACTTTTACTAAATATTAGTTTAGTTGTAAAATGATAAATTCGAAGTTGACAAGGAGGGCTCGTAACATTGCTGATACGGAATAAATTTTCAACTTAATTTAACTAAACAAACACAAAGGGACGAATGAAAAGGGACCAACTTAATTTCAATATTGAGGTGGAAAATAATGATAAGGTAGTTTGTGCCACTATTGCTACGATGGAGGAAAAATGGATCTGACAATATATAGAGGGTTTTCATGTATGAAAACTCTATTAATTTTTGAATTGCCTGAAGGATTCATAATTTCTTCAGACTTTATACATGTATTTTTTAAAGAAAGAAATTTTTATCGAATATTACTGTAAAAAAGCTTCTCAAAAAATTCTCGCCAGTAAACACTTCCTTACAGATGACCGCCATGAAATAACAGCATGTTTGGTTTCCCTATTTCTTATTAATTCGTTATCCTACTCAGCATGCCGGCCAAGGTCGGCAGCACAGTTGCAGTATCTGTGACTGCCATCAACCTCGGGTATATAGGTTGAAGGCATCAACCTTTACTTTAAAAAATATTAATCTAATGTGATAATTATGGTAATACATTGTATACGCTATTAACTTTATATAATATCACTATTCTGTAACTGTCAATATTTTATTTGTTGGCGATTTGTAAAATTGACAATATTATGGACGAAATACGCGATCAATCATTTGGCGTGACGACAAACTGACGTGACGCAACGGCGCGATTTGAATACAGTTTTTACCATTCACGATCAAATTTTGGCTTCACGTCAGTTAATTTGACGCATATTTTTTTAAATTTTAAAATTCGTTGTAACGTTATTTTTTAAATAAGAAAAATCTTTTATTAAAAAAATACCGCATTCAAATCCTTTTAGAGGATAAAATTCATGGTGACTACTATTACTTTTAGCGCCGCAGTCCGATTTCGCGCTCGAAAATACACCCACATCTGTCGGCCCGCTTCTGTAGATATTTGCGCATAGATATTGCTAGAAATTTTATATGACATTTTATATTTATAATTTGATATGAGAAATTTTATTTAAGATCTTTTTTACTAGTGAAATTCAACGTTGTGAAATATTGATACTCATAATTGTTTTATGATTCATGCATTTATTTTCAAAATATTATTAGAAAAATACTGCAATGAATTTTTAATCTACTGATTTATCACCTGATAAAAAGCAATTCTGACATATTTTTTTTTAAACTGGAGAGTGTTGAATAAAATAAATGACTTAAATTTATATAACCGTAATGCAAATAAATGCACACCGCAAAATAATTAATCAATACATGTCAATATACAGTCAAAATCAAACGGTAAGCCTGGCCGGAGGTCATAATTAAATCATGATAAAATACAGTAGCGAGCGTCTGTGCATCTGATAGTCGGTTCAGGAGCGGAGTTATAAAACCGCAGACTGTCATTTTCAATTCACAACTGTACCGATGTAATATAATTTAATTACGTAATAGCTACTGGTCGTGTGTAATAACTACTTGTTACGCTTTCAATGCTGTATATTTTCATAGAATTGGAGAAATTAAATTTAGAATAAATTCCAATTTCCTGCTCCAATTTTCTGTAGTAACTTGTAATCAATATATAATAAATCTGTATCGTATGTATGTATGTATGTATGTTCCTCCATAACTCTTAAACAAATTATCTGATTTTCATGAAACTTGGTACATAAACATGTAGACGTACAGGACACAGGATAGGCTACTTTTTTTTTCAACGCGGACGAAGTCACGGGCGCCAGCTAGTACTAATAATAAATCTGTAAGTGTAGGTATTGTATGTATGTATGTTCCTCCATAACTTTTAAACGAATTAACTGATTTTCACGAAACTTGGTAGATAAACATTTAGACGTACGGGAAACAGGATAGGCTACTTTTTTTCTTTTTCAACGCGGACGAAGTCGCGGGCACCAGCTAGTTTATAATATGTTTTAGTAATTTAGAGGAAACTTTGCTGATTTCTGTTGTTCTTGTCTGTTATTATTATTATACATAATATATGTAAGTATAATGTGTAGCGAGATATTGTATGTTTCCCTAATATAAATAACATAAAATAAATAAATTTAAATTCTTCGAAATTCTGCCGACCATAGTTAAGAATGAGGAATTAGGAATGGATAAGGAAATGGACTCTGGCATCTCTTACCCCTTCGGCCGCGTACGTAACCAGTTACGATCGACTACTTTTTCGGCCTTGTACGAAACCAGTTGCGATCGAAAACTATTTTCACCGAAACCCAACAGCATATAATTGCTGTTATTTCACGGTGGTTTTTTGTACTGATGACAGTAACCACCAAGGGGTGCCCAAATGACTGCGAAATGCAGTGTGTCCTGCCACTACTTTCCAAATCCAGACCAGAGCCAATTTTAAAAAGTTCATTTTCAAAGTTGACCATGCCAGGCATCGAATCCGTGACCCCTGAGACGGAGCGTTAAACACACTAACTACTCATCCATGGGCTCGTCTAAACACTTGTCGAACTAAAACAACTATATTTGAATGTTCTTTATTCAAATTAGAAGTTTTTTTCCAAAAGTAGATTTTAAATTTTTAGTTACTATGTAACTTGTTTTAAATTAGTTTCATATTTTTGTTGCTTCGATAATGATTGACTAAATGGTAGTCTTTGGTTACACTGCAAACTATTAACGAATTATTTTCAGAGAAAAATATATTCCTGTTTCCAAATTATTACATCAAAATTGAATAAAAATTTAAAATTTAATATTCATTTTTATACAAGTAGCTAATGTGCGCAATATCTGATCTGGTTTATATTTGTGAGTTGTAATACAATATTGAAATATCTTTTTGTTTATTATTTTTGTTATTTAGCTTCGAAAATAAGCTTCTTAATTTAATTCGTCTTTACGAGATTAAGCGCCTCTTTCACTAACTACAAGTAAAGTGTTGATTAGTTACTTTTAGAAATAATTTTATGTTTTATTGAATTATGCACTCGGCTTACTGCATCATTCGATAGGCGATTTTTTTTTTATTATTTTCTTTTTAATGTTTTTGACTTTTACCTTACAAACAAAGGTATATCAGCTCCATTGTTCCCGGTTACCGGTGACTTTAAATGACAGTTAGCCTACTTAACAGTTGGTGAAAGAAGTGCTAAGATTAAGAAACAATAATATTGTATTGTCATTAGTTTCAATACATTTTCTAATCCGCTGTGCATTAGTTTACGGTACACCCTACACTTAAAGTTGCTCTTACTACAGCCATACATTTTCATTCGGCAATAACAGCGCGACTACGCCCGGGGATATAATTAATAAAGCTAATATGATTAGTAGTTGTTCGCTCTTGGAACTTCCTAGTGGAAGTTGTGTAAATATTGGGGGTGTCGCTGTGTAAATAATAGTTGCAATAGATGGGTACAAGTACCTCTTTACTTACAATTGGTGGAAATTAGACTAATGTTGGTTACGCACACAAAAAGATTAAGAAACAACACCACAGTTTTATAGTCACTGAGGTGCCTCTAAAGCTTACCACAGGTGATGTTGTCTAGAGATCAATGTCAGTGTAACTTTTATGTCAATTATAACGAAAGAGCAATTTTGATGTAAATTTTTTCAGCTATAGAAAGCTACATTATCAGCGAGTAACATCTAAATTATTATATTATTATATTACTAATAATAAATCTGTAAGTGTAGGTATTGTATGTACTATCGCGGTCAAGGGAGCAGTCCCACCGTAAGGAACAATTTCGTGTGCACATTTTGTATTTATCTTTGTTCCTACTTCAAATACCTACTCGTATTATAACATTTACGTTACTATGACAACCTCAATTCAACGTTAGACAAATTTTTATGAAAAGTGGGTCTGCTCCATTGACCGCGATAGTACATATGTATGTTCCTCCATAACTTTTAAACGAATTAACTGATTTTCATGAAACTTGGTATTTAAACATTTAGACGTACAGGACACAGGATAGGCTACTTTTTTCTGTTTCAACGCGGACGAAGTCGCGTGCAACAGATATATAAGTAATATAGTAATATAATACACCTATATAAGTCTCGGAGTATAAAGATAATAATATAAGTGCCAAACACTGTCCAAAACACTCCCAATACTGAGAGTATTAGAAACACATCTCCAATATTAATCTTCGTCTTTTTTTTTCACCCGGAATGTTCACATATCCGAAGGATTATAAAATAACTATGCCTTTACGGGACGAACCATTGCGGTTATAATATTGTTAAAAAATTAAATCATTGCAGTGTCACGTAAAACCAAAACACTAGAGTAGCTCCACTAAAGAGCTATATTTCACGCAAGCTAAGACTAGTTCGGGAATTAAGCTACAATTAAATGGTCGTAAATTCGGAGTTTGGGTTTGGGTCACTTCGGGGAGCGCGGCGGCGGCAATTTATCAATTATTTGCGCCACTTGGGCCCCACACGCCGCCGTCTGCTGTCACCTGTCCCCAAACCAGTAAACCGATTTGTTGACCAATAAATCGACCGAAACTTCTTCCTGAGATTTTAGAAAGCTCTCTTTGAAATCTTAACTTGCTAACATATCTTACATACCTATGAGGAGTTAATGTTAAAATTAAAAGAATATATAATCATTATTTACAAGTCAAAAATTAATAATAATTTAATAATAAAGTATAGTTAACACAAATTAACATAATTTCTAAATTAATTCATTCTGCTGCTGTTTCTGCAATTCTACTGATTTTAATGTTTTTAAGTCACTAAGTGATATGAAAATCTTTTTGAAAAACCTCATGTAACGGAAAGGGAAGATCTGAAATCAAATAAAAAACTACTAATTCTTTTTTACTACCATACCTCCTTAGATATTCCATTAAATAACCTAGATAGTTATAAATACAGGGATCTTAAATCCGTCTAAGAATCAAAGCGTGAAGTTCACACTTGATTCTTCCAAACAAACATGTGGTATCACCGGTATCACAACCCCAACAATCAGTCACTTAGCTCTTGTAGCAGTGTGTTGGGTTGCGGGTTGTCGCATCCATCTATGTCAAAAACAGTTCGGGTTCAGTCGTCTTAAGTCGCTGTGGTGATGTCACACAGCTGAGACTCATAATTTGAGACAGATAATATGTGAAAATTAATTTCAATACACACTTGGTTATGCTTTTTATTCATTACAGCGTCGCAAAAAGGCACTGGCGTATTTGCGCCTTAAAAAAACAATTTTATATATAATTTAGCACCATGTTAATGTGTTCTCTGATGAAGAACAGACATTGAAAAAATATATTATATTTGATTAGAATAAAATAAAAATAATTATAGAAAAAATAAAATTACAAAAAAAAATTAAAAATATATCATTTTAATTCGATAAAATATATTAAATTATTTTAATGCTTATTTCTAACGACTATGAAAGCTTAGTTTTGTAAGATTTAAAAAAGAAAATTATATTAAATTTTTCAGTATACAAAATAATAAAACATGTCTTAATAAAAATCAATGGTCGAATGATTCTATTAACTTAACTAAGACGGGGAGTCCCCAAATAAATGCTGACCAGATTGCGTCAACAATAACAGTGTGAAACGGGAACATATGCAGATGCCTCGTATTCCACTAAAGCTCCGTCTTAGAAAGTATTTGTACAAAACAATAGAAGGTTTTCCCAAACAGTCTTCAGAGCCGTGTTAAGGACGGGGCCCGTCAGCTGTTAAGCCGAGCTCTTTATATAAATCTTTCGTATAACAGAGAGGAGGCGTCGAGCTAACTTAAGCCTTTTGTTCTCTGAAATCGCTAATTCCTTAGATGAACACTGCGCTTTCTTTATACGTGTACACTGCTCACAACTCCTTGAAATATTTGTTTATTTGATTTAACGTTATATGTCGATATCCTACTAATATTACAAATGTGAAAGTTTGTAAGGATAGATGTATGGATGTATGGATGGATGTATGGACGATGATAGCCATACATTAAGTAGATCTTGTCTTCTAGTCTCCTACCACCCTTGAAGTGATCATAAAAAAATATTAAGTTTCTTAGAAAAAAAACACTCAATGTGCTCTAAATTAAATTTCTAATTATGTACTAGTGTGTTGTTCTTTCACAAAATTATCTATCAAACTGCTATAAGTAGCTATAAATTTCTATAAATTGTTATCAGTTGCCATTTTTGATACAAATATTGATTAAAAGATCACTACAGTAATACTCGGAAGTTTTGTTTTCTTTATAAAAAAAAATTAACAGTGAGTAGATTGTTAGTAAGACTTGTTAAAGAAAGTAAGATTTGTTAATTATTATTTTTTTAATTAAAACGGCCAACATCTCAATGTATTAATAAAGGCGGTAAACCCAGTGAACATCCACCTTAAGAGGCAAGTTGTGTCTTCATATCATCAGTCACGAGCAGCGAAAATTGTAACAATAAGAGATTAACAGTTGACGCCTTTATAAATATTCATTTTGGGAATATTAAATTCGAGAGCCGTTTAGGGAGTTTCCAGTTTTGTTTGTGCGACAGATGTGTTGCGAGTTTGAAACGAAACTCAGTTAAGCCGCTTCAGATTGTGTCTGTACATTATTCTAATCGGAGGATCACATCAATGAGTGGGTATATTTTAAATTATACTTGAAATTGAGAAAACGACCCATATATTATAGGTTTTTAAGTACAGTTTCTGCAGCCTAAAACAATAAATTTAATATTATAACATTCAAAACAGTTTCAATCAATACTGTGTTAAGAGTAAGGTATTTTAAATTAGTAAATTTCCATTTAAATAGCCCTATTATGAAAAATGTTTTGTTACAATATGCTAAAATTATACATCGGTAAAATGTATTTTATCCGACATTACAGACATTTTGAATCGGATAATATTTTTATGTAAAGGTCGTCAGACAGGCTGACATAAGTGCTGCAAGTGCGCTGAGCGACCTTAGAAGTATTAAAAATAAGGGATCAGGAAGGAATAGGGAAATTGGCTCTGGCATCTCTCTCACTCAATTAAACACAACAGCACATTCAAGACACGCATGCTGTTATTCAACATTTTCTGAATATGTGTCAGCATGTTATGGAAATGGGATATATATCCTGGTTTATAATATTGAGAAATAATTAAATACACCGGTTTTCAGATCCCCGATATTTTTTATAAGCCAGTGTAGGTACATACACGTAGTTGTAAAGTGAATATTAACTCTTTGTAAATCAATATTATATACCTCACGAGTTGCCTCACCGCATCACTACCTCATACACTACTCCTCAAAGCCATAGTGTTGGCGAGGTAGTGGAGCGCACTATCGCGGTATCTTCACGCTCGATCGAGTGGAATCCTTCCGCTTCATCGGGCGTCGGCGATCCGCTCACACTACGCACTTACTATACTAGGAATAACCAAAAAAACATTTACAAATTAATGCAAATTCTATACAAATTTATTCGCATAAGGACAGATTCTCAAAAAGACAGATTCTCATTTTACATATTAAAATTTCACTATGTCATAGTTACACACCTTCTTTTATGTTTTTTTTTTTTATTCTAATTAATGAACACAAGGAAATTAATACCGAAGGTTGCCAAATAGTGAATTAAAATAATATAAAAAAATATATATTAGACATTATTTATCTTTTTTTTTTTCATATCTATCAGATATTTGTTTATTATGTAAAAGTTTATTTTTATGTAAAGGTTGTGAGACAGGCTGACGATCCGCTTGAGGGTAAATATTTACACAAGCAACGTCACAGATATCAAGCAACGTCAATATTAGTTTAGATTATACTAATATTATATAGAACGGGAGTATTTTGTAAGTTTATATATGAAGAGGGTTATTTCCGGAACTATTGCACTTATTTCAATTCACTGTTCACTGTTTGGAAAAAAAAACATTAAACCATAATAAAATAAAAATAAAAACAAATAATAGAGAATTTAATTTCTTCGCAACTTAAAGTTCGATTTTATGTCAAGTTTTTCTTGTTTAAAATTCTTCACCACAGCCGTCAATTTTAATTACTTACATCAAATCAACGCATAACTTACTACGGTAACAAAGTAATTATGTTCAGTCACGACCTAGAACGCGTTAACCAAATACAACGCGTAAATCGCGCACCAGTATTGTTTACAAATAATTAATTGTCGAATGCAACTGTGGCTGTCGATATTGGCATAATAAATGCTATGCCATATTGTATTACTACAAATAAATAGATATGCACAAATAAATGTTAACTGAACAATGAAAATGCATCTTTGTTAGCATTACATTAAGGTTTAATTTCCAAAGGAAAAGAAGGCTGCCAACGTAGATAGTTGCAAACAGTCGTATAGTGAAAGTTATAGAAAAATAGTTTTACATGTCAGGTAATAGAGAACAGATTGGATTGAATTTGTTAAATCATTTTCATTGTAAAAAACGATCTATGTAGATTAAAATAATTTATTGTAATTTCACTCTTAATGGAGAAGAAATAGTGCTTCTATTGGTTGTTTACAAACATACACATACTTAGTCATGACGTTGCAAGGACAGCATTCATATGTGTAGTCCAAGTTCCAACGCGTGTCCGTGAATAATGCCTCCTATCGGGCGATTAATGTCCTGCAACAGATTTTTTTTTAACAAACAATATAATATACGTTTATAACAGTAATTAATTCATAAGAAATACATTTATGTGTTGACATATGTGTCGTTCATTGTAAAAGTGAATTATCTCCTTGTAACTGAATTTTAGAATAACGAGCTTTTTGCGAATTATAGTGTAGGAAAAAAAATATAAGCATTTATTCATTGTTTTCATCTATGGGATTTTAATGGAACTATTGGAGTTACTTCACTTTTTATTGAAAGATATGACTAAATGTGATACCATTAGGCAAGACAATATGTTTTTTTAAAATAGGGAGTTACACCACTTTTACAATGAACGACACATATCTATCTCACTAGATTTACTTAATATTATTAATGTGGAATTGAGTTTGTTTTTTTGTTACACCATCACCATGAAAATTTTCACACAACTTGTTAGGGTGTGCAATTTGACCAAGAAAATATACTATTCCCGAAGGATCATCTAAATTAAAATAAAAAGAACAATAAATGAGCTAATAAACATTGAATAAATGTACGAAAAGTTTCAATAAAAATTTCTATAAAAAAAATAACAGCTTAACGACATTTACGAGTATATTTACAAGAAAAAACTAATACAGGCTTCTTCATTGTGAATTTTGTCACGTAGAGAGAAACCCCGAACAATACATAGTTGTTTGAATAGCACGCTAACTGACTTTTAGCCTTTTTACGTTATTCTGAAATATTTTTTATACATTTGTCATCGCTGGAAGTTGCCTCTTCCGCGAAATTAGGTGGTATAACTTAATTAGTTAACTTGAACTTTAAAATTTAAATCTATCTAAATTTCTATATGTAAGTTAAAAGCCTTATGTGAAATTCAAGTATTAGGATGTCGTGTTTATTAAAAGGCCATAATTATCTGTCTGTTAAGGTTTTAGTTACCTTGTCGAATACGATTGCCAACCCCATCGTCTGTTAGTAAGAGGACTTTAGTTTAGGATTAAAGTAGATGCCAAACGGTAAATCAATGAAGCCTGTCTAGTCAGGTTAATCAAATGTATCCACTGGGGCTTAGGAATATGCAGAAGGTACAGTCGGAAAGACAAGTTTTGCAAACATACAATTGTTATCTTTATACCAAATTAATACTAAAAATGTGCTTCTGGGGACTGCAGTCTCAGTTAATCTCATTTTTTAGGCTTAACGAACAAATAAAGAGACATTA
Source organism: Synanthedon formicaeformis (assembly GCA_945859745.1). NCBI lineage: Eukaryota > Metazoa > Arthropoda > Insecta > Lepidoptera > Sesiidae > Synanthedon > Synanthedon formicaeformis. The sequence continues at coordinate 9,975,461 of OX243957.1, forward strand.
GGTATATTTATATCTTCTATATCTATACTATACATAATAATATACGCTGCCCGCTTCTGTCTGTTTCTCTGCTATTTTTTTTTCTAAGCTACAAAACGAATCTTTATAATAATGACTTTTTTTTTTGTTTGAATAGTGGAGTTAGAAAAAATATTTTTCCGTTTGATAGCACAATTCATAAGTAAAAGAAAAAAGTAAGAAAGAACGCCAAATGAAAAAGAACAGACATTAATAGGTATTGCAAAGCAATGGTAACCACCATGGTACGTCAAAGACTAGAGAGAATCTGATTTCTTTGACATTCAACTGCTAGTAAAACCGCGAGGCACAGCTAGCTTACTGTATAAAAGTGATAAAGTTATAATAAATCATTTTTCTCTTATGAAAAATTATATTTGTACATTTCTATAGTAATTGTAGTTTATGCATCGTGGGAACGCATATATTAATTGAATATTCTCGCAGCACTAAATGTTTGTATCGAGCCCAAGTGTACATAGTTAATACCTAGCCAGACCATGTGAGCACATTCCTGACATAGCTGCTCTGCGCATCGTTGGAACTGTATGCGGCGAAACAAGCTTAATATGCCTCAGACATTCAACCATTTAATTCGATTCGAAAACTTCACGTGGCCGGAACAGCGCAAAGAGAGAAATCTGTCATTCAGACACAAATGCCCCCATAAAAACACAGTTCGTCGACAGTGAGAAATGACACTCATCATTTCAACACCGTTTTTATGGGCACAATTTCTTTCGCATAAAAATAAAAATCGAGAGCCGTCTTTCTTTATGAAAACATCTCTTCAATTGTCATTCATGGCGGCGGCACGCGTATTTGTCACCCGGCATGTCGCTCGCGGATCGCGCTCCAAATATAAAAATGCAATTTTAAACAAAATCCCGCGCCGAAGTTCGAACCCTCACAATAAAAAATAAATGCGTGGCAAACGCACAACGCATTTGTACGGCCGCAATTTTTATTTCATCGGTATTTTCCTTTGCAAATATATCTCCTATTATTTTTTTTATATAAGATTCCCTAATATTTTTTACACATAAAAATTATAATTTTGTTAGTTTTTTTATTATTGTTTATTTTAGGTAATTGTTCAGTTCAATAATTTAATGGAATTCAATAATAACTTCATATCACTTTTAACAGAAATGTGACAATGTGCAATGTGATGATAAAAGCGAAAAGCACGATATACATAATATGATGTAGGTTTATAGCAAAGTATACAAGTCAATATTTAAATCAAAATAATAATATTTATCATAATAATATGGAACTTTTTGAGATAATTTTTATAAAAAATATGCCATAAATATAGCACGTACTCGAACATGTGCTATACTGAAACGGCAAACAACCTAAATTTCGTATTCAATGCGTCGTCGTCAAAAAGACATCAGCAAGCAAAGTAGCAAAATATTATAATAGTATAATGATATCAGGTGGCGTTGTTCTACAGGGCTATGCTCTTACCTCTAAACAGAGGAGAGTACGAGATTATTATAAGATGTATCGATATCGATTAAACTTTTAAAATTTTATAAATACCCAAATAATAACAATTTGAAACTACGACCAGTATTTTTGTGTCCGCGATGCACAGCTTAGGACATCTACTTAAACCTCATTGTGATAAAATGTTTTAAAAATATTCCAAATTTTTATTATTCCTTTTTTATTTAAAGTACAATTAATTCTTTTTATGTAAGATTATTTTTTGTGTTTTTTAGGCAACCTCAGTCTATTATGGTGCTTGCACGGTTACTGCTATAAGACAGACTGATTAATTAATGTATGTGAAAGTTCTTTTAAACATTCAGAAACATTCGGAATTCTTTTTTTAGCGTCTAGAGTTCTAGCGCTGTAGAGTTCCATTACCGGACAGCGCTTGTATTTTGCCTATACAATGTCATATTTATGCACCAATGAAGGCTACTCTTTTTTCCTGGCGCAATTCATGTGTTGGACATCTTTTATTGGTAAGAATTCATACTAACAAATATCTATAATCTTCTTGGGTTTATTTTTGCTCAGTTTTGTACAAAGTAAAAAATTATAAAACTTATTAATAAACAAATCGACACCGCAACGGTACAACACTAGCGGGCGTCGCGACGACGACGGGGTTCGTACACACTAAGCAGGATTTAGTCGTGACGGGAAAGCGAAGCGAACATCACCACATAACCCACTGCCGAATTCCGATTCCTGTAACTTTGTATGAGATCTCGTCGAGTTTTATGGCTCGTCGGATTGTCGTGTGCTTAGTTTTATTGCACTCTCGGTGTTTAGACATCCCCTCTCTATGGTGCGAATGCCAAATAGCGTAGAATATTCATGTATGAAAACAAACCAACAGACAAATGGAACCTCTTTTTATTGCAGTTTGCCAACAATCATAATATTTCTATGCATACATGAACCATTTTATTACGTGACAATATTGAGTTTACAAAAATTTCTAAATTTTGAATTTAAGGTGAGCATATGAAAGAGTGATTAGTATTTCCAATAAAATAACTTTCGCATACATATTTAGTCAGATGGCTGATTACCTATAAGCTCGTATGTGGAATGCAATGTAGATAATAAATTAATAATAACATCAGCTACCTGTCAGTGAAACTCCGCCCAAAATTGGTCTAGCCGCTTCGGAGATTAGCCGGAACAAACATATAGAAAAAAAATTAAAAATAGATTTTTTTTGTTATTTTATAATAAAAAATCAATATAATTGATAAATATTTTTAGTACAAAGTAGTTATTTGGACATTGCGAACGGACACTTTAATTATATATTTTTTGTATAGATAGGTGTATGAAATTGGTTAGTACCATATGGTTTTGATTAGAACATTGGTTTTGTTTTAAAATCGGTTAGAACATATGAGTCCAATTGCCTGAAAATACATTTATTATTTTATTTTTGACATACATTTATTATTACTTATTATATTATTTTGAGTTTCTGAATACATACAGGGTACTTAAGACACTGGGGTTGCTCCGGATTTATTATGATAAACTTTTTCACTTAAAATAATTTCTGTCCTTAAATCATAACAAGTATAACACTAGTATAAAGTTGCATGTCATTTGAATAAATGTCATGTGATGTGAAACCTGAAGAGGCAGCGTAATGTTTACCCTAATAATAATGGTGATTAGCTAAATGTAAAGCTGCCGTATGAAAATGGCAATTAAGAATGAAAAATGATCATTACGGCCGTTTTATAATTAAAAAGCCCCTACACACACTATTCAGTCTGCGGCGACTTTGATTAATATTTCGTGACAGTTGTATGCCACGGCAAATAATGTCATCTACGTGAAATTAAATGCTTGTTATACTTGAACAGTTAACAGTGGTTGTTAAATTATACATTGTATTTATTGGTAATTCCATGGTAACTTATGTTAGATTTTTACTTCCCTATTGAAACTATCAAAGCAACTAACTACCCCTTTAATGGAAATTTCGTTGTTATAAAGCATAAAGCATAAAAGCGTTTTATTTTGAATTTTATAGGTTTAGTTTTTTTTTAGTTTCAATAAAAATTGTTGGTAACTCACGTTACCTTTGGCGACATTAGCTTTTAGGCTAGTATGTACCCAATAAAAATTTTGTTCCGTTTAACAGAATATTAAAAATCAAATCCGTTTAGCAAAATTAATGGTTTTAGAAACACGCATTTTTTTAGAGAATTAAATAATGGTCACTCATGTTACATGGATTTACCCTTATTGTTAAAACAGATTAAGTACTAAAACTTTAGACTCGCAAAAACTATTATCTTTTTGTATGATATGTTTGAAAATTAATTCGAAAAAATTTAAAATGTATTATTTTTTTGAAAAGGGAATGTAATTGCTCAAAATATATTTTTGTTTAGTTAGTTATATTGTACGTATGTTAAATACATTAAATATAAATTTTCATACAATATAAAAAAAGAAGAAATATAACGCGGAAAGCGTTCCGCCTCTGTCTGTTTCTTCGCTATCTTCTTCTACAACATCTAATGGATTTTGATGCTTTCACTAAGTAATGGAAAGAGCGATAAATGAGAAAAGTTTGTGTAAGTAATTTTCAGAAAAAAAACCCCCGTACGAAATTGGGAACGGGTTGCTGGTAATGAGAAAATAATTTCTACAAACTTCGTAATAGACAATAACTTTTAACGATTAATAGTTAAGAAGTTAATTAATAGTTATTAATTTTTTTCCTCATAAATTTTCTAATGTAAAAGATACTATAAAAATTGAAATCAGTAACAATTTAATAAAAATATTTAATTAACATTGAAAACATGTCCGCTCCACCTTAAACAGTATATGAACAATAAATCCTTCGCAACAGTTATGGATAATCCATATCACTCAAGTTTAAATCGCATTGCCGGCGAAAATGTCAACTTGTAATCTATGTAATTAAGTGAATGTCAGGGCAGGTTTAGTCTCCCTACCTAACAGCCTATTTTGCCGACGCGCGACACGTTGGGTAGCATTTTGTGTACCACGATTACGACAAACTCTATTAATGTGAGTGTTATGAAATTTATATGTTACTTTTTATGTTTTTTGATTTTAAAAACAATCCCACTTTTTTTTAAATTAAAAATTGTGACACGGCCCGCTACGAGCGCAGTGTGCGCTACCACTATGCAAAACACCAGGAACCAACTATGAAAAGTTAATTTTCAAGGTTGACACAACCGGGATCGAACCCTGAGACAGAGCGTTAAAGAAAGCACCTTAACCAATCAACCAAAAAGCTCGTCAAACCAAACTTGAAACACTAAAATCAATACTAATAATAAATCTGTAAGGATCGGTCATGGAGTAAGTTACTTTGTTTTCAGAGATATCGTGTTTATAGGCTCTATACATTATACTGAAACTAAATTGACGATTTTTAGAATTTTTTTCTGTATGTATGTATGTTCCTCCATAACTCTTAAACGAATTAACTGATTTTCATGAAACTTGATAGGTAAACATTTAGACGTACAGGACACAGGATAGGCTACTTTTTTTTTTCAACATGGACGAAGTCGCGGGCACCAGCTAGTTTCTAATAAAATCTTTACTAAACTCATGCGACAAAGAAGTAAGTATAGGTACGAGTACTTATATTGGTTTAACAAAAGACAAGAACATTTATGCATATCCTAAAATATGAAACGCGAACTCCCGTGAGATTCTTGAGTGTAGCCAGACATCGCGAGTTAATTCTTGCTAAATGAATTATTCCTTCCTGTCGAGGTGGCGCTCTATTGACGTAGCAAACTTCGCTAAATAGTTTCGTTCCCACTGCTATTATTGTTCAGAAACTGTCGCGTAAGTTAGATGTTCTGACAGTGCGGCTAGAAGCACAATACTGGGGAACCGTTTTGTTAACAACTTTCGTATGCGGAATATATATACGAAGTATCTATCGACTGTTCTTAATATACTTAGGAATACGAATTAAGAGCGGGCATAAAGAGAAATAGCCAATCCTAGATTTGAATTTTATCTAAGTAAACAAAGTCTAATTTAATTAATTTTTTAAAATAGATAAATACATTATAAATGAAAGTGATGTCTGTAACAGAAAACATAATATAATGAAATTTTCTCGATAGAAAAAAATCACCAAGTGAGCTCTCCATCGATTTTAGTTTTATTTTCAAAATGATACACATTACAAAGCTAAAAGTGTATCAGTAATTTCACTTCACATATTATCTAAGGCTGTATGTAACAATTTTTCATTTGACATTGTAGTTTAGGAATAATTAATATTTAATACTTTTGGCACTTATAACATTTTTATTGAGCGAGATGCGCTATCTTCCGTCGCATGTTGTGCGTAGTTCTACGTATTTTGTGTCACTGTCATGTCCAAGGGGCCACGCGGGTGAAATTACAAATTTTGTTTGCTTTATACCCATTCTTAAGTATTCCAACGGCAATATATATCACAATAGGCAACGCTCTTCTCTGAGGAAAAAATACACATTATAAAATTTAAATGGTATCAGAATCTCCGACTTTAAAATACCTTAATCTTTTTTTTTACTTGGATATTTTCAGAAATTTGTCACCTCTATGTGTAGGTACTATGTGCTTATTTTTAAAAATATCACAGCATATCAATCAGTTAAAATACATATAGGAGACATATTGTCTAAAGAAACAGGTATTTAAAGTAAATTGAATATAATACGTAAAAATATTATAAAAAATAATTTATTTTTCAATTTAATCAATTATTTATTTACTGAATAATTGTGAGTGACAATGGTTTTACAATAAATACCTACTTAAAACACACCTTACTTCTACCCTTTAGTCATATGCAAATAATTCAAAAATTTTGTATAAAAATACTAGGTAATTGATTACTACAATTATAAATTAGGAATCTTTGTCAAGTTGCTAAGTTACTATAAATGTATTTGTAAAGTTACTATATGATCAATTAAATTGTTATTCATTCGGTATTCACAACACTGCAATAGGTTAGGACCATGAAAAAAATTATAAATATTTTCAATTGGTCAAGTAATCAAATAGAGTTAGGGCCTCTTTCACAAACTACATGTAAAGTGTTGATTAGTTACTTTTAGAAATAATTTTCTGTTATATTGAATTATGCACTCGGTTTACTGCAACATTCGATAGCCGATTTTTTTTATTATTTTCTATTTAATGTTTGGGACGTTTACCGTACAAACAAAGGTATATCAGCTCGTTTATCCCCGGTTACCGATGACTTTAAATGACAGTTTGGCCTACTTGACGTTGGTGAAAGAGGCGCTTAGTGTATTTTAAATTTGTATTTAGGCAAAAATGATCAGACAGACAATGCTCGATCGTCACATTTATGTACATCTCCATAATCTCCCGTACAAGTGATGTCGGGTAAGATTTACTTCCCGGAATCCCATATCCTCGTCACCAGAATTCCCAATTAATATGTTAATGTATGTATGGAGGATACGACAAGGGTGCACGCGGTGCAACGTGCACATAAAACCCGTTTGAAATTATTAATTTATTACTAATCAAAATTCAACAACGTACTTGCACCCGATGCACTGTATTACCTAAGTATTATAGAAATATCAATAAAAAATATAGGAAAAAATTAAAGTTTATTTATACATTTATACACTTAATGGACGAAATACACGATCAATCCATCGCGTCAAATTGTCTGACGTGCAGCCAAAATTTGATCGTGAATGGTAAAAACTGATGGCTTGATGCATCAAATTACTACAACATGGAACATTCAATCGCGCCGTTGAGTCACGTCAGTTTGTCGTCACGCCAAATGATAGATCGTGTATTTCGTCCATTATAGTAGAATGTTATGGCAAATGGAAAAATAAAAATTTGTAGAGCATTTGTTTTAATTGCAATACGTAAATTGGACTAAAATATCTTGATACCGTTAAATTTTTATTTGTTTTTAATAGGAGTCGGCATATTAAGTATTTATACGAGGTATAGACATGACATTATGATTATGACATTATGATTTTAAAATGCCATCAGATTCTGGTATACATGCCTATACTGAAAACGGCATTAATAATATATTAAAAATGATCAAACATTATATCACATTCAATTTTTTTTAATTGCTTTAACTTAAATCAATTCGTCGATTTTAACATTAAAAAGCACATACTTAATATGTATATATTTTATTATAGTAGGTTTTAAATGCATTAGAAATTGTTATTTTAAAAATTTGGAAAATCCACCCAAATAAATATAACCCAAAAAAAATTTGACGTGTTTCTATCGATTTGCACACTTATGTAAAATATAATTGTATGATAGCAAAAGATAAAAGATTACACTATCGTTCTGTCTCGTACTTTCATATATAGCGAAATTTCAAGCGAACCAATATACCTTCGATAGCTCAGTTGGTAGAGCGGTGGACTGTAGTTTGATCAAAGTTGGTATCCATAGGTCGCTGGTTCAAATCCGGCTCGAAGGAAACAATATTAAATACTTTTTTTTTATTTTAGAATTTTTTTAAGTAATGCTAATAGTCAACTAGGTGTTATTTACCGGGTTGTTCCAAACTGTTCTACTATTTGTTCTACGATAGAGCAGTTTGGACAAAGAAATTCCAACTAGTTCTAATGCACAGTATGACAGATTGGACTTACCTACCATCCCTTCACGGTATTGTCTAGGTATGCTCAGTTTAATTTGTATTCTCATACAAAAAATATATAAAACAGTGAGTAATTTATGAAACTACTTATTTAATTGGCTTTTTAAATTCAATACCCAACAGATAATTGGACAATCAATTTCATAATATCTTTAAACTGTTTAAGTAAAATAAACTGGTGTTATCAATTTAATAGGTCACTTTATCTTTTTCACGTTAAAAGTATACAAATAGAAAAACCATTTAAAGAATTATTATCAAATTTAGGTTTATAAAGTAGATAGGAGTACAAAAATTTCCGTTGCACGCATTTATAAACCACTCCCGGAAGCATTGGTCTGACGTGTCGTCTAGTGCTTAGACGTTCTGCCTACTGAACCACAAGTCATTTGAGAGTTTACATTAACCTTAGTGTCCATCGAAACATTACTTTGCAATGCAGTTTTGAACATTTCTGTCCGAGCAGCAATGGATGTAATTAAATTAGTAAGTGTCGTTATTCCTAATTTTGAAGTCGGTCGCCACGTTCCTAATTTGAATAGAAAGTGTCGTGGCGGCCGTTTCCGACCCGTCCTGTATCGGACCACCCTCCTGTGAAACCCTAACGAAGAATTTAAGTACGTACAATGAGTAACGTCAGGTAGACACGCTATATTGTCTACCTACATGAAAGGAGTCAACTATAGACATATTTTTGTAGCTAGATACATTCTTTTATAACATTGAAAGATCAGTTTGAGACATTTTTTGTTAAAAGTATCTACAAATGAGATTATGATGTTTTCGGTAAAAGCATCATAATATATTATATTCTACGGCAAACTTTATTTCTGATATATACTGATAAAATGTTACATTCTCAAGGGATCTTCTAAAAATATTAAAAATTTGATGCTGCTGTCGCGCCGTGCTGGCATTGTCACAGCGATAAAGATATTTTCTCAGGATTCTATTGAATGCATTCTATTTATTTTTGATATTCTAGGCTGCCACAGCGTAAAAGCCTAATCTAAAAGTAAACCTGAAAAATAAATAAATAAATCTGTAGTTCATTAAACCAGATAATATGAAACTTCATAAAAATGATATAAAATAGCACCATAATGTGCCCAGATAACAAAGTTAATGCTTAGAATTTTAAGTAGCCATTAGGAACACCTGTGCCTTAATGATTCTCTTTGGATAAGATTACAATACTTACCAATATTTTCACTTTTATACACAAAATGAAGTAAAAAAGATGATTGGAATAATTAAGATGCATAGCTTCCACTAAGTAATATTGTAATGAAAAAATTGTTTAATTTAATTTTTATATTTATTTTTCATTTTTAAGATAAATATACCATGACGTCGTCTTCAAACTTTTTTAATCTAGAATAACTCGATTATCCTTCCACACACCAAAAGTAGTCGAAATCATATTATAGATAATAATTGTATTAGTTACAACCAATAAATGAAAATAATGCAATTTGTATCAACAAACTAATACTTAGTTTATTACATGAATTTGTAACGTGTTGACATTTACAATTTAGATGTCATAAGTTGGTCATAAGCGTTCAAATAAACGACAGGATTAAAATGGCCAAATACGTCAATAAAATCATAGTAAATGGCGTATTTTAAATGTCAAATTGGAGGCTATTACACAAGTTGAAGGGTGGCGTTTCAGTCAGTATAAGGTCAAACTGGCATTTCAACAACATTTACGTCAAATTCATTATATTGCACAGTAGCATTGGAACCACCTTTAACATTATAACACTTAAGTTAGTGACGCTGATTTGGTGAATATATCTATATATATATTTGAAACTAAATGTATGTAAGTATATGTATTTATGATAATTCAACAATGACTTATATTAATTGAATTACATACATAAAAATACTAGCTGTTGCACGCGACTAGCCTATGTTACTTGCTGATAATATATCCCAACATGCAGTGAAAGAATTTTTCAAATCGGTCCAGTAGTTTCGAAGCCTATTCAATTCAAACAAACAAATCTTTCCTCTTTATAATACTAAAGTTAAAAAAATGCAATATTAAAAATCTTCGATATACATAATTTATACCTATTATATAAGTTAAATAGTTATGTATGATTAATTAAAACTTAATATACCGAGTACAATTTTAAATATGTATTAATATTATCGCGAAGTCGTCAGTATTCAATCGTCTATTTCTTTTTATCTCAATCAAACTTTCCCTATATCACTTTTTTATTAAATGGATATTAGTAGCTCTGTTAGATTATTTACTAACTAGTGCCCGCGACTTCGTCTGCGTTGAACAATGAAAGGTACCCTATGTCCTTTCTGGTGTCCCAGACAACGTGTATGCAAATTTTCATGGTGATCGGTTCAGAAGTTTTTGCGTGATAGCGTAACAAGCAAACAATCTCACATTTATAATATTAGTAATGATATGGGTGGTTTTGGCATTTTACACGATATTAAAGCGAAATAAAACTTATGTGCTCTGTAATTATTTTAAAAGAATTTCATCAACTCCTTCGAGCCGGATTTGAACCAGCGACCTATGGATTCCAACTATTAACCAAACTACAGTCCACCGCTCTACCAACTGAGCTATCGAAGGTGTGTATACAAACGTAAAAAACGGGTTCAGTTTTAAATTATCTAAGATTTAAAAAAAGATAAAACTAAAATACAAAAAAGTTTCCTTCGAGCCGGATTTGAACCAGCGACCTATGGATATCAATTAGTTACCAACTACAGTCCACCGCTCTACCAACTGAGCTATCGAAGGTGTAGTTACTTCGAACATAATCTTAAACCATATTACTAACTACGCGCTATACGCAATGTGTAGTGAAAGTAAGTCAGTTACTTGTTTTGTATCAGTTGCTGAGGTGAGAGGTGGCTGGGCTGGAATGATAAAACTTGATTTCATTTGTAGAACATTGACTCGTATGTATGTCATAATCTGTTACATATCTATTTAGTTCCACCTTGAATTTGGTTTCCAGTTTCTGCTGTTCACACGTGTCAATTTCACTCGAATTCGAACCTGCGTTTGCTACTCGTAACTTCTTCCACCAAGCTATCACGGCTGTTGCTGATAAATAATTAATCCCATTTGTTTAATTCAATCGGTTTTATTTGTTGCCCTTTACCAACTATTCCCTTATTTTACTTCTGCTTTACATTCCAAACACTAATGATAAATTGCTAGTCATATATATCGCATTTCGTTTAGTCGTTACATAATTTATTCTAACTGATTGTACGATTTTTTTATACTATGCCTGCTCTTATTCATACGCCCTTGATCGTATCTACAAATCTTATGCGTAATTAATAAAGCGAATTTATTTCAAGTCACCGACATTAAAGAAATAGATGCAACTATCGACAAATATTCATGTGAAATAGGTAGCAACCCTACACCACCACACGTCACCTTTTAGTATGAGCAGGGGTCGAGTACTCAAGACGAAATCCCCCGTCGTACGTAGCCGTAACTGAAATATTCATGACAAACTTAGAAGAGTGTGGCATGATTGCTGATTTAATTATAACTTCACTCGGGCTCTAACTGCTTACTGTCATGAAACGAATCATGCCATGCCCTTGACAGTGCGTGTTTATAGGACAGTATCATAAATAAGTATGTCTGTAATACGCAAAACATTCGTATTTCTAAGCATTAATATATGATGTATATGAGCAACGTTTCAACACTTAAGAAAAAGGGTCGCGGACGAAGTCGATGGCATAAGATAGTATAAATTTTATAAATTGTCAATTAACATATACTTACTTGCGTCGTTGATAGTACTGTAGGTATCTGTGGTAGCAAGGGGCTTGTATTAGAATATGAATATTAATATGGAGACGACACTTCAGGTTAGCGGTTTAACGCTAATTCGGATAGACAAACCTTCCTCTCGGATCTTAACGTTATCTCAAGTATGCGGGCCATGTTGTACCCATTACAAGTTGGAGTAATTTCGTCTGTGTATAAGGTTACAACATCAAAAGAAAAACTGAATCCACGCGATAATTTTTCATCGAACTTTATGGACATGTATGGATTCATGTATGGACTGTTAAACAACATGGACAACCACTTTCTTTTTGACAGTGCAATCAACTATTTAATGGTAATGTAAATGGAGATAGCCTTAAATCATAATGTTCCTTATTACGTTAGAAATATATATAAATAAAAATAGAAGTGTCAGTTGCAATTACGCCTTCGGATAAATTATGATTTATCCTAAATGTTCGTGCGGTTTTTTTCCATAAGGGATTTCTTTTTGTTTTATAATTTTACGTTTTGTGTAAACACTTTGAAATAGGTAAAGACTTCACCACTGGTTTTAACTAAATATAGACCCCACTAAGCAGTGATATGTTAAGTACTACGTACTAGATGGAACACTCAAGACGCGATGAGTGTTCCAAGTGATTGGAGTTCCGACGTCCTACCCGTTCACAGTCTTTCATACGCGCTCGTAGAGATTAGGCGCGTTATTATTTTCAAAACCAATAAAAATGCCGTCTTGTGTGATGAGATATTGCAAAAATACAACAAAAAATATTGGTAAAACTGCTGGTGTGACGTTCCATAGGTAAGTTTTATTAATATTGAAACGTTTAATAGGTTAATATTTAATTTGTTAAAACCGACGTGCTTATCGGGTCGGCCATATTAATATTCAGTTGTCTACGACTTGACGTATTGATCTTGACACTACTGCCGCGCCGTCCCCCGCGCACCTTCCGCGTTGGAACATGAATTTAACAAGAAATCGTAGGGAGTGCTCAATCTAGTACTTACTTAACATATCACTGCCACTAAGAGTTATTATATTTATGAAACAGAATTCTAGAATTACTTCAGTAATAATAACAAAAAAGAGATTTTCGTTGATTTTGAACATGATTGATATATAATTTCCTTAAATGTTTTTTCGGTTGTTGTGGCACTGGTTCTTTAGCCAACCATAAAGAATTACCGATACTTGAAATTCTTAGACATCTGTAAAAAAACCTGTTACTGAAAGAAAGTGGTTTTCCATTTTCATTTTACTGATGTAAAATATGATTCAGAAACAGCCGGGTTCATAACAAAACCTAACGTAGCACGATGATTTTCCGTAACAATGCTTCCCCGAGGAAGTGGCGGGTAATTATGATTGAGCACAAAGTGGATAAAAATAAGTCGGCGTATTGTTTCAGACATAATTAGGGTTTGTGGTCCCGGCGGGTAGTCTCGCGAAATGCAAGTCACAAGGGCATTCTCTCGTTTTCAGTGTGTTTACAGATAATTTACGGATCAAGTAGATGTAGATATTAAATTGTTTTACATATTTCGTACTAAGTATACTACATATATGATTTTTATGTTTTTACTTATATTATAAATATAATATGTATGACCATTTCGAATCTTAAAGTCCCTATCCCTATATAGGCAAAGGTTCTATTCAATTTACATATTTAAATATTGTGTTAGTATTGAAAATATAAAAAATATAGTATTCGTAGCAAGGACTCATGTACCTAGTAATAAAATAATTAACTAAGGGCCTCTTTCACAAACACCAAGTAAAGTGTTGATTAGTTACTTTTAGAAATCATTTTCTGTTATATTTAAATATGCACTCGGTTTACTGCATCATTCGATAGCCGAATTTTTATTATTATTTTCTATTTAATGTTTGAGACGTTTACCGTACAAACAAAGGTATATCAGCTCCATTATCCCCGGTTACCGGTGACTTTAAATGACAGTTTGGCCTACTTGACATTTGTGAAACAGGCGCTAAGAGTTTTTGTTAGATTATTATTTTAAAAATATAAGTTTTTAAAAACTTTTGTCTCTTCTCAATACTTTATTTTGCAATTTGTTTTCATAACCCAAAAGCTTTCACAAAAAATTATAATTTATTTGTAGTTTGTAGTGCGAAGCTAAGGGCTGGTATAAATATATGTTGTTATCACAAATGCATTTTATACCAAGTGGGCCAAAAACCCATTTTTTCAAAGCAAAAAGCCCCGATTCATCCAATTCCAACAGTAGAGACAACGATCATCGAATAATAAAAATAATATTTTTTAAAAGAGGTCTTATAAATTTAAGAGTTGTATGAAATAATCTTATTTTATATTGTAATTCGACTAACAATTCCTTTCAAATCGTATCAATCAAAAATACCGTCCGCTAATTTACGATGGTAATTAAGTCAATCTTCCATTAAATCCCCCTTTCTTAGCGACTCGCCTCTCGTCTGGAGGCGCATAAAACGCGCGAAAACCTAATGCCATTTCACGCTGGAGTAAACCTTTCTCTTGGAGTTAACGTCTATTTAAACTCGGCTTAACTTAATCGATTGAGAAACTCCTTAATTATGGCTTTATCTTAGCACCAACGAGGATCCAATTGGGAGGATTTAAATTTAGATATTCTAACTAAACTTTCAATATACAGTGAACGGAAAAACAAGATTGCCATAACAGGATCAGCTAGTTCAGCTACACACCTCAGTACTCACATCACAATTGAAAGCCTATTACAACCATCTTGAAATAACTTATCCTTATCTTATCCTAATCTTTATCCTATCTTATCTTTATCCTAATCTTTATATCCTATTGCAAACTTTTCACTTGTTGACAATCATATGAAATGCCTAATGTCATGGTTTAGTGGCTGTCAAACAATCTAATGGCTCGTGAATATTTTTATTCATATAAAGGTAGACAGACTGACGGTCCACTCGATGGTAGGCACAAGTGCTGCGAGGGTGCTGTTAACCATAGTAGGATTAAGGATATGAAAAAACAAGGGATAGGGAAATGTGCTCTGGCATACCACTGTGGTCTTCTCAGTCTTAACAGCACGGTGGTCTTCTCAGGCCGTATGGCGGCCATTTATTGCTGAGAAACATCAGGTAGGTACTACTAAAAAACCATAACAAAAATTAACTCTAAAAAGTTCATTTCTACAGTTATTTAGGCCTGCCAGGAATTGAACCCAGGAGTCAGAGCGCACAGTTTCACGAAAGTTCATCTATCCATTATATTATTCATGAATTTAACTGTAAATTGTAGACTAAGGGCCTCTTTCACGAACTACAAGTAAAGTGTTGATTACTTACTTTAAGTAAGTGTTGATACATCATTCGATAGCCGATTTTTTTAAATTATTTTCTATTTAATGTTTGGGACGTTTACCGTACAAACAAAGGTATATATCAGCTAAATTATTCCTGGTTATCGGTGACTTTAAATGACAGTTTGGCCTAATTGACGTTTGTGAAATAGGCGCTTATTGTAAATATTACAATTATAATTTACTAAAGAAAAACTACATAAAATGCATCGAATATTTATTAATTTGTTTATGAAACATAAAAGTATCAAGTAAAATTTTTAAATATTCGACAATTTTGCTTTATTGAAATAAAATATCGGTGTAACGTACATTTTATGCAAAACGAATGTAATAAAGCAAAATCAAACAACAACTCAATAAAGCGCCATCAATTACCTGAACCTTTTATATTTATCTTTGTGAACGATATAAACGCTTTGTGGGGTTGAACAATAGCTATTGGGGGTGATGGCGGGGAGGGGAGAGGAAGCTTTATAATTTTTTTAATTAATACCGTCAAAAATATCAAAGTCACTGGGAGTGCTTGCTACCTACTAGTCGGGAATTTTAATAAAAAATTCATAGACCTTTTTTTTATATAAAGCGTTCCGACCTTTTAGTACTTTGAAAATAAAACATTTCCCTATAAAAGTAATTAGTTTTTCACAGTTGTTAAGTAATTTTAAATATACTTAGTTAAATCTATAACCAATCAGAATATACAATAGATCGTTTGAAATAAGGACATCGATAAGGTGGAGTAGTAAAAGCTCTAAGTTTTTACTACTCCAGATTTAGTTTTAAATATTATAGATATATCTATATCTCCCCAATGAGACAACTAAAGAGAAATATTAAACGCACTCGATTAAATTTTACACTTCAGAATTTTACACGTTAAATACATGTTCCGGGCCATGACCCGTTCAAATTATACCTTTCTTTGTACCCAACAAAGTTATTCTATTGGAAATTTGTGTCACTTAACAAGGGTGCCTTCGTTTGCTGATTGAGGAACATTGTCATTGTAAAATTCACCCATTAGGAAAATCCCTAAGTAAACACGAGTGAGGGATTTATCGCGTGGGTTTAATGAATATACTTAATAATCGAAATTTATTATAATTGGCACAATGTTTGCTTATCTCTATCTTTATGTTTACATAACATGTTACATGATATTTTATTTCTATTACATTGATTTAACAATGTACTTCAAAAATTACATCAAGTGTGGCAATTCATTAAATTTTATTACTCTGTTCGATTATAATTAGCGCCGTTAGTCTTTGTGCATTAAAATCGCTGAGTCACAGGAATTTATTGCAGGTTTAATGGTATTTTGTTGGCGTACACCGAAGAATTGTGCTAATATAATTGTTAATTATATGGAGAGATGAAAGTATTTCCAGCCAACATCAACAATCCAGCTAAGTCTTTCAAATATATTCAAGATTGTGTACCTACTTATTTAATAGTCTAGTCCCAAAGACTGGAGGGCATACAACGTGCCTTTACAAGGCATCTAAATTACATATCCCAGGCCTTTCGCATAGGCAGTTACATAAGTCTTAACTCCTTTATGGAAAGTATAATAGTAAACACATTCTCCATGAGTTAATGGAAAGCAAAAAAAATGGTTTGTATACGAATAAAATTAATATTGATTTAACAAATAACTCGATGTAGGTATGTGTTTAAAGCGATACAGCAATCGTAATTTCCGGGGTGTTCATAAAATTTTACTCGGTGTTCCAAGCCAAGTTTATAATTACGCCTACGATAATTGCTAGTTGAAGTATGTAACATGCACAATACACAATACAAAATACAGTTGGACAGCTAAATTTTTCAAGGAAGTTCAAAACTGACTTCCGAAAATGTCATTCATAACATGCGTATTGTCCTAATAATTCCTAATATTTCTTTAGCAAGTTATGAACTTTTATTCTAATTTCAAAAATAAATTACACAGTTTATTGTTTTATTTTTATAATCGTCTTATTAAATTATTCATATAAAAAAATTGTAATGTCATGTCATAATACCAAAATTTTCTTTATTTCATAGGAAAAATTATTTACTTACAAAATAGTAGTGATCCATCTCCGGCTCTGCAGCCTTATAATTATATACCTTCCTCGTTTATTGCCATTTTTATTACTGAAAAACCGTATCAATCTCCGTTAAGTGTCTTAGAAGAAGTTAACGGAGAAACAGAGGCGTATTGAGATTTCATTTTATAATTGATATAGATTTATGAAGATAATTATAGATATAAAAGTTTCTTTTAAAAAACACATTTATTTTTAAAAGGCATGTTTAGTTTTTTCTGAATATATAACAAACAATCAACCTACTTTTCTTTATATTTTCTATTTTAATATATATTATATTAATATGTTTAAATTAATTTATCTTAGAAGCTACGAAGCTCTTATAAGCTCTTATAATCTTATAAGCTTAAAAGTCTACAGCTTCATTTATAGTTGTTCAAAAATCCGGTTTAGGTTAGGTATATTAAAGAATAAGTAAAAGAACTCGAAGTTGTACACCTGTACAATTCAAATTTTTCAATAGATTTGAATCACGAAAACTTTTGAAGGCAAGTAACCGTTCAACGCCATTAAAAAAATGTAACCCTTTCCATTGCGAGCATTTCATAAACAATAATTACTGTGCCAGAAATTTTTCTGTGTCGGAAATAACAGAAGTATATTATTTTCAAAATAAAGCATTTACTGAACAGTACCTAATTCGTCGGTAGTACAGTCGCGTGCATTAAATATTTAACAAGTTAGCACCAAGTCAGGTTAAATTTTTGTCATTTCTATGGAAATTTTTAATTCCTTTAGCTTTTGTGTATGCAAAAGTTCATTGTAATTTAAGTTTTTGCTGCTACAGCAAAAATAATTTAGGTGTTATTATCTAAATTATAGATATTAATTAATTAGATATTAAGACCTGCGATTAATATTATTATTTTTGACTGTTATATCACTAATACATGTTACCGTTTATTGTATGAGTATCACTGGTACATTGGCGTTTGACTAATAATAGATAGACGCCATGGTCTCTCACTCAGACTAAAACTTATTTCTAAGCCTACTATGAACCTCTCGAGAAGAGAAAATAAGGATTTTGTTCATTGATATTGTTATTAATTATTAAATATAATTTTTTTTTAAATTACAATACATATAAAACCAAAAAACATTATAAAAAATTACAAATATGTAGTTACCTGCTACGAGCGGGGCAAGGCCTAAGCTATAACGGTGGTTAGGGCTGCACAGAGAAGAACCTCCTGACTGTAAATTACTGCGTTGTATATATTTTTGATGTACAATAATTTTATGGACGAAAGTCAGAAATAAAGAAATATTAATATTATTACTTACATATTTATTTTCTTTGTTAAAAAAAAATCGTAAAAAACCTAAAACTATCGTAAAAACCTAAATTATACACTTATTTATTATATTTTCTTAATTTTAATTTTTTTACAATAAGGATATTATACAAAAAACAATTTATTTATATTTATATTATAAAAAACTTAAAACTAGATATACGAATATAAGCATTTAAAGAACTCGTAATTTTTTATTTGCGATTTATATTTTGAACTCGTTTGTACCCGTTCAGTATTGAAGTATATCCCATATATTTAGTAATCCAGTTCTAGGTCTGGTCTTGTGCTATCCATAATTTTGTACGTTTAGCTTCTAGGCTTATTACAAGAAATAAATTTAACGATAACAAAATATATAAGTAGGTACCCAATGTCTATAATTTTATTGAAGGAACTCTGATATTACTTGTATTAAGGTAAAGGAGTCGTGAAAATCCCGGCATCGTGTTATCTGCGCGGTTTAATTGTTGGCAGGAGGACTATCTGGGGCTATACTCGCCCGATTGCGGGCCATAAAATGTTACAGCACTTTTGTTGCGGGCTATATCTCGGCTTTGTCGACTGTCGCCTTCGCGTTCAAAATAGCTCTCTATTTAATGTTATATTCAAAGCGCAATCATCAAAGTAACTTATCTAAGTACATTTTTGTTTATACATAAAATTGATGACGTCATAATTGGAAAATGTACCAGGTGACAGACACTGCTACTAATCTTTCCTGAAAAAAAATATTCTCCATA
The DNA here is from genome assembly GCA_945859745.1 of Synanthedon formicaeformis. NCBI lineage: Eukaryota > Metazoa > Arthropoda > Insecta > Lepidoptera > Sesiidae > Synanthedon > Synanthedon formicaeformis. The sequence continues at coordinate 9,994,966 of OX243957.1, forward strand.
CGCGAACTTAACACTGGACTACATACAGCCAGTTTCTGGATCATGATTAAGTAAATTATTTTTCTTGGCTAGTTATGAATCAGTTAAAAAGGTGGACGGTATGAGAAACACACAACACAGGAACAAGAACACAGTTAGCTTTTTTATGATGATATGAACTATTATAATACAGCAGAAGATAAAAAATATATATATAACAAATTTTTCACCCCTGAATTTCATACATTTAGACATATATGCACAGACAGTACGGGTCGCGAACGCGTGATATATTTTGAATAATTTAGTTTGGTGAGAATTTCCACGCACTTCCCTTTGAATGTCGGTGTCGATATGTGGTGTGAACCTGATTTGAAATTGAAACGTGACTGAAGTAAGAGATACACGATTTTAAAAAATAATGACATGCGAGTAATAAAAGAAACCTTACAAAAAAATATTAATATAAAATAAAAATAATTTAAAAGTAGTTTTTGCCTTTGTTATTTTTAAATGTTAAACCTACATTAAATTAATTTTCCATGTGAAACATTTGGGAAAAAAGTATTTAATTATATGTGTATCAAAAAAATCTGTATTACATAAATATTTCATTTTTACAATCATTTAATTGAGAGCTATAAGTAACAAGTGTCGTTTGTGTGAAATACGTTATTCTAAACAACATCTGAAACATGCAGGCAATTACACCAAACATTAGTCTGCCACCACAAAAACATCCACATTTCAACAAAAACAAACGTGAGGATTGCCTGCGAGCTGATAATTTGTCAGGTGTGTACTGCCAAAGAATAACGTACATTTGAATGCCTAAGAGAAGACCTTTTCACTCTCGGCTTCTCCTGCTCTCGGCGGGTGCAACTTTTCCTTCAAATTATTAGGAATAATTTGAAAAGAGTAAAATTGAAATAGTACTGTGATAAAAACTAGAGATAGGCATCAATTGGAACAACTCATCGGAGCACTCACTATTATACAGCTAGAAGCACTCACTATTAACACACTATAGAGAGGCTACATCTTTTCTAAAGCTAAGTGATTATATGTAAGTATGAGCTTAGAATCACTTCTTAGTTATAACTAAGTGTAGCTGTAAGCTTACATATAACTAAGTGTGAGCATTGGATAGGCTACAAATTCGACGTTACAATGTATCAAATGGATCTAACTGATAATTCAAATTCAAATCATTTATTTACAAGTGACATGGGTTAATGTGAACCAGTTCTTATTGGCTTTAATATGCCATCTCATGCACTGCCATGTCTGGCGTGTAAAATCGTAATTTACATATAAAATAATAATATTAATAATATAAAACATGTCGTAGTCAATTTTAAAATTCAATTAAATGTCAAAATATTCTTTAATATTATAAAAACATTGGTCCAACAGCCACTTGGTCTTTTCTTGGTCTTGATACTTAGGTGTCACAACCCAGTGGTGAGAGCAGTACTCCATGTGTGGCCCAACTTGAGAACAACAACTGTTCTGCGGGTCTGTTTTAATTTAATATTCTTTGGCTAAACTCGTGGGAACACAACGAGTCGGTGCCGAACCGGTGCTCCCGCTAACGTCTTCTTCAGGGGGGATGAAATATCTAAACGCAAGTCTCTTAATGCTCCTCATTTATTTCGCTCCCGAATCTCGCACTGAGCGTCGGTAATTATTGCGTTTCCAGTAGGGTTATTAAGTTTTGCTTCGGTTAAAATGAGAAATGGACGCATTAATTCGATGTTCACTTTGATATCTTTGAAGTGGGGGCTGAAATTTAATTTAAGGTAGCGACTTTATGGAATAATTAATTCTGTACATTCCGCGGAAAATACACAAATTTTATTTTTCAAATAACCTGTGTTAGATAATCTTATAAGTCAATAGTTTTAATCAAGTCTAAGACTAGTTTATCTTAAGAACCCGATATTACAATTTAGTACTTTACTTATATATATTATATTACATAGTTAAATGTTATATAATATAATCTACACAAAATATCAATACTTTTTGTGTATTGTATGTATGTATGTTCCTCCATAACTCTTAAAAAAATTAACTTATTTTCATGAAACTTGGTAGATAAACAATTATACGTACAGGACACAGGATAGGCTACTTTTTCTTTTTCAACGCGGACGAAGTCGCGGGCACCAGCTAGTAAAATAAAGTCTGTTTCTTAGCTAATATCTAAACCACCCAACTAATTTTGATACGGTTTTTTACTGCGATAAATCAGAAAAGTAAGTATGTAACTACCTATAATATAAATAATTTGCTTAAAATTCCGTTCATTGCATTGCATCCAGAGGGTTTATATGTTTGTATATAGAAGATATAGAAGCACAAAAATAATAAATATATAAATTTGTGAAGAATGAAATGTCTAATATATTATTTGTACGTTTTCATATAAATACGAATCACTTTGCCAAACAACCCACAACTTAGTTTAAGCTGTAATCATTTGCTTTCAAAACAAATGACTCCTTAAAACTTTGTGTTGATTAGATCAGACAAATCGCTCTTGTGTCTCTCCAATCCACAACTTTGTAAGAACACTTTATTACACCTGATTGGAAGCCGTAGGAAGAGAATATTTTACAGTAAAGACAAAAAAGTATTTATATTTACTTCTAATACAGACCATTTTATAGGACTTCTACAAAATATTTATTGTAATTCTTGGATATATATTATACAATTAAAACACAGCATTAAAATTAAAAAACCAATATACGGGTATGGAACTTGTTATGTGAAATATATTGATATACTTATACGTATATGAAATAACAAATTTACAAGAAATAATTCAAATGTTTGAAAATATTTTTATTAAGTATGTCTGTATTGCTTGGCCCACTTGGAGGCCTCTGGTATTGTTTAGTAAAGACACGTATGCCTTTTTAATATTATTAAAATCCCATTCGCATTTTTGTAAAATACAAACCGTGATGAATAAAATCCATAATAATTTACAAAACAAATATAAATACTCATAAGTTTTTAAAAATTTCGTAACTGACTTTTTCTACGAGGTTTATAAGAAGGCATTCGCCCTAAATTTATAAAATTTTGCTTCAAGTTAGAGTTTAGTTTGAAAAAACAGCGCCGCTGGCGAATAGAATGGTCAAATATATGACGCATTTCCAAAATACTAGGTCATTCGCTTGGAAGCATCCAGTTCTCACCAAGCATACGTAATCGCCAAATATAATGTAAACGTGCATGTAATATGTGTGATCTATATTAATGTAATTATATAGATGTTGTTGTTTATAATTCCTGTGCACACGTCGACAACTATCTAAGGCAGTCGAGCGATTTGTGCCTAGCTCGTAGCTATGCGCGCGCCTTGCGTGGTGCAAGGAAATTTCTTAGTGAACCGACATGCATGCTGCTCTACTTAATCATATACATATTATAAAACAGGGTCGAAATCTGCCTCCGTTTATTTCTCCTCTTACTTCTTTTAAGCCGCCTTACAGAATTTGATACGGTTGTCACTAATAGAAAGATCGATAAACAAGGAGTTTATGTGCAGAAAAAAATTGCATCCATGCGAAGTCCGGGTGGGTCGCTAGTAAACTAATAAATGTTGGCATGGTTCTCAAACAATTGCACCAAATCTCAAGAAAAAAAATGCTTTATATTTTAGGTTATAACACGTGAAACGCGCTAGTATTGATTATATTGTTATTCATTAACGGCGTTTAATTAATATCTTTATAACTGGAATGCAAGTATTTTTGGTCTAATATAAGTTATAATGAGATTATAAGTACTTAGAATCTCTAAACTATACATATAACAAAAAATGTTAAGTAGAGCATACGTCGCGACCAAAACGCTTAGCGGTCTCAGTTCGAAATGCCCGGAGACCGCCTCGAGGCACGAATGCCTGCCAAAACAAACCAAAATCTTATCAAACGTCCGCCATGTTGGTCTCGTTAATAAGCAAAACTGTACACAGGGGCCGCCATAACTTACCTGAAGGCTGTTTGAGTACCATACACAAACAACCTGTGCATAAACCAATAAGTTACGAGCGATTCTGACAGTTACAACTGTTAGCTTGATTAGTAGCCGTTTCAGTTAGGGTGCTTTAATTGTACCTATACGTTGTTAGGAAATATAGCTTGGAATTTCCTTTTTTTTAGACAGGCGGACGGTCCACTTGATGGTAGGAGGCTAACGTCGCTTATAACACAATCAACGCCACGTGATCGATCATATGGACTCTGGCATCCCTTACTTACCAAAACACAATAGCACTGCCGTCAGACGTTTACAGTCATTTAGACACACAATAGCCTAAATGACTGTGAAACGCATTTCGCGTTCCTAGTAAATAACCTAAATATTAGCGGCTGCTCTTCAGAAAGAAAAACACGGTATGTGTCACGTTATCGCATTAGTTATACGATAAAATCTATCAAAAAATAGTTTTAATAAAGTTAGCACCAGGAAACAACTGTTTTCCATAAAAAATAATTAATTAACGGCCATAATTTTTGCAACAATAAGAATTAATAACCATCAAAAAGTCGACACGAAACCGTAAAATTTCCTCAATAACTTTTAAAATATTGTAACTTTTTTTTTGACAACGACTATTGTATCGGCGTTCAAAAGGAAGTCATACAATTTTCTGTTTGAAAATTTAATAAGGAAATCTTAAATGGATGTTAGACTGCAACAATTTGTCTTATGAACGGTTTCGATTAAAACAAATTCGGGGCGACAAATCCCTTAGGAGTGGTTTATTTCATAGCAATTAGTTAGCTACAAGCGGCAGATTCGTCACGAGTGAATGAGTACCCCTTTGAAATCTGTCCAATTTTTATACTCCACGAAACGGCTACGACACGACTTTTTCAATACCCATTGTAAATATAATACCTTATGTAATTTAATTAAATTAAATTGTAATATCCTTATGTAATTTAGGTTTGTATAGTTTAACGAAATATGTAGTCTTTAAAATGTTAGACTTCTAAAGCTTCTAACAATATCAACAATGTCATATAACTTTGCAAAGTTGGTCTGAAAAAGCAGTTGTAGTTGACATGCACCAAACAAATTTTGTGATAAGCTTGTGCTTAATTAATTAAAATAGAACTATAAATTCAGCTTCATATCGTATCAGCATTTGACCCCGGCTTCGCCTGTATGAAAATTAAAGGTCAATTATATTATTAAAAATGGTGAAAGAATTTGTAAATTTGAATTATCTAGTTGTTAAGTTTTAAGGATTTTACCTTCTACATACAAACCTTTGAAACACTAGGCTTCACACCCCGGTGATCCCCGCTCCCGCCTTCGCAGCCCGGATGCATTTTTTTCGAGAAAATTAATACTATATGGCCATACATAAACTATATGATGCACTTATAGAAAAAAGCCTGTTATTAAGTGATAGTGGGGACTGTCTATTTTCTTTTTACTTCATTATGTCAAAAAAAATGAAGCAATAAAACTAATACTTAACTATAAAAATCTCTGCAGTCGTATAGTGTAAACCGTTATCACGAAAGAAACAAGTAACTTACTCATCTAAACGGAGAGTTGTCTGGGAATCAGCTACAAAACGGCTATCCGACTAACTTTGGACAATAAACAGTCAGAGATAAGAGTTTCGCGAAGTTCATTGTTCTGCGAGCGAGAGAAGCTTTTATAGTGATTTTATATTATATGTGAGAAAGAGAATACTGGAAAATGTAATATAGTGCTTCTTACATTGGGATTTTTGATTAGCTATTCTGTAAACAAGTTTTCATAATGTCATACCTACCTATTACTTTCTATCATCATCATCATCATCTTAGGATAGAACCATAGGATAGGACATCTACTCTACATACATCTACACAAGTCTACGTCTACAGAGGCCTCCACCATAATTTTCCAATAGAATATTTTATACTCTTAGTGAAAGTTTAATCATAATATAAATAAATAAAAATAAAATTTTGAACCTACACAAAAGAACTTAAATTTTTTAGATATAAAAAGACTAGATGGCCACAGTCGTTGTTCTGTCAATGTCATATAAAAACAGCATCCTTTCCGACTTTTCCAGCGGATTTTCCAAAAATTTTCTTTCATACATAACCTTGTCTCGACATTTACGAACACAAAAAATATTTTTAAAAAATCGAACATGCCTTTCTCAAGTGCTGCTCCGTGATACATTATGGCAATTTATTTTTATTTAGGTATATAAATTGTTAGATATTAAATTTACATATTGTTCATTAGAGGCTAAGTATTTTACTAGTATCTACTTAACAAAGCAAAAAATTAAAGAATCTTAATGATGATAAAGTCATTAGGACGACTACAATAGCTATTTCCAGTAAATCTAAAATGTAGTCTTGTTTGCACCCTCATTCCAACGACACGGACCATCGAAAGTTCGTTAAAGTAATGTCACTTTAGCCCAGCCCCTCCTAAGATAAATGAGACAAAATTCACACTTGTCAACGGGAGCGAACGAGACAGAAAACACAAGATAAAACCCTATAATCACAGTTTTGTTTTCCAATCGCTGCTAACGATTATTGGCATGTTATTCGGGTGCCATTTTGAAATTGCTTTAGTGCCCTAAGACAAGTCGTTAGCAAGTACAATAAAAAGAGAAGATGGGTGATTAGTTCGTACGGAGGTGATTGTGAACCTTTCCGAAGTTTTTCAGTTTTATGTTGCATTAGTTTCGACTTTTCTTTACTTACTTAATGTGAAAATATTGGAAAAGAAAGGCTTTATGTCTACGTAAAAACCCTTTGGTAACTTATGACGAGCCCCTTGGTTGAGAAGTTAAGATGCTTGCTTCAATGCTCTGTCTCAGGAGTCCCAGATTCGATTCCCGGCAGGGCCATCTTCGGAAATTGACTTTTCATATTGGCTGGTCTGAATCCTACACAGGTAAATACCACGAACAAAGCGAATATCATGCTAATTCTGATAGACTGATTTTTCAATGCATACCTACTCACTAGGTTTTATACACAGTCTGTAAATTTTACATAACGAAAGCTTCCTCTGACAAATGACGAGTGATGTAAGTACAATAAATTCGATAAACAATTATTTTTTAATTTTTTTAAATAAATCCAATTTGAATTTAAAAAAAAAAATTGATATTCCTCATTTCATTATTTAGGTTGGGTTAGGTTTTTAAGGTTAGGTTACGAACTCTTCCTGAATTTTTGAGCTCAATTAAAATAGGTATTCAAAGTACATGACGCCAAATTCAAATACTGGTTATTTAACGTTTCTAAAAAATATTTATTTCTAATAAATATTCATAATTTGGAATGATCACAGTGTAAAAGATTTTATGTAAACTACAACTCCTTTATTAATTCAACACCATTGCAATGGACTATTCGCTCTTGTTCAATACAAAGTTAGGTAAACGCTTGAAATTTTTTAAAATTGCAGATTGGCTGGTAATATTCATATTCTCCACTAAAATTTTGTTTGATCTTATGTTTATTCATTATTCGAATATGAATTATGCAATTTCAACTAAAAATTGCAGTGGGCTGTTTGCTACAGCCGTTTCATTGAATACCTACATGTCAACAATATGTACCTATATTAAATTGAAATTATTTTGATAATATTTGAATATGTTATACTTAAGTAAGGAAAATATTATTAAGTCGAAATACCGCCTTCTCACTTAGTTGAATACCTAGATCTCGTGAAATGCCTGTTTGTATAATTTATCGCCCATCTAAGTATATTTGGGAGCGAGCTATGCTATAACACCCTCAATAGCATACAAATGTTGGGCGAGCATCTAAACGGCGGGGTACAGCCTAGGTACATAGGTCTCAGCCGTGGGACGTCCACTGCTGGACATAGGTATTTACCATAATTTTCCAATAGAACCGGTAAAAAGTAGTCTGGATCTAGCATCGACCCGCGGCTATAATAGGTCGTCTATCCACCTTGTGCGTGGACATTCTACGTTGCGCTGCACTTTCCGCCCCCAGTGGCCTTCGGCTATAAAAAAACTTTTTCCAATGATAAACCTCGAATCAAAAGCTCTGACAATGATCCTATATATACGAGTATATCAAACTTTCATTAAAGTAAAACTGTAAAAACGAAAAAGAAATTCCATTAATAATTTTTACAATAAATAAATATGCTCTATATATTTAAAAAATATGTTGAAACATTATGTAGACATTATAATCCAATTTGAAACGTAACGTAGCCACACATTATGGTAGGAGACTGTCGGGAGCTTAGCGTTTAAATTAGTTTATTCCCCCTAAACGAACCACAACGGAAGGGTTGCAAAATTTAAATTACAAATAAAAGTACTGAAAAATAACCACGAGTGGGTAGTGCCTCAATAACGATGTCTTTTAATTAAAATGGAAAGGGGTAATAAACCGACTTAATTTGAAAAGTTTTGTAATTATCGCATTGTATTGCAGATGCAGATAGATGTCGATAGTAGTGTATAGTATTATAGGTATTAGTACTCATGGCAGGACACATTGCATGCTACAATAGTACAAAAGGCCAACACTTTAGGGCCCGCTCTGACTGACGGTATGGCCACGTATGGCACGGTATGGCATCGCAAAAGATTTTTCCTGAAAATAAAAGTAGCCTAAGTATAAGGCTAATATTAGCTATCAGCCAGTCAAAGTCTTCGTTTCGGAGATTAGGGGGAACAAACAGACAATATCTTTTAAAATTGTTTTTTTGTACCGTACCGTTGTACTTTGAATATTTGTAAAAAGTAGTTATTTTGACATTAAAATTTTATTTATTTGTAAGGAATAGATGACACGCAAGTTACGTGACTAAAAGTATAAGTCAGTTTACTCCGGACCAATGACACTCGATTTTGCACGCTCCAACCGGCTACCGTCACGGTCGGAAGCCGGAATTATTCGAGTGTAGCAGATGTACCATATTGAAATATGCCGCCCGACTGACCGTCTATCCGACGCGTAGATACTGCCCTCAAGGAATTTTCACTTCAAAGTTCCCATACCTATTTGCCCTTCACGCTTTAACAGAAACATGATATGAAATCATTTTGAAGATTCCGTCTTTTACGAAAGAAAGAGAAATATGAATACCTACATTTAAGTTTACTTATATGAAATTATTAAAGGTATATGTTTTACTTCACTGAAAATATAAAAACAACAATTGAATAAATAAAGTTTATTTTACCCATCACCATCCCCAAAAGCCAACTCTCATTGGTGACTCCATTTGACTTATTATCAAATTATAAGCTAACATTTTAATGAGTATCTATAGAAAGCATTGACATATCTTCGGTTCAAAGTTAGTATTCTGCTTAATGTCGTCTATAGTTATACACCAGCCTATTTATTTTACTAGCTTCCACACCGCCTCCTCTGGTCACGGGAGCAGAATAATATGTGTCGTCGTATCGAGCATACCGATGTCTACTGGGTTTGTATTCTAATTGGAGATAATCACCTTCTTCTTTTCTTAATTTTTCCTTATCCTTTCCATCATACCTTGGATCCTCATAAATAGTTATAGTCTGTTTCCTATGAGCAACTACTGGTATATTTTTTGGAATTTGTGCAACAGGCGCTGCTCTCGATTCGCCATAACCATAACCGTAATTAGGACCATAGCTGTAACCGTTACCGTGATGTAAACCATGGTCAGCATGGTACCCTGCGCGGGGTACATCTCTGCCCCATCCTTGTTCTCTGCGCCATGCTTGATCTCTGTCCCAACCCGGATCTCTTTCCCAACCGGGATCTCTTTCCCATCCGGATTGATCAAAATTCCTTCTATCGTCCCATTTTTGCCAATCCCAACCTGGTTCGTGATGAGGTACTGGCGGCGGAGGTGGTGGTGGTGGTGGTGGCGGGGGTGGAGGTGGAGGCGGTGCAGGTTCTCTATACTGATGTCGGTCATGGACCTTATTTCTGTTGTACGCATTTTGATCGTTGCGATATTTATTGTAACTTGCAGCGTCATCCAAATAATACTTCCTACCGTTATCCTGATGAGTCAAGTGCTTGTTCCCAGTGTCGCCGTAACGGTTATATCCACCACCCTGGTAATCATCACGCACGTATTCTTGACCATTGTTATGAGATCCCTGATATCCTCTACTGCCTTGATTGTCATGACTGTTCAGTTTGCTATTATAACCAGCTTGATCGCCTTCATCATTGAAATCGTCGAAGAAAGTACTTTTATTAGACGACTCATCTTTGTGATAAGAATTTTGAAATCCCTGCTTATGGTGTCCCTTCTTATGACCTCTTTTAAAACCGTTAGCCTGACTGTCCTCTTCTTTATCTTGCTTCGAGTTGTATCCTTGATAAGAGTCGCTGTCCGATACGGATTTCGTGTCATGATCTTTCTTTAAATATTTCGCTTCATCATTAGCTTTAGAATACTGATTTTTATGGACATCGTTAACTTCACTCGCTATCTGATGCACCTTTTCTCCTTTTTGTTTGTCATGCTTAATAGCTTCAGCACCTTCGTTATTGGCGACATCTTTCAGATGTTCTTCTAACGCTTCCTTCAAAACTGACGCACCAACACCCGAAGTAAGAAGTATCACACAAAGAATTAAACTAAAGTAAGTTCTAAACCGAGGAATCATCTCATCACACAACAATTCACTGACACTGGAGATGTTATTCCCGATACGTCCAAACGAGTAATAGGTGGGAGTCTGGTTGCTTAAACAGTTTTATATTGATGAGAATCGTGCTGGACTTCACGGCGAGTTAGGGCACAATGACAGGAACCACAGCGGCTATACCGGAGACAATGAGTGACCAAAACGGCTACAAGATCGGCTCGTCCATGACATGACAATAATGAATTAAAAACACGCGGACGTGCTGTAGGACAAACCGATCGAGGTTAACAAAAACCAATCGAGGACGTTGACTATTTTAAGTTCATTGATTCATAAGTCGTATCATAAATCAAAGGTGGACATTGGACATTTTTTTTATATATTTATATATAAAGGTTTTTTATATAATTTTTTTATATAATTTTTTATATATTTATATATAAAGGCTCTGTAAAAAAAAAATTAATTTAACATTTCCCAAAGCTTGCAAATATGATTCACTTTCCTATGGTCTGATAAGATTTCACCATTCGACATATTAATACCATATTAATAAGATTAATAAGTCATTAATTATAAAATAATTTTTATTTTGTATCGTTCGGTTAACGTTCGGTGTAATTTTTCAGAATTATTCAAAGAGGATAAATTCGGAAAAACGTCACCAAAATGATAGCGACCATTGCATGTAGGTGAGCACTTCCTGTTATTGTTAAACCGTTATAAGGTTAATAGACAATGTAGTCAAATTCCTATTCTCGGTCACGTCATTTAAGGTCATGATTTAAGTATTCAAGTTATTGACTAATTTTAGGTTATTGCCGAATCAGTCTGGCCGTGTTGGTTAGTTAAATTTGCACTAGGATAAAGGTCTATAAGAGCCAATGGAACTAAGTAGTTCCACTGGCTGTACCTTGCTAAACTATTGCGAAACGGTTTGGACTTCACATACTCATCCTCGTAAGAAATCTTGATGAAATTGTAACAGACACAGTTGAGTAAGTGTGATTACAAAAAATACTTAGATATATGCTTTTTTTTAGTTTTATACTAGCAATATAATTTCCCTAATATGTTATACTAGGTTTTGCCTGCGCTTCGTCCGCGTACGATCGCTACCAAACTTCACAGGATTACCCGGACTAATCTGAAGATTGTATGAAAATTTCATCAAAATCAGTTCAGCGGTTTTGAAGTCCATAGGGAACATACATACACACAGTTCCTTTTATATATATAGGTAGAAAGAAGAAAGATAGATATAGATTAACGGGACTAGTGGGAATAAAAAATATTACTATTAAATTAATAATTGTCCCTCGTACTAGGAAAAAATTCTCAATAGTTCCGTCATGGAACTACTTCAACGGAACTAATGGCAATAATCCTGCTTAATGTATTTTTTATCCTTTCATCGGTTGATTTATTTAAGTTGAACTAATAGAAAAATTGTTACATTTATTTAAACTGGCGGAAAATTTAAAATGTTCCTTGAAATAACAACATATTATGTTTAGTTTTGGTGAGTGAGTTAGGGATGCCCGAGCTCATTACCTCATCCTTAAACTTTCTATGGTCGGCAGCGCACTTGCAGCACCTATGGCGTTGCTTGTGTTATAGGCGACGGTAGCCATCTACCATCAAGTGGACCGTGAACTTGCTGTCGAACTAACATTTAAAAAAAAGAAATTAAAATAAGAGAATATTTTTTGCAATTACTCACTAAACTGTACCTTTTTGTGTTTTCAATAATTTCTATATACTAGCTGATGCCCGCGACTGAGTCCGCGTTGGAAAATAATGAATATAACACCTCCCTCCGAAATGTAACGCCTGACATCTTTATCGCTGTGACGACAGTGGCGCCGAATTTTTTTATATTTTTAGACAATCCCTTGGGAACCTAACATTTTTCCAGGATAAAATCATGCTATATGTTAATCCAGGTAATATCCTGATTATCCCTCTATCCATAAGTGAAGACAGAATTAAAATCGGTCCAGCCGTTTAGGGGGAATTCAGGGACATACAATGTTACGGGTAAAGGTTGGTGTGAACATTAAATCTAAGTTTAGCCGGCTAATATTAAGTTTATCTTCGAGAAGCAGCTAAAGTTCGATATCATGATAGTTTGCGTCGTGAATTTCCATCTTTAGCCGGTTAATGTGCACATTAACCGAAACGAAACGGCTAAAAATGTATTCGATGGACATGCCGGGGCGAACATGTCGCTTGAGGGGGCGGAGGGGAGACGAATTCGCAAATTCGAAATGCCATTCTAGTTTATCATGTTCCAACAAATAGCTCCTTATTATTTTATTTTAATGACCAAGTAGATATTGTTTTAAGTAATTACCTAACACTGCAGAAGTTTTATTTTGTAATTTTAAATACAGAAGTCGAGTAACAAGCGAGTATTTATAAGTAATGAACAAATGGTTCCTTATTATTTTATTTTAATGACTAGATATTGTTTTAAGTTATTAAAGCTGCAGAAATTTTATTTTGTAATTTTGAATACTTACATAAGTATGTGTAATGACTGATTATTTTTTAATAAGAGTTTTCGTGTCGAAATAGTAACCATTATTATTCAGTTTCCTTTGCTTCTACATTTTTAGCCTTAATTAATTACACTTAAGTTTAGCCGGCTAATGATAGAAGAAACTAACATTAACATCTCCTCGAAGATAAACCAAGTTTAGCCGGCTAGTCTTAAGTTTATGTTAACACCTACCTTTAGCCGTAACATATATTATTACATATGCGTCGAGTTTCGGTGTGATCTGACCCTAATACCCATGTGCTGTGGTGTTTCGTGTGTGTATGTCCCTTTCTTTATCATCGCCTTATCCCTATATTCTTTATCCATATAAAGACCAATCAGGGTCAACAAATTACTTGACGATTCTAATGTTACTGTTATTTTTAGACGAAGCTAGCCACATGCCGTTTAGTAGACTGTCACAACCGGTCTGCAGTTGCTTCTCATAGTAGTTATTTTTTGTTCATTAATTTTAAGGATAATTCAATATAAATTATTTTATTTTATTTTATTGAAACACCAACAGCACACAGAACCATCCAGGTCATATTCATAAGTTACAAATTACATGTTTACATCTGTGCGCCAATTACTGGTATCTACAGCTATATCTACACAATAATGTCACTGTTAAAAAATAATAATTTAGAAAAAAAAAAAAAAAAAAACAATAATTAAATCAAAACAATAAAATTAATGCACAATAACATATAAGGACAAGAAGCAGAGCATCCACTCAATATTAAATTAATTACACAAGTCAAAGAACAATAAAAATCAATATAAAAAGTCACATAATTATTATTATTTACATTATTAGAACGATTATTAGAATAAGAATAAAAATGTCAAAATGGAAGCAGTCAATCTATACTTTTAAGCTTTAAAAGTTTCATTTTAAAACGATTCAAGTTGTCATGGAAAATATCCACCTCCACGTCAGTTTGAAGAGAATGGTAATTAGAAATCATACGATTGACCGGGGAGAACTTGCCCAAGTTTGTGCGTGTTATGTCATACGAAAATATCCTCGTAAGAGGATATCTAGGTATAGCACGGGGTACCACCACAGATAGAAGATTCAAGACATCAGGTGCCGAGATAATTCCATTAGCTATTTTATGCAAGGTAACCGCATCCGTAATCTCGCGACGTTTCTCCAAAGACTGGAGTTTAAAATGTAGTAATCTAGAACTGTAATCCAGAGAAGGGGAACATTGTTTATCCTTATGAGCCAAGTATCTTGTAAAGCTGCGTTGAATACGCTCCAGCCTCGCTATATGAGACCGATACGAAGGGTTCCAAATTGGAGAAGCGTATTCTATAACACTCCTCACCAATGTTTTATATAGATATATCACCGTATTTATATTTGTAAAGTCACGGCTGTTTCGTTTTATGAAGCCCGATAGTTGAGAAGCTTTTTTAGCTACAGCGTCTATATGTGAGATGAATGTAAGTTTGGCATCCAAAACTACCCCTAGGTCACGCACCGTATGGACCTCTGCAAGGGGGGCGCCACCCACGTGATACATTGATGGAACTTTATTTATTTTTCTAGTAAACTTGATATGACTACATTTATCAGCATTTAGTTCCATGCCATTCCTTGCACACCAAAGGAGAACTGAATCCAAATCTTCTTGGATTAGTTTGGAGTCGTCACAAGTCCTTACAGCCCTATATAATTTGCAATCGTCAGCGAACAATGCACAGCGGGTATGGTGCAGACAATCTGCAAGGTCGTTCACAAATACCAGGAAGAGCACCGGCCCTAGATGGGAGCCTTGCGGCACACCGGATGTAGCAATGTACGATTTTGAAGCGAAGCCACAAGCTGTGACCCTTAGTGTCCTGTTCAGTAGGTATGACCGGAACCATTCCAGAAGACTACCGTGCACACCGTAATTTTGTAATTTTTGCATTAGAAAATTGTGATTTACCTTATCAAAGGCGCTGGAGAAGTCAGTGTAAATTGAGTCCACCTGACCACCCTGGTCAACATATTTTGTTATATAAGAGGTGTAGCCTATAAGATTCGACGTCGTTGATCTTCCATTACAGAAACCATGCTGCTCGGTTGCAACAAAATTTCTACAATAAGAACTAAACACCGGATGTACGACACGCTCCAAAACCTTTGAGAACACGTTAAGTATCGAAATTGGTCGGTAGTTTTGGACATTGCTTTTATCACCTTTTTTATAGATTGGTACTATATTGGCAACCTTAAATTAGGTATTAAAACAAATTTTTTGCTTAATAAACGTTTAGTAAATAAATACAAACACACTAAGTGCAATTTTTAAAATTAAGACATACTGTAAATAGAAAAGAAGTTTCAAACTATAATAAATTACTAGTGTATTTAAGAATAAGCACGTGACAGTATTTTATTAGTAAACTAGTGATCCGCTCCCGTTTGCCTTATTGTTTATCACTTTTTCCATTAGTGGAAATCCCATCAATCTAAATCCGTCGGGTGGTTTAGCAGTTAGCGGAGAAACAGACAGAAGCGGAGAGCGATTTATTTCATAACTAGCTGGTGCCAGCGACTTCGTCCGCTATATATTATTATTATTGCCTAAAACCTTCCTCGTTAAGAGTGGGTATAAAGAGAAATAGCCAATCCTAGATTTGAATTTTATCTAAGTAAACAAAGTCTGATTTTATTAATTTTTTCAAATAGATAAATACATTATAAATGAAAGTGACGTCTGTAACAGAAAACATAATATAATGAAATTTTCTCGATAGAAAAAAATCACCAAGTGAGCTCTCATTTCCATCAAAATTTAGTTTTATTTTTAAAATGACACACATTACAAAATTTAAAAGTGTATCAGTAATTTCACTTCACATATTATCTAAGGCTGTATGTAACAATTTTTCATTTGACATTGTAGTTTACGAATAATTAATATTTAATACTTTTGGCACTTATAACATTTTTATTGAGCGAGATGCGCTATCTTCCGTCGCATGTTGTGCGTAGTTGTACGTATTTTGTGTCACTGTCATGTCCAAGGGCCACGCGGGTGAAATTACAAATTTTGTTTGCTTTATACCCACTCTTAAATGGACTATTCAACACAAAAATATTTTTTTAATTTTGAACCAGTAGTTCCTGAGATTAACGCGTTCAAGCAAACAAACAAACAAACTCTTCAGCTTTATAATATAAAGTAAGTATAGATACATTAATATGTAATAGTAATTATTGTTATGGGACTAAGGTAATAAGTGCGAGGAAAAATTTTATTAACATAATTAGTAGCTTTTTAAGCCATTTTAAAACTTTTCTATGTTGTACCTAACAACAACTCTTTGTAACTAAAAATTACATCAAAGATTAGATCAAAGAGTGTAACGGCGAGATAAAAAATCATATTAATGATGAATAAGTTTGGGTTCATAAATAGTATCTGAAATAATAATTTCATAACTCGATTAACACAAATAAAAAAGGATATATGCAGCCGTAATAATATGTAATTAACTACATAATCATATTTTTGTATTATTTATTAAAAATTTTGAATATAAAAAGGTGCCGGAAAATTCAATTAAATATTGTCTTAAATAATATATGTATAAGTTATTATTACAAATGATTGCATTCTAATTACGAGTTCTTATCTAAAATATTTTCGTTTGTTACTTTTTCACTTCATAGCCAACTTAACTGTTGTAATAAATGCTTCTTACATATAAAAAAAAAAATTAAAATAAACCATTGTCACTTTTATTTGTATCTACCTATATTAATGTTTTGAGTTTCTTTAACAAAAAATATTTTAAATTCAAAAAGGAACAAGTTATGTGAATACTGAACCAATAGAAATGCGGTCATATAGTTTTAAAAAAATATCTTTTAGAAAATCACATTTTTGTGTAATTATTTTTGTAATGTAATGATAATGTGTAATTATGTATAATTAATAAATTAAATTTGTAATGTTTTATCTTTTAAATGGTATGAATATTGTGTATTTTTAAATGTTTGTAAATGCGTTCGAAAACTTATACTCGTCAAAATATTCTTTTGATGTCATTGTGACGTCACAAGAATTACAATTTACAAAGACGGCACCTATTTTGTCTAAAATTTAAAAAAAGTTTATTACATCACAATAAGTTGTCAATTTTATTGATGAATTCTATTTTCGTGTGCACGAAATAGCATTTCGTGACGAAAACACAACGACATAAAACGAAAAAGCACTCCCTAAACAAAAGACAAGTATAATAAGTAAGTAAATGCATTTACGAACACCCACAACCGGAAACACATGAACCACATTTCATTTTTTTGTTATTTATTTGAAAAAAAAAAAAATCAAAAGTACGCAATAAATTACGCTGAAAATTTAATTTTTCAATATAAATTATAATTTATATTGTTTTTTTCTATGCCTTCGTCGGTCCATTGATTCCCTTCTCTGCCAACTTATGTATTCTATTCTTGAGTTCTCCCACGAGATTATCCTTGGGCACTTCGTCCTCTTGTCTGGACACAATGTCTCGCACTTTGACAACGCCCCTCTTCAGTTCAGACTCTCCGAGTACGACGGCCAAGGGAATTGTGTTCTCTTCGCAGTGTTGCAGTTGGGTGAGCATTTTCGGGTTCTTCTTGTATGAAAGCTCCGTCTAAAAATTAATAACATTCACATTAAACAATTAAATAATCAATAATCATCGAAATACTACAATGGAATTTGCGTCACGAATGCCAAAGCGGCCATCACATATAAAGAACGCCTTTGACAGAATCATGGCCGGACTCTGAGCCTTCACGCGTCAATGGTAAAAGGTAGTAACGATCAACTTCTAACTATTTCATTTTAAACTCTATTAGGGTTGACGTAAAGACACATTTTCTTTAAATTACGTACTTATTATTATGTTTGTTTTGTTTTA
Organism: Synanthedon formicaeformis; assembly: GCA_945859745.1. Classification (NCBI taxonomy): domain Eukaryota; kingdom Metazoa; phylum Arthropoda; class Insecta; order Lepidoptera; family Sesiidae; genus Synanthedon; species Synanthedon formicaeformis. The sequence goes on from OX243957.1 coordinate 10,013,058, forward strand.
AATGACAGTTCATGCTCTATGCATATGTCACTTTTAAATGTTCCATAAAATTCTTAGTGTTTTGTATGGCACGCGGGTTCCATGTTGTAGTAGTTTGATGTATCAATATGACAACATTTATTTATTTCAAAATCAAAATTCACAGCTCTCGATATAAAATTGACAGACAAAAACAAAAACATACCTAACAGGCAATTACAGATTTTACATTAAGGGCCTCTTTCACCAACTACAAGTGAGGTGCTGATTAGTTACTTTTAATAATAATTTTCTGTTTTATTGAAATATGCACTCGGTTTACTGCATCATTCGATAGGCGATTTTTTTTAAATTATTTTCTATGTAATGTTTGGGACTTTTACTGTACAAACAAAGGTATATCAGCTCCGTAATTCCCGGTTAACGGTGACTTTAAATGACAGTTTGTCCTACTTGACAGTTGGTGAAAGAGGCGCTTATACAAGTAATATTCAAATAAATAATCCATACATTGATAATTATGTGACGCGAAAATTTACGGTATCTAATTTAAAGGTTATCTATTTTAAGGTAAGGTTTTGCAGTATTTAAACAGTTAAGTAAGATACTTATATTTAAATTTTAAATTGCAGTTTGATAACTCCTATATCAAACTGTTTTTAGTCGTAGATGTAAATTAAAAAATAATGTCACTGAGATAGATTTTTAACACCATAGAATCAGTGAGAACGTTATATAAAGGCAATCTATAATAGTTTGATAGGGCAACCGATTTTTAATTATTTCAATAGTTCCATAAAGTGATAAACCAAAAAACTGTATAGAAACTTGTATAGTTGTTTAGATATTGTGTTGTATTTGTATTGTATACAAACTTATAGTTATACGAGTACCTTGATGCCGGCGTTCCAGAGGAGGGTGCAGATCTTCATTCGCTCCTCGAGGAAGTTCTTCTGCGCGGAGGCGACGTACACCTGCACGGCGGAGGTGCGCACGCGCAGCTCGCCGGCCGCCGCCCGCGCCTCCAACACCGAGAACACGCGCTCCACGCCGATGCTCACGCCCACGCAGGGCACCTACCGATTAATTGCAAACGCTATCTATTATCACCATTGAATTACTACACCTATGGAATTTGCGTCACAAATGCCAAAGTGGCACATAAAAAGTACGGCTATAACGGAATCTTGGCGGAGTCTTGCCTTTTACGCGTCAGTGGTAATAGGTAGTAACGACCAAGTTCTACTATTCATTATAACTAGACATCGGATTATATGCACTAACGGATTATAAGTACCAAAATACGCATACACTAAAAACTGCAAAATATGCACAATGGAAAATTAAAAAAAAACCATTTTTATTTTTATATATTTTTATTAAAGACGGTACAAAAACAGCGAAATATTCTTAAAATTACCTATGCATCGTTTTTGTGACAAAATATAATTTAGTATTTTTCCAAATTTTCGCCCAGTATCCAATTTGTACACGTATCAATTGAAAACGACCTTTACATCAACTGACGTCATAGACAAAATTATTAAATTTGTCGTCATTTCTGAAGATACCTGTTTACGACTTGTGCCGTTGATGCAGGCATTAATATTCTTTATGTCTTCAAGACTCGCGCCCTACACGTCATCATCACCTAGGTCCCTATATGTACCTCCCGCCCGATACTAAACGAAATATGCACGATTGGGGAAAAAAGGCTGAAATATACATTAACGCTGTATTTAGAGAGTTATATGCATATTATGCAAATGCATAAAACCCGATGTCTAATTATAACCTCCAATGTGTTGACGTAAAGTCACATTTTCTTTAAATCACAGATGTTTAGTTGGTTTCAAATGACAGATGACAGAGTTTGCTCTATGCATATGTCACTTAAATTTTCCATAAAGTTCGCAGTGTTTCGTATGGCGTGTGAAATCCATAGTTGTAGTGTATATTGAAGATTATCACTAGTTTCTTTCGACTAAAGTTTGTTTTTTAATCTCAGAGACAAAAATGACATTACATGTGACATGCATTACATACATTACATGGTACCATTATATTCAAACTTTGACATTTGTATGTGTCATTTTTGTCTGAGATTAAAAAACAGACTACTGGACAAATTATGTAAATGCCACTACTATAGTGACGTAGTGCTTGAGTTAAATTACAATTTGTTTTATTATACATCGTAAGTAATTACTTTCGGTTAAGTATACAACAGCATTCGGTGCCATTGAGCGTATCTTGATATACTAGCTCCAATGTAATAATTATTATAGCCCAAGCTGTTAGCTTAAACTAATGTAAAAGATATGATCATATGAATTCAGTACCTGCTTGTTCTTCGAATCGAACATCCCAACGAGGTTGTCGTAACGACCTCCGCCGGCGATCGATCCAACCGTTTGCTCCTCGTTACCAATTTTAATAGGCTCTAAAAGACAAAAAAAAATGGCATTCAATTCAAAATGTTTCTAATGTCTTAATAGGGATAATATTAAACTACAAATACTACAACTTAAAAGTTTTGGCTAATGAGTCTGCTCATATCCCTTAAAGAATATATATGCATTATTGTGTAGATAAAATTACTTTTGGAAGGTTTTGAGGTACATTTTAAACTAGCTGAATTGCACTCAAATTCGTCTGCGTAACTTTATAAAACTTAATATATTCAAAGAGCTAGAGAGATTTCCTCGAAATTGGTTCATTGGTCATTTAATAGTAGTAGTAGTAACAAACTACTAATTTTAAAACTTACGTGTCAAAACCGCTTCATAGATGACGCCAGTATAATAATCCAGTCCTCTCGCTAAGCTCAGATCGAAAAGTATCTTATCCTTAATGCCGAAGAGTTCACAATAGCTCAGCAACAGTTTCATTCCATCTAACCCCTCGATCGCAGCTTTAGTTTTGGACAGTTTCTCGTCTTTCAACAGTTGATCCACGAGCTCAGTGCCACCGTTCAAGCGGACGTATTTCCCTATTCTGTCGGCCGCGTCGGGAGAAATGCCTTTCTCTTTTATCATTTCAGTTCTCACTTCCTCCCATGGGGACTGGAATTGTAAAAGCCTTATAAGAAATTTGTGGAAAACATCTGTAGAATATCTGTAGACAACTGGTTGACAACTCGCTGCAGATTGTGTTCTGCACTCATCATTAATTAAAAAGCGGCAGTTATCATATTTTCAAGGAGAACCTCTGTCAAATGATTATGCTGTTGCTTTTGATGAATGACTTTATGTTATATAGAGACAAAATCAAAATATTTATTTATCAATTATAGGTTTCTTCAAGAAACTCTTATGATCGTCATTATAAATTTAAATTTACCAGGGTTTCGGAAAAAAAGGCAAGATGCGATCCCGAGAAGAAACCCTGGATACTATTTTTTTTTATCATCTTTTAAGTATAAAATTACAACAATTACACTTAATTTTAAACAAAATCAAAGTACATATAATACATATACAATACTAAACATAATATGAGCTCCGAATCGCTTAAATTGCTTAAAATTGGTTTTAATGACACTTTTAACAGATAAGGCTCTGATTTTGTCGGGTAGTTATCAGAACATAATTATTATAACATGTTTATAGACATCAGAAGCGACCTACTAATGACTAATCTAAATGATTTACCAGTTTGTAAGACAATCTGCAAGTATGTGTGAAATAGTGAAGGATGAAGTACTTGGCTCACCTTGTCAAGTTTATCGACAGTAGAACAAGCGCTACGGAACTTGTCGGCAGGTACACCGCACGCCTCGAACATCCCGTCGAGCAATCTCCTGTGGTTCACCTTTAAAACGTACTGGCCTATGTCGAGTGAGTCCAGAATTTCTGTGACCACTTTGAGACACTCCGCGTCCGGTACCATTGGGTCATACTGGCCAGCTATGTCGAAATCCTGGAAATTACGACTCGCAAAAGTTAACAAAAGCACAATCTGACTGATCGCTGATTAAAAGTATTCACGAAGTGTTACATCTCCTTTACATAGTCTTTATAAATAAAAATGAATGCCTAAATGTGTTTCTAAGCGCAAAACTCGAGAACAGCTGGACCGATTTTAATTCTGTCTTCAGTCATGGATAGAGGGATAATCAGGGAAGGTTTTTACGTAAAAAAAAAATGCACAGCGGGTCGCTAGTATAAAATAAAGTCGCTTCCCGTCGTCTGTCGTCCGTCTGTATGTTAGATCTTTTAAACTACGCGACGGATTTTAATGCAGTTTTCACTAATGGAATGAGTGTTAAACGAGGAAGGTTTTAATATACACATGTATACAGTTAAGTTACACTATTTTAAATAAGTTATCGATTAACTAAAAACTAAAATAACTCTTCATCGATACTGCTGGATGTAGGTCCCTCCCAAGGGAGGTAAGCTTATGAGTTTATGAATATATTTTTTTATAGTTGTATAAACAAAAATATTCATAAAACAATATTATTTATGGATGTGGAGATTTATAATTAAGAATTTAAGGAAAAGTTCACCAAAGCTATTTTGTAGAATACCATGACCTCCACATTGCTTGTAGAGTTAGTTAACTACTTTCGAAACTCGCAAAATGACCTTCAACCCGGATGTAAACGTAATTGCATTTTCTTAGTGTATCACGTTTTAACAAAAAAGAAATTTAAAGAAATTATCTTATTGACATTAATAAAAAAAACCTATACTTATAAAATTGTTCGTCTTGACTATCAATATCAATAGTTTTGACAACAGCCAAAACTACTCAGCAAAAAATTTTAACATAGGTTTATCTTATAACTTAGAAAGGATTTATGAAAATTTCAACTCCGTGCGAAGCCGGGGGCGATCGCTAGTTTATAATAAAGATACTAACATATAGGCAAGATACAAAATATGTAGTATAACATGATAACATGATTGATTAATTACATCACAGCATACTTAACCTTCAAACTTTCACCTACAAAGGTATGTAGAATTAATATGTATAGAATACCTGTTTATATTAATAGATTTTTTAAGTTTCAATTGTTATTTCTATATTTTACTCATACAAATATGTATCTGTGTTTAAAAATAATAATATTATTATTTAACTATGTGTATACTTACACATTGATAGAACTCCCTATATCTCCCTCTGGTCATGGCAGGATTATCTCTTCGATAAACTTTTGCAATGTGATAACGCTTCAGTGTATTTATTTTATTCATCGCCAAGTACCGAGCCAGGGGTACTGTTAAATCATATCGGAGGGAGAGGATCTCGCCTCCTTGATCTTTTAAATCATAAATTAATTTAGAATCTTCACCATATTTGCCAGTTAGGACATCCTGAAAGGAAATTTATATAAAGATTTTTATTAATTTATCTCTATAGTGTAAAATAAAAATTACATTTATGTGTGGCAGGGCACCGTGTCTTCAACAGTCACAAATTTACTTGTATTTTTATGTACTCATATCATCATCATCTAGGCCATAGGATGTCCACTAGGTCTCCCCCATGATTTTCCAGTAGGACCAGTCCGGTTATATAAGATTATGTCTTTATTAAGTTGTCTGTCCATGATATGCACTTAAGAACTCAGCCCCCGTGGAACATTTTTTGTATGCTTTATTGGTTTTTGTGTACTAGCATAACAATAATCACACACTAGACATACCATACATCCATAATATGTAATAATAGTAAATAGAAAAATCCAATTTCATACATACAGTGTGTAAAGTAAATAAATAAATATGTGTCCTTGGCTTAAAATAAGTATTTGTTGCCACTGATCTCCAAAATACAAGAATCGTTACTTGGAGGTAAGTAAGGGACACTCAAAAATGCCTTTAAAAGCTGATTAATATACCTAGATATTAGTGTAGCTATTTACATATTTAGTGTAATTTTGAAAATAATAATCTTGTTACCTTCAGTTCAAAAACAGGTGTGTCAATACATTCAGCTCCGTGTCTCTTGAATACCTCAATAATTTTTTGTTGCACTTCATTTCTTATAGTCATCTGTTGGGGATTGAAATCACGCGTTCCTTTTGGCGTTTTAAGCACAAACTTTTGTGGGGCTGCATCTTCATTAACCAACTGGGCTTTTAGAGCTAAGAGTTTGGCTACTTCTACTTTGATCTAAAATTTTAAATAATATAAATTGCGAGTTAAAATATAGGTTAACGCTAATAAGACTTGGTGACATTGGTATAACAAAACTTCATTTTATGCATTATTGGGGAATAAAAATTTGTGCAGAATTGTCTAGCAAAGCAAATCAAAGATTGATACGATTTAGTGTATCAAGTTGTGAATCTTTTACAACAGGCATTAATTACAAATACAACACGTTACATTGGAAAAATTTAACTAAAATCTAAGTACACATTTTACTTAAGATATTCATTTTATATTATGAGATAAATTAACAAAATATGTACATTGTAAATATATTAGTGTATTTTTACCATTAATTGTTTATTTTATGAAGATTTTAAGACAATATGCAGATGGAGTAACTTGATTGAAGCAAGTCAAGGTCAAGTTTCTGCGACGAATTGCTAGTTGCGACAATTTAACAGTAAAGTTTACAGTTGCTACCAATAGATTGTCCTATATACCGTTATGACAATGAAACTCGATGAAGCAACAATTCTTGTAATTTTATTACAACTATGGCGACAAAGACTGCATCAACGACAAACAAAGTTCTCTAAGCTAATCAACATTATTGGATTCATTCAATTTCTCTAAATCGTACACAATTCATAAATATATCAGATTAAAAGAAAGAAAGAGAAAGAAAAGCTAAGCAAGGCTGGAACTATGCATTAAAAGAAGCCAAATCAGCTATTGGAAGATGCTAATTTGTAAAAACTAGTTATCTTTGGAGTATCTCAGACCAACATTTTAGTTGGCATGACTAAAGTCAGTGCATGATGAGTGCCTAGAATGCTCTCACTGGCACACAAAAACAACTTGTCTTTAAATTTTGCAGAAGATTGTAGTGGGTTTCATTCACTTTGAACCTGAATCCAAACAATGGCAATTAATTGTAGTTAGGGCTTCAGTTTTTGGGACTGTGAAAAAATTCTACTAATAAGGCATTGTTTATTAATTTTTTCTTTACTTTATTTTTTCAAGGAACCCAGCCTAGTTTGGCCTATTTTGAAGCAAATAAAAAAGTTCTTGATAGTTTTGAAAAGAAATTTGAAGATTGAAGATCTAGTATATAGAAAGGCATAATTTTTTCATTTTGATTTACTTAAAGTCGATTTTTTTATGATTTTTTAGCCTATTCTTTTATCTTCATAAAAGATAGATATAGAATAGGAGTGGTGATAATAATTGCTTATTTTACCTTATTTTTATAATGTTTTAACGAAAATATTACACTAAATCAAGCATTAACTATTGATTAATACCTTTAAGCAAGATGTTGTTGAAATAGATTGTGTGTAATGACCGTTGAGAACAAACTTGTGCAACTTAGAAGCCAACACATAGCTCTTTATAAACCTCATTGCTTTATAAGGCATGCTTCAATAAGTTCCTCCAAAATTTATCACTATATGATCTCTCGTCACCACTGTTTTGATACCGGAAAAAAAAGAAATACACTTAATTGTAATATGTAGCTTTACGGTGTATTTTATTATGAGAGGTATTGTGGTGACGAAAAAATCATAATTATGCGAAGGGTATACCAAAAGGTGTGCTAATATTTACAAAAGCTTTTAACTACACAAAAATTGACTTTAAAAACTGACCTGATTTTCAAGAACTTCTAAATCATTTTTAACCTTGAATTTGGCATCTGCACTATGAAATGGTAGAGAAACTATTTCATCATCTTTGAAACTTCGCATATGGTACCACCACCTCTTGATATATTTATAAACTTTAAAATCTACTTCACATCCTAAATGCTTTGCCAACAATATATCATTTAAAGTAGGTGTGTGACCACATATATAACTGAACTCCGCCAGATGTTTGTCTATTTGTTCAAGATTATAACAAGAATTGTTAAGACTGTGTGCCTATAAAAATAATATAACCTATAATTCACTATTACCTTATATAATATAACCAATTGATTTTATTCAAATAAAAACTCGTTACATATAAATAATACAATATTCATTGGTAGATTAAATTAAAAGGGCTTTGAAAATTTAACTAACCTGATCTGCCGACTCCTTGGCAGCTTTCAATTCTCTCACAATATCACCTTGTTTAGCTATTTTCTGAGCTAAAGTCTCCGAACAATCAGCCATAGTTTGTTGTAGAAAATATTTTCATTCAAAGCGTCTACGTCTACTCAAGGCTACAACGAGATATGCAATTATTTATTGCATTTACAAGTACTTAGAAAAATAACCTTTCATTTCCATTCCTTCCTTTCATTTTTACGCAAGCAAGCAAAGCATACAATACAAATGTCAAGTTGATGTCAAGTCAATTTGCAATTCTTCTTGTCAATTTGTCAAGTAATGTCATTAATCACTCATTTGGTTTTCAATTTCAATAACCACAGAATATATAATTTTTAAGTATGAAATTAGAATCTTGAGATTAACTTGTCTGTTCCGATTACCGGAAGGATTAATTTCCGAGTCAAAATTCCCCAAAAAATCCGGAAAGGCGGAGTAGCTGGGATGACATACAATTTACAAGTAGACAAATTAATTTATGATAGTTAACTGGAGAGCTTTTCGGAGCCATCTTGCTAGAATGAGGTCTCTAAAAAGCCGAGAGTCGGGGTTCTGGCTCCACGGCGTGTCTGTGATATTCAATTTAGTGTTCATTTACCTAATATTTCACTGCTATTTTTTTAAATGTTAAATATATAGTTACAAAGTATATGTTATCGTACTTTGTGGTCTTCTTTATTATAGCAATACTTTTATGTTTTTATGTAGTGGCAATGTCTCTTTGGTATGTCACTGATCTCTAATAAAGCACTGGATGAGTTATCCCATACAACTTAGAGATACTTTCGTATATCATTTTGACGTGCCGCCGTATGTAAAGTCTGTTTTTTAATGTCAGACAAAAATGACACATGCAAATGTCAAGTTTGCATATAATACCATGTAATGTATGTAATGCATGTCACATGTAATGTCATTTTTGTCTGAGATTAAAAAACAAACTTTAAGTACGGGAATAAATTTTGACGTTTGCTTATTTTTAATCCATATATAAGTATAAATAGTGTCTTTTTTCACGTTTTATTCTATTTGTTGAGTCTTAGGGGCTGTTTAAGTTTATTTGTGTCCGCTTGAGTTTTGAAACATGAAGAAATGTGTATTCTGTAAATGTTCCTATCATGCGGACATCACTAGTTTTAGTCCCATGTACTTACACTTTATAGTCTCCATAGCCTACAGCGCAATAAAAAGGCGATTTTAAAATGGTCATAAAAATAATTTGACAGCAGCCTATCCAGTGCTTCATTACAGATCAGTGTTTGGTATGTATTTGGCCAATTTCTATGTCAATGTTAAGTCAAGTCAATTGTCCATGTCAAAGAAATTTTGAAAGATTGAAAGGAATTTGAAATATATATTTTTTTAGTAATAAAATTTATTACTTACTTAATTATTATCATAGATAGAAAATAGATATTACTTATTATAAATAAAATTTTCTTTGTAAATGAAGATTGTTATACATACATAGGTGCACACAAACTTATTGGGATATTATAGTTTTATTTGTTTGATTAATTTTGTGTCCTGATTTTAATTTTATTCTTTGAAATAATATTTGACCAAATTAATGAAGACAAAATAAACTATAGTTTATTCACGGGAAGGTTAGGTTATTCGCTAGTTAGTTATGGATAGATTTGAATATATAGAAGCTCGTCTATTTGATGGCGAAAATTACATTAAAAGGGATAAAAATGTAAAAATTTACGACGGAGATGATAAGGTGTGTGTGTGTAATATGTATAATGTAATCAAACAAGGAAAATAAGTATTATTAATCTTAATAACTTCAACTTTTATTCCAGACACAATTTACAGACGGTGAAGTTGTTTTGACCACACACAGAATTTTGTGGGGGAAACCAGGCGATATACCAAAAGGCCTCGTTTGTTTATCCCTTCATTTGTACTATGTATTTTGTATAGAAGAGGAAAATAGCGGTGTCTTTGGTTTAGGTGGGCCTAAAAGAATTTTATTACACTTAGGACCTGCATTACCTGGTAAGTAAGCAAATAATTTTTGCATGTTTGTTGTGAGATACTTATTTTTATTACAAACTAGCTGCTGCTTTGACTTTGTAAATTATGTACTAAAACCTTCCTCGAGAACCACTCTATCCATTGGTGAAAACAGCATGAAAATTGGTGGTAGTTTTTATCGCGAACAGACATACAGATGCGGCGGCTTACCAAGAGCTATGTTTTATTTAGATTGTTATAGTGATGTAACATGTCAATGCTAGCATCTTAATAGCAGTTTTTGATATACCTTTTTTCAAAATAGGCGAACTTAACCAACCTAACATTTAGGGTTTTACATTAATTTCTAGGTAAGAGACCTGGCCCAGCCGTGGTAAGTCCGTATCACTTTATAAAGTTTTCATTTAAAGTTGGCATTGATGCGGCATTTTACAAAGCTCTAAACGATGCTGTTGCCGCCAAATCTTGGCAGAGGCAATCTCCGGTGACTTCACCAACTTTATCAACAACAAGCAGTGCCTCGAGACCACCAGTAACACCTGTTAATTCGAAAATTCGATCAGGAATTGTCGGTATCGAAAGAACTATAGAGGAGCAACATAAGGCCACAGATGAAAGTATAACAATAGCATTTCAAGATCTAACAAAACTTATGGACAAAGCAAAAGAAATGGTTGCCATTTCAAAAAGCATCTCTACAAAGATTAGAGTGAGTATATTTTCAAAATTTTATTATGTATCCAGTTTGATTTTAATGTCATAATTTATTTTCATTTAAAATCTATAGTTACTAATATTATAAAGAGAAGATTTGTATTTTTGTATGATTGCAAAGAATCAAAAGCTACTGGACTGATTTTAAAATATCTTTCACCTATAGAAAGCTACATTATCAGGGAGTAACATAAGCTATGTTATAATATTAGTTTATAATCATAATCAATATAAACATTCCATGAAAAAATCTCAAAATGATGGTGATAATCGCATGACTAACTATTATAAGGTTGACTGATAGTTTATTTGTGTTAATAAAACCTTGAAATTTGGTAATCAACTGTCTTCAAGAGACATATAACTAGCAATTGATTAATTTTATTGATAAGAGAAAAATTATTGTATGCTAAAAACAATGGAGTACAGTTAAACACCCTAATGTTTAAAACTATATGTGTTTTTATTTTAAATTACAGGAAAAACAGGGAGATATCTCAGAAGATGACACAGTTAGATTCAAATCATACCTCATGAGCTTGGGTATTGATGATCCAGTCACAAGGGACGCATTTAGATCAGATTCTGATTACTACTTAGGTCTAGCTCAGCAGATTTCTGACGCCATGGTTGCGGTGTTGTTGGTAATTATATACTACTACTATTCTTGTTTACCTTAGCTGCTCTCAAGACATATCTCAAGGAAATGCCATTCGCGATTCGCTGGACCATTTTGGTGACACCACAGTTCGGAACAGCGCTGAATGATTGAGGTTTTTTTTATGTTAAGATCGGAAGACAGTCTGATGGTCTACTTGATGGTAGGTCTACCGTCACCTATAACACAAGCAACGTTAAAGAAGCTGCAAGTGCACTGCCGACCATGATGGGATTGCGGAGAAGAGCATACTTACATAACAAAATATGTGTGAATGTCTGAATGTGAATTTTGAAAATAATATAACTTTATTTGATTGGCAGGACTGTGGAGGAATAATGTCTCTGGCAGATGTGTGGTGTAGAGTGAACAGAGCTCGAGGTTTGGAGCTCATATCACCAGAGGATTTGTTAAACGCTTGCAAGTGAGTCGAGCTTTTTGAATTGTTTGAATTTAAAATGTTTCCTTTATAATTATACTTAACTCTTGTCCGCAACTCTTTTTCTCAAGTGTTGACGGGCCCCTGGGATGAGTAGTTAGTGCTTCCCTTAACGCTCCATCTCAGGGGTCACGGATTCGATTCTCAGCAAGGTCTCAACTTTGAAAATGAACTTTTCAAAGTTGGCTCTGGTCTGAATTTGGAAAGTAGTGGGATTATTCCCAGTAGTACCGTTGAAGAAGTTCCTTGGTGGAACGGGTGAGACTTTTTTTTTTCAATACTTCCAACAATTATTAATTAAATAGTAATATTTTTTAAACCTCTGTCCTTGCTGATAATAAACACTTTTACGTTTATGTATAATGAAATTTATGTCTGTGTCATAGCTTCGTCTAAAGAAATCCCAACTCGACTTTTATTTTTTCCAGATTACTTCAAACAATTGGAGCTCCAATGTCCCTTCGTAAGTTTCCAAGTGGAGCCTGCGTGTTACAGTTGAATTCAAATAGAGATGAAGAAATCGCTAAGTCCACTAGTCTATTGGTGAGTCCATTTCTGATAATAAAAAAAAGTGTCCTATTTATATATAATACATATGTATGTTATCCCTTAACCCTGTTCCAAGTGTGATGGCTCTTTCAAAATTAACAAGAAAACTACATCTTGTAGAGAATTCAAATTTAAAATTTAACATACAACATTCTCGATCGTGTTGGGTACATGATATCAACATTTCGAGACATTCTCAAGGAGTTTAAAAAATTGCATAAATACAACGATTTTTGTATAATTTATTAGAAGGATTCCATAATGGCTCCCTTTTAATGACGGCAGCAATTAAAAGTTCCTCCATAATAAATAAAAATATAAATATCTTCACACATTACACACAGCACCATCTAGTTTCAAAGTGAGCAAGTAATGCTTGTATTATGGATATCGAGACAGTTGATATAATACATAGATTACTTTTTTTTTTTTGTAAATACATACACATTATAAATACAAAACATCCATGACTCAGGTACAAAGGTAAAATGTTAACACATAAAACATTTGCCCCTAGCGGGATTCGAACCCGCGACCGTTTGGTTAACAGCTAGGGTTACTAGCCACTAGACCAAACGTGTCGTCAATAGAAAATCACTTGCTTGATGATTAAAATAACCAACACGTCGCATCGGTTCGCTAAGATACACGCAAGGTGACTGAAGTGGCGCTTAGCTTGGCGCCTAGTAAGTGGCTTTGCATTTGCTTGTTCCTAGTATATTAATACAGGCGCCAATCTTACCACTTACCGCCTAGCGAAGCACCTAACTGTGTGGCCTTAGCCTTAGCGCCTCTTTCACAAACGTCAAGTAGGCCAAACTGTCATTTAAAGTCACCGGTAACCGGGGATAATGGAGCGGGATATATATACCTTTGTTTGTACTGTAAACGTCCCAAACATTAAATAGAAAATAATAAAAAAAATCGGCTATCGAATGACGCAGTAAACCGAGTGCATAATTCAATATAACACAAAATGATTTCTAAAAGTAACTAATCAACACTTTACATGTAGTTTGTGAATAGTTTATGGACGAAATACACGATCAAGCGTTTGGCGTGACGACAAAATGACGTGAGGCAACGGCGCCGATTTTACATGCAGATTTTGACATCAAGCCATCAGTTTTTACCATTCACGATCAAATTTTGGCTTCACGTCAGTTAATTTGACGCGATCGACTGATCGTGTGTGTCCACTGTAAGTGTTTTAATTTCGTTTCACAATAATAGTTGTCGTTTACAGATCGAGGAGAATGGCTCATTGACTCCTCTGACGTTGTCGCAAATCGACAATGTTTCCGTCCTGCTCGCCCGCGAACGATTGTTCACAACGGAACGCCTTGGCCTCGCTTGCCGAGACGAATCCATAGAGGGATTGGCATTTTACCCAAACCTCTTTCTCAAGGAAACCTCCTAGCACCTAATTCATTGCAAATAAAGTTTATTTATACAAAATTCTTCTTTTATTTTTACCCTCACACTGTTGAGTGGTTCATCCTACTAATATAAATGCGAAACTAGGATGAATATTTGCTACTCTTTGACGCAAAAACGGCTCAACGAATTTGGATGAAATTTGGTACACAGATAGTTTATTAGATTACCTACCTGGATTAACATATGGGGTCTAAAAATTGGGCGCCACTGTCGCCGTGTTTTTTGTTGTGATTATTTGATGATAATATAAATTTCCAATAAAAATAAAAATAATCTGGTTTAAATTAAATTCAAGTAAAAGAATTTATGTAAGTACTTTTTTGGATTGATAGTTTATTAAAGCGACGCTTCTTGTTACACAAAAGCATTGTTATTTGATACATTTATGTAAAATTAATGATGACAAACTCTTAGATTATATGCCACTACTGTAAACCACATAGTAAAATACGTTATAGTGCATTCATTATATTAGAGAAGATATGATGACTGATAAGTCAATCTTTAAGAAATAGCCCACAGTTACTTAAGTATATGACTAATGTGCTTAACCTTAAATACATATAAAAATAACAATTAATCGTTACAAAAATAGCAAAAAGCCTTTCATATCGACGTTTGCGTTGAGCGATCACAGACATACATATAAAATGAAGCCTATTTTTAACATTTTATTTCAACTGTTTTAAAATTTCCTAGCTTATGGCCAAGTGTCTCCTAAACGTTTGAATCCTAAACCATACAAAACTCCAAATTCCATCAGGTAAGTTTGGGTCTATTGTAAAATTTTATGAATGGGGTAGTTCCCCCATTATTCCGCGAAAAATGTCAAATACTTCATTTTGACCACTCAGATGGGGAAATTCAATGATATTCGTGCTCGATAGAGTAAAATTCAACCAGCGCTGACAAATAATTTATAACAGGCAGTTGGACAGCCCTCTATGCCCACATTGCAATGTGGGAAGTTTCCCTACTCAAACTTAGATTGCCTGGAAACCTGTTCTTCAGTTAAAGATTGATATTGATACACTATCCAGGTTATGTGTTCAAAGTATTATATATCTAGCCTAGAACAGACCGCTTGAACTTCAGGTTGAAGGTCGCCTGTTCTGGCTGTATTCATCCAATGAAGCAGACTCATATATATAAAGTCCCTGGTACAGTACACCCATACTTTAAATACTTACCATATTAAAAATACTATCGAACATGACTAAAGGCTCCAAAAGGTATTACTTTAGTTATAAAATCATTTAAGACTTCGGACAAACCCCAGATTCAAGCTGATCCGAAATTATATCAAACAATTCTTGGACATCAGTTTGAACTAGAACATTTAACTCTATATAACGTTAGCGTGTGAAAGGATTAATACCTATAAATTTCTATAGAAACTCAAATATGTAGGGAAACTAATACTAATTTACCTAAAATTAAAGCAGATTACAAAGTGTTTGCATGCACACCTCTACACTTGGAGGTTAATACTGACTAACGATATCTTATTTGTACTAGTAAAACAGTTATTGTTAAGAAAAAAAAAATGCAAATAATTCAGGGCTAACAATTTTGAAGCAAAAAAGGAATATAAAAAGCAGTAAAAGAAAAAAATAATACTAAAACTAAATTTTATTTGCGGAATGTGATAAAATAAATTTTCAATATTCAATAGCACTTGTAAAATTATTTGGTAATTGATTACATTTTCCGCATAGTTCCCATGCGGTGAATTCATCGCAGGATCGCAGGTTTTCTATGAAGCATTCAACTCCCCTTACAAAAGGCAACATCATTTCAACATTTATGATTTCTGACAAACGATGTACAAAGGCAATATTCTTTGACAGTTGTTCCTTAATTTTGGTTGAAAGTGGACGTTCATTGCATTGTACTATATCCAGCTGAAATTGTAATAAATTATTTTTAATTAACAAATAAAAACAAATTTTTAGTTAAAATACTTGTAAATTGTAACTAAAATGGGATGACAAATTGAATTACTACAACTTTACAAAGAAAAACTTGCCTGTTGTTGATTTTAATTATTAAATTAATATACAATAACTCTTTAACAAAAAAAAAAAAAACGACTTTAAAACGTCTCATGATTTTTTCTCATGGATGCCATTGTCAGAACTGGACCAAATTGAAATGGGACCACACGGGAAGTACCAGCTTTCAAATAAAAAAAGAATCATCGAAATCGTTTCACCCAATCGAAAGTTCTGAGGTAACAAACATAAAAAAAAATACAGTCGAATTGAGAACCTCCTCCTTTTTTTTGGAAGTCGGTTGAAAATATGCTGACAATGTTCTTACATAAAAATTAAATTTACTTACTTTTTCTTCAATAAAGTTTAATTGCAACCCAATGTACGCATACAAACATGCCGACAAGGACTTTACGGTTGTCGGCAAGCAACCTTTCTTGTTCCTGGTTATAATAATATCACCAACCTAAAATGAATTTATAAAAATTAAGTAATTTATATTAGTCAATGCACTGAACAAGAACTCCATGCAGTGGTAGATAATAATATGTTTGAATACAAATGCTCTGTGAAACTTGAAAGGACAAATATAAGAATGATCAATTGGGGATAGGAAAATAGGCTTTGGCATCCCTTACTCAGTCTCCAAACAAAACATATCCTATTCTTCTCAGTAGTCTTCTGTCAGAGGGTGAAAGTGTCGTCAGATGGACTTATACAACGAAAGAATGAAGAAAACGTAATTTTTTATGTCACAAAAACACTTGTAAATATCATAAATTTTACAAATGGCAAATAGTTAAGAAAAATAAACTGTTATCTTCATCTAGCTATAATATTAAATAATATAAATGCGAAAGTTCGTATGGATGTTAGTTACTTCTTAAAAACTACTGAACCGACCTTAAAATTTTGCATACACATTGTCTGGGACACCCGAAAGGACATATGGTACCTTTCATCCAGAAAAAGGGGACTATTCCCGAGGGATAATCTAAAATAAAATAAAAAACTAACACCTGGCCAAAGTGTTATAGCAACAAGTTATTTTTTTTATTTTTCAATGTGGACGAAGTCGCTGGCACCAGCTAGTCTAGAATATTTAAATTATTAAATTTCTTTTGATTATTGTTACAATTACTGAAATAGGTTGTCAAAAGAAAAATGAAATTAGTCATTTTTAATTTCAATTATTTGTATGGTGAAAGCCTCCCCCATCTTATCCCAGTTGACTTTATTCTTTGCTATAACCATCGAGTCCTTTCTTGCAGTAGAAGTTATATCTATGGAAATTTCCAGGGAAATAGTAGAAGAATACTCTATTTCCATGGAAATGATGATTAAAAATAATCATTGCTTCGCTTACCTGAGTATCGAATACTGACTTGAGTGTAACATTATGTTTATGATACAAAACATCGGAAATCTTTCTGCAATCGTGGACAATCTTCTTGGGACTTTCGCTTTCTAGAAGCTTTTTTAAGCCTGCGTCAAACGCGTGATACTGCATAACTTGAATATCGAATATGTAAATCTGTTGTGGAGTCGATAGCACTATGAAAGGCATTCTACACTTTCTACCCATAACGGCACCATCTGTACTCAAAGCAATGTAACTATACTCATTAAGATTCTCTATGGCCTCATGAAAACTGCTATCGACTTGATTGATGTAAATATACTTTTGTGACACTTTGATAATATCTTCGAAATCCTTCTGCGATATCTTCAGGTATGTTTGAGTATCTTCGTCCTGTAGCTTTACGATGTTTCTAACTTCCTCATAGAAATAATGATGAATACCCGACTCATTGATACCGTTCTCTGACCCCTTAACGTCATACAAAGATATTCTAGATTTATCACTGGTTATATCATAAAAGCGACCTTCAACTATTTCATAGTTGTTTGTGTGCACTTGTAAACGTTCGCCCTTCATGTACAAGTTATCCATTTTGGTTTTGTTTTTGCTTAGTTATTGAAGAATTATGCTTACGATTAAGTTAAGTAAGGTATGTTTAATCTTTCTTAATGGGCTTAGTTGTCTTTTCGGATTCACTGTATGCTTTATATATGTAAGCACCTAGAGTGACATGTAACACAACAACGGCAACTATAGCAGAATAAACGCTGCTGTTGATTTGTGTAAGTTGAAGTATTCCATCAAATAGGACACTTTTCACAAAGAAGAAAGAGAGAACGGGCAATACGATAATAATCAAACAATATTTGATGACTGTTTGAAAAACTTGAAAGTCCGGTAATTCCTGAAATGACAAAATTTATAGGTTACGTGTGTGTTATAATGTTCAGAATCATTGTTCATAGGTAATTATGAAAAGTATACATACATTTGCACGGCCTTCAATCATTATAATATAAAAAACAAAAATAAAATAAATAAATCACACGATTATGCCACAATCTTAACTATAGAGAATTTATGTTAAAATAAATTATGTACAATATTATACCGTTTGATTCGACTGAAAACTGAAAGAAAATTGCTAATCACTTAATCACGAATCACACGTCACGATCATAACGTAGCGTAGTGATTATCAATATAAGTTACTCTATGGTATTATATTAAATATTTTTTTTAAGTTACTCTATGGATTATATCACTGATCTCTATATGTCTCTGGATTGGTTACCCCATACAAATTACACATATACTTCCGTGTACCATTTTGAAGCGCCGCCGTACGTAAGTACTGGAACTAATTTTGACGTTTGCATATTTTTAATCCATAGATAAGTAAATAATGTCTGCTTTATTCACGTTTTACTCTATTTGTTGATATCTTACGGACTGTTTAAGTTTATTTTTATCCTTTTGAGTTTTAAAACATGAAGAAATGTGGATTCTGTAAATGTCCCTATCATGCTGACATCACTAGTTTTAGTTCCATGCACTTACACTCCATAGCTTACAGCGCCAAAATGGCGATTTTCAAATAGAAATAAAAATAATTTGACAGCAGCCGATCCAGAGGTATATAGAGATCAGTGGATTATATTATACTCTTTGATCACGATGTGAAATTGTGAGCTACAAGTTAGCGACAATGCTCGCCAATGCGCGTCGCTGACTGCTTCTCCAATATGAATTGACCCCTGTCGCGACGTGACGTCATCGCAGTAGCGCGCGAATAAACGCAAATTTAAAAAGCGGTGAAACTTTCTAACGCTGTAACTTTGAAAATCATAGCCCGATTTCGATGAAACAAATACTATTGTTATTTTCTCGAGTACGCGCATTAAATGGAGTTACTTTTATAGTAATATTTTGATGTGGTGGTGTGACTCATTTGATTAAAATTGTATTAGGTATTAAAAACAGCTTGATTTTTTTCTTACATATTCAACAATGATATTTCAACCTGGGCGTCTTGTGCTTTGCGTCTTCTTTTATTATGGGCACAGAGATTAAGTAACTGGATTCTGTCCCTTCTTCAGTATTCCCGGAAATACAATTTGGGTACTTCAAGAACAGAGTAAATAAGCTACTATTAACAGGCAGGCGAACTCCATCTCCGACGTTCGAACTCATCCAACTTACCATCAGGTGAGATTGAGGTCAATCACTTTCCCGTAGTTATATACAAATAAAAACAAAACCATAAAGTTATATATTGAATATGTAATATGGAATAATATTTGCTAATTTTGGATCACACCTTAAAACCACACAATTATAATATATCACAATGTAGATTGCACACCGATATATTATTATGTATTATTATGCAATAATTATACAGGCATCCTTTTCACGCTCTTCGCACATGAAAGGAGAGTGAAAATTTGTAGGTACCTAACACTAAATAATAGCAGCATTTATTTAACAGAATTGTGACATTTACTCACTTTTTAAACAGGTGTCGATGAAGCAGTACCTACTTATTTTATTACTTGTTTCCAAAGTTATTTATATATTTACGACAAGAAACAATGAAACAAATTCAGTATGGATTTCTGTTCACATTTCTCGTAAGTTTACCTCCGTGATTTTATTAAGTAGGTAGGTGTTTATTTTTTATTTATTTAATTTAAATTGTTTTAGGTTGGTGTAATATCAAATGGGATTTTCGATTTCAGCGAAGTCAAGAATAAAATACTTCAATGGAAAACTCAGAAGCTTTCGTCTCTCTGTCCATCTAATGCGTTTGTAGTATACCTACTTAATTACTTTTTCTAAATATCTAAATTTGATTTAAATTATCATATTTAAGTGTCTCTATGAGCACCTATCTATATTTTTTGTATTTGCTATAACTAAACTAAATTAAAACTGAAATCTAACCAAATTCCTATTTCAGGGCCCAGTTGCAGAATTTGCTAAACATAGTTTGCAGTACTGCGAGACCGTCTAACGTTACTCAAAGAGATACTTGCATTGCTTGTTTCGCTAGTGTTACTTCCTTGCCAGAGGTAAAAAAATAATAGATTTTATCTACATAAATGTCTCTCGCTAGAGAGTATATAATATTATGTTCCTTGCCTGCAACTATGTACGCGCTGTAGTTCGTTTTTTTTTTTAAATCCCACAGGAATCTTACATTTCTCCAGGTTAACAATAGTTAGTTATAAAAGTACCCCATAGTTTATTAATGCATTACTGAAAACATTGTTAACAAAAAGGTACTAAAATATTAATGTTCATTTTAAGGGTCTACACTCCACACTACACTACACGGTCTTTTAAGTAAAATCCAAAGAATCCAATCCATAATTGGAAACTACGGATAAAATTACCTAATAATATTTTTCAATTTGTAATATTTTTAATAGGTAGCTAATATGGGTATTTTATCGTAATATATCAAAATTGGTTCCTGTAAAGTATGTACTTAAGAATTGATGGAATATTGTCGCTTCTTCGTCTTACTTCTTATTCAATTTTAGCAGAGCATTGTTAAATGAAATTTAACAATATATAAATATAACAAATATCGAAATAATATATCTCTGCGAGCATGGAAACAGTCCCTTCATATTAGTTACCGTAAATTTTCGACGCCAAATATAGAATATGACATAGAACGCAAGAATACCTTCAAACTATTAGCATTTAAAAAAAAACTTTAATGATAGCATGTCTCGATTGCTATTAGAATACACTTTTTATTTACGACATTTTATAAATAAGTTTATAAAATTCGATAATTTTTCAAAATTTGACATTAGATCAAACAGTTGATGTAAAGTTGATGGCTGATATGCGGGGATGTTTCGTGCAAGAGTCAACAATCATTTGTTGTATAATAAAATTTAATTCTTTTTTCAAGTATATAATAAGGAAAAAGTCAACAACGAGTAGAAGTAGTTATTCATAACACAAAATATTCTACTTCGAAGAATTCAAAATTCGACATAATTCAATATACATATTTACATACAAGAAATTACTAATTATTTTAGAATTAAATTCGATATTTGGTCAAAGTAAAGGATAGATAATAAAATATTAGAAGTATGCATTGTTATACTTTTAAGAATTTTGTAAACGCAGATAGAAGTTAAAACTTCTAATTTTCCAATTTTAAAGTTATAAATATCATTATAATTTATTTACACACACGATACAGTGTATCACCAATCCGAGCGGGCTTGACGTCGAGTAGAGTCGAGTTTTCCCTATTCATTATCACCGACCCCAGCCTGATGGTTCACAAAACGCGCCTAAAGATGTTTTCACTTCAATAAATCTTAGTATTCTGAAGTAGAGCTTGCAATCCACTACTCATTTTTTCCAGCTGAAAATGAAAATAGGAACTTGAAAACTAAATAATGTAGAAAGGTGTATTGTATTCTTATTGTTTTTCGAAGTAGTCTTCACTCCATTTCTTTGTAAGCTCTGTCGCATGCGATAGAACTACTGATTGAAGTAGAGGAAGGATTGAACCACCAATTTGTAAAAACCAATGCCCAAACTAAAGTAGAGTTTGAAATAACCAAATTAAAGTATACCTAAGTTTAGAGTGTAATTAACTAGCTACATAGTTTTGAGCACTATCAAAGTAATTAATCTATTTTTGTAGATATAGGTTTATTTAATATAATTATCCAAAAATTTAAATCGAGAGATGCGGCATTACTAGCGAAAGTGTGTTACAAAATACAACATACATTATACTAAAGACAAAAGTATAAAATACTTATACTTTTGTCTAAACACACTTTTAAACACAGACAACACATTCCTTACTTCAAACGTGACTGTGACGATAGCGACGCTCTCAACAAGCGACCGTCACTCACTGTAGTTGGCGTGCCCAACCCATTGTTAAGAATTTTCGGTGTATTTTTAGTATAGCGCGAGGAGATTACGCCGCATCTTCGATTTAAATCTTTGTCAAAGTAATTCTGCATAACACCAACCAAAGACACTAAATCTGTTTTTATGTATTAACTTTATTTATATTTATTTATTATATATATAATAAATAACAATAATAATAATAAATAATAATAATAAATAAATATAAATTTATTTATTATATATTTCATATAATAGATCATTAGATCATTTGGCATAATGACATCCCTAACAAAGAATACGAGATATTTTAATTTTAAGGTTTTGTGAAGAAAACGGTGTACTTATACATGTGAAAAGTGATCCCATTAGCCTGGAGATGATGGAGCGAATTATTTTTGCACCCCTTGACAACACACGAAGGCATGTCCAATAAAATAAACTGTTTTTTATTAATTTCTTTGACAGCGTTTAGACGTTCATACTCGAGAATGTGGCAAAATGAACTAATTCACGTCTCAGCTCAGTTTTTTAAGCCCCGCCCACCGCAGCTCAGTTTTCATGGGGTCATATTGAGACGCTAAAAATGCTTCCATGCATTCAAGTTCGCTGTGTATAAAAATCAACTAAGTTTTCTCTCAATCTATCAAAACATTCTTCTTCTATATTTTCATAATTTAAACTATTTTATTTTCTAAAACTAGCCAGAGCTCAACTCAACTAGAGTATAGGTATAAATTAAATATTTACAGATTCCTATCTCCTAGCAACTTCGGAGTCATTACTTGTGCATGTTTATAATTATTTTTTATATTCTCCAGGGACCGCAAGAGTTAAATGGATTAAGTACATGTGCTACACAATACTTAACCAATACAACGTATGATTCTTGTGCTACATCTCTTTCGGTAGGTAAAAAATAATAATAATATACTTAAGTCGATTGCGATGGGTAACAACCTTTCTAAATAAGTAAAAGTAACCAATTCTACTCATTACTTAATTAGATAGGTATACAATTTTAAATGGCTCTAAAACGTTATAAAGAGTAACTATTAATTATTAATTATAAATAATAATTCATAGTAACCTTGTATAATTATTTTTCTAGACCTTGGCCGTGTCGGCTCTAAATGTTCAACCTTCGGGATGCTATATGGGCTATTGTGATTTTGTACGGTGCTTAAGAAGAATCAATTCTATCAATTTGGTAAGTAGGTATAAAATTGCAAATCATATTCAGTTTCTTTTTAGAATATTGATTGAAAAGTATAGAATACGAAGTAATTCTTTTTCTTTGCAGATAACTCAGTGTACTCTAGCCAGACTCTAGTACTATGTGCTCTAGTACTACATAGTAGAATACATAGTAATTCTTTTTCTTTGCAGATAACTCAGTGTACTAGAGAAGCTAGGACTGGTGTTAATATAACAGTAGATGCCGACAACGTGCGATTTTACACAAATGTCACTTCATGTATATTAGCAAAAACTCGATGTAGTTCTTTCAACCCCATTACTGGAGAGCCACAGAACCCTGGTTTTACTTCAAACGGAGTGACAGCTAGTAATGCTCTTCAGTTTTCTTCAGCAGGCGAACTTAGAATAATCTCTTTTTCAGCTAACACTCCAGTTTCAAAGACGTTTTGTTCTGCTTCTGTTAATTTAACACAGACGAGTTGGCTTACGAATGTTTGTTAATAGACGTTTTAAAGACACGACACATACTATCGTTACCTACTGGTTAATTAGTATTTTATCGCATAAATATAGGTATTGCCACAGAAATGATAGGCGCAGAGGTGAGTGCAACTAGCAAAGTCTACTACTAGTCTACTATCTCTACTAGCAAGTATAAGAAAAGAAAGGGACAAACGGCCTCCGTCGTAGCTATCACGCTCGGCTCGTTTCCATCTACAACTACTGGCAGCCTAAAATGAAACTTATCGCTGAAGTATATTATTCTATGCTCCTGTTTCGAATGTACTCAGTCCTGTTTCAATACTACATCCATGCCAATACAAATGTCAAGTATGTCTTGACGGTAGCTGTCACATTTCATTTTGAATTGACTTTGACTTTTAAAACAAAAACAAAAAAAAAATAACCTATGAAATCTTAAATCTATGAATTTGTCGTTGCGTTGTATTTATTATTGTTTAAGTAAAATAGTATTTTATTTTAAATGCAATCTATTATATTTTTAAGTTCATAAGGCGTGCATTACTTTATATCAACCGGACAATTGGTAAGAACTTTTGTATTTAAAAATTAAAAAAAATTACTTTTATTCTGTTAAAGTGATGGTACTGTTTGTATTTTTGATTAACAAAGATAGATTTGAAGCTTCTTAAATTATTCAAATGGTAGTATGTCGGTCCAAGTCGGTCAAAAATAAGATTCAAGTAGATCGCATTGCCTTGTTTATGTACTTGTGACCCTGGCCTTACTATTTGCCCAAAGATAAACTTGTTCATACTTAGTTATGTACCCTAAAAATTTACTTCCATTTATAATTATAGCTTTATATTAGTTTCAGACCGAAGCTTCGGCTTCGGCCATTAATTGACTTTCGATTAATCGGCTTCGGCTTTTGCCAGAAATTGACCTTCGATCGGACACTACTTTATTTATATTGTATTTTTAATTTAAAATTATATTAAATGTTGTTTGTCTAAGTCAAAGTTATTAGCTTTACTTAAATTGGAGAATTTTTATTATGTAAGAATACCCTTACAGGTTATATATATTTTTGAAAACTACAAAAATGTAAGAGCTTATTTAAAAGTAATTAAAATAAATCACTTGTATTAATGTATTATGAATTATAAAACTTAAGAGGTTTTTTATTTATTAAAAAGTAATAAAACTACAATAATTTTATCAATTTAGAGTTTTTAGGAAAGTACAGAACACCAATTTATAATAAAAAAAAATTGTGGACAATTTATAATTAAAAAAAAAACCACATGACTGGAGTTTACTCCTTATGAACGATTATAAAATTTAAATTTTCACAATTAGAACACGCTGAAAGAACAAAAATACACAATATTTAAAAATAATATTCTGTAGATTGCACAATATCTATGAAACTTTTACTCCCATATATTTTCATACCACGGGATAATATATATGCAAATTGATTCTTAAGGAGTAAACTCCAAAAAAGTTATCTTTTTATTTTCGAAGCACTCTAAAAGTGAGTAGGTACTAGGTATTATGTTAAAAAAATACATCTCATAAAATTTTAAAACTGTAAACAAATGAGATCAGTGCTAGTAATTAAGTATATTTTCATTTTATTTTCAATAATGGATAGAATTGAAGACGTGAGTGGATGAAGGTGGTATGTCGCGTAATTTTTAATTTTGAATAAATCGAGGTTAAAGTTTTACTTGTAATTTTTGAGATAAGTCGCCACGGATCTGATTTTTCTACTAAATCATGATGCAAAGTTGTGTAAACAACCTAAAATATTTATGGTATGATAGCAATTAAACACTTCTATTATTTAATTAAAAAAAAAGCTACATAGCTCCCTCTTCCAATAACAAAAGTAAACTTTGCTACACTCTTTGCTTTTTAAAATTAACTAACTGTACATAACACCTTTTTCAACTTTTTATTTTCCAAAAATGTCTTAAATCGACGATCTTAAGGTCTGTAATCATTCATATGGACATTTGACCTTCATCAACGCAAAAAAACAAAAAAACCCAAAAATGCGACAACACCTTTATCTACTCACGTCGTCAATTATAAACTTAGTATTTGAAAAGATATAGTAAAGAAATATTTCCTTATTTGAATATTTTAAAATATTATCGTAGATATAATGGACCTTAGGATTTAGGTGGTAAGAGTCACTTATTAATTACATTTAAAAATTATAATCTACTAACATAAGATTTTGTTAGAACATAAGAACATAATTATTATAATCTATGAAATATAAAGAAATTTTCCAATACCTACCTTCAGTGTTACAATTACCCTGGTTATGTTCATTTGTTACATTTCAAAGCATACAATGATAAATCTAATATATAAAATTCTTGTGTCACAGTGTTAGTTGCCATACTCTTCTGAAACGACTTGACCGATTTTGATGAAATTTTATATGTACACTTGGTAGGTCTGAGAATAGGTTTTAATTTATTTTTTTATACGCGGGCGAAGTCGCGGGCAGCAGCTAGTGTATATATATATAAATAATGACACATAATGTTTATTTTTGCCTCCTATTAATAATACTATGTAAAAAAAAGGGAAAAAAAACCTTCTCTTTAGCTAACTTAAATTTTTTAATACTTTATTATTAGTAAGATTATTATTATGTTATGATTCAACACTTTGATAACAATTATTTGTTATTATTGGCATTACTCAACTACTACTCCACACTCAAAATAAATAGGTAAATAAATATCTTCACACATTCTACACAGCACCATCTAGTTCCACAGTAAGCAACTAATGCTTGTATTATGGGTACCAGACAGTGGATATGTCACCGTAAAATTGTACGAACCGTTAGTTTATAATTTATCTAGTGAGATTATAAACTGTCGACAGATTGTGAACGGACATTGAAATTTACAATCTAACGCTTATATTTCCGTAAGTTTATAAACTGACCATGTCTAGCCGTCAGTTTATAATATTACTATCTCTAACCCGTCAAATTACAAACAAATTAACCAATCACTGCACAGTCTTACAATTTATCACTCGCGAAATTGTAAACTGTCCATTGATTGGTCGGCGTTACACGTGGCACGTGTTCGTGTGCATAGAGTTACTAACAAAATGGATTGAAATTATTTGTACCACTGGATCTAAATGGAACTTTCTTTTTAGTATTAACACTTTTTCGGTACCAACAGTCATGATGTCATGTCATGTCGCCTTTCCTCACCTTTAGCTAGATTATAACTACTCCTCTATCAGTTTAATCACACTTTTATTTTTTCCGTTTTTCAATTCACACTTCTTACTGTTTTGCTTATGTCCACTGTGATACTTTTGTAGATCTATAGTGAATTGTTGTTGGTCAAAAATCACAATTTGACGGCTAGTCATGGTCAGTTTATAAACTTACGAATATTTAAGCGTTAGATTGTAAATTTCAATGTCCGTTCACAATCTGTCGAGAGTTTATAATCTCACTAGATAAATTTTAAACTAACGGTTCGTACAATTTTACGGTGACAGATATACTACATAGTTTACCTTTTTTTGTAAATACTGTATTATAAATACAAAACATTAATGATTCGGGTACAAAAGTAAAACGTTAACACATAAACATTTGCTCCTAGCGGGATTCGAACCCGCGACTGTTTGAGTTTGGTTAACAGCTAGGGTTACCAGCCACTACACTTGATTCACTGAAATGAGCTAATAGCGTGCTTCTCGTTCACTCAATTCCATACAAAAGACAAGGACAGCAAATCTTGAGTGGGTATACAATAATAAATGAACGTTCATTCTACTCTACGCTACAGTCGGCCGCAAAAGTCGATTTACACATTCAAAAGTGCAAAACAACTCAACACTCAACTTACTTACTGAAGCTTGTTACGATAGTTTGTACGTGAAGTTTATTTTGTTTTCTAGTCGTGACAACGACTTATGGCGCGTTGAGTGATCAGTTGTTTTGCACTTGAATGTGTTAATCGACTTTTGCGGCCGACTGTACTTACCCCACAACCCTACACTTTTTATTTTGTATACACTATTCTAGCTATTGAGTTGTGAATTATTTATTAATTAAGATAATAATCATTTTGGTTCCTGATATAATCATAAAATGAAAAACATACGTTAGTTAATATACGTTAAACGTGAGTTAAACGAAATTTAAACCTTAAAATAACAATAATACGAATTAAAATTAAAAAACGCAGTATAATAACAGTGAGAGCGTCTGAACAGTGAGAGTTCTATGAACAGATTATAAGTTACTCTATGGAACAGACTAAAAAGTACATGTACTCTGCACACTCACATTGTCTGTTATCTCCACCAATCACAGCCGAACGCTTTATCTCCCTATAAGTTCGTTTCAGTGAATAAGGATTACACCAAACGTGTCGTTAATAATAAGAAAACTTCTGAATGATGCCAGGTTAATGGAGTTTCAAGCCCTCATATACCTTGTCAGCAGGTGTATGTTCTTCTCACTGAGCTATTTTAGTTTAGTTTGCATTTTATTATCTTTAATAACTAGTTATTGGTATAGGGTTTTTTACTTAAAATCAAAGGTAGTTTAATAACACAATTTTTTAGAGTTCTTAAATAATTTTAAAACAGTGATAAAGCTGTGTTATTTTTTTATGTGTAGTCTGGTCTTACTATAAGTACAAAAACCATAAAAAAGGGTGCAATTTTGTTTTGTTTTAGACATGATAACTAAGTACAAAACTGTGTTCATAGGTCTAGTATGATAGGTAATTAATATTTTGGTTTAATTTCTGAAGGAGCTTTATTTATTTTATTCTTTTTGTTTTTGGTTTTCCGTTTACTCTTTTTAGTTGATGATATTGAATCGTCTGAATCAGAACGCTCGGATAGTAATTCATTTTTTCCTTTAGCGGTTGCTTTCTTACTCTGGACAGCGGTTGTAACAAAAGCGCTCTTTCTGAATCGAGACTTTGCTTGTCTATTTTCAACTGAACTTGTCTTTGTGACAGTTTGTGCCTGTGTGCTCCTTGGTATGTAGGTAAAGCTGGTATTGTTCAAATAAGTTGAACTCTCTGATTTTGTATGTTTTAATCTGAAAATTTATGAATAATTGATTATTACATAATATACAGAAGTGTTTCTAATAGTTATATTCTGACACACACACTCATTCATACCTAATTCTAATGGATGTAAGCATCTAAGAACTGATTATACTAAAATATTGAGCAAAACCTTCTAGCACAGATGTTTTTGATAAAACATTGAAATTTTTATTTTTATGTTTTATATAAAAATAAAAATATAAAAGTACAGTTATAAACTACAGACATTGAACTTACTTTCCTTTATTCTTCCAAGTCTTAGTCAACTTCGTTACAGGTTCTAATATATCTTCAACAGAATTTGGCACTTTCATTGATATTTTTTTCGCTTTGGATTTTTTCTTTTTCTTTTCATCTTTACTTTTCTTTTGTTCGTTTTCTATTTCTTCTAATTTCTTAGAACACGACCTGTTTACAAAAACAATTAAAGGTTCATTTATCAAATAAGATTTATAAAGTAACCAAATAAATATTTGTTCATCTTTACCTCAACAATGCCTCACTATCTGTAAAATAAGAATTCATAGCAAAACTCGACACTCCCCATGAAAGTGGTCCCTTATCATCACTCTGTACACCAGTCCACACATTTCTCTTTAGAGAATTAAGCTTCACTTGTAGCTCAGAGGGCTGTATGTTTCTGTTTTTGATTTCAGAATTTCTAATTTCAGAGAGGTACCTGTTTAGGGAATTACAATACAAAAAATCTAAACTTTATTTTTATTGTACTTAGGGCCTCTTTCACAAACTACAATTAAAGTGTTGATTAGTTACTTTTAGAAATCATTTTCTGTTATATTGAATTATGCACTCGGTTTACTGCATCATTCGATAGCCGATTTTTTTAAATTATTTTTGATTTAATGTTTGGGACGTTTACCGTACAAACAAAGGTATATCAGCTCCATTATCCCCGGTTACCGGTGACTTTAAATGACATTTTGGCCTACTTGACGTTTGAGAAACAGGCGCTTAAACACAAGGATGTAGAATTGTATTAGATACTTAATTTGAACTATAAAATACATTTTATATTATATATCTTTTGTATTTATGGAAATATAAGAGATGTTAATGAGACTAAGATATTTTGTCATAACGATATAAAATAGGTTGTTAATAAAGAAGTGGACATTCTGTAAATCATAATTTTGTATTCATACTCACTTGGGCGGAGGTAAAAATTTAAATTGATGCCAAGAGGCAGGATTCAGTCTTAATCTCTCAGGTTGGTCATTAAACATTGATACACTACGAGGTCTCGAACACTTAGACTTCTTTTCACGATCTGAGTGATATGGAGAGTCGCTGGTCTGGAAAAGATACAGGAAAGTTTAATTATAAGTCTTTGCGCCTCTTTCTCCAACTACAAGTAACATGTTGATTAGTTACTTTCAGAAATCATTTTCTGTTTTATTGAATTATGCACTCGGTTTACTGCATCATTCGATAGCCGATTTTTTATTATTATTTTCTATTTAATATTTGGGACGTTTACCGTACAAACAAAGGTATATCAGCTAAATTATTCCCGGTTACCGGTGACTTTAAATGACATTTCGGGCTACTTGACGTTTGAGAAACAGGCGCTTTATGTAAGTAAATTCTTAATTGAATATTATGTTCTAAAAGGAGATTCTCAGTAATTGAAACTATTTGAAACCCAAAGTATGTAAACTCATCGCATTATGAAACATTTAGTTAATGAGCGTCTTTTTGTCCTCACATAAAAGTTTAAGTAAAAAAATCATTCATTCATTTAAAAAAAAGGAAAAATATTGACGGTTTTTTTACCGCTGCTGGTATTATTTTCAATTCAGGCGGCATTTTCTTTTTTCTCCTGGGCTTAGCTTTAGCTGATGAATAGAATAACTTGTGTACCCTCCTTATAGGACTTCTATTCTCGTCAAACGATTCTCCATCCGATGAGGCATCAGTCATTGCATCAGATGTTAAATCTATTTGTGCTCTTGATACCTAATGAAAATAAGATTCCATCATTATTACGGCACTAGTTACGTCCCTGATGTAACATATAAGTACTAAATTATACAATATAACTTACTTGTAATGTTTCTCTTTTCATTTTCTTTTTTTCAGTTCTGTTAATTTTCTCTAATTTTGGACGTTGTTTTTTTGGTTTCTGTAAAACAAATATCTCTAGTTTAGGTTAACCGATTTAAAATAAAACACACTTAATCAATTTGTTTATTTCATTTAGCACTTACTTCAGTGAAACTCCGATTTATGCCAGGAAGTATCGGAGAAGGAGGTGGCGCTGTTTGTACGACTTTCTCGATGTCTCTGTCCCTCATAACCTCAGCTTCAGAACTACTGCTCGATGTGTCACCTTCATCACTACAATATAAAAATGAATACATAACACTATAACATAGTTTACGAGTAAAAATAATAATGTAATAAGAATAACTCATCGCGTATTACCTAGAGTAATCGGAGAGATCAATATTAGTAGGCTCATCTGCGTTTGATCCTTCTTGTAGAAGTCTAGTTACGATTTTTGTTCTAAGTCTTTCTTTGCTTGGATCTTCATCGTAGAAATCTAACAAAGTTTCACAAAAAGTTTTCCCCAAGCTTTCGTAATCTTGAACTGAAAAATGTGTTGACATTCTGCTCCCCAATTCAGATCCACCGAATGACGCTTCCATTGTGTAACTGTTTGCAACGCCTAGCATCCAAACTACAACTCGGCCTGTACCTTCTTTGCTGCGCTGAATACGAAATTTGCAGCTCTCGAAAGAAAACTGAAAATAAAAAATAATTAAATCACCTTAATAATCCCATTTGATTATTGCAACAAGGAAGAGTTCTGATGATGACCTAATTGCAAAATATTGCAAAATATGCAACAATAGCGCAATCCACGCGACGTTAAATTTTTTTAATGTCAAAATTGAATCCTACTAAACATTAATATTGCGAATCGAAACTCTGCGTTTCGATATTCTATTCCTTTTACCCTAGGCCCGGCCCTCGTCTCAGTCAGTACAGAACGTTTGCTCATGAAGCTGAATGTTCCGATAAATTTGTAAATCTAAACAAGCGAGTGTTGAAACAATTTTATAAACGTTATCTGTCGATTTTTGCTAAAACGGTTACAGCGTTTAATGCCGAAGAATTTATATATTATATGTATAATATTTTATAGTATTGTAAGATTCTGTGATTGGTTTGCGTATTTAATTGTCAGTAGCCCAATAAAATGTATTAAACATAATTTTGCTGGTATACCTTGTCTGCAGCATTTTTGTGTAACATAAGCGGAAACACTTGTTCTTGTAATCTTCTATCGCAATTTCTTCTGCTTTCACATCCATAAATAAATATATTATGCTTCCGAGAGTGCGCATGTAAGTCGACGTACATGGCAACACCACATTCCTCTTGTAATCTGTAAAGGTAATTTTATCCGAAATTCAGAAGTAGTATATATTCATATTATTTCCTGCCTGTGTCATTCAAAGTTGATACTGACCTTCGTATCATAACTTTTGTATGCCATACTGGCGGATAGGTTTCCCTTATAACGGTTCTGTATTGTCTGTTGAGGTCTTTTCCGGTCAGTGAACAACGATTATTTCCAACGATTACCTACAGTAAATGCAGTTCAATTAAAAATATACACAGTGACAATTTTATTCGTTTTGTGGGACAAATGACTATTTGACCGCATTTCCGGTCTACTTTCAAAGTAATTCATGTGAATTCGATTTGCATGCTCACAGGGATATACTGAAATGTGAAAATCTAATGGGTCTTCCTTATCCTTACATATTTATTTATTTATTTTTCAAAAGGTACACCAACAGCACAAACAAAAAACTTATGATAGGTATAGGTAATACAAGGCAATTTTAAGGTATACACAGATAAATTACAAAATAGAAATTGTGACGAATGACAACATATGCATATAACAATTAATATAACATAAACTTAAATAAAATAAAATAATGAGAAAAGAGAACAAAATGAAAAGAAAAGAAAAACACTCAGTTAAAAAGTATAGCTGTCAATTTACGCTTAATTTCCGTCGATTAAAAATTAAATATATCAAAGGCCTCCGCCGCGATAAACTCAAAAACTACTGCACCAATTTTCATGCTGTTTTCACCAATGGATAGAGGTTTTAGGTTTAGGTTTCTCGAAGAAGGTTTTAGTATATAATTTACAAAGTTACGCTGGCGAAGTTGCGGGCAGCATCTAGTTTTAATATATTTTACAATTAAAAAAAGCAATCCATTCGTTCAGCTAAATGTCAAGAGAAAATGCCTAATTTTTCTAGATATTTTTTTAAATACGTTGGAATAAAAGTGAATATAATACTTTAATAATAGTACTAATAAAAGTACCTACTTTAACAATATATTCTTAATTCGAATTAATATATTATATCTTTACTTACACCGTCCGGGTTTAACATTGGCACTAGTTTGAAAATAAACTTCTCACGCAACTCGCGAGCCTGATTGGAATCGCCAGTCAAATAGTCCATGAAACCTTTCATCATCCACGACGAAGGTGTTTCGCCTGGGTGTACTCTTGCTGTTATCACCACAGCTTTCTTTTTCTAAAACAACGAAAAAAGAAACAAGCTGATAGTCTACTACTTGATTATAGGTGTCTACCGTCAGTAGTGTCATCCGCTGCCGTCGCCTGGGAACACAAGTAGTCCAGTCATTATGTCCGTAAAAAAGGCAATGAAATGAAAAACATTGCAGGACGCTGATTTTCGGATCCGGGTCTAGGGGTAGTAACATCTTTGCCAACTATGAGGGATAACATAGGTTTTGGTTTCCTTTACACATTCACTTAAAAATCATCCCTCAATGTGGGTGGTTGTTATTTCATCATTCTGTGATAGGGTAAGATATAGCACTGTAATTTTTATTAAAATGATATCGTGTTACCTTTTGTTCCATCTCGTTGGGATTTGGCGGCGCAGTGACTGTCAAATAATAGACGTTGTTGCCCGCTAAGGTTCTACATAGCAGTCTTAGCTTAGAGTACGTTGATTTGACAGGATGAGATTGCAACCTCGACAAATATTCTTGTAAGTCCGAATATGTGTAAGGATAACAATGGGCTACATATACTGCATCGTCTGCGTGCGGAAATTCAATGTTAAAAGTCAAAGTGTAGCTCGGAAATTGTTCTTCCTCCTCGCATCTAAAACAAAATATAAATGCTGAATTGATGTAAAATTAATAATTAGAACATATTGTGTGCTGCAGTAACAGCAGATAAGGATAAAACTTTCTCTGCTGGTTTTCAATGAGGTCTCAAGTGTCATAATTAATATAAATAATGCTTCGACAAGTAGCAATAGCAATATGTAATTGTCGTGTTAGAACAATAATTGGATCAAAGAATGCATAATTTTCAAGATAATCTCCAACAAAGATGATATTTATAATTTTATTTTCTTTTATTTACTCATAATGGATTTTTATAGCTTACGTAGGATCATTTTTGTAATACGCGATGTTATCACCGCAGCGTCTCCAGCCGATCGAATGCAACAGAGCATCTTTAGTAGAATATAGCAATGGTCGCATTCCTTCGTTATATAAACTCTCCGCTTTGGACAAATTTACTATTGATAGCCTGAAATATGCAACTTGTTATCAGTATCACATTATGGTTGCCATTCTTGTTAAAAAGGACCCCGTTTATATGCAGGATTCATACAGACCATCATATACGAGCCAAGCAATTCTCTACCTACAAAAATCCTATCTTGTATTTTATATTCATACAGAAAGTTTTTTATCAATGATTTTTTAATGATTAATTGTCCTATATGTAATTGAATAGGCTTCATGAACGTGATGTAGTAAAATAGTCTTTGCACAAACTAGAAAGTAATTATCTTGATTAATATGTGAATTTAGATTTTACATAATATTATGAAACTGAATAAAAAATGTCATTTTTTATTCAGTTTCATATTTAAGGGGCCGTACATGGTATGACAAAAGGCGTGACGTGCAGCGGTGGCGGTGCCACGTTGATTTTTACATGAACCAAACTACGGACAGCGGTTTAGTAGGTGTAAATGGTTTTGATTCTTTTCATAAGTATTTTTAAAAATTATTAAATTTATTTTTTATTTTTAATATTATTTTTATTTAGTGAAGCCACAACAGCAACAAAGCCGAAAAAAATTATTCTGTTTTTTATTTTTTTAAATGTAACTTGAGAACAAATATGAGATGGCCAATTACATTAAATCCCATAGAACGTTTTATTTTGTAGTTTGATTAAATATTAGCTAGTCTGAATGGTATTTTTGAATTTTCTACGAGGTGACGTTCCGGATTTTTTTAAAATGCCGTTTCAATGTTGAATTTTCAAATTTTAAAAGAAAGTAAGTACTACACGATTGATTTTTTTATTGAGGGACAAAATAAATATTAGAAATAAAATCCAAAAAAATCACCCAATAATACGGTCATTCTGTGTTTTCAGACATACAAATTAATAAAGTTTTGAAACTTATGTGGGTTATACCTTTGGGTCTGCTGATCAAGATCCACAACTCTCCCCCCCCCCCCTTTCACGTCCTGCTTCATCCCCCCACATCACAAAGTTTGTCTCCGTCAATGGTTTTTTAAGTATTTTGCGAAAACTTTAATAGATACAAAAAAAGTGTCAAAGGCAAAAAGTACCACCATTAAATTCTTAACAAAATATGTTGCATAAACTTTTCGATTGTCTTGACGGTTTTCAAGCTACAGCCAGTTTTCAAACAAAATTTCATAGTTGGAAAATTAGCTATAGCTTGAAAACCGTCAAGGTAATCAAAATAATATATACTAGCTGTCGCACGCGACTTCTTCCGCGTAACTTTATAAAATATAATACATTCGTGTCTGTGAAACCATGAAAATACACATACATAATTTCAACCCAATCGGTCAAGCCGCTTAGTAGTTAACATACCGACAGCAGCGCCACCTACCGGGTCCAATTGCATTTTTATATCATCCAGGAAACCTTCGAAATACCCATATAAAATTTCAACCCAATCGGTTCAGCCGTTTAAAAGTTATGTGAAAAAGATAAGTACGGAAGGATAATTCTTACTACCCGTTGTCCTATTACCCGTTTTCCCGTAGGAATGAAGCATTTTCCGGTAAAAAGTAGCCTATGTTCATCACGGATATGGTCGGCTTCTAATGGTAAAATATTTTTTTTAAATCGGTCCAGTAGTTTCGGAGCCTATTCAATACAAACAAACAAATCTTTCCTTTTTATAATATTATTATAAAT
Source organism: Synanthedon formicaeformis (assembly GCA_945859745.1). NCBI lineage: Eukaryota > Metazoa > Arthropoda > Insecta > Lepidoptera > Sesiidae > Synanthedon > Synanthedon formicaeformis. The sequence goes on from OX243957.1 coordinate 10,049,378, forward strand.
ATATATAATATATTTTGTTAAAAATTGGCCACGTTCACATGGCCATAAATAAATGTACAATGTCAGTCAAATATATCTAGGCAAATAGGATGTATAAATATCTATACATGAAACTATCATAAACATCAGAACAAAACGATACCCAAATTATATAGATACAAATTTATGCAACTAATCGTTTATAAGTATCTGTAGAAACAAACAAGTTTCTAATTTTGAATTATGACAATCATCGAAAAGAGTACCATTCTGTCATATGATCGGTTTGTCTCTTTCATTTTGGTCGTGAAGTCATTGGCGTAACATTTGTTTCAACTGTCATCCTATTTTTTAGATTCTGCTTCACAGCGTTCACAGCTATCATACACGATTTTCATGTGGCTTTTCTCGTGAATATTATATTAGCGTTTTTTTAATGCTAAGCTTATGTCAGTATCATATTAATACTAGACGTAGCGATGAAACGGAAGATATTTATTCAGAAGATAAGTAATTATACTATATTAGTACGAAAAACTTTCGATTACGCTAATGTATGTGATTTTACGAATGTGGCTTTGCCATTAAAAAGAACACTCTATTTTCTAGTTTCTATTCCTCTTTGTGGTGTGACTGACGTTTATTTGACCCGCGACTTCGTTCGCGTTGAAAAAGAAAAAAGTAGCCTTTCCTTTGTCCCGTACGTCTAAATGTTTACCTACCAAGTTTCATGAAATAATTCGTTTAAGAGTTATGGAGGAATATACATACATACAGAAAAAAAATTCTAAAAATGGCCAATTTAGTTGCAGTATCATGTATAGAGCCTATAAAGACGACATCTCCATGACCAACCCTTAGGCGCGAAGCCCACACAAGAGTCGCGTCGCGTCGCGTCGAGGAACGGGCGCATAAGCGGCGCGCCGCCTCTAGCTTTTCTATAGAAATCAATGGTTGTGCGCGCACATACTGGAGAGGCGGCGGCGAGGCGAGGCGAGGCGCGTAAAGTCGCGGCACGGGCGCGAAGCGTCGCCGAACGGGCGCGGCATTTTGTTTGCGACTGTGTTTAGACATGGTCGTGTATTTATTAAATAAAAGTAAAATGTCAGACGATCTAGATCTAAATATAAAAATCATCGAACTTGTTTGATGTAACCCGTGTCATTATGACCAGACACGTTCCGACTATAGCAATAGAAACAAACAGGACCAAAAATGAGGTGAAATAGCGCAACAATTAAACGAAACTGGTAAGTGATTTCTTGGTAAGTGAAGTTGACAGTGTAAAGAAAGCACAGCCGCCTTGGCCGCAACTCTTCACGCCTCGTCTACGCCGCGACGCGCCTCGACTTTTCATGTGGGCGTAGCGCTTTACAGATTTACATACATACATACATACATACATACATACATACATACATACATACATACATACATACATACATACATACATACATACATACATACATACATACAAACATACATACATACATACATACATACATACATACATACATACATACATACATACATACATACATACATACATACATAATATTATATATGTATTATTAATAATAATATAAATGTGTGTAAATATAATGTAAGTAATTATAATGTATTAAATTAATATTTTACTGTGTAGATAAAATACTTTTTAATGTATACTATTTTAACTTATGTTTTGACATAGGTGTAAATCTACAATTGCTATGACAATATGTAAATAGAAAAATCAAAATGAAAATTTGGTAATAGTAAACTTATATTGTCATTTTATAATGCGATAAATTATACAAATGCGTTGCTTTGTAAGTTTAATCAAAGAAACGACAATTTAAGTTAAATATTACCAAATTTTCATTTTGATTTTTCTATTTACATATTGTCATAGCAATTGTAGATTGACACCTATGTCAAAACATAAGTTAAAATAGTATACATTAAAAAGTATTTTACCTACACAGTAAAATATTAAATTAATACTTTATACCCATACTGTGGTAGTGCAGAAAAAAATAAAAGCTAAGCATGCATTGTCATCCAAAATAAGCGTGTATACCAAATTTCAGCTCAATCGCTTAAAGATAACCGATTTAAAATTCAGTTGCAAGATTCCACCCGGACAAACATACATATATACATACATACATACATTGCAAGTTAATAAAAAGCTTGTAAGTAATAATAATAATAATAAATATATAAGAATAACTAATCTATATCTAAAATTAAGTTATATATATTTACAAATAATCTATACTAAATAAAAAACAAAACTTACTATTGAACCTAAAACATATAATAACTGAAATATAATATTAAAAGGAGTCCCATTAGGCAAGGTTCCGAAGATACTGGCAGCGTTCCCCCTTTGAATAGCTAGACTAATTCTTTGTCCGAGGTAGCTGCCAGCTCTTCGGTCTCCTGTGATGTCGACTAACCTTTTTGCTATTTCTTTAAAAAGCCTTATAGCGCTAGGACCCCACGGACCAAGGGTCTCGACACCGAATGGGACAAAATCATATTCGGAGCCTAGACCCCTGTATTTGCATGCTTTAGATTTTTCAATCGCTTCACAAGCCGCACCAGCTCTGTTGTTGTTTCCATGTAGATGGGAAGGGGCCAGCGTGTCTGAACAGGTTGCATCCCATACCAGCACCCGGCCCATCTTCCATGGAATCAAACTCATACCATCCGGTCTCTTGCCATGATATCGTTAAGTGCGGCATGTCTCGAGAAGCGGCTTGCTCTTTTTTGGCATGACAGTCCGTGATGTCCTAGCTTGTCGACATCACTGCCTCAGGGGCATTTATGAGGAGCGCAGACCCGAACCCCAAGCCGTAGACAGGTTGCGATTCGGAGCGTGTCTGGCTCAAGGAATGTTCCTGTATTTGACGAAGGGTACGCGTGAAGCCATACAATTATGTATGTACAATTGTACATACATTATGTTCAACATAGTTTTCATCATTTTTTATGTAACACAAAAAATATCATAAAAAATATTAAATAAAAAAAAGTCAAAACGTCTTGGTTGCGCTATATTATTCGACCGATCGTTCGATTGTGACCACGTGACCGCACAATAAAAAGCGATACGTCCTTCCTCTAGGAGCGCTTAGCGCGTACTGGCGGCTCTGGCAATGTGTCTTCTAATATATTGCAAGATTTGCATGTTTTTACGAGTTGTTTTTTTAGTCTTATTTGTTAATATATTTATTTGATTTTTTGCATACAAGTAGCTGATGATCTGAAGTTTATAGTGGTATTTTTATTTCTAGCAAACAATATTTAGTCTATTCACAAAAGGCACCAGTTTTGGTGAATATTTTCGAAAATTTCACTGCGTTATAATATTTTATTTTACAGAAATTTGATACTATAATAAAAAAAGTAATTATTCATGTAATAGAACACATCTATGGCAATACGCAGTATTTTTTCCGTTAAGTTTAAACTACGATGTCGACTGAAAATAGCGAATAGTTTGAGTCCCCGAACTCCACATTTTATGAAACGGATGTTAGAACATGGTGTATAAATCGAAATTACAGGAATAAATCAAAAATGTGAAATATTTAAGTAATTACTATTGAAATAGTCTTTCTAATGACATATTATGAAGTATTCAACTCGGTTTATTTTATGAATAATCTCTACAAGAAGTTGACTAAATATCACCTTAGGAGTCTTAAGAACCCTTATACTACTTCAAATTGTTTAGGTCACAAATCCACTTATATAAACACGATTTATTTGAATTTCAGAAAATTTACGACTGAACGATTAAACGCTTGTCAAAAAAGTTGAAGCTCTCCAAACAAAGGAATGTAGAATTAATTTTATTCCTACATCAAGTAATGTCTGATTTAGCAAATAACAAACAGAGTATGGAGAAATCGCGCCTAAGTTTCTTGAATTTAACAATCATTGTAATGTATAGTAGTATATAGTGTAATGGCCTTTAAACAGACCTGTAAAGCTTGTGTCAGGGTTGCACGACATTTGAAGTTGTACTTTTAATATGATACGAGATTAACATCTCTTACCTGTACATCATTTGCTTTCGTGTATTAGTGACTTTGAAATAAAACCATTGCATATGACGATTTGTATAGAGATCAGTACGCAGATGAAGTTCATAATAGGACGAAGTGATTCGAATAGCTTTAGCCAGATTACCGCTTTCGAATCGAGATTCGAAACGAAGATCATCGTCACCGTTAGCAGTAGCGCAAGCTGATAGGAATAGACGGGACCCTCCAACAGTAGAACGGCTGAACTGGAATTTAAATGCATTCGATTTTTGTCATAGCTCATCAAGTATTTGAGTTCAGTTTTAAAAAAATCTACTTACGTAATTTACAGCGCTCATAGGGTAGTACTGATATATTACTGTGCCTGCTTCTTCTCCTACAGGCTGAGGTCTTAACTCTCTACCCGTAGATACGTAATAAGGTTCTGGAGTAGCGGGGTTCCAAATTAAATGTTGTATCCTTTCTTCTACCACCTATTTCGAAATTTGAAATTTAAGAAATTTAAAATGGCAACTTTAATGGACTGTACTTCTTGAATATTTACCTGGCATTCTGAAGGCCAACGAGGAGCTTGTTGCGGGCAGTCCAGTTCTTTTGGAAGTGCGAATAGATCACGTGGTTCTTTAAGTTTTGCCGTCGTTCGAAATGTTCTTATGTCAGTGGTGATTTCGAGTTGATTAGTTTTAATTGTGTTTTGTAGAAAGTTTGTTATGAAAGTTCCTGAAAGGGCAGTGCATTAAAAATATTAACAATAGAAGTTACTAAATATATAAATACTATTTTTTATATTATATTTATCCTCTCAGCCTTAGGACGTCCACTCCTAGACATAGAGCCATTCCCTATATTTTTCCAATAGGATTGGTCAGAAGCAACCTGGTTTCAGCGTCGACCATTAGGTCGTCAGTTTATCTTGCGAGTGGACGTCCGCGGCTCTTTTGTGTCTCGATCCGTGGTCTCCACTTTCCGGTCTCGCCGGCCGTCGGGTCTCCGTACTATGTGTACAATATTGTACAATAATAGACAGTGATCGGTCTAGTAGTACGTACACTAATAAACTAGTAGTAGTCTAGTAGTAGACTCGACACGGCATATAAAATTTCTAATCCCTTTTAAAGTAACGATCAATTACTTTAACGATAAAGAAAAATAACGTATGGAAACTTGCTTGTCCTGTGAATTTGAAGACCTGATGCATACTGCAGTATGCTAGCGTGATAGAATTGCCGAATTTCTTAACCGACATGCAAGACACAAAACCCATTATCTAATTGCAGAGAATTATCTACAAATACCTAAACGACTACCTTAAAAATTAACTAAAAGTTTAATATTTAAGATAAATTAGTCACATAACGAATACAACATTTTATAGTTTACGTAGTTTAATCGAAGTGATAGCGATAATTATTTTTCTACACCAAAAGGCTGCCTTGAATTTTTCTAACTACATCCGAAAAACTGTTTAGTTTTGGCGTGGCCATCTGGTAATCTTAAAAATAGGTTTAATTTACCTTTAGCGCATATTGGGAACAAGGAAGCTTGTAGGGTTTTTACTTGTTCTAAATTAGCTAGTAAAAAGTTGTCTTGCAATACATGGTCTCTGGTCGGTAGTGTTAATGTGACCGTTGTGTTTTCAACATATGAGAATTCTTTTTTTCTTTGCTCCTCTTTTTCTATCATCATAACGTTTTCGTGTGTACTCTCTAATTGTTTCCACCATAACATTTTAGGGTGGCTTCTTAAAAGCAACATTCGCAAGTGCAACTAATATTTTCAACGTTGTGATATCTATAGATAACATTAGCTACGTCTTTGTTATCTTTAATAATTGTGATGCCAGGCATTGTGTCACCATGGTTACAAAATTCACTGGTTCGAGGCAACCCGGCAAGGTGCGCGACGGCCAAATACGAACTGGCGATGTCGTGTACCAAAGAATGCTTTTCTGTTATTTGGAAGCTGCTTATAATGGCTGTCATGTTTCGATCGCACACAGTCTGTCAGGTGATTGGTGACGTCAGTGGGTTATTCACTTGAATTCATGGAAGTTTTATAGCCTTCGTAGTAAAGAACTTTTTCAGACAATCAGGATCGTTATAATACATGACAGTCACGCAATATGATGAATAAGGCCTTTAGAAAACTTTACAAATTCTCAAAGCCTATTAATATTTTTAATTGCTTACCAAAGTTGTACTTTGGCATTTTAACTGTAGAATGTAGTGTTTTATCAGACATTACGTTTTAACGCTTTTTGAATCGATGTTTTCATTAAACTTTGTTTTCAACTGAAGACGTGAGTGGATGAAGGTGGTATGTCGCATTTTTGGGTTTTTTCATTTTTATACGTTGATAAAGGTAATATGTCCATATGAATGGTTACAGACCATAAGATAGTCGATTTAAGACATTTTATTGGAAAATAAAAAGTTGAAAAAAAGTTGTTATGTACAGTTAATTTTAAAAGGCAAAAAGTGCAGAAAAGATTACTTTTGTTAATGAAAAGGGAGCTATGTTCACTTTTTTTTAATTAAATAATACAAGTGTTTAATTGCTATCATAGCATTGATATTTTAGGTTGTTTACACAATTTAGTACAAAAATCAGTTGCGTGGCGACTTATCCCAAAAATTAAAAGTAAAACTTTAACCTCGATTTATTCAAAATTGGAATTATGCGACATATACCTTCATCCACTCACGTCTTCAACTGTATCTGTAACTGTAACAATTGTGTCGTTCATTGTAAAAGTGGTGTAACTCCCTTTTTTAAAAACCATGTTTTCTTGCCTAATGCGTATCACATTTAGTCATAATTTTCAATATAAAAGTGAAGTGACTCCAATAGTTGCATTAAAATCCCATAGATGAAAACAATGAATGAATGCTTATATTTTTTTTCCTACACTATAATTCGCAAAAAGCTCGTTATTCTAAAATTCAGTTACAAGGAGATAGTTCACTTTTACAATGAACGACACAATTGTACTTTTGTTTTCAAACGATAATTTGATACATCTTGAAATCAGTAACCCATTGTATTTAGTTTTTTACTAGTTTTATTTTATAACATTAACAGTTTATAACAGTTACATTCTTGAAAAAAAAAAAGACTCGAACAATGCTATTCGAAATATTATGTTACAAATTATATTATCCTTATAATTTTATCACATTACTAGCTGTGCCTGCAAATTTCGTACGCATATTATTTGGAATATGAAGTAACCCTTTTGCATAACGTAATAGCGTGAACAAACACTAATAAATGTAATACTGGAAGCTTGCTGCAATATTAAAAACCGCATTCAAATCCGGTAAACCATTTTCGAGATTAGCGCGCAAAAACGCACAGGCAAACAATATTATAAAGAAACTCGCACTAAAATGTTATAACATTTTTGCCTCCAATTAAGAGTTTTAATAGTTTTAAGACTTCAAACACAGATGAACCGTGATGAAACGAACGAACTGAAACACAGAAAAAATATTTCTACAAAATTATCTAACGGTGTGTCGGATGCATTTTTCACCTTTATATAAACTTAAAGAAAATTTCGGCTTTAAGTTTTTTTAATTAAGAAAATTTCTTTTAATCAAATCCAATGCAATTAATGCGAAAATTAATCCCTTTTTAACTTAAAATATATTAATATTAACTGTAGGTATGTGCCTACCTTTATTTTCATCTTGCAGTCCTTCGTCTTTAGTTACAGTAGTATCAGTATTTGTGCTCTTGTTTGCTACGATCGGCATGATCGTTAGAATAATTGTCTTGATCAATTAACAGCATATTTCAAAGTTTTGGTAGAACATTTTAAATTTTTTAAATATTTAAGAGTAATTCACAGACGTTCTGCCATCCATTCTTGTACGATTCTAACATAATGCAGTCGGTGGCTTCATTTTATGTCTAGACGGTGTTCAAATGAATATATACGATACTCAAATCACGGTATACGACGACACTTCATACATATACTATTAGAAACAGTTTGGTTACATGCATAGACCATATTTGTTACATGTTACAGTTTTGATTGCAGTAGACCGCTCAATCAGTGACGTCATTAAAAGTAGTGATTCATTTTTCAATTTTAATTAATATGATGTCGATCTGACTTAAACAGCACTTAACTTGTTCCGAGTAAGCATTAAAGGTGACTGCACTTCCACGTAGTGTGTCGGAAGGCCGCATAGAAGCGCTCTAACTTCACTTGTGGCCCAGATTATGGTCGTAAAACTAATTTGTTTGTAGATATAAGAATCATGAGAAATTCCAAAACTGAAATAAAATTGTAGATATTTTTTCATATTAAAAACTAGCTGGCGCCCGCGACTTCGTCCCCGTTGAAAAAGAAAAAAGTAGCCTATCCTGTGTCCTGTACGTCTAATTGTTTATCTACCAAGTTTCATGAAAATCAGTTAATTCGTTTAATTCGCTGAATATTATCAATACTAATAATAAATCTGTAAGGGTCGGTCATGGAGTAATTTACTTAGTTTTCGGAGATATCGTGTTTATAGGCTCTATACATGATACTGAAAATAAATTGACGATTTTTAAAATTTTTTTCTGTATGTATATATGTATGTTCCTCCATAACTCTTAAACGAATTAACTGATTTTCATAAAACTTGGTAGATAAACATTTAGACGTACGGGACACAGGATAGGCTACTTCTTTCCTTTTTAACGCGGACGAAGTCGTGGGCGCCAGCTAGTAATAAATAAAATTGTTTTAAATTTTATTATGTACTCCGCATATATTCAACCGAGACAAGCGGTGTACAATAATTATTACTCCGTAACATTATTAAAGAGATAGTATTAATATTAAGACATAGTTTGCATCTTTTACACTATATCACTACATATTATGAAACAAAGTCCTCCGCCGCGTCTATCTGTCTCTGTTCGCGATAAAACTCAAAAATTACTGCACCGCTTTTCATGCTGTTTTCACCAATGGATAGAGTGGTTCTCGAGGAAGGTTTTAGTATATAATTTACAAAGTTACGCGGGCGAAGTCGCGGGCAGCAACTAGTGGTCTCATAATTTAGTAACTTGAAGAGTATATAGGTAAGCAGATTCCTGACATTTTTCCTTATGAGTGTGGTGCCATGCAAAAGACACTTATTTCTTGCTTTAACAGGGACCATATTATCATTACAAAGTTTATTATCATTATTATTATTACATGACATGGGCGCGGCATGAACTTGTATATATATTATGGTTGTATTAATAAATTTTATTAAGAGCCATGGTGATCCAAGCGCAAAATTATTCAATTTTCTTAAACTCTATAGAGCACTTTAGGGTTTTGTTTTAATAACTTCTCTTTTTTATGAAAAACGTTAAGGCTTTCTAAGAACAATATTTTCTTTTTAGTAATTTTAAAATAAGTGTTCATTATTTATCTTCTAAACGTAAATTATGTTTAATTTTCGTCCGAAATAATTGTCTATTCTATTTTGTGTTTATACTCGTACTGTGGGAAATGAGAAGTGAAAATTACAGCTGAAGTTAATTTTGTAACAAAATGATTACATAAAAAGGTGCAGGGCGATGACTTTGCTGTTTGTCATACATTTATTATTCAATGAAAACATGCGGGGTGGTATTGATTGCAAATAAAAAAAAACCCACTTTGTATTTTAAATTTATAATTTTTTAGCAGTTAATAAATAATTATTTAATAATTAGATACCTATTTGTTTTTATTTTGCTTATACGAATTTGTTCTAAGACTTATAGTTATATGTAGTTTATATTCCTCGCTACAATTGGACAAAAAAATAAATAATTTTAATGCACATGGAGATAAATACAAACCATTTTCCAGTTCGATTTTCTTTTTTTTGCGTTTTCATTGTATATCAAAAAAATTAAAATTTTAATTGATATCCTATTTTTATTACATCCTTTTTTATTTAGGTAAAAAATGTTAGAATTTTAAATATTGTGGTTATTTTTATTGTTTTTTGTTACATCTATTATATTAAAAGTTTTATTGAAATATTACGAATAAGTAAATAAAAGATGTGAAAATTAATATTAATGGAACTTAATAATAAAATTGTGGTTTTGTCTCCTAGGCAACTTAAAATTGTTAAATCGATATCTTCAGACGGACCTGAAATAAGGTGAGAGATAGGTTAAAACAATTATCGTTGTTTTGTGTTTTATCTGTTTATAATAATTATTGTATATACTGTTAAAACGTTATAATGAATAATGTCTAATAATAGCCATCACTTGTTATAATAAGTTGCTTTGTTATAAATATATTTGTTTTAATCAATGAATATTGCAAAGAATTAACACAAGAAGTGTTCTTTTAATAACATACCAACGTATTGTTGATTTGTGATTCTTGTTGTTTTGAATTTTTTTTTCTTCATTTTTGAATACATAATATACGACTGTACAATTAAAATAAAATTTTAGAAAATGATTTTTGAACAAAAATAATTTTCTTTTATCAAAGAAGATTACCACCGAATAGAGTGTATGTCTGTCTGTTGGTAAAATTGTTAATAATTTCTTACTTAGTTCTTTTCAGTACGAAGGCTGACGAACCCGACCGAGTTTTCCTTACTCTGTTTTATACATAGTAACACATTTGTAATGAATTGTTGGAGTTAGTAACTATAATACAAAAATCTCAAATATTTTGTATAGCTGCCTATTTATATTTTTTTTTAATATGTAACGACTGTTCATATAAACTAAAAAATGATAGTTAGACTGTACCTTTTATAAAATCGGGTCAAACAGGACATACAAGACTTGTGGGTCCAAAGGGTCCGACACCGTCTGTTTGACATAAAATTGGGAGAATTTCTTTTAACCAGAACCAAATAGATTTTAAAAATAGTCAGATTTATCCATCTGAAAGCAAATCGCTCATCGATTTTTTTTTAAATTTATGCTTACACAATTTTGTTCATTGTCATAGACTGATATTGTTTCTTATTGTTATGAGTTGCCTACGGATGGAAAAGTCAAGTCATTGAACGCAAGGTCGTGTTTTCGTATTCATACCGTTTTTTAATAGCTTCCAATAATTTAGGTTTAGCTTTGAATAACTAGACTTTGCAGCGGGTCAATTATTTTCAAGACAATTTTAATTTATTTCAATAAATACAATGTAAACAATACAGTATTTTTATTGAGAAATTAATATTTATTTAAAGTCATTGGTATCACTCCGCCCTCGTAGTATCCATGTGAAAGGTCCTAAAACTTCTGGTATGCCTAATAACATCTAGATTTACATTGGACAATAAATATACAAAAATATTTTTTGACACCAACAATACTCGTAAAGCGTAGACCTAAATTGTGCTATAAAAACTTTTAATTTATATTGTAAAAAATATATATAAAATTTCATTCAGCGTGTCCTAGTTATCTATAGAAAATTCGTGAGTGATATATGGCATAATATCATGTTGCGGAAATCCTTAGATGCCTTTATAAGGACTTGTAAGGAGTAAGGGTGGCGGGGTTGTTGACCTGCCCCTGGCACCAACCGGTGCGGATCGATTTTCAACTTCTTATCACTGCTTATACTATATAGGTATAATATGTCTCATTGGCTTATTCGTTGTTATGATCTTATTTTTAACTTCCGTTCTAAACATAGTAAGTATTTTTAATTTTGGTTCCTATTTTTAACTCCAGTACCTTAGTCATGTGACATCTATTACAATAACTGTTAGAGTATAAGTTTTTATTCTTTCTTTAATAAATAAAATAAATTTGACATTTGGGCACCTTCGATTACTTACAATTATGTATTTATTGTCTTTAATTTCCTGTTAAATAAGTTTTTAAAATACCTACTTTCAACGAAAAACTGACAATGTGCATTCAGCTTTTCGTTGCTATACATAATATGCGATATAAAATGTTATTAATTTGAAATTCTGAATGTCAAGTAGCAGCGATTTTCCTGAATTACGTTATCGTAGATTAGTAGGATTTGGGGCAAGGCTAATCTGATATTCATGACAATGATTAGAAATGGCAAAATTGATAGAAGCGGAAATACAATTTAGGTTAACAAGTAGTGGGAGGAGAGTAATTTATTGTTATAACTTACTAATTAATTATTACGTTTTCATATAAAATAGGTATTTAGATTTTGCGATAAACAAAATTGACACTTTTGTTTACAGAAAATCACATTGAAAAAACCGGTGGCTACCCGTGGGGTCCCGGTGATCGACCCATTACTGGGTCCATAGGTAAATTTAATTACGAGTCCCAGTGGTTCCATGGCATTAGAGATTATACCCTGGACTTCTACCTATATCGATAGTAAATGAATACCATCACTTACGTACAATAAAGTTTACACATTCATAAGCAAATAAAATAATTATATCTTTGGTAACAAAAAATACTCTTAAACCAGAACCATTAATTCAGGACCTAGTCCTGTGGAAAAAAAAATAACTTACCTACATAGAACTTATAGAACTTAATTCTCCCTTTGCTCTGTAAATAGCTTAAAGTTTCTAACAGATACTATTTATTTTGACAAGCTATTGAAAAGCATAGAAACACAAACTAGTTTTAAACATTCGTGCAAGTCAAAATAAAGAAAGATTGTTTCGTATTATTTAAAATGTGTGTATTTTCATTACAGATTATTAACGCATCATGGGTCGAAAAGTAACCGTAGCGGTCTGCACTCTAAACCAGTGGGCTCTAGACTTTGAGGGGAATATGAACAGAATACTGCAGTCGATCCAAGAAGCGAAAGAAATGGGCGCGCTTTATCGCACTGGCCCTGAATTGGAAATATGGTATATATATTGCTAATCTTGTAATATGTCTCAAGGAGTCTTTATCGTTGTTTTGTGAATACTACCTCTACAAAGGGCCAACGAGAACGTGCCTCCTTTCATTTTCTATTGAAACATTTTGTAAATTTGAGAAATGGTAATTGGGATCTCTTAGTCACTCACCGAAATCAGAGCACACTCTTCTCTTAGTGGTGTTTACTGTCGCCAATCGGGCTGCCCGGTTTGTCAGTTGTTCAATGTGTCCTGCCAATATAATAACTCAAAACATAGTTGAATATTTTATACAATTACGGTGATATTAAATTATTATGTATATTCAATTAAATTTTAAGTACAACTTAGCGTTCCAGAGATTTGGTTTCTACATATGGTCAATCAACTATTATTATTTACAATATTTACTCTACAAAAATATTAATATCGTTACATTTTCTTCCCAAAACTTTATAGCCAATATATTTTTTGCCTAGAGAAATTTTCGTTACTTATTTGATATTTTGATGTTCATGGCGTTTAAACATGTTTAAACGGATGCTCTAAAGATATAACAATATTGTTTAACAGTGGCTACAGCTGCGAAGACCATTTCCACGAGCCGGACACGTTCCTTCACAGTTGGCAAGTTCTGGCCGAACTCCTCAAGTCTCCAACATGTAACGATATGCTTATAGATGTTGGCATGCCGATTCAACACAGAAACGTGTCCTACAATTGTAGAGTGGCTTTCTTAAATAAAAAAATCCTGCTCATTAGACCAAAGATGATGATGTGCGAGGACGGAAACTATAGGGAGTCGAGATGGTTTTCATGTTGGACCAAAGTAAGTGGTGTTTTAGGTACCTATATAATAATTATATCGTACAACGTGTGTAGAGATCACTGTAATAATGACAGATACTGTTTCTGTTGCCGTGAAATTATTTAAAAAATCTGTGTTTGTGTCTAGGAATACAGAACAAATCAGAAGATGCGTTTAATAATGATTGCGTTCGAACAAAGCGTTAAAAAAAGATATTTCGTAAAAATATTCGATACCACTAAATAATAAAGTCAAGTCATGTTTTTCATTGATCTTTAATATCCACATTAATATACAGGATCGTCAAGTAGAAGATTATTTTTTGCCAAGGATGATAACGGCTATCACAAATCAGACAACGGTTCCTATAGGCGACGCAGTTATTGCGACAAGGGACACGTGTATAGGATTTGAAATTTGCGAGGAGTTATGGAATCCGCAAAGGTATACCTTAAAATTAAAGTAATTAAAATTCTTCAGCAATGAAGAAGACGAATCCATCAATCTACTATCTTCTACAATCTTGTAAGATTTCTCCATTTTTTTTTACAGTCGTCACGTCCCTCTGAGCCTCGATGGCGTAGAAATTATATCGAACGGTTCAGGCAGCTATATGGAACTGAGAAAGGCATATGTAACCGTGGACTTAGTGAAAAGTGCCACATTCAAGAGTGGCGGCGCTTATTTGTTCAGTAACTTGAGAGGCTGCGACGGACAGAGGATATACTTCAATGGGTGTTCGTGTGTTTCCGTAAATGGTGTAATCGTCAGTAGGGGTTTACAGTTCGCTTTACACGACGTGGTAAGTTATATATTATGTAACAAGAATCTTAACTTATGTGCAATAAGTTATTATAGCACATCAGATTGTACAGGTATCGTGACTTGTCAGATCCACTATCACGACGCAAAATAAAAAAAATCTACTCGTGAAGAAATAAATGAAGACGTGAGTGAATGAAGGTGATATGTCGCATAATTCCAATTTTGAATAAATCGAGGTTAAAGTTTTACTTTTTAAGATAAGTCGCCACGTAACTGATTTTTGTACTAAATTATGATGCAAAGTTGTGTAAACAACCTGAAATATTAATTGTATGATAGCAATGAAACACTCGTATTATTTAATTTAAAAAAAAAAGTGAACATATCTCCCTCTTCCATTAACAAAAGTAAATTTTTTTGCACTTTTTGCTTTTTAAAATTAACTGTACATAACACCTTTTTCAACTTTTTATTTTCCAAAAATGTCTTAAATCGACGATCTTAAGGTCTGTAATAATTTATATGGGGACATATTACCTTCATCAACGAAAAAAAAAACACAAAAATGCGACATATCACCTTCATCCACTCACGTCTTCGAATGTTGTTCTTTGGATGTTTTAGGAAGTGATAACAGCGACGATAGACTTGGAGGATATTCGTTCGTACCGAACTCAAATTCGTTCTCGATCTCATCTCGCTGCGTCGAACCCCCCGTTTCCGCGGATCGCTGTCGACTTCGCTCTGTCAGACGACAATGACATCAACTTGACTACAAGCTTGCCCATCGAGTGGAAATATTTGACTCCCGAAGAGGAGATTGAATTAGGTAACAATGCAGTTATAATATTATAATCGATATATATAAAAACTAACTGCTGCCCGCGACTTCGCCCGCATAACTTTGTAAATTATATACTGAAAACCTTCATCGAGAACCACTCTATCCATTGGTGAAAACAGCATGAAAATCGGTGCAGTATTTTTGAGTTTATCGCGAACAGACAGACAGGCAGACGCGAAAGAGGACTTTGTTTTATAATACGTTAGGATATGTAAGGATAAGGATGAATGGTCGATTAAATTAGATATTACAAATTTAGTAGAAGCTATTAAGCTATTAATTAATACTTAATCGGTGAGCATAAACTGGGCAGACCGTCTTACGGCAGTAACCCTAACCATTCCCTACTGGTGATCACTTGGAAATTTGGAATTATTTCAATGAATTTGGTATGATATGAGAGGGCTCTTACCCATTATTTCTTACCTTATCCTTATCCTTCACTCTTTCAAAACGCCTCTTCTTAAAACTGCGACTATCTCTACTTAATTTTGACTTTGCGTTATTGCTTTCTTGGTGTCAATTTGCCACCTATCACCATATAGACTGTCAGTCTACCTGAAGTGGGTGGATTCATAAACTGGTCACCCCGTGTCAAGTTTATGAATCAGGAACGCCAGTGTGTCGTGCCTTTACTGAATCAAATAAGAAAAAAATGGGTTAAAAGTAGAATTTTTCACAACCTATTGGAGATGGTTAAGTTAGTTTAATTACTTACATATGATAATTTGTCATATTATGCTAGGTCCAGCTTGTTGGTTATGGGACTACCTGAGGCGTTCCGGCCAAGGGGGATTCTTCCTGCCTTTGAGTGGCGGAGTGGACTCTACGAGTACTGCTTGCATCGTGTTCTCCATGTGCACTCAAATCTGTGATGCGATACAAAAAGGAGGTAAACTTCTTCCAATTAGTATACTACTAACTACTATACATTGATAAAAAATCCACGTACTTCGTACTTCACAGAACCTTTGCACAGAATGTCTATTCTACGACCAGTTAATATTTATTTATATAGAATTTTATTTTCAATAGAAATACGACAAGACGTAAAAAGTGACTGATACATGAATAGAATAATTTGTAAGGGATTTATTGTTGTGATTTCAATAATTAATTTCAATATTCAATTGATTCGATTCGTCATTGAGAAAGTACATCATCATATCATCAATACTAATAATAAATCTGTAAGTGTAGGTATTGTATGTATGTTCCTCCATAACTCTTAAATGAATTAATTGATTTTCATGAAACTTGGTAGATATACATTTAGACGTACAGGACACAGGATAGGCTACTTTTTTGCTTTTTCAGCGGGAACCAGCTAGTATAATATAATATTTTCTTACAGAAAGCCAAGTGCTGTATGACGTTCGTAAGATCCTCTGTCAGTCTGATTACACGCCACAAGATCCGATGGAGTTATGCAACAGACTGCTGGTCACCTGTTACATGGCTTCGGAGAATTCCAGCCAGGATACCAAAAATCGAGCGTCTCAGGTATATTTTTTATTTTTCTCGAAAAAAAAAAAAAAACAAAAGAAACTTAAGTTTTTAAGATATTTTTGATTTATACCTTATCGCTTCTTTTTTCGTGGTCAATTCTTCCTTTAAATGTCTGTAAATTTAACCACGAGTGATAGCCCAGTAGCAGAAACTCTCGCCTGCCGACACAACAGACCAATGTTGGAATCATAGTTGATTTCTTGAGTCTCGATTTCATATTATGTATGTGGAATAGAGACAATTTTCACTCACTCTTAACAGTGAATTTACAAATCGCAAGGGAACCTGTGCTGTGAGTCTCCAGAAAACTTGGAAGCCCCTTTAATATCAACGGTTCGGAAAAGAATTCAAAGAGCTCGTTTAATATTGGATGTTTAAGAATAACGTACAATTGGTTTTGTATTTTAGCTCGCCAGTGAAATAGGCAGTTTCCACTTCCCAATAGTGATAGATGCGGCCGTGAGCGCTGTCATAGGAATATTCACAACAGCAACAAGTCTTGTGCCCAAGTTCAGGACCGAAGGCGGTTGTCCTCGTCAGAATCTCGCCTTGCAAAATATACAGGTAATGGACATTCCTGGCCTACACTACAAACCCTAAAACTACACACACTAAAAGATTAAAGTTTATTACAAAAAAAAAAAACATGATATGTGGAGATGTGGTTGTGATTACTTAGTCCTTACATATTATACAACAAAGTCCTCCGCCGCGTCTGTCTGTCTGTCTGTGTCTGTCTGTCTGTCTCTTCGCGATAAACTCAAAAATAACTCCATCGATTTTCATGCTGTTTTCACCAATGGATACAGTGGTTCCCGAGGAAGGTTTTTAGTATATGATTTACAAAGTTACGCGGACGAAGTCGCGGGCAGCAGCTAGTTTACATAATAATTAACCTGGAACTTACCGGAATGATGAACTTGATCTGATCGTTAGCTACCATTGTCTATAGACATAAGGAACACCAGAAGTGGTGCTATCCCTTGATATAAATGAGTACTACTACTTTTGGTACAATTTATTGTATTTGGGTCACTGTCGACTCGATAAAAAGGGTTATAAAGATGATAATGGTTTCTTTATCTTCAATATGAAATATGCCTCTCAATACTTCTTTGAATATGGAGGTAAATTTTTGTAAAATTTAATTTTTTCAAGGCTCGTCTCCGCATGGTTCTGTCTTACCTGTTCGCCCAGTTGATGTTGTGGGCTCGAGGCAGACCCGGCGGTCTTCTAGTGCTCGGCTCCTCTAATGTGGACGAGGCATTAAGAGGCTACATGACAAAATATGACTGTTCCAGTGCCGATATCAACCCAATCGGAGGAATATCTAAGACTGATTTGAAATCATTCCTGCACTACGCTAAGAATCGGTAAGTACATGAGCCACTGTAATTGAATATTTTTTAGACGTATAACTGGTAAACTTTAAATTGGATTCTCTAATAGGACTTTTATCATATCTTTTTTTTTAATCTGGTACATCTAAATAACTTATGGATATATCTAATAAATAATTTGCGGTATGAACCTACGTGTCACACTAGTAATCTTCGAAGACATCTTCAATCAATAGAGCGTGTTGTGAATTTGAGAAATTTTTAAATATTTATAAAATTGTTTGTCCTGACTGATTTTATCAATGCACAGCCAAAACTAACTAGCTGAAATTTGGAACATAGATTTTATAATGTAATTAAGAAGCCGTGCGAAGTCGGGGACGGGTAGCTTAGTATAATATATAAAATAACCGATGCAGATTTATAAATAAAAGTGCTGGTTTAGGTTTTTCCTGCCATCTCTATCGGAGATATTGCAAGCGCCGCCCACTGCGGAGTTGGAGCCGTTGCGTGAGGGACAAATAACGCAAACGGACGAACAGGACATGGGCATGTCTTACGCGGAGCTGTCGGAGTTCGGGCGCCTCCGCAAGACGCAGCACTGCGGACCCTTCTCCATGTACCACAAACTTGTCCACACGTGGAGTGACAGATGTACACCGCAGGAGGTAACGGTGCTTAAAAACTAAAGGGCCATAAAACAAAAAATCCAAAAATGTTTTTATTGCAAAAATACAAGCACAATCCTTCATATTGTATGTTGCAAAAAGATTTATAGTTGTTTTATTCCATATTTAGTATATTTTGATCATTTTTTATATATTCAAAAGTAACTTATATGCTTATATATCTCTTCTAGTATTCAGTTTATTATAAAAGTACTTAAAAATACGCTTTTAACGATGTATAATATGCATATATTTGATATACATATATCTAATAAGAAAAAAATGTCCTGTAAAATGTGTAATTTTGATTTTTAGCCCTTTAGTTTTTAAGCAGCGACATGTTTGCTTTGTATCCAAGTTACTTTGTTATATTTTTCGACACGGATAGTCTTCTTCTTCATTGCTGGAAGGTAGTGCCCGCTCTGAAATGCCTTAGTGGCATCGATCGACCACCAGCTGTTCCCATTCCACCTTGTCTTCAGCCTTTCTCTTCACCTTCGCAACTGTAACTCACAATTTCGTATTTTTCGACATACATATTTGCTTGTATTAAATATGCGAAAGTCCTCACATATCCATAGCTCGCCGATCCGGCTCGAAGGACTCCCTACCTTGTATGTGTAAAATAGTAATACATGCAGATTTTTAATAATTATTCATTTAGTGATTAAGAAATTCGTTTGAGAAACAGATGGTAGTGGTTACTATCTCCAGACGGGCTGCCCGAATGATTGCGAAGCCACTACTTTAATGCGGGTACTGTGTTGACAGGTGGCCGAGAAGGTGAAGCACTTCTTCCGCTGCTACGCCATCAACCGTCACAAGATGACTGTGTTGACGCCGTCGTACCACGCGGAGACATACAGCCCCGACGACAACCGCTTCGACCATCGCCCCTTCCTCTACCGAGTGCACTGGACCTGGCAGTTCAGGGCGATCGACACGGCGGTGTGTATAATAATTTCTTACATACCGCTGCAGCGTTCATGTAATATTATAAAACGAACCCGCATTGAAAAATCTATAACTATCTATACCAATATATATAAAGCTGAAGAGTTTGTTTTTTTGTTTGGTTGTACGCGCTAATATCAACAACTACTGGTTCGAATTGAAAAATTATTTTTGTATTGGATGGTCCACTTATCGAGGAAGGCTATATAGGCTATAGAAAACGTGGACGAAGTCGCGGCCACCAGCTAGTATAGTATAATATTAGGTAAAGTATGTAAATTAAATATTAAAAAAAATCACTGCAGTTATATTACCGAAGTTAAGAAAATAGTTTTTAGAACTTTTGTCTCGTTTTTTTTGCACTCTAATCTCAGAACCGATTTGGATGCGATTCTCACTGATGTATTGATGATTACCTGGATTAAATTATAGGATATTTTTTATCATGAAACAAATGTAAGGTTCTTGTAAGATTTTCCAAAAACCAACTACAACGCGTCCGAAGTCGCGGGCACAGCTAGTAAAAAATTGCCAGGCGTAAGATTTTTATTTGTAGATGTTCCCTTGGGAACTATGTACCTACTTTTATTCTGGATGAAAAGTACCCTATGTCCTTTTTTGTATTTCTGATTTCTGAAAAAGTCAGTTAGTTTAGGTTAAAAAATAAAAGAGAATCGGTTAATTATAAAATTGAATGCTCTCTAATAATATTTATTTAAACCTTTTCTTTTTGTTGCAATACGATGAATTAATAATTTCAACCTATTTTTGTCGTATTTTCAATGTTAATAATATGTAGTTTAAATATTGTTACATAACATACATTTTAAATAATATTATATCTACAACACGTCACTGCCAAAACAAATGCCTGTTTATGCAGACATGTTCAAATATTGGCACAAGTGAAACTTAAAATTTAAGCAATTGTATGGTTTTTTTTTTGTTAAATTATAATAAGTAAAATTTTGTGGTTTATTTATAATTAAATATTTCTTTTCATTACTTCCTTCTTAAGGAATTTGGATTTGATTTCCAATATGTTTAATTTTCCTAGATCTGATCTTAAAAGTTCTTTTAAGATAAAGAACTTTTAAGAACTTTAAGAACTTAAGAACTTTTAAGAACTTCTTAAAAAAGATCTGATCTTAAGCGACCAAACCAAATTTTAGGGCAAACTAGCTGCAACTAGTTTAAATCTAGGCTACCCTGGTAAACTAAGCTGAGTTAGTTAGCCTAGAAATTATAGAATACAATCAAAATTATAGACACAGACTCCCGGAAGGAATTTCGGGAGCCTGTGTCATTATCAATAATAATAAAAACTAGCACTGTTTGTTTATATAGAGTTTATATACTCGTAAATACAGGCTAACGTTCCATATGTTTATATTGCTGGTGCCCGCGGCTTCGCCCGGGTCTGTTAATTAATATTTAGCCTATGTCAAACCTGAAATTCTATTCTAACTATTGGTGAAAGAATTTCTTAAATCGGATGAGTAGTTTTGAAAATTAGATTCAAATCCAAAGTAATTTATTTGCTGAATATGGTTTTATACATAAGTTGTTGTATTTTTCTACAACCTCCTACATACAAACTTTGCCTCTATAATATTAGTATATGTTGATAGGATCTAAAATTCAGTTTAATTAGGTGATTCATAATCATCAATACTAATAATAAATCTGTGAGGGTTGGTAATCGAGTATGGAGTAAGTTACTTTGTTTTCAAAGATATCGTGTTTATAGGCTCTATACATCATGATACTGAAACTAAATTGACTTTTTTTTTAGAATTTTTAGACAAGAATTTTTGTGACTGTGTATTGTATGTACCTATGTATGTTCCTATACATCATGATACTAAAACTAAATTGAGTATTTATTTTTTTAGAATTTTTAGACAAGAATTTTTGTGACTGTACAATAATGTATGTATGTGTGTTCCTCCATAACTCTTAAACGAATAAACTGATTTTCATGAAACTTGGTGGATAAACATTTAGATGTACAGGACACAGGATAGGCTACTTTTTACTTTTTCAACGCGGACCAAGTTGCGGGCACCAGCTAGTATAGAATAGGTAATAATAAAGATTACATGTTTGCAGGTGGAGCAAATGTCGAAAGATAAGCGCGGGTCCACACGCAGTGATCAGACTCAAGTGAATCAAGACAGTGCTTCGAGTAGCGGCAGTCCCACCACTGTGAACTCGCCTTACGCCCGCGGCGATAGGAAAGGCGTACTTATTTAGACAACTGCTGTGCGAATGACACAATACAATAAAAACATACGTGCACGTGAATAATCCTAAGCTAAGTATATTTGTTCTAGTAGAGAAATAAGTAATATGTAGGGAAAAAAAATCACGAAATCTATTTAGTTCACGAATGTGCCTTTGCTTTCTAATTAGCAGAAAAGCGTTATTTTTGTAGCCCTATAAGACTTCTTAGAAAATTTAGGTAAAAATACAGGGCATATATTAAAAAAAAAAAACTTTGATCACAGTAATAATCATTTTCAGGGACAACTACGTTGCTTTTTAGGTTTGTCAACTAACTTAAAGTTTTACTAAAGTTTTAATCGGCTTCTTTTATATTTTTTCATATTTTTTTATATTTATTTTTTATACAATATTAGCTGCTGCTCGCGACTTCGCCCGCGTAATTTTGTAAATTAAAACCTTCCTCGAGAACCACTCTATCCATTGGTGAAAACAGCATGAAAATCAGTGTAGTAGTTTTTGAGTTTATCGCGAACAGACAGACAGACACGGCGGAGGACTTTGTTTTATAAAATGTAGTGATAGATAACAAGATAAAATATACTTCTCGTCTGGTAAACAGGTGGGTGAAGTCGGTTCTCATACTATAAAGAGGCTTCGTTGTTTCACAATTATTTTACTATAGATTTATAATGTTATTGTAATAATTCTGTTCAAATGCTCTATGTAATAGAATAAGAGAAAAAATATATTGAAACCATTTAAATACATTTTAGTTATGCTTCTAGCTCAAACGATTTGCAATGTAAAATCTAATGTATGTTCAACTAATTAAAAGTCATTTTCAAAAAATCTCTTGGTTGTAATACATTCAATTTTTTATGATTTGTGTAGATGGTACTTAACACCTACATAAACATTTTTGTAATATTTCATTTTATATATTTTTTTGTAAAATTAAAAGCAAATTGAACTATTTCATGTTTTTATATTATTACATTGTTACAAAAAATATAAAAAAGAGCTAAAAATTTAAAATATTGAACGAACTAAGCCCTCGTCCATGCTAGGATTGAATTTTTTTTTAAACGCTTTAGTCGGCACCCAGGCTTATTACACCGTCGCTTATTACACAAGCAAAGCCACAGGTGCTGCAAGTTAATAAAATTATCTGCTCTTCTTCCAATTCGCTCTTACCTCAACATATCGCTGCTTAAAAACTAAAGGGCCATAAAACAAAAAAAAATCCAAAAATGTTTTTATTGCAAAAATACAATCACAATCCTTCATATTGTATGTTGCAAAAGACTTATGGTTGTTTTATTCAATATTTAGTATATTTTATAATTTTTTTTATATTCAAAAGTAACTTATATGCTTATATCTCTTCTAGTATTCAGTTTATTATAAAAGTACTTAAAACATTTAATGCTACTTAAAAATACGCTTCTAACGATGTGTAATATACATATATATGTGTTTGATATATATGTAATAAGAAAAAATAGACAAAAAAATAATTTTAATTTTTGCGATTAGCTCTCCTGTAAAAGGTATAATTTTGATTCGTTGCCCTTTAGTATTTAAGCAGCGATATTTAACTTTAGTTCGTCTACGGATCTCTTCAGTCCTGATCGGATCTCGCAGTATAACACCTAGCACATTGAGCCATGTTGAGCTTTTTTACGAATAGTTAGAGAACAGGTTTCAGTGTCATATGTCATCACTGGCATATGGTGCAACATTAGTTGAAAATTTCTAATGTATAAAGGTCGGCCAGACAGGCTGACGGTAAAATTGATGGTAAGTACCTACAGCCAATTTTAAACTGCAGACCTTGATGGGGTAAAGGATAAAGGATAATGAGGGAATAAAACAAGAATTCCTCTTAGGGAATTCCTCTTACATAAGACCAACGTGGTAATTTTTTTTTCTCAAAGTACGGAACTCGGTTGTGAACGGATTTAGTTCCTGTTTGCATCATTCGATAGATGCATTCTAAGGAGATATATGTTTCTGAGGAGATATACCGAGTTATCCAGTTTTGGTCATAGAAGTCAACAAAAATATCATTTTAAAAAACACAAAAATTTCGCATCCGTTATCTCAACCTTTTTATATATAAGTTCTAACAATCCATGACAATAAACATCGGTCTCAAACGGATCTGCAAATATCTTCAAAGAAAACTTAACAGGTAGGTAACCAGATTTATCTATAATTTTTTTATAAAAAGCAATACGTTGCGAAGCTTTTATTAGAACGTATTAAATTGATATGTTAGTCATTTTGGGTACTTATTTATTTTTAAACATGTTTTGCCTTTACACTATATAAATTAATCTTAAAAGTCATGGCAAAATTAATATCTCGAGCGCGAAGAATCCATTGAAATTTTACTGCAGTAAAAAGAAACCTTGAAGTTAATTAATTTTAGTGCACAACCTATATACAGGATGTGACCTGTAATAAGAGCAATAAATTTAAACGATGACTCTATAGAGTATAAGCAGTTACCTTAAACTAATCATAATGCTCCAAAGTGCTTATACTCAGAGATATAGCAATCCAAAGTTACAATACACAATCAATGAATTGTCTAGGTACAGGGTATTGGGCCGAGAATATTATGTCTGTTATTAGTACATTGCTGGATAACAATTTTGTTATCAATCGAATAATTTTGTTAGAAAATAACAGTAAATTTGTTTTTATTTTAATTAATTGAAACCATTTGGAATTAATTACTGATTCGTTACATGGTCTATATATTTAAATTTTTTGCTCCTATTACAGGCCTCACCCTGTATATATATATATATATATATATATATATATATATATATATGGAGCAGACCCACTTTTCATACAAATTTGTCTAACGTTGAATTGAGGTTGTCATAGTAACGTAAATGTTATAATACGAGTAGGTATTTGAAGTAGGAACAAAGATAAATACAAAATGTGCACACGAAATTGTTCCTTACGGTGGGACTGCTCCCTTGACCGCGATAGTACATACATATATTGACCGCGATAGTACCTATACATTTTAAAGGGTGAGACAGGTTTTCTATTGTTTGATGTAAGGTAAAATTTGACCGATCATCGTTATTATGCTATCAAATTTCAGGGCGCCTGAATATTATATAGGAAGTTAAAAATAAATGGGATTATTAAATAAAATTTATGGTATGTGTTAAATAAACTTTTATGTTTAATTCTTCTTACAGTTGTTACGCATTTTTAAAAGTTAAAGTTCTTCTGCTAGTAGGTGTTACTTCGTATTAGCTTTCCATCTTCACTGAAACATGCTCATGAAACCGGTTGCCATCGAGCCTGAAACATAGAAACCTTTTGTTATCTCGAATCTACATACATATTTATTTACTTCTTACTAGCGATCCGCTCCCGACTACGCACGGGTGCAATTTTTTTCTGCAAATTATAAAAATTTTCCTCTCACGCTCTTTTTATAAATGATAACCACATTAAGTACTTCAATAGATCTAAACGTACATACAGTCGGCGGAAATTGACTTTATTTTATACTACCTATTTTATAAAAAAGAAATACCTAATAATTTTTAAAATAAAAATTTATTAAAGGATTTTTCAAACAAAAAAAATGCTCAAAAATGCTAAAGTCGTAGGTTTCGATTTTTCAATACCCGACTGTAACTTTTTATCAGATCAGTACTGGACATATATACAGTATGATAGGGAAAAATTTATAAAAACCGAATAAAAATCGGTCTAGTTATTAACATATCCTTACATATTATAAAACAGTTCTCCGCCGCGTCTGTCTGTCTGTTCGCTATAAACTCAAAAACTACTGCACCGATTTTCATGCTGTTTTCACCAATGGATAGTGTGGTGAAAACAGCAGCAGCATATAATTTACAAAGTTACGCGGGCAAAGTCGCTGGACGCAGCTCGTGTTATATAAATAAAAAAGAAGATCTATTAAATTTTACCGTTAGCTAGATCTATCAATACAAACAAGTGTTGGAATTTTGGTCTACGAATAAGAAGTAGGTAATAATGAGTAATCTAGTAATAAATAAAATTATGCTTTCGTTTGATCATTATAATATTTTAACGCTTAGAAAACCAATTGCGTTTATTAGTTTTTCTTATCTACTTAAATACAAAGATTTAAATCGAGAGATGCGGCATTACTAGCGAAAGTGTGATACAAAATACAACATACATTATACTAAAGACAAAAGTATAAAACACATATACCTTTGTCTAAACACACTTTTAAACACAGACAACATATTCCTTACTTCAAACGTGACTGTGTCGATAGCGA
This sequence comes from Synanthedon formicaeformis, assembly GCA_945859745.1. Taxonomy (NCBI): domain Eukaryota; kingdom Metazoa; phylum Arthropoda; class Insecta; order Lepidoptera; family Sesiidae; genus Synanthedon; species Synanthedon formicaeformis. Next base: position 10,075,648 of record OX243957.1, read on the forward strand.
CGCTCTCAATAAGCGACCGTCATTCACTGTAGCTGGCGTGCAACTGTAGTTGGGTTGAGCGCCTGCGCCCAACCCATTGTTAAGAATTGTCGGTGTGTTTTTAGTATGGGCCGAGGAGATTACGCCACATCTTTCGATTTAAATCTTTGCTTAAATATATTGCAGCGAGTGTGCCATACAAAACTTAGACGAAGTTGAAGTTGAAAGTTGCACTATATACTTAGGCCGTCCTAAGTGCTGAATACTAAAAACAATTTAGTACTACACTATTTTAATGTGGATATTTTGAAACAAATGAGTTTAGGTCATGCGCTGTTCAAGACTAACTAACAAAGCATTGCTCATAGATAAAACATCTAAATCTGACCTGTTACTAAGCAGATTAGTACGCTCCATTAAATTACTAGCTTAAGGGCCTCTTTTACCATCTGTCAAGTAGGCTAACTGTCATTTAAAGTCACCGGTATCCGGGGATAATGAAGCTGATATACCTTTGTTTGTACGGTAAAAGTCCCAAACATTAAAAAGGAAATAATAAAAAAATTCGCCTATCAAAGGATGCACTAAATCGAGTGCATCAATACTAATAATAAATCTGTAAGGGTTGGTCATGGAGAAGTTACTTTGTTTTCAGAGATATCGTGTTTATAGGCTCTATACATGATACTGAAACTAAATTGACCATTTTTAGAATTTTTTTCTTTATGTATGTATGTATGTAAGTATGTATGTTCCTCCATAACTCTTAAACGAATTAATTAACTGATTTTCATGAAACTTGGTAGATAAACATTTAAACGTACGGGACACAGGATAGGCTACTCTTTTCTTTTTCAACGCAGACGAAGTCGCGGGCGCCAACTAGTAATTTAATAAAACATAAAATTATTTCTTAAAGTAACTAATCAACTCTTTACTTGTAGTTGGTGAAAGAGGCCCTAAATCTAACAAGCATTAAGGACAAATTTAGTAAACAACCTTCCTTAGTAGTAGTAGTTTATTTAGTAAACTAGTTGGCGCCCGCGACTTCGTCCGCGTTGAAAAAAAAAGTAGCCTATCCTGTGTCCCGTACGTCTAAATGTTTATCTACCAAGTTTCATGAAAATCAGTTGATTCGTTTAAGAGTTATAGAGGAACATACATACATACTTACATACATACATACATACATACATACATACATACATACATACATACATACATACATACATACATACATACATACATACATACATACATACATACATACATACATACATACATACATACATACATACATACATACATACATACATACATACATACATACATACATACATACATACATACATACATACATACATACATAACATACATACATACATACATACATACATACATACATACATACATACATACATACATACATACATACATACATACATACATACATACATACATACATACATACATACATACATACATACATACATACATACATACATACATACATACATACATACATACATACATACATACATACATACATACATACATACATACATACATACATACATACATACATACATACACACATACATACATACAGAAAAAAATTCTAAAAATGGTCAATTTAGTTTCAGTATCATGTATAGAGCCTATATACACGATATTTCTGAAAACAAAGTAAATTACTCCATGACCGACCCCTACAGATTTATTATTAGTATTGACAACATAGTCTTGAACTAGCATGAACTTTTAAAGTTTTTACTTACCAGCGGCCTTCATCGGAATATCCGCGCCGTCCTTGACTAACTTCGAAACGTCTTTCTGGATCCCCGAGAACGATGATGTTAATCCTTTTGTCCCATCTAAATCGAACAAAAAATACAGTAATTTTGTATCAAAAGTACTGATGGAATTTAGAATCGCCATAAATTTTTAGAGTAAAAAAATAATAATATAGGACTGTATTATTACTTAGTACCTACTACATACATTGAAATTATTACACCGCATAAATAAATTACCTAAGTACTTCGTTATAATCCGAATTTCAAAGTAAAAAAAGTCTTTACCTATATACAAAATTATTAAGAAGCACATGTTTATAACAAGTTTTTTGAAGTGAACTGGAGACTAGTAGCACAAGATAGAGACAAATGGAATTCATTGGAGGAGGCCTTTACCCAAACCGGGGTTCTTATTGATAAGAACAAAATAGAAGAATAACAATTACTAACATAAAAAAAAAATACTAACTTACTAAACAGTTAATAAATAAAATAGTAAAATTGTTATATTATAAAATGTGTAACTTTGTATCAAGTAAGAAATAAAAAGGCTTTATTTATTTATTTATTTTGAAGTGAAAACTTCTTTAGGCGCATTGGGCATTTTTGAGATGAGAAAAAAACCATTGAACTCGCGACACTGTTACCGACACCTCTTTATATAAGTATGTAATGTACATATATTGTAAAATATTTCCTGACGATTCAAAAATGCACACGTTAATTGTTCAAATTTTCACTTCTGTCAGCACTCCCGGAGAGCCACCGTTTTTTTTTTAAATAATTATGTTGTGTATCGATTACCTACAAAATTATAAAGCATCACAACATTCTTTTTTAAATGAAAAGACTCTTTATTATATAAAAAAAGATGTATGCTATCAACATGTGGTTGTCAGCGGGTAAAGCAAGGAGTATTTACTGGGCAAAAATAGCTTTCAAAGCTTGGAAGATGCCATCGGCAGGCATACCCTTCGCCAAAAGTACAAGACCGGGAGGTCACCTATTCGTGTAATAGTGATAGCTCTGTGCCTGCCTGCGTGTAGTTCAAGCTAGTGTTCGATGATATCGCAGTGTGCAATGTATATTACGGAATAATACATTAGTGTGGACATTGTTTTAATGTGCATTGTCTACCCATGCCAGAAGTAAGACATTTTTTCCGTAGAAAATAGGTGCGTGTGGTGTCTCCATTTGCATAAATGCTCTCAGATGCAAAGCATTGTAATCTGAGCCATATAAAAATAAATTACTCACCTTTAGCTTTTTCGACTGCTCCGGTAGCAGCATCTTTGCCTTTATCTGTTGCACCCTTTACAGCATCAGTGGCTAAATCACAAACCAAAGTGCAAGTTAAAAATTTAAAAATAATGTTATTATATTACTAGCTGACCCGGCGAACTTCGTACCGTCTCAAAATAAAAATAAAAACGTTTATTCAATATTTTTTTCTGTCCTTGCTGTCTGGTTCAATACTATCTGGTCTGGTACTATACTAACTACTATACTAATCTGAGAAAATGTTACAGTCGGGTATTGAATAATCGAAACATACGACTTTAGAACTAGAGGAGTTCCAAACGATTCTTTATTAATTTTTGGAGTTATCGGCATCAAAAAAATTGCTCTCTATCTGTGAAATATATGCCTAGGCCTATGGCCTTGGGTATAGGTAATACAACTAAAATGGAATTGCTTATTTTTAAAGCAGGGAAATTATAGTGCGGTTCCCCCTGTAACATTGAGGAGCACTAGCTAGCATTGAGGAGCATTAGGAGCTTTAGCTAGTTACTAAATTAAAATACCTAGGGCACTGGATAACACACACTGGCACAGTCTCTAATCAATATTATAGAGAAGACTTGTATACTCATATTTGTAATGAATAAACACAAAAACGACTGGGCCGATTTTGAAAATTCTTTCACCTATAGAAAGCTAATATTAACAGCGTGTAACATAGGCTATATTTTATAAAAAAGTGACGCGGACGAAGCTAGCATATTATAAATTGAAGTCGCTGTCCGCACCTGTCTGTTTCTCTGCTAACTCCTTCTAATCTAAGCCATCCAACGAATGGAAAAACTTTAATGAAACAATTATTCTTAAAACCTTCTCAAAAACCTTATTGAGAGATGGAACTCTTAAGTTTTTAAATATTTTGTGTTCATGTGCTAATAAAATAAGTAAATTGGCATTACTTGTAATAAAATTACTAAAATTAAATTTGTAATTAACACCATTAATATTACCTTTTTTTGTTGGATCTTCTTTATCTTTGTCACCTGCTGGCATAGCGCACTGTAAAAATTTGCTTTTTATTAATATGAAAAATATTTTAATAAACTCATTATTTTTATTAATTTTTCAAAGAAATTTTTGTTTTGTCAACACAATTCCAATAACAGATAGAGAGCTGGTTGAAAAACTTACGATTTGGGCTACAGCCAAAGCTATCAACAAAAAGCACAAAGTGGTTCTCATTTTTGCAAAAAAATTTTTTTCCAAATCGTGATCTAATTGCTGACTCGAATTAATACTGAATTATAAGTAAAATTGTCTTGGTATTTATACAACGAGTTGTGGTACGAAATAAACAATTGTTCAAACACTGTATGGAGGGATTCGATGCGCATATCAAGCCTACGCACACAGACTCATCGGAATGGCTATATTTGCGTCATTTGTATAACTTCTAAGGAAGTACTCGGGACTAATTTGCCTTCTTCTGTAACTGATGGCAAACAAGAACAAAAGGTTTTCAATATTCATCTACTTACGTTCTTTTGTTTACCAAGACGCCTTGTTTGACTGTAACAAATTCCTTTCAATCGTAGCGAGGCTGTCAAAAATTGTTTTTGTAATATTTCAAATGATTTACTTATTCACATACCTAAGTGGATGATATTCATAGAACAACAACCGGCCGAGGAAAAAATATCTTCTTTTGTCCGTATACATATTATACCTATTATTGAAAATAAGTAGTTACCTACTAAAAATAATATAAAAAAATATTTTGCAACTGGCTTAAGTAATATTTTATTCATGAAGGTTTTATTTGGGTCTAAAGGGGGTTGACAAATACCCTAGCCAAATTGGCGCTATTCCATCTTCTTGCCTTGTAAACGACATAGATTGCAAGGCATAGTTATTCCACGGATGATTTATTAATAGAATTTTATAAACTCCCGACTTTCTATTGAGTCCAAATACGCTATATTTGCTGTGACTTGCTACTTGATTCTGTAGTGTCAGGTCAAGGTTCCCATCTCATGAAATATGAAATGGGCTGGTGGTCTTCAAACGCCTAAACAGATTCACAAATTATAGCTAAGAACCATCCTGATCACGTAAGCTTTCAAACAAATGCGGATTCAAGCGCGCTAGAAGAGAATGGGTTCTGGCAAGGTTCTGGCATCCTTCAATCATGCACTGAAACACGAAAATTATTTATCATTTCACAGTTACGGTGCCGTTATTTCGGCGGTGTTCTTCTGTTGCGATATCTTCATATTTGCTTCTGTTAATATTTGGCATTGTAAAGTTGCATTCTTATAGGCTCTGTTACTTTGATTAAATTAATTGATTTGGTATCTCAAGAATGAACTTATGGCTTACGACAATGTATTTCTCAAGAAGTACATTGTCGTAAGCCGAATAATAAATACAGTAAAAAAGTTAATGTTTCACTAAGTATATCTGCCTATAAATAGAAAATGATAGGTATAGGTTAATATATAAAATGTAATGGATATGAAAACAAAACGAAATTCCAAAATGTAACATAACATAAAATATAATATTCAAATTAACAATATAATAATACAAATCCAAAAATTTTATTTTTCTTACTACTTACCTGTTACTCTCAAAAACAATTTAACTTTTTGCTAACATTTACTGTTTGGTTTCCAGGTATGCACTTCAATCTTTACCTATTTTTAATAAATAACTTAGAATTGTAAAATTAAAAACAAAAGATGTGATAAAAAAAAGTAATACTTACTGTAAGCAGAACGAATTACGTACAAGTGCATATTATTAAAATGATCAAGGTTGAGCTAAAGCAACAAAGTAACAATAGCAAGGTGAAGAAAATTTAATTTTTTAATCAACTAAGTATGGCTTTTAGACCATATATTATGTGGTTTCGAACTCAAGAACTATATCTTCCAAATTTTAATTCTACGTCTAATTATAAAAACGAGGAACCTCGAATTCAACAATAGTTTGTGTCTTATGCAGTAAATACATATTTGGCTATGCGACAGGAATTTCCTGGATACAATATACTCGTACTCACCAATAGAACTCATTGCAAGTTTTTTATTTTTATTTTGTTCTATTATAAAAATAGTAGAACAGTTTGGACATGTTTCATTAAAATTATTCGAGTACAATTTGTCATACTGTGCAGTAGAACTAGTTGTAATTTTTTTGTCCAAACTGTTCTATCGTAGAACAAATAGTAGAACAGTTTGGAACAACCGAAGCGTAGACTAGGCGGCCAGGTCGCGGCGGCCAAGATTGTACGCTGGCCGCTATGTGTACGATTTTCAACCTACTTCCAAAAAGGAGGAGGTTCTCAATTAGACTATTTTTTTTAATGTTTGTTACCTCATAACTTTCGACTGGGTGAAAAGATTTTGATGATTCTTTTTTATTTGAAAGCTGGTGCTTCCCGTGTGGTCCCATTTCAATTTGGTCCAGTCCTGACAATGGCATCCTTGAGAAAACGGTTTGGTCGGTTTTTTTTATAAGAGTAAAAAAGTTTTTTTTAAGAGTTTTTTTTAAGAGTATCTACGAACTAAAAGAAAATCTAATTGTCAGCCTAGTGCGCACGTACGCAGAAAGAATGTTTGGTATGAGTGGACTTATTGCTATTGATTGTTTTAAAATTTCACCTGTGTTAAATAAATAAATTAAACAAACAAATTCTATTTGAAATTATCAATTTAATGTGCCTACATCACAGATTTGTAGATAACTTACCTACACATATATTAATCATTATATTATTGATTGATTTTTAAATATTCTTTTAAATAGTACCCATTTATAATTGAGTAGTAGGTATAAGTAGATAAGTATTATTTATTATAGTAGTAGTCTTTAAAAACATTCATAAAATTAACAATAATTTGTTCTTCAAAATGTATTTCTATTTGAAATAATGTCCTGTCTAACTACTATTCTTGTACTTAATTACAATTTTTAATAAAATTAAAATAAATAAACAAATAAAACTGTATTTAAAATTTAAACTTATCTTATTTTCGTCTGAAATTAAAACGTGTACTTAATCCCTTTGTATTAATTAATGTTCCATTTCTAAATAAAAAGGCTAAGCGCCTCTTTCACTAACGTCAAGTAGGCTAAACTGTCACTTAAAGTCACCTGTCACCGGGAATAATTTAGCTGATATACCTTTGTTTGTACGGTAAACGTCCCAAACATTAAATAGAAAATTATAAGAAAAATTCGTCTATCGAATGATGCAGTAAACTGAGTGCATAATTCAATAAAACAGAAAATGATTTCTAAAAGTAACTAATCAACACCTTACTTGTAGTTGGTGAAAGAGGCGCTAAATAAAATACTATTATAATTATATAAGTAATAAAAATTATTTATTTCCCTAAAGTCTCTGAAATCCTGAAAATAAAAAAAACTTAAAACTCAGTTTTGTTGATGAAATTCTGGTTGAGCTGTTCTTTGATATCCACAGGAAATTCAAATTGTAACAGTATAGTTATGTATAGAAAGATGGCCGAAATTAGACTCACAAGACAACTCGAATCAAATGAAAATAAGCCATAGATATAAATTGTCGAGTCTCGAACCTCTATGGTGCGTATAACACTTTTAGCAAGGTGAATGAGGTTATCTGAAAATAATTTAAAATGTTTTGAAATAATTTAAATTTATAGTTATTTAGTTCTTTTCCAATATTATTCGTAACTAAAATTTTTATATTGGAAAAGAACTATTATCAATAAAATATATCTTTAAATGTTCTGTTGGGAACTTATTTATCATCATCATTATAATTGATAGGCGAAGAGAAAACATCGGATCGAGCTCAGTGTTATTAAAAAAAATACAAAAAAACTTTTTTTTTTTTTATCAATTTTCGACCAGTAAGCGAATAACTTAAGCGACCAGTAACTTCGTTTAATTGGGAAGCTGTTGTATACGTATAAAAAATTTAAATGAAATATTTTTTCTCAATACTCCCTCGTTTCATTAGTATGAAACGACTTACAAAATAATATAAAATAAAATTATTACTAAACTTGGTAGCATTCCGGACGAAGTGAATAAACATCCCACTGTATCTTTTTGACTATTATGGAAAATTATAAATACAAATATAGGAAAACCGTTTTGTGTAAGTACTTACTGACAGATATTTTTTCAGTGACAAATATAAAATGAAAGAATCCAGCTAAAGGGGTTAATTGGGACTTTTTATGTCGTAATTAATTGACCTTTTTTTTTTGTCGAGGAGAAATCGTCTTATTTATCCCCTACCGCTGGCTAGGCGGTAGGGGTATGTGGGACTCAACCAGCATACTCCGCCGCATGCAGGTTGCAGGCGGAACTGGCCCATCCCCTCTAAAACTCCCCGGTGTCTCCTTGCCCTTTAAGTGGGCAACTCCTCCGACCCACCCTCCTCGGACGGCCTAACCATTGCTGCCTAGGCTGTCGCCAACGCGGGGGATTGCGGGGGATTGCCCGGAGACACCCGAGCAATCCCCAGACGGGGGGGGACCCGTGCAGGCACACACAGCTGGCCAGCTGTGTGCGCAGGTCCCCAAGGGCATTTGAAGACGGGCTGGTGCTCGCCTTCTCCTGCCCGACCATCTGCCATAATGTTACGGGAGGACACAATGGACACCAGCAGTGTCCATTGGATCCCCCCCACCCTCAGCACCTCCAAAACCTCAACGAGCAGGGGACCAGGGACCCCCAGGCCTCCCTGTTCCCCTGAACTCCACCTTAACCCCCGACGACAGCTGATGAGACATGCATGGAGGGCTACAAGCCCCGCCCCAGCCGCCGGAGGGAACCTCAACAACGAGCAGGGGACCAGGGGCCTCCCCCTAGGCCTCCCTGTTCCCCTGAACTCCACCTCAACAAACGTCAAACCCCCGACGACAGCTGGCGAGGACGAGCATGGAGGGCTACAAGTCCCGCTCCAGCCGCCGGGGGTACCATCAACAGTGTGCGCTCCGCCACGAGCTCCGCTGAACAGAGTCCGCTCGGAGCACACGGGTGTGGGCCTTCTTGGTCCCCAATAACAATCCCATGGGACGAGGAAAGGCTGGTGAGAACCACCGGCCCCCCGCGACCCCATCGGATTGTCGAGGGTAAGCTCCCCCACCACGACAAGGTCATGGTCCACCTAGGGGGGGCCTAATTAATTGACCTAATATTGTAAACTCGAGTGACTTTGTTAGAATTACGTTTTAACTAACTAAACTAAGTAACTACTTTAGTTACTTACAAAACTACTCATCAGATCATCATGAAATTTTTGCATACACATTGTCAGGGATACAGAAAAGGAAATAGGGTACCTTTCATCCAGATATTAAGTACTGTTCTCGCGGCATCATCTAAAAATAATAATAAAAATCAACGCCTGACAAAAATATATGAGCGATAATCCTATTTACTCATATTATAAATGCGAAAGTTGGTTAAAATGCATAAATGTTTATTACTTTTTCACTCAGAAAAAGATTCGGATTCAGATAAAATTTGGTTCACAGCAATAAGGATGAGAGATATTTTCTCAGTTTTCTTTTAATTTGTCAACGCGGACGAAGTCACGTTAAAAAATTTTTAAAACCCATAATATGATAAATCAACAATAAAAATATATATTATGTTTCTTACCACTATTGGAAGGATTCAACAACATGTAACAGCAAATAGTCTTGGTCTGATGAACCTGTCCGATTAATATGTTTGTTGTTCGCTGTGTCCAAAAGTAAAGGAAAACCCAACATATCATCACCCACGTCGCAGCAACTCCAATCCTTAATATATTTAGACCCTATGGAGAAAAAAAGATGTATTGTACACCGAATGCAGTCTTATAAAAGAACTGGAGACACGTTCAACACCAGTTGTGCTGGTAACCTGCAAACTGCGCAGTCATAAACGTGACAATCAATCAGGATACAGTTACCAAACACCAACAGATAATCCTGAAATTGCACCACATATTATATGCTGTTGTGCCCAGTAGGTAAGCCAGTAAAAGAGGGCAGAAACTCTTTCCAATTTTCACATTTAATTCTTAACCCTATTAATATCTACAACTAACCCTCTGGAACCACAAACAATCAAGTTAATCATCAGTCTGTCAGCCACTTTAATCACAAACTACCTGTTACCCGCGACTTCGCCCGCGTAACTTTGTAAATTATATACTAAAACTTTCCTTGAGAACCACTCTATCCATTGGTGAAAACAGCATGAAAATCGGTGCAGTAGTTTTTGAGGTTATCGCGAACAGACAGACGCGGCGGAGGACTTTGTGTTATAATATGGAACGAAGAGAGAGAAAGACAAGTGACAACTACTGCGTATTCAACAATTAACTATCTAAATTGTGTCAGCAATACGAGTATTTAATTTAATTCTTTAATTCACTTTTTTTTTAAATAGAATAAATAAAAAAAAAAACTTTAAAACTGACATTGTACCATAAAACTGTTTGGATTATTTTTATTACATGTAAGCTTATATGTCATTCAAGAATTTAATTTACGTAACATAAGTAATGTACGTATCTAATTAATAAAAATCCAAGTGATGGTTCATTATATATATATAATAAGCAAGTCCTATTGAACACAGATTTCCTTCAATCCTTAACAATGTCCTCAGGTAAGCTATTGACAGAGTACGACATAAACCTAAAATTATTTCAAACTAGCTGGTGCCCGCGACTTCGTCCGCGTTGAACGATGAAAGGTACCCTATGTCCTTCCTGGTGTCCCAGACAACGTATATGCAAAATTTCATGGTGATCGGCTAAGTAGTTTTTGCGTGAAAGAGAAAAACATCCATACAAACTTTCGCATTTATAATATTAGTACGGATGTAAGAAGTAAAGTCCTTGCGGATGTTAAGAATGCAAGCACCGTTTCTTAGAATCGAAAATTTTTACTTATACCTACTTACCTCAAATTTAAACATGGTGATTTGTATTTGGACTGTTGCAAATGTAACACATGTGATGCTCGTAACAGATAACAGTATCTGAAATAAACACTTCAAATAATTTTAAAAATATTTATACACAAGTTTATAAAAGTGATCACCCACCTCAAACTTTAATTTAATAAATTAATCAGCTAACAATCACATCAACCGTCTCGAGCTTTAGAATCCACACAGTGGATTGTTGGTTAAACTAGTACACCTAGATTTTTATCTTAATATAACAATCTTTTAACAGGACCAAAATATTTGCCTATTTTGAAAATTTCATTACCATGGTTGATATATAGCTTAGAGTGTACCTACATTGATGGCGTTCTGTAAGGCAGTGGTTACTATTGGTATTTAAGAAAAATACTGGACATTTATAATCAAAATCAATCAGAGATTGTGTCACTGTGACTAAACCTGTGTCACTGTGTCCATGTGAAAGTGATTTCACTATGGCTGTTGAACTGATATTTTTTATATGGTAGACTTTATCTCCTATGTTTTAATAGTAAATTTATAATTTGCCTTATAATTTGCCCTATAATCAAAACTCCTGTCCTATAGCAGTAATATTAATGGATTTTTAATCTTCCATAAGCTTTTAGTTTTGACGAATTTTTAGCCCAAATGTTAACACAGCCCAAAATTTATAAATAATTTTGCTTACCACAAATCTGCAGTTATTTTCAATTTCTTGTAACAGATCAAATATAATTGTGAAAGCTTCTGGGATCGCATTATGTTTTGTACTCTCTCCAAAGTTCACAACCATCTTGCAGTATTCTGTCAATGGTCCCCAATTTTTCTCCGATAAAATATTTGCTAGATATTTCTCGTCAATATCTGCCAGTTTCATTAAAATCAAGTTCAAATAACGCACTCTCTGAGCCAGAAATGGTCCATATTGCATCATAAACACAATTTCATAGAATATTGAATATAATCCCACGAAATAAACTTCTAAAGCTAACGCAAGTAACATTGAATATTTTGTTAAAATAGCTATGAAAACGACGATAATCAGTTCAATTAGTGCAGTCATTGTAACCAAAAATGCGTAAATTCTTTCCTGAATATTCCTCATAAATTTTGTTTCTTTAAAATTCAAAAATGTATCAATCTTAATAAAAAGATCTATTATATTTAAACTGCTGCGATTGTTCATAACTGCATAGTTAATCAAGAAGCAGTTGTATACGACAGCTAAACCTATTATAACTATTATTTCAGTGGTTAGTAATGTTTTTTCTAACACTGCTGCAATGTAGAGGATGTATATCGTACTTAAATTGAAGACAAAGGTAAGAAAAATGTTGTACATCGAAGCGCATTTTGTCTTTTCTTTAAATTGTTCATTCTTTAAATCTAGTCTCCAATAACCAAACATTTTCAGTGGAAAATAGTGTATTTTATTATATCGTCTTTTATATTCCAATGTTAGTGGTCTTTCTTCAGGGAAAATCATTTTATGACATTCTCAAACTCAATTGAAAATGTCAAGGAAAAGTAGAATAAGAAAATAAATAAGGAGAGATTTATCTCCAGAACCACAACACCTATTTGAAAAATTCTTTCACCATTATGAAGGTGATTTCTGACATTGAGATTAGTTACTTGTAATCATGAATAATGTATATTAAGTTCCCGCATCGTAGTTGTTTAATGTAAAACACTTTTGACTTTCACATGGCACTTATTTGGAGAATTTACCATTGAACACGTTAATGCGCTAATTTTTCTTTTAAAAGTATATAAAAAAATTGTGAAAATATTCAATTATTAATAACGTTTCAGGCCTGTCTCAAATACAAAGAGAAATGAAAATGTTACCTAATAGGAAATCAAGATATTAATATAATGTAAGGTGCAGTTCACATAACGCAACATATAAATTTTTTCTTTTGACATGAAAAAAAAGTATGTTTTTTATCAATATGAACATCGATGTTATATTTTTATTTGTAAAATCACAATGATTGCTAGCTACTTTTACATTTTGTGATACTTTTTTTTTGTCGAGGAGAAATCGTCTTATTGATTCCCTACCGCTGGCTAGGCGGTAGGGGTATGTGGGACTCGACCAGCGTACTTCGCGTGCGCACGTGCAGGCAGAACTGGCCCCTACCCACTAAAACTCCCCGGTGTCTCCTTGCCCTTGAGTGGACGGGCTCTGCCGAGGCAACTGCTCCGACCCACCCTCCTCGGGCGGCCTAGCCATTGCTGGCTACGTTGACGCCAACGAGGGGGATTGCCCGAAGACCCCCGTGCAGGCACACACAGCTAGCCAGCTGTGTGCGCAGGTCCCCAAGGGCATTTGAAGACGGGCTAGTGCCCGCCTTCTCCTGCCCGACCATCTGAAATGATGTTAAGGGAGGACTCAATGGACACCAATAGTGTCCATTGGCTCCCCCCCGACCCTCAACGAGCAGGGGACCAGGGGCCACCCCCCCAGGCCTCCCTGTTCCCCTGAACTCCACTAACCCCCGACGACAGCTGACGAGACATGCATGGAGGGCTACAAGTCCCGCCCCAGCCGCCGGGGGTACCATCAACAATGTGCGCTCCGCCACGAGCTCCGCTGAACGGAGCCCGCTCGGAGCATACGGGTGTGGGCCTTCTTGGTCCCCAACAACAATCCCATGGGACGAGGAAAGGCCGGTGAGACCCACCGGCCCCCCGCGACCCCATCGGATTGTCGAGGGTATGCCCCCCCACGATACTAGCTATTTTGTGATACTAGCTTTAATAAACAAAAACAAATTTGTTTTCCCAAAAGACTTAATTATCATTGAATTTACATAATTGAAAGCCATTTATGATGATTAGTTTATAAAATTGCTTCAATGATACGAAACCCTTTGAGAATAATTATGTTAATGGATAATAAAAAAATATAATATTTATTCTGATTCAATAACTTGATAAACATTGTTTTTATTATGAAACGAAATATTTGACGAGCTCGTTGGACGAGTGGTAAGGGTGCTTGTCGAACGTCTCATTGGCCCTGGGTTCGATTCCTAGTGGTGTCAACATTTGCAAATAAACTTTTCAAAGTTGGCTCTGGTCTTAGCAAGCAGTGGCAGGGCACATCGGCAGTAACTGCCAATTTACAGAATAAACAGTTTCCACTATACCACCCCCAGAGCCCATTATACCACCCTTCCCTATCCCTTATTTGTAATCCTACCGATAAATAAATATTTTGATTTTGACTGAGGTCGACAGCACACTTGCAACACCTGTGGCGTGGCTTGTATTAATAGGCGACGGTAGCCATATACCATCAAGTAGACCGTCAGCTCGTTTGATGACCTATAATTACATTAAAAGGCCTTATTCATTACCTACGATACAGAAGTAATGTTCACATATTTTCTATATCATCATCAATACTAATAATAAATCTGTAAGTGTAGGTATTGTATGTATGTATGTTCCTCCATAACTCTTAAACGAATTAACTGATTTTCATGAAACTTGGTAGATAAACATTTAGACGTACAGGACACAGGATAGGCTACTTTTTTCTTTTTCAACGCGGACGAAGTCGCGGGCGCCAGCTAGTATATAAATAGTTATATGCCCACCAGCGCGCCGGACCACCGTGAATGTGCAAGCGTATTACCGACTTGGAATACCACAATGGTACAGTCGGCCGCAAAAGTCTACTAACACATTCAAAAGTGCAAAAAAAAAAAAGTAATCTATGTATTATATCAACTGTCTGGTATCCATAATACAAGCATTACTTGCTTACTTTGGAACTAGATGGTGCTGTGTGGAATGTGTGAAGATATTTATTATTATTATTATTATTATTATTATTATTATTATTACTGAACACTCAACGCGTCATAAGTCGTTATCACGACTAGAAAACAAAATCAACTTCACGTACAAACTATCGTAACAAGCTTCAGTAAGTAAGTAAGTAAGTTGAGTGTTCAGTGGTTTTGCACTTTTGAATGTGTTAATCGACTTATGCGGCCGACTGTACAAGGTATTGATAAGCATTTGCTGATGCTATGTCTACATAAAATTAACCGTCTTTTTAATATGACTTATTATAACTACTTCGCTGCTATTATAAGTGAATGAGAACTATAATCAATACTAATAATAAATCTGTAAGGGTTGGTCATGGAGTAAGTTACTTGGTTTTCAGAGATATCGTGTTTATAGGCTCTATACATGATACTGAAACTAAATTGACCATTTTTAGAATTTTTTTCTGTATGTATGTATGTTCCACCATAACTCTTAAACGAATGAATTGATTTTCATGAAACTTGGTAGATAAACATTAAGACGTACGGGACACAGGATAGGCTACTTTTTTCTTTTTCAACGCCGACGAAGTCGCGGGCGCCAGGTAGTAAATAATTAAAGATACATTTTATCAAATTTGTATTTTTTAAAGACTTAAGACCAAGTGATACGCGCCAAATTAACTATATATTTGTCACCCTGTCTGTCGACCTTGTTAAGGTTAAAAAAATGGAAATCTGCTGTTTTAATTTTAAATTAAAAAAAAATGGCAAACATGCTCTTCCCTGTGGCTATTTCCGTTGTATGCAATCAGGCGCTACGAAAAGTTATGTTATAAGTAAGATACTGACAAGCATCATACAAGCTAACTACTTACCTGCATGTTAGTATTATGCTAAGGTCGACAGACAAGCTGGCGATCCACTTAATGGTAGGAGGCTCCGTCGCCTATAACACAAGCAATGTCGTTACTCACTCACCGAAAAACACTACCTGTGAAAATAAGCAGTCCTACTTTTACCCCTTTAGGGATATCTTGTAGATCTATTCAGCCCCTCTAGTATATAAAAAAAGAAAATAAAATTTATTTATTTTTTGAAAAAAAAAAAAAAAAATTGTCGATTTGATACAGCTGTTCTCGAGTTTTATGATTAGCAACATATTTAACTGCATTTTTATGTATTTAGATTAATATTATTATTACAAATGTTATTATATGTGCTAAAATGATAAAAATATACTCGCACATAATAATAACCATTACTATCACATATATTATTTTGATGAGCTCGTTGGCTTTAGCGCTCCCATTCAGGGGTCGCGGGATCGATTCCTGGCAGGGCCAAGGGAACCTAGACTAGTTGACTCTAGTCTCGGTGTACAGGGTTTCGCCCTTTGTCCGTTGTATGTTAATCTATTACAAAAGCTAAATAGTGCTTATTTTGCATATAAATGGTGTGTTCAGTCTTGGCGATGTTTATTATAATTTTTCATTAGTGGAACAAAATATAACAAACGATGAAATAAAAACAACAAACAATGTTTAATCATGATATATTGCTTATCAATACGGAATAACAAAGAGTCTAAAAATTACATTTGACAATGTATTTGAAATGCTAGTAAATGCAACAGATAGGTTTAACAAAGACAATGCGCTATCACTTCAACATTACACTAAGTTTCACTGTTACCGATTCTTCACGGATGCGATAAGCCAATATAAAATCAGATCTACAAAAAACATATTTATTGAGAAAATTACAACAATTTACCTTTAAAAAATCTCATATAAACTAATTAGGTACTAAAAATTTAAAGTAATTTATAATTTCTTTCTACTATTTCTAAATTTAGACATTTATATTTACAATATATAATTTCGGACGACAGCTTCGCTATGAAAGCGCAAGGCATCAGTTTGAGCATCATAATTATATATTTTTTTCCTATATCAATAACTGGGAAGCGCTCAGACAAGATTATCTTGATCGCCGCAACGAACAAGTAACATTTATAAAACAATCGACACATTTAAATAATTCATTTATACAATAGAGAATCCTCATTCACTCACAGCACATAACTATAGTGTATCCAATCAATACTATAATTTAAATACCATAAATATATCTAGAAATGCATTTTATCATGGTACGACATCTTCGCCCACTCGGGCACTGATGATCAAATTAAAAAATTTTGACATCAACCTTAAGTACATACAAAAATAACAATTTTAAGAGCAATTTACAAGCATACCTTGTGACATATTTTGTGTTGTTGGTTTGGGGTACAATTAGGAGCTAGTATCACTAATAAACGTTGAAGATATTTCCTAACGTGGAATCGTAAAGAAGTTTTTCTTTAATGAAACGGACAATAAGTGTCATCCGTATCATCATAGTTTTTGTTTCATTTCAAGACAGGCATCTATAAACATAGCACCAATCCTCCAAATCACACCTCGGCTCAGCTGTTTTGAAATGAAACTTAGAGAATCAACACATTGACGTGTAGAAATCTAACATTTAAATCTATTTCTAGACTATCTTAATACCTAACTTATATAATAATCCCGTACCGACACCAAAAATTGCACATTATACCCGATACTTTGCAGTTTTTCATATTTGCAGTCATGCCTAAAATCTAGGCTGAATTAATAACTTTTTTTTTGGAAAAGAAAGCTAATACAATAGCTTCCTGCATAAGAAAAACTTCATTAAAGTATACTTATTAAACGAGGAATGTATTATACATTTATTTTGGAAGACTACTCGTTAAGACACTGGGATACATGAAATCATAAAAGTATTGAATTTATACAATAAAAAGGGACGGAATCAATTTATAATTTTAAGTACACTGTCTTTCTTGTTATAATAACACAAAGTGGAAAATAATAGTTTGGTCCTTAAGTTACAGCCAAATAAGAGTTAGAATCGCGTAATTCTGCTTTTTCAACCTATATTGACTTAGTATACTTACGAACAGTATAACAAACAGATAATGCTCGTGTTCCAAAACTATTACATTTATTTACTCTGAGACATGCGACATTTTTATGTAAGTAAGTTGCTTGTGATTGAAAATAAACATTAATATTGAAACTCTATACTTTGAGGGATTAACTGAGAGGGTCAATGTGGCCGTATTTGAAATACACTAAAACAAAAATAGTTGAATAGTAATATGCGTGATTCTAAATGGATTTGGCTTTACATAGTTATTCCAGAATGCATTACATTTCTAGTTTTACAAGTCTATACTTGAGTGGATGATTTTGATATTCATCGATAGTTTTAGTAGAGTTATTGTCTTTATATCTAATTGTGAACCGGCATTGGAAGTTGCCCCAATAACTGGTTCGCAAAAGTTGCATTTGTAAATTTGAAATGTCTCTTATCGTAGAATTTGAGCAGTGCTGGTGAGTAGGGGTGCTGCTTCTTCAGGTGCATGTAATGTTCCTCCGGTTCCGATGTGGTGTGGCCGCACTCTTCACAGACGTACATCTGAAATGTAGATTATATTTATTAAATAATACATTTTGTTACACAGTATCTAACTAATGATATCATCATTAGTTATTTACTTTCTTTCCCATATGCATGCATTTTTATACAGTACTAGCTGCGCCCGCGACTTCGTCCGTGTTGAAAAAGCCTTGAAGTAGCCTATCCTGTGGTCCTGTACGTCTAAATGTTTATCTACCAAGTTTCATGAAAATCAGTTAATTCGTTTAAAAGTTATGGAGGAACATAAATACATACAATACCTACACTTACAGATTTATTATTAGTATTGATTTATAATAAAGGCTTTTGGAATTGATTTAGTTAATATAACTATTTTAATCTGCCACTATACAAAATCTTACAGACAAATCTGTAATCTAAACTTCACCACCACCTCACAGAAGCCTACTGTGAAATAATAACATATTATGGTGTGGTAATTCTGTATGCCAGGGATTGCAGAGCCTCCATTACTGCTCTTTTTCTTTTCCGCTATCTCATCAAGATTAAGATCACCTATCATTAATTGGACAGTCGACTGCCTGTCGACCATTAATAAATTGAACCGGTACACATAATACAATTGAAATTTGCATTAATATATTGTGTTCCAACTGAGTTTTCATTTCAATCCGCTGTAAAGAACTGAGTATTTATTTACAGTGGACTAAAATAATAATATTAGTACTCGTAATTTTAGTCCACATTATTAATGCTTTTTTGTTTAATTTAATGATTCAATAATAATTATAACCTAACTGCTATTTAACAATATTTTAAGATGCACCTTATCACTGTTTATTTTATTATTTCCTATAAGTAAATTCAATGAAACTTTCGAATCAATTATTATTAGTTAATAATATCATTGTAATACACAAAAGCCTTTTAATATAAATGTTTCTGCTTATACCATAATTATAAATTAAATATAATATTGTCATTTTTTTAAAGTAATATTTTTTATTTATTATGGACTTTATTATTTAAAAAAAATGTTCACCTTAGTTCTTCGTTCTTTATAGGCATACGTATGCTGGACTCCGTGGACTTTTAAGCAGTGCGATTCTAATGAGCATCTTTGGGTAAACGATTTCTCACAAAGATTGCATTTGTAGGGTCTGACTCCAGTATGCGTCCGGGTGTGGCGCTTTAAGTCAAATGTATCGTTGAAACCTTTCCCGCAGAAAGTGCAGAGATACCGCTTCACATCTGAATGACATTTCATATGTCGGTTCAAGAGCCTCTGTAAACTAAAGTTCTTGGAGCAGATTCTACAAACGAACTTTGTAGGATCATCTTCGCTAACTAGAACTTGTTTATTTTTCTCTTCGTCTCTTTGTCTTGCATTCGCTTCCGTAGCTAGAGGGTTCTTAACGCCGTGACCACCATTAATGAATTCTAGAGGCAACTCCGCAGGCAAACCCAACTGTAAATAAGCAATCACAGAATTTTGTATTGTTTATACATGTATAAAATACTTATAAAATAAGCATACGAAGGCTACAAATTCTTGCATATCTTTGTAAGAAATGTATAGCATAAGGCTGAGCCAAATCAAAATGGTTATAATTAGTTATATTTTGCAATAAGTTAAAGCATAACTTGATTCAGGCTCCGCATTACTTAGTAATGATTTATCTTTGTTAAACTTTGATGTCGATATGGTACTCAAGAATGTTACTTTTAACCAAATAACTTTTTATAATTGCAATAATACTCAAGAAATTTAATAACTTTTGCTCACGATTACACGGAAGGTTTTGTATTTTGTATTTTTTTTAAGTATCAGTGGTAGCAAAAGTAATTGATTTTCGATGAGTAAAATTACATTCATGAAGTAGTTGTGATGACTTCAAGAAACATTCTTTGTAAAAACGACATTAAAGGGAGAAGAAACAAAGCTTCGCCTTAAAATCAAACAATGCTTACCCTTTGATGCAAGATTTGTATTTTGCCATCGCTGCTTGAATTTTTCTTGACACTTACGGCTACTGCTGGACTAAGGGATGAGTTTTCGATGTGACTGCTTCCATCCAACGAGTTATTCCCGCCCGGTGAAGGCAATGATACGCCTGTTGGTGAGTCCAATTCCAAGGAGTGATTACTGAATGGGAAACCAGGTGACAGTATTTGCTGCCTCTGTTGAAGCTGAACATGTATTTGCAATTGCTGCATTTGACCCTCATTGTGTTGCAAAAGTGCCGGGTTAAGTTGCATCAGTAAATCAGACCTCTCTTTACCAAAATTGTAGGAAGAACTTTGTTCTTGGCTGGCAAATGCCAAATAATTAGCTTTTTCGTAATACTGTCGACTTATGTTTACTTGTTCTGCTAATGATTCTATATCAAGAGGGTTATGAACAGAGTCCGGAGTAATCGATGACGTTTCTCTCAGTTCTGAGTCAGTTATTGACTCCACGTGATTATTTAATAAACTTGCAAAGTCTTCCGTCGAGTCAGACAAATTCCCTAGAATCCCTTCATTAGCTCCGGAGAATGTTAGGGTGGTAGAAAACTGGTAGCTGTCTATTACGTTTTCACCCATATCGACAACCATTGAGTCTTCAAAATTATTTTCGTAGTTCCCTATAGAACCTAGATTTTCTAACTTATTTTCATAGTCGATTTCTTCATCTTTAAGAGCAATGCCATATTGTGCATTTTGCATTAAAGAATACTGTTTATTTTGGTCTGAGAAATTTGTTGCATTCTCATTATTTTCACAATCAACATTAAACCCATTAATCATGTTGAATTCATTTGAAAAATTACCATTGGCATTAAAAGAATTTTGCCCTCCTTTAGTCGATGGACCCAAAGTTTCATAAAACGGAGGCAAACTTCCTGTAGGAGGACTATTAGGTCCATAATTTGACCGTCCATCACGACCATTGCCACCGCTACCGGAGCCACCTCCCATGGCTCCTCCGCCACCAGAAGACGGGGCAGTGCTTCCGCTACCTGAACTGAAGCTTGAAGATCCACTGCCATTCTGTGAGCCTGATCCAGAACCATTACCGCTAGTTGAACGCCCATGTCCGGCAGCAGCGTTAATTATGCCGGGAATTTTATTAGCTGGACGATTACGTAAAACTAAAATAGGCCTAGCCAAAATACCGTTAGCTATTTTGGAACTGCTTGTACGTCTTTGCTCTCGTATTTTCTTTTCAGTTTCTTCGTCTTCAGATTCGCCACGTTTCTTGGCGATAACATAATCGATGGGTTGATCTTGGACAGGTTCCTGTGTGGGTAATGTCGCTGGAATGGTCACATCTTCTTTTTTGTTATCGCGAAATTGTGACTGTGAAGGTGTTCTCTGAATAACTGAAACTTTTTGACATGTGACATTATTATCAATACCAGGAGAAGGTGCCGACTCTGGAGATGGAGAGTTCCTAGTGGGAAGTAATACAGGGTTATTTTCTATGAGATCTTTTTCTTCTTTTATTAGTGGTTTGTCTTCGGATTTTTGTTTTTCTTCTAATACTAATGGAATATATTGTTTTCTCTCTGCTTGTGTAAGGACGTGACCTCGATGGCTTCCGTATGGAACGTCACCTCCGAGGATAGAAGATATGAATCTTCTGGGTTCTTTTGCATTGCCGACTTCATTTCTTTCTCCGAATACATCGCGATCTGAAATATGAAAATAATATTATTTGATAAATTATAAAAGCCTTTTTGGGAAACAGATGATAAAGATTCTATTCTATGTAGATTACGTAGGTTTACTTCAACACAAATTATTGATAGAATGACTACTTGTTCTTGGTTTATTGCTAACGTATTCGAGCAGCGTCTGAGGCTTGAGGCCTCGTTGACGTCACTGGTATGTGCCTCCATAACGGTATTACTCGCCTCCGCACACACACCCACATTAATGTAGTTGTGTGCGTAAGCGTGTCGCATTATTATAATTGGCGTGCCAGCGGACACAGTGACAAATTCAATCTCGACCCAAATCTGCTGCCATTGACGCCATTTCAGCTATTCAGTCAATGTTCAATATTTCCTGTGTACAATGCTTTTTAAAAAATTACAATTTCAGTAGCAATTTTGGACCATAAAATAATATAAATGAAATGGAAAAAAAAAATCATGAATAGAACAGTGATCACAGGATCACAAAAATAATCATGCTTATGTGTAGGTATTATGGAAGTCTTGATTAATCTGTAATTCAATGGAACGCAGAAACCAAATTTACTGTACTTATGTTGCTTGGCTTACTTGTCTCATAAATGGCAGATGGATATTTAGAGACATTAATTAAATTGTGTTCATAAAATATATTTTTTAATTCACACTCCTAAAAAATACATAGTCAAAATTTTGACTATGTTTTAATTTAGTTAAAAAGTGTGTTAGTGAAAGTCTCAAGGTTGTTTCAAACAAGTTCCTTTGCCCTTTCTCGGCTTTTGTTAGGGACCGAAGGACGCTGCCTGCATTGTTGGGGCTCGTTTTTGTGCGGTGCCCGTAATTGTATGCGTCTGAGCAGCCAGGCGTGACGATGCGATCTCAAATTTGGAATTTTTTCCATACAGCACCACCGTATTGTTTTTTTCCCAAAGATTTTTTTTAGATACGTTTCGAAGGAAACAGCTTCATTTTTATTTCTATTTATTTGCCGTTTGCAAAGTACAATATTTAAAGCTATAGTTTCTCAAGCCTTTTAAGAAAGAGCGAATTTTTACTCATATCCATCAACTAGGTACTGACAATAGGAAATAAAGATAGGAAATAAGTTTTCAGTATTTAAGTAAATAATGAAACGTTTTAAATGTTTATGCACGTAAAGTTGATGACTTGTTCATTGTTCCTCAATTACTAATGGCTGAAGGTTGGGTTCGTTGGTAATCCTTGAACTGGATCGGTTGCACAATTATTATTACCCTCATTTATATAAAAAAAACCTGATTTATTTTCTGATTGAATTAGCATGTAAATACATTTTTTGTCTTATTACTTATATTCAAAAAAGATTTTGTTCCAAGTTAAAAAAAAATGTTTTTAGAATTGTTGTCTGTTTGTACACGCTAAACTCAGAAACGCATTAACCAATTGAATGCGATTTTCACTGATGTATTGATGATTACCTTATTAATGTATTGGATACTTTTTATACTTTAAAAATGTTAGGTTCCTGTGGGATTATAAAAAAAAAAAACAACTACAGCGCCTATAAAGTCGCAGGTACAGCTAGTAGATAATAAAAATAATAATAAAATTGGACAAAAAAATTAAACGATCTGTAGCCATTAAATAGTCCTTTAACTTTTACCTTAAAAATGAAGTAGATAAATTATAACGAAAAAGCAGGTTTACCTACTAAAATAAAAAGCGCCTGCAAATATTGTAATAATTCTCGATTCCAAGCAGGTGAAGAGTCTTCTAAAGATGCTCCAAAGTGCTCAAAAGGGATTTTACTATCGTAATTTTACTAAACCGCGTTTTAATCCTAACCGTACACGACTCAGTAATTTACAGGTATTTTGTTGCTATCCATACCCACTGCATGGATACGATTTTCTCAAGCCCTTGTAATTAATAACCCTGTATTTGCCCAGCGAACGTGTCTTGTACCAGAGCTTCCTTTAAAGATAAGCATTGTAAGCTGCTCCATTGTCTTACAAAGGTCACTTAGCGTATTCATGTTATATAATTAACATAACATCTATATATCGAAGAGATGGATAACCAAAAATATGATAAAACTTTATACCACATTATGATATTCTATTATAATTTTATATTGACTGGTGTTCCCCACATTATGTTTAGTTACTTAGGAAACTTATTACTTTATTTAGGAAACTAAAATTTCAATCATTTCATACTACGAGTATCGTTAAAGTGACAAATGAACTCTAAAATAAGTACACATACTTATATAACTTACGCTTGAAAAAAATATTAAAATTTGAATGGAATAAAATAACCCGCATCATTTAATGTATCATAATAATAATAATATATTAGTAGTTGATATTTTGAATGAAATTTAAATTAAAAGAAAAATAACTTGTCTAGATAAATATATTTATAACTAGATCAACATGCAACTGCTTCGGCTGAGTGCCTATGTCAATAATGTACATTAAAAATTGGGAAGAATTTTTTTTGTTTACATAATTTTTCCGGAGATTACCGTTCATAATATAAAAACAAAATCCCCTCCCTCTCTCTTTTTATATAATGCAGTATATTTGATGTCCTTAAAGCAATGCCGATTAATTGCCGATATCTAAAGGAAAATACCCGTCGATCCTTTTTTGCTCACCGAGTTGTATCTGACATTTAAAAACCAGACTAGATAAGTCGTTAATATTCTTTGAATCGCACATGATTGTTGTCGATGCCAGCGGGAATCCTAATGAGAGAATCGTCCATGAAAGAGTTGAATTATTGTACATACATACTCAACACCTTTGTAACCGCTCGATTAACTGCTCAATATGAGCATGTTTAATACTGCTATAACCAAATGATATTTCACTGTGACCTAAATGAAGTAAACTAAAAAAAATCATGAAAGTCTATAATACAGTATGAAATTTAATGTTGCCAATGAAGTTAAGCATAAAAAATAAGGATTTTTTGCTCTATAATATTAATCATAATATTTTACACTAGCTGTTCCAGTATCCATGTAGTTATGATGTTATGATAATCTTGGATTCATAGTCATATTATGTACTTATTAAAGATATTTTAAATAATTTTTATCTATTTCTACCACCTGCAAGACTTTATTATTTAAACTAACCTTTAAAATTTACTCTTTGTATTTTGTATGTATAATTATCACCTAGTTCCATTTAAAAAGTACGCCATTTTTATTCTAAAACGGTAAGTCAAGGCCCCGTAATTACCATGTCCATATCTATTCAGTTACTCGTTGTTTCCTGTCGAGGAACTGTGCGAGCAACCTTGAATGCGAACACTCATTATTTGGCCATTAAAGCCAACCTTCCTCGCGTTTTGGCAATAATTAGTGAATCTCAAGCCGTGAGTAATGAGTCCGATATTTGTTTCCTTATTAATTCACCTTTGCTCTTATGTATACCTACACTTCTTTCTATAAAAAGTATTTCATCCATTTCCATTTTAGACACTTCCGTGATATTTCTGTTTTCATCATTGCCTTTGTCACTTCTCTCAGATCATTTGCGATTATCTCTGAACTCTGTTGTATTTTAATTTGAATATTGTTTTATAGCTGATTGTTTTGTGTTTATTGTACCTGTATCTTTACGAATCTTTGTGGTTCGTTTTGCTTTTGTATTTCCTTTGCTAATGTCTGAGTCAAGATCGTTACTTCAAGGTGAACTACTTATTCGTCTATCTATAATTTCTAATTTCTTGGAAGCGGAGTGTTCTCTTAATTAAATTCATTATTCGAATTGTCTAGAGTTCAGGACGAATCTATATTTTCATAAATAACCGTTTTTATATTACTATTTTCCTGATTTTTTTATCACCTATAGTTTAAAATAAATAGTATAAATATTTCAATACTATAATAAAAATATTATAGTATTAAAATATTTGTTTTTTCTTCACAAAAGGTTTATATTAGTTTAAAGGGCAATATAAATTTAATATAATTTAATGACATATATTGTCATATTTTATTAGAAGTACCTAACTATTTAAACGTTGACCTTAGTGTGAGAATGATGCCTGCTTTGGATTCTAAAGAACATCAGACTGATAAAGACTTAGATATAAGTAAAAAGAAAACAATCATCATAATATTTATTATTTTGTACTATTTAATAAAATTAATGTGTTATTAGATCTGATATAGCAATGTCAAATTTTGCACATTATTGATTACTGTGTGAGCGATAACTTCTTTATTATTCAATTTGGGCGCCAATCAAGACTTTAATAAGTTGAACTCACACTGCTGTTCGCACAATTGTTTCGGCGCTGTAAGGTGTTCGTGTTCCTAGTAATTATCGACACATTAATCATTAGAAAAATACTATTCTAAAACTCGAAAATGATTAATTATATCCTGTCCACTTTAAACTGTTACAATGTTACAATTAAGTACGCAATTCGGTCATGCACAAACCTTCGCTTATGTCACGTTTTCTGTTGCTCGTGTTTGGTAATTGATTACTAATTTTGTTTTAAAAAAGCTGTTTATATTTTCGCTTCCTATAAATACCTAAGTATAAACAAAGAGTTCTTAGTGTTACAAAGTTCGTTTGTTCCTTGTGGAATACAAAGTGTATAAATGAGTGCATTGTCTACACATGTTACGCATAGAGACATGACAAGGTGCCGGCGGTATTACTGGCCGCGGGCATAAATAAAAACTAGCTCCGGACGGCGTTCGGACTAGCATGTCCTTGCGGTGGGGGTTATCGGACGCTGTTAGCATTTAAAGCATTAAATAAAACGTAAAACAGCTATGAAGAACCGCTCCGCCCGGAGAGCACATAAAATTCCGTTGAAGCCTTTTTTCCATAAACATAAGTACCGATAGCACACGGTACATCGATCGGGAGCGCGTGCGCTCAGTCGCCGCTAAGGATCGGTTAAAAGGTTGTCTCGAAGGACATTTTTTGTTTTGAATTATTTATCGTGGGTTCGGCCGCACATGGGGACCGTTTTAACCACATGTGACTAACTTAACTAACTACTTATACATATTTGAAACACGTGCATTATTTTGCAGACATTCGCAGACGAAGACTGCACATTATGTAACTAATAGATTTGCTCTGGACGCCTTTACAGTTAAGAGCAAGTGGAAAATTACTGATGTTCTTTTAACGTAATGTGAGTGAATACATACAAATGTGTCTGACATTGAAAGAGACCAAAGTGTCTTTGAAACATGCAACAGCGTCGATCGACGTGCAACAGTGATGATTGTTTAAGTAAAATTCCTCAGCATTCCGCATTCGTTGTCTAACTATGAATTCAATTCAATAAATCCCTTCCTACGCCCGAAACGCCTACAAAGCGTAATTGCTACAGCCTTCCGGATATATTAAACGCGTCGTACATTATTCTGTCCATAAAAAAGAGCCATGTCTAATATTTGGTCTCTAAAAAGAACGGTCGCAAAAACTGTTCAACGCTTTATTATTATTTTGATCATGCCGTGAATCACAGCCAGATTTGGCAAGGGTTAATGACCCAAATATGTTTAGCGAAGTGTTCAAGGCTAGTCGACCAATTTGGCTAGCTAATAGAAAAAAATCCGGAATCTGTGAAGGCGTTCGATTGTTTTGTCAATTCTGTATCTCGTTAGAGGAAACTTGAATTTTATTACGCGTTTATCCGTTAAGTAGATTACCGTTATTTAAAATTTGAACAATTCAAAGGGATAGACCCTTGGATTAAGTAAAAATTACAATTGGTCTTCGATGATCATGTCATCATCATCACCATCTTAACTGTAGGACATCCACTGCTGGGCATAAGTAGGCCTCCAAGATAATTTTCTAAAAGGATCAGTAAGAAGCAGTGTGTCTACCTATACTTATTGGATTAAAATGAATCTATGAGCATGCAAATGCAGCACACAGAACCATTTATTCAATTAAACCGTCGTCAGCGTAGATTGTCGTCAAATGTTCGTGGGCGGTCTCTTTAAGGTTGCAGTAAATTGCTCCAAAATACACGAAATGATTATCTTTTATTGCAGCACGACACAACAATGGAGGAGATGACCTTACGGTTGTGAGATGTAAGCGTGCGGTAACCATTCGCCATTTTTATTTTAACTTAAAATCTTGTTTTACATGTGTACAATTTACGCGTTATGGCCAAGCAGCTGACGCATTTCTTGAAAGTTGCTTAATTCATTTTAAAAAAATCCATGTAACTGTGAGGTATTATAATACTTCTTCAGTGGTTTATGATTAATATATGATTAAAAATTCAATAAAACAATAGTAATTGTAACATAAAATTTCTTATTTAAAGTACATATAAAAAAATAATTTTAAATAAACTAATTAATATATTAGAGCATTAGGTAATCGAAATCGCAAAACATAGAAAATCATCAATTGGTACCAAGCCTTGATTGGAAAAGGAAACTAATATATTGTATTAGTAAATATAAAAATGATTTTTAGCTTGCAACTTTTAAAATTATATTTCATTGAAAAACATTTTTAAATGTTAGTTTTGTTCTGAAACTTACTAGTAATTTAAAAAAGGAAGCTATTTAAATTCAACCAGAGCCACCAACAAAATATTTATGTTTAAGAGGTTTAACTGTTGTTTTGGAAATTATCTCCAATCTTAGCCCAGCTGCAGCTGTCTGCTGTCTTTCAATGGGAGATGAGACTAAACTATCCAGTGTCGAACCTAAATGGGTATTTAATGCTTTTACTAATTAGTATTAGGATATTTCTTCCAGAGTATGAAACGTATATTGTTCCTTATCGGAGTAGGAATGCAGACGCTATCAAAGTATCGACAAAATGAATGTTTTGGTTTATGAGATCTATTAAACATTACCAGCCTTAAAAGATGCATTTCCAAAACGTTCAGTCATTTATCTAATTGAGTCTTTTGAAATACTATGATTACTATTCAGTTAGTTACCTTCGTGAGTGTCGCTGAGTTATGATTACGCCATGTCCTACGACTATTTATGATTTGCTCTCAGGCTTAATGGGAAGGATTCGGGCAGATTCTAGTATGGTTCTGTTTAGAAAGAGGTATAAAGCATCTGTTTTGTTCAAGGAATTTTGCATTGCATCTTTTGACATACGGTCCTGGGCCCTGATTCTGTATGACAACTACGATTCCACACTCTTGTCTTACCTTTTTCAAACCACATCAGTGTCTTTCCTTGTCGTGTCACGGAATTCTTATGTATCTATTCTGATGTCCCAAGACAAATTATCTATGGCACGTTATGATTTTACAGAAACCACAGTATACTATTGTATTTATTTGACAATTCCACTGATGAGTGACGTGGTTTTGAAGTAAGGTATCGCGAAATGGCGTTACAGAATAAGGGCCCTGAAAGGTCCTGTCACTTTGGGGGAGACCGTAGCAGAACCAAATTGATCATTCAAAGTAGTGGGAAAGGAAGGAATAGATAAAACTAGAAACTGTGAACCAAATTTGACCAATGTTATTTTTTCGTTTACCGTATAAGTAAGTAATGAAAAAATTACAAGCAGATGGTACAAATGCACGATAGATGTAGTTAGAAACAGTCGTCTAATTACGAACAAGCTGAACCCGCATAACGAAGTACTGTATAAATTCTCCGATAGGTACACAGCCGGTGCTTCTCTGTCCACCGGGACATGTGTTAGAACCGGGATCATTCCTAGAATTGACACGGTCACGTCACGTGCAAAACACATGAGAAATAAAAAAAGGTGATCTTGCCTCATCGGCGGATACTTAAGTGAAGCAACATCCGATATTTATTTGCTACAGTCAATTCTTCTTGTATAGTTTCTAGGGTTACATAATGTTGATGTTATACAATTAAGATAGTTGTTGTTTAAATGATTAAATTATTTCTTTTTATTTTATATCTTTTTTAATTAAAGGTTTGAAATTAAATGTTTTAATTCTATATAAAATTACAAATTATTTTGTAACAAAAAATATTGACCAGTTTTATTTTATAGTAAAATATTCCTACCGTACAATAGATAGTTACAGTTATACCTAATTATTTTTTTAATGTAATAAAAATATACTCGTTTTTTATTGCAAAAATTGTAGAATAGATCCCAATTCTCGTATTGTATAAAATAGATCCCAACGGTTCAAAAGGTACTGTTATATTTTACTAAAGTTATTTATTTTGTTGTTAACTAAAACATAACATCAATATTCAGAAAATATATGTAGCATAAACCATAACATAATATATTTCAGTATGTTATGCTGCATAGTATTCAAGTAAATGCACGTTTGTGGTAGCTTAATTATTGAAAAAGATACAAAAGTATGGCCAACAGTCGAAATACAATAGTCGATACCTCATACAATGGTCGTAAATCGGCCACATGGCGAAACAACTCCTTTTTCTTTTGGCTAATGACCACTCTTTATACCGTTCTTGTTACTTTTAATAATGGCCACTTTTTGCCTTTTATGTGCTATTTGGTTAATGTTAAATCATGTGTTGTATTAAAACAATGGTATTACAATAATGGAATTGTTGGAATAGTGAATATGTTTATAATAGAAAGACTAGGCACCTACTACCTCACATACCTAGAGAAACGGACATAGGATCATATAAAAATCCCGAGGGATCATATAAAAATAATAATCCAACGCCTGGGAAAAGTATAATAGAAATAAAGATGTCAGGCGTTATATACCGATTGCTCGGTTTATTTAGCTACCAGTCTTAAGTTTGTTGACTTCAATGTTTTAGATCAAATTATTGAAAACGAGGTGTCAATGACAATATCAAATGATTAATTGATATAGGAAAATCTATATCAATATAATAAAGCTAAAGAGATTGTTTGAATGGTTGACCGTTTTAAACTCTGACTGCTTTGAAAAAAAGCCTAGAAGTTTGGCTTATAATTTATAAAGATACGCGAACGGAGTCGCGAACAAAAGCTAGTCTTTAATGAAATTTTTGAAGCGTTATAAAACAATAAAATGATAACAACTAAACTATAATTTCTTTATGATTACCTACTCAATTTTCATACATAATGTAAAGGCATTGCTAACCTTTCGAGCGTAGTATATATTCCCTATTTATGAAAATTTTGATATAAATATTATGACTGTAATAAGCCGAGCTTCGTGCACTAGATCTATCAAGTTTAGTGAGGTGTTCAATCAAGTTGAATGGGCCCTTGGCCTTAATGTGAACATCGACTTCGGCGCAGGCATTCAAAGCCGGAGCGTGTGTGCATGCATTCATTGTCAAATAATAATAGTATAACACTATATATTCTTCAGACAATATTAAACTGTACAGTGTCGGAGTACATAAATGCATACGTATCAATAAAAACTGTATGTTTTATGTAGGGTTGTCAAAAACATGACAAGTGTAGACAGAAATGTCTAAAATATTCCTTTTAAAATTTTAATTTTAATTGTCCGCTTTTAGGTTATAATTTTTTGAAAGGATTTATTGAAAACTAAAATTTTGGGATAGCAAATCATATTTGTAACAATTTAACGTATAAATTGTAATCAATAATGGCTAAATATTTTATTAAAAATATAAAATTCTACATAATTTTGTCTTAGTGTAAGAGCAGACACATACAATAACGAATGCTATAAGCCTGTAAGCGAATCACAATTTAAAACTTTATTGTTTTAGAATTAGAAAGAAATAATCTAGATTTAATAGATAGAGATTTACTAAATTTGATTTACTAGAGATTTACTAGCTTGATTAACATCAAGCGACCATCTCCTTGCCCGCTTAACTTTATCATGAAAAAAACCATAGATTCCGAAAGAGAAGGAATTCTTTTAATAACTATAGAAAATTTGTTACAATCATAGGTGTTGCATAGGTTTATCAAGATACGTATTACATTGAATGAACCACAAACGTATTCGCTCTAGACCTTCATTTCAATTCATAATTCACGTTATAACCTCTAAAAGATTTCGTAACACGTTTCGGAAGAGATACAATATATCTTGACCTATAAGGTGTTTAATAAAACTTAAATAATAAGAATACACGTTAGAAGTCTTAATTTCAATTAAAATATTTTTTTTAATATTAATATTAGAGGTATGAGGTGTGAGTTTTGAAATTCAAAATAATGTTTTGAACTTTTTGACAGTAGCTATTTTATATTCACAAAACATATCTGTTTCATGTCTTGAAACAAACAAAACATATAAAACAAAGTCCTCCGCTGCGTCTGTCTGTATGTTTGTCTGTCTGTTCGCAATAAACTCAAAAACTACTGCACTGATTTTCATGCTGTTTTCACCAACGGATAGAGTGTACCTTATCCGGTACCTTCATCTAAACCACCCATTGATTTTGATACAGTTTTCACCAATGACAAGAGCGATAAACAAGGAAGGTTAATGAATATAATTTGCAGAAGAATTACATATATACGGGAAGCCGGGAGCGAGTCACTAGTTCACTAAGTGGTTATTTTGTTAACACACTATGTATATGTATTATTTATACAACAAAAAGAAAAATGAAAATAATAAAGATCAGCAGGTATCGCCTTGTAAGAGAGATAGATGTAGATATGAAAACCCGTTGATGTCTTTTGTATTAAAACTACAAAAACATGTAATAAAATTAAATAAATGTAATATTTTATAATGCCGTTTTTTTAATGTTAACTGAATAATTTTAAAACAATTATTATTGTTTTCAAGCTCAATAAATATGCAACATTCCAATAATTTTAACAAAGAAATAAATTTATATTACTTAAGCAGTTCCTCGAAACACATCTTTATTACACTAATAAAATGGAGGTTTTGTTGAAAACGATACCTTTTCAAATAAAATCAACTATTGTATCTTTTTTCGGTATTTTTATTACTTTTTATCACATTATTAATAATGCCCAATGAAATATTGTATTTCTACCCCTTACTTTTTGGTCCCTAACAGATTACCCTTTACTAAGGGTGTCCAAAAAGATTTTTGAGGATTTACGAAAATGGGTACATTTCAAAATTAAAAAATTGTAATACGAGTAACTATATTTTAAAAAATAACTATAACTAGTTGAATGTTTACTGCTTAGTTAGAAGAATACACTAAAAGTTTATGAGCACGAAAATTTTCGAAACGAAGTGACAATAATTTCAAAAACAATTCTGCTGGTATTTTTGCCGGTATATTACAAGTTATTTCATTATTACAAAATATTAAAACAAACGAATTCCTTAAAGGCTTACATACAATATTTATCGCGATTCTTTTAATTTTATTTAGTATCTTGTTATTGTATATAAATAGACGGACAATACTGATTGTAAGTGAGCGATATTTATCAAGGGGTGAGTTAAACGAAATATTTTAAGCCCGATATTAAGTTACCCCTCAAATAGTTACCCCATATTTATGAAACACTTGTTCCTATAAGCATGCAGGTTAAGGGCACCGCGACCTTCAACATTAGCCCTTTTCACCTACAGGTGGCATTCCACCTGTAATTAAGCGATAAATTCATTTTACGTCTAGGTATTTCTGCGCGCGTTAAAAAGTAGGTACTAAAAAACGAGCCGCGATAATGACGCCTTTGCGGTGCAGATGCGGGCTTGACTTTTTGTAACGGTACGCCTTGTTTTGTTTTATGACAAATAAAAGTAGGAAAACTAGTTTCAATTTAAGGCCTAAATGTGTTTCAATTTGTTGACACAAATGAGATATTTAGTTATGGCATGCCACAGTGAGCGCCTGTTTCACAAACGTCAAGTAGGCCAAACTGTCATTTAAAGTCACCGGTAACCAGGGATAATGGAGCAGATATACCTTTGTTTGTACGGTAAACGTCCCAAACATTAAATAGAAAATAATAAAAAAAAACGGCTATCGAATGATGCAGTAAACCGAGTGCATAATTCAATATAACAGAAAATAATTTCTAAAAGTAACTAATCAACACTTTACTTGTAGTTTGTGAAAGAGGCCCTAAGTCTCATAAACTTAGAAACTGTCATAAACTAGGTAGGCCGTCCGCAGTAACTATCTCAAGGGTCTCTTTACAAAAGACTACCGTGTTATGACGGCATGGGCTGTTGTGTTTTGGTGTGCGAGTAGGGGATGTCAGTCATTTTCTTATCCCTTCTAAACTCTCATCCTTATCCTACTAAGGTCGGCGCAGCGCAGTTGCAGCACCTATATGTTACTTGTGTTAATTAAAAGTCAACGGTAGGCCTACCATCAAGTGGATCTATATTCTATATAGTCTGCCTACCTACATTTACATAAAAAAACGTAAAGTGGTTATGCAGTGACAACATATCAAAAGTTTTTTTAAGCTTTTAAGTACAACCAAAACTGGTTTGAAGTATTATCTATGCATAAAGACGTAGATAATATTCTAACAGAATTATCTCAAAGTAAGATTGAAATTAACTTTAGTAATTCAGATTTAATATTTTTCAACACAATAGGATATAAAAATGAAAAGGATGAATGGATTGTAAAATCCGAGTGAGCCTGTGGTTAATTAGTATGAATTTAGATGCAGG
This sequence comes from Synanthedon formicaeformis, assembly GCA_945859745.1. Lineage (NCBI taxonomy): Eukaryota > Metazoa > Arthropoda > Insecta > Lepidoptera > Sesiidae > Synanthedon > Synanthedon formicaeformis. Next base: position 10,110,130 of record OX243957.1, read on the forward strand.
ATTGCGGTGACTAACCTAAATACAAAGCGAGTGGCGATGACTGACCACCGGAAGCAACGCTATTGTGCCGCAATCATTGACACTTCGCTGCCTACATCATCCGGTTAATTCCTGTCTCGTATAATCTTTGTGAACCAAGGTATTGTTGTAGTTTCGACTGGTGAAGGTAGGGAAATAAAGGGCAATCAATATTCCATAAATCATATACGCTTAAGAAATGCTAGATGTCCTAATAGACCAAAAGAATGTTTAAAACTAACAAATGAAACTGTCAGAAATAGAAAATCAGTTATGCTAAAATTGTGATGTTTCAAATCCTTGATTATATAAAAGTATACGTCGCACTAAGATTATTATAAAAATCATATATGCATACAAATTTTAGCATGTCGTTAGAGTAAATATTTCGAGGAAACGCGAAAAAACCATGACAGTTATATCAATGATTCACGATCCGTAACTACCTGAGACCGTTAAATTGTTCATAGTCCAGTGGAAGTTTGCTGCTATGCTAACTTTATACATATGAAGTTAAGTATTTCTCTAGTCTTTGTTTTAAGTCATTTTCCCATATTTTTTACTGTATTATTAATTATGTCTTATTATAATTATCTACAATTAACTATTAGAGGACTTGGTGCAGACAAAGAAATTATGACGAATCCAATCGTCATATAGGCATTTTGAATAAAGAACAGTTAATAAAAATAAAAAACAAATTTGCAAACAGAAATGCTACTTCCTAAAATAAATGCTGAAGTTTGTGACGATATATTTATGGAATTTTGTTCTTATACGCAAAAAAAATGTTGAAGAGATTTTGATGAAACTTTTCAGTAATGTGGTTTCTAAATAAGATAAGGATACGAGGACCAAGTCGCAAGCAAAGGCCAAATACATAATACATAAACTTAAATGGCATTAAAAAGAAGTCAGTTTGAAATACAAATTAATAATGTAACTGAACTATTGCAGGAGATAGATGAAGAAAACATGAAAATAGAACTACCTTTATGAAAAGTTAACTATGTATGAAGTTAAGGCAACTTTAAGATTATCTTAAGATGAATTGGTTTGATATTGCAAGTGTATCCTGTTAAAATAATAAGAAAGACTTACCACCGCATTCCTTGTCTTTCTTAGACAGGAGAGCTATGGGTCCATCATCTAGAGGGGATCCGGGGCAGAGTGGGTCTGATTTGCTCGCAAGAAACTCTTGTCCCTCCTGTAATCCTAATTGCTGCTCGTGCAGCCGTTTCTTTATCAGAAAGATCTTGGGCATCTTCAAGCGTTAGAGCACTGCACTCGATCCTTAAAATCGTCTCTGTCACAAGTTCTGTCAATATCCACTTGGTCCAATTCGATCACAAGATAGCATCGTAACACCACTACACGAAAGATTACCTCGCGCTTGATGTTTGTTTATTACGTAGCAGCTAGCGGCACATGTAGTACCGTTGGCTGCCGACTGAGGACTGAGCGAGCGCTAATGCGTGCGGTGCTCGCGACACCGTTGCCCGAACAGGTCCGCCCCCGCCCGCGCCGGCGCCGGCCGCCCGCCCGGCCCCGTGCGCCCGCGCACCGACCACCGGCACCTCCACACGCAATTATCACTGCACTTCTACAAAAGAGCCCATCCATAGTAAAAGTGCTCATTTATTAGGTGCACCCACCTTCATCAATGATCCATACAGTCTTTTAAACTATAATGTGAGTATACTGAAAGGAAAGACTGAAAATTTATGGATTTTATGGTTACAACAAAAGGAACTAATAATAAAGATAGAGAAGAATGTAGCAGCCTAATATTCCTAGAATGACATTGTTCTAACTAGGGGAAAAAATTACTGGTCAAATGAAGATTGTTGGAAAGATCTTACAAGATCGTAGAGATATAGTGATCTTGGTACTGCAGTGATTTGAGGTACCTAACAAGAAGACATGGTTAAGACCGACGAGTCATTGCAATTGAAGATTGCAAAAAGTTGTGAGGTTATGGTAAGAATAGGATATTTAGTTTTCTGTAGTAGTAACATTGTTTTGTGAAACACTTTCCCGCTCCAATAATAACAAAATAATTGATTTTTAATCGGTGACTTCTTCTCATATGGAAGAAAAAAAAGGACGAGGCAGAAAACCTTACAAGGGTTCTTTTGATTCTTCCTACATTGTATAGTTAAAAATAAAGTCTACCTGAACGTGTCCTGTACAGGATTGTCCAGAAAACAAACAAAAAAATTACAAATACGGTTTCCAAGAATAAAAATATTTTATGATTTTTATGGCACGGTTTGTCTCCTGAAAGCAGTGTTGACATTCAAATTAAAATGTTTTGTGTAGTTGGTTAGGTAATGGTTTGATTTTGTTTGTTGTACTTTTTTAATGGAATCCTACAAAATATTATAAATGCGGTAGTTTGTGAAGATGCATCTATGTATGGATGTTTCTCTTTCATGCAAAAATGGTTTAACGGTTTTGCATGAAATTTGACACACATATAATTTATTACCTTTATTAACATATAGGATACTTTTTATCCTTACATATAATATATTGATTACATTACATATAATAGGTACTATAAAAGTACATATATATTTACACCTGTGATTCATTGATTTGTGCCTCTGCATTCTCTTATTTTCATTTCCCTTATCTGCATTTATATAGGTAAGCATTTATTTAGGATCAGAACTTTACTGAAGTTCCAACATGAAGTGCAGATGCTGTCCCATTACCCATATACTCGTACTACACAAAATCAGTTTACAAGCAGCTCAAAACATTGCATAAAATTCTGTAAATCCCATCAAAATCAAGAGTAAATCCAGCCTTGGTTGAAATCTTCGAATTTCTATCCTTAATCGGATCCCTCTATGGAGGTTCTATATAGTGTCTGTTAAGTTACACATACCTACTTATCAACTTTAATTTCTTTATTTCAACTTACACGGATTAAACTGTGTTAATTAAAAAGAGCTTTTACATGACCAAAACCTTTGATCAGATATACAAAGTGTTTCCCGTCTTCTTATAATTCAAGTTTCGCTTCCGGCAAATTCAATAGCCGTTTAAAACCCGATTTTTATAATAACGATTATTTGTAGTTTTCAACGTGTTCATTGGAGGTGTTTATTACAAAAACCTTCGCAATTTAAAAGATACCACGTCCTTGATCTTACATTGTGAGTCCGAAAATTTACCGGTAAAAGAGATTAAGACGCAGCATCTTCTTGTGGCGTAAACACGCTTTACTGAGAAAACGATCTCTTTTGGCGACGTCCAACCAAATTGAGCTATGTCGGTAAACGTAAAGAACTTTTTTTATTTGTCCTATTGTTTGTGCTATCTTCTTTCTATTACGACTCACTGCTGGGCGCATTCCTCTCCCCAATATGACTGTGGCTTTATTTTATAATATGTAAGAAGAATAAGAAGATAAGATATGAAAGATATAGATATAATTTCATTAATCCCAATAGATACCTATTTCTGTGAAATAAAACAAATACGAGGTTATGTTTGTAAACTTGAATAAAATTTACCACACTCGCATCGACACATAAATTAAAGGGCAGTTTGAACCCATATAGTTTCAAATTGCAATCTGCAACCGCTAATTTAAAGAACATAAATCATTTTTATTAAAAAAGGATTAGGAACGTTATCCATTTTGTTAATACTAATAAATCAAAAGTTAACGTGCTACCGAATTTTACTTCGTTTATTTTTTCATGTTTAATATTTTTTTAAATGTCCATTTGATGAAAGGTAGCTACCGTCAGCTATTAACACAAGTAATGCTTTAGCTGCTGCAATTGCGTGGCCGACCTTAGTAGGATAAAGGATAAGGGATTTCTAAAATGTTGCAGAATTTGTGAAATTTTTGAGGGTTGAATTTTTGTAATTAAGTACTAACTAAAAGCGAATAATGTTTTTCCACAAAAACATACTTTGATTGGGTTCTCAATAACTACCATCAATAAAGGTACTTCTAAAATATGATGTTATTTTCCCGGGTTCAATAAGTACCGCGAAAATCTTGCGACGCATTCTGTCTTCGATTATTTGCATTATAGTAAGGGGACAAAAAAAATCTCCCAAATACCTATTACTGACTTCACTCGCTTGTACAGGGTACCCTTAAGATTGCATTTTTTACATAGGAATGTAAAGATGATGAAGTAAGTCTCGTGAAGCTTTATACTCGTGGAAGAAGCGTGCGCATCGATTGCGCAACCACAGCTTGCACTCACGTCTCGTTGGTTCCGCACCGACGAACGTCGACTTCAAGTTCTAGGCAACGTTAACCTCTTTCAAGTTTACTGCAAACATTGTAATGTTTTGGCCAATGTTTGACACAAATAATCTTGTGCTACCAGATGTTCTATGGATAATAAATGATCTATTACTAATAAATAAAATAAAGTTTCCGTTTGTAATGTCAAAATAACATATTTTTACTAAATCATAGTAACAGGTAGGTTAGGTACTTATATATTTTTTTATGTCTGTTTGTTCCGGCTGATCTCCGAAACGGCTGAACAGATTTTGACGGTACTTTCACTTTAAGATAGCTGATGTTATAAGGAGTAACTTAGTTTTATGGTAGAAAAATATATAAGCAGTGTCCAATACCATGCGCTCGCCGCAGCGAAGCGTTGCCAGGCTCAGCAAGTCTACCATAAAATTTTATATTCTTCGATAATAAAATGTTCGTTTTTCACAATAAATACTTTTAAGGGTTACTTACTTATTCAAGTAAAACCTAGATTATAGTAATCACATGAAATGTATCTTTGCAAGTACATTACCTTAAAGTAAATAATGTACCAATGGATGGTACAAGTCATTAATTTCTAACTCAACCCTGACAAGTTAATGACAGAATCATCTTGTCAATTCCCTGAGAAACGGCTGGAGGGAATGTAATCCTGAGAGATGTTATGAAGAAAATGATTGGTTTTTGTGCAATTGTAAGTATCTAAAATAATAAGATTGTAAATTATTTTCAATATTTGAAGTCAAATGTAATGGGTTTCGTAACCACACTATTATTTAATACTATGTATTGTAAAATAGATCTCGTCTTAAGGTTATATGATACGAAACATGACCATGATGATATATTTGATATCATACTCGTAGGTCATGTATGGAAAAGTAATTAATTAATAATCTATATAATCATATACCGAGATTATTTTAATGTATAATATTAAGGGGGGCAGGGTTCCAAATTTATAAGGCCTCGCTGAAATATCAAGGGTCGCATATTTGCCGCCTACTAGCGAATCGAGCCGCCGCCAGTTTTTTATTTTTGGAATTTTTTAAATACAAATTATTTTATATATATCTCGATACACAATATAATTAAAAGCTATTCTAAAGCTGGCTATTACCTCGGTCAACAGATCAGTATTGCTATACAACGAGGTAATGCAGCCAGCATGCTTGGGACCCTACCAAAAGGACCGATGCTTTATATTATATAATAACCAAGGCAAATTAAGCCAAATATCGGCAATCAGGGGAAATAAATCGTGTAGTTTTGAAAATTGGTAGAATTATACTTTACGGTATCCAGATTAACATACTAAAAGTCCTCAAGGGTGGGGGTTGTGCTAAGGGTGTAAGGGGGGGTTGAAGGTACCTTTTTTGGGGTTTTTGCTCATATCGCGAATATCTGTAGGAATAGCATTATGATTACTTCTGACAAAAGTTTCTACATTAAATTGTCTACAAATTTAGATATATTCATTTTTACTCTACGGTCAATACTTTAGGGACTACAGGCTGTGTAAGTTTACAGATATATAAAAATAGACGATTTCAGCAAATGGTGTCGTTTTTTTTTTCGGCGTTATTTATCGCCATTTTTAGTTTAGAATAAGCAAGCTTAGTCATCGGCCTACCCAACATAAAAAAACCCCATGAAGATCCATGGAGAATTCTAAACAAAAAAGATGATAATGTAAACAAGGTCCGAGGGTTCAAGATACCGTGTGCCCTTAAGCAACGAAGGGCGTCAGCGGGTCGTGGATGGTGAGGTTGAGGTCTATGCGTACCACTGAGGCTGAATCGACGTCTTTTCTACTGTATATACAAACAGGCCAAGATTTATAGCTCAAAAATGGGTTCGATCCGCAAAAAATCCTGCTATTTGATTTTTCGATTGGATTATGTCAGAGACTGTCTCCCAAGTATAAATCCAAGTTTGTGTCGCTTGAAACCGCGAGCGTTAGCCGCCATCTTGAGAAACGCCTTTTTGCAAATATCTCGGCAACGGTGAGTTTTACGTTAAAAATTGTAAGAATCTTTTTTGTAGAGAATAAAGCTTCCCATCGTTTTTATTTGAAACGTTTTTCTCTACTGTTAATATTTGCCGATATATGGTCGATTAAAAAAACCAAATTTTTGTTTTTGAAAAATATTTCGATAAATTTTAGAAATACGAAAAAAATGTGATAATCAAAATTGTAGAGCATAAACTTTTCTATAATTTTTGTAGGAAACTTTTTTTTGTAAAATCAATAGTTGCTGAGCTCTACCGCAATTAAAGTTTCCGTCAGGTAAAAAAAAAACAGCTACGGCAACTTTTATGAAAAGCAACACAAGACAGAATTATAAAATATAAGTTTCCCATTTGAAATTGCGGCATTAAATTTTTTTTGGTAATTTTTTTTTCGGTAATTTAAAAAAAAAAAAAGATTTTCTTTTATTTTGCTTTACTATTAATTGCGGTAGAGCTCAGCAACTATTGATTTTACAAAAAAAAGTTTCCTACAAAAATTATAGAAAAATTTATGCTCTACAACTTTGATTATCACATTTTTTTCGTATTTCTAAAATTTATCGAAATATTTTTCAAAAACAAAAATTTGGTTTTTTTAATCAACCATATATCGGCAAATATTAACAGTAGAGAAAAACGTTTCAAATAAAAACGATGGGAAACTTTATTCTCTACAAAAAAGATTTTTACAATTTTTAACGTAAAACTCACCGTTGCCGAGATATTTGCAAAAAGGCGTTTCTCAAGATGGCGGCTAACGCTCGCGGTTTCAAGCGACACAAACTTGGATTTATACTTGGGAGACAGTCTCTGACATAATCCAATCAAAAAATCAAATAGCAGGATTTTTTGCGGATCGAACCCATTTTTGAGCTATAAATCTTGGCCTGTTTGTATATGCAGTAGAAAAGACGTCGATTCAGCCTCAGTGGTATGCATGCACCTCAACCTCACCATCCACGACCCGCTGACGCCCTTCGTTGCTTAAGGGCACACGGTATCTTGAACCCTCGGACCTTGTTTACATTATCATCTTTTTTGTTTAGAATTCTCCATGGATCTTCATGGGGTTTTTTTATGTTGGGTAGGCCGATGACTAAGCTTGCTTATTCTAAACTAAAAATGGCGATAAATAACGCCGAAAAAAAAAACGACACCATTTGCTGAAATCGTCTATTTTTATATATCTGTAAACTTACACAGCCTGTAGTCCCTAAAGTATTGATCGTAGAGTAAAAATGAATATATCTAAATTTGTAGACAATTTAATGTAGAAACTTTTGTCAGAAGTAATCATAATGCTATTCCTACAGATATTCGCGATATGAGCAAAAACCCCAAAAAAGGTACCTTCAACCCCCCCTTACACCCTTAGCACAACCCCCACCCTTGAGGACTTTTAGTATGTTAATCTGGATACCGTAAAGTATAATTCTACCAATTTTCAAAACTACACGATTTATTTCCCCTGATTTTTCTTATTTTCTCAGGCTATAATGTGTATATATATTGTAACTTAGGATTAGATTTTATTTTAAATAACTGTATAATATGTAAATTTAAAATGTCTTATTTATATAATTATAATTATGTAATACACAGACATTCCTCAATCCGTTGAATCCATTGAGTGGTTTTGAAAAAAAATGCGGAGAAACAGAGGCGGACAACGATTTCATGATTGTAAGCGGGTTCTTGAAGAAAACTCCACTGAAATTAATTTTCTAGTATTTTTCAAAAAATTGACACAATTCTCTAAAATATTTACTAAGTTGTAAATATAGTGATAATATAATAACGCATTTGAACAATTAATTAACAAAACAATTAACGGATTATATTGTATTATATTACATAAATTATATAAAAATAAAAAATAATGTAAATAACGCATATCATTTAGATATATTTTGTCGTCAAGAAGGTTAAGCAGAAATCAGTTAGTAGACCACATCTGGCACAAATGTGGTCACTTTTAAAAGCCGCCACACAAACTGTATAATATTGGTGCCGCCACATGAATTCCTTGGTTTGCTTAAATTCTCAAAGAACTCACGGAACTCTTATCGGATATCGCGACACCGAGGATATTTGGGGATGTGTGGAATATTTGAAATAACAGTTCGGACCGTGGTGTGTCCTCGGTACAGCCTTGTTCAATTAAATTGGACGTGTGTCGTGATGTAGCAAAGCTCACCGCTTCACCACAAATGCATCAAGTGTGTCGTTGATACAGATCGCAGAGCAACGGTACACTTGCGTACAGTCTGTGAATCTTTGAGTACTCCTGCAATTTAGCTCTTATTGTTATTACGTTATGTGTTTTAAAGTCGGTGTCGTAGTGTTGCCCACTGTACATTCTCGATGATTGCACCCGAGCACGCGCAATATAACGACATGGGGGAATAAATTGCGATAGTATTAATGTTTAGAACCGGTTCGATGATTACGCGCAACTGGCTACAATTGACAACACGGGCCTTCCTTAATAGATCATTTTTAATAATTGCGTAATCGGTTTCCTTTACTTGTCCTACTAATGTAAGAAAATTCTACTAAACCTATGGATGGATGTTTGTTATACTGTCACGCAAAAACAACTCCACAGATTTTGATGACACTGTACACTGAGTTATACGATACACATAGGCTATCCTAATTAATGTTTGTTTGCTACGCTTTCAAGCCTTAAATACTTAATCGATCATCACAAAATTTTGCACATTACGTGGTCATGGATAAAATAAAGGAAAAGGATTACCTTTTTATCTAGAAAGAAAATACTGTTTCCGAGGAATTATCTAAAAATAAAAATACAAAATTAACGCCTTAAATATTAAAACATAACCAATTTTTCACCTAAAATCACCTAAATAGACCAATTTCAATAAACTATTTTAATATAGAATAATTTAATATTTAAATTTAAATCTCTTAAACATTGAATGAATTTTGGAAAACAATTATAACATTTGCTTCAAAAATTTTGTTTCTATATAATCAAAATATGTCCCATTATTTTTTCCCGACGTCAAGAGGAAGTGGCAGTCTCAGTTTAGTTCTGATAAAATATATAAAATTCTATAAAGCCACTAAGACATTATTATTTGCTGAAATTCATGAGTAGGTATCTAATCTATCACAAATCACAAAGTTGTTTCTGTATTTTCGAATATGATTCCTCCTGATGTTTCCAGATTTCAAGCTATACTTTCATTATGCAAACAAAACGAGACTGAATAAGATACGTGGCGTATGACTAAATAAAGATGCATTTGTATAATAGGAGATTATCGTACTTTCCCTGCTTTCACAACACTGAAACAGCCATGAAATATTCATTACAGCCGACATTATTATGACTTCTGGTTATAAAACGTTGTGTTTATATGAGTTCTTTAAGATTTGCTTCACGTCCGAAAACCCTCATTAAAAGTTCAATTGTGAGGTTGCGAGAATACATGGTTACGTGAATTAACGTCAGAAAATTCTCAAGCGTCCACGTATACCGGTTGTCAAAGGCTGTGCAGAGCTGGAATGGGTGCGGGGCGGGTGGTAGGAAGCACGGGGGGCAGGCGGGTACAGCGACCGCAATAGCGTTGCCTACCGCCCGCCACCGCACCGCCTGCGTCCGCGCACCTCTACCATTGCCAAGATCACGGACCGCAGCGAATGTCAGCCACGTCACGATCAAGCTCTCTGTTATCGCGATTGGATCGTTTCATTCCCCAACTTGGAATGTAATCACGATGAACCACGATGCCTGAAATACTTCCACGGTGAAGAATCAAATTCTACATAGCCGCAAGTTTGTTGTAATACCAGAACTATTATAGAAAAAGATATATTCAATGTGTTTATGCATACGTCAGATAAAGAAGTGAAGATAAAAAACTATACAATATTATTCATGTAACACTTTCTAAGAACATTTAGTATACTCGTAGTTGCAGTTGTTTTAATTGGGCAGCCCGTCTTGCTGCAGTAACCACATAAGACAGAAGACCCAAGACCACCGCACTGTAAAATATACATAACTATAACTACATGTGTTGTTGGATTTCGGCGAGTAAGTAAAGGAAAATAATATTTTAGTAATGGACGAAGTGATACTGGTACTCTAGCAGACTAGAAATAGCCACTAAGGATACATAAGATAAGTAAAGGATGCTATAGCCTAATCCTAAACCTACTACGGTCGGCAACGCACTTGCAGCACTTTTGGCTTTGTTTGTGTTAATAGGCGACGTTAGCTACCTACCACCAAATAGAGATAGACCGTCAGCCTTTCTGTCAGTCTGTCTGACAACCTGTCAACCTTTAGATAAAAAAATAAAAAAGAGAATTATTAGAGGTAATTTTCCAAACATGTCCGAGACCATGCTCATCTAACTTACCGAGCTTAATTTTTTTTCACGCATAATAAAAATATGATATAATTTGTTTCCTAATAGATTCTGTGAAGAAGCGATCCACTCATTTGTGTACAAATCACGCACTCTTCCGTATAGCGTCCCGTTTCCCAAACGGCCGGCTATTATGCAATCTGCTCACATAAATATGTGAGTTTTTTGCTCGCCATATCCCCAAGGTAAATAGTCTCTCAAGAGCTCGAGCGAACTTTACTTCAGAGCGCCTTATATGTATATCAGCCCTTGCCCCTTCTTTATATGGGCCGCGCCGTAGTCTCCCGCAATCCCTATTCAATTCACGTAAGGTAGCGGCCCTAAGGACCCGGTTTTTGTAAGCACAACAGGTAGAAAGGAAAGGATTGCGAGTGGGCAAAGAGGGACGGGACGATATCATCTTCAGGCTGTCTCGCTCTGTGCGCCAACGCAGGAATGCCGTACGATTTGTGCTTGCGCATACTGCAGACGTTATATTGGATGAATAGCTATAGATAAATGTACATATAACAAACACACACTGCCCTAATGCGTATGGGTCATGTAGCGGGATTTACGGAGTTTAGCGAGTGAAATTATATCGAAAGGGAGTCTGATAAATTTTGCCCATTTTGTGATTAGTGAGACGACCTTGGCTACCTTACTGATACTATATTTGTAAAATTAATATCTGATATTGCGTTTGTATTTCGGTGCGTCACAGAATACCAATTTCCATTTTTTATACTTACTTTATGATTCTTGAGTACCTTGAGCCTACATAGGCAAAGGCAGCCTTTTATTAAGTGGACGTAAGCCCCCGAAGCCGTTTTTTTTTTTTCAAAATTTATTCTTAAATTATTATTTACTCTTGATAGGACTATTTATTTCTAAGCGGAATAAAATTGGTATAAATGGTATTCATGTATGAAGGAACATTTTAAAATGTTAATCGACATGCCACTCTTAAAATTCAGACTAACATTTGATAGTGAACGCTTGATGTCATAGCCTTTGTAAAAATAAACATTGGACCGGTATTCGATGTGTAAACTGTATAGTCAGTTCGTCCCGAGGTAATAATTATAAAATTGCATACGTAGCGTCTACTAGAATTTATAGGTACGTAACCTTATACATTGCAGATTCTTCAAGTTTATTCATATTATGTTACTGTTGAGATAGTAAGCAGGAAGTTACACACAATTAATAATAATATGGCGCCCTTCTTTTGCATAATTATAATGTTGCAGCCGTGTTGCAGCAAAAAGCTATAGAGCTGCTAGCTGAAATAATATTACAAGTCACTTAGTATTATTAGTAGGCAAGTGCAGCTAACAGCAAACGACCTAGGTACTCTTTTTGGAAAAAAAATAATAGTTATTACCTATATTAGTCTTTGCTCTTAAGAGCATATAAATCTAAATAAGTAACTAATGTTTTATTTGGTTTTCGGTGCATAAAGGGTTTATCAAAGTTTTTCACAGAAAATTAAATCACTTATTCAAAATAAAAATGAAACTATAGAAGAACGAGTAGCGCAGTTTGTGTCTTTGATTTCATATTTCAAACACAGCAATCTTTTATAGTAATAATATTATGTTAATTTTAGGTATTTTCATTTATTTAGATGTATTTTTAATTTTTATTTTCACTAATGGTATACTATTAAGTCAATCATAAGAATTTTGTTTAGATTTCATTTTAGTTTTCTATAAGTGTTATAAGAAATAATTTAAGATTATATAAATTATAAAATTTATAGCTATAGCTAAGCTATACATCAATCATCAATACTAATAATAAATCTGTAAGGGTTGGTCATGGAGTAAGTTATTACTTCGTTTTCAGAGATATCGTGTTTATAGGCTCTATACATGATACTGAAACTACATAAATTGACTATTTATGTATTTACAAATAAAAATAATTTTTTTTTATTTGTATGTATGTATGTATGTATGTATGTATGTATGTATGTATGTATGTATGTATGTATGTATGTATGTATGTATGTATGTATGTATGTATGTATGTATGTATGTATGTATGTATGTATGTATGTATGTATGTATGTATGTATGTATGTATGTATGTATGTATGTATGTATGTATGTATACGTATGTATGTATTTATTGGATGTATGTAGGTATCTATGTTCCTCCATAACTCTTAAATGAATTAACTGATTATCATGAAACTTGGTAGACATAAACATTTAGACGTACAGGACACAGACTAGTATCATAATAAAGTCGCTATCCGCCTCTGTTTCTCCGCTAAGTTCTTTTAAACCACCAAACAGATTTTGATACGGTTTTTATTAATATAAAGAGCGTAAACGAAGAAAAATATGATTTGCAAAAAAATAATTACATCCTTGCTGAGCCAGGAGCGAGTTTTTACAAACATTATAATAAATCTGTATGGGTTGGTCATGGAGTAATTTACTTTGTTTTCAGAGATATCGTGTTTATAGGCTCTATACATGATACTGAAACTAAATTGACCATTTTTAGAATTTTTTTCTGTATGTATGTATGTTCCTCCATATAACTCTTAAACGAATTAACTGATTTTCATGAAACTTGGTAGATAAACACTTAGACGTACAGGACACAGAATGGGCTACTTTTTTCTTTTTCCACGCGAACGAACTCGCGTGCGCCAGCTAGTTATAAATACAAATTACTTGTGCCTACATGCAGACAGTTCTCTTGTTGATATTAAATATGAAAATATAAAGTCGTACTTAAACAACGCTAAATGTATTGTACAGATATGTATGTCTAGAAGTAAACTCGGCTGTTTCTTGTAGAATAGGTACCTACCCAACCGCCGGCCGTCGGTCAAATAAAAAGTTTCCTGCAAGATCCGGTCACACTGGTCCGTAAGATCGACGACCTCCGTTCGCCGTTTGACTTATGAAAATTACTTTTCTTGCTCAATCTGACTGATGGTTTTGAGGTGAATTAAAATTAATCATATCATCTCAAAACGATACGCCATTGGAGAACTCCATGCTTAAATGGGAAATCTTCATCATCATCATCATCTCAGTCGCAGGACGTCCACTGCTGGACATAGGCCTTCCCAAAATTTTTCAATTGGACCGGTCAGTAGCAGCCTGGATCTGACCGGTCCATTGTCTTTAATTACCTTATTACCTATATTTTATTTATATATAGACATTAGCTTCTATGAATATCCATAAAATTTTTCACGTCTTATTCAGATTCAAGCTTAGTAATCATCAATACTAATAATAAATGTGTAAGTGTATTGTATGTGTGTATGTTCCTCCATAACGAATTAACTGATTTTCATAAAACTTGGTAGATAATTTAGACCATTTAGACCATTTAGACGTACGGGACACAGGATAGGCTACTTTTTTATTTTTCAACGCGGACGAAGTCGCAGGCACCGGCTAGATATAACCATATAGTTATAACCAGCAGTAACCATACCCTTACCGTCGTGAAATAACAGCATGTGTGCAAAGACTTTATAAGTATATTTAGTTCAGATCAATGCATGTGTGATGTTGTGTTTCGATGAGTGAGTAAGGGATGTCAGAACACTTCATTTCTCGTTCCCTACCTAATCTGCTATCCTTTATCCTTGCAATGATTTTGAAGCACACAGTTGTTTTCCTACATATGTAAATCTTTACATAGTATAAAATTGTCGCTTTCCGTCGTCTGTCTCTCTGTATTACACTTAGATATTACTACGTATAGACATTTTAAACTATACAACGGATTTTAATGCGGTTTTCACTAATGGAAAGTTTCCAACAAGGATTGTTTTTATACCTTATATTTGCAACAAAACATGCACCCGTACGAAGCCGGGAGCGGGTCGGTAGTCTTCTATGAAAAATAAAAATGAATTGCTAAATGTTTGGCAAAATGAAAAACGTGAGAATGGCTTGACCAATACGACTAATTATTAAAATCTTTATGCTGTGATATCCCTTGTTTGCAGGTATCTGATCCTACTTATTTTGTGTTAAAACTGTCACATTTTTGTCTTAAAATCTGGTAAAACACGCGAAGTTCTGTACAGAAGTATCTATTACCTTTTCTAGAACTGTGACTTTATGACACTAAAGTTAAAGCGTTTGCAGAGGTTTTTATTTATCTGCGCCGTTTCTGCACAACGACGTCGCTGCGCCGCTTACATCAATGTAGGTAACGTTATGCGGCTTACGCGAACGATTACGCTGCGCGGGAGTGGAGCGTACGTATCTACAATAATTACCGTCATATTTATTTAATATATTACAAACCAGCTATGTTAGGAACATATATTCATCATGAAATAAATGATAATAAATTTATTAATATTTATATTCGTTCTATCAAATCAGGCGCTGAATAAATCTATACACAATTATAAAGACGATGTCAGCTTCCTTCTGAGTCTACTCTAACTCCTTCACAACTACATGACGGTTTTAAAGACGGCTTTCACTAATGGAAACTTAATGGAAACAACGATAAATGAGGATTGAGTTTGCAGAAAATTTTGCACTAATCCGCCCAGAATTGACAGTTACCTTGGTCACCAAATTGGCCTCACTACATAACGAGGTAATGCTAGCTGCATGCATGCATGCTGCTTGGATCCCTGCCTAACTAAAAATACAAATTTTATATAAGGTATTACTTATATATTTGTAAACAATTTTCTGTGTACTACTTTCTTAATCCAATGAAAATAGCGAATTACAATCGAATGTTATTCGAGGCTTAAAATTTAATTGAATATGGATTTTCCTCTAACATGCGGTATAATTTTTTTTTATCTTATCAAAGACAAAACGAAACTGTCAGTTCAGACGACTTACGGTAACAAATTTTCTATGCAATGAAAATTGTGCCACAAGATTAATATTTAAAAAATTTAATTCTTCATAGTTTTACTCAATAGGAAGTTAGGTACCAATGCTATTACATACATTTATTGCTACTACAGCTAAACTCCATTTCAGGAGTCGAGCTCCTAAAGTAATTTACCCGTGTCGCCCATTGGCCAATGCGTGTGACATTAGCCAATGGAGCGTAGCGTGATATTACCCAAATCATAACTTATAAAATGAGCTTTATCCGCTAACTTCTTCTACATAAATCTATGATCTAGATATGATTTTTTGTATACACATAAGAGAATATCACAACAAATAAATGATTGACACATAGAGGGGAAGTGGATCTCAGTACGAAGTGTATTTGTGTATTAAAATGGTTTTAATTTATGTACCTAGAATGTCATGTCATGATCGTACACACACAACTCACATTGTGAAGAAATACATCTCCACACATTGAGAAAAGAATTGTCCTTCTTCACAATGTGAGGAGATATGAGATGTTATCTTGTTGTCCCGATAGCCCTTTTAGGATTGACAGGGAATCATATTATATCCTTAGAATATTGCTATTCAACTAGCAACTTCTTATACGTATAGTTCTTAATCTTAATGTACCAGTTATAGGTCGTACAGTCGCCAAAAGAAATGGGAATATTCTAACGCCGAACAATGCTTGTTATAGAAAGTACTTACTATTGGAACTACAAAGGGCGTAGTCGTGTAATACAATTTGATACGTATACGAGCAGTGTTGCAATGCGGTGTCGTGGCTTTGGTGGTCGCGCTCGGCGGTGCAGCACGATCTAGCGTTCCGCTGTGCGCAGTCGCCTCACTCCTCCCACCCCTGCACCCCTCTCACCTTCCACATTGAACTTATTCCCCTCTCCTAACGCACCACAGATGCACACCAGTAAGGAAACACCGTGAAACTGTCAAGGGCCAAGTAGTGTTACGTAGGTACGTCGTAAGGTTGCGTACTGTACTAAATCTTGTATAGTTACCAACGTGTTTTGCCTGGCCCTGACCGAGACACAGGCCGCGGAGGCGAAATGTTACGAAATTGCCTATTGCCACAGAACTCGTTTCCTCTCTAGTAGCCCGGGAGGTAGCGTTGCAAATGAACAAATCATAGTAAGCCGGCTAATTTTGATATCGGTAGTTGATCTCGAACCGACAGTCAGTGAACTGATCGTCAGCTACTCAAGTAGCGGTGGGTGTGGGTGTGAGAGGCGGCGAAAGTGGTAAAAATAATAATAAAATAAAGTGATAGTAAGCCGACTGAAACCTATTTTCATGAATAGTTGACATCTTAGTGAGATGAAAAAAAATCGTCAGCTGCATCGCGGAGGGGGGATTATGCATCAGCTGTTCGCATGAACTTTTTTACCACTTTCGCCGCCTTTCACACCCATACCCACCGCTAGTCTTGAGCAATTGGCTTAATTTTCGCAAACGTAATTATTGACCTGTTATTTATTTAACAATTAAATGGCGACCCGGAAAGAATTACGTGTATAAAATAATATCGTATGAAAATTTTTATGATATGTTTATATACAACATATTATATATATGTATGTATATGAACGAAAGTTATTAAGTGATATACAGTAATATCAAGTATGATACAGTGTATACACATGTAATAGTAATAATAGTAATTTCTGTATAAATATAAAAATTACATGTCACATGTTTGTTCCTAATGAACTCTGAATCTGCTGAACCGATTTTGATCAAATTTCGTAACTAATCCTCAATTTGGTACAACTTAAAAGATAAAATATGTAAATTGCACCCCACGCGAAGCCGGGAGCGGGTCACTAGTAATATTATATATATATATATATATATAAACTGACGGACTCATAAACTGCATCAAAGTTCAGGATTACTTTGAAATGATTTTTTTTAATAAATATGCAAACTTTTTAGATTAAATTATATAAATATGGAGAGACTGGCTCTTAATCTTAAAAAAAAGCAAAATTTAAAAATAGAACTGCAGTAAAACAAATGAATATAGCCGGGAAAAGAAAATTTACTCGTAGTATCAGATTTGCGTGTTATTTAAAGCAAAGTTTTAAATTGATTCGCATTGATTTTTTATTGAATTATTGTTACCAGCAGAATTGTAGGGTTAGTTTTTTAACTCATCGAGAGTTTTTGAACCATAATATGGATTCTTCGTCCGAACAAGCGGCTCAAATTGTAGCACTGGTGCGGGAGGGCTTGGATCAACGAACGATTGGTAGAAATTTAAATTTAAACCAGTCTACGGTTTCTAGAATATACAGAAGGTTTGTGGAGACAGGTTCTTACAGAAGAAGACGTGGTACAGGCAGGACTCGAGCAACCACGGGTCGTGATGACCGATTTATTGTTACAACTTCCCTGCGAAATCGTTTCCTCACGTCAATTAACATCAAAAAAGGAGCTTAATGAAGTGCGTGGAGTAAATGTGAGTGCACGAACAATAAGAAGAAGGTTAAAGGAAGCGGATAACATCCCTTTTAGACCAGCAAATGGTCCAAATTTGTCTGTAGCTCACAGACAAGCTCGCTTAAGATTTGCGCGTGATCACCTAAATTGGACAGAAGAGCAATGGGCCTCCGTATTGTTCACGGACGAGTGTAGGATATGATTATATGGTGCAGATGGTCGCAGAAGAGTCTATCGTCGACGTGGGGAGCGATATGCTCAAAGTTGCATTGAGGAGCGTGTTCCTTTTGGAGGTGGTTCGTGTATGGTCTGGGGTGGCATATCGATGAACGGGCGAACAGAACTTGTGTTCATAGACATGGTCCGTCAAAACGGTAATAGAGGGGGTTTGACTGCACATCGCTACATAACAGAGATCTTAGAAGATCACGTGGTGCCTTACATGGGATTCATAGGCGAAAATTTTACTTTAATGCAGGATAATGCCCGGCCGCACGCTGCTGCACAAGTTCGACAATATTGCGAAGAGGTTTGGATACGTCCAATGAATTGGCCAGCACGCAGCCCGGATCTTAATCCCATTGAGCATGTTTGGGACAATTTAAAAAGAGCTGTATCTGCGAGAAATCCTGTGCCCACGACAGTGGCAGCACTAAGAACAGCACTTTCAGAAGAATGGGACAATATTCCGCAAGATCTTTTAATAACCCTATTAAAATCTATGCGGAACCGATTAGAATCCGTAATAAGGGCACGTGGGGGTAATACACCCTATTAAAACATAAATAAACCCTTGCATAAAGTTTGTGTCTATTGTTAAAACCAATTTTTTTATTAAACCAATTTTCCTTAAATTTCTGTTTTTTCTTCAAAAAAGTCTTAAGGTCCTTTCCAGTACACAAACTTAAACTTAAGGATACGCTGTTTTAAAGTTCACGAACCAATCTAGAGGTTTCAATTTAAATCTGTATAGAAAGTTTGCATACTTGGTTAAAATATTTATTTCAAAGTCGTCTATTACTTTGATGCAGTTTATGAGTCCGCCAGTGTATATATATATATATATATATATATATATATATATATATATATATATATATATATATATATATATATATATATATATATATATATATATATATATATATATATATATATATATATATATATATATATATATATATATATATATATATATATATATATATAAAACATAGGAATATAGAAATTCGTAATTTTCTAGAAATTATTTATTGGCATTTGTGTCGCTATCATAATCTTTCTCTGACGAATCGTCATCAGAACTGCCTTCTGACAAACTGCTCTCTTCATCTCGTTCAATGTCTCCTTGTTTTTCTTTGCCGTCATGTGTAAATGAATTATTTAATCGTCAAAATTAGGCTACCCGAGATGCACACGATGAAAAAAGGTGTCACCGACAAAAATTCCATACCTTCAATATTTTCACTGCTGTCCGTTTTACTGGTACTTGATCTCCCTCGAACCATTTCAATATATATTTATTTTCTTTTTCTTCCCATCCCCAGTCAGTGGGAGATAATTGCGAAGGGTTTTGAAGGTTTGCATGGCTCCAAAGATGTGCTATATACAATATTATGTCATGCGCAATAAATGCTGGCGTAGCTCGGATTTACATGGTGGGAAAATTGCTCCATCGATACGATTTTTCAATTTAAGCATATCGTTCTTGTCATTAACTTTGTATTTTTTATAAACGTAGATACTCATGTAGCGTTGACATCGTTGATCACTTTGAATCCGTACAGGCGGCAAACAAATTCTCGATAAAGTTTTATAGAGATAAAAACTTTACTGCGTCAGCTGACGGTCTTTCCACCACTAGACACGCAGCTGATTGTTGTTTTCGAACTTTTAATTATGTAAACAATAACCTAGTTAAATTTCATCCGGCGTACTATTACTTTTTTTAAATTTTTTTTTTACAAGTTCATGCTAGCAGCTGACGCAGAACCCCCCCTCCGCGATGCAGCTGACGATTTTTTTTCATGTCACTAAGACGTCAACTATTTATGAAAAAAGTTTCAGTCGGCGTACTATTACTTTATTTTTTATTTTTTTTAACCACTTTCGCAGCCTCTCACACCCACACCCACCGCGGGTGCGTCAGCTGACGCTTGGTTCACTTATTAGGCATACCAGATCTATCGAACAATATAACAATTAAGCGGCGTAAAATGACTAGCTGAAATGCAACGCTACCTCCCGGGCTATAGTGTTCGCCTTATGAAGATGTTTGAGTCGGTTTGTTTTGAGATTCTCTAACGATTGAAAATTCAAAATATACGTATTTATTTTTAAAAATAAGATTGTTATAAAATTCAGTCATTGATTTCTTTCTTATAATAAAATTCAGTTTATTGTCACAGTCATCTAATAACACAAGCAGAGCAAATGTTAATTTGCATAAATTTATTTTTTTTAATAATAATAATAATAATAATTTATTCACAAATCATCGTTATAAACATACAGTTCAATTATGTTGAGTACCTTATTATATTATATTTTATATAATTATACAATCATCAGCAATTGCATTGCTGATTCCAAATTTTAGATTTAGTTGTCATTATTTGAAGAAATTTTTTAATAGGATGTAAACCCTTCAGGAGGTAACACAAGCAACACAAACCAATCAGAGGGATATGAAGAAGCGTTAACTAGATGACGCCGCCGCCGCCGAGAATAGATGTCATCTGATACCTACTTGTGATCGGAGTTTAGAATAAAATTATTGTAGTTTTAATTTTATCAAAGTAAAACGTACACAAATTCCAAATATAATACACAGTACAGACTTAAACGATTTTTTATATTACTTATGTCTGCAGTTGATAGGCCCTTCTTGATAGGACTAAGAATAAAAGATATTATGGTCACCTCCATAACTTTTAATTCTTACCACTAATCGAGCTGCCTAGCTTAACTGCGGAATACAGTGTGCCCTGTTTTAGACACTTCTAACTTATAGTGAAGGTAGTTAACAATAAAAAAAAAAACCAAAAAAATGTGCTGAAATATTAATTTTAGACCTTACAATTGTAAGGTTTAATACAAAATATCTTACAATTTACTCCTGGGTACCTACATACATACTAAGCTCTAGTGTTGACTAAAGGTAGCTTGCAAAAAAATTGAATTTTATTTATAATTTTTAAAAAATTTAGGTCAATAATTGTTTTTTTAATTGTGCCTATATGGCATGGTTGATGGCATTTGGCGACTGTAGCCTCATAAAAGCAACATCATAGGGTTTACAACTGCCAAGTTAAGGTATAAAGAATAAAGAATGGCCTCTAGCATCCTTTACTTACCGATTATTTCTCACTATGTACTCGTAAACTCTACACATGATCTTTACGCCATCAATGGAGATATCCATTTTACAAAAGTTATTTACTCTTATTTATTTTTTATTAATATATTTTTCACAGTGACATAGACCAGCAAAAACAAAAAACTTTGAAAGATATATCGTAACATATACTCGTATCGTTACCTACTAACGAGTCGAGCAAGTAATAATAATACTTCTTTATTAGATGTGCAACAAAGTTGAAACAAGTGTTGACACCACTAACATTGATGTCATGAATTGTAAACTTAACGTGTTTATATTCCGTTAAACATCGTTTATAAAGCTAAAATTAGTAACAGCTTTATTTGTTTAAAAAATATAGGAATTCTGGTACAATATAATTATATAATTACTAGCTGGTGCCCGCGACTTCGTCCGCGTTCTGTATGAAAGGTACCCTATGTCCTTTCTGGTGTCCCAGACAACGTGACATGCAAAATTTCATGGTGATCGCTTCAGTAGTTTTTGCGTAAAAGCGTAACAAACAAACAAACTCACATTCACATTTATAATATTAGTAAGGATGATGTAAAAATGTAATATTAAATATTTACATAACAAATTTGTTATTTTTTTTTTAAATAAAATACTAGTACTGCTTGTTTTTATATAGGAGACAGAAAGTTAGGAGGTACTATTTATGTACCTACCATAAAGAATACCTCCTACGAGTAAGTACCATAAAGTGGACTGTCAGCTGGCCTATGGTGACCTTTACATAAAAAATAGTTAAATAAATATCACTGCGCTTTACGAAAATAATATAAAGAGCAACTCCCGACACCCGATGCAAAAAATTAAAATATTAATGACCTGTGTGTGTATATTTATGTATCTGTCTGGGGATTAGCTCTCAAACGGGTGGACAGATTTTTATACGTTTTTTGTTTTGTTTAAAAGCTGACGTGATCGGGATTGTTCTTACCTATAATTTATGAAGATCTGTTCAGGCGTTGAACATTTATGAAGATCTATGAAGAAAGACTATCAGTCCATTTCTTAGTTAATGAAGGGATTTCACTCATTTCCACATGTTCGATTAATATGAAATTTGGTATACTGTTACTTCGTTGTATTTCCATGACATGTTAGTTTTTTAATTTTTTAATTTTATGTTAACCTTGATCTGATGCTGCAGCATCAAGTAGTCTACGGGATACTTAACTCCTCAGCAACTTACAGCGGATATAGAGTGTTTGAGCTCAATAGAAAGCCGGGGGGTTAGTTTATAATTTTATTTATAACTTGTATATACAAACATAAAGTAAATATGTGTCACATTTCTGATTTAAAATAAATTAAAATTAAAATGCATTTTATGACTTATAACACTTTCAAAGGGTTTTTGTTAAAACGCATTAAATTAACAGTCAATTATAAGTAATCCAATAATTGGCCTATTTGTCAGGTCTTATAAAGTGCTGTTTTTGAGTAACTTAATTATTCCTGACATTTGAAAAGGGGTGCAGCTGCGAATTCTTTACTTTTTTAAATGTCGTTTATTAAGAGCGGCGCGTACATTATTCATTATTATCGCATAATCGAGTTACAGACTAATTTTTAGCACAATTTTAATATCATCTGCGGTATCGTCGGTTTTAATAGCCTGGACTGCAAATGTCTACAACGTGCATCCTTCTAATTATATAACGCCTTTGCAGGTGGTACTTTTGGAGTGGTTTCAGTTTTAATTTTGGCAACAGGAACTCGTGCTGATTGGAGTCCTAATGATTTCGCCTCACCTGCTCAAAGATAAGATTCGAGCCCTTTTTTAATTATGTATTTTAATGATATGCAAAAAACCTGGACACTGATTTACCCTCATTACTTTGGTGTGATTACTTCGCTTGATAAATTAAATGCAAATGTGATAACATTCTTTGAATTAATTTTGACTAGTATTAAACTAGCTCCCGACTTCGCCTAGGATGCAATTTTATCATTCTTTCCATTATTGAAATATCAGAATTCCATATCAGAATCCGTTCAGAATATCAGAATCAATATAATTTTTTAAATATTTTTCCATACTGTCCTACAATTTGTTCCGGCAGCTTCCAAGATAAAAAGTATCCTATATGCTAGTTCAAATAATAAACTATATTGTAGTAAATTTCATCCAAATACGTTACCCGTTTTTGCGTGATTGAGTAACAAACATCCAAACATATAAATCTAAAATATTATTACGATTAGAATTAGAATAAGAATTATTTTTTGTTTTAAAACTACGAGAATAATAGTTGTATGACTACGAATGATTAACCAAAAAAGTGTGTATATATATGTGTCGTTCATTGTAAAAGTGGTGTAACTCCATATTTTTAAAACCATCTTTTCTTACCTAATGGTATCACATTTAGTCATAACTTTCAATATAAAAGTGAAGTAACTCCAATAGTTGCATTAAAGTCCCGTAGATGAAAACAATGAATGAATGCTTACATATTTTTTCCTACACTATAATTCGCAAAAAGCTCGTTATTCTAAAATTCAGTAACAAGGAGATAGTTCACTTTTACAATGAACGACACATATTATAAATTCGTTTATCTCCATGGATACTTAACTTATTGGCAGGTGTACGAATGTACTAGGAGTTAAAGACAGTGCATTGGTGTGACAAAAGGGGCATGCATATTCATGCGTGTTGTGACCTCTTTACTAATGTCGGTACTAATGCCTCGCCGGCTGACACCGTTTCGGTGCGAGACGCTAATTTTCCGATACATGTTTGTTGTTTTTAGGTTGCCAGTTGCCAGTATGACTATTGCACTTATGTGACAGATTTACACATAGCAATGAAGGCATCAGAAATCAAACACTGTGGCATTGTCACAGATGTGTTAAAATCTGTTTAGATTTGTACGCAATACAATTTTTATTTCCTGTAACCTCAGATTGAATAAATAGCTTATGAGGTGACATTGACCATGAACTTTATGCATAAACTTGCTTTTATTTTAAATGGTGTTAACATGTTTTGATAATGTTCATGTATTTTAATTTTGTGTGTCTTTCTGGTAGCTAATAGAAAAGAAAGAACTTAAAAGAAACTATTCCCAATAAGTTTTAGTATATCATCATTATAATCTCAGCACATGGGACGTTCACTGCTGAACGCAGACCTTTTCATAGTTTAGTCTTACAATTAGTATAAGTCGCAATCAATATCAATAAATCAATACAAATTATAAAATAAAGTAGCTGCCCACCTCGGACTATTTTTCCGCTAACTTCTTCTCAACCACCCAACGGACTTCGATACGATTTTCACCAACGGAAAGAGCGATAGATGAGAAAGGTTTAAATTTTAGAAAAAAAATGTATATATGTGGAAGCAGGAACTTCCAGTTGGAGCCAACTCTGCATATTTATTCCACTCCATGTAGTGAAGCCGAGTGGTTTTTCGCTAATTAGCTTAGCTTATAAAGACTATTTTGGGGCCTTTCTTTTTCACAGAAGCATTTATCATTCATGAAAATTAATGAGTGTTTCAGAAATTATGATACATTACAGGCAGAACAATTCGATTTATAAATAACAATCCATGATTTATTATGACGATCTATTTCAACATGAGTTAATTTCAAACTTAGTTGTTGCAAAACGGGTATCAATAGTTCAATGTATTGTCAATTGTGTTAAGTATAAACAAATGCAATTGATTTTGTAATGTTTTCAGCCCTGATGTTATTCTAATGAACATTGGTCTTTATTTATTTTGACGAACGCGTTCGTATCCTTGAACTAATTAACTTGGAAGTATATGGAGGAATTAGTCACTTTGTTTGTGAAATAGTGTAATCGTCTATGCAGTAATGGAATTTTTATTTACAACTAGCGACCCGCCCCCAGCTTCGCTTAGTGCCTTCCTCGTTTATCGCCCTTTCTATTAGTGAAAATCATTATCAAAGTCCTTTGTGTGGTAAGTTATTTATTGGTAGTGACTTATGAAGTATTTTTCATACCTCCTCTGACTTCCAAAGGAGTAGAAAAAGCTAAATAAAAATTACACTTGCTGATGAGTATTCACTTGAGATGTTGTGTTGTTTTAAGAAATATATTTATATATTTCATTTAAATTATACCGCCTTGTTTTTTTCCGAAAATAGACTGGCCTTAAGAAGTTACATGTTTAAATTTCATGTAGAGGTGATATATTCGACTTCGCACGTCTATTTTCGGATTGAATTTTTTCTTATGTTTTTTATTCGCTTGATGATAGGTGGGAGAAGTGACCTATGAAAACAAGAAACACCAGGTTGAGATTCAAGTGCGCTGCTAGCCCTGGTAAGATAAAGAGGATAAGAGGATAACGGAACTAGAATAAACGGAATAAGAGTAGTGGCCTATAGGGTTTCCGGATAGGGTAAGCCCGCCTATTTACTGTCTTTCCCGATTTCATCTTTTTCAGTTTTCGATATGTATGCACACCAAAGCAAACCAAGCTATCGTTAGGTTGGTTTAAATTCACATAGCAGCGATTCTGCTGGTTCATAAAGTCTTCAGAACGATTTTTTATGAAAACGTCTTAATCCTTTAGCCACCAGAGTCGGATTTATCCGACAATTATTTTCGTGACTCTGTGTATCCGACAGAGCCGTATGTATACGACAAATTCCTCTACAATTTTTTTTTTGGTTTAAATCATTGCGTTGCTTCTCTCTAAAAAAATTCTCTTTCTTTACGAATAAAGCGACTCCTACAAAGCCAAGCGGTTAAAGGGTTAAAAAATGCTAATTTTGCAATCCATGTCCATGTTGTCCGTAAACTGACTGTTGTAAACAAAATTACACGGAATTCATTTCTATAACAACCTAAAAGGTATCGACTACCAAATTACAAAATAAAAAAATAAAAAAAATTGACAAAAGAATAACGAAACAAACATCACTACTATCTACTGTTGTAAACTCAAAGAACTTTCTTACCAACCCAATAGTTAGGGGCATCTGGGTACTCGTAGCTGTAGCTATATACAATAGCACATGTGCTTTTATTTCCCTGGATCCCCTGTAACGACATGCTGCTGCCGAACGAGTCAATATACTTTAGAAATTATTTTAGATCTAAAAACCAAATTGCTAAAAAATAAAACAGAATGACGTTACATTAACTCCAAACAATAGAAGTTTGGGTACTTTAAATGGACTGCGTAAATTAACACTTTTTTTCAGTGGTTTTCCATTATAGCGAGAGCCAAAAATTGTTATAATTGAGTTATTTGTCCTGCTGACTGTTCCAGTTACTCCGGCCATTGACAGCAAATGGTAACCACCTGTGAAGATGCGCAAGCGATGATGACGACCATTGTTCTTTCATTGCCATTTGTGATGGTAACGCTTCAAATACGAAGACATTTAATTTAAGCATTAGTATTATAGGAAAAAAAAAAAGGTTTTTGTAACTATATATAACAAAGTATAATCGACATTCAAAACCTTTTTATGTAACCATGCTTATACTAGACTCGTATTTTCAAACATATTCTTAGTTCAATTTATCACCATTACAAATTCAATAGCTCTGTATAGTTAGTTTATCTTTGTAAGAATATAAAGAAAAAGTATGAGTTGGTTTATGGGACTTAGATCTTAAGAATCAATGTACAGTTGACCCATTCATTAATCACAGTATTAAAGCAAGCGATAGCTTTATTATTAAAACTTTGTACAAAATAGAGAGACTTTCTTTAATAAAATTTGTTTGTAAAGTATTAATAATGAATTGAAGACATGAGTGGATGAAGGTTAAATCGAGGTTAAAGTTTTACTTTTAATTTTTGAGATAAGTCGCCACAGAACTGATTTTTTTATTAAATTATGATGCAAAGTTGTGTAAACAACCTAAAATATTAATGGTATGATAGCAATTAAACACTTATATTATTTAATTAAAAAAAAGTGAACATAACTCCCTCTTCCATTAACAAAAGCAAACTTTTCTGCACTCTTTGATTTTTAAAATTAACTGTACATAACACCTTTTTCAACTTTTTATTTTCAAAAATGTCTGAAATCGACGATCTTAAGGTCTGCAATCATTCATATGGACAATACCTTCATCAACGAAAAAAAAACGAAAAAACCCAAAAATGCGACATAACACCTTCATCCACTGAAGTCTTGAATATTATCGTTCTCTGCCGCATTGGAGTTGTAATGCCATCTAGCAGGGCTTGTTATCTTCTTCTTGACTGTCCGAGGGTTCAAATAAAATCAGGCTTGTAGGTGAGGGAATATAGGGGGTTGGGATGGGATGGTGGAGAATTATGTCATAGTCCTTGACAATCGACGGACAATTTTAGTACCATAGCAAAATTTGTTCAATTTAATGTTGCAAATTAAGCATTGATATACGAGTAATGCTTAATTGTGTCGTTCATTGTAAAAGTGAACTATCTCCTTGTAACTGAATTTTAGAATAACGAGCTTTTTGCGAATTATAGTGTAGGAAAAAAAATATAAGCATTCATTCATTGTTTTCATCTATGGGATTTTAATGCAACTATTGGAGTTACTTCACAAAGTTATGACTAAATGTGATACCATTAGGCAAGAAAAGATGTTTTTAAAAATAGGGAGTTACACCACTTTTACAATGAATGACACAATTGTTATAACACTTGTTGTTAAACAAACACATAGATAATTAATTAGATTTCTTTAGTCATGTTATTGCTAATTGTTTTTGAAACTTATTAGGTATATAGTGTTTTTATTGATTAAAATAACGACGCGACCCGAGTTCAATGTTATGTTAATTTTGAATTGTACAATATGTAATAATATTTAAAATAAGAGTATACAAAGTATAATTTAGTCTTCCACAAGGCACATTATTATATTTATACAAGCTGTTGTTGCCTCACTAAAGTGTTTTTTTTTCTGTAGTGGAGTGTGTATTACGTGGTATTTTAATATTGAAAACTATTCAAAAGAAATTTAGTTGAATTTATATATTCAGTTCTCCTGTGAAAAATGCTCTGTTGTAACAGTTCTATGAGACCAATTTATCGAACAGCGATTGTGCTACCTATACATATATATATTTAATAGGTATAAGGCAAAGACTATATAAGTAATATTCGCTTCAGCCACAATGGTTTTGAACGTTTTGAACGAACAAACAATAGATTTAAGTTTCGACAATGCATTATTGTAGCGGCGACGGCAACGGGCGGCTCGTTTGATGTCATTTGTTTCTAAAAACCAGTCTGTGTCCCAATATTACTCAATACTATCATATTTCTATATAATTATCAAACGACAAGTCACGGTAAGTTCAAACAGTGATAGCCCAATGAGTGAAAGTTGCTGAAACTCATGAAATCATGTGAAGTACTGTCGCATCGCTAATAGCGCTGACGTGAAATAGCCTATATTATTTTAAATCTTTGGCCTATATCTGGTCACATTGAGATGGTAGTAAAAACTGCGTTTCGCAGTAGTTTGGGCAGCCTATATGTCGGCAGTAAACACCCCCCGCTTACAGAATACCACCGTGAAATAACAGCATGTGTGCTGTTGTGTTTCGATAAGTAAGTAAGGGATGATAGACCCCGTTATCATATCCCTTCTCCTTAACTATGATCGGTAGCGCACTTGCAGCACCTGTGGTGTTGTTTGTGTTTTTGGCAACGGTAGCCACTTACCATCAAGTGGACCGTCAGCGTGTCTTTTACTATCAATCACTCGATATTACCTATCAATATTATCGACAGGTAAGTGGCCGAAAGTATAGGAGAGCTGTTACTCGTGCACTCGAAGGCGACGAATTTAGATCAGGTACACACATATCTACTGATTTGTGTGTGATAATTATTTATTTGCATATATGTTGCAAATAAATATATATAATTATATGTTGCATTTTTTATTTTAAATGCAACATTCTCACTCCATGAACAGCACGCCTTCTTTTTATATAGATATAGCGGCTAGGACGATGAACACAAGCGGACGTAGAACAAAATTGATAATAAAATTTGAAATTATATTTTAAGAAAGGTGTAATAAAAAACTATGTTGCCAGTGCAAATGCGATGCGGGCGCCCTCACTTCGCAACGGAAGTAAGTACATATGCAGATATCGAAACTACTTATGGCGGTCGTCTAATCTAAATTAAAGTGAATAAACGTGACTGGTGTTACAATGATGTTAAAAAATTAGTTTTCAATTAACATTTTTCCTACTATCTGTATATTATAAAAATATGTCTATAGATAGTGTAATAGACATACAGGATGTACCAAAACTATGCGACATGAAGGGAAAGTACCTTATATATCGTAGATAGGATATTTTTCTGAAAGAAGATTTTATGTTATTTTTAAAAGTTAGTAATACTGCATTCAAAGATTTTCATGTCGCATAGTTTTGGGACACGTATATATACATAATTATAACAGTAACTTTTATCACGATAATTTGCAGAAAAATCAAATTTTAGAAACAAGTGGTTATGTTTTTCTAATGTTGTTAAAAAACCTAATTAATTCATAATTAATATAAATTAAATTTCAATTTTATCATTTCAATTCCAATATTATCATAAGAAATATCAATCAGATTGTATATTTTTTCTATAATATTTTTTCTGTCTGAAGATATCATTTATTAATTTTATTAACTAAGCGAATAAAGCTATTACTATGAATATTATTTTTTATTTGTTAAAGTAGTCTTACCTGTTTAATTTTATCTTAAGACTAGCTGGCGCCCACGACTTCGTCCGCGTTGAAAATGAAAAAAGTAGCCTATAAAAAAAGCCTGTGCCCTGTACGTCAATGTTTATCTACCAAGTTATATGCAGGTTATATGAAAATCAGTTAATTCGTTTAAGAGTTATGGAGGAACATACATACATACATACAATACCTACACCTACAGATTTATTATTAGTATTGATAATTTGATGTCGCAGATGTCGCAGATGTCACATGTCCTTGTATTATTGCACAATATTTTTAACACGAAGATCGCCGTCCTTAACGGTAAATGAATAGGAGTGTTATTGTGTTTTGGTGACGTATTACCAACATATCTTTGTATGTATGAGTATGAAACAGGAAAAAATACACGACTCAGTAGCACGCCCAAGGTGACTCCTCATTAACTGTGCATTCATGTCAAAATGCTTAAAATAGGTAGAAAGTATTACCTACATGGATATAGAGAGAATCGTGAATAGTATCTAGTTAGTGTCTTTTTTTTGTTAGTGAATAACACAACTAAAATTGTGTATGTAAAGAATTAATTCATATTATAACTCTTGGGGTACCTCTAACTTGTGAACGAAGGATTATTTTTTTTTATGTTTATCCTTCTATGGTCGTCAATCACTTGCAGCACCTATGGCATTGCTTGTGTTATAGACGACGATAGTCATCTACCATCAAGTGGAACGCCAACCTGTCTCGACCTTAACTTAAACATACATATCTTTGTTTATACAATATATATCGCTATATTTTTGCCTTTTGTGTCTTCCAATGTAAGACCAATCCAAACAGCTATTTTCTAAGAAGGGAGTGCATAATAATAGTCATCAGCAAAATACATCCCCCTACAGGAACATCTGAAATCAATGGAAACAGTTTGGAACTCACAGGCTACTGAGATAATTTTTCTTGAAACCTGCACACGTTCCCTTGTGGTTTGTTAATGTAATTCAATTGAATGACGTGGAAAACTACGTACATATAGGTATATTTAATTGAAAAATTATGTAATGAATGTCATTGTTGCAATAGATAACTAACAATAATTACATGATAATGTAAGTATTACAGTCTTGTGGTGTAGATGACGTATTTTATCCAATATCTTAGTTAATGGTCGGTGTGGTGGAACAATAATCAATTTTACAACTTAATTAGTTCATAGACCACCATAACTCAGTAACCAACCGCGAATATAACTGTACACTGGACTTGGAGGAAGAGGACTGTAAAAACTCTTAATCGTTAAGAACTGGAGCGAATCGGGCAAACGCGTTGATTGTGAGGCGGCAATTAAAATCATATTGTGCAATATCCAATGCCGATTCAATCACGAATATGATCAATCCAAGATCAAGGTTATTATTAGTTCTGCCTATTAATCAACATTTAGAAATTTTTTTGAGTGAACTTCGATTCTATGTAGAATAATATGTGCTTAATTGATATTGTGTACAGATTTGTATGAGTTAGTATATATATGATATTATATAATAGTTTATATTAGTATGTATATAATATAATACCAATATAATACAATAGGTAATATTAATTGTTATAAATGCATAAGAAAGTATTAGACATCTATGATTCCGCAAACTTCGCAATTGGGAGCAATCAAGGGTAGGGCTATCTAGGGCGTATCATACTTACAAAAGTATGATACGCCCTATGAATTATTCTCTAAGGTTAAAAAATAAATGTTCCTAACTCAACGGGTAGAAGTTAATTGAAACGTGATTTCCCATAAGATAAAAGTAACAGGTATTTTTACTGAAGTGACCACGAAAAGTAATTGCGAAGTTGCACGAGGGAGCGCGGGCGATGACCCGCTAACTTCCAATGTCTAGGGTAAGGTTCTGCGGACTTAGAATAGAATAGCAATCTCCATGCCAATCGATTCGGTCATTTCCGCGCTTGGATTTAGACACGCTTCGCTGTTCGACGGTCTTTGTAATCGGAAAATGCGTTTGTTTACTGCAATTTTCGATATACATTTATTTGAAAATTTTATTTGAGACATGCACGGATTACTATTATTATTTTTTAATTGTTTATTAAGAAAATTAATACAGTATTTCTGAAGTTACGAAGGCCTCGTGGAATCACAAAACATATAGTTTTGTTTCTCAAATTAAAAATGAAATTATTTGTATTTATATATTTATTCTTCAGTGTCAGCCTGAGTCACTCGACTGCTAGATGTAGGCTTCATCCAAGGATTTTTTTTTTCATTTGATTGGATAAAATTTTAGATAGCAGTTCTCGCAAATAGAAAAGAAAATGATATCCAAGATATGTCATAATTTAAGAAATGATGTCATACATTACTGGCTTAATTAAATTGCCTCTTCGCTTTAGACACTACCTACTTAAGTCTTAAATAGTAGTAAGGTACACAGGCGCTTCGCAGTCATAAATTAGGCAGTAACCACTCCCTTAAAGAAAACTACTGTAAATTTTCCTATTCCTTCCTAATAGTTGGTAGCTTACTTGCAGCACTGTAGCTTTCACGTTATTTAATATTTATTAAGGTTACTTATTTATTTAGGTACATATTATACCTACCATAAAAAGAAACAATTTATTTTTGAAACACATGGTCGAATCGGTGTGCGAAAGCTCAACAACTTCTTACCAAAGTACGAGTAGCTTGTTTTTACTATATTCTATCGTATTAATTTAAAATTTGACTGTCAAACAAAACTTCATCTTGATCTCCATAAAGTGTAAATAGACGTAATCTGTGTACCAATTCCGTCATCGTTTGGCAAAACAGCTTGTTTTCTTAACGCACTAGTGATAGTTGGCCTCCCACCTCGACCGAAGGTGTTTTTCATTCGAGAAAGAGAGAGAAAGGGTAATGCCCTCTGAAGTTGTTTGTGGCAAAAAATGAGGACACAGAGACCGGCTCACATATTTTGGTTAGGTTATGAATCAGCGTGAGAAAAACAATATAAATTAATATATATAGGTTATTAGAGTTATTATTACGAAGTGTCTATAAAGTTAAAAAAGTTTAAAACACATTTAAAGACCACTGCAAAAGTCTGACGATGCTTTTCATGAGAACAACGCAAGGAGATGGATATGTACTGCTAATATATATTTAAGAAAAAGGATAAGAGACAAATTGAAAGTAGAATTATGACTTCACTATGACACAAACGTTGGACTTTATTTCATCAATAACTTTATTTAGTTTTTTCTTTTTATATAAATGTCGTCAGACAAACTGATGGCCATTTCAAGATAAGTGGCCACTGTTCTTATAACACAAGCAATGCCAAAGTGCTGCAAGTGCGCTGCCGACCAGAATAAGGGTCTAGGCAGGGATAGGGATACTCACTCATCGAAACACAAGCTGTTGTTTCACAGTGGCATTCTGCCACGGTTTTATTATTAAAATCAGACACTTGGTACTCTGAATTCCGCTTTCATAGTGCAGTGTATTTGCTTCATCTATCATCAATTGGACCGTCAGCTGCAGTGTTTCCCTCTGTAGGTACATTAAAATTAAAGTTGAATTAAAATGAAGAAAAAAATACATTAAAATCGCATTTATGTGTATATAAACACCAATTTTAATGTTTTTTTCTTTTCATGCTTATTTTGTATAATAGATACATGTGTTCCTGAAACTTGAGACCCTTCAAGACTAACGGGCAAACGAACTCGATCTTCTACCTCGTATTCACTTACCATCAGGTGAGATTGAGTTAAATCTCTATCCCGTATACAAATAAATAAAATAAATAATAGGTTATACATTTCATATTATTTCAGTGTAAACAAGAAAAGGGAAATAGGTATGATATGTTAAAAGGTGATGAAAAATGAATAAACCAAGATTATTCCGGAATCGCATACATGATATGAAGCTTGTTATGCATTTTTCAATGCAACAGGCTTGACGTATTCGGGACAAAATAGAAAAGATATTCATGTTTCCAAGCAACTGCTTGCGCTGTTCCCTATCACTTAGGCATTCATTTGTCGACCCATTTCGATGTGATCGCTGCGGTGTGCGGCAACGACCTTAAAATTGTATTCAGAACGTAAACAAAACGCCCCCAGATTGGTGTAAACAAGAGCGTGCCACGAAAACCTTGATTCCGATCCATGGACTCAGGGACGCCCCTGTTTGGAACCGTTACGAGTGCCAAATATTTCTTATATAATTTCTTTTTTCCTCTTAAAAAACTTTAAAAAAAATCCAGATGAATATTGAACAAGAAATTTCTAGTACATAATAATACAAAGGAAAAACCATAGGCGCTTTGACTATATGTAATGAAAAAGTAACTACATTGCACTAACTACAAAGTAACGCAAAAATTAAAAACTAGTACTGAAGCCCTATTTAGAAGTTCAATAAAAAAAAAAGAGGTGCCTTATAAGTGACTAATAGTTATTAATAAAGACTCAGTTTTCAATAATTTTATTGATTTATTGATATTTTCAAATATCTTTTCATTAGATATATTTTTGAATTCGCATCTGTACTTAACACTGTTTGATTTTGTTAAAATAATTTTGATATAAAAGCTCCAAAAATTGCTAACTTTTTTTTGTAATAGCAGCATTTTTCAATATCGAATGACGTCACGAGCATTTTAATGTACCCATGTTCTTGCGCATATCCGCGATTATATGCAATGTCGCAATAATATCTTATGACATAGGGAATGACACCTAATTTAAGAAGTGATATATGGTCATATGTTATCACGTGGTAACATATAAAAACATGACACTATCGAAAGATGTAATCTAATTTTAAAGTTTACTAAAATATAGATTACGTCATATTATAACTGTAAAGGTTATTCAAGCAACTTTTAACAGTATTACTTTGTCTCATTTTTAGTTCTATTTTTAACTGTATCATATTATTATAGTCTTTTAAATTGTTATAGTTTACAATTACTATATAGAGTGAACCGGAAATTGTTCTTATTCCTCTATGGATTTTCTATATGTAAAAGAATTTTTAAACTCGGTCCAGTAGTTTTTAATTTTTTTTTATTACAAATAAAATAAGTATTGATGAATACTTTTAGTAAATTATAAATTAATTTGAATATATTATTTCTAAAAATATTTTATATCGGTTTCGGCTGTGATTTGGTCGTCTTACGTCACGCTTTGATGCAAACAACATAACTGCATACATAAAACATTATTGATTTGGTTAGAATTTTAATAGGTAAACTTGGATTCATTCAGAAAATCATTCAAATGTTTTCTTTTACATACTATGTTGTTAATACATAATATGTATGTATTGTAATGTTATGTATGTTAACGTAATGAATGTTGGTTAGTTTTAATGTATTTTAAAATATTAAACTATATTTACAAAAAAAATTTTTTTATATAATATATGAAAATAATAAAAAAAAAAATCAGATTACTAAAACAGGAAGAAACAAGTATCTTCGACAGCGCTAATAAAAGACATCAACGCGTATTCTACTGTGTGACGTGATTTTTGTTAATTGTTAAGCAAGGTTTATATTCTTAATACCAACGTAGTGAATATAATAGATAAAACTATTAGGTAACTAGATATATCTCATAATAGCACAACACTTGGAACCTAATAATCATCTATACTTACTATTGTACTAATTTTATAGAATATATTACATATAAATATATTACTAATCCTTACTAATATTATACACTAGCTGGTTCTCGCGATTTCGTCCGCGTTGAAAAAGAAAAAAGTAGCCTATCATGTGTCCCGTACGTCTAAATGCTTATCTACCAAGTTTCATGAAAATCAGTTAATTGGTTTAAGAGTTATGGACGGACATACCATACACATACAGAAAAAAATTCTAAAAATCGTCAATTTAGTTTCAATATCATGGATAGAGCCTATAAACACGATATCTCTGAAAACAAAGTAAATTACTCCATGACCGACCATTACAGATTTATTATTAGTATTGATGATGATGGTGAATGTGAGTTTGTTTGTTTGTTACACTTTCACCCAAAAACTACTGGACCGATCACCTTGAAATTTTGCATACACGTTGTCTGGGACACCAGAAAGGACATAGGGTACCTTTCATCCGGAACGCGGACGAAGTCACGGGCACCAGCTAGTATATAATATTTAGTCCAAAAATATAATTTTGATAAAAAATTTCGGGTTTACATTTGTTATGCGTAAGTCCAAACTAGTTCGTGTATCAGAAACTATTTGTAGGATTTGGAAAATATTTGTGTGTTTATTGATTAATATTATAAGCTATTATTCACACTACGTCCTAAGCACGTGTGCTGTTGTGTTTCGGTTAGTGAGTAAGGGATGCCAGAACCCATTCCTGTATCCCTTTCTACCCTTATCCTAATACTAGTCGACAGCTCACTTGCAGCATATGTGGCGTTGCTTGTGTTATAGATAACGGTAGCCACCTACCATCAAGTAGACCGCTAGCCTGTCTGCAGACCTTAATATTAAAAAAAAACCTTGTTAGTACATAACATAGGTATTTATAAATAAATTAAACGTAAAGAATTCTCTAAATGTAACACTTACAGAAAGAATGTCGGTCAAGCAAGGATACAAACAACTGATTATTACACCTACATATATACCTAAATTATTATTGTAATAACATCAGTATGAATGTTTCATTAATAACACATACATGCGCAGATATTTTAGCAGATGATTTTGAACCGTATTAAAAGATAAGTAGGACTGCAATTATGGCGTCGATATTATTCATGCAGCGATGTGTGTAGGGTTAGCGATAAACTGCATTTTTACAAAGTTGATTTTTATATTCGTTGTAAATGTAAATATAAAATTTTTATAGTGTGAGATGGCAGACAAGAAAACGAATAACTGACATGAAGCGAGAGAAGAAGAAAAATTGGCTGTTGATGTGTAGTGTCGTCGAGTAGAAGTCATTGGTATTTAATAATAATAATAATAATAATTTATTTTCTCAACAATTTACAAACAGATTAGATTTGATTTTGACCCCTACACTAAGCTCAGCTTGTACCGTAGGGGTCAATGCAACAAATGTACCAACGATCTTTGAGTGGTGTAATTAAATTTTGGATGTAGACGATAAATATCTACAGCATCAAACAATATACGCGATTCTTCTATAATCAGTTTTATGAATTATCTCCCACTATATTGAAGCAAATTTAAAGACACACAGAGAAAGAAAAAACACATCTAAGGAACATCTGGCACTTATCTGAACATAGTTCCAGGAACAGAAGGGGAAACTATATAACTACTACGTTGATGTAGGGAAAAGAAGTTTAGATAACGAAGCACTGATATATTTCGATGGTATTTTGTTTATAGGTAATACTTATATAGGTAATACTTACTTAAAAAAAAAATACTATACGCATACGTGCAGGCAAGTGCAAGTTATTGTTACTATATTCGCGTTTTTCAGTTATAAAAATATATTTGTAGTTTTCTCTTTCATAATAAGATGAAAATAAATTCAGTGACGCATATATTTTTTGTCTTTCCCATTTAATTTAATCAATGGCCATGATTGTCGCTTACGTCAGTGAATATTTAAGAAAATAGACATTGTCTAGTGCTTCAATCATTAGATAAATTGTTACAACGGCAATAGAAACTAAACGGTTAACTTTATATAAATATATGTATGCATATTTCTAATGTATTTTTAGTTTTAAGGACTTTTAGGTTTTAGGGACCTCACATAGGCATGTGTGCCTCACTATCTCCTGAATTAAAGTTAATACAAAAATGACTGAAAATATTATTGTAAAAGCTTCATTGTAACATAATATATTACAGAATGATATTGTTAATACGTTAGCTTTAATTTTAAGTATAGACTGACCATTATTCTACTATGAGATTAGTAAAGATTTTACAATCTTTATTCATCATCATCATTATCTCAGGATTCTCGTAGGACGTCTAATGATAAGCATATAACTCAAGTAACTCGCGCATATATATAACTCGTATAACTCAAGCATATAACTCAGGTCAGGAAATTAACTTAACTGTGTTATAATATTAATACAAAAAGTTTTTATTCTCATTAGTTAAGAGTAAAATTTAACAAAAATGTTTATTTTGTATTAGTTTATTCACGGACACTAAAATAAACTGCTTGTTTCAGGAAAG
Source organism: Synanthedon formicaeformis (assembly GCA_945859745.1). NCBI lineage: Eukaryota > Metazoa > Arthropoda > Insecta > Lepidoptera > Sesiidae > Synanthedon > Synanthedon formicaeformis. The sequence continues at coordinate 10,148,419 of OX243957.1, forward strand.
AATAAGTCCAGTACATTTCATTAGCTATTATTTTGCCAACGTTACTGGTTCACAGATTTTCCTTTCCATGTGTTGGAGGCCCTGGCGTGTGCGGGTTAACGGTACCACTCACGTGTCTCCGAGAAGCCATCGACCCTGGCCGGCCTCCGCGCAATATTCTCCGCGCAATACGCAATATGTCGAGACAAAACATCACAAATTCACTGCTCACTACTTCAAAAATCAATCTTCCGACAATTATAACAAGGCTCAAATTACCTCAGACATACTGTTCTTAACGCTTTTATAGGTCAGACTTAAATCACGTCTATTGATTAGTTAACAAAATAAAATTTATACAGTTTTTGAAGATATGAAAATGTAGATTAGATTTTCTTGTTATATTTTCCGATACAAAACAACAGGATCATAAGATCTCATGAAAATGAAATGGTGTATTTTTTTTTTAGTATCTATTGCAATGAAATTTCTACAAAGTGGGACTTGACCGTGTTGATTATTAGAGGGAGATGACGCTACTGAATTCTGCTGAAATACTGAATTGCTTGAAAATTTTAAACATAGCTTATATATATCATGGTACTCTAATGACTTGTGAAGGAGGTACCGTGAAGTTATTTTAAAACTGCATATATTTTTATAATGATTTCCTCTATTTACGCAAAATTGGATGAAGGATCAAGATGTCAGTATTTTTTAACCAGTATCACTTTCACAGGTTTTTTATAATGGTTAGCAGGTGATAGGGATATAGGTTTAGATGGCCCTTATTCACTCACGGAAACACAACATACACGCTTTGGCCAATCTTGGCCGCCCGCCATTAAAAAAAAATTAAATATTAAAATTAAATCTTTACACTATGTTATACAAAAAACAAATTTCAATTTGTTATTCAATCACTTTACATCCTTTTCCGGTGTAAGTATGAAAAAGAAAGTAGTAGGTATAATCTCTACACAGTGACATTATGAATACTTGTTTGTTCATGAAATTAACATTTTCAGGGTCAACTTAAGAAGACACTTGCGAAAAATAAAATAAATATTTTTATTATTTTGAAGTTTATATATAGGTTTTTTTTTATTTTAAAATAGAGGTTATTAATATTTTGTTCACCAATTATATAAACAGGTTTTTTTTAAATATTTCATTTCCTTTTAAACTTAATGTTGTTGTAATGAGTTAAAATATTTTATTAAATAGCTGTTTTGCAGGCAAATATTTGACGAATGATTTAAAAATATTAAATTACGTATCCTTATAATTATGTATATTTTCAACAATGAAAGCTTACTAATATTATACTCGTAAATGTGAATATGAGTTTGTTTGTTTGTTACGCTTTCACGCAAAAACTACTAAACCGATCACAATGAAATTTTGCAAACACGTTGCCTGGGACACCAGAAAGGACATAGGGTACCTTTCATCGTTCCACGCGGACGAAGTCGCGTGCAACAGGTAGTATTAAAATAAAATATGTAGTACATAATATACTTAATAGCAATAAAAACACACATGTACTAATTTTTATTAGTTAGAAACTAGTTTAAAGAAAATAATATTTTTATTTTTATCCGACGACCAGCTCGATTCGAAGAGTTTTTTTTGCGGATTCACCTCCTGTGTTTCCTTTTAAATTGATTATTGCAAAATTTCGTTTTGGAATTTCATAGTAGTCTTTCAAGGCCTGCTTTGTGTCAAAACAACACTACATTTGACTTGTAGAGAGCATGTGACGTTGAACACGTGATTTGTTACAAAATTACCGTAATTTTCATTCCAAGACCGAACCTTATTGCATCACTGACCTCTTATGATACAGCGTCACCTCATTACGGCCAAGCGGGCCAAGTGAACATTTATAAATTGAAAATTAACTGTATAATATCTCAAGATTTAATCTGAATATCTACAACAATTAATTAATTTATTTATTTTAAAAAGGCATACTGTATCACTATTTACAACACTTAGGGCCTCTTTCACAAACTATAAGTAAAGTGTTGATTAGTTACTTTTAGAAATCATTTTCTGTTTTATTGAATTATGCACTCGGTTTACTGCATCATTCGATAGGCGATTTTTTTAAATTTTCTATTTAATGTTTGGGACGTTTACCGTACAAAAAAAGGCATATCAGCTAAATTGTTCCCGGTGACAGGTGAATTTAAGTGACGGTTTAGCCTACTTGGACGTTGGTGAAAGAGGCGCTTAAAAGATCATTACAAGTATGAATTTAAATTATAAGAAAGCAAATTACATATTTGAGATTAATTAAATTATATTAAATTATAAATGAACCAACAATGTCAATGAGATTAAAAATATTTAGAACAATTATTTAATGACAGTCTTGATTTAGTGATTGCCCAACAGAAATATTCAATTACTTACTAACTGGTAAAAATATAACTAACACCTGAGAATAATATGACTATCCCGACATCTTTATTGCTGTTAACTGTGGTGCCCAGGATAAAAAGTTTCCTATATGTTAACTTATATGTTACTAGGTACACGCTCCCGGCTTCGCTCGGGTTCAAAATGAAAACTATCCTATCTTAAGTTGGACTAAATTACACATATAATAATTACGAAGTTTTATCAAAATCAGTTTTAGAAATTCATTGGCGTCAAACAACGTGACACGTAATTTTTATATATAATTACGATTAATTTTTACGTGAAATAATATCTAACAAACATACACCCATCCTCAAAAACTTTTATACTTATGGTAGGATTATTAAATAAGAAAATGGGCTGATGTGATGACAAATGAAATCCAACTCTTCCATCAGTTATTTTATAAATATGTCTACAGTTTTTATGTTGACAGTAAAATAAAAATGACTCTAAAAAAACTGTTTTAGCAAAAAATCTAAACCCTTCTAAGAAACATTTTGCATAAAAATGAGATTAAAACAAAAATGATAGCAACTCGCATATTTCTTATGATGTTATCATAAGCGAGCCTTAGAATTCTACAGTTTACAGTTTTACATCAATGTCAGTACAGTTCCATTTCTGACACTATCAATCTGTGGACAACAAGACAAACTTGTTTATCAACTGATCGAGCCAGTGGTTCAGTAGCCAGTTGAGATAGTGAACTTGTTAGCAATCTTAATCGTCTGTAAAATGTCTAGGATTATTTCTAAAGCAAAATATTACCTGTGTAAACCTACCGTTGGGTGAACTTGTAGTGTAATGAACCTATTTCCGCGGTTTACTGTGTGTTTTTTAACTAGGCCAGCATGGGGAAATCCGTAACGATGGAATATGACTCAAATATCTTAGACATTTTGGAGTCATTTTACCGTTCTTTTATCAAATTAATTTTGTAATACAATCAATTTTTACTTATTATTAAACGTGAGTGTTCCGTAAAGAGTGTGTGAATATATTTTTATTTTTGGAAAAATAAATTGCAACGATGTAAAATTTACAGACAGACAGGTTTTGGACAATGATATTTTAATGATTTTTTTTTCTTTGCGTTACAGGATGACAGGCAGTCTGACGGTCTACTAGTGCTCCGCCTACATAGAGGATAAAGAAGAAGGACAAGAGAATAAAAATAAGATAGAGGTAAGTATATCTGTATCTTATCTTATTTTGTTCGGGCTCCAAATAAGATTATAGTATCGGGCTCTTGCATCGATCCATATTATTTCACGGTGTTCTTCTGAAAGGGGGTTATTACTACTGCCCTGTTTACTATGATTGCGTGCCCTGTCACTTCTGAGATGCTAGAGCAATATTTATCTTTAAATAGTTAATTGTACCGTCGTCAAATTAGAATATCGGTACAAATTGATTTTCAAATTTTTATCAATAATACTTAATAAAATAAGAACTTAAATATGACTATTACAAACAAAAAAATTCAATTGTCCTGAATGTATATCCGAATAGTTGAATAACTGAAGGTGTCAATAAAAAATTATATCAAATATGGCACAGGTGTATTACCTTTCCATTCATATCTGAGCGCAGTCTTGACGTTCCCACGGTCGAATTATTGTGTTCCACCCCTCCGTAATACACAAAGATTCCCTCGGATTGATCACCTATAGTACACACAGGTAGTCGTGGGTGTGTGGTGTTCGAATGGATGTACGTTGAAAACCGTTGAGTATTTCACTACAGTTTATTGTGACGACAGGTTTGAGTAAAACCCCAATTCAAACCAATATGGGCTCATAGTTTATAGAAGAAAAAAAAACTATAGACATTATAAAGGATATCGTTAACGTATTTTTATGAATTAAACAGTCTTTTATTTTAATCTTTAATGTATGAAACATTGCTTGCCTGTCAATATTTATATTAAGAGCGGGTATAAAGAGAAATTGCCAATCCTAGATTTGAATTTTATCTAAGTAAACAAAGTCTAATTTAATTATTTTTTTTAATAGATAAATACATTATAAATAAAAGTGACGACTGTAACAGAAAACATAATATAATAAAATATCCTCGATAGAAAAAAATCACCAAGTGAGGTCATTTACATCGATTTTAGTTTTATTTGACATTTTCATTTGACATTGTAGTTTACGAATAATTAATATTTAATACTTTTGGCACTTATAACATTTTTATTGAGCGAGATGCGCTATCTTCCGTCGCATGTTGTGCGTAGTTCTACGTATTTTGTGTCACTGTCATGTCCAAGGGGCCACGCGGGTGAAATTACAAATTTTGTTTGCTTTATACTCACTCTTAAAAAGAAAAAAGGTTGTTCTAAATGTTGATGCTAAGCTTCGTCTTCACTATATTACTATTTATATTAAACACTTAAACTGTAAGAAGGTACGATGTAAGTTGTGACTTGATAGCGTTCCTATAACTAATTGCTGGTCACGTCACAAAAAGTAAGGAAGCGCGTAACAAAGGTATACAGTGCGGCAGGAAACGGAAGTGAATCGGAGCTAACGGCGGCGGCTATTGCGACGCTCCTTACGGCTACTTTAAAATTATTTGGCATTCAAAACATTGAGCACAAGTTGCAAGGAAAATATGATTCGAATTGAAATATCTTTTATTACAAGAAAACCCTTGCTATTTTTGCATACTATTAGCGCGTATCGACTTTACTTGTGTTTAGTTACATATACATCATGCATTAGGTGTGTCTATTGACATCATCAGAGACGTTTCACTTTTAGACAATTATAAATTAATTAATGCTACGACAGGAATTGGGTTTTGGCTTCAACAGTGTATAAATTTGGATACCAAAACTGTGTTACCCTGGAGTCCATGTATCGCTGGTCCATATAGGCCATATATCCTTTATAGGCGACTATCCACCTACCATCAAGTCTGTCTGTCTGTCGAAATCATAAAAAAATAGTTGTCTACCATACTTAGTTGTAATATTTACGATAAGGCCTTTTTCACAATCTCTGAGTAAAGTGTCAAGTAGGCTAACTGCCATTTAAAGTCACCGGTAAGAAAGCGCAATATTTTCACCATCTTCGAGTAGCATTACTCAAGTGCAATTTCAATGAAATTGACACAAGATACTAACATAACACTAACATTTAGTCGCCAGCTAGCGTTACTTGAAAAGTAACTAATCAACACTTTACTTTTTACTTGTAGTTGGTTAAAGAGGCCCTTAGTCTAATAGTTATTTATTAGTGAAACTTTTTTTTTCTCAATAATATTAGTACCTACAGATTAACTATACGTCACATACGTCATTATGCAAATCTATCTTATTGAGGATTGATAGACATCGCCATTGGGGTATGTATTCACGATACGCGACTGAACGACGTATCAGCTTTATTTGTACAATAAGCAATAATACACTGCAAGAGCCATAAATAAAAACCACTCAGACAGCCTGAGCAATATATTATGTGATATAGATATATTTATTTTCGTAATAAAGATACCGTGTCTACATTTACTTGATATGATTCAGATATCAATGGACCACACAGAACATAAAATTCAATTACAAGTGGATGGATTCAAGCAATCATTATATACGGCTTCAGTAATACCTTGCAACCTACGCATAAAAATGCCAATAATTATTGTTTGCGCATATAAATCTTATCCGCATCCAAAGTTGTTCCTAGTGGATCGTCATAAATATCGATGTATCGTAAAGCTTAAATATTAAATTACAAATGTCATGACGCGGAAATCATGAAGGCGATCGTGGTTGCGATAAATAAATGAGAATAATTCGCGTTGAACAATGGGTCAGGTTAACGAACTATCGTAACATTTCGGTGAAGGTCCCTAGATCCGAGGCCAAATATTTCTGTGAAGTTTCAACCGATACTTTATTACCTACTGGCTTTAGGTGGTAACTTAGTGTGAAAGGAAAGTCAAAAAGTAGCCTACGGTCTCCATAGGCTTCAAGTTATGTTCAAGCCTTGAAAAGATAAAATATAACAGACATAGTAAATTGCAAATCTAATTCGGTTTATTCATTATTCGATGCGTAATTCGGTGCGTAATAAATTATAGGTGACTACAGCAGATTGACACGAATGCAGTTGACTTATGGTGCCTCTCCATTACATTGATGGTTGATGGAGGTTGGTCGTCAGTTATGAAAAGTTGTCCCTGTGTGGGCCAAGCCAAAGCTAAAATTTTGTCAGAATAATCAACAACAAATAAAAGTTTATATATTAGCGAAATACATACCATAGTGACAACACTTCGGCAAATTTTGGATATCAACTAATATGTTAAACTCGACACAGGCTGTCGGTAGGCAGCCACCGTCGCTTTATAACACAACGCCACTGTTCAAGTTTCAAAAGTTAAAGTAATTTAGATAAATTAAAATAATTTTACTTATTGCTTAGGAGGTTTTATAATAAATAATAACGCATGTTTTCAAATCAGCAATGATAATACGTAGTTCATGCAAATAGAAGATCTAAAAGCATCCAGAGACATTTGATATGTACACCCACCATGCTGTAAAGCTTAACCTTAATCTTAATAAATAAATTAAATGCATTAGTCTTAGTCTTAAATCTACTTAATATCCAACAGAGAAACCACAAAAGTTTTTGAAGATAGAAAAAATACATAAAAACGCAATATTTTGTCTAATCTATGTAACAGTTTTCGCAGATGATGACGCGATGAGGCCAAATGATAAGGTGTTTCAATAATCGCCGAAAGGTTTCTCCGGGTCATTCATATAAAATTAATACATATTTATGGAACCAGTGACATTTTTATTATGAAACGGAGATGACGATCCAAACCCGTAATTATCATACCAATTTAAAGTGTTTACATAAAATTCGTATTCAAATTAATGTAGATGCTAAAATTAAATATATGTAAAAAGTAAACATACATAAAAAATATTTATTGAGAGGAAATTGTCAATTTTCATATTGTTTTTTTACTCGTATACTGAATAAAAAAGATTTTCAGAATTATTCTCAATCAAATGATTTATAATCAAAACTTATTATTCATTGATGTCTGTTAGTTATACTCGTACTCGTAGTAATGTCGTTAGGGCGTAAGGGAATAACGTTTTCGTGACTTCCGTATAATATTAATAAAATATTGATGATGATTTAAAATGCCAAAGGTACTCTCTTTTAGTTTTTGAAATTGTAAATTCAAAATCCAAAAAAGAATGTACACCATAGGAAAACTATTAAAGATCATATTTGGGAAATTCATATGTCATATATCTTTCGTGAGATGGTCGCCAACCTTCGAGAAGTGACACGCAAAGAAGAAGAGGATAATTATGTCATATAATATCCGATGGTATCGTGTGTCAATTATTTAATATGTATTTGAGCCTCGTCATGAACACACAATATAAATTTAAACTACTTAATAGTTAGCTTTATAGATGAAGTACTGGTTCATGTACAATGTCTAAGATATTATGCCTCGCACTAAAACATAGATAATTAATTTATTGTATGGGCTAGAACGATTAACCTTTGCATGTGAACGCTTTGATTGTCTAACGAGTTTATACTCTTAGTCGTAGAATAATTTTATTTTAGAGCAAACATGAGTCCATTAACAAGTATTTTAAGTAGTGGGCAGAGCACAGTGCGTTTCGCAGTCATTTTAGCGGCCCTCCTGTGACAGTTGCCATCCTCTTACAGATACCAACCGTGAAAAAACAGCATGTGTGCTATTGTTTCGATGAGTGAGTAAGGGATGCCTTTTTTTCATAATTTTATTGTACTCTTCATAATAATTACCATAGTATATTTTCTACCAACGTCTTGTTGGCTCACTATAATTTGTATTAAAATGGTTATTATAAGTTTTATTTAGGTAATATACGATAGGTAAAATAATCTGTGGTTTGTATAAAATAAATAAATAAATAAATAAATAAATAAATTAACTTCATAGATCGTAAAATGTCCTCACTTTATAGTAGTTTTCATCTTTAGGAACATTAGAAAACATAGCAGGAAGCGGCTGGGTGCAAATGGCAGAGGAACAGGCGTGGCGACGAGCCCTGGCAGAGGATTATATTATTGAACAGTGAGAAGACAAAGGCTGATGATGATATTACTATAAAATCTAATAACTTAACCTTCGCTTACGACTGATCGTAATTTATCAATTATGTTTCAAAATTTATAGTTTAAGTAAGAGCTTTAAGAACTCTAAGAAAACTAAAAATTACGCAATCATATAGACATTAAAAACATAAATTTTGATACAGCCAGTCCAATAAACTCGAATTATTACCTACACGTAGCCCATTAACGTCGTTAACTGTGAAAAGGTAATTTAATAGTTCATAATTTTCGTGAGAATTAGGCTATGCTCGAACATCCACATTTTCAACTATTATGACGAACCCATTCACAAGGTGAAGCTTAAGGAGTCAAATTAATATTTCCAGAGCTTTTCTGAGGTCAATTTGAAAAAGATACCCTCTATTATAACTTTGTGGTATTTTCCACAGCTCATTATTAAATGCATTTTATAGTTACAGATTTCACATAATAAATGTTGACTAATTTTAAGGTAGTTTTTTATGCCTCTTATTTTTGATATAATTTTATTGTTTAACGTCTTTTAAAACCAAAATTAATCACATAAATTATTATTGACTCAAAATATAATATTCATTTAACACAAGCAATTTTATATATTATACCAATGTTACATAATTATAATTCATAAACATTTTTTTAATAATAATATTAATGGTTGGCTTACAAAAGAATCCAACTGTGAAACGAACCTGCTTTAAAAATAGTACAGTACAAACTGCCTTAAGGACAATTATTGTAATTGCAAAAATTACTGACATTCGCCAATGGCATAACACGTTCTAAACATAAAATTGCTGATGCTGATTAATGACGATTGAATTGTTAATGAGTCCGTGGACCATTAACAGCGAAGCAAGAAGCGCCATCTATCGCTGGCTGAAGCAGAAAAACGAGCACACAACAACACTGCATTGTAAACACATTCACTTCTCAAACACGCACACATTCACGTTGACATAGAAAAAGTGGCATTACGTACTCACACAAACAAAGAGTTACAGCCTCTTACGTGTTGCGGAACTCAAGATGGCTGACATTGGCAATGGCGGGTCGTCGACCTGCGCGCGAGTAGCCTTCAAAGCTTAGATCTTGCATTAGAGAGGTTGTTATTTTCCGTCTCGGTTTTATTTTATTTCAACTCTGTTTTGTTCGCTAGACGTTTAGTGAGTTACGTAAGTAGTTTTTTTTATTCATTCTATTCAGTTTTGGTACCTATCTGTATTGAATGCATTTCGATTTGTTGACATCTGAAAACATTACAGAGTAATTTATCTTGTGGGGCGTTACATTGTATTACAAGTTGGTTTTTACGATGTTCTATTATAGGCGCTGTAAAGTTTAATAACTCGGTTACGTCTTTCAGGTTTCCTTCGTAGCCTAGATGGCATTTATTTGATTAAATTGCCACACTGTATTTAGAGACGCTTTATATTTGAACTAGAATATTTGAGTTTCAATGGAGGCATTCTGTGTTTTTGTATGGTTTTTGTCCAGAATGAGTTATTAGCATGGCAAGACAGAAAAAGTTTAATAAAAAAAAAGTTGTATTTATTCAAATGACATTTGCCCGCGATTTCGTCTGAATGCCTTGTTCTTAGATGCTGAAACATTTATTCAAAAACACTCAGTGAAAAAAAATTTTTTTTTTTCGTTTACCAAAAACTTCTCTACAGGGTAGGCAGTGCATCAGCAGCCCCTCTGGTGATGCTTGTGTCTTTAGGCGACGTCTTAGCTCCTTAGGTTACTACCTATTTTTTGTACTTAGATCGTCAGCCTGTCTGCCACCCTATATAATATAAAAAAGTCACTTTTGAAAGTAGTGATTTAGACCTCAATTTTGATTGTAGATTTTTTAATTTTCTTTAATTATTTTAAACATAAATCAAGTTTATCGATTTTTCGTACTTCCAAATAAAATTTTCTTTGGTTCAATTAATCCAATACTTGGTTGTGACACTTGTGACGATCAGAATATTGAACATTTTAAGTATATGAGAATAAATAATAATAAATAAGCCGTTAAAGTTTATGTAGGCAATAGCAGGTTGTGCAAAAATTCCAGGTCCACAGCAAGAAACTATAGTTGGCATTTGTGTGACAATTAATGGGATAAGAAAAACATTGACTGATCCGCATTGTATCAACTTGAGAACAAGAAATGGTACAGTGGGCTGCAATAGAATTTGTTTTAAGTAATTGAACATATTGAATTGTTTCTAAATTGAAAGTGCTTCAATTTCTGAAAAGACATTTAATATACACTAGTAACACCTGCTTTATTTACAGAAGTTTTTCTCGTATCCGTATCAAAATCCGTTGGGAGGTTTAGAAGAACTTAGTGGAGGAACAGACAGAAGCGAAGAGACTTACAGCCCATAAACAATCAGGTTAAGATTAAGATGCCATGGAAATACTACACAAGCATCAGTATACCAAAATTCACAGTTAGTGAGATCCCTCGTCAACTATATAGAATGCGCTTATAGTCTTCAAACGCTTCATAAATTATAGCTGAAAACCATCTCGATCATGTCAGCTTTAAAAAAAACTGGATCAAAATCTGTTCACTCATTTGGGAGCCACGATACAACAGACAGACTCACATATACACATATAGCTTTACATAGATATACACAATAATACACATATACATAGATACACAGCCCTACAGCCATACATTTTCCTAGGGCGTCGGGTTTAAAAATGACATGACGCAATATGATTGTCGTTTCGTTTTTGGTGAGAGTACACCTTTCAATCAAATGTACCCACGTCTTTGTCTACTCTATATTTGGTCGTTACATATTCCAATCAATTTTCCTAGTAATTTATTTCCATATAAAATATTTAAGTAACAACAATCCTTGTATTATTATATTATGCAGGTGACTGTACATTGTAATACCTAGTAATAGATGAGCAGAGAACGGTGGCGCTGCCAAGCGGTCGGTTGCGGCAACCGCGGAATGTAGCCCAGAATAACGGTGCGCGCGCGCCGCGAAAAAACGCAAGTTCACTATCACGGAAGATTGCGCAGCGTCGCCATTACCGCGATGTTACGTTGTCGCCGGCGACTAGATTATGCCGCCGCACTGTAACTATTATACAAGATGTAGCCTACCGTCACCTTCGTGTGTGCTCTTATATTCAATCATACCATCTCACTTGAAAATAATATACATGTATGTACATAATATACTTGTTTGAAGTTGCAAAATTGATTAGATTTTTTCCCACGACAATGTCGTTTATACCTGAGAATCTACAGAGATAATTATTTTAGTAAATTACGAAACCTAACAGAACTAGAAAGCACTTTTTAGTAGCTTACAATAATAAACAATACGAAAAAGAAAATAATTTTAAAAAGGTACTGAACTGTTGTGTTTTTACCTATTCATATTTATGTATCTCCGCACTCTGCCTCTGTAGTCCTGTGGGGAAAATCGTGTATGGAGTTTTATTTCAGGAGATTTTTTTTTCTTCTTTCAGAAACCTAAAATGACGCTGTTATGTTTCGGTGAGTAAGAGATGCCAGAGTGTGGAAAAATAACAACAAGCCGATTTTTCATCCCTTTCCAATCCCAATCTTCAAATCGGCAGCGCCCTTACAGCACTTATGGCGTTGCTTGTGTTATAGGCGACGGCCTGTCTGTCGACCTTAACATTAAAAAAAGAATAGTAAAATTAAATTTAATGTCCTCGATTTGTGTAAAATAATGCCCTTGACTGCTACTCGTGTATTCCCAACTGTTTTATGGAGCAGCGCTCAAACTATTACCGCTGTTATGATGTGAATGAATCTATTGTTCTACGTCTCAACGATCGTAATCGTGAGTAAATCTCAATACTTACTTTTAAAATGTTAATTAACAGCAATGACTTTGTACTTCCTTTGTAGTTGTGAATAATTTTGCTTAGAGGCAACCATTACGACTGATGATTTGCATAGGCAAACAGTCTTTTTTTATTTCAAGGTATTAAATGTTACAAGAAATCAAGGAATCTTTTAGAAAATAAAAAACTGATAAAAAAATACGAAATAAAGTGGTTAGATTTGAAAAAAACTCCCATTCTAATTTGAAAATAATAACTCAATGTTGAGAATCAGATTCGATTTCTTCTAACAAATGACTGCTTGTGAACAAATGCACCTGTCACCAATTTGGAACCAACAAATCAGATGCCATGTTTTAGAAGATTCATTACCACTGTCTAATTTCCTTGCGTGGCATTACAGGCATTTAGTGTTTATGTATATAAAAATCGACCTAAACTCCAAAGAGATAAAGTAGTTTGTGCAATAAAAGAGATGTTGTCTAATTGACCTACATTTGTAACATATGGGTCGAAGGAAGGCAGCTGATGGTAGGTCAGGAATGGGTTACTAAGGCCATAATTTAGAAAGCTATTATCGGATGTTGATTTGCTTTGTTTTGGGTTTCGGTGAAGGAATGGCCGCAGGTTAGCAATCCTAATAAGGTGTTCACTTTCCTTAGCTTTTGCACCTTGTGTTATTGAATATTTTTTATCGAAAAAAGTATAATTGAAAAAAGTTTATTGACCAGGTGTAAAAGGGTTTCGCTGAATTTAATTATTTTTTATCTCCCCTTGTCATTTTTACGAATTTTATTTGCCACTTTAATTATTAAGTATAATTAATTATGTAGTAAGCATTAATAATTTGAAAGAAAATAGGTTTAAAAATAAAAATTTGATAAATCTACAATTATAAAAAGGTTTCGTCAAATGTCACTATTTTATAATTATTTTAAAGGCAATATTTTGACAATCTATTATTATATAATTTGTATAAATTCAGTGTGTTAAAATTATTTTTAACCAATGAAGACATGATTGTCCCTTCCTTTATCAGAATTCGATTATTTTAAAACGCATGGACTGTATTAATATATGTATTTGGATATGTACTGTACGATATGTACTGTATTACGTGTATCAATTTGCGATTAAGGGATGCACAGCCTCTTCCCATATAAGTCACCTCATATCACCTCACCTTCTAACCTCAATAGAGTCACTGCTTCACTTCTGAGGGACTATACGAGTACATGATACAGCTTATCATATATAGCCTAAGAGCAATCTAATGGGCTGAATTTCTTCAAACAAATATTCTGTTACAAAATTAAGCCCCATACATTGTTCCCGCGTTTTGCTTTTTCATAGAAAAAGTTTGTTAAAAATTGTTTCTAATGCTAATACGCTAACACATAAAACTTTGCTTTTATCGTAAACATGATAACATGCGCACAGTCACCGGACCTATTAGAGCTAAATAAGACATATAATTACTGATTTATGCCTTGTTTTTCCTATGCCGTTTAAAGCGTCTAGTGAACACTAGCAGTAAATATTGATTGAAATTGAATTTTCACATCTTATGAATACTTATCTCACACATTATAATTCAACGTCTCACGTCTATAAAAATGTTAACTCTTCGTCAAGTGCAGTGTGTGCATCTGCGTTGTGGCATCGAACAAATACTCCGATATATTTGAATCGCACCTGCGGCATGCTCCCACGCTCGTGCCTGAATCGCCAATGGCGTTTCATCTCTTGTTACCTGTTTAAATGATTTTTTTCATTTATTACATACAAAGTTAATATAGATCGTAAAATTAATGAATTTTAAAAGAATTTTTGTTAAACAGATGCTACGAGATTTTATCTGCGTAACGCGGCCGTTTCATGACCGTCTCCTAATAGGAAGTCATAATTATATTTCTTTTTAATGGGACCACCGCACCGTTCTTAACAAATAATTTAGAGACATATAAAATCAAAGAAGCCTAATAATATTAACTAAATGAATTAGTATTTTAATTTATGGTACACTAAGTAATACTTTTCGTATTTGTACCATTGCTTGGTACATATGCGAAGAGGTGTAGATAAAGGACTAAGTGTGTCTTGTCTGCTATATGTATGTATCCTCTTACACCTTATATGTATTTCCTATGGGTCTCATAAATTAATTAATTTATTTATTTTTCAAAAGGTACACCAACAGCACAAATAAAAAACTTATAATAGCTATAGGTAATACAGGGCTATTTTAAGGTATACACAGATAAATTACAAAATAGAAATTGTGACGAATGACAACATATGCAAATAACAATTAATATAACATAAACTTAACTTAAATAAAATAAATTAAAAAGTGGTTCCCACGATTCCCCATGTTTTATTCGCTTTCACTGTTTTTTATCCTAATCGAGATTTTTTGTAATCACCGCAGAAAATGTCTAAAAAATCCCTTTCGATTTCCGTTCGGATGTAGGCGCCATCTGCTTTATTCTTAAGTGTATTTGTTAGAATTCGTTTTTTTGTGAGTCCGGATTTCACCGGAAGTCCCTAAGGACTATCAATGAACGTGGCTTAACATTTAATTTTACGCTTTGTATTTATGTTATTTTGATTATCTTATTTTCTATAAACAACTAGCTTTTGCCCGCGACTTTGTCCGCGCCCCTTTTTACAAGGAGTAGAAAAATATTTAATCTTTATTGAGCATATATTTTTGATATGCGTTGATTTCTTTTTCTATCTAGGTATAATAAATAAAAATGAAAACCTAACCAAGTGTGTTGCTAAGCGCACACCTATGAAAACTTACATTGAGGAAGGTTCTTGAATTATAAGACGTCAGTCTTATAGAAATTTAGTACTTTATTTAAATAATGATATATTGTTTTTTTTTGTGACATAGTCAAAACAAAAAAATATAACAAACATCGTCATACATCTGATTAAGCAGATAATTTTGGGTGGTCAAACCTTCAAAAATTTC
Organism: Synanthedon formicaeformis; assembly: GCA_945859745.1. Taxonomy (NCBI): domain Eukaryota; kingdom Metazoa; phylum Arthropoda; class Insecta; order Lepidoptera; family Sesiidae; genus Synanthedon; species Synanthedon formicaeformis. The sequence continues at coordinate 10,163,788 of OX243957.1, forward strand.
TCTTTTATGATGGGTATCTACCGATAAATAGTACCGACAAATAAACAAACCCTTTGCGCCAAAGCAATTACATTGTCCAAGGAAACAAAATAAAGTAAAAGGCTTATTTCAATTGTACAGTTAAAAAAAAGAATCCGTCAAAAGAGCCGCAATTTCACAACTTTCTTTCCGATATTTTGGAAAGAAAATACATAAATATTATCTTCATTGTCTGTAAAATATGTTACATAAAATATGTTCGTATTTTTTTTACAAATATCCCCTCAAAGCCTATAAAACGTACAATGGACCGTCTGCGTTTGAAAAATACCGTTCTCTGTTTTATAGTGAACAGATAAAGATAACTTCAATCGACAATTAGGTAAATATGAATACATTTTGAATGTATCACAGTTGTTATGGAATTTGAACTGTTATAGAGTAATTATTTATATGACTTTAGATTTTAAAAATATATTTTTCATATGTAATAAAATGCGACATCCAGACATAATGCATTCGTACTTGGTGATAGTTGACTCCTAATGGCAAGGTAAGTAAAGTCCGGATACAAACAGGCTCTGAAATTCTTAACTCACATCAGCACAAGTGATGTTATCTATACTTGAAGGCGTGCTGCCGATAGACGGGACCCACATTGTGCTTTACCACTACAAGCAACTTTAAAACTATTGTATTAGGTAAGCGTTAGGAGAGAAATTGAAACCTATAAAATAACTAAATAAACAGAAATAAGAATCGAATATTATTAAAGATTTTCTCTTAATTAGTTAAAGATGTAAGCTTAACTCTAACTACGGTTAATTACCATCCTCATCTTGTCGAAATCCCTCCTTTTCAGCCCAAGAGCTTTGAAACATCCTTTATAATGCTCACTGCCAAGATTTGGAACTCCCTGCCGCCGGTCTGTATTTCCGAGCCTATAGTATAACCCTAATCTTTTCAAAGTTTGCGTGCATAGGCATCTTCTGGGTGAGCTCGCTCCATCTTGGGCCTCATCCTTGCTACTCAGCTGGTTGTTGGCCAAGAGCAAACCCATCTCTAATAATAATAAAAAAAATGCTCCTCTCAATAATGAGAGGACTCGCAGAGGGTTACACTACGAGATCGAAAATGAGGAGATCCATAGACGTACGAAGGTTACTGACATGGCCCGCCGAATTAGTAAGTTGAAGTGGCAGAGGGCTGGGTACATAGTACATAGAGCCGACGGCCGCTGGGGACTGAAGGCTCTTGAATTAAAACCACGAACCGACAAGTGCAGCGAGGACGTCCACCGACTAGGTATATAGATGATCTAATAAGGGCCCCAGGTCCACGGTAGATACAGGCTGTTTTTGACAGGTCTTATTGGAAAATTGCGGGGGAAGCCTATGTTGCAGCTGAGATGAAATAAGCTGTTAATTGAGAGAGATTAATTCACAAAAAACGTTTTAAATACAAGTTTACATCTGGTTTAATACGTAATTTTTTTCCATAAACGAGTGCAAAATTGTCCTGTGAATTCGCGAATTGCAGTTATCTCACACTTATCACGTTCGCCGGATGCGAAACGTAATAACCCTTAACATTCAACTTTACTCCAGCAACGAAAAATATATCAAAAAATAAGTAACAAACAGTAACTTTGTTGTTTCCTGTCCTATTATTGATCATATCGGCGCATATTGGTGTAGGGTGTAGATAATTTAGTTCGTAAAGTATGAATATTTTGTATACCTAATGTAAGATGTATGTATGTACGTACGAGTAACATGTATTGATTATAAAGTTATATAAAATATATAAAGAATTTCATCTTTCAGAATAATATAAATCTGAATTTATTACGATACTCTTTGTAGGCAGAATTTCTATTATTTCTATAGCGACAATTTTCGTCCAATTTGTATATGTAATGGTTTTTAGATAGATAAATTAGTGAGACATTGTTTTATCGTGAGCGATGATTTTTAAGAAGCTCTAACTAATTGCTCACGCTAACCCTTCGGTGCTTATTGGCGATTTTTAGACAAAAAATTGTATGGCATATGTATGGTCTGACCTTACTTTTCCCTATTCAAGACGTTCAACTCTTATTACAGGAATTAAAATTATATTTTTAATAAATCAAGTCCTGCAGTATTATTAAAAATTAAGTGATAATACGAGTAATATGGAAACCATTAAATAATACCGCAAGATGCGATTTCATTTCTATCGTGAAAAGTCTACAATATATTGATTTAAAAACTCAAATAATGTTTTTATTGTATTTAGACGTCTGTATTGCGTTTGACTTTCAACCTGTATTACCTATTTAAAAAAATGTCCAACACAAAATGTGGACACCCTACTAAATCGAGATTAGAAAAAAGGCTTCTTGTGACTAAAGGCACATCTGCTGTGATTCCCACGAAGGGTGAAAGGAAAGGATTGTCTGAGTGACTTGCTCAGTTATACTCATGTGTTTTGTATATTGTTTTACCTGCAAAGCCTTTGTTGAGCGGAAGGTTACCTCTAAACGGATGTGTACTTAATTAAATTTATTTAACTATTATTTATTACACGTGTCGGACGGTATCTTCATCCATATTCTATGACATTGTTTTATGAGCCTTCATTGAAGTTTTATCGACGTATTATTGTAATATATTTATTTTAAGCGAATCCTTTTATGTATGAACATAAGGATTCGCTAACTTAGCATAGAATATATTTCAGTTAATTTAGACAACTTAGGCGTACGGCAGAAACTCAATTGAGTTTATAGTGCAACTTAACTGTGTACCACCGATTGTATTTTCTTTTTGTGTGTAAATATAAATAAAATAAAATAAATAACTGTTCATGCGTACTGACAATTATGTCTATTATGTCTGTATAGACATCCACCTAGATGCTTTGAATGTTAAATGTGCTAGGCTGTTGCTGATATCAATACTAATAATAAATTTGTAAGGGTTGGTCATGGAGTAATTCACTTTGTTTTCAGAGATATCGTGTTTATAGGCTCTATACATGATACTGAAACTAAATTGACCATTTTTAGATTTTTTTTCTGTATGTATGTATGTTCCACCATAACTCTTAAATGAATTAACTGATTTTCATGAAACTTGGTAGATAACATTTAGACGTACGGGACACAAGATAGGCTACTTTTTTCTTTTTCAACGCGGAAGACGTCGCGGGCGCCAGCTAGTAACTTTTATGTGAAAATCGGCACTCAGGCCGACGACGCGACGGTTCAGGTGATGGTATGAAGGGACGGATAAGTATATCCTGAGTGATCCATAACATTTGTATTCATGAATACCTACCGTATCACTATAGTATAATCACTATACTAATGTTTGAAAGGAAAGGGTTTTGAAATAATTTACAACAATATTATTTATTGTTTTTTTTTTGTTCATTAAATGCATTTTATTTCTTATATTGGATTCTATTTCAAAAGACTTCAACGGGTTGTAGTGAGTAATGTGAAATCATTATTTGTTATTAGTATTGTAATAAAATAATAATAAAAAAACAACAAATTGTCTTTCTCATATTTACTTATACTAATGTTTTAAAGAGAAAATACTTGTATTTTTGTTTGTAATCTTATAAGCGCTATATTTTACTTTCCCAAGTACTACACCAGTATTTTATAAAAAAATATATAATAATATTAATATATGTTTTGTGAATCTTCACACAAAACCATTTAACTGCAAATACGAATTCCCCATTCTTTGAAGATAAATGAAAAATTTAGTTATATAAACCAATACATAATACAGTACTTATCCCAAACACTTACAATCCGTTCAAGTACCTAAAAATCCTCAAGAAGATTAATATATGCACTTATGGCGTTGCTTGTGTTATAGGCGACGGTAGCCACCTACCATCAAGTGGACCGTCAGCCTGTCTGTCGACCTTAACATAAAAAATAGAAAATAAAATATATTTAGTCTTTACTTTTTCATTTCTTTTGAATGGAGGTAAACCGTTAAGTAAATGTTATTACTATATTTGGATATTTTTTAAAAATTATACAATATACGTTCTTCATTTTGCACTAACGTAGCACGTGAAAATGAGCGTATTTTATCCAGTTAATGGATATAATTAGAATTCTCCAAATAATAATGAAAATAACACGATGGTATCCGAGATGTATTTAATTTTGCCTTGGCATCTGCTGTTAAAATACCGGATGGTACAAACAAGTGCATTAAGTTCGGCTTTATTGTTGTTAACCACTGTTCCGAAGTTGATTGACTTTACCGAAACAACCGCAAGTAATTTTGCGTAATATATGGTCTATATTGTTCCTTATTTAAAAAGATTATGAAAACGGATTGTTGTTATTCATTTGTCTCTTTGTCAGTTAATTCGTCTGATCGCATATAATGTACATATAATCTAATACGCTTATATCTTCTTATATATAAAAGGCGATGTGTGTATGTATGTATGTCTCCTATAGACTCCAACACTGCTGAACCATTTTTGATGAAACTTCAGACAATCTTCAGATTAATCCAGCGGGTGTTCCTGTGAATTTGTATTATAATGTTGTATCTATTTGTTAAAAAATATGCAATTAGATACATAAAAATTTTAAATGAACGTTTTATTCAAACATAAAAATAATATAAAATATAAAATAATGTTTCCTATATGACAATGTTTTAAAGTTGGTACAATTAGTCAAAAATGACAAAGAATCACAAGAGTATGAGATAAATAACACACTTAAATGAAACCTTAACATTATAATTGTATTTTGTTCAATATTAAAATATTTTTTATAGCATAATAGCAATTTTATATTGTGATTCACTGAAAATATTTTATGCTAATTTACTGTTACATTTTAACTTTTCACCCACCCACCCTAATATACCCTAATTAAGTTCAAATTTAATTTTTTTAAATGTTTTGTTTTATATGCGAACAAAACAGATAATTTGGTACGGTTAGTGAGATGTTATTATTAAAAAAAATACTTATACCTACCATCAAACTTTGGTTTCAGAAAAATACTCTGCTTTCATTGTAAGTAAGTTCAGATACAAACTCGCCTAATTTGTGTGTAAGTAAGCATTGTTCAATATTATTCAAAACATAATTCAAAACCGCCACACAAGAGAGCACCAATACGGTAACCACAACGATTCAAATTTGGTTTGGTTTTGTTGATGGCGGATGCAAATAACATGTGTCGAGGAGCAACCCTTTCAGTTTGTGCAAACGCGGGCCACATGACTTGCACTCTTGCATTATCTCCGTAACCGCAACGCAGATTGCTCAGATTGGACACAATTGCTAAATTTTTTTGCTACATTATTATTCCTATGGCACACCAGATGAAATGCGAACCAATGTGCAATGATTCCTCAATTATTTTCATTCATAATAATTGCGTGACGTTCGCGTTGCAATGATCTTTGCAAAACACATTGCGTTATAGCACATGCGATGTCACAGGCACACAAGGTGTGATCGATGAAGGACAGAGGACATTACCAACAGTTTGCATCTGAAAATATTTGAGTGGCTGTCTACAAAAAATATAACATATCAATGAATCTATCGTCTATAATAAATAGTACATCTGTACACCTTCACTTAAATTAAATTTTAAATATTTATTGAAGTCTGAAGAATTTGAAAAAAAAAAAAAAAACGTGTAAAAAAGTAAATGCCACCCTACTTTTTCCCATCCAAAGTTGCTTTAAATATTTCAATCAAATATTGACGTCAAACATAATTTTTAATTATAGCTAGCAAAATATCGATATTATAGTTACTTAAAAAGAACGTGTCAGCTGTGTGGCATGTGTAAATGTTTTTAGTTAAACATATATTGTACTTGTGACAAGTATTCAAGATGTATTCAACCCACATAAATGTCACAAGTGAGGAGAATGCGTTTGAAGTTAATAAATGTGCATTTTCTTAAAAGAAGACTCCAGGGGGTTTAACTACTCGTTATATTGATGTAATGGGATATTGGTAGTTTTAGGAATAAATAATTATAATTAAATAATAGTAGAATATATTTTTAAGCATTATACTTCGTAGAAACATACTTGACATTGACGACACGTTTGGTCTAGTAGTTAGTAACCCTAGCTGTTAACCAAACGGTCACGGGTTCGAATCCCGCTAGGGGAAAATGTTTATGAGTTAACATTTTACCTTTGTACCTGAGTCATGGATGTTTCTATTTATAATATGTATGTATTTAAAAAAAAAACTATGTAGTGTATCTGGTATCCATAATACTCGTACAAGTTATATAGTTTCTTACTTTGGAACTAGATGGTGCTGTGTGGAATGTGTGAAGATATTTATTTATTTATTTATATTTATATTTACCTATATAATTGTGGTGTTAATCACTGCAATGTAATTTTTTTGAAATAAGCTTATATTGAATTTAAATTAAAACTGAGACTCTAATAAAGTATATACTTGACAACTACAACTACAACTTAAGTCTACAACTTGATGGTAGATAGAGATTAGCCATGTAAATTTATAAAATTTTTCAGCGACTTGGTTGCAAATATTTTTTTTATTTACATTATACTTAATTAGGTTATATTAAAGATATTGTATAAATTTTTAATTAAAAATTATCTAACTGTTGGTAAAAACAGTTAGTGGTATTACAGACAAACAGACGCAAAAAGCGAGTGCAAATTATACTATGTAGATATATAAGTAAATCTTCTTAAGCAATAATCACAAGAAAACGTATATTTTAAGTGACTCTTAAGTCTCGAGGCGGTCGTTACGAATTCTACAGCTTAGCCATTTTTCACGTATGAATAATTGCAGGACATAGATCAATACTTTGAGAACAGTTCTTATTGGTTGGAACGAAGTACTTACGTCAAGTTGAAAGACCGATTGACTGTTTGAATAGCCTTAATTACCTGGTAAATATTCGTCATAGCAGCACGGACGATGTATTGCGAAATATTTGTACAGAATTACTTACAGATCCGACCGCTCAATAATGTTTGTCAAACTCTACAACAGTGTGTAATTTGATCATACTAAATCAGGCATATTATGGGGAATCTCTACCTATTGGTAGAGCCTATCTATTAGAACCGTTAATTTTTCGTAATGTACATATCCAATAAATATTGCTTGAAGAGATAATATCATCACATTGCATAAAATGTGAATTCAAAAGTATCATGCCATTTTTTATGATAAAAACTGCAAGTAAGCACTTACCTTTACATAGTAGGGAGTGAGTAAGTGCAAGGAGTGAGTAAGCAAGTAAGTAAGTAAGTAAGTAAGCAAGTAAGAAACAAGTCTATAGCTTAATACTTATCTAACTTAGTGAGAACAACTACATAGAAATTTGGTACTCGTAACTTTTTCACAAAACAGCATCATACATGCTGTTATTTCATGATTGTACGTTACCTACTATATAAGTTTTTGTCCCAAATCACTATGAATCATATTTTTTAACTATATAAAACACTTTTAAGAAATCTAGCTATTGTCTGCACCTTGATGCATCCAAGAAGAAAATACCGCCTTTAAAACACGTTACTTCTGTTTTCAGAAGCTGGAACGTAAAATACGTTCCAGTTTCTGAAAACTTTTCAAATAACTCCGTCCGTTGAAGCGTTTATGGGAAAAATTATCGTCCAAAAAGCAAATAGCAGTCACTTCGTGAGCCAGGTCAAGGTACTCACTATATTTGCGCATCTCGTATTTCATGATGTTTTTGTCATACAGCACCGATGAGAGTGCCCGATACTCAAATCTATCGATAATCACGATATCAGGCTCAACCTGAATTTGAATCAACATCGCCAAATGCCGAGAGAAGCTTTATCCCTCTGTGTTCATTACTTTGAATGACTCCAACTTGTTTATTTTATTTGTTACTATTAGCGCCTCTTTCTCAAACGTCAAGTAGACCCAACTGTCATTTAAAGTCACCGGTAACCGGGGATAATGGAGATGATATACCTTTGTTCGTACGGTAAATGTCCCAAACATTAAATAGAAAATAATAAAAAAAAATCGGCTATCGAATGATGCAGTAAATTGTGTGCATAATTCAATATAACAGAAAATGATTTCTAAAAGTAACTAATCAACACATTACTTGTAGTTGGAGAAAGAGGCCCTTATACTATTATATAATAGTTATAATTATTTATTTTATTGTTAATTCATATGTTATAATAGCTACGCCCGCGCCTACGCCCGCCCTGAAACTTAACAGAATAAAAACTTTCTGAAACGTATTTTTCTTCATAAAACTGATTAGCTGAAAACAAAATGTTTTTATCAATTTAAAAAAATAGATACTATTAGTTACCCTTGGAACTTACGAGTTCAACTTATTGTTTCAACTTACGAGTAGGTATATCAAAGAAACTGTCATTTCAAGCTAATATTTTTAGTCAATTTGACAAAAACCGCGATATCTCGGCAAATATAATATTACAAATAAATCTTCTTAGAAATTTCTCTACTTTCAGGTTTGTATGGTACAAATTAAATTTAGTTGAACCAAAGTTGAACCTACGTACAAACAGACAGAGAAAACTTTATACTATATGATATAGTTATAATAATATTAACAAAGTCGTTTGAAATCGCCATGTAATTGAAGATGACTTGCACAAGATTTCTTTTGACAGGTTAAGACTTAAATATACTTAAATCTGACAAAGAGCATTTAATCGAGGGCAAATATGAAATTGATTAAGTGAATTTCAATCAATGCATTAAATACCATTAAAATTGATGACATAATTGTTTTTAAACAAAATCGTCTGTGCGTCGTTTAATGATTTTATTCTCACTATAAAATTTATTTAATTACTATTATTATGATTTAATTATTCTAAAACATATTTTTTGTTAGTGTACAATTTCCGCAAGTCAACTCTGTCCTTAAGCTACGAACAAGTGTTTCTGTTGACTGTTATACTTAACATGGACATGTATCGCCTGTGTACATTTTAAGGCGTGTCTCCTGCTCCTAAAAATAACATAACAAACTAACAAAACATGTTAACTAAACCTGTTAGCAAAACATTTCAGTCTCCTGCGACTTTTAAACACGAACATCAAACAAAAGAAAAAAAAGGAAAAAGCAACGATGAAATGAAATTGCCCCTCCCCCGCAGGCGAACGCGGGGATGTTTTCCATCCGCTTCGGATAACATGTTTGCTTGTTTGAACTAACAAAACTGTTAGGCCACGCCCATATTTTGTTAGATTTTTGATGTTAGGTGTTAGAAAACACAAAACAGTGTCGCAGGAGACCCGGCTTTACGTTATAAAACAGATTCAGATTTCTAGACTTAGGTAGTAGTTTTGGATTTTATAGGTAGGTATAGATTACAAACCTCATTAACGCCGCACTGCTGAGCACAATCCCTGTATTTCTCAAAATTCTGATTCTGATATCAATGATTCTGATTCAAAAATCAAATTCTGATAATTCTTAGGACAAAAAAATGTGTTAGTCTACTAGATTAGCAAACTTTACACTGGCAGGACTTCACATCTCTATAAAGATCGTTCGCCTTCTAAATCATAGCTACATGTTTCTTTGATATATTTACTATTTCTAGAGCAAGTGATCGATATTTTTATGTAATCAAAAAAAATGATATTTAAACCTGCGAACCTAGATCCATTCGGAATCATTAATACGTGTACATACGAAATTGTCATTTTGATCCAGCCCTAAATATTTGAATTATCATGGTATGATGTTATAGTGAAATTTGCAACTATAATGGGAACTCTTACATTGAGGGATTGTGGGCAACAAATAGAATATAACCTTTTTTTAAAGATGGGTTATTTAACACAATATCGTATCACAAATTTTAACTTACTAAATATTTGTATTTTTTGTTATATGGGCACTTTGAATCGCAACTTTAATTTTTAACTTAAACGCTGTAAAACAATAATATTAAGTATGGTTTATTCAACTATAAAACAGTCATTATCTTATTATTATATATTTATATTAAATATTATTAGAGAAAAAATTAACCGATGTATTAGATTGAAAGTTTATTTGCATTTTAACTTTTGTTAAATATATGGTTATAGAAGGAAAAGCAAGGTACCTATGTTTTTTTTTATATAAAAATATTATTAAATATAAATAAATGAATATCCATATAATTCTATCATTAATAGCTCAAGTTGAACGCCCTCTCTTGTCCTCTGCGAGAGGAATAACTCTTAAGGCCTCTTGCTGAAGTCCCAACTATTTTATATGAAATTTTACAGCAAACTTAATATAAAATACTAACTAGTGCCTGCAACTTCGTCCGCGTTCTCTATAACCTATAAGCCTTCCTCGATAGTTCCTGAGATTAGCGCGAACAAACAAACAAACTCTTCAGCTTTATATATTGCTATAGATATAAAATAATATAAATATTTATAAAAAGCTTAGATAAGTATAAACAATATTATCTTTACCTAGGATTCTACTCGCGAAATGTGTTCTTAAGGTATCTTTCTGTAGATTTCTCTAATAAAATCTAGGTATCTTCCCTAATAAAAAATAAATATTTAAAATAAATCAATTTACAGACATGGTTCGTTTATGATTTTATTATATATATATATAATATAATGTATAGAAAAACCTAATGTGATTGTTGGAATGGCTTCCATTCGAACACTTATTGCACTAAATGTACATTGAATAAACACTGTCTTAGTGTGATGTGAATTTGTGTTGGTGTTGATGAAAGAGGAAATGGCAGTCCAAACGAGCCAGGAGCCAGTTCCTGGGCCTCTCCGCAGCGACTCATTGCTGACCTACTACCAGAGTATTGACCTCGCACACATTCACTCTGTCACTTTTCATATTATTCGAGTGGCCCCACAAAAAATATGTATCTTACCAATATGTAGGTAACTCATATTTGCTATATGACTATGTACTTTTGATCATGGTCATTCGAAATTTAATTATACATCAATTTCTATGAAAATATCTCAATCGAAGGAAAAAAATGTATAACTTTTTTTTTCTTTCATAATAAGCTAATTGTTTGCACATAGTATTATTTTAATCCCAAATAATATTATAAATGTAAAAGTGAGTTTGTTTTTTCATTTTAAATTACACTAAGCGCCTGTTTCTCAAACGTCAAGTAGGCCAAAATGTCATTTAAAGTCACCGGTAACCGGGGAAAATGGAGCTGACATACCTTTGTTTGTACGGTAAACGTCCCAAACATTAAATCAAAAATAATAAAAAAAAATCGGCAATCGAATGAACCGAGTGCATAATTTAATATAACAGAAAATGATTTCTAAAAGTAACTAATCAACACTTTAATTGTAGATTGTGAAAGAGGCCCTAAGTGTAAGTAAATTTAAATTATGGATATAGAAAGAAATTATATAGTTTGCCATTTTTTTTTAAATATCAATGTTATCGTAAATTATGGAACGTAATACAAGTATATAGGAAAATATAGAAAACATCCATATTATTTTGTGTATATTACACAAAATCAAATATTATTTTAAATAAAGAAAAATATATTATATGTCACCATTTCACATTAAAAAAATATATAAAAAACCAATATTTTGTTACATAGATATTACGTTACTATACTAACTATCCTTACAAGAGATCTTGGCGCTACATCTTTGTAAAGAGGTCTACACTAAATCAATCGTTATCCTCTTTACAAAACGTAAGAAATGAATAAACAGAGCCAATCTCCTCTCTTTACAACTCAGCAAATTGAAGTATAATATTACTACGTATAGGACGATATATAATTACGAACGAGTTCTGTTTACTTTGACCATTAAGTAAGGATTATTTGCAGGGCCGCCGGCGGCAGCTGACCCACATATCGGTGGAGCTATCGACCTCAACAGCAACGTAAAAAATTGACCAGCCGTGAATCTGAATCACCTCTGTATAATCATATCTGAATGAGATCATGGCGTCAATCCTCACGCCTTTAAAGAAAGTACTCGACGAGTTTATTGACTTTTGGTTTATTGTTATTGTGTTGGTAATCTATTAATAATATACGAATAGAACCTAAAATCTCCCATTAAAGATAACAAATTATGGGTGGTCAAAAATTCTGGTCTAACGAAAAACTAAAATGTAATAATAATATCGATCATTAAGTATTAGCTTTACTTTAAGTCAAACCGTCACTCTTTTTAATTATTGAGAATAATTAAAAAAGTTGCTAACGACAACAGATATAATTTTGAAACGGATAGAATATTTATTTTAATCCGTGTGCGACTCTTTTTCGTTTAGATGAGATATAATCTAGGTATAATTTATAATTGTTTGGGTCACAAAGAGCTTTATAACGTGACAATATTTTATTAAATGAGTTTCAGAAAAAATGATAAAACCATTTTTCAATATCCAACAACTACTAATGGGCGACGTAGTAGGGACCTCCCAATCTCTTATCCTCAATCCCAATGTAGTCGACAGCGCACTTGCAGCACCTGTGGCGTTACTTGTATTATAGGCGACGGTAGCCACCTACCATCAAATGGACCGTCCGCCTGTCTACCGACTTTAACATAAAAAGGACAACTGACAACTTTGTTGTTTTTAATAAAGTAACACAACATAGTAGGTGGAATTCGTTTTCAATTGCCCTATCATTATCCCAGCATTACTATAATTCCATGGGTATCCTCTATTTGCTCAAGCACCCACTCGAATGTCTTAATTATTTTCGAACATAAGTACTCCAAACAGTTTAATAGTGTCTTGTCACGTCGAGTTTACCGTCGCTTGACGAATTTAGCACATTTATGTGTCGTGACGTGGAGGTTGTAGACCCTTCAGCCGCTTTGCTTTCTCATTAGAGCGTTACAATTCTGTTTCGACATTTTTGACTTCATCCAACGTTCCACTTATAACTAATATTTAGTTCTTCGCTACAGTTTTAAGTTATTCAATTTTTGTAATCTTTACCTTCTCAGTTTACTTTCTTAGGCAGTAAAAGAAATGTAGGTACGTACGTTAGGTTGGGTGATCGACTAGACTACCTTAATGTTCATGTTTATAGGTACTTTCTTGTTTATTTACAATTTAATTGAATTCCTCTTCCATTGCTCGTCAATGAAAATAACAGGCCTCAGTAAGTTCTATTGTTCTATTCAATCTCTTCTGTCTGTTCGAAGCTCTGACTGGCTGCGTTAAGAAAATGTTTTATATAAATTCTTCAAATGTCATTTGGTTATTCATTATTCAAAATAATAAAACAAAATAGTTCGTAAGATCTAGTCTAAGAGATTTCTGCAATACATTCCTTACACTGAATGAACTTGCAAACATAAAGAAGAGTTAAGGTTTGCAAGTATATACATAGCCCTTTATGTTGTTTGTATTAACAATGTCGCTTTACTAGTTCCCTGGTAGAGGCACGGGACAAGCAGGATGCAAACCGGTCGCCAAGCAGCCTACCCCCAATAAAAACTTACATAGTACTTACCCGGTATGATGCAAGTGCTCTTTTAATGGATGTTGGAGAGTATAAAATTTTATGTGAATATAGCTATCCTGTAATCTTTCTCAGTAAGAAACTATTGGTGTTCAAGTTTGTTGCATAGGATGCTCAAAGCTCTTAAAACTAGACTTTAATAATGGTATGGCTTAACAAGGTTAAACTCTGGTTATAATCTGGCTCGAAGGACCAAATAATGTTATGTTAGTTTTTTTACTTATTTGTAATTTTATGGTGATGGATTTTTAATGACAAATCAAATATAATTATGTAACAGCACTTCTTTCTGAGCTGGCTTATATCATCTAGAAAACTAAAACGAATGGAAACGTATACTACGGATAAAATGTAAACTATAAAACGAATTTTCGAGTAGATAGTTGAAAAAAATATCTCCTAAAAATAGCCCTTCATGTTAATTTGTAATCTTCCTAACACTGGCGGCATTAATTGACTTCTGCGTAGATAAAAGTTACGTTGTTAAATAAAATATAGATGTTCGAATAACGTGCAATCATCAATCAAGCTATTATCCACAGACGATGAACATTTTGTTGTGAACAAGTACATAGATAAAAAGCACGCGGCACGAAGACAACATTGAATGATAAAATAATATATTATTGCGGCATTACACAAGCGTCGGTAATTTTGCGACGTAAATTGCGGCCAAGCGCACCGCTCGCGCACCTTGTCAAAGACTAACTTAATTTATACTTGAAATGTATTTTTATGCCCACCTATTTCTTCTTTATTTATTTATATTATTGAAGATGGATTTGCTCTTGGCCAGCAGAAGACACAGAAGACCTATTCACTCGAACTATGAAAAATGTTGAGTTATATGAGCCCGGAAACACAGACGCCTGCAGAGAGTTCCAATCCTTGGCAGTGCGTATTATAAAGGATGTTTTAAGGCTCGTATAAACCTAGCAACACCATATGAGATGCAAATGAGTTGTCGACTTTGACAGGATAAGGCACCTTACAGAATACCACCGTGAAATAACAGCATATGTGCTGTTGTGTTTCGGTGAGTGAGTAAGGGATGCCAAAACCCATTACCCCATCCCTCCCTTATCCCTTATCCTTAATCCTTCTATGGTCGGCAGCGCACTTGTAGCACTTATGGCGTTGCTTGTGTTATAGGCGACGGTAGCCACCTACCATCAAGTGGACCGTCAGCCTCTCTGTCGACCTTAACATAACAAAAGGCAATTAAGGAAGTTCTTTGGCCACCTTATTCACTCTAAAAGATTAAAAAGCAGCATATTATGTGTTTTTAGTTTACGGTGGTGGAAGTACTTAGGGATGGTCTCTGCCGTCAGTTTATAAATTTCAGATCAACCTCAGAGCTCTGAACTTATAATTTATGTTATTATTTGAGGAGTCTATTTGTCACATTCCCTTTTGCAGATGTAAATATACACGCGCACTAGGCAGCCAGGTCGCGGCGGCCAATGAGATCTTGTTAGAGTTCTTAGAACTTAAAATCACACAGCATGCAATCTTGGCTGCCTTGAACTGGTCGTCTACAGCGCATGTACGGTAATTCTTATTAAAGAAGTACAAAAGAATGTTTTCCGAATTAAGTTAAGAATACCTACTTCAATTCTTGAACACCACTTACTTATTCTTTGATGGGAAGGTGGTGTGCGGTGTGCGGGGAGCGATGCACGGCAGTAGAGCGCACCGCTGCGCGCGCGCAGTCACTCACGGTCAAGGTCTGTATTAACTTCGATGCGAGTATCTGATTATGCCTATTGCATGTCTGTAACATTGAAAGTAGTGTTAGGTATTCGATTTCTTATGTAATGTGTCATTTTGAGATAAATGCTACTTACTGATTCTACAAGAGATTAAAAAATGCTTAGGAAATATGCCTATTTAATTTTTTTTCACTTTATATGTTATAAGGTTATTTGTTGGAGAGTTCAGTCTACTATTTGGATCTCCGCAGGGTGAAATGCCCATACAGTGGTAGAGGAGCTCGCGATTCTAAATGTGTAGTCACTCGAGCGTCACCTATTGGATTTTGAAGATTAGATTGTAGGAAGACGAAAAGGTTATATGAAGTTTTTCATTTCAACGGTGGGTGGAACGTCTACAGGCTTTCAAAAATGTAAAAAAAAATGTCACATGGACATATTCGAGCGCGTCAGATATTGATAATGTATATGGCGGTCCACATGTCCCTGATATATGTTAATCGGATATATGTTAATCTGCCGATTTTGGTGGTGGGTTCGCCCGTACGGAAGCGTTAAAAATGAAAAAAAAAAAAAATGTAGTTACTCGAGCGCGTCATATAATCAGAAGGAATGTTAAGTGAACCCAAACTAAGCTCCCCTTTGAAAAATGACGATTTGAAAATGCAAAAAAAAATGCTTATGACTTATGAAGTACTGGTGCCCGCGACTTCGTTCGCGTTGAAAAATGAAAAATATATATAAGAAACGCTTGAAATCTTTAACGCTGTGACGACCATTGGCACCCGCACCGCCACTGTTGATAGTGGCGCTAGATGATTGCAAGATCTCTTGAGTAGCTAACATTTTTTCCAGTATAAAAAATAGAAAACACCCATTTATCTATACATTCATCCTCACAAACTTTCGCATTTATAATATTAGTAGAATTAGAATTCAGATTAGAATCAAAGTATAGAGAACTACTCGGAGTGATGCACCGGTTGATTTGTCTTGATCAGTAGGTACACCAATAACAAGAAGATACTGATGGCTGTGTAATATTTAAAATTAAGTTACTCGGCCCGTTTCCTTGTAAAGGTCTCAAGGTGGTCCCCATTTACCATCAGGTGCAATGCACATCTTCCCATAGTTTAATTGGTTTTTTGCTCATTAAACATTAAATGCCCTCACTTTTACTACGCGTTACGAACAAAAAAAAATCTTAATATTTTCGAAAATAGCATTTTTAATGCCATATCAAACATTATCTTGGCTGATTGAAGCAAAATGTTTTATGTTATATGCAAGCAGCACTAACATGCGGTTTAATTTTTTTTTAAATATTAGCTACATGTATTGTTGAGGTACATATTAAAATTAATTAAATACAAACAATAAAACCAAAGATATCTTTACTGCAACTTTCTACTTATAAAATATGAAAAAAAAATTCCCGACCCATTATCTATATTTAATATTAGTTAAATGTCAAGTTGCTTACATAAGATTTGTAATTTTGTAGTTAGCCATAAAGTGCATGGCAATAAGTGCATGACGCGAGCAACACTCGGAACTAATATGACGTTGGCTCCCGTTATGTGAATAGTCGGTGGAAGAAAACAATACACATTGTAACATGTTCTACTGTTAATTGATCATCAGTCGACGAGTATATTTGTTCACAAAGCAAATTTCAAATTACTTATTCACTTTTCATGTCTATATAGTGTTTTGGACCGCCAACGTGTTCAATGTTGGACACTAATATGTATTCTTTTTTCATTGATCAAAAAGGTAAACAAACAATTAAAAATATAGAACTAAACAAACAATACGAACAAATTCTAAATGAGTTAATCACTGAGTCAACTCTCTTTGATAATGCCTAATGTACTATCGCGGTCATTGGAGCAGACCCACTTTTCATACAAATTTGTCTAACGTGAATTGAGGTTGTCATAGTAACGTCATAGAAACGTAACAAAGATAAATACAAAATGTGCACACGAAATTGTTCCTTACGGTGGGACTGCTCCCTTGACCGCGATAGTACAAATTCCATCTTTAAAACAGTACAGTGACCATGGCGATGCTATATTTGTTTACGTTTTTGATCAATAGAAAAAGAATAGATCATAGGTATTTTCCCTTTAATTAGGTCTGTAATACTCGTTGAATCATCAAGATGCACCAATAAATTTGATTTCTTATATGTTTATGCCACATACACACATAAATATTCATATTAAAAAATTTCAAAAAATCAAAATCAAAAATATGCTGTCAAGAGATTCGAATCAGCTGTTTTTCATTACCCAAAGGTGTTCACAAACTTTCTTATTTATTATATATAAAAAAGGTATAAATACACATTATCCAGTATAAATTCACATAGTTGAGGAAACAAACGCAGTAATTCTATTATTTCCATAAATGTCAATACAATTAGTAGCAGTTTAATTGTATGGTGTGATATCTATCTGCATAAGAGTTTCCGCCACGTGCAAGAAAATCACCTGCGCAGACGCAGTTAAGCTGTCCTCACTTACTGTTCGTCGCTTGTTTACAACGTGTTTTATTGTTCACTCACTAAGTGCGATCCAATAAAATACAATTGAAATAGCTTTTAGTATAAAATATTTTTATCGTAGAGGCATTTGAATATTCGCCATGCTACTAAGCGCCTCTTTCACCAACTGTCAAGTAGGCTAACTGTCATTTAAAGTCACCGGTAACCGGGGATAATGGAGCAGATATACCTTTGTTTGTACGGTAAAAGTCCCAAACATTAAAAAGAAATTAATAAAAAAATTCGCCTATCGAATGATGCAGTAAACCGAGTGCATAATTCAATAAAACAGAAAATTATTTTTAAAAGTAACTAATCAACACTTTACTTGTAGTTGGTGAAAGAGGCCCTAAGACTCATTAACAAGGTATAATTAAAATTATAAACTCACACCGACATTCTATTGAACCCAAACTGTTTGTTGCTGAGGATGTTTTAATACTAACTAATATTTTAAATTAATGCGAAAGTGAGTTTGTTTATGTGTTGATTTGTTACGCTTTCACGCCCTAACTACTCAACCGATAATCATGAAATTTTTCATGTAACACGTTGTAAGGGATACAAAAAAGGACATAGTGTACTTTTCATTCAGAGAAAAAGTAGGTACTGTACATGAGGAAATATCTAAAGTAAAAAATTAAAAATCAAATTGCTCATAATTATCAATCAATCTATATATCTATACTAATAATAAATCTGTAAGTGTAGGTATTGTATGTATGTATGTATGTATATACGAGTATGTATGTCCCTCCATAACTCTTAAACGAATTAACTGATTTTCATGAAACTTGGTAGATAAAAATTTAGACGTACAGGACACAGGATAGGCTACTTTTTTCTTTTTCAACGCGGACAAAGTCGCAGGCACCAGCTAGTAAGCAATAAAGTTTGAATTAAACTTGAGAAAAAGGGGGAGCGGACGAAGTGGCGGTCAATCTGCTGTTTCTATGTTATGAGTAGGTACTTTGTAGTGTGCCAATATTGCCTCTGAGCCAATATAAAAAAAACATAAGTAACCGACTCATACTCGTATATCGTACTTATATTATGGTAATAACAGCGACATGTGTATTCTAAAAAATATTATTTCAATTTTAGTTGGACACGGTCTTGCAAAGATATATTATTTCGATGGACACGGTTCATTCCTCAAGTGTCAATATGATATGAAACATTCGATGGAGGTTCTTATAATAACATTCGATCATCGCAAGAAAAACAAATAAGAATGCAAAGGTTAAATTTGACAGGTAAAGTCGTGTTCTAATGACAATTATATGCATATAACCAGTGGGCGGATACCCAATAAATAAACAATGCAAATTATTTATATTTAAGTAAGATTTTTTAAAGAATTATTTTTCAAGTCATATTTTTTTAATTTATTGGACGCTTTTAATAGAAAATAGATGATTTTTCATTTTTAAAAAGCTATTTATATATATAAAAGGCAATATGTGTGTATGTATGTACATACATAATTATGTATCCTATGGTCTCCAAAAACCGATTTTGATGAAATTTTCAGACAATCTTGTCCTGATCCTGTGAAGTTTGGTAGCGATCGGACGCGGACGAAGTCGCGGGCAGAATCTAGTTAAGTATAATATGCAAGCAAATAAAATATTACTATTAGTTTCATAAATATCAATACATCTGTAAGTCATAAATAAATCATAATCATAAATAAATCTGTAAGTGTAGGTATTGTACTCGTATGTGTGTATGTTCTTCCATAATTTTTAAACGAATTAACTGATTTTAATGAAACTTGGTAGATAAACATTTAGACGTACAGGACACATGATAGGCTACTTTTTTCTTTTTCAACGCGGACGAAGCTAGATAATAAATAGAATGTTAGTTTCGTGTATTTCCCTTGTTTCCACTTGACTTTTTAAGTCTTAAACGCAATATGCAATACCTTATCTTATTAGCCTGAGGTATTTCAAATGACCTCAGGATAATAAGTCCATTGAAAACGGCGGTCCAGATAAGCTCACGATTTATCAACGATTCATCAGAAGTCAGTTTTTGTTCCCTTACCTTTCAAAGAGGCGGTTTCGTGTAGGCGTAGCATACATCGAACAAAAGCATTTCGCACAATGTGCAGCCTTGAGATTCGGGCTCATTTGTGACGCTATTTATCTCTTGAGTTGCCTTCGAAAACTCGACTAAAAATAGAAACTGTTTTAAGAACACGAATCACTATTTAGAATATTTATTCTTATGCAGGTGTATAAAAGTTAAGAAAATATATTTCATGCCCTTTTCAGGGTTAGAGCTGTATGTAACAATTATATACCAGCTAAAACGTTTATTATATAGAGAATGATAGTTTGCATGCTTCTATGTTCACTTTTGCATGCATGTTTCTCATTAATATGCAAAGGAAATTATGTGTTTATAAAATATTTTAAAGTTAATACCACGCATATACTTAGTCCATAGCTTTGAAGATTTTTAGCTTCTCAGATAGAGCAAGTTATCACTGCTTCCAATTGCAATCGTCACTGCTTTTATTTCGTTCAAGATTTACTCGAATTGAAACTTATTTAAGAATATTTAAGGCACTTTGATAGGTTGGCACCTGCTTAGGTTAGGATCTGCTTTAGGGAGACTAAATATATTTATAATTTGTTTGAGCTGAATTAAAAACTGCACTAAGTTGGAGCTTCATATCTAAACATTCGTTAAATTGTCCCTAACAATAAGACTGATTAAAGAGTTTCAATCTTCTTATGTATCTAGTAAAATACTTGTAATTAATTAATATGGTTTATTAATTAAAGATAGCAGACTTTAGAATGTGTCCTTAATTGCTGCAACTTCTGATTCGCTTCCTATTTTTGCATATATCTTATTGTTTTTACAGCTTACTGATTTGTTGTCTGGTTAATACCAGGCCAGATTTTTTTTAACTGAATTTCGCCGTGGTTTCTGTGAGAGGCTATTATTATCGACTACAAAGCTGATTGGTTATTATAATATAAATTTAACTGCATAACTCAAGTGTAGTCGAGTCAACAGTTATTACACAACATAGTGTCAGCATATCTTTAGTAACATATGCAACATAGTTGTAAAGTAAAACAGTAAAAGATGCCACGATAATTGCTTTTTAGTGTTTACTTTGGTATATGGTTCAATGGCTTGGTAATAAAGCCTCGTAATCAACTGTAAGTAATTTAAATCTCCGCTACTTCACACTGATCCTTAATTAACTTCCTTTCGATAACGTTTCCATTGTTACTTACGTGACGAATTAAAATAAAAAGTTTCACTAGTAGCACTAGTAGAAAGCATGTAATGTGAGAAATCTTAATATATATTTAAAATTTTTAATATTTTCTGCATATTATTACTTCAAAATTTATTCCATAGTTTAGGTATGAAATGGTGACAGTCAGTATTATTTTCGCATTTATATTATTAGTAATATAAAATCCTACATAGTTTATATGGTTCAGGATAACACATAGGCCATAATTTATAAAGATTTTTATAGCATTTTTTTAAGAAAATTGGAAGCTGTCTTCTTTTAGATATAGAGTGAAAGTAGCTGTATCAGTCTGTTTGTTTTGTCTTAGGTGAAATCTGATAATAAAACATCTTGGACCTTACTCTTATTGAAAATTACTTATAAAAGAATGTTTACTTATTACAAATATCTATATATACTACACTTATTAGTATTTTATACACTTTATAAGTTCCTTTGTTTAGATTTTTAGAACATTTGTTTATCTAATATTTCTATACTAATATTATAAAGAGAGAAGATTTGTATTTTTATAATGAATAAACTCAAAAACTACTGGACCGTTTTTAAAAATTTAACTATAGAAAGCTACACTATCAGCGAATATTTAAGCTATCATCATCATCATTATCAATACTAATAATAAATCTGTAAGTGTAGGTATTGTATGTATTGTATGTATGTTACTCCATAACTCTTAAACGAATAATCAGATTTTCATGAAACTCGGTAGATAAACATTTAGACGTACGGGACACAGGATAGGCTACTTTTTTCTTTTTCAAAGCGGACAAAGTCGCGGGCACCAGCTAGTATTTTATAAAGTTGCGCGGGCGAAGTCGCATGCAACAGCTAGTTCACTTATAAAGTGTATAAAATTTCTTAATTTATTGTAATTCTGTTTAAAAGTTGGGATATACCTACGTAATTTATATATAAATACGCCTACAAAGTCGCGGGCAAAAGCTAATACCTATAAATAAATGAGTATACAATAAAAACTTGAATAGTTTGGGGTAAATAAATACATGTTTACATTTGACCTGGTTCATTTAGCATCAATCAATATTATTAATTTGTCGGAATCGTATGGAAACTAGCTCAAATATACATACATATTTGTTCACGTAAATATGTCCGCCTTATGTCGAATGCTGTTAGACTTGGATTGATTGCCAGGAGCATGTGAACATTTAACGAACTGCTTGCTTGATTAGTTATTTGAAAAATGTTTGCTAATGTCTCGTAGAAGGTATATAAATAAAAATCTTATGTAAAAAATAAATACAGACATCTTTGCACAATTTCAGCCAATACTAAAAGTGGGAAAATTTATAAAGATTTCTCGTCATAAATCTTATAAAACGAACGAACTATAAATCTTATAAACGACGAGAAATCTTTATATAAATTGTCCCACTTTTAATATTGGCTGAAATTGTGCAAAGATGATTAAATTTTGACAAAAATATTGATAAACCCCTTCCAAATTACCCTATAGGCTAATAAATAAAATAAGTAAATAAATATACAAATCGTCCAGACTAAACACATTCATTGTGGGGGACCCCTTTTTGGTAGGGAAGCCCAAGAGGGGATTTTTGGATTTACTCGAACGCGTCAGATATTGACAATGTATATACCCCACGTGTCTCCGATAACGGATATGTATTAATCTGACGGTTTGGTTGGTGGGGTTGGCGGGGGTGGGAGTAAAATTTTAAATACAACTCGAGCGCGTCAGATTTTCAGAGGGGATGTTAAGTGAACCTAAACTAAGCTCCCATTTAAAATTCAGACGATTCGGATATAACGCAAGCTCGTAGCAGCTTTTTGAAAATGCAAAAAATATTTTTGACGATTCTCATTTTGTAATACTCGAGCGCGTCAGATTTTCATACAGACGGTTCAGCCTAAATTCCTTATCGTGCTGATTCTTAATCTGACGATTATATGGAGGATTTTTTAAAATACGGCGCCTACAAAATTTTGAACGCCTGTAGACGCTCACCCCACCGCTGAACTTCATATATTCTTATAGGCTTATCTTGGTCTTTGTAATGGGAACCATTCAACGGGCTATAAACTCAGCACAACCAGACCTAAATGAATTTTAAAAATTTCGCTTCCATATTCGCTCTTACCAGGAATGGAAGTTGTCCATGTGGGATTCGAATACAGGAACCCTGAGTCTTAGCGCCAAGGCAAGCATCTTATAAACAATAGACTCGTCTTGGTCTTTGTAAGGGTAACAAGGAACTATATAACAGCCAACCAGACCTAAAGAAATTTCGTTTCAACATTCGACGTTACCAGGAAGGGAAGTAGATACATGGCCCTTGAATTAAGGAGCCATAACCTATTAATATAATTAATAAGCACAGTTCATATATACAGTTTTGTACATATTTAGTTGGTAATGTGCCCTTGAATGTGTGTTGTGTGGGGACACAACTGTGGCTGCGATGTATCTGAACGGAAACGGCTCGCTCCGTTGGTCGGGTAGTGTTGTAACGCAAACGCTAGGCCAAGGCCAAGTGACATAACGCGTTACGTCTCACGTCGTCGTGCCGTTACATGCGCGCGCGCACCGCTACTCGTTGTTAGTTATTGCAAATCACTTTGTCAATGGATGTTGCTTTTTTGATGAGTAAATGATTGCCATTGTGTACTGGAATTTATGCCTTTATATAGGCAGGAAGAATTTACAGCGCGACACAATAGTGTACAGTTATTTGTGTACAGTATTACAAATAGGTATATGTATAGACATAGAACATTAATTTGAAATTATATTAGATTTTTCTTTTCTGAACCTATAAAACAGTACCATTACAAACAAATAATGCCAACTTTGACTAAAGGGATTAGATGTGTTTGAAGATTGCAGAGAATTTTTGGAGACTTGGATACAAATTCTAAATAATATTCATAGTTTTTTTTTTACTACTAAAATTTGGCGTTAGATTTTATACGTTTTTTTACAATGTTTAAACAATTATTATTAATGAGAGTACTTTTTTCTTTTTCCTTCACGCTTTAACTACTCATTCAATTATATGAAATTTTCCATACACGTTGCCTGGGGAAAGAACAGTGGGTACCTTTTATGCTGGAAAAAAAATACTATAGGGACGCGCACGAAGTTGCGGGAGAGCTTTATTTACCTCGTATATACTCTAAGAAAAATTAGCAGGCTATACGGTAAGCTTAATGCAATGAATGCTTCCTCCTGATGTGATCTCAAGATTATGTCTCCCAGCCACCTTCCTTACTTCAAATAGTTCCTACATCAAATGGTTCCTCGCCGCCACAATTCCCACGCTTCCTCGTAACAGTTGTTTGGAACTGGGTAAGCTTGTAAGTTAATATTATAAGTAAGTATGTCAGTGAATATGTATTTTTTGTTTGTAAGGGTTGAGAGCTCCATGTTCGCCCAAAAGTCGGTGTCAGCTTTTAAGGTCTTCGAACAAAAAGCAATAGAATAGGCTGTTGAAAAAAAAACAGCGATTGAGTCAGATAGATTCGGCTAAAAGGTCTGCTTGCCTACATAATATATCCAAATGCTCCAGTAAATGGAGAACACCAGCACATCCAAATATTACTATAAAAATTACTGGATTTGATGCGCCTACTCGTGCAAATAATAATAGTTTTTGTTTCATCGAAATCGGGCCAGGATTTCCAAAGTTATAGCGTTGTAAAGTTTCACCGCTTTTAAAATTTTCGTTCATACGCGCGATACTGCTATGACGTCACAACGCAACAGTCTCTGTCCGATTGCGAGTAATGCGGAGTGTTTACCTTCATAAAATTTGATTGTTGTGGTTTGCAGTTATTATTTTAAGTATTTGTGTTAGCGATTACTTTAAATATTATTGTTATTAAATAAACATAGCGATGGAAGAGAGTTTTGTAAAAGGACAGTCGGATAACCTACCAAAAGTCGACATTTTTATGGTTGCGCGATATCTTAGAATGGTGATTTTGTAGCCGCAGAATAGAGAGAAATAAAACTGAATAAGTAAATAACATAAAGTAAGTAAGATTTTCGATCAAGTTTTATTAAGGGTTTTTTAAAAACCTTTTTTCAATAAAAAATAATAAAAAGGATTTTTAAAGTTTTTGTTTTTTGTTTTATTAAAAGGTTTATTTTTGTCGAGTTTTAAATGGCAGGGGTGACAAATATTTTCTTAATTTCATTTTTAAATATGCACCTATTGATTTTTTTATTTGGTACAAAACAAAAAGTTCATTAAATCCTAACAAATAAACTGAGTGATATGACTTGATCGTCATAAAACATCACTCAGACAAAAAGGGATATATGCTCTGTAAAATTTCATATTACTCCGACGCATCTGGAACGAACGAACGAATGAACGAACGAACAAACGAATGAATGAATGAATGAATCAATGTACCAACGATAAAATGGATGAATTAACGAACGAATGAATGATAGAGTGAATAAAATGAATGATAAATAAATAAATAAATGAATGAATGGATAATAAATATCTTCACACATTCCACACAGCACCATCTAGTTCCACATTAAGCAACTAATGCTTGTATTATGGATATCACAGTTGATATACTATGATTACTTTTTTTACGATCATATTATTATTATTAACTACAAAACGTCCATGACTCAGGTACAAAGGTAAATGTTAACAAATAAACATATGCCCCTAGCGGGATTCGAACCCGAGCGAGATCATTAGGTTAACAGCTAGATGCTAGATAGGATAGCTAGCTAGCTATATGTAAGTATGTAACAAAGAAAAAAAAATAGTATTTTTGAAGTATTCAACAAATTTCAGATTTATGAAATTCTTTACTGTGATGAGCTATTTTCAAAGATACAAAGATTTTGGGAGAGGTGCATAAACAAAAAAATTAATAATCCTGAGACACAATAAAACTCGATCCGTTCTTTACTATTTTATTATTATGTACCTACTAATAGACTAATTTTAACATGTTATGTTTATAAATAAAAATAAATAGATATTACGTTATGCTAACTTTTAACTTCATAAATTTTAACCACTTTTTCCAAATATTATTACCGCGTGGTACAGAAAAAAAACTATTTTTGGGTTGTTTTTTCACTGGAGTTGGTACACATAGGCACAATACAATATTTGTTAACAATTTTAGTGATGCACTATAAGAAAAACAATTAAATTTATAGCGAGACCGCGAGCGCAACGAGCGAAAGTATGTAGATACGCAGAACCGTGTTACGTTATGACGTCACACGTTAGCGCGATCACTCAAGATCACTAGTCGCGGAAGCCGTACTTTAAAGTTTAATATCTCAGTCATTTTTGAAGATAGGAAAAAAATAAAAACAGATTATTTTTTCTCGAGTTACCTATTTTGCAGATTTGCTGAAAAAAAAAATCATTTTGGTTCTCCATTGCAGTCAACTTTGGAGCTGTTGATAGGACCACAATTAAGTATAAAAACTCAGTTTTCTGGATATTTTTGAAATTTACTATCACTTCTAAGCGATTTGCGCTCCACTTCTTAAAAAAACTATATAGATAAATAAGGAAAATTGTATACTGTATTTAAAGAATTGAATCAAAGAACTGAAATCTAAAATCGTTGGGAACAATAAACTTAAATTTTTGAATAATTTTGATTAACCTTCGGCAAGTTTTGCGAAATGGTGACGTGCTCACTCAAGGTTTTTGAATTACAAATCGATGTGATCATTGGCCTCCATAATTGCAAAACATTGAAAAATATTAAAAAATCAAAACAATTCTCACAGATTCTGTCTTCGTGTAGCGTATACATATACTCACTTACGCTTCGCATAGAAAATTTGCCAATTAATGTGCTTCATTAATTCTAACGGTTGTTCGGCTCGGAGTTCTATAAATAAACATGTATTTATATTCAGAGAACTCTGCTACGCGCTGGTTAAGCAGAACAAGTCTGATTGCTATCATAAGCGCGTTATATTATTTTATAAGCAGAATGCTGCAAGCATAACCTGATGCAGCTAAGACACCTTTATCAGCTTGCACATGGGTACAAAGTGTACAAGCCTCTTTTCGAAGTAAAGAGACTCGTAGTATAGGCTAGTGCGTTTGTAAATTTATGGAGCATTTGTTTATTACTAGCTGGTGCCCGCGACTTTGTACGCGCTGGAAAATTAAAAAATTTAACCCATGATGATATTATAACGGCTGATATCTTTATCGCTGTGATGACGGTGGCGACCAATTTTTTAGGTATATTAGTAGACGATCACACGGGAACCTAATATTTTTTCAGGATAAAAAGTATAATATATTATGTTAATCCAGGTAATAAACTATATGTGTGCAAAATTTCATCCAAATCGGTTCCAAAGCCGTTTTGCGTGAAAGGCTAACAAACATTCATACATCTATCCTCACAAACTGTCACATTTATAATATTAGTAGGACTTTTCTTAAAAAAATTTCTTTGACTATTCTAGCTACATCTGGCAGCCATGGGAACCCCGACTGAAAGTAGACACAATAAACTTACAAAATAAGTAAAATAAAAACAAATAATAAAAATTAAAAGTAAATAATAGAAAGGTACCATAGAGAGCCTATTTCGGTGACCTAGTCATGTCCCTTGTGTTTCGTCAGTAAACCTTTAAGATTCTTGCTTGTTGGATGATACCTATGCCACTCGTATTCCCCTTGTGTTGTTTAGGTAATGTGTTTTGTGTGTACTACCTAATAGGCTGCCGGTCTGTTGTACGCTTTTAGCACAGCTTTAACCAGTGACGGTGTGTGTCGCTTTTTAGACGAGCCCCCCATTGTTTGCAAAAAATAAATAAATCAATTACTAGTCTAAAACAAGTTTGAAAACAAATGCACGTCTCAAGACCTATAGTTTCCTAATTTATACTTAGAACTTATAACAAACATGTTGTAATACATTGTCCAATGTATTCAAATATATAATTCATTTATTTATTTTATCCTCTTTTTAAACCTTAACCGTTTTTAACTGTTTAAACTTTTCTTTGAACTTCTCTTCTTGAAGTTCATTGGAAGACGTTGTTTTACTGCTCAAAGTCACTTTACTCAATTATTCATTTATTGAGTTAAAATATACAAAAATTTAAAATTCAATTTAAATTTATCTAGTGCAAGGATTTTTGCAACGATCTGTTCTTTTTTTATCCAACTTCATAAATATGTAGATATATACTTGTCTTTGTCATTCACAAGCAGTTAGCTTATTTCTTGTACGAGTATAACTCGAGGAACCAGTCTCACAAGTATGAGTTAGGTAAGTCAGATAGTGCCGAGTTGTTTAGATGAGGCTAGGATTGTATTCTGTGGAGTTTATGGTATATGCTGAGCTGCAAATTAAATTTGTTACTGTCTTGGTTAGATCACATCAACCTACTTAGCTTGAAAGCTTAATTTAAAGTATGCCTCAAAAAATTGTCTCAATCCAGCAGTAAATACCCAGTAAGATGACTAACGCTAGGATGCTAAAGTTGGTAAATGCAATTTCTCTAGTTTAGTTTAGTCTTTAGTTTGAAGGGGTTATTAGTCTAAGGGTGAAAGAAAAAATGCCATGCTGTGGCTATCATAGTGGAAAAAATGTCATGTAACTTAACCAGCCCTGTTGCAGATACAGAACTAACCCACAATAACAGCTCTCACGATTTTTTTAAATTTTACAATATATGTATAATACTTGGTTTTTAGTAATATATAAAAAAATCCCGCGATTTCATCATCACCATCATCACCACCACCACCACCACCACCACAACCACCACCATCATCATCATCATCATCATCACCATCATCATCATCATTATCATCATCATCATCAACAACAACAACAACAACAACAACGTCATCGTCGTCGTCATCATAATCATTAAATTGTGCCTGTTCACTGTTGCAGTAAGGCTTATCCCAAGGCTCGCCACCACACACGGTCTGTCCACCTAACCGCAAGGGGTACCACGCTGCCTTTTCCAATACGTGTATTCCATTCGAGAACTCGTCTACCTCATCACTGTTATCAGCTCTGCGACAGATGTGACCAGACCACTGCCACTTCACCTTACTAATTTTAATCTGATCAAAAGCTTACTAATGCTAATCTGATCAAAAGGAATCATATCAGTTCACCATTAGATGGTAAGTCTAAGATAACAGAAGACGACAGATAAATAATTAGTTTACAAACTAGTCTATAAGTAACTACAAAATACAAGGAATATTATTTTTGAATATATGTACCTACTTACAAAAAATTTGATAGAATTCTTTTTGAATTAAAATCCATTTATTTGTGCATACTTCATAATATATCGTTAGTCGGCTATTAACGAGACCGAGGAACGTATTGTCCTTCTCAATACAGTCACAGAGACGTGTTGAATCGATATTTGGCGTCGGGTACAGTTAGTTATCGATTCGGCATTGTCTCCTCCTGGCATTCAAACGCATCGCACGTGTCTAGAATTCATTCCAATGTTCGTGAGAATCGGTTTTATAGCATAATGCCTTAAAGGTATGTGAAGACAGTCAGATAAGGTTTGGCCACTTTGAACAATTTACAGCGGTGATTGTCTGCATGTAAAGGAGATAGATGACCAGCCTCATGCCATATATCCACCTACTTGAGAAACGAACTCTTTGTCCTATCAGCCGAACTCTTTGTATGATAACCTTGGAGCCGCCGTATCGAAGGTTATCATAGCTATGATGATGATTTTGGTAGGATTAAAGGATTAGGGTACAATTGTGCGTGTTCTCGCACCTACTAAGACCTCCTTTGGGACTTTCCCAAAAAACCTCAGTGATTTTAAATCAATAATATTTCATCTATTCTTACATATGACATATATGACATTCTTACATTATATATGAAATATAAACAAGCTTATGAGTCCATTAATAAGGCGATCGTTACTATTTGTTTTCTAGTTAGTCTTAACAAACTACTGGCGCCATCTAGCGAACTATAATAACATCAACATAATGAAATAATTTAAAAACAACATCAATACATACTATTAACTATAAAGCCGTTCTACAGGGTGGGATTAAAGATTAAAGATAAGGACCGGATTGTGAAATAGGTTCTGACTTCCCTTACTTACTCACCGAAACACAGGTAATAGTAGGTAAAACTTGACCAAAACATTCCCCTATATCTCTTATACATAATCCTAGTATGGTCACTGATTAGCAGCGCCCTTGCAGCACTTGCGGCTTACTTAAGTTACTTGTGTTATAGACGACGGTAGCCACGTACCATCAAATGGACCGTCAGTCTGTCTGTCGACTAACATAAAAAATAAAAATCTAAATTTCAAACCAACTTAGTTAATGTAATCATAATGATAATCTAATGATTGTCGTCAAGACCCTTGTCCTGAAAACCTAACAGTTATGGAATATGTATGTGGAATTCATCAGTGAACCAGCTCAAGGTTCACTATGCACGTGAAGGGACACGGGACTTGCGGCCAACGTGACGCAAGACCTGGTACCAGATTCGCAATGTACCACGTGACCTCTAGATCACAAGTCACCAAGCGCGACCACATCTTCTCACAAGACATCTTCTTATATACTCGTACTTAAGGCGATATGTGTTTGTATGTCCCCGTATGTCTCCTATAGACGCTGAACAGATTTTGATGAAACTTTCAGACAATCTTCAGATTAGTGCAGCGTGTGTTCCTGTGAAGTTTGGTAGCGATCGGACGCGGATGAATTCGCGGGCAAATACTAGTAATTCATATAATTATGTTTTTCAGATATGTATCAACCGACATAATATTACATTATAAGGGGTATCTGTTACTTTCCCCCCAAAATGTACGGCGCACGGGGGTGGTGTAACCCCCGGGGGAAACATTAAAAAAAATATATATATTACACTATATTACATCGGCTCTCTTTCTATGTAATGAGGTTTGGTCTAAACGCCACCATGTTAGCCTACTGTGTGTCTGTCTGTCCCTATGTATGCTTAGATCTTTAAAACTACGCTTTTAAACGGATTTTGATGCGGTTTTTTTAACAGATAGAGTGATTCAAGAGGAAGGTTTTAGTATATAATTTTCAACGCGAGCGAAGTCGCGGGCACCAGCTATCTATTAAAAATAAAGATACAACCCCTGAAAATTTTATAACAGCAGAGATGTCAGGCGTTATATTGCTTTACACATTTAATCAGGTGCTACTTACTTTTAACGCGGGCGAAGTCGCGGGCACCAGCTTAAATTGCTAATCTTAGAGCCTCGTTCACCAACTACAAGTATGCTACGAGTATCTTGTGTCAATTTCATTGATATTAATACCCTTGTGTAACGTTACTCGAAGATGGTGAAACTCGTATACTTTCTTACCAGTAACTTTAAGTGGCAGTTAGCTTATTTGACACTTTACTCAGAGAGTGAAAGAGGCCTTTAGAGAGTAAATCACTTAGTTCTATTCGCGTTTCGACGGACGATAGGTATTGGTTACACTTTTTTGGACCGATTTTAAAAATTCTTTCACATATAAATAGCTCTATGCGAAAGTTTGTATGGATGTTTGTTACTCTTTCACGCAAAAACTACTGAACCGATCACCATGAAATTTTGCATACACGTTGTCTGAGACATCAGAAAGGACATAAGGGTACCTTTCATCATTCAACGTGGACGAAGTAGCTTGCAACATATTTTATATATCTACAACATACAATGATGAAAATATAAGATTCTATCCGCATTTTCGGGGAAAATTGTTTGCTTTTTTTAAATTTTCTAATATATCCGCACTGAATAGTTTTTTAATAATTATTATTACGGATTTCACAGAATAAGACGTAACATAAATAACTAAATATGTTTAACAATATACCATTTTCAAATCGGAACTAATTCAACCAATATACTGAGAAGGCGTTACAGAAGGCGGTTCGGTTTTGAGCATTGTATTTTAAAAAGGCTTTATTAAAAACGAAGGTATTTTGGACAGCTTTCATTGAAACATACTTTCCATTTCAAACTATAAATTATTTGGATTGTTTGTTTGTAATTTGCTATGTGGAGTCAACAGTATTGTACAATGCGTGACCGTTCTGGTATTCAATTGTTGTTTTTACACAACAGATGGGGTAATAAAATATGAAACAAAAAGCGTCTACGAACGCTTTTAAAGTTTAGAAGAAAGTTAAAAATTGTTTTCTTGGAACAGTTTTAAATAGGCACTGTAAAATCAGTTGCAAAGGACCTCATGCATAAGAACGTGTTGACCTAAAATCAGACGGACTCAAGGTAATATCAAAAAACATTTATTCAATATTTCAAAGTTTAATTTTGCACATTGAAATTGCGTGGAGTCGTTGAGAATCTAAATAAAATATTATTAAAGTGTGGTTTAAGAAAAAAAAATGGAATGGGACTGTTCTGTGGAGAGTTAAGTCAAGTAGCGTTTTTATTAGTCCTTTTTCCATTAGTGAAAACGGTATCAAAATCTGTTGGGTGGTTTTAAATATTAGTGGAAAAACAAACAGTCGCGGAAAGTAACTTCAAATTATACGAAGGAAGGATATCCTTCAAACGAATTCATTATATACTTATCTTCAAAAAAATTCTTTGATTCTTTAGTTATCTAGTGATGTAATTAAATTTTGGATGTAGATGATAGATATGTAGCTAGAGCATCAAACTGTATCCCCTGATTTTGTTAGTAGTTTTCTGAATTGCCTCCCACTATGGAAGCAAATTTAAAGACGTAGTTATTTACACAAAAAAAACTAATTCAACATCATAATCAGTATAGTTATTTATCCACTAACGAATAGTTTTAAAGGGCATTAACATTTTTCTGAGCTATGAGAATTTAATACGTCTCGAGAGGCCCACGAATAGACCAGTCATAAAATTGTGAATCAAAAGCAACGCTCGCTTCAAGTCCCGCTCGATCTCGTGTGATTTTAGATAAGATGAAAAGAGACACACGATATCGAACACCACACGTAAGTTGGCCAAAGTGAAATGACCGCTGCTGACCATTTTGGCGGTTGCATCATTCTTCGTTTGAGACTTGAATTTGGATTTTATTTTTACTATTACCAATTCGAATCAGTAGCTGAAGTGGAGAGAATACAAAAATATTTTGGTATTCGTATGCGACACAATTGATATTTCAATTTTTAAACAAGTTTTTGGGTGGTTAGACAAAAATGGGTGGTTTAATTTCAACTTTATTATTTATTTTGACTTTTAAAAGTTAACACAAATTTTAGAAGGAAGGACGTTCCAAAGTAAAGGAATTAAGTCTTTACTCGCTCTCATTTTGACATAAATAATTTTGATGCCATTATATTTTCCTGAAACATAGAATAAAATACCCATAATATGTTTTAAGAAGCATCCGCAAAAGTAGCACAATACTTGAAAATATTATTTTTGCTATGTACAGGCTGACGATCCACTTTTTTTTTTTTTTTTTATTAGAGATGGGTTTGCTCTTGGCCAACAACCAGCTGAGCAGCATGGATGAGGCCTAAGATGGAGCGAGCTCACCCAGAAGATGCCTATTCACTCGAACTTTGAATAGATTAGGGTTATATAGGCTCGGAAATACAGACGCCGGCAGGGAGTTCCAAACCTTGGCAGTGCGCATTATAAAGGATGTTTCAAAGCGTTTGGTCCGAAAAGGAGGGATTTCAACAAGATGAGGATGGTAATCAGCCGTACGTCTGTGTGTCCGATGGAAGAAAGGGGAAGGCGGTAGGCGGTACTTGATGGTAGGCGGCCGCGTCACAGGTTCTGTAAGTACGCTGCCGGTTTTAGTATGTATTATTGCTTAGGTACATACACAAAAATACAATATAAACGATGACATTATCGAAAAGAAGTCTTAAAATAAGTTTTTTGCGTCGTTGTTAAGTATACGATTAATTTGAATAAATGATTTTCAGTTCAGATTTCAAATAACATATCTACTCATTGTGAAGTTTGTGTGTGTCTGTGCTGTGTGTGTGGGTGTGTCTGTCATATGTCATTTGTGACACAAACGAGTGAGAATTCAAACAGCGTTCCATATTCAAAAACCGTGTTTTTACCGTCGATCGTGTCCAAGTTCAACAGTCATCGCTCTAGACTTGGTTAAGGAAGGATGAAGCCGACCCACTTGTGGTTCCCTGACCTCCGCCGCAGCCTATCGGACCTCCCTTTCACTCGTCAGCGCCGGATAACGCTGTCTCTTTCACTCCCGGAATATTTTCGCAGTCGGAGACGCGGTCGGAAAATTGCGCAGAAGTGCGGTGGCAAGTTCACAAGCCGTGTGACAATGAGCTTTTTTAAAGGGTTAGATTTACCGCTAACTCTATATTGGTTTTGCTCATCAGCATCGCTTACGAGTGCCACGGCTCTCTGGGAAATTTACACTCCAATTAAATTTTCCATGAAACGGATAGACGCATGGGTTTGTGGTAATTGTAAAAATTAATACCGCGGTTATCTCACAAATTGACATCCGTCACGCAGATTGAACTGGTTTGAGGTTGTTGATCTTTGCTACATAAATTTCGTACAATATTATTGCTTTATGATAAAACATCCAACAAAATTTTATCCCAATAAAAAAGTTCAGACTGATAATAACTTAATACTAATTAAGTCAATTGTCAATATCAATCGAATCAATTGGTCAATTAAGATGTCAAATACATAAATAAATATTCTTGCAGGTGAAGATATTCCTGCATCGTTGAAGCGAATTGCCCGCTGAAAGTTCTATAGGTATCCTATACCATATCCTTATCCTTACCAATATTAAATGTGAATGTGAGTTTGTTTGTTTGTTACGCTTTCACGCAAAAACTACTCTAATAATTTTTTCACGCAAAAATAGGTGAACCGATCACCATGAAATTTTGCATACACGTTGTCTAGGACACCAGAAAGGACATAGGGTACCTTTCATCGTTCAACGTGGACGAAGTCGCGGGCATCAGCTAGTTATAAAATAAAGTTTCTGCCCGCTTCTACAAGTTCCTCCGCAAACTTTTCCTAAATCACCTACCCAACGGATTTAGAATTTGTGTAGGTAGGCATCATTTACAGGAAAAAAATGCAATTACAAATAAAAAACATGATTACACTTTCTTCACACTTCTTACAATACATAGTTTCAAAATGATATAAAAATTTATGGTGTCTTACATCGGTGCAGACAAAAAAAAGCACTAAAAATATACCTACTTCCCTTAACGCGCCAATAGAAGTAGGTAGATAGATAACTTAAAATTATAACAATACATCTTCAAGTGGCTTTCTTAGCATGGTAATAAATGTAATTAAGTCACCTCAGTTAAGAGGACAATATGACGTGGCTGTATGCCGTGTCATAACAACGGACTATAAAAGGCGTGAAGACGCAAAAGAGTATCGCGTCGCCATATAAGAAAGGACACGACCGCGCTGAATTTCATTTTCTAAAACCCGATTACACGGGCGAGGTGACGCAAGGCAAGCTGGAGGTCGGCTAACGGCGACAAAAGGCTTGAAATCGAAAGGCGTCTCAAACTGAAATCGAAGGGAGCGATCCCGTTATCCTGCCGGACTGCGGACTGCGGAGATGGAAAGCTCCCGTTAAGCGCAAACGTCATACAATGATTCATTTTACAATACAGTCACAAGAGGAGAGGAGTCCATTAGTCGACTTAGGTACAGCAATGACTTAAAGATCCTGGTTTAGATTATGATTACAAGGTTTAAAAGCGAACTTTTCAAGGTTTACGTTAACCTGTGATTATTTACTGTCTCTTGATTTGACCTTTGATTCGACAGTCAATAATCACAGCGTTACACCTTGAAGGTTGACTTCTGCGTGTTCACCTTCAGACTATTGTATGCATAGAAGTAGGAATAAGACTTCAGCAGTAACAGTTGCTAATTATATTTATTGATGTGGCACTGGCACCCCCATCAATCAATAGAAGTAGAATAAAGAGAGAAGGCGAATTTTTTATGTTTGTTTATACCTATGTAGTTATTGTTAACCACTGCATCTATTTCAAATATTCTTTCATTATTTGAAATGTATACTTACATTACTCCAGATGAACATTTAGGGTACCTATATATAATTTATTTTTACATTTTATATTATTGTGTTTGACTGTACAAAGTAGGTGGACCACGAGCAATTCCCGGCCGGGGCACATCAGCATCAGTCTTTTTTTTAATATTTACTTAAGACTAAGACTTAAACTAGTAGAGCCAAATGAAAAATATGTCAATATTGACCATCTTCGTAGAAAAAATAATGCCACAGGAGTCAACTTATACCCTCATGGTGTTTACAGAGCCACCGTCTGGTAATACTCATATATACGCGGTGAGAATAGGGTAACAAGCTCTACTGAAAAACCACAGTACATGCGCTCTTATTTCATTGTGAACTTCTGTGTAAGAACATTTTACCTTATTAAATATTCCTTAGTTGCAGGGCACACTGCATTCCAAAGTCATATAAGTACTGCACAACCTATCTCGCTGGAGTAACCACAACCTTACGGAAGATCACAATGGAATAACCCAAATGTAACCTGTGTTTGTGATCCAGTGAGTGAGTCAGGTTGCGAGAGCAGTCATATTTATAAACTGCCTCTCACAGAGGTAAGCGTCCCACTCCAATAATAAACTGAGCAGACCGTTTGGCGGAAATAAGCACCCTGATACAGAAGACTACTAAGCACTTGAGCTGTTGTGGAACAGCGCAACATGACTATGGGATGTCAAATCCCGTTGATTTAGCCCTTTTTTATCTCTTATCCTTAATCTTATCTTCAAGGTAGACAGCGTACTCGCTGCTTGTGTTAAAGATGACAACAGCCACCTATTATCAAGAGAACCGCGTACTTGTCTGCAGACCTTTACACAATAAAACACATATTACCACATACCTATAGCATTACTTATAACAAATGCCTAACATTTAGCCAATCGTTTTGACGAAGAAAGGGGCCTTACTTAGAGACAAGTTCAATTCGCAGAACTGATTTAAGTTCTCATTGTTTCCGCAAGACAGCGGCGGACGTCTAGGTGATTTTCTTGAAAAATTAATGAAAGTTCTGTTAGACTGAGTGCGCTACATCAAATTTGAAAAGTAAATTGTGTTGTTAAAGAATAAGTAATACTAGTTTGAGCCATAATCATGCTATTTTATTACGCGCCGGTTGTCCCACTTCGGGTTAACGGTACCCGCCGTGGTGGCCGTGTCCTAGCATTGACCAAAACAATATGCCGCGTATGTGTACACGCCAACGCGTTCGCCCGCAAAATATTTCCGCTAATTAACCTGTTACATTTGTAAAATCATGTTTATTTTTATATTTGATAACATGTTTTAACAATAACATTAAAGTTGTTGTCCATAATATGGAACTTACCTAAATCAAATTAATGTGAGTTGGAACTACGTCTCAGGGGCCCGATTCCCGGCGGGGTCAATTTTGGAAATAAACTTCTAGATTGCGAGGGGGTGGCAGTAACCGACCCCCTCGCAGAAGACCATCCGTAAGGGATGCCAGAGCCCCCTATCCTTAAAGATTCTATGGTCAGCGGCACACTTTCGGCACCTATGACGTTGTTTGTGCTATAGGCGACAGTAGCCACCTACCATCAAATGAACCGTCAGCCTGTCATAAATTAAAAAAAATCACATTTCCGCTACATATTTTATTTTGGTACAAGTTTCAAACTTTAAAATTAAAATTATTTATTTACTAATTGCGCCATCTGTAGAAATACAATGGTACTGTTTGAATGTTTTGCGTGTTTCATTATGAGCCAACCGATATACGCTTTGGCTTTAATTAGTTCCTCAGTTTACTAATAGAGGGCAACATCTAAGTTACTACGGAATGTAACTAAAATAAAATTATATTATTACAAAAATGTGCATAGTTAATCGTTGCGTAAGATTCTTGCTTACGCTTGGATTTGGCTTGGATAAAGTTTTTATCTATTCAATGAATCCTAATCCTAATTCCTAAGTTTGTGAGGATGGATGGAGGTATATATTCATGTATTACTTTTATAATTTTTTACGTAAAAACTACTGAAAGGATTTGGATGAAATTTGGCATACAGATATTTTATTGCCTGAATACGATACTTTTATCCTGTTAAAATATTAGGTTCCCGAGGCATCGTCTAAAAATATAAAAATATTATGCGCCATTGTCGCCTGGTTCAGCGGTTTTGGAGTCTGTAGGGGACATAATATACATACACAAATGGCAAATGTGAACGTTTGTATATTTGAATATTTATTACTCAATAACGCAAAAACAGCTTAACGGAAATAGATAAAATTTGGCACAGAGTTCTCAGGCGGGCACTTTAAAAATGTCGGGCACTTTTATTCAACGAGTTAAAACTAAGTAGTTGGTCAAAAGGATCCGAAGCCTTATTACCTGGATTAATATTATATAGGATTTTCAAAAATAGAAATAATTTTGCCTTTTCATTTAACTAGGTAGTACAAGAATAATTATTTTAACGTCATCAAACGTACTGTATAAAGTTACAATAATTAAAACTAGTTGTAGCAAGTAAAGTGTAATACCTATTTGTGTTTTTCCAGTCACTCACTTCCACCACATAGGTAGTAGTCAGTTCCGCAGTTACAATATTATAATTACAGTAAGTACTCAGTTTAGTCGCAGATACTGGTTCACCTTGCACTGGTAGGTATTTTATATCTCAATCTCTTATCCAAAACAAAGACAATCTATGCTATGTTAAATTGTCTGTGTAGATGGAAATTGCTTGGAGTTTTATTGGTAATAACTTTCTTGAGCTGTTTTTATAATAATAACACTGTATCTATACTAATATTATAAAAGTGATAAAATGTGAATGTAACTATCTGTCTGTCTGTCTATATGTCACATTTTCACACTGAACTGAACTGATCATCATGAAATATCCCACCCATATTGTCAGGGATACAGAAAGGGGCATAGGGTACCATTATTACAGAAAAAAGTACAATTCACGGGGGGATCTAAAAATAAAAATCTAACGCCTAGCGAGTTTTGTTAAGCAATAAATATATCAGGCATTATGTTGCTCCTATATTTCGTCAGGCGTTATATTTTTTTTCAACGCGGACGAAGTGGCGGGCAAGGGCCAGTGTAAACAGGATAACCACTAAACTAAATCATCTCTTTTATCGAAAACAAACGAACTGGACGATACCACTAACGGAGTATTCCAAAAACCTGCAAGGGACCGCATTGAGTGGAAAACTTTGGAAGAGGTTTCTGTCGCAAAACAAGTTGGAGTTGTTGGTGAAGAATTAATATAATATACACAATTTATAAGTCAACCAACAATAAAAGCTATTTTTATTTTATTTTATTTTAATTAATATCGCCACAACAATGTTGCAGAACAAAACGATAACAATATAACTTTTGAAAAACGTTTGTAAATAAATTCATAAGTAGATTTCTTAAATACTTTACGACTATATTTTGTCTTTGTCGTGGTATAAATTATAAAAGGATTTAAAAAATGCATGATTTTTGATTTAGCTCAAACAAATATTGTTAAGACAAGGTTAAGACAGTCTTCAAAACGGACTATAATTTGGTCTTCATGGCGTCTATTTGCAATTCGATTTCGCATACTTGATAACAAGGAGTTGTAGTTTTTTTAGACGCGACAAATATCATTTTCGCATTGCATGAGGGCTTCTCATTAACGTCGTCATAAACAAAGCCCAAATTGAACGACAATCCCGCCGGAATTCTCTTACATTTTGACGACGGGAGGTTTATAAACTTAAGTTGTTCCAAATCAGGTATTATTTTGTAAAGTTTAATATAAACCGGTTCCAGAGTGAGGTTAGAGAACCTTATGTGCTGTGTTGTAACATTGCCACGTTTATATTCGATCCTGTAAGGATTAGGATAAGCAATGAGGCAATTTTCGCAGAGATACGAAGCAGTTTTGCGTAGCGGGCTCGAAAAATGTTTGGATATTTCGATGAATCTTTCAACTTCTGATTTGTTAAACGCGTCGCTTGATTCGTCGAGTGTTTGAGGGTCATCGGCTAAGTCAGCTCTGGTCTCTTCTTTAACAGCTTGCAGGTTTGATAAGTTGACACTGCCATCAAAGTTAGATTCAGCTGTATTACCTAGTTTACAAATAGCCCTAGTTTTTCTTATGGGAGGTGAGTTCGCTCTGTTGTTTGGCTTTTTGTACATCGTTTTATTTATTCTTTATACTATTTACATTAAAATATTTCACAAAAATTTTGCTATGCTCTGTCGGTCTCAACAACATTGTCAAAGCTGTCGATAGAGTCAAAACTGTCAGACGACTGTGAATGTTATTTTTATTGTTTCTTTTCAATTAACTATAAATGTCAGAAAATTATATGAAGTTTTTATGTTATCTTAATAATTTTATAAATGCTAAAAATTAGTGAGAATGGATGTTTGTTATTCTTTACCGCCAAAACGGACGAACGGATTTTGATAAAGTTTGGCACACAGAAATTTTATTACCTGGATTTGGTTTGGATTTTTGGAAAAATGTTATGTTGCCGAGGGATCGTCTAAAAATACTAAAAATATCTGGTGGCGGCGCCACCGCCATGACAGCGATAAAGATCGTCCGCGTAGAAAAA
This sequence comes from Synanthedon formicaeformis, assembly GCA_945859745.1. Lineage (NCBI taxonomy): Eukaryota > Metazoa > Arthropoda > Insecta > Lepidoptera > Sesiidae > Synanthedon > Synanthedon formicaeformis. Next base: position 10,204,524 of record OX243957.1, read on the forward strand.
TAAAAAAATATAACTGACTAAATATATTTTTTATCCCTTAGCTGGTACTGTCCGGACAACGGTGACCACCTACCATCAAGTGGACCATCAACTTCTCTGTTACATTTACTAATGTAAAAAAAATGGGGTGTGGCTGTGTAGTGGACACAGCTGTGTATTTTACGTGAATCGTGTACATTTCGAGTAATATTTTCTTTGAGCGTATTATATCTAACATTTATATCTAACGAATATATTTATACCATTAATATACCAAAAAAATCTTGGATCCCTTAGCTTTCGCGTGGCGTTAAATTTTAGGCGTAGGTCATCAGATAGATCAGAGTTGATGTATCAAACTGTATCCCCCGATTTTGTTACTTCCGTTATGAAAAAAAATTAAATACACATTCACATCAAAAACAAGTAAGAAACCTATGTCTTTGTTTTTTTATATAAAGGTGACATATACTAATACCCTCTGTTTTTATTCTAGTGAGTGTTATAAAAAAATTCACACCAATAATTTCCAAGGGCAATGTTACTAAACTTACTACCACTGAGGTGTAGATATTGGCCGTTAATTTTCGGTATTGTTTAATATGAAATAATGAGCAGTTAAGTATTCAATATGTGACGCTGCAGAGTACTCAACAGCGTGGGTGGTTTCACTCTTAACTCTTTCGCTTTTGCAAGTGACTGTTCTTTCTATTACGAGAACCTAAAAGTAACGTCCTACTTTAAGACACAAGCTTCACTTAAATTAAGTCTTTGTGTATCCCCTCCCAGCTGCCTTTAAAAGTCACCCTCTACAGGTACTCTTTCAACTGTGTCAATGCTGGGCATAAGCTTCTTCTCAGTGAACTTACCTGGTTTTAAAGACAGGCTAGCCTTCCACATTCCTTCACGAAGTTTCAATGATCATCGCCTATTTCTAAATCACACTTGAAATTCAAAAGATTCCATTTCAGATTTCGAATGTTCAAAGGCAGGGCACACTTCGAATTTTACAAATTGGGAAACTCATCAGCTTTTGAACTATATTTAGTATATAAACTAAGTAAGGTATCTCAATATACGCCAATGTAAAGTGGTCGGGTATCGTAAAAATGAATTTACTCTTTTCAAATAAAAGCACCATATTATTATCCATTTGAAAACCTGCTGTTGAACATTACATTTACAATTATATCCTTAAAATTTGAATTCCCTGTACCAGTCTCATTTTATGATTTTCGAAGAGTTCATATCAAATTCAGTATGTTATGGCTCCACTTTGAATTCAACATTCTTGTAATGTGAAAGACAATAAATGTGAAAGACATTTCGTTGTTTTTTTTTACCTTTATATGAGTTATATGGACACACACAGCATTGATATTAAAATTCTATCTTAGAAAATTTAGTTCTTCGTTAACTTGCTTAATAAAAACTAGTGGACCATTGTAATCATCTTTATACCCTTAGAAAAAACAATTTAAGGCAATATACGTGGCTAAGTGTCAAGGATATATTTCTTTATGGTCTAAACATTAACTACGAACAGAATAAAAAAATCGCAATAAGGAAAACTAGGCCATTTCATATGAACTTCAAGTATCACAGTACGTAATAGCAGTAAGGTCTAACAAAACAATTATGACCAGTGTAATATTTGCGTCATACGAAGAAGTTAGAAGTGTTTTTGTTTCAAACAAATTAATTATTTAGCAAGTTGCTTCTTAACTATTCTTAATTTTTGAATCCACTATCTAATTAAACACTTTTTAAGAAATGAACTTCTCACATGAACGCCAAATAAAAATTAGTAAGTTATGACCTTTGTAATTTTGGTTCCTAACCAGTAGCCCACGTGACAACTTCACCTGGGTGTTATTACTAGAACTTGTTAGAACCCGCTACACCTCAGAATATATTTACCGCAATAAATCTTATCATCTAATAGCTTCTTCTTCCGCGTTCAAAAACTTTTTCATTTATAATTTAGTAGGATGTATCATCAAACAAGGGTCTATTGGTTGTTTGAAAAATGTTATGAGCTAGGGTAGAACAATTTTATGGTGGTTTTTAACGCTGTATCTTAGCCAAGTGGTAGCCTGCATTTCGCAGTTATTTGGGCAGACCAATTATTTGGGCATGACGTGTTCTCTTGTTTTTCGGTGAGTGAGTATAGGATGCAAGAGCTAATTTCCCTATCTCTTCCTAATCCCTATCCTTAATCCTAACTAAAAAGTAAAATCGAAGAATGTATTTTATTCAATCACCAACAAAAAAGTTTATTTCAGGGTACTTAAAGTGGCCTCAAATGTTATATTTTGTTTATTATTTGCATCTGCACCTTCAAGGTTACCCTTATTATGACGAATAGTATCGATAAATTTTCTGTTAGGTTTTTAAGATTTATTATTTAGATTAAATTACTCTGAATAGCGTCACTGTGTTGTTGTCTAATGCTTTGTTTAATTTTCCACCAAAACCCTCAGCTACCTTTATTTTTTTAGACATTGACTTTTTGTTACTGTTGTTTATATAAGTTGTGAATTGGTTGTGAACCATATAATTACAATTCTTGTATTAGCGGAAACCATTATGTTGCCAAATGATTAATCTTTTTTTTAATAAAGGCAATAATCTTAGTTAATTCTTAGTTGTTCCCAGAAGAGGACATAGGAACTTTTTATAGATAGGCCGGTCCACTTGAAGGACGCCATAGGTGCTGCAAGCGCACTGCCTGTGGCACTGCCGACCATAGTAGGATTAAGGATAGGATAAGGAAGAGATAGGTAACATAATATGTCAATAAAAATCAGCTAAGTAAAATAATATATAGTAAGTAAAGTTCAATTAAATTTTTAGCAGCTTTTAAGTGTCCAGCAGAAGTCAGAAACACTGGAAGTATCTGGCTTTGCTGAATATTAAAAATTGTTGTAATAATATTACGTTAACCCTCATTTTTCTCTCCCATTCCACCATCTATCCCTCCTGATAGGGATAAGTGGATTTTTCCCACTTATTCCGCTTTTCACCAGTAGGGATACTTTTCCACACCTTTCTCACTCGATAGCTCTAAATTGGCCATCTACCCAACTTAACAGATACCTACGTTCAAAGTACATAAGAACTTCTATTCCCAACATTTTCTCTTTTAGAAAATAAGTTATGTCTGGTATACTAGCTGGTGCTCGCGACTTCGTCCGCGTTGAACGATGAAAGGTACTCTATGTCTTTTCTGGTGTCACAGACAACGTGTAAGCAAAATTTCATGGTGATCGGTTCAGTAGTTTTTGCGTGAAAGCGTAACAAACAAACAAACTCATATTCACATTTATAATATTAGTAAGCATAGGATAGGATAGGATAATAGCGGTTAATAGATAGTGATTCAAGAGAAAGTTTTATATGTATAGTTTAATATTTTTTTTGTTAATTTGTTAAAATATGACTATTATTATTGAAGATGTCGGAAAAAATCAGTTTCAAGCCGTCTGGGAGCTTCATCGAAAGCTGCCTAATCTGAGATGTAACATAACAATGAATGGTGGAAATAGCTATCGCAAATCGTGAATTAAGTCGGATATTAAATTATGAATTAAATTAGTACTATGTTAAAAAAGTGAACAATGGGTTAACTTACCTAATATTATACTATACTAGCTGGTGCCCGCGACTTCGTCCACGTTCTCTATAGCCTATAGCCTTCCTCGATAAATGGACTATCAAACACAAAAACAATTTTTCAATTTGAACCAGTAGTTCCTAAGATTAGCGCGTACAAACAAACAAACTCTTCAGCTTTATATATTGGTATAGATTATTAAAGTGAGTCTAGATCGATCTTGCGTTGTTCAATTTCACGTGTGATTTTTACAAATTAATGAATACCCATCCATGCTGTTATTTCACGGTGGTCTTCTGTAAGGGGGTGGTTCAACCCAGGAATCAAACCCAGGTACCCTGTCAAGTACTCTTACCACTCATCCTACTCGTCAAAATCTCCGGAGATATTTTCAAATTTCATCTAATCTGCAGTGACCTAGCATGATGCTATTAATATTATAGATAAATGGTTAAGTTTCCAATTCAAAAATAGCTAGGTACCTACCCACTGATAATTATATGTATATTAAGTATGCTTATTAAGTAATTTAAAGAATTTTATGATACGAATGTGAACTTGGATTGACCAAAATAGAATGCGTGCGTCATTAGCCACGCAGAGTAAAGCAGTTCAACGGAATATTCCGCGCTTTTTTCACGTCACTCCCGCCTAAAGGAATATTCATATTACACCGTTTCACCACCGGACCGTGCCCGAGCCATTTCATTCCCACCGTGCGTCGGACGGGACGTGTCCGTGCTTAATATGCCCTTATTTCAAACTAGTTATAATAGTTAATAGTTATATATAGAATATCGTTGAACTTTTGATTGTTATAAAAAAAAAAGAAAAATACAATACAAAAAGGTGGTAAGCAAATCGAAGTTCTACTTTAATGTTAATCAATACTAATAATAAATCTGTAAGGGTTGGTCACGGAGTAAGTTACTTTGTTTTCAGAGATATCGTGTTTATAGGTTCTATACATTATACTGAAACTGAATTGACGATTTTTAGATTTTTTTTCTGTATGTATGTTCCTCCATAACTCTTAAACGAATTAACTGATTTTCATGAAACTGTAGATAAACATTTAGACGTACACAGGACACAGGATAGGCTACTTTTTTCCTTTTCAACGCGGACGAAGTCGCGGGCGCCAGCTAGTAATGTAATAAATGCGACCATGTTAATCTTTATTTTATCTGTTTTGTATATAGAAAAGGCAATGTTGTATATGTATGTTTTCTATAGACTCCGAAACCGCTGAACTGCGATTTTGATGAAATTTTCAATGTTCAGATTAGTCCAGCTGGTAATCCCGTGAAATTTGGTAGCGATCGGACGCGGACGAAGTCGCGGGCGCCCACTATATATAATTTGAAGTCGCTTTCTGCGTCTGTCTATATGTAACTGCTTACTCCTCCAAAGCCACAGTACAGATTTTGATGTGGTTTTCACGATTAGTTCGATAATTTTTCACGGAAAATTTATAATGAAACCTACTTAAACTTTTAAATGTGTTCAAAAAAAAATTTTGCAACCAAGTCGCCAAAAAATAAATTTAAATTGGATCCCATAGGATCCTCGACGTGGGAGCCAAGCCAACCTTGAGAGATATGAAAAAATGATGTATTAGAGAATTGTAGATCTTTAAAAATCCTAAAGAAAACTGTTACTCAACACACTCAAAGTAACCGTTCCTTTAATTAAAACTTTAATTTCTACATATTATAAATCCTCATGTCTGTTTCTCCGATAACTGCTTCTAAACCATCTAATAACTTTTAATTCGGTTTTCACTTATGAAAAGAGAGATAAATGAGATTAGATGATCCCTCGGGAACAGTACTTTTATTTTGCATGAAAGGAATGTTTTTTTCTGTATGCCTGACAACATGTTTGTAAAAATTTATGATGATACTCAACTACTGTTAAGGCGTGAAAAGGTAACAGACAGACAGACAGACAGACAGAGTTATTTTCACATTTATAATATTAGTAGGTAGGTATTGATAGTATTGATATTCGAAATCGAATATTAAATTAAAATAAAATAAAAATGAAAAGACCAAGCTATTTTTCAAATCATATAAGTAGGTATAATCTGTGATCTGAATATAAATTTACAGTTGAAGAGATATTTTTTACATATGAAGAGATTTGAAAATAGGAAAAGAATTGTAAATAGAAAACTAATCTTACATTAAAAAGAATTAAGTGCTCGTTTTTGCTTATACCCTGTATGTTGACTTATTGTTATTATCATAGATATAAAATTGTAAGTAGGCGATTTAAATCTTTGTAAATAGGTATGTCTTAAGTAGATATTTATTTATTTATTTATTTATTTATCATATCATATATCATATATCAATAACTTCGTTGATTTTCCTTTAATGCTCTTTGTTTTGAAGTAACATCGGTGGCCAAATTATTAGGGACAGTGCTCATATTCATGTAATCAATGAATGATTCCCTGGTAATGACAACTACATTTTTATGCATGATTCTGCACCGTGTCACAAAGACAGAAGTGTACTGCACCCTTGGCTGAAAATTTTTTTTGACTTGGCCATGGAATTCACCAGACATGACCCATCGAACATATGTTAATTCACTAAACGGGCGATGCCGAAAGAACTGATTACCACCAAGCGCCAATTCATTGAAACTCCCATCAGAGATTGGAATCATAAGTCCACACTCAAAGAAAATGCAAAAACATGTATTGAGAGTATGCCCCGACGAATAGAAGCTCTTATTTCAGCAGGAGGCATCACTAAATGTGTCGTTCATTGTAAAAGTGGTGTAACTCCCTATTTTTAAAACCATCTTTTCTTGCCTAATGGTATCACATTTAGTCATATTTTTCAATAAAAAAGTGAAGTAACTCCAATAGTTGCATTAAAATCCCATAGATGAAAACAATGAATGAATGCTTATTTTTTTTTCCTACACTATAATATTAATTCCTACACTATAAACAAACTGCTCGTTATTCTAAAATTCAATTACAAGGAGATAGTTCACTTTTACAATGAACGACTCAAATATTGAAACTTGTTTTAATAATTTTTATCTATATTAATATCAGTCATGTGAAGAATATAAATTTTTGTTGTTTTTATGATCCTAATAAAATGCAGATATAAGTAAAAAGTATATAAGAGACCTACAACTTATGATTTGTTAGAGAAATCCAATTAGATAAGAAAATTAAAAAATGTCAGTAGCTCAGTCCCTAATAATATGGCCACCCACTGTAATTAAAATATTATTTTCGACTTTTTAGTTTAAGTTTGTACCTAATAGTCCTAAAGTCGCTTTTTGTTTTGTTTTTATTTTTATAAAAATAGTTTTATCTCGCTTTTGCTTTTGCTTTTCCCCTTGTAAAACAAATAAATATTATGAATTTGTTGTGTTATTGAACTTATTGACACATAGAGTAGATACATATATCTAGTATATTATGTTGTACTCGGTTAAAAATACGTTTCGTGTCTTTTGTTAAGCTATATTATGGACTTCTAAAGAATAAATAAATACATTCATACAACATACAAATCTCATACACAAAGGTTTGAATTGTGTAGATATGTATGCCATCTATAGATGGTATGATATATGCTTACATATATGTAAGCACGATAACTTATTCTTAAAACAAAATGGATGGACATAATTATTATTGCAGCCACGACATTGTGGTCTTACGTTCAAGTTTTATTAAATTAAACACTTCATTCATTCATGATTTAATAAATGTATGTATAATTTGTAATAAAACTGTATTCTAAAATAAACAATTAGAGCTACAATTTGGACGAAACACTATGAAGTTTAATACAAAAAAAGGAATATATTATACCTATATATAGATACATATTGTAATTTCATTTCGATATCTCTCTCTGTCTTTTTCTTAGCCTATTTTTCCTAAACCACTCAACGGATTTTGATACGATATTAACTAAAGCAGAGATTAAACTTTTAATGAATAAAATTGTTACTGTGAGTCAAGCGTAGCCGATGTAATCGCGGCGTTTTCTTGAGAATTTTAGTACAATTCTCTACTACTTATGTAAAAATTATTTTTTATGTATCTTAAAATGTAAGACATTAAAATTTATTTATAGTGAATTAGGTTTTATTATACTACATACAGAAGAAAAAATAAAAGAAGATGTTTTGAAACAATAATTAATAACCTCAGTTTAGTTAATTTTATCATCTAAACAAATAGGTATAATCCTTATGCGAATAACCCAAAAATCCTTAGTGAATATGTATTTTCATAAATATCATTTAATTAATGATCGATAGATATTGTGTCCGATAAATTTTCCTTCGTAGCCGGCTGTGACGTCAGAAGAACGTTCTTCTGACGTCACAGCCGTGTTATATAGGTGGTTGCGCGTGAGTTTATGAAATAGTTACCACAGAGACTCGCTCGGATAACTTTGATCGTCTTTGATTATTTGTGGATTGTGATACGTGTTACATCAATTAATAAGGTAGGACATTTTATTTTATTTTTGAATTTTATTTTTGAAAAGATATTATTATTTAGAAAATAATATAAGGGGATATTTTATTTTCAATTACTTTTTTAAATTATTTAACAGTTGAATACAAATTAAATTAATTTATTTAATTCTTAAATTATTTAATTAGAAACAAGATTAGATTAAGCGCCTCTTTCACCAACTACACGGTTGATTAGTTACTTTAAGAAATAATTTTATGTTTTATTAAATTATTCACTCGGTTTAGTGCATCCATCGATAGGCGACTTTTTTTTATTATTTTCTATTTAATGTTTGGGACGTTTACCGTACAAACAAAGGTATATAAGCTCCATTATCCCCGGTTACCAGTGACTTTAAATGACAGTTTGACCTACTTGACGTTGGTGAAAGAAGCGCTAAATATATTAAAAAATGATAGACAAATTTCAGATTTAAAAAAAACATCTTAAAATATAAACGCAACGAATACTCCTATAAGAAACCGGTTGCGGATTTTTATAGTATTTTTGTTCGACCACTTTTTAATTTTACGAGATTGTAACTGTAACATTCAAACTGGGCTTTTATGCGCCTAGATTTTCTGTTGGTTAATATTTAAATATTCTTTTACAGTAAATTTTAATATGACATATTTTATAGGTAGGTACGTAACTTATAATTTCTATAGCGCAGCATTTAAATTGCGGTTAATGCAGAGACTGCATTCAGCACTTTTGTTAACTTTGAAATGACACATATTAAAGAATAACATATTAATGTATATTATAACGTTGTGCGGAATTGCAGATATTAAATGAATAATACTGAGCGCTGATTATTTTACGTTATTGAGAATCTACATCAATCAATACTAATAATAAATCTGTTAGGGTCGGTCATGGAGTAATTTACTTTGTTTTCAGAGATATCGTGTTTATAGGCTCTATACATGATACTGAAACTAAATTGACGATTTTTAGATTTTTTTTCTATATGTATGTATGTTCCTCCATAACTCTTAAACGAATTAACTGATTTTCATGAAACTTGGTAGATAAATATTAAGACGTACGGGACACAGGATAGGCTACTTTTTTCTTTTTCAACGCGGACGAAGGCGCGGGCGCCAGCTAGTAGAATAATAATTTTATTCTACGTGAAGATGTCGCTTTCCGCCTGTATGACCCTAATCTTCTCCTAACTAAACTACGCAATGGATCGTTGATGCGGTTTTTACCATCAGTTCGATATATTTTTTTACGGAATTTCTATAATCAATACTTATAATAAATCTGTAAGTGTAGGTATTGTATGTATGTATATTCCTCCATAACTCTTAGGGCCTCTTTCACAAACTACATGTAAAGTGTTGATTAGTTACTTTTAGAAGTCATTTTCTGTTATATTGAATTATGCACTCGGTTTACTGCATCATTCGATAGCCGATTTTTTTAAATTATTTTCTATTTAATGTTTGGGACGTTTACCGTACAAACAAAAGTATATCAGCTCCATTATCCTCTGTTACCGGTGACTTTAAATGACAGTTTGGCCTACTTGACGTTTGTGAAACAGACGCTTAAACAAATTAACTGATTTTCATGAAACTTGGTAGATAAACATTTAGACGTACAGGACACAGGATAGGCTACTTTTTTTCTTTTTCAACGCGGACGAAGTCGCGGGCGCCAGCTAGTATATATGATAAAATCTTATTAAGTTTTTAAATAATAAATAATTTAATTCTGCTTTCAAAGTTTCTAATAGTGATCACGAATTTTCAAAAAGTTTTATATTATTATGTAAATAAAATATTGTTCATAAATGTTTAAAATCACACTTTTATAGTCATTTGGAATCAATCAGGTCAATATAATCACTGACTGATGGTCCACTGTCGGCGTTCAAAATGTTATATTATAGCCTAAAGTCTTTCTCGATAAATGGACTTTTTTCAAAAAGAATTTTTCAATTCGAACCAGTAGTTCCTGAGATTGACAACGAAATATGCAAGTTCGCCTGGAGTTGAAAAGCCCTAAGGCAACAACTTTCTAATGGGCTACTTGCCTGTCCCTTATGCATTTTGTATTGTGGCGTAAAATCTAGAAGTATATAAGTTTTTCCTTGAATTTCGGTTGAATTTCTTCAAATTTCCTTTTCATTCAATTAATACCCATAAACTATACTTAAAATTTGGTTGTCCTGTCACTATCAACGAACAGCCAAAACTATTTAGTTTAGAACGCTGAAATTTAGAACAATACATAGGTTTTATTTTATATTGATTTTATAACATAACGCTGCTTAAAAACTAAAGGGCCACAAATCAAAATTACACTTTTTACATGAGAGCTAATCGAAAAAAAATTATTCCTATTAGATATATATCAAATATATGCATATTATACATCATTAGAAGCGTATTTTTAAGTAGCATTAATTTTTTTAAGTACTTTTATAATAAACTGAATACTAGAGAAGATACTCGTATAAGCTATTACTTTTGAATATAGAAATATATATCAAAATATACTAAATATTGAATAAAACAACCACAAGTCTTTTTGCAACATACAATATGAAGAATTGTGATTGTATTTTTGCAATAAAAACATTTTTGGATTTTTTTGTTTGATGGCCCTTTAATTTTTAAGGAGCGATAAGTATCCGCAAGTAGGTATAAAATAAATATTTTTTCTACATTTCAATGACCTATTAAGAATTAGTCTGATGGTAAATCGGACTATTGAGTGTTTCCTTTTGACTTATGTGGATTAATTTGGTTTTTAGCTATAACATCTTTTTAAATGGGAGTAGACGCTGTAAAGTGGTTCGGATAGATAACTCATTTAAAACTCATACAATTCGCAAAAACTCCATTAAAATTCATGCAGTGTTATAAATTTTCCGCAATTAAATTAAATCCAAAGGTCAATGGAAATAAGCAGATACGACCTAGTTTAGCTAGCCGCGCTTAGGCTTGCTTACTTTACTATTCACAAAGTATAGGTACCTATATATTTAAATATACACGACTCGACATTTTCGCATTGCAATAAAAAATCATATTTATTCATTACTCGATGTTTCCCGCGACTTCGTCCGCGTTCAAAATGTTTATCATCAATACTAATAATAAATCTGTAAGTGTAGGTATTATATGTATGTATGTACCTCCATAACTCTTAAACGAATTACTGATTTTCATGAAACTTGGTAGATAAATAGACGTACAAAACACAGGATAGGCTTTTTTTAAATAGTATAGCCTTATTTTAGCTAGTATAGCCTAAAGCCTTTCTCGATATCCAACACAAAAAGAATTTTTCAATTCGAACCTGTAGTTCCTAGGATTAGCGCGTTTAACCAAACAAACTCCTCAGCTTTATAATCATCATCAATCAATCAATACTAATAATAAATCTGTAAGGGTTGGTCATGGAGTAATTTACTTTGTTTTCAGAGATATCGTGTTTATAGGCTCTATACATGATACTGAAACTAAATTGACGTTTTTTAGAATTTTTTTCTGTATGTATGTATGTATGTATGTATGTATGTATGTATGTATGTATGTATGTATGTATGTATGTATGTATGTATGTATGTATGTATGTATGTATGTATGTATGTATGTATGTATGTATGTATGTATGTATGTATGTATGTATGTATGTATGTATGTATGTATGTATGTATGTATGTATGTATGTTCCTCCATAACTCTTAAACGAATCAACTGATTTTCATGAAACTTGGTAGATAAACATTTAGACGTACGGGACACAGGTTAGGCTACTTTTTTCTATTTCAACGCGGACGAAGTCGCGGGCGCCAGCTAGTATTAGTATATTAGTATACTGACACACAATGATTTTTTTTTACAAACCAAAGTAATCTTGCTAACATTGTGCAAATTTAGTCCTTGTGCAAATAAAAGCTTAATTTTGTTATGAATTTTAATGAATTTAATTATTTAAGGATTTAATTTCACTATATTTAAAAATTGGAAAGTACAAGCTGGTAAGTTACAATCTTGTCCGATTTTATTATTTCCGAATACATACTTGTAATTTCTTCTAAATAGTTCATGAGAGTTAAATTCAAGTTCGTTTCCTGTTCTCGAAAAACTAGCAGCTTTAGTCGAGTGTACAAATTTCAATATTATACCATCAAAAACGGGGTCAATTTGACAGGTTTTTGAATATTTTTAATGTTCCTATGACGCGTTTCTGCGATATTGGATATTTTTTTTAAACTTTATAGTTTAATTAGTCTTTTGGCTATACAGTTCAATGTTCAATGGGAAAAAAATGAATTCTTCTATATATTTTTTTATTGTCAAACACACCCAGAGTGAGAGGCTTCTAGCTTTCTACAAAAATAATAAGCAATATTCAACATTTTGAGTCAAAATTTTTTACAGATTGAATAAAAAGGACAAAATAACCAACATTTTCTTTATTAGGAACCATATTTTTTTCTTAATGTATGAATAGAGATTCCTACAGTAATAACGAATAATTACGAGTAAAGGTACAGTTACTTAAATTAAAGTATTAAAAACATAAGTTTTAATACTTTAATGGATTAGACACAAACATACCTGTTCTAACCCATTGTCAATTCCCCTGAAAGTCGAAGTAACCCCGTTTGACGGTATTTTGTGTTGAAATAAACGATGTCCATTTGTGATTATGACGAAATGGTACTTAATCTCCATGTCTATCCATCTGTGCTATCTGAGAGGTATCTCTCATATGTATGAGAGTATGAGAGGTATCTCAGATAGCACAGATAGATAGACTTGGAGGTTAGTCCATAAAAATGGCCAATTTCATTGTTAAATCCTTGTTTTCCCCTAAAACATTAATTGATTCAAATGTGAGCAAGTTCTCTTGCTCATTTTTTATAGGATTTTTTTATTAGGACATATAAATGTTATTAAGTATACGACATAACAGTGTTGTATTATTACTTTCGGCAAAAAAAACTACATAAACATTGCGTTATAAGTACTATCTTTTTAAAAAAAACCTGTTTTGTGAAAACATTTTTTACTAATATTAGTACCTAGTGTTAAAAGATCAACATTACTTTAAAAACCATAAAGAGCTGACAAATTTATTATTATTACTAGTCGCTTAAATATGACGTTAATAGCGAGACATAATTGGTAATTGTTAAATTAGCAAAAAAAACATTAAGAAGATGTGCAGAAAATGAAGAAATGAAAATAAATTATTAGTATAATTCAAATTTTGTTTTGAAAGAGTAGGTAAAGAGAGTTGTAATAAAGATAAAATAAAAATACAATTCCTTAGTCAGTAATAAAATACATGTAACAATATATTATATTTATACATTAAAGTTTTCTTAGCATCTTAGCTCACGTACTTACATTAAAGTTTAATTTTCATACTAAAGTTCTAAAAAAGCAGTTACTCTCGTAATTTCCACGAATTTAAATCTAAACCACACAATGGATTTTGATACGGTTTTCACTAATTAATAGAGCGATAAACGAGGAAGATTTGATTTGATATGCAGATAAAAAATGCATCCGTGCGGAGCCGGGGGCGAGTCGCTAGTTGAGTATAAAATTTTGTATCATGATTACTTCAGACTAGAAAATGGACATCCCATTAACAGCTACAATTTTGCGGAAGATATAGAGATTGTTACAATCAGTTCCAATGAGGAAGTTATGTGACATATTCACCTTAATTTTGTACCATATTTTATGAAGTGTACTGATGGTAATGTTACAAACGAACCACCGTTGCATCATCTAGACAACACACTTACCTACCATATTACATTTGGCGGTTTTTCGTTGTATGTAGTAAATGTTTCCTTTACATGTGCAAAAAAATCAATATGAGGAAGGAATTTAAAGGAATAGTTTTTTTATGTAATTGAACTATTAAAGTTTTAACGAATTTTTAAAGCGTGGTAAATGCTATAGTTTCGCGGCTTTTTCCAGTACCGCTAATGGTCGCAGAGCTACCGCCATGTTAGCCTGCGCCGCTTGGCATGTTACGCTCGTGCAAATGCGACGGAACTAACAGCTGCATTGTATTATAGATTACATATATAATACAATATTGTATATATCTAAGGTTAATTGTAAGTTTGAAGCTTTCTTCGTTAATCATCGGAGCTATACTTTCTTTGCTGCCTGAACGAAGATTCACGACGCGCCTTATCAAGTGTGTCTACTGTACACATATATGAGATTACAAGCTGTTTGAATTTATGTGCTATTCAAGCCAAAACCATTTAAAATTTTTGCACAAATTGGCAAAATGGTCATTCAGCCTATTTGATTTGGATGAATAGGATAAGGAATGAATTGGATAAGAAATTCAATCCCCTTAAGATAATATTTCAAAGTCCAGGATGATTTAGTTTTAATTAGATTTTATTTGTTCTACAGTTGCAAGTAAGAGCCAAATATGTCATATGCGTCGGCGGAGAATGTTGCTCTGAGCAACACATGGACAGCTACAAATCTGTTCTACGTTCTTCTAGTACCAGCACTGGCTTTATGGTACATGTACTGGAGAATATCTCGCAGGCATTTTTACGAGCTCGCTGAGAAAATCCAGGGCCCTAAAGGATGGCCAATAATAGGAAACGCTCTTGATTTTACTGGCGGTTCGCACGGTAGGTTAAATTTTATATATCTTAAAATCTATATTTTGTAATAAGAATCTATTATAGACTTTATCCTACATTGCATTTTAAGGTTTGTAAAAATCACTTGGTTTACTGTATGATGGTTGATTGAGTGTATAAAAATATCAAAATACTTCTTGATAAAGGATTCAAAGGAAACTAACCAAAGTTATGTCCTCATTTAAATTATTTTTAATATTTTAAAAACAAATAAAATATTACATATATTGACATTTAAATGAGTACTTTTATTATTATACTGGATATTGTAACTGATTTTGTCTTCTTTTTATTAAAAGAAACTTGTTTGTCGCAATACTTTCCAGATTCAAGTATTATATAGTTAATCGATTATCTACAAATTTATAATTTTTCAATAAAAATTAAATGTCACATCGGGTCTGTCAATCGGTACTGTTTCATTGTAACTTATTCCTACAAAAAACCCATATTAAGTTTTCATTTGTCTTATGATTACAAAAAATAATATTAATTTAATTTAAAATTATATGTGTTAAATTTCAATGAAATATTGTGTTTAAAGTACATACTATGAAAACGTTGCATATTTTTCCTCAATAAAGCAAATTTAAAAACGAATGTAGTTCATGTAAGCCACTTGAAATAAGAAGGAAAAGTCCTTGTATAAAACATTTCGGTTACTCAACAAAGCAGTTACTTCATAGATTAAATCATGTTTTTCTTTAGATATCTTCAAGAAAATAATAGCAAAGAGCGAAAAGTTCGATAATGAGGCTGTTGTCAAGATTTGGATTGGTCCTCGACTTTTTATATTTCTCTATGATCCCCGGGATGTCGAAGTCATCCTCAGCAGCCACGTTCACATCGATAAGGCCGATGAATATAAATTCTTTAAACCTTGGCTTGGAAATGGACTTTTGATAAGCACAGGTAAAATTTTCTATATATTTAGATATCTAGATCTACATATCTAGATAAAATTTTGGTTGATAATAGATTTTTTTATCTATCTAATTTTGGGGACATTTTTTTGTTATCTTTTTAATTTTTGGGACTTTTATCTTACAAAGGTATGTCAGCCCCATCATCCCCTGAGCTAAACTTAAACAGAAAATTATTGAAGCAGAGACCATTCCTTTTCCTCCTATCCTGTCTATTAATCTTAATCTTAACAAAGTTCATAATAGTAAACTGCTATAGAAATGCTCTCAAAAGAAATAGACATTTTAAGGTTTTTATTTTAAAATTTTATTTCTTTTTTAAGGTCAAAAATGGCGTTCCCATCGTAAACTCATTGCACCAACATTCCATCTAAACGTATTGAAGAGTTTCATCGATCTGTTCAACGCCAACTCGAGGGCTGTTGTCGACAAATTGAAGAAAGAAAGCGGTTCGTTTGATTGTCACGACTACATGAGCGAGTGTACCGTCGAAATACTTCTGGGTATGTACTTTATATTATTGACCATTGTTTAAAGAGTAAACATTATTAACTGCAGTGAAAGGAAATGCGAAAATTGTTTGGATTTACCACAAATATTGATACGGCAGTACCCATCAACTTGCAAATTTCAATAGAAGCGTAAGCAAATATCCATCATATTTGCGTCCTGAGTTGTTTAATCAAAATCGAAGTTTGGTAACTTTATGCAAAGCAGTAATATACATATTCTTTTCAGATTGCTTCCCTCTAAAAATCAATATAAAATACCAATGAATTTTCAAAAAAATAATAATAAATCAATTCATTTTAAAAAGCGTCCGGGTATTAAAAAGATTTTAAAACACGTACAAGATTCGCATAAAAATCAAATTTAAAACTTGATATACGTACCTACATTGATCTAAAGTACCTATTATTAAAGTTTAAATTGTCTAAAGCTGTGTAAATAATAATATGGCAATAACTATTTAATTGTTTTGTTATATCAATTGTAATTGAACACCAATTTAATTTTTGCAGTAATCTTTCTATTGAAGAGCAATGTTCAAAAATTACTCACTTACTTTTAAATTACTGTAGTTTTTCCTTGCTTGTACACAGTATATTTCTTCGTGTATCGAATAATCAAAATCTAATTTGTTCTACGTCATACTCGTTCATACTCGTATTGCGTATGGCGAAAAATATTAAATTCAAAAACAAGGCACAACCGGAATAATATTAAACAACAAATCTTATTTGAAAATTGAAAGGATTCCATTGTTACTTGTTTATTTAAGCATGAAATGTCATGCTCATGTTTCTTAATCCACCTACTCAGCTCGATTGCATTTCAAAGGACATTTTTGCATAAATATACTTCAAATAGCAATATATTAGCATACTTGTAGTCATCAAAGTTAGTTACACCTCGATATTATAATGTTGTCAATTGATGAAGAATCCACATCTATAACTACACATAATATTATAAGATAAAGTTTCATTTTGCCTTTGTCTGTTTCTCCGCTAACTTCTTCTAAACGAGTAACAGATTTTGAAATTATTTTCAAAATATCAAGATTTTCAGTCCGAGGAAGGTTTGCGTATTATAATTATCCATGGGCGGGTCGTTAGTGTTCAATAAGCAAGCCGTTGAAAAGAAAAAGAAAATACTAAAGCAATGAATTACCCGTTAAAATTGTACTAATTCTTTTCGTTTGTGTACGCCAAAGTAATTTTAGAATTAAGAGCGATTTAGTGGTCAAGTCACGTAGCTCTAGCAAAGTCGGTGACAACACAGGCCTCTTTGGCCCTCGCCGGAACACTGGAACTGTGTTCTTGAAGCTAATGTCTCGAGAAATAGGTAGGTACGTTTGCGAAACGACATGTCACCAAAGCAGAAATGACCAAGTCAAAATAGCTTACGAATTCCCTCATAATAATTAATTCGAATATGCACATTTGCAAATGTTCAAGGTGTTCATGCATTGCAAGTCAGTTGCAACGTTTTATTTTATTGCGACGATTACGATAGCTTAATGTCACCAGTTTATTGTAGGGTAAGCTGTTTGTTAATAAGAATTAATAACAAAATTTATTAGAAGCAAAAATGTAAGACTATTTTAGAAGTATGTCACTAATATTCGATTTGATATTTTCTGTTTTTAGAATCTATAAAATATAGGTGTAATTTTTTTCTAAAAAAACGATGTACATACTAGGGTGATTATGAACTGTTAATTATGCTTCCGTATGTTTGTGTCCACAAAACTTGAAAATTGACTTGAAATTTTTAGGTAATCAAAAGTAAAAGAATAACGCGAGTGGTCATAGCTATAGCGTACTCGATAAGAAATCTCGGATTTTACAACACACACAACTTTTACAATTTTTACACACACAACAGTGATATCATCACCATTCATGTCTTCCTAATGGTGGTATTATTTCGTGCACTCTTTTCCTTATTAAAAAAAATATGGTACAGTTAGGGACACGGAACCCTTACATAACATAATTATTAAAAACTGGTTCTTGAATATTTTACACCATTCGAGGATGATGTGAACATGTTTTTTAAGGAAACTTACTGTAAACAACATTATTATTTTGAATTATTATAAATGTGATTCTATACATCTACTTTGGTAGAAAATAATAGGTCCATACTTGGCGTAAATCTGTTGATTTACTCGGATTAATACGTACTTATGCATACACGTGTAACTCTTATATAAAAAAATGGGTAGGTATTTACAGACTTTTTGAGACATAGATGTTTTATGTAAAAATCTCTGTTCCGAGGTTCCCGGGTTCGATTCCCGGCAGATTCAACTTTGGAAATGAATTTTCAAAGTTGACTGGTCCAGATCTGCAAAGTAGTGGCAGGACACACTGCGTATCACAGACATTTGGGTAGCCCTATGGCGGCGGTATGTAACCACACCCTTACCGAAGACCACCGTGAAATAACAGCACGTGTGCTGTTGTGTTATCTTTATCCTTATCCTTATCGTTAATCCTAATGTAGTTGGCAGCGCATTTGCGGCACCTGTGGCTTTGTTTGTGTTAAGACTATGTTAGGGTTCTTCCATAACATACTTAAGTAGTCTTTATGTTTGTTTACGCAAATATTAAATGTTTTCAATAATATTATGACGGAACAAATCACATTTATATAAACGTGCTTTCTGCGAATGCGCAATAATCGAATCATTATTCAAAACCCTATAACATAACATGTTGTTGTTTCAATTACTTATTAATAGTTATTCCGTTTACATACATACTTAATCTGACTTAATTGCAACTTATGTAGGAGTCACTTGTAAAATAATATGCAGACTTGAATTGAGCCTTGTAAAATTTATTTATCATACCTATATTTTAATTTATTGGCAAGCATGAGTTAATTTTACAGCTCTCTCTCTCTCTTTCTCTCTTTATAATCTAGTCTAGTATTTAAGTATATAAGTATGCCTTCATACGGGTAATGCATTTCGTTTTCTGCAAATTATAAATGCAAAAGTTCCCCGTTTATCGTTCTTTCCATTAGTGAAAATTGTATCAAAATATGTGGAGTAGTTTCGAGAAGTTAGCGGGGAAACAAACGTAGCCGGACAGTGAAATCATTTTATAATATATGTAGATTAAAACTACATGTTTCAAATTCAGAATTAATTAATTTGCTTTCAATTTAAATATTTTTTCACCAATAGTAAACGAATTTTTTTAGTAGAGATGTTTTACAATGCAAATACGAGCTCACGGACAAAAAAATTGTCAAGTAATGGTGCGACCTACCACGTACCCACGTACGTCTTAATGGGCAATAGTGTCCATTACCGAGCGATTCGCGTTACAAGTCTCTATAGGGATCCTTATTGCACAATTGTTTCGTTCTAAATAGAGGTCAATAGCTTTCTTTTCTCTTATTTCAAATTAAATATTCAAAATAAAATTGTATATTTCAATTATCCGAACTTTATCTTTTCTTATTTTTAATTCTGAGTTTAGAAAAATTAAGAAAAATTAAACTTTTAAGTACCCATTGCAATTTTTCATACAAGTTGATGCTGGCGCCATCTGTTGAACAAGTCTGGGAAATGAGTGTCAACTTTGTCTAATGGTATTTCTTATTTTGGTTGAATACGAAAAAAAAACGAGTAATTAACATGATTTCGTTACAGAAACTGCAATGGGTGTAAGCAAGACTACGCAGGATCAAAGTGGTTTTGAATATGCCATGGCCGTTATGAAAATGTGTGACATTTTACATCTGAGGCACACAAAGATTTGGCTGCGACCTGAAATCCTCTTTAATTTTACTACGTACGCCAAAAGTCAAAATAAACTTCTTAGTATAATTCATGGATTGACTAAAAAGGTAAATTTCAACTTCAATAATGTTTCAAATTTCATTATAGAAGGCAGAGTTTTGTTTCCATTATATGAATCAACAGCAAAGTCGGAAGTCAATATGCTTATATTTAATGTGAACATAACCATTTTAGGTGATAAAGAGGAAGAAGGAGGAATTCAAGTCTGGCAAGACACATGTTACCGCCGAAAAAATCGACACTCCAGCAGAACAACCCATCGCTGCCGCCAATCTCACGTCCGTCGAAGGTCTTTCGTTTGGCCAATCAGCAGGCTTAAAAGACGACTTAGACGTTGATGACAACGACGTTGGTCAGAAGAAAAGGCTTGCTTTCCTTGATCTACTTTTGGAGAGCTCACAGAGTGGTGTTGTGATATCTGACGAAGAAATTAAGGAACAAGTTGACACTATAATGTTTGAGGTAAGACTAAACTTTATTAAATACTAGTAATAAAGTTTCACGTAGTAATAAGTAGAAATTTCACGTTCTGGAGAACTTTTCTTCTATTACGTTGTTAACACTAAAGCTGGTAATTATAGCTACTATAATGTTACTGTACATATTTCTACAATTAATGGTTTATTGTTTTGGATGCTTAGAATATGATTGATTGCCTATTATACTTTTTTATTTCAAAATGTTATAGGTACCTAATAATTTGAAAACTTTTTAGGGGCACGATACTACTGCAGCAGGCAGCAGCTTCTTCTTATCAATGATGGGTGTGCATCAAGACATTCAAGACAAAGTAATCGAAGAGCTCGATAAAATATTTGGTGATTCTGACCGGCCAGCAACTTTCCAGGATACATTGGAAATGAAATATCTTGAAAGATGCCTCATGGAGACACTTAGAATGTATCCACCGGTGCCAATTATAGCTCGTCACATTAAAAATGACGTTACTTTGCGTAAGTCTTTAAAATTATTTTTCTCTTCAGTGGTTTGGCATAATCTTCTTATGGGCGTCAATGGCGTATATATATATATGCATTTTATGTTAGTCATGAAGAACGCTCTTAAATTTATTATGTGCGAAGGGGATAAACTATCGTTTGCAGGAAAAATGGAGCATGAGCGCAACTGTCATATTTATGATATTTAATGTAAAAATTCTATTATCTATTGTGGTCAATCTGGTCAATCTCAAATCTACAAGATAAGAGACATGTTACATATTCTTTAAACAGAGCACTTTTCACTAATCATATAACGTAGTGCATTATTGTAACACAATCAAAACACAAATTCTAAGAAATATGAATAGCAGATAAGAATAACCTGTAAGCTAATAAGAGAAACCGCATCAGGCTATTTTGTGATATTTATAATAAATATCTATCTCTCATTTGTGTTTTTACTGGAAAAACCAATGAATATAAATAAGTAATGACAAAAATAATATTAGATTAACAACAATACTTCCTTATTCTGCAGCGTCCAACGGTAAGCAAATACCGTCTGGTGCTACGGTTATCATTGCAACGTACAAATTGCACCGACGTGCTGACGTTTATCCAAATCCAGAGAAATTTGATCCTGACAATTTTCTGCCCGAGCGTTCTGCTAACCGCCACTACTATGCCTTCGTTCCGTTCTCTGCTGGACCAAGAAGTTGCGTCGGTAAGCATAACTTAAAAGATATTTTAAGATACCTAATTAATTAGGATAGGACTCTGCACATAGCAGAGCAGGTATTTGTTTGACGAAAAGTCTAAACCCTAAGACGAAGACGCAGCGTCGAACATTCGGCTGTCTAAAAGGCACATTCCTTCCATTAACTAGAAACTTGGGCATATTAGTGGAATGTAACTTGTATGACCTATGTGCTGATACAAATTCAGACAAATAAAGATGTAATTAATATAATAGTATTAGTATACGTATATACGTATACTAATATACAACAATTATATACAACAATACAATACTATTAATACTTATATACTATAAAAATAAAAATACTTAAAATGCTTTAATAAAATAAGCACGTTACTTTAAAAAGAATGATCTCATGTGATATGCTTGTTGTTTTTATATTAATAAAAAAATACGTTTAAAACCTGTTGAACCAAAATGTCACTAAAAAAATATTATGAACTCAACAATAAGCTAGACCGCTAGATCAATATTGAGTATTAATATATATTTTTTTTTACAGGCCGTAAATACGCAATGTTGAAATTGAAGATCATCTTGTCCACAATATTGAGGAACTTCCGTGTCTATTCTGACCTGAAAGAGTCAGATTTTCGACTTCAAGCTGACATCATTTTGAAACGTGAGGAAGGATTTAAGGTCCGCCTTGAACCCCGCAAGAAAATGGCGAAAGCGTACTAAAAATCATCTCTTTACTTGTTTAGTAAAGATTTTTAGATACGTGACAATTAATGTAATAGGTATCATGGATTGTTAAATAAAAAGGAAATCATACCGACTTTTTCTTTCGTGATACCAGTACTGATTGATTATTGTTAATTACATTATTAAGCAAGACGAATAAAATGGTGGAAGAATTTTGTTTATTGGTTTTCTTTTCATCGCCTCTTTATACTTTTAACAGTTCGTACCAAATAAAATTGGGGAAATATCATTTGAATTCATCGATGTATATTTGAATTTGAAAATGTTTGCAAATATGATATATGGTACTTGGTGTCTTGAGCATTGCAGTGTTGATCGTAGCTAATAGGAACGTCATCTATGTATAAATACCCAATAGGAATCAATACCAGTCAGAAAATAATAGTTAAATAATTTCAATTTTATTTCACCCTCATTTGTCGGTTGGTATCTATGATAAATAATTTGACTTTATATTATATTACTAGCTGGTGCCCGCGACTTCGTTCGCGTTCAAAATGTTATATAGCCTAAAGCCTTCCTCGATGAATGGACTATCCAACACAAAAAGAATCTTTCAATTCGAACCAGTAGTTCCTGAGATTTAGCGCAACTTATATTGGTATAGATATGTACTATACTGCGAATGAGATTTACAGTTTGCGTTTGACGATTGAAAATTGCAGAAATACTCTTTCAACCACAATTTGTCAGTACGACACGCGCGCCACCTAGTTTGAGTTGATTGTACTATTGCTATAACGTTATAGTAAATGTGAGCAATAAAGATTTACTTTTTGTGTTTCCACACTTTTATTGTTGTAAGTTCGACAGACAGGCTCGTCTCCTTAATGGTTGGTTGCTACTATTGTCTTCAAATATAAACAAAACTCTCAAATAAACTCTGAAACACAACATCCACCTTTAAAGAGGAACTTATTTAAGGGGCTTTTAAGAGTTTCTGAAAGGGGTAAACTATCAATCTTTCGAAAGATACGACGAGCCCTTAGGATGAGTGGTTAGGGAACCTGCCTTAACGCTCTGTCTCAGGAGTTCCGGTTTCGAGTCCCGGTAGGCTCAAATTTGAAAATAAACTTTTCAAAGTCGATTCTGGTCTGGATTTGAAAAGTAGTAGCAGAGCACACTGCGTTTCGCAGTCACTTTGCGAGCCACTCCCCTTTACAGATGACCATCTTGTAATAAAAGCATGTGTGTTGTTGTGTTTCGGAGAGAAGGAATGCTAGAGCCCATTTCCCTATCCCTTCCTAATTCCTTATCCCATATATGGCAATGTATGTCTAAATAGTGACAGAGCCCACTCCCTTATCCTCAGCGTCAGCCTGTCTGTCTACCTTAACATGAAAAAGGAACATAAATCAACATTCAATCAACCATACAATTAATCTGAATAGTCCTATATGAACTAGATCATGCAAATATTAATATAATATTATTATTCACCCTTATGACTAATATTAAAAATCACAATAATCGATTGAAGTTGTGGATTACCCCCGCGCGGGTATAAGGTTCAGGTTTGTATAAATAAACAATGAAGTGATAACAATATTCTATTATTTTTATAGAAATACAATAAGCAGATAAAAAGCTGTAAAAATCAATTTTTTTTTTATTACCTCATTTGTAAGTATAACAATATTATTTCTGTGTGTCTACAGTACTACGTAGCTTCTGGATGTCATCAATAGTATACGCTCTTCCAATGAATGCGTTCGTTTCGGATAAATCTTCAGCGACGACACCGCTCTGAGCTTTCATTTCCAATTTATTTCTAAAAACAAATAAAAATATTAGGTATACCTACTTTTGGGTAGTAAATACCTAACAATAATTGACAATGGAAATTACCAACGATAATCAAATGTTAAAGGTGCTAAGTAGTTTAAATAATTTATAGATAAATAGCCTGTTATATGCAAATCATTGCAAATGCGTATACCAGTCATTAATTGCATGTAAATATGGCTGCAAAGAACATAATGCCTAGGTATATGATATTTAATGAATACCGGAAAAGAGAAGGTTTGTCTGTCTAACGAGGTTAAATTAAAACGAGAACTTATTCTTCAATTATTACAGATAAATTAAAAAAAATTGAAAAGCTCTATGGTTTTATGGTTTAAATGGAGTAATCAGAGATACAGATAAACTTGGTTTAATAAAATGCATTGATCTATTGTAGCTCTATTTATGCATTGTTAACGTCAATTAAATTCGCAACGTTGCTTTATTAAGTGGCAAATTATAACAATATTTAATTATAATAATCTAATGACATCTAAGCAATGTACTACAAATAAGTACATGTTTATTATACCATCTAGATTTGACAACATGACAGTAGTATGACATTACATACTTTGTTTTTTTATATGAATGTCAAACAGGATGTCACCTAATAACACACGAAATGGTGTTGCAAGTGCGCTGCCTACTTAGAAGGATTTAGGAAAAGGGATTGGGAAGGGATAAGAAAACAGGCTTTGGCATCCCTTGCTAACTCACCGAAACAACAGCATACATTTTATCAGTGACTTCTGTAAGGGGGATAGTTACTGCCGCTTTGACTGCCAACATATGACTGCGAAACGCAGTGTGTGCTTTGCCAATACTAAATATTGGTAATGAGAGAAAAACAAAAGCGACTACTGCATTTCCCATTGATTGCGTAGCTATCAATTTCATTTACTAAATTTTCCTCACATCCCAGGTATACAGTTATCACAGGTAGGTATACATAGCCACCCTTGCAATTTTGGCGAAAATGTACCCTATAAAACATTAGGTAACGTGTTGCAAAGCCCCTTTATGACAGCGTATATTTTAGTCGCTCTTTATTTCGTTTAATAAACATTTTGGATTTTAGAGAGAAATAACATTATTTGAAAAAATGGAATTTGATGCAGTACGTTCTCTGCTAGTATACCTAGTATTTAGAATATTTATATTAATTAGATAGATAAGTTGTAATAGAGAAAGATCTAACTAATTAAATTAAAATGATTAAAAATAAATGTAATCCGATCATTCGAGTTTTGAGTCTAAAGTATAATTTTATGTCATATACCATACCTACATAATTTTCTGGGAAATTACTTGCTTTTAATTGTTTGTCACACTGTCATTACTTTATCAGATAGTTTTTTCTGAGTTAGGTACAAATAAAATATTTTTACAGAATGGAGATTAAAAGTGGTACTTAAAAAAGATAAGATGAGCAAAATCAAAATCATCCATAATATCTTTAAAAATGAGAAAGATATACCTCAGAACATCTAGTGGGGTACGATTATGAAGAGCACACATGCATGGTAGATAATCGTGATGAACTCTTCTGACCCACCAGCTAGCACGAGACAATTTCCATTCTATGCATTTCATTTGTGAAACAGCGCAACTACGAGATTCCCGGATGAGGTTAAAATAGGACGCCATTAACTCTTGACCTGACACAAGAAAAAGTAGTAAAGGTTTAATTGCCGTTTGAAAAAATGAATTGACTATAAAAGTGTTGTGTAAGTTTTTGACATATTTCTGCACAAAAAATCGAATTATTAAGAATGAAATGAGTTTTGATTGTTAATCAAGATGATATTAATTAGGTAAATTTGGGAGTATATCCAGATTAAAATAAATAATGATATTAGGTAGAAGGAAAAGACAGATTGAATTTCCAACAATTCAGATTAGGTTTTTTTTCAGTAGGTACATTAGCAAAACCTATGTAAATCGAAATCCGCAAACAATAGAAGTGAAATATATTTATTACACTCGGAATATTCTAAAAAAAAAAAAAACACATTAAAAGGAACTAAGATATACAGAAAATAAATTCGTATTCTTTTACTCTACCTGCTGACACAGCCATCATAAACCTCGATTGTTCTGCCTCCTCATAGTATGTTTCTTTTTGCGCTTGCTTGTAAATTACACCTAAACTTTTGTCCTTTACAGTTTGAACTTGTTCTTGATCAGGCTATAAGAAATTATTTTATTTTATTTATTAATCGTTGACTCGAGTGAAATTTTCTTTTAAAGCTGTTGACTCTTGTCTAATAAAAAAATGTGTTGGGTTTTGTCATACACCTGTTTTTTTAAGTGACGTAATTATTAAAGCGCCTTACTTTCCAAGAAAATCCCATGAAACAAGCAAACGCTTCTGAGAGGTGTTGTGTACCAAGTTCTGGTTTTTCTCTTCGTAGGTGTAATTCTCCAAGCAAATGTAATGCTCGTCCCAAATGTTTCCTCAAACTATTTTCCATGGCCAATGCGCCCATTTCCGTGAGTAATCTACTAGCGGTCTCGTGGTCGCCTAATCTAGATAACAATCGTTACTGTTGAATGTATTGAATTTTATGTAGACGTGTCTTAAATATTAAAAATTTGGACTTAAATGTTTTACCTCTGCATCACCGATGCAAGATACATTTTTCCACTACATACACCTTCGATATTATTACACTGAATGAACATTTTTAAACCTCTTTCAAAAGTATTTTGAGCATTATTCAAATTGTTCATTTTCAATTGACAAATTCCAACTTCAAGAATAGCTTCCGCCTCTTTTGACGGTGCTTCAGCTACAAAATAAAAAAAATGTTATGATTTCTATGTAGGATTTTTGTAATGTGTCAGTTATAGTAGAAATACCATCTTTAGCTCTTCTTTCAGCCAAACGGCTCAGTCTTTCCGATTTCGCTGGATCTTTATTGCGAACTGCCCTTGCTTTAGCAAGAAGTACTCGGTGCAACTGTAATGCACTTGCAGCAAACACAGTATCTGGTGGTACTTCTGTATTCTCTTTTGTAGGTTCGTATAACATCCAACCCTAAATTACATTTTTTAACAATACATGAATTCTTCATTTTATCCGTATGCAAAACACGTAAAGTATATTAGATCGATGCCGATAATATTAAATCTATTCTACTTTAAGTAGGAAGACAAAGAATACCTCTGCTTTGTCTACTGCTTAAATTAAGAATATTCTCTTACACTTCATTTGCGTCATTAAATGAATTATTTAATCGGTTTTGATGTCTCATTATTTTCTACCCTTTTTTTCAATGATAAGATACAACAAAATTGGTTGGTTCTTTTAAAAACACTTACTTTTCCAATTGAATTGTCCCTGACTTCTGTTAATATTTGGGACGGTTCGTCAGGATCTGCATTTGCAACTAAAATAAAAGAATTTGATATTAGTTTCACTAAATTCAAATAAAATACTGCACGCTTCTGTTACATACAATTAGACGTATACGGTTTATACTTCCCACTTATTAAGAAACATCAGTTAAAGAGGATTCGTTGCAATGGACTAACTTTGAAGCTTTAAATTTTTATGTACGTTTTTATTCATTAGGTTCTAAGGAATCTGTAATGACTTCATTCATAAACTGAGTAGCAAGTGCGATATCAGTAACCACCACATCACAGAAGACCACCGTAATCCCTTCCCACTTACTGTATATACTTTGCTAGTATATACACGGTGCCCACCTATTGTCAAGTAGACTGTTAGCCTGCCTACTACCTTCATACATAAAAATATACCTATAGATATAACTGCTTACATTTATCCAAAAGAAACGTCGCGTAATGGTATTTGCAGCAACACTTCTGTCTTCCACCGTCAAGCATGTACTGACTTGCAACCGCTATTGATGTGAGGAAGAATTTCTCAGCTAACCACAATATACCTTTACCTCTTTCTGAATATTTCATAGCTAATTCAAGAAATGAAAGTGCTTCATCTTTTGTGTTCTCTGAAAACCAAATGTTATTTACTGTATATAAACAGCTGTGGATTTCGAATTAATAAATTTGTTCCAAACTCGTAATTATTGTACATAAACAACATAAAGGTACATCGAATTCCGCATCTATAATCGGGACAGAACATTTGGCGGCAGTGACCACCTTTTCAGAGAAGAATAACATGAAATAACAACTTCTGGTTTTTTTTAGCTATATTGCATTTTCTACTTTCATCACCAACGCACATTACTATTTGTAAGTCATTAAAGAGTTTACCATCACGCTGTATTCAAAAGTTTATTAAAACAGAAAACTAAATATTTTTACGTTTGTCACGTTGTTTTTCAGCTGTCTTAAGTCCTTCAGAAATATCTTCTAAGTAATCTTCCCTGTTTTTAAGATCTACAACAATCCCAATTTCATCTTCAGCTACAAGCTGAGTGTTATCATAAATAAGATCTTGCATATAACCTGCAGATTCATAAAAACCTGCCTCTTTTAGCTCCATAATGAGACATTGATGCAAAGGAAGTCTGCGTCTGGAATTAGAGCCAACACCAAGGATTTAACATACCTACTCAAGTTCTGCGATGATTATAATATTTTGAATTGCATGTCATCATTTTCCGCCATTTGTCCCTTCTGTAGGTACACTTAGTTCAACGCAACGGATTTTAATGGAAAAAATATTGCGAAGCCGGGGACGGACGGCTAGCATTAATAATTGTATAAGTTATAAGTAGCTTGATTGAATAATTTAATTGGGATAAAATTGAAGTAAGTTCGATAAGTGAGTAAGCGACGATGTTAGAGTTAATTGAATCTTCCTCTAATTATTCTATTTTTAATTCGTTTTCTTTGGTACTTCGATATAATTTGTATATAGCAACATAAATGTTGGGTAAAAAATTCAAATCAATCCATCGGCTAGGTTTAGAGCTTTGTGGACATTATCAAAGATTTGTAAAAAAGGACATTATTTACAAAACGGCAAGGCAAGCTTAGTAAGATGTAACAACTAACTTCGACACGATAGCAATAATCTAAGGGGATTAAGGACTTTTGTATGTTGTTACCTCCGAATCCCTTTGGCATCAAGTAAGTCCAAATTGTAAAGGGTCTTATTTCTCATTTCGTCCAAGCTGGTTTTCGTCATACACGCTATAAGTTTTGGCAATTTACGCCTGTACATCGACATTGACCGAGCCATTTTATATTAAAGTTATTTTTTCGATAAAACTATCACAATGAGTAGAATTTTATTTAATATTATTTATAAATGGACATAAATTCGTTGTCAAAATTGACTTGTGTTTACGTTTTTATTTTATTTTTTATTATTGTGTCTTTGTTTATGGTTTTCCTACATCCAAATCATATACCACAGTGGCCAACTAATTAGGTATAGGTAATCATTGTCAAAATAGTTAATCACTATACAAACGCATATAGCATAAGTATGGAAACTTTAATATTTATAACCAATTTCGTTGTGTGGTGATGAAGAAGTCACCAGGGAAACACAGTCAGTGACTCTTTTATAATATTTACAATTATAATAAATATAAATTATATATTTTTGACGCAACGGATTTTGATGCAGTTTTCACTAATGAAAAACTGTTAAACGTTAACGAGATTTAACGAGGTTTTTATATTAGTTAGGAAGATAGGATGACGCAGTTTCGCTTCCTTTTGATGACGTAGATTTTATTTGACAGTGTACATACATGATTATTATCAATTAAATCATATTAGGGTATATAATTAATTACGAAAATACAGCTTCATTAATAATATACACTGAAACGCACACACAATGTAGATATGACAATATAATTTAGATTAATGCAATATGTCTTATGCCGAGGCAAATGTTTGAGAGGTTTGTCATTTTTCAAGAAGCATTCGGACGTAAGATTATCATAAAAAAACTTTTTAATATAACTTGAATCAATAAAGTATATTGTATAAGATTCCTCAAAACTGCTGTTATTACAGTCGTTTGGACGAAATTCATCTAAGTTTTTGGCCCAGATAAGTATGACCCCGATTGTATTCATTCTCACTCCAGTCCTAATGGCGTCGAATTCAATTTGAATTCATGGCAGTTATCTTAACTCACACAGTATGTGTGCTTTTTTGTACTTTCAGAACAAAAGTCTTGTATGTAAGACGGCAGCGTACTTGCAGCACCTGTGACGTTGCTAATGTTATAAGCTGCAGCTGTGATAGCCACCTACCATCTAGTAGACCGTCAGCCTGTCTATCGAAATTATAATTCAAAAAAAATCTACCTTTAACTTTCAGCTGAGATTGGACGAAAACATTATACGCTATTCTAAACATATTTCTCTGTAATCAAGGATACTTAAAACTTGATACTTTATGCGGAAATGGTTCCCCTGGGAGGAATGTTGTGGGCATTCTGAGATTTATTGTTTCCCATTTAAAATGTTGGCCAATTCACTACGAGGAATAGAAAAACTATTTAGAATTTTTATTTTATTTATTTCATTAAAAAAATAGGTTTACTTTTCAATAGTATTTCGTTTCGTCAATATAATTGTACTATTGCATATAAACGTATTGTATGGATTCCAAAGTATAAGTAAGATTATAAAACCATTAAGAAAAATGATGGAAATACAGTTTGGTCCTTCCATACTTTATCTCTTAAAATATACTGTCACCAGAAAAGTTATATTTTTTGAAAGAAGTGTCGAGGTCAAACGACAATAAAATACTTTTTTCATGGTATTCCCCAGAGTCTATAACCAAAATATACTCGTAGCAGCTGAGATTGCATCAATAAAGTTTAACAAGATTGCTCATAAAAAATAACAAGCAGTCTTCTTTCATATTGTGTTATATACGAATATGTATTAAGAAAATAAGTTATGTTGTGTCTAAATGTTGAATAATGCTTGTTAATAAGGGTGGGTCTCAGACGGTCTAGAACGCAATTTGACTAGTTTGTAATGTTGCCTACAACGCAATATGCCTACCGCGTAATACGTCTAAAACTTAAAGATACTAAAACGCATAACACCCTAAACACAAAATGACAAAGACGCATTTTGCCTAGTTCTGTGTTTTGTTTTTGCATGTACAATTGCAAACAGAATCTATACTCGACTCGTTGTCACACATATTGGTACAAAGATAGTTTACTTATAACCGAATAGGTACTTTATTATTCTGCCAATCGGAGTGAAATGGGGGATGGAATACAAGCATACATATATAATTTATTTTATGTATTATTAATTTTTGATAAATAATTATACTGAATGTCTATAGTAAACCAAAGCCCATTAAAATTGATAGTGGCACAAGTCGGAAGTTTCTTCCGTTTCGTGCCATCGGTGGCAGATCCAGTGGCGTACAACGCCAACAACAGTGCCGTAAATGTGAAAAAAGCGTGGAAAAAAACTGGAAAAGCCTGCACACATTTTGCGACTTGCACGACATTGACGTGCTTGCACTACCTATTGAAAAAAAGCAATTATGTTTTTGTGTGCTCCATGGTACCTCTCATTCCAATACCTCAATTGCACAGAGCAATGGTACTGACCAAGTACAACTTTTATCTCCCACCTGACGCCAGGGTGTGCCTTCACCATTTGGATGTTGAAGATTGGACTGCTGTCGTTGATTCCAACTCAGCCATAACGGATTTCAGTGAGGTGCACACAACTGATATTATTTAATTACTAGCTGGCGCCCGCGACTTCGTCCGCGTTGAAGAAGAAAAAAGTAGCCTATCCTGTGTCCTGTATGTCTAAATGTTTATCTACCAACTTTCATGAAAATCAGAGTTATTTATTTATTTATTTATTTACAATAACATATTATATTTAATTTAATTGGCCATGAAAGCACACACTAGGCTTGCAAGCCTGTATCGTGTGCTTCATGAATTGATTAAAATTGATTTTTTGATATTTAAAATAAATATCAAAAAATAAAATAAAAATAAAAATATTAATTTTAATATTAACAAATTATAAATTACTAAATATATGGAGGAACATACATAGATACATACAATACCTGCACTTACAGATTTATTATTAGTATTGAGTATTGATGATGATTGATAATAGGAAACAATAGGATACTCTGCATTTTTGCAATACTAAACTTTTGCAGTTACCTGTCCAGGCATTTTGCGTTTAAGTCGTTGTACTATTTAGGAAATATACTAACTAGTCGTTTTGCGTTTTTGTCAAAATAAGAATTAGGTATTTTACATACTAGCCATATTGCGATGTAGGCAAAACTACAACAAGTCAAATTGCGTTCTAGACCGTTTGAGACCCACCCAATACTTTTTTTTTAAGTTTGTATGCATAGGAACCTAGTTAACGACAAGATAAATCTGTATCATGCTTACTTTTGTAATTAAACATAAAACAGCGGAGTAATTTTTTTTTTTATTTTTTTTATTTTTTTTTTTTTTTTTTTATATGTCCTACCGGCTGGTGTTCCTCTAACACAGGTCAGAGATCTTTTATAGCTGGCAGAGTAGACAACATGGTGTTTACTTAATCTGTGATGTGAACGTACACCTATACATATGGTACAGAGTACTGATCGGCCATTTTTTTTTTTTTAAAAGATAACTAGATGGTCTGTTAAAAAACGAGAATGGGAGCAAAGGACAAGGAAGTATGAGCCGCGAGTTTTAGTCATGCATCTATAATATAATATACTATATTAAGTTGGATGATACGTCGAGCCATTTGCCCTCGCTACCACACCCGCGATCCTTATACAGTAGCTTATAAATTTATGTCTGACCGCCACGTCAGACAACAGCTCCTGGAGGCTACTTTTCTCA
This sequence comes from Synanthedon formicaeformis, assembly GCA_945859745.1. Lineage (NCBI taxonomy): Eukaryota > Metazoa > Arthropoda > Insecta > Lepidoptera > Sesiidae > Synanthedon > Synanthedon formicaeformis. The sequence continues at coordinate 10,237,552 of OX243957.1, forward strand.
AGTATTCTGCCCACTTCCATCTCTAGTGTAAAACGTGATAATGCAAACCTGGGGCAGTAGAGCAGTAGGTGTTCCACTGTCTCCTCCACCCCAGGCTCACATGGACAGTCTGGTTTATCCCTTTTTTTAAAACGGTTCAGGTACTGCCCAAACCCTCCGTGGCCGGTCAATATCTGAACCAATGAAGGCGTCAATGTAATTTTCTTTACAAGTCTAAATGCCACCAAAACGTCGGGCAAAAACAATTTTGTTCCTCCAGCAGTTTGGCCCTCCATATATCTATTGTTCCATTTTACAATGGTGTCGTTTCTTATTACCCTTTTTATGTACGATAGTGGGCACGCACTATAATCAGAGACTTTTTTTAATTTTTGTGCTGCTTCTTTTGCCAGAAAGTCAGCCCTTTCGTTCCCTTGGATTCCTACGTAAAATATACAGTTTAATAACAGAAACAATAATTTATATGCATTATCATTTATAGGTGATAGAACATTATTCTAATGAGGAAATTAAGGTTATTTTAAACACGTAGCCTGGTGAACAAATTGCTGCCAAGACCTTGAACAATATTCAAGGAATCGTCTAATTTGTCACATCAGCAATGTTGCGCAACCTAAAAGGAAACAAATTATAGTTTTAAGTATGGTAATATACTCAGCTAGGATTAAGTTATTTTTAATATCATTTAAACAATTTAAAGTTATTTCTACAATCAAACATTTCTCGTAACAGCTTATCCACCACTGTGCTGTGACATAAAAAATTAAATTGGCTCTTTTCAGGTGCGATATTTTAAATCTATATAGACTTGCGTACCATCAGGAAATTATCGATGCTGCCATGCTTACCAAAAGGTGTGATGAGAAAATATGATAAATTTAGTATGATAAATTATGATAAATCCCTTCTGTAAGGGAGTCGTAATTGTAGTCAATCACAGTTCTTAATTTAGAAAAATAGTCTGCCCTGAAACTAAGAGAAATTATATAGTAACCTTTCAATTTTAGTATTTAGACGCCAATTAAGGTGACTTTTGTATTTTGCTAGCTGAATGTATCCTCAACTTTACTTTTATAGAGAAGGCGTATATTGGCGCCGCGCCAATCCGCCGCCGACGACGTCCGCTCGTCGCGATCAATTCCACCCCATATATCTGTATTTTAATCGCTGGCTCTTCTCATAATCCTTGGTTTGCCACCGTTTTTGTTACTGCCAGTTTTAAAAGATTTGATTGTAAGGTCCATTTGATTGTATGTGGCTATCGTCACTTATGTAACACCATGAAGGATTGAAGTACCGAAGTTAGCTACCAATCCAGATAATAAAGATGGCTAGATACTAGATAGGGGAAAATTGTCTAGTATACTTTACTCGTACTCCAAAAATAACAACACACGTAGATGATACTTCTGTAAGAGAGGTTACCGAGACAAACAGTTCTTTTTATGACTGCTGCTGAATACATTGTGAGAATGACTGAGAATCTGAGATGATCTGAGAAAAAGTCTTTCTAATACCAAGTTTTCAAAAGGATATTCAATTAATTTACAAGGTAAATTAGTAAAATAAATATTTTTTATTCGAGAACAAAATATTTCTTAATTATTTACATCACTTCTTATTTATATACTACTGAATTTGAATAAGTTATTTATGGTTTATCCATCCATTGTTATACAAATTAAAGCTTTTAAATTTAAAATTAAAAAAAAAAAAATATTTTGCTCGCAATTTGAAGCGGAACTTTAATTAAAATGTTAACAATTACAAAATTACACTTTTATTACTATTTGTCTCTCGTTAAACATTGGGGCTGTCTTCGTCGCTTTTTTTCTCTTCAATTTTCACTGGCTTATTGGAAGCGACAGGTTTCACTACAATTTTAGATACAGTTGGATTATCAACATTGCTCTCATCTATTCCACTTTCAGAAGCTTCTTCCGCCGTCGATACACCTTCACTCTGCTTATCTTTAGCTTTTTTTGCGTTATTTAATGCCACTAACATTTCTGAATTCAAAAAAGACATTTTATTACAATTAATCTTAAAGTTGAACGTCCTCAGTACTTTTTTGCGTTTATAAAAACAAATTAAAAGCGAAGTTAATTACTCAGAAGCCCAGGATACCGAAGTTTTGCTACGGTCCAGCACAGTCCAAGTAAATATTTTTTAATTCGTATGGAGGTGAGATTGTTACATTATCCACTAGCGACCCGCCCCCTGGCATCGCAAGGAGGCAATTTTTTTTTTGCAAATCATATACACAAACCCTTCTTGTTTAACGCAGTTTCCATTAATGAAGAGCGTATTAAAATTAGGTGATTTAAAAGAAGTTAGCGGAGAACTAAATATAAAAAGGCGGACAGCGACTTCATTTTATAAAATATTTATAGACATAAAAGATTGTGAATTTAACCATAGAAATATATAAAATGATTCCTACGCTCTATACTATGGATTTGACAAAATAGACACTTCGGCTTAACGAATATACTAATAGGAATAGATGTAGTTACTCGTATTATAGCAATATTTTTTATCATCACGTAAGAATCAGCTGCCGAAATGGCAGATGCAGGTTCATAAAGATATATGTTTGTGACTGCATTAAACAAACAGGAAAAACATGTTATGTAAATCAGGAAAAGCATTTTACATTAACTAAAAGATTAATAAAAAATAACTAACCACGTCTGAAATTTGCAGATAGAGGCATTTTTGTAAGAAATTTCTTATTTAAAAAATTTAATGTTATAATGAACCAGCATAGATATTAAATGTTTTTATTTTTTGACATCACGTAGTATGAAGGCACCTTTCATTTTTTTTAATAGAACATAAAAGAGGCCGTGACTGTGCGAAACCTTAAACATAATTGACTGTTATAATGATTTTCAACCCTCGACGCCCGACGCAAAAACGCGGTGTTAAAAGTTTAACGTTGATGAACGTAGCTTTTAAATCGTTATGTATTATATTGCTTATTTTACAATATTTTTTGATCAGATAACATTTTGTATTTCGCTGTCACATGTAACAGGCTAAATCTAGATTCAAGATATTCTTTGTATTTGCCAAACAATTAACTCACTTTATTTTTATAACTCAGCAAACACCCATTTCATGTACCGAAGTAGGTCAACATTAAAGCTTCGTGCAATGCAGTCAACACGACTGCATAAGAATAAAGTTGTTTATTTGCTAATATTTTCATGTTTATTTCACATTACGCCAAGTGTGTATAATTTTCACATATACCTACATTAACATTTATCTACCCATTTTGAGTGCATATGTAAGCTCAAAACTAGGTAATAATTTACATTTATTCAATCTTTATATTTTTCTCAGTCGTTGATTTTTCTATTTTTATTCTTAGATGATCCCTTAGAAATAGTTTTCTGGTTGAAAATAGAAGGTACCTTTATGTCCTTTACTGTATACCTAACAATTTTAGAATGAGTAGGTAAACAAATTTACTTTCGAACTTTTATAGATTAATATTAGGATTTTTATTACACCATACATAGTCTAAATATAGAATCTAAATAGAATAAGAGATTTAAGATTTATAATCTATAATCTAAGAAAACAGTCTAAATAGAAATCCAATACATAGTCTAAATATACATATGAATATAAATTTGGACATCTATCCATATCTATATTTATTTTATATTATAAAATGAATTCGCTATCCGCCTCTTCTTTTTATTTTAACGCTTTAATTTTTATTCTAAAAATTATTCAAAATTATTGAAGTAATCTTAAAAAGAGTTTACCATTACTAACATAACTGTACTATGTAATTATGTCCAACCCATAATTATGAAACCGTAAACGAAATTGAGTCCACTTAATAAAAATATTACTTAGAAAGATTTCTTATATAGTTTGAGTATGTTTATCGCTTTGTTTCCTCCAATAATTGTACTTTTTCTTCTTTTTGCTCATCTTTTAAGAGACATAACGTGATGATAGATAATCTATAACCTTCCTTCTGCATAATCTTCCGCAAAGTTTTGGGCTATCAAATGCAAAAAAAATAACGATTAGTAGTTTAACGAGGTCAACCAAACAAACAAACTCTATAATTTTATTACATTAGTAGAGATAACAGTAAAGCAAGTAATATATTTATACTTTCTGATTTTGGAAGTGTTGTACATTGTACAGCATAACCGTACGTAAGTTAACCAAGTTAAAGCTATCTGTGTTCGAAATTTTTAATCTAAAGCCACAATGACTGCTATATATAAAAATAAAAATAAATAATTTTTAACATAATCGAACAGCCTGTATACCTTCAACCGATCGTCTAATTAATAGTTGGTTACAATTGATAGCTTAATTAGTTTACTTCGTTACCACAATTAAAATAACTTTCAAATCTTTAGCCATAACTGTCTTATTAACTCACGGTTACCTTTCAAGAAAACAATTCACAAGAATTTTATTTTATAAGAAGAAAAAATTCAAAATGGTGAAACCACACGTTACGGGGATTTTATTTGAGAAATCTCTGAATAGAGTTAACAATATTCTCAGAGTAACCGGCACTCAATTAAAAGATGAAGACTCAGATCGCACTTTGATGCAGCGACTACGTCATCGCTTCAGCTACTGTTTTAATGTGTTCTGGCACAACTCCGATCTTATCTGTGAGATTGCTTGGTTCTTTAACGGCGCTATGACTGGCAAAAGTTTAACCGAACTCACTTACGCGCTCCCTTGCATCACTTTGTGTCTACTCGCTAACATGAAAGGATATTACTGTATAAAATATGCGCACCATTTGAACGAAATAGTTCACACTTTACGCGAACTTGAAGCTCGACAGACTCACACAGGAACCGATAGAAAAGAAATAACCGACGAATTAGTACAAAAACGTTTCCCTTATTTGAATAGAGCGACAAATTTACTAACTTTTATTAATGTGTTTGTAATATTCTTTTTCGCTTTAAGCCCTTTGATGTTAACCGCTTTGAACTATTTCCGCGAGGGAGAACTTAACCTACTGTTGCCTTTTCTAATGTTATATCCATTCGATGCTTTCAACATTAAAATATGGCCTTTTGTTTTTCTTCATCAGATTTGGTCAGGTAATGTTGTGATAAAATTATGTATTTATAATTATTTATTTTTATTTTTATTATTTAAATAAAACATTTATTTACAAAGACTCTCGCGATAAAAATGACAATAAATAAAAAGTGAATAATTTAGGCTTTTGAGTACAAATAAGAGTCAAGACAATAACAACAACATAAGTAATAGAAAATTACTCATAAGCCTTTTATAGTGTCACTATATTTAATTACGGGTCTTCCATTATATCCGCTAATTGTTTGAAAAATATTTTGAAAAATATCAATAATAGCTACCTAATAATAATAATAGATATATTAGACATATAGACACAGGAAATCTTCTACGAGTAATAGAATAACTTCGAATCAACCATTACAGGAATTATTGCTGTATTCTCAGTATTTGGACCGGATTGTTTCTACTACACTTGCTGTACATTTATTCATATTAATTTTCGTTCTATACAATATGACATGGAAAGAATCATTGGACCGAGCTACAAAGAAATGGTACAGAAAAATGATGTCGAATTCCAAACAAAATTTGTTGATTTAATACAAAGACATAAGGCATTGTTAAGGTATGTTTCTTGTACTAATTAAAATCTTCTTCTAGTTCATATGAATTGTATTGTTTTTTTAATCTAATTTCAGGATATAATAATAATAATTTATTTCCAAAAAATTAAATTACAATAGCCATAAGTTATCGTTGACCCCCACACTAAGCTGTGCTTGTGTCGTGGGAGTCTACTGCAAATACATTTAAAGCATATACATAAATTAATCTACATATACCTAATATACAATAATAAATATAAAACAATACATTTTCGTATAATATTGGAACATATATAAACATGGAAAACATACACAACCTTTAAAAAATGTAGGAAGCATTAATATTATATAATATTAATTATATAAATATTAATAGACTGTACCAAATTATAGATGAAATTGAAAAGGATAGACCGTTGCACACTGCAGCTAATAATTGAATAATAATAATTGAAATAATATAATAATTAATTTCAAAAAGACATTTTTACTCATATGAAAGCATTATGTAATATTTTCAGATGCGTCGATTTATTAGAAATAATTTATTCGAAGTCTGCCCTTTTTAACGCCTTCACAAGCTCTACGTTGATATGTCTGACTGGTTTCAACGTTACGGTATGTTCATTCGTTTCAAGTAAAAGCTATTGAATACCCTGAAGTAAAAGCCTTAGTTGATCCTCTTAACATAACTTTTTGGGCTTTTCGCCTAAATTATGAATTTCTTTGATCTATTTATTATTTTAACGTCAAATACATAGTGTTTTTGAATAATTATAATTACTTTTAGATAATTATATCCATTAATTTTCTTATAAATTTGAAGTTGCATTAAGTTGTAGAATTTATTATATAACTAACTGTAATTTAAACCTTTTGTCTTGTTATTGTTATTGACGTTTTTGTTAAGGTCACTTACTAATCTAATAGAAATAAGTTTTCAAAAACATAATGTTGGAGAGTTGTAAAAGAGTTTGGTCCGCTTATTTTTTAATGATAATTTCAAATAAAAAATAATTAATATTATCTAGGCAGAGTACTACTATTACACAAACTTTTTAATATTAATATTTTTCAGGTCAACAATAATTTGCTTGTTATTGCCCCGTTCATTATATTTTTGCTTCTAAGTTTGTTTCAAATTTACTTATTCTGCTATTACGGTGACACCATAATGCGGTCGGTAAGTAGCACGAGTTCCCTTTTAAAAACTGTGTTGTGTAAAAATATTTTTTTTAATTTATTTAGTGTTTATTTATATAGTAAACTGCAGTGCCTTCAAGTTTTTTAAACTATTTCTTTTATTTTAGAGTATGGGATTAAGTGACGCGGTTTATAAATCTCAATGGTACAACGCAGACGCTTCCATTGGGAAAGATTTAATATTTGTTTTAACAAGGTAAACTCAATCATTTAGTTTTTTTTTAATAGCAAAGGACGATAAGCAGGCTAACGTATCCTAGACTATAAAATAATTATCCATAACCTATGTATAGTGACTTTTACAATGAACGAATGTATTGTATGAATGACCTAAGTACTGTTTCCAAAATCCCTATACAAAAATCGCCAAATCGTGGATTTAAGTTTCAAGTCGTGGAGTACACAATGAGTGGTAAAGAAAAGTTATGACATTCTTGTGTCAGTATCTTTGTGACAGAAAATATTAATTATCCGATTATACATGTGTCAGAAATTCAAACTTCCTTAATTCAATGAAACAAGCCCAGAGAGTGTAATTGTATGTCCTAAAAAAATTATATTGCAGTAAAACATAGTATAATTTTGATTTCTGTCACATGCGTAATGATATCAAGATTTTTTCGATTTTAGAGCTCAAAAGCCATGCAAACTGACGGCCTACGGATTCGCCGATATCAATTTGAGAGCTTTCACAAGGGTACGTGTTTTGTATTAAAATCGGAAATCCTTACTATAAATTAAAGTGACCTGTCTGCGACTGTCTGTCTATATTTTCTCTAACTCCTCCTAAGTCACGTTAAGGATTTTTATGGGGTTTTAACTAATGGAAAGACCTGTAAACGAGGAAATTTTATGTATATAATTTGCAAAAAAAATTACACTCATGCGTAGCCAGGAGCGGTTCGCTAATGGTAAAAAAACGGTCGGAAGCCCCTTTATATGGAAATAGGATAGATATTTTGACGAAGTTACAAATGAAGTTACATACAAATATGATTAAAATATTTTCTTTTTTCAGATCTTGAGCACGTCTTGGTCATACTTTGCTCTACTCAAAACTATTTACAGTACAAACAAAGTAGAGTCGACTTAATTAATTTTATTTATTTTTTATTTTTCATTAAACTATTTTTGACGTTTGACGATTGACGAGCCCGTTGGACGAGTGGCATGGGTGCTTGCATAACGTCTCAGGGGCCCCGGGCTCGATTCCCAGCGGGGTCAACTTTGGAAATTTTAATGTAATTTTCAAAATTGACTCTGGTCTGGATTTGAAAAGTAGTGGTAGGGCACACTGCGTTTCGCAGTCATTTGGGCAGCCCGTCTGGCGGCAGTAACCACCCCCTTACAGAATACCACCGTGAAATAACAGCATTTACGTGCTGTTGTGTTTCGGTGAGTGAGTAAGGGTTGCCAGAGCCCATTACCCTATCCCTTCCTTATCCCTTATCCTTAATCCTATGGTCTACAGCGCACTTGTAGCACTTATGGCGTTGCTTGTGTTATAGGCGACGGTAGCCACCTACCATCAAGTGGACCGTCAGCCTGTCTGTCGACCTTAACATAAGAAAAAAAAAAACTATGTTAACGTAAATCATAAAATACCATTTTACATGGCAGGATAAACTAAGCTGGTTTACCACGTAATAGTTGGACCTACAATAGGACAGTAAAAATCGCGTGATGATTACCTTAGGTGTAGACTGGAGCTAGTTTTAGACTATGGAGAAAGCCTGGTCAGAGTTGGAGTTTCGGGTTTCGGAGTTCGGGACGGAGTTTCGGAGTTCGGGACGGAGTTTCGGAGTTCGGAACTACAAGAGTCGAAGCTGATTACGTACTATTATTATCATTATGATTTCACGGTAGAACTAAAATGAGTTAATAGTATTATTGGTTGTTTAAATGTAAAAAATAGATAAAGTGAGACCGAGTAATAGATTTGTTATTTCTATTATGTTTTACATGTTTTCAGACAGAGTCTGAATGGTGTGACAGTGAGTCTGCACCCTCTTTTTTATTGCTTTCGTTTATTTGAAACGAAATGTCATAACAAAATTTTCCAATACGTGCATTTATGTTTGCGGTTAGTATAATTTATCATCAGCAAATGCGCATCGTTAATTTTGTCGACATCAATCATTCATGTAAATATTTATTATTTGAAACGTGTCGTAATTCAATCTGTTGCTTTTATATACTTAAATAGAGGGATTAGCCTTAACAGCTAGAGCTGCAGCATAACATAGCATACATTTTAAGTTTTCTAGTAACTTGTAGTCATAATATTGCAGAGTTTCTCTCTGTTTATCCATTATTTCCCTCTTACTTAAATTACTTCTTAAAAGTTCTTGCTACTTACTTAAAGTTAATGACTTTTATTTTATTTAAGTACCTTTAATTTTGTAAATAATTAACCTTAATTTAATATCAAAACTAATCCCGGCAGGTGGGACGAATTCTCAAGTGAGATGGTTCACACATTTATTTGCCTATAACGAGTTATCGACAAGTTCTACTGAACTAGCTATTTTTAATGTCAGATAAATTACATACGAAATATGTTAATGATTTTTTTTTTTCGATTTCGGTGATGAACTTGAATTATCAATTTATCAATATGTAGGTAAGTACATATGAATATGGAACATACTGTAATTCCTTTTGTTCATCCAATACATAGACTTTCGTAATAATAAAAACTACCACCACAGCGGATTTGTGCAAAAAAATGTAGTTCTTATATTGTAGCCTTTAGGTATAAAAGCGCCTACATATTGCGTGTAGCAAAAACACAACGCCACATGCTCCTTAATATGATACGAAACAAACTTACCTAACAACATAGAACATGTGTTGGAACTTGACTTTCGTAAATATGTAGTTCTTTTGACGTGAGTACGTCTTTAATTTTTCTTCTATAGTAAGAGGCAATTCGAAAATTGATAACAAAATCGCAAGATAGAGTTTGATGCTGTAACTAAATATCTATTATCTACATCCATAATGTGAATACATCACTCGATAGCTATAGGAACAAAGAATTTATTTTGTACCAGCTGTTGCACGCAACTTCGTCGCGTAACATTATAAAACATAGCCTATGTTACTCGCTGATAATATAGCTTCCCAACAGTGAAATAATTTTTCAAATCGGTCCAGTAGTTTCTGAGGCTATTCAAAGACAATCCTCAGATTAGTCCATCGGGGGGGTCCATCCAGTCGTGGGCAAAACCTAGTATATACATATAATACGCTCAAAGACACACACACACACACACACACACATACATACACACAATGGATAAAAATTGATAAAAATGGATAAAAATGGATAAAAATGGATAAAAATGGACAAAAATGGATAAAAATGGACAAAAATGGATAAAAATTGATAAAAATGAATAAAAATGGATAAAAATGGATAAAAATGGATAAAAATGGATAAAAATGGATAAAAATGGATAAAAATGGATAAAAATGGATAAAAATGGAGTGTGTGCTATCCTATTTTCACGTGGCACACCGTACATTTTGGTATTGTATTTTTTGTATATTAAAAAAGGCATTTTTCCTCCTTAGTAATAATGGTTTCCGATATCTATGATTTATTCCTATGAAGATCGGCAAGTGGCCTGACAGTTCACTAGATTGTTGGTGGTTACGTTTTACAACATAAAAAAAGCAACGCTATACTTGTTAGGACACAAGATGATTATAGTAAAAAATATGGTCTATTAAATAGCTTAGGCTAGAGACAGGGCACGATCTATATATTTCTAATAAGGTCCTTTATATAGGGTGCTTGCCCATGTTCATATTGAAATGCACCATATCACTACTATTTCGTTCATTTCTACATGTTCTCAATTCTAGATATGCATAGCAAAAGTAGGTTTTCGTAGAATTATGACGTGTACAAGTGGTAGGTATTCGTGTCCGTGCCCTCGCTATATACACGCAAGGTAAAAAAACGGTTTTTATGAAGAAAACTGACGCCACTTCCGTTTTACGGCGCTTTAGTTGCTCATTAATTTTTTTAACGTAAAATAAATTAAAAATATATAAAATTTTATAAATTCTATAATCATTACTTACCTTAGTGTGATATCTATGACTCTCTTACTCTATGTACTCTAGCGTTTCACAGTCAATTCGCAAAAAGACAGATTCTCATATTGTGTTTCAGTGCTCACAAATGTTATATAACTATGTTTTATAACTTTACTTGAAATCCCAGTATGACGAGACCCCTATATTTTATGAATTTTCATTATAACTCAAAGGAAATGTTAAAAATCATAAGCTAATTATAGATAATCATTGTCATAAATTTTAATCATAAAATATATAAGCGAAATGCTTGATTAAATAAATAAATAAGTATTTCAAAGAAATGATTTGGTTTTGCTTCATACTTTATATAAGTGGTAATAATATCTAATATATAAAATTCTCGTGTCAAAGTGTTAGTTGCCATACTCCTCCGAAACGGCTTAATCGATTTTGATGAAATTTTATATGTACACTTGGTAGGTCTGAGAATAGGTTTTTATCAATTTTTTATACGCGGGCGAAGTCGCGGGCAGCAGCTAGTAATATATATAACTATATATATATAACTAATATATATAAGCAAAAAAATACACGTTATTATTAAAATGTTAGCCAAACGTGATCGTTATATTTAATGAAACATGCTGGGGGTATAAACATTAATTACAACGAAATCCAATTTGGCCTCGACGGCTGTCCTATATATGCAAATTTTAGTGAATATTCTGCCCTGTACACCGATAAAAACCTTATTTTTTAAATAAAAATAAAATTATATGCAATTGAATAATGGCAACTATTATCTTCTTTTAGATCGTATGGGGTTTTGCTAATACTCGCCACGCTTGGCATGCGGGTTTGCTTTGCTGATTGCCCACCCTTTATTCAGCCAAGCAATGAAATTTATTTTAGATAGTCTGCGGCTTTTTCAAAAGAATATTTACATAAAAAATCAATAATCAGATTCAAAATATTTGTTTATCAATTAAGTTTCTCCAAGTGTTAAAATATAGGACGCATATATTTGAGCCTGTGGCAGACAACTGTCACCGTACATTTTTATTCTATGTATAGAAGCAGCGAGCTCTCGTCCTGTGTGTGCGTAACATGTTTTGTCATACCGTTTGTTAAATACATATTATATTTCTAAATTAATAAATTTCTATCCTCGAGTGCCGTGCTTTATTTCATCAGGTTATGGGCCGCCCCATTCCTGTTAATAAATGTTATTTTTCAAGTTTTGCAAAGTTTTAAACAAGTAATAAGTAAAAGTAAAATTTCGTAGGTAACCTCAATATTGCGTCACACCGGCAACGTGCGCGAACAATTTTTCTTTTTTTCAGCAATTTCAGCTTTTATATTGTGTAAAAACAAAATAAAATGTCAAGTAATAACACAATGATGTCTATTGAGAAGCTCACGGGTCGTGACAATTGGGCAAGTTGGAGTTTTGCAGTCAAAGCATACCTACAACACGAAGATTTATTCCATTGCATTTTAAATGAACCGGGATCGGACGACCAAAACAAAATTAAAAAAGACATCAAAGCAAAGTCGAAATTGATACTACTTGTGGATCCGATATTATATGTTCACATACAAGAAGCTCAAAATGCAAAACAGGTATGGGACAATTTAGCAAAAGCGTTCGAGGATAGCGGATTAACTCGGAAAGTGGGTTTATTGAAAGAATTAATTAACACCAATTTAGAAAGTAGTCTGTCAGTGGAAGACTACGTGAACAAAATAATGACAGCCGCACATAAATTAAGAAATATAAAATTCAATGTGGACGATGAGTGGTTGGGCACTTTAATGCTGGCAGGGCTGCCAGAGATGTACAGGCCGATGATTATGGGATTGGAAAGTTCCGGTATGAAGATTAGTGCTGACTTAGTAAAAAATAAATTGTTACAAGAAGTAAATACATCAGACACTACCGCTCTTTATACAAACACAAAAAAATATCTACCCCCAAATGATCAGCAAAAATATAAAAAAGGCCCAAGGTGTTTTACATGTAATAAACATGGCCATCTCAGTAAAAATTGTTGGCATAAAAAATCAAATAATAAAAAAACAGGTTATATAGCAGTTTTTTCAGCGTCTACGACAAAAGACTCGCAGAACTGGTATATAGACTCCGGAGCGTCCATGCATATGACTATGCACCGGGATTGGCTCACAAATGTCTCTCCGTCACCCGTACCGTGCATTACAATCGCAGACAATAAAGTATTGAAAGTTGAATGTTGTGGTAATGCAAGTATTAAGGTAAATTCAAAAGATGGCACCACTGAAACAATACAGGTGAGGAATGTTTTATATGTACCAGAACTTAAAACGAATTTGCTGTCTGTTAGTAAAATAATTAAAAATGGATGCAAAGTATCATTTAACGAGAAGGGCTGTAATATTTACAATTCATGTAATAAATTAGTTGCAAATGCAAATCTGTTTAATGAAACTTATCAATTAAATACTTACCGAGATAAAGAAATGCAACTTATGCTGGCAGCTCAGTCCGATAATGATGATACATACCTGTGGCATCAAAGAATGGGTCACTTAAATTTTAAGAGTGTTAGTAAAATACCTAACTGTTCAGAAGGTGTAAAATTATCACCGAAAAAGGAAAACCTTACCTGCATAACCTGTCTCGAGGGCAAGCAAACGAGACAACCGTTTCCGACTGAAGGCTCCCGTGCAACTGATTTGCTAGAACTTATCCACAGTGATGTATGTGGACCGATGAAACATGTTTCAATAGGAGGAGCAAGGTTTTTTGTCACCTTTATTGATGATTACTCTAGACGAGTTCATGTCTACCTTATCAAAAATAAAAGTGAAGTTTTTGAAAAATTTCTAGAATTTAAAAACCGAGTAGAGAACGAGCTTGATAAAAAAATTAAAATTTTAAGAAGCGATAATGGAACTGAATATAAAAACAACAACTTTAAAGCTTTCCTAAAAAAACATGGAATATTGCACCAAACATCTAATCCATACACTCCCGAGCAAAATGGTCTCAGTGAAAGGATGAATAGGACGTTGATAGAACGTGCTAAGTGCATGATTTTAAATGCTGAGTTACAGGTCACGTTCTGGGGAGAGGCGGTAGCCACAGCTGCATACATTGTGAACCGCTCACCTACCTGTGCTTTATCCGATGCGACGCCCTATGAAGTATGGACTGGAAGAAAACCAAATTTGAGCCATATGAGAATTTTTGGATGTCCTGCTATGGTGCATATACCTAAAGAAAACAGGAACAAGCTTGATGTCAAGTCACGCAACTTGATTTTTGTTGGCTACAGTGAAAGTACAAAGGGATACAGATTCATAGATCCTGTAACAAAAAAGGCAATTATTAGTAGAGATGTTCTATTTCTTGAAGCTTCAATAAAGAAAAATAAAATTGAAAATTCACGTGAAAATGTAGAAAATGTATGTACAAAAGAAATTACAAAGCAAAATGAATATAAAAAAGGAAATTGTACTCAATTAAAAGAAAAGAAAATTATCGACTTACCTTTGTTTGAAGAACACGTTGAACCAAAAAAAGGAAGCATCGAAGAAATAAGAGAAACACAAATTGTATCTCAAAATAACTCTATGTCAGATGATTCCGTTCAGTTTGAAGACATTCATGATGAAACATACTCACCCGATGAAACATTCTATTCCCCACCAGTAAATAAGGTAAATTTGAGGCCACTTCAGCATCGTGTAAAACGGCATGCGAATGATGATCAACAAGGACCCTCATCATTCATGTGTTTGAATGGCGAATCAGCCATGAGTATTTTAAACAAGGACCCACAAAGCCTTTCTGAAGCACTGGAAAGCAATAAGGCAGACCTATGGATACAAGCAATGGAAGAAGAGCATAAATCTTTACTGCTTAATAACACTTGGACATTAGTCGACTTGCCAAAGGATAAAAAAGCAATTCCATGTAAATGGGTATATAAAACAAAAACAGACGAAAAGGGTAATGTGTTAAGACTAAAGGCAAGACTTGTTGTCAAAGGTTACCAACAGAAAAAGGGCATTGATTATCACGAAATATATGCACCTGTGGTTCGCTACACTTCTATAAGATATGTAATTGGCTTGGCTGTAAAATATAATTTGAAAATTCACCAGATGGATGCAGTAACAGCGTTTTTGCAAGGTGACATCGAAGAGAATATATATATGTCACAGCCACCATATTTTGAAGAAGGCGACAAAGTATGCTTACTCAACAAATCCATTTATGGTCTCAAACAGGCAAGCAGGCAATGGAACAGGAAACTTAACTCAGTTCTATTTGAAATAGGAATGAAACGATCTAAAGTAGATCCATGTATATACCATCGTATAGTTAATGAACAGGATATACTTATTCTTACAGTCTATGTCGATGATATTTTATATTTCTTTAATAACGAAGAAACTGCCTCAGCGATAATGAAGAAGCTAAGTACAAAGTTCCACATGAAGGATTTGGGTGAAGCCAAATATTGCATTGGCTTTAGAATATGTCACACTGCCCAGAGCGAAATATATTTGGATCAGTCGCTGTACATTGCAAAGGTACTCACTCGCTTCAATATGAGTGATTGCAAGCCAGTGCGTACACCATGTGAACCTAACTTGCAATTGAAAAGGGCAGAAAACAACGAACATGTCTTGAAGGATATACCATATCAAGAATTAATAGGGTGTCTTTTATACTTGTCACAAGGTACCAGACCGGACATAGCCTATATTGTTAATCAGCTCAGCCGATTTAATAATAAACCTACAATACAACATTGGACAGCAGCAAAAAGGGTTTTAAGGTATCTAAAAGGAACACAAAACTTAAAACTTACCTTTAAGAAAAATGATGCAAATATTACAGGTTTTTGTGACGCTGATTGGGCAACAGATACCGAAGATCGAAGATCATGTTCTGGATACATTTTTACATTTCAAGGCGCCGCCATTAGTTGGTGTTCCAAAAGGCAACCTACGATAGCTTTGTCCACCACTGAGGCAGAGTACATGTCACTATCTACGGCAACACAGGAGGCCATTTGGCTCAAACAATTGGAAGAAGACTTCTGGCCAACCATGTCTAGCATACCAATTGTTATGTTCTGTGATAATCAGAGTGCTATCAGCATTTCAGGTGACGACATCTACCATGCAAGAAGCAAGCACATTGATATACGCTATCACTTTGTGAGGGAGCGTATTTCTAACAAGCAAATCTCAGTTCACTATAGAAGCACCGAAGACATGTTGGCTGATGTTCTCACGAAAGGGCTACACCGACCGAAGCACCAGACTCTTACAATGGCAATGGGTTTGCGTCCAGGGGAGGATGTTAAAATATAGGACGCATATATTTGAGCCTGTGGCAGACAACTGTCACCGTACATTTTTATTCTATGTATAGAAGCAGCGAGCTCTCGTCCTGTGTGTGCGTAACATGTTTTGTCATACCGTTTGTTAAATACATATTATATTTCTAAATTAATAAATTTCTATCCTCGAGTGCCGTGCTTTATTTCATCACCAAGTAACTCTAGTCATTATACAACATACATAAAATAAGATATAATACAAAAAAACAAACATTCAAACTTTACCTCTTTATAATATTAGTATAGATAGATAAAAATGATTTAATATTTTAAATTTAAATTAAATAATTATAATGGATATTTTATTTAATTACAAACTTTCCTTTTAAAAGCATTACTTTGCAATAACTCTACAAAAGGACAAGTGGGGTACAATTAGCCAATTAGTAGCGAGATCCACAAAGGGACTGATGTCTACACCATTAATAATTCAATAAGTGAAAATTGGAAACAAAGCCCTTCTGTTGATAAATTAATATATGTTTTTGAATACATTAATTTAGGTTACATTAATTAAACGAAAATGTAAATATAGAGACATTGTTTAAAGTTCTACTTCTTCTCAGCGTGCCACTTCTCTACGAAGGTTGGCGACCTCATGGCTATCCATCTTGGAAGCTGCTACGCTAAAGAGGGAGCAAGTGCTCAATCCGAACCACTCTCTAAAATTCTTCAGCCAGGGTGTCTTGAGAAAGTTCGACATGGAGATGAAGAAAAACAAAAAAAAATGCTTTTTATTACTCAAGAGATTATAGCCCAAATAAGTTTTTTTTTGTCGGCTACCACGTATTGATGATCGAAGCCTATCTAACTTTAAATTGTCTAATACTCTTAGAAATACGGACAGATATTTTATCAGTAAACGAAAAGCTCCTTAGGGGGTGCGATGCGATCTTTTTTACAAATTGAATGAACTGAAAAGAAGTCATGACCAAGCCGGTTGGTTATTGGCGCTATTACATTATCTAAATTGACTATAGGACTGATTTTGCCGATGTAGCTCGTATACGAGGCTCACACTATAGCTTTTAGAACTTGCCCGTCAGTAAAGATGCGAAGAAAAATATTATTTTAATTTCAATGAATAGTTCTCTTTTGGAAGCTGTAGATTTATATTAAACGTCATCCCGCATCTTCAGCCGCCTTGAATGAAGCATTCCCTGTGAGATTGAAAAGGATCCCAACTCATATTGAGTCTCATAACTATTGAGTAAAGAAGAGGCTGACTTATTAGCGAGGATAGGTCTATTAGAATTGGGGTAAATATTAATTAAGGCGAATGGCCGTGAGGTTCTGGCTTAGAATAAGTATCCTCCTATCTCAACATGTGGGTGCCCCCCATGACCAACATTGTAAAGGCATTTAGTACAAAACAATCCAGGCTCGGTCTACTCCAATCCCATGACTTTTTGATAACTACTATTCATGTATAAAGTTAGGAAACTTATGATAGATATTCCCAATTTTTATGTAATAATTTTTTCTCAATGGATATACTTATTACAGTATTTAAAACGACTTTCCTTGCTTTATAACAAACTTATGATGGACATTTCATGACTAAACTCCATACGCTAATATTTTTTAAAACTGGCTGAATAATTTTAAATCTTATTGAAGCAATTTTACCGAAGATTTGTTTGAAAGGCGTGCTGTTTTTTTTTTTTTTTTGGAGCATTTGACATTTACCCCTTGCATAAGCAAGGGACCTTGTTTGGCTGATTAGATCTTATTCAGTTGTCGGTTTATCCAGTTATCCAATTATCCAGTTATTTTTTTATTCAGTCCGATCGACACCGTTGCCGCTTTGTTGCAGAAGTCTAGAAATTTTTTACTGATATATTTATTTTCTATGATTTTGTGCAGATTATCTGCACTCAGATTTATATCAATGTCATTTTCCAGCACGAACCTTGCTCGCGCGAACCTGGGGCAGTCCACTAATAGGTGCGGAACGGTTTCCGCTATCCCATGCCCGCACAAGCAGTCCGGGCTGGAAACCTTTTTGATTCTGTGCAGATAATCTGCAAACCCACCATGTCCCATGAACACCTGCACCAGCGTTGGTGACAGCTGTAGTCACGTATCATCCTGTACGCAGCCTCAGCATCCGGTAAAAACAGTTTGGTGCCCGCAGCAGTGGCGCCGTCTCTGTAAATTTCTCCCCACAGGACGACGGTCTCCCTCCTTAGGTGCCCCTTAACATAGGACAAGGGGCACCTGTCATAGCTTTTGGCGACCTTTAATTTGGTCGCCGCAAGCTTGGCAAGATGGTCGGCCCTCTCGTTCCCCCCAATCCCCACATGGGCGCGTACCCAGTAGAACCGGACTCCCCTTCCCTCTGATGCCATCACGCGCAGGTTGCAGATTTTTCTTTATCGCGTGCACCAGAGGGTGGTATGGATTCCGGTCCCCCCTGAGAAGCTCCAGCGAAGACCGAGAGTCACTGAGTATGCCCACCTCCGCTTCTTTTCGATTTTTTGCTATTTCCATCGCCCTGAGGAGAGCGTACAATTCTGCCTGAAACACCGTACAGAAGGACTCCAGTGCATACTTCCTTGCAAAGATCTCCGCACCGTCGCTCCAGCAGGAAAGCGCTGCCCCGACCCCGCCGTCGATCTTGCTCCCATCTGTGTAAATCGCAATGCCAATATTAGGCACCTGCGATTCACACTCGATGCTTTCAAAATCGACGGCGACGTCGATCGCCGGATGGGGGGAGGCGTGCTGTTATGGCGGGCACTAAAGATAACTCCAGTATTCATAGTGGAACCTGATACGAATGCGACATGCTATCAACAGAGTCAGACTGGCTTAAATATTGATATTAGTGAAGCACAAAAAATCTTATAAAGTACACATGTAGGTGCTTGAAGAATTTTCCCTATACTAACAGCCCATAATTAAACGCAAGATTAAAAACACAGTATTGGTTATAGTTCCGCGAAAGCAAATTATCTAATTAATAATAAACATAATCGCTTGGTTAACGATGATTTTAGACGATCCCTCGGGAACCTAACATTTTTTCAGGATAAAAAATTATCCAGGTAGTAAACTATCTGTGTACCGAATTTCATTCAAATAGGTTCAGCTGTTTTTGCATTATTGAGGAATAAACATACAAACTTTTGCATATAGAAAATTATTAGAACTATCTTTTTCCCTCTACTTGGTTCGCGTATCTTTATAAATTATAGTAAATTTATTATTTAAAATATCTAGGCAACGATTTTTACTACAACCTTAATTTTTATTGCATAGGTCATAAAGGTATAATTCCAACAAGTAGGTACGTAGGTATACTTTAATTCTACTCAGTAGTTTGAATCAAACTCAATAATGAACTCTTCAGATTAGGACACCAAAATTAATAATCCTATTTAAATCACAATTTGAACATCAATCCATTTATATATAAAATCTATCAGGATTATCTTCTTACTTATATGTTTGAAACCGCAATAAAACTGCGAGTAAAACCTCGCTGCGGGATTGAAATTTATATCCCAAGTTCTAAGACCCACATTAGAACTTTGATAGCACTATACGAGTTACGAGCACTATACGGTATTTCAATATATTTCAATGTTTTAAATAGTATATTGTTATCTGTATAGTTGCTCCATTTAATATACAATTATATTTATTTTAAGAGGCTATATAAACTTAAAGCTTATTATACAACTTAACTACCTATCAAAGGCTTACCATATTGTGTTTCGGTGAATGAGTAATGAAAACGAAAATGAAAAATATTTATTGCATAAATCTTACAAATATAATCTTACAAACAAATGGCTAAAGAACTATAATATTAACTAACTAAGGAATGCCAGTGCCAATTTCCCTATCCCATTCTAAACTTTTTCCTTTATCTTAATAAAATGTTAACCCCACTAACAAAGTTCTACTAATTTTGACAGCGCAATTAGAGCTGGTACACACTATATAATAGGCGTTTGAAGCGTGCGCTTTGCTAACGCGCGCTTTGAGAACTATGAAGTTCCAGCGAGTACACATGAGCGCTTGGCGTTGCGTTAGGAACTTCATAGTTCTCAAAGCGCGCGTTACGCCTAGTGTGTACCAGCATTTAGAGCACCTATGGTGTTGCTCGTATTAAGGTGATGTTGCCAGCTACAAACGATCAATTGGACACGTCAGCCTGTCTTCGAACTTTTAGATAAAAATATCGATTTAAAATACGAAATCAAACATCAATATCATTTCCTATTGCTTGGTGCCGTCATCCTGTCACGTACCTACATAATAGTTTCGTGTTTTTAGGTCAACGGACACGGAAGATACTATAAAAATGTAATCGCTATTTCACGAATAGAGAGGTGACTTGCTAAAGAAAAAGATTAATAGTTCGGTGTCACGAAATTGCAAGCGATGTGCGTGTGCATACGTTAACTACTTATAAAAAACACGAAGAAAAAAGTTTTCAAGTTTGTTTAGGAGTTCGGAAAACAAAAAAGAAACTGTGTTAGCGAAGCACTTTGACCCTTTCTTTATCCATATAATATGAGTAGCTTTCTTCCGTTAACTTTCTGACATGAATATTACATGCCCTTTTTTTATAAAACAGGTTCATGTTCGGTATGCGATAGTTATTCGTTTGCATTAGATGGCTATATGCCTTTGGACCTTACCAGCAAATGTTCATAATACGCACTGTCAAGGATTGGAACTCCCTTCCGGCGTCAGTGTTTTCGAGCTCATATAACCCAAATCTTTTTAAATTTTTAAATTTAAATTTTCAAAGCCGTCTTTGATTCACGGCTAGATGCTGGCCAAGAGTAAACGCATTATTATAAAAATAAAAATACATCTATTCGACCATATTCTCAACAAAAAAATTGATTTATACTCTTTGTTATTAAACCACAGACAATAATATCAGCTAGGTACTGGAATTTTTAACTTGCCTATTTAATATAAATTAAACATAATAATAAGAAATACAATCATTAGATAATTATGTCTATAATCATTATTAAGTGAATTATATTTTATTATTACGCTATGCTCGACAGGCATCGAAATAATATATTTGCAAGTTAACAGGGTCAATAATACAATCTTCATATTATACTCGTACTCAACAGCCTATTTATTTTCAATATTATAAAAAAAAAAGGTTTAAAATAATGTACAATTTACTGTACCTACTAACTCCAACCAAATATATTTTAATGTCAATGTGGCACGAAGAGCTTAACCACTCAAATAGAGTTTATTGAGGACATTTCCACAAAAAAGATGTCCTGTATTATTATGTTACATAATATGACCATTTACCACGCTATTTTAAATTCTCATAGTGATTATATATTTGCTTCATTATAATGAATGTCTTTTCAAGTACCCCAAATTTAACCAAAAGAAGACAGTTTCTACAAAGTGGAAAATTTTGTAGCATTAGTACTGGAGTCGTAGCAAGCTTGGCTTGGTCCTTGCATTTTATGACTAAGCTTTTTTATGACCTTCATATTTCAGCTGCAGGACGTCCACTGCTGGACATGGGCCTCCCCCATGATTTTCCAATCATTCCAATTTCCAATTCCAATTTTCCGGTCGGAAGCAGCTCCAGATCCACCATCGACCCGCGGCCCTTTCTTCATTCATCCAGATATTCAAACAAGTGTGTTCACTTCTATTAAACTAGCTGCTGCCCGCGACTTCGCCCGCGTAACTTTGTAAATTATATACTTAAACCTTCCTCGAGAACCACTCTATCCATTGGTGAAAACAGCATGAAAGTAGGTGCAGTAGTTTTTGAGTTTATCGCGAACAGACAGACAGACGCGACGGAGGACTTTGTTTTATAATATGTAAGGATGAACTTACTCAATCAGGTACTAACTTAAAATTGTATCAAAAGGATATTTATTGCTGTCACAAGGATTAGTCAAATGCGACTATTATGCACTATTATAGGCTATTAAATCGCAAACTATGCATAGTTGGGTAGCAGAGTGTGTAAGAACATAAAAGTGGCTGCCCACAGGTATTATGCAGATTGTGAGCGATGAATGAGCGAATTTCACTCCAAGGTTCATTGTTTGCTCGAAGGGCGTATCGCATTGAATAATTTAACTGAAAACGAAGGCTTAACATAAACATTTATTATACAATTTTATGAAAAATTTAATAACTTTTTGTCGGTCCTTCTCGAAATGAAGAAATGCTTTAATGCGTATTAAATGTTAAAAGGGTATGCTAATTTACATAAAAAAATAATATTTTTTAAGAGATAGAATATTTTATTTGATATTAACGTTTACTTGTTTTAAATTTATTTATAAAACTATTTATATTTGTCCTAAGTTATCTTTGAAATGATCATCGTCTTCATCATCACCACCACCACCACCACCACCACCACCACCACCACCACCACCACCACCACCACCACCACCACCACCACCATCATTATCATCATCATCATCATCATGATCTCAACCGGTGAACATACACAGCTGAAAACATCCCCTGGCCTCCCCCCCATAATTTTTCCAATAGGACTGGTCTTTAAAAGAATAGTTTAACTACATTATTATGTATGTTTGCAAATATTATCCTATTTAATAAAAAAGTCACATCACAATTGTTAGATTACACAATAGCAAAACGTTTTTTAAAGCTAATAAAACACAGGAAACACCATACATACGCTATAATTAACTTTACCCAGCTTGACATGTTAAATACCGCTTACAATTTTGTGTCAAAATAAACCTTATCGTGATAAATGTTACGTTTCTATATATTCCTAGAAATTAACAGTATTTTATATAACAAAAAATTTATTCGAAATACTTAATTAATTTTAAATTTCGTAAAAGTAAGATAGGGATAGAATAGATAAAAAATTAAAATCCAATCATCACCGCCATCATCATCATCATAATCATCATCATCATGAGCTATGCACATTTTTTTTATCTTTATCCTTCCTCGATAAATGGACTATTCAACACAAAAATATTTTTTCAATTCGAACCAGTAGTTCCTGAGATTAGCGCGTACAACTAAACAAACAAACTCTTCAACTTTATATATTAGTATAGATTAACACCAATTCGTATACTTGTGAACTAGACTAGTAAATGAACATTGTTTCAGGACTAGAAGATCCACTTGCACTGGTTTAGGTTTTAAAAATGTTTATATTTTTTCTTTTCATGAGTCCTAGTTTAACACCTAAATATGACCGCTAAAATTCAAAATTCAAAATTCAAAAGATTTTATTTCAAAATTGGAACATAAAATTTATCTTTTTGAATGTCTGACTACATGCAAGCTTCGGAATGTGTTAGCGCTGGAAGAAGAAGCTGCGAAGAAACTCCCAACAACACGTCCTAATTTTTTACCTAAGTTACCTAAGTAACCAAAAATATGCTGTACCACCCGCAACGTAATTGCATTTTACCCGAGGATTACATGCTCTTGGCGAACAGCCAAAGTAGTGTTTCCATATTGATAGTCGCAAGTGCTGTTCCAAAAATTACTACTATGCACCCTGAGCTATGTAACTTTAATCTTACATATAAGTAGTTACTTTGATTGACAAGGCTATTTTAATATTTTAATAAAAATTTCCGAATATATTTAGAACGTTATAATACTTTTTGTAGACTACTTACTATAAAAATAGTACCTTATCAAAAGGAACAGTAATTGTTAATTAACATTAGTTATTTAAATAAATTCCAGTGATATTCCACATGCAGCAAGATTGGTACAAATGGAATGGAATAGGAATATCAGAGTGAGTAGTAATCACACAGAATCACCATTATTGAGGATTCCCAGTAGAGATAATTGGTTACCGATGCAAATATACTTTCGAATAATCACACAGAATCACCATAATTGAAGATTCCCAGTAGAGATAGTTGAAGTCACCGATGCAAATATACTTTCGAAAGTATTCGGTTTACGCCTTGAACGCCCTTGACCTTTTACACACACAATAGGTACCAGCCTAACGGCTCAGTGTAAATATATAAGGAAACCATTCATCATTACTTATACATTACCTTCGTGTTAGAGAAATATAAACGAAATCTCGCAACTATAACATATGAAAAATTACCTATACACACTTATATGTTGTGGTAGAATAAATATAAATGCTAATATAATCGTAAATAACGTTAAATGAAGAAACCAGCAAATCGGAGTAATAACCTTTCAGTATTGGTATTTCCGTTCTTGTATAATGGCACTGGTATTGCAGTAAATGTCATGAAAACCCCAGCGCTGTGCTATATACTCGTATTAAGTAATAGAGGGTTAGTAATTATACTAAATGGTTCATGGATAATCCTATTCTATACTTAGCAGGGGATTGTTTTCATTAATTATAACAATACTACGATTTTCATAAAATGTTGACATTATGTGTTTTGTCAAACACATGGTAACAAAATACATATTATTATAGTGATACATTTAATTTATTTTTAATATTTTAGCTAATTTTCTTATAGAAAACTGTTAATTTTTCTGAATTTATCATCTCTACCTTCCTACCTTCAAAGAAAAATTATTAATTAAGAACTTAATACCAATTAGTTACACTCTTTAACAACGGCCGTTGGGGCCGGAAGGCTCTAGAGTGGAGTGGATATTTTTATAAAGTTAGAAAAATATCAAACTAGTCTTTTCCCTTTGAATCATTGATATAGCATAGATCACATTCTTATCGTATCAATGGCCCAATAAAGTTGTCACACGGTGATTTGGTCTTCTTACCTAGACACATTATGATAATATTATGGCCCCTTAAAGATAGTGTTATCATTTTATTGAGTACGGAATACAAATTTATGTCATATATATTTGAGCCTTATCACATAGTGTAATACATTAAACTTCCCTAAATGTAAGTCTCTTACAGGTAATTTATAGATGGGGGTAACAAAATGCCCCGCGGGTCAACCACCAACTAGCTTGGCTTAATATGTCTCTGGGAGAGTTGGCCTGAAAGTGGTTGGACGCTGAGGGCCGAGTATGGTTGTGTTTAATGCCAAAAATACCAATGCCAAGCAACTTGTTCCACTTTAGATTGTACTAAATCGGAATGACTATAAAACAGCTTAAGAATAAGTCGCCGAATGAAGTCACAAAATAAACAAAAATCGAACAGTAAAATATAGTATAAAAAATCATCTATTTACCATACTACCTCTTTCTATATCTACGTAATTTTGTAAACGTATCAAACTTAAGTAAACAGCTGTCTACTTCAAGATTCTTTTCTAGAAACCGCTCTAAATAGTTTATCAAACCCAAGACCCCTATATGTCAGCGAAAGTTGGCGCCAATTCTGTTTGCATATCCAATCCGGCCTTGACCAATGTTTGGGATACGTGACCAGGAAAAACAGTGATAAATAATGATATTCCTTCTTAAGCCTAGCCTTTAATGAAAATCATCATCGAAGTTTCTTGTAAATATCAAAAAGCATAAAGGTATAATTCCAACAAGTAGGTCAAAAAGAGTCTCTATTCATATGATTTCAAAATAATATACATATTATCCATATTTATAATAGAATTGTACAAACTAGAGGTGAAAGCAATATTCCAAACACAGCCTAATCTAGTGCTTCTGCTAACAGTATTACAGTCAACTGTAATACTGTTGTCACTAATATTGTAATGACGAGAAAAATATTTAAACTTTTTAAACTACTGATTTTATCTGAAATTTATCAGAAAATTTCTATATTTAACTGGAGTGACGAGGTGAACTGTACATTGTTTTCAAAAGTGTAAAATATGACCACGATGTACTTAAGATCTGAAACAAAAATTATATCAAGTGAAGCTTTGGCCTTTTGTAAAATTATTATAAATTTTAAAAGATAGAATTTCCTGGTTTTTGGAACTCAAAGAAACTATTTTTTCTATCTCTTTAAATTTATCTCTTTCTACGTGACGACGCGTTGCCACGCGACGACCGCGTCGCTTTATGATTTCTGCTCATAACTGATTCACAAAAAACACAAACGGCCAAGGCTATATTTAACTGGATAAATTATCACGTAAATATTCATTTATGTAATTATTTGTCTATTTTATTTATATAAACTGAAAATATTGGGACAGATACCACTAAAATTTCAAAACAATAGTTACCCTTGTAAAAGCTTTAAGGTTTATATCAGCGAAGCCTAACGCAGTCAGCTTGCAATGGACTTGTGACCTGAAACAGTTTTTATTTTTTAAGGATATAAAAATATAATATCTGCTTATTTTACATTTAATATTATAAAATGGGTTACCTTGTTATAATGATAAGCATATTTTTGTTCAATGTGGAATTAAGTAAATACCAACGGCTGTTGTAAACTGCGTCTCCTACTTGCGAGCTCTAAAACCAAGTTAGTTTTATATTTTTATATGATTTTAGTTTTGAACGTCGTTCGTTATATCCTCATGGCGTTGTTGGCTAAACTGAGCTTAGAGAAATCTTTAAAAAGTTACGTCAAATAAAATCAAAACAAAATTAAAAGTTCATACCAATTCGGATATCATATCGCCGAAGTTACAGAAGAAGTATATTTGTAAAAATATTACAACAAGAAACGCAGCAAAACTCATTACAAATGGTAACTGATCGATCGCCTGGATTGAATTACAATAAAATTATTATTAATAAAAATAAAATTAGTAATAAGTAACATCCGATATCTTGTGACAATACTTACAGTAATATTGAATCCTGTTAAACATATCAGAAATGAACTTGATATAGCATTAAAAAGTGTTGATTTTGTGAATATCGTTTCTAAAAGGCCGACACACCTGCGATATAAAGCAATATTTTTTCAATATTTAAAACAATATTTATCGTCTAAAGATTCAACAGGACACAAATTTTAAGTAATACCTACGAAATTTATCTTACCTTATTAATTGTAGATGCCAATCGACAACTCTCTGTATATTTGTATAAAATTCGTGGATTTCGTCCTGAGTCCCAGTAAAGTTTTCGGGTATTAGTTCCCGAATCTCATGTTGCAGGAGACGAAATTGCACACCGACAAATGAAGAAGTAACAAAATACAAACAGTCTGGTCCAAAAACTGTAAAAAGTCCTATCCAAGCTACAAAATATCAACGTTTTTAAATTTAAAAACATACAAAAATACAAGAAAAAATCATTTAAATTTGAACAATTATACGTGTATATTTTTTGAATCGTCAGGAAAGTACACCGTAGACAGTTACATTACATCAGAAGTCGCGAGTTCAATGGTTTTTTTTCATCTCAAAAATTGTTCTTTTTTAAACTGTCAGCGCTCAGTATAATATGGGCGGTTTTCTATTAGCCACGGCACGGCACGGCACGGCACCGGAGCTGGGGCTTCGTTTTTCCACTGAGACGGTGTCGATGCCGGTTTACGTCCTTGATAGGGATGTCGGAAGTGAAAAAAAATATCGATTTATAAAAATATCAGAAAGAAACCCATGATCGTCATAATAAATTTAATTTACTAGGATTTCAGGAAAAAAAGCCAAGATGACGATCCTGAGATGAGCCAAGATGAAACCCCGAAAGATACTCAGGATATTATTATTTTGTCATCTATAAAATATAAAATTGCAACACTTACACTTAATTTTAAACAAAATCAAAGTAAGTATATAGTTTTAATGACACTTTTAAATTTATTTATAGATAAGGCTCTGATTATCGATATGCTAAAAAAATAACGTTTTTGATACAATTTTCGATGTTGGATATCGGACCGAAATATATCGGCCAAAAATATAGACATATCGTATTAAAAATATCGCTACCGCCCCGCGCACTCACACACGCACACGGCTGCAATTCATATACAACACACATGCAGTTACCCCGGCGCCGGCGGAAGTCACGGCACGGCACGGCACGGCACGACTGTTCTTTTATAATTATTGTCAACAGAGGTGTCGCTTACATTACATTACATCACAGGTCGCCTCAAAAATGCCCTCAAAAATGGTTTTTACCCACCTCAAAAATGCCCAACTGGCCTAAAGAAGTTTTCACTTCAATAATTTATAGCTGTAGTTTATATCAAAAAAATAATTCTTATACCCAATCTCTACAGAATAAAAAATATTAATTAACAATTATTATTTTTACCTGAATACAACTGATGTAGATATACAAACGGAAATACTTTATAACTGTACGCATCGAAAGGATACCAAATGTGAAAAGGTTGATGAAGTTCTAATTGGCTTGTTTTGTAATAAACTATGGCCATGACGAGTATAGGATTAATACTAAAATTTATCATTGAGATAATGTTACACATTTTGAGTGTGTTTAAAGCTTTATGCATTTTCGGTAGTATTTCGTCGAACGCTTTTTGTATTACATCATTATCTTCCGTATGAAATTTCATATTTTCCAAAGAATTCATTAAATCGACGATTTGTGTCGAGTTTGCCACAGTGTAGTAGGTTTTCAGGTTGCCCAACATGCACATAGCAATGCAAGGCAACATGTACGTGAGATCCAAAAAATCTTCACCTCCCATGACGCCCTGAATCACAAACATTATTTCTCCGAACACATCAATATTCAACCAAATAAAATTCCAGTAGTAAAACCAAAAATTTCTAAAATGTTCAAACATGTTCTTGTTCACGCGAAAATGAACACCCATGGCTGTACTAAATTTCCTTACTAAGTCACACGATTCGTAGAATTCTTCTTTTATCATAGCTACTTGTGATTTGATACAATGTACAATACACCGTTGCTATCAATTGATGAAATTACTTTGTAATATTCTACATATTCTATATGCATGTAATAATGCACATGTATATAAACTGTATATTAACATGTAATATTTTATATACAGGTGGATGTTTTATACCTTGGAATAACTATGAACGATTTCACCGATGTTAAGAGAGTATAATTTTTTTTTCTAATAAACTAATTTCTTAAATAACTAAACACAATATTCAAAGTAATTGGCACCTCGGCTGTAGTAATTTTTTTATGGTCTGCAAGTCGGCTGATAATCACCAATGGTCATTTCTATTAACCAGTCAACTTTGAAAAGTTTATTTTCAATTTTGATCCTGTCAGGAATCGAGCTCGGGACCCCTAGGAGCGTTAAGGCAAGCAACCTAACCACTCATCCATTGGTCGATGATGCTTTGTATCCTCCATTCAAAATGAACAGTATTGTCACGACGCAATCGCGCGCAAATAGTCAATTTACTTATATATTTCCTTACAAATAATCATGAACTTGTCATACTATATGTTCGTTGTTCCTTTAACACTTGTACATATATACTTGAAAATACTTGAACCAGCAACGTATATTGAAAATCAAATTGCGGTATTATTTTAAATTAATATTAAATTTAACATAGATTATTTATTTTTATTTTTAACATAGATGTTAAAAAATTCACTAGTGAAATGTAACACACTTACTCTTTCCTGAAGAGTTTTCACTCTATGCTTTTTAAAAATTGCTTTTCCATCTTGAATTTTGCAATTCTGAGTTGAGATTCATTGCCAGCGACCCCGAAAACCCCCGAGTCATCAATCTGAAGACGATTGAAGTCGATTATTCGACTGTTTGGACTTTTGTCCGGGTTTTTTCGATTTGGCCCTATTTGGCCCCACTGTGCACCCTATTACTCTGCGATTAGAATTATTCAAATTCACTATTTTAATATTTAATTTTAACTGTGACGTAAAGTAAAATGATAGTGTGCGCTATCAATTTTCTCGCCTTTTAAAGACACATAACGTATAATTCTTTTAAGACATTGAATAGACCTAGTGCTTTTTAGAAAGACCATTTTTAAAGAATAATCCATACTAGTATTATAAATGTGAAGGTAACTCTCTTTTACTTTTTCACGTCTTAACTACTCTACCTATTATCAGTAAATTTTGCATACACGTTGTCAGGGATACAGGAAAAGACATAGGATACCTTTCATCCAAAAAAAAGTACTGTTCCCGAGAGATTATCTAAAATAAAATAAAAAGCTAACCCCAGGCCAAAGTGTTATAGCAACAAGGGGTCAAGCGTTATATTGCTTTTATATTTATTTTTATTTTTCTGATAGTATCGTGATAGCTAAAATCTGCCTTTTTAGATTACGCCTACTCTTCGGTAGTGGAAATTATAAAATTATGTATATTTTCGCAATATAAACACTAACACAGGTACTTCATGCAACTAATTATTACAATAAATATACACCTTATCTAGTCATCATCAAGACTTTTTGTAAACATTATGATTTCCTTCACCTTAAATGCTGCAAACGTTCTGACCACGTGTCGCTGAATAAATCATATATTTATTTATGAGGAAGACCAACAGCTGAATTTTACAACATTGAAATTAAACTAGAGCCAATTGTAGGTTATACCCCCTTTTGTGACGTAAGTTGCTTAAAATAGTTTTCCTTCAGTTATGGTTTTTTGTCCATTTAAAAATATTTTTCTTTGTTTTAGTTTTAGCCCTATGGCTCAACTTTTTCAACTATTTCAACTTTTTAAACTATTTCAACTTTTTCAATAATTTCAACTTTTTCAATATTTCCAACTTCCAACAACACACACACACACACACACACAACATCCACACATCTAGGTAGGAAGTATATATTTTATTTGTAATGGGGATCCAAGTGCGCTGCCGATTTTAATACGATGCAAAGCTTGTATCCTTGGCTTTGTATTTCAGTTCAAGGAGCTCAGTTCAGTCTTTTTATTAGAAGATCAGTGGTTACTGCCGCAAGTAGCCTATAACGCTTATATTATTGTACAAATATCTAACGGTTTAACAGTTTTTTTAATAAACATCTAGTTTACGGTAGACCGATCGTTACTCGATTTTCCGCTATGGTTTCAAAATAAAACACTTTTTCAATTTTTTATTTTTATTAATGACACTGAAGCTCGTGTAGACTAAATATTAAACATAATAGAAATCGAATAAAAAAACAAATTAGATGAAAGAATCTGATTTTTTTTCACATTTTACTATTATAATATAATTAATACAACAAATGTAACAACAAATTCTTGTTTTTTACTGATAAAATAACATCAAATCCACTGTGCAGTATATGCGGATGAAACAGAGGCAAATAAATGTCAAAATTAAATGTTAGTTGACGATGTTAACGGTAAGTGCTTTTGGCCATAACGTTCTAAAGTCACGTTCTACAAACCTGTAAGGTCCAGTTAATATTGAAGGGACTAAGAGACCTTATGCATTAGTAAACAAGAGCTTGATATCCCTTAGAACTGTTTTAACATTAGAAGTGTATTGTCTAGGCTAGATAGGTGCGATTAGCGTCTAGGACTACGTTAGAGAAACTTTATTTTCAGTAGGTTTAGGTACATTGGTAACATGAATAAGTATGTAGCCTATTGATAAATCTAATATAGGGCTTTCGATGTATTTGTATAATACTATAGCTGTAAAGACAAAACAAAGTGATTCTACTTAATATTTCATTAAGGTTGCTTTTGTAAATTTAAAAATTTAACTAGAATTACGTGGTGAATTGTACATTGTCTTCAAAAGTGTAAAATACGACCATGATGTACTTAAAATCTGAAAAAAATAAAAAATTCTGAAAATAATTGCCTTTTTTGCTCCTTTATTATACACACATAAAATCAAAGAGACTAAGAGCCTCAGCCCACGGAGTAACTACTTAGTTAATAATCTGTGCCACGGCATCAAACCTGTCTACCAGTATTTTCTTCCAAGGAGCTATTACTGCCTTGACTTTAAGTAACTTTTTTGTACGATATACTGCCTTATGTAATCACGACACGTCTAAAATGATATAAATAATTTTCTTTGTGTTTTACTATTCGTTTAGATACTAATATTTTACGTGGAATATCTATATCTATACATATTTAATATTATAAAATAGTGTCGCTGTCCGCCCTGTCCGGCAAAAGTATAAAAGCAATGAAGGATATCAGGCGTTATAGATGATATATTTTCTCAGTTATATTTTTTTATTTTTCAACGCGGACGAAGAAGCCGGCTCAAGTTAGTTTAAAAACAATATTTACCCGAGTAAATGCCTTCAGATTTATATCAGCAAAGCCTAACGCAGTGAGCTTGCAGTGAACTTGTGACCTGAAATAGTTTTTATGTCTATTAGGTATCCCTGACTATTAAAAAAAAAGCCTCACTAGTTCGGTCAACCGGACTGTTAACCGGACTACTGGGAATGGACCAAATTTTTAAATAAATAGTCTTACAATAAATTTTGTTTTTGTTATCACATAAATATGTATTACCTTGTCATTATAATTATCATATTTTTGTTTAACTTATGGTCAAGTAAATACCAACGACTGTTGTAAACTGCGTCACCTACTTCTGAACTCTAAAAAATAAAAATATAAAGCAGTGTAAGTACATTTAAACATTTGAAAGAAGTACATACAACATTTAAATAATTAAGTTTTTTTTATATATATAAAGACCGTCAGACAAGCTGACGATCCACTTGATAGAAGGTGGCTACTGTCGCCTATGAACACAAGCAATGCTGCAAATACGCTGCCGTAGGATCTTAGTAGGATTAATGGTTATAGACCTTAGTAGGATAAGGGATTAGGAAGGAATTGAAAAGGGGCTCTGCATGCTATACTAAATCACCGAAACATGACCCTTTTTAACAAAAAAAAAAAACCACTTCAAACCATTTTATCATTTATGCCATTGTCAGAACTGGACCAAATTGAAATGGGACCACACGGGAAGCACCAGCTTTCAAATAAAAAAAGAATCATCAAAATCGTCTCACCCAGTCGAAAGTTCAGTGGTAACTAACATTAAAAAAACAGTCGAATTGAGAACCTCCTTCTTTTTTGGAAGTTGGTTGAAAAGAAGACACATGCTGTGTTTCATGGTGGTCTTTTGTTTGTGACAGGCTGATTAGTGACGCTGCTCAATTGCAGACAGGCTGCCCTATTTATTACCGACCATGGGGAGATCGGCGGGGTATTATATGGCACTTCTACCCATTAAAAACCCACGGTGTTTCCACGCCCCTTGTGTTCCCGCCAGAAACGCAGTGTAGCCTGTCAGTAGTAAAGAATTATGTAAGGAAAAGAAAGGAGTAGGTATATAAGGCAAAATCGGTAATTTCGTATTGCATTCGAATTCGTGTTGTTACAGATTTAAATTACAATGAAATCAATGACAAATGGATGCTCACTTCTATTATAAATAAAAATAATGTTAGTTCAAACCATTTTTTTCTTACCAATTTTGATATCATATCGCCAAAGTTGCAGAAGAAGTATATTTGAAGGAACGTGACAAGGAGAAATGCAACGAATGTCATTACAAATGGTATTTTATCGATAGCCTGAATGGGACAATAAATAATTATTTATGAAGACATCAATGACAAATAATATATAATATTAGAAATTTTATACAGTAAACGCAACACTTACAGTAATATTGAATCCTGTTAGACATATCAGGAAAGAACTTAATATAGCATTAAAAAGGGTAGATTTTGTGAATATCGTCTCTAAAAGCCCGACACACCTGCATAATATGAAAACTTTTAATTATTATTCAACTAGCTGGTGCCCCCGACTTCGTCCGCGTTCTGGATGAAAGGATTATTTGCTCTCTGGTGTCCCAGACAATGTGTATGCAAAATTTTATAGTGATCGTTTCAGTAGTTTTTGCGTGAAAGCGTAACAATCAAACAAACTCACATTCACATATATAATATTAGTAAGGATGATCATTTAAATACTAAACTAATATGAGAATAACACATAAAAATATCACAAAATATAGTTTTGACCCACAGTGGGTCTGACGGGCATTTAAAAGTGGTCAAACAAGCACTTTTATTAATAGGGTCAAACTTCCTCATCAACAGTAGCCATCATATGAACCACCACCGTTTATCAGCTTGCTTACCACGGTTTATCAAAACAATACAATATGTACTTACTTGATCTTTTAATACATTACCGTATTAATTCCAGATGCCAGTTTACAAGTCTCTGAAGATTTATTTCAAACTTGTTCACTTCTTCTTGAGTCCCAGTAAATTTTTCTGGTATCAGTTCACGAATTTCATGTTGTAGCAGACGGAATTGAATGCCGACAAACGAAGACGTGACGAAGTAAACGCAATCTGGACCATAAACTGTAAAAAGTGCTATCCAAGCTGCAAAAAATATCAGTGTGTAACATTACTCCCTGCAGTTACAAACTGTCTGGAAGTAGTGGCAGTGCCTTTGCAAATTACTACCATGGAATAACAGCTCTTTCTAGCGCTATTCCTTAAAGGGAATTTCTTAATTTATTACGTTATTGCTTAGATATTAGTAAGCGACCTCCCAATTGTTTGACCGTCTGCCAATTTTTTACATTTTAATTTTTTAAAAAATCTGAAAAA
The DNA here is from genome assembly GCA_945859745.1 of Synanthedon formicaeformis. NCBI lineage: Eukaryota > Metazoa > Arthropoda > Insecta > Lepidoptera > Sesiidae > Synanthedon > Synanthedon formicaeformis. Next base: position 10,272,331 of record OX243957.1, read on the forward strand.
TGAAAAATTTTAACAATATTTCATAACTTAAACCCATTGAAAAGAAAAGTTCTAGATATTTCCTGGTAGAGATTTATTGCCGGTTCATAGGTTTAAAAATAATTAGCTACCTGAATATATCTGATGAATATATACCAATGGGAATGTTATGCGGTTGTACGCATTAAAAGGATACCAAATGTGAAATGGTTGATGGAGTTCCAATTTGTTTGTTTCATAATAAACTGTTATCATCACGAGTATTGGATTCATTCCGAAGTTTATCATCGCGCTTATATTACACATTTTAAGAGTTTTAAGAGCCGTATGCAGTTTTGGTAGTATTTCGTCGAATGCTATTTGAATGACTTTGGGATCTTCGGTGTGATATTTCATATTATCCAGAGTATTCATCAAATCTACGATTTGTGCTGAATGTTGAACAGTGTGATAGGTCTTCAGATCGCCCAGCGAGCACATAGCGATGCAAGGCAATATGTACGTGAGATCTACAAAATCATCACCATTCATAGCAGCAGTTATAACGAACATTATTTCTCCGAACAAATCTATGTTCAACCAAACAAAGTTGAAGTAGTAAAACCATAAACTTCGAAAGTGTTCATATATGTTCCTGTTGATTCGGAAATTAGTACCCATGGCTTTGCTATATTTTCTTATTAAATCCGAAGACTTGTAGAATTCTTCTTTTATCATGGCTATTTTTGCAAGTAAATGTCATGTAATGTACTGTATCTACTAAAGGCCGAAGCTACTTTGCCTCCAACATTTTATATCTAATAGCAAGAGCTTTTGTGAAAGTCATATACAGGTTGATTAATTTACACCACTGAATATAACGATGAAAAGTGGTTAATAAAATTATTTTTATATAAAACTTGTAGGAAGACACGTCATAGCATTGCATTTATGGATGTATTTTAACTGTATTTTACACATAGATTGATGAACTTTTTAATGTTAAGGATAAGGTATTAAGAGCGCGTACAAAGGTACACTAGCGCCACTCATTTAAAAAAATATTATCTCGTGACTGAGAAGGAATTATTAATAAGGGCTCCATAAGGCCCTCGGTAAGTATGTATACAGTTTTATAAAAGGTATTAAAAAATTGTAGACATACTTACCGAGGGCCTTATGGAGCCCTTATTAATAGTTCCTTCTCAGTCACGAGATAATATTTTTTAAATGAGTGGGGCTAGTGTACATTTGTACGCGCTGTTAAGGTGAAGGAAAATGGACACTGACATGTCTTACTTACTCGCCGAAACACAACAGCACATATGCTGTTATTTCACAGTGGTCGGTTATTCAGGGAGTGGTTAGGTTCTGTCTCAGACTGGCTGCCCAGTTTATGACTGCGAAACACATATAGTGCCTTGTTAGTAGTTAATCACCTAGAATATTTATATTGATTCATTTATTTAATCCATTCTTATAGGTAAAATTTTCACTCTCCCTGTTTCAGAGCGATAAAACCACACAAACAATTAAAATATTCAAATATGCCGTAAAATAAAATTATAGGGTGTACCTATTCATTTCCACGCCTCTTGTGTTTCTTTTGACTAACATGCAATTTTTTTAATAACTATACGTAATGGACCTAGTGTCAGAAACATAATAAAATTTACAAAACAATACAGTTCTACAATTGAAATAATTAATGAAAATGTAACGTGCAATTTTGACGTTATTGAACATTTTGTTATGTTATTGAACAAAACATACCTATAAAATTGGCATGAACTTTACCTATACTTACTTACGAGTATATCTATTTTATAAGTATTCAAGTATTCGAATAGGTTTTTCTTTCGTCATTTACAACTCGTAAACGATCCGTGTACTTTAAATATTAAAAAAAAATAACAATTTGTACATAATATTTTACTTATGTTACCGATGTCAAAAAAAAAAATAGTTTTTAAAAGACATATTATGTCTATTTGTCTGTGCACGCTAATCTCAGCTGTGGGATATTTAAAAACGAACTACAACGCTGACATCAGTTATAGTTTAAAATATGTTTCTTATATTGACATTATTTATAGATTTATTACACGACCTTTCCATGCATGATTATGGAAATAGTCTTTTTAGTGCCTAATAAATATGTCAATTCTAACGTAACCAATTCTCGAAAGAGAGCAGGGTCACTTCCATCGAAGTGACAAGTGAATAGAATAGGGACCCGACGTAAATGATTCCTATTACATTCACATCATGTGCGTTAAAGTTCTTCCGAAAACTGTTCACGTATCTTTCCGGCTAAACTGACGTTAAAAGTTTAGAGCTTGTGTCTGTAGAGCATCGCTTCGCTTTCAATACTTTGATAAATTTCAGGCATATTTTTTTAAATAATAACTTTATTTACACAATTTTTGGTGTACATTTACACCAGAATAAAATATCTAAAAACTGAAATAGTAAGTAAAAACTAAAAACTAATTTATTTTTCTAAAATAAAAGTACCCTAATTTGTTCCGTTTCAGAGATCATCCGGAAAAGACAGACAGACAAAAATTTTAAGTTTTTTTTTTGTTATAAGTACCGTATATACTTTGATATACATTTAGTAAAAAATATTCCGACATAACAAACAGACTTATTTCTCGTAGATTGATTTCTAGACTTTTATAAATGGTTAAAAGTTTCAAAGAAAACTAACAAATAAGCACAAACGGATAATTCAAGGCATAGATAAAACTTAAAGATCTAGCTCAGCTACATGTCACGCATAATAAATTGTCTCCGACCAAGACCGCAAACTACTTCAAGATGTTTCCTCAGATAAAATAAGAATTAAAGATAGATCCCTCTGGACGGCAGAGTGAAGCGGGTAAAACTACGCCTTCGCCGTGTTCATACACGGTTACACACACACAAATGCAATCAAACTACGCCTTGCCTTATTAAAATATTTACAAAAGAGAAAATGCTGAATTGTTTAGTAAAAACCAGTCTTCGAAAAATAAAAAGCAGTATGGAATCATCATCATATCACGCGTAAGTAAACATAAAACCAATATTTTAAAAAAAAAAACAGGTTACAAAATCTCAATACAGTAAATGGCTTACGCACACATGTTAATAAAAATTCTGTTTATAGTTATTATTTGGTCTGGAGATGTTCCATAATTTTAGTTGCCTCGTGACATGTAGCACTAAGTGGAAAATTTATTGGAAACAGTCTCATTACAATTGCCAGAAAATTTTCCTCTTATTGCTAACAAAGAATGAACACAAATGCGCTAACATTAGAAAAGTTAAAATTTCACCATTTGCGCAAGAAAAACGCGTGTATAACTTTGAACTAAATTGTAATATCTGTTTGCATAAGACAATGTTTACATTAGCGTTTGCATGTTTTGTTTTGTTTATGCAATACGATGATACTGAGCAGGGATTGGCCGGGATTTTGTGAAGTTATTGGAAATATAGAAATGTTGAAACAACCGCGAACCAGAATGGCATACTTTATTGACGTAGTAGTGGGTTTAAAATAATTTATTAAGAATTATAATATGGTAAAATTTTAAAATGTATATAAATGTAGGTCTAGGTACATATTCCCCGAATAGATGTGAAGATTGTGAAGTAGTCTCCTTAAAGTTTAAAATAAACATTACGAGTTAGAAAACAGACACAACATAAAATATGTTATTTGAAACTGTTCATAAATATCACTGTAGTCTTTCATTTGATTGATGTTTGGGTTTTACGTGTCTGTCACTAGGCGAAATGTCTGGCCGTCTGCCTATCCACTAAAATAATTAATAAACTATAATTTAAAATTATAAAGTTTATTTAGTTACTGTGAAATTTATAAATTATCCTCTATCTTGCTAGATAACTTGCTAAGGCAGGCAGTCATTAAACTTTACAAGCATTAAACTTTAAAAGATTACAAGTTTTTGTTCTTAAAACTGATGGTTCTTAGCTATAATTTATAAAGCTTCAGGCTCTTGACGATCATCAGCTCATTTCCTAATTGATGAAGGGATCTCACTAACTTCAATAGATTTGATTGATTTGAAATTTGGTGTTACTGTTACTTCGGTAACCTTGACCCGACGCCACAGCAACTTACAGCAGATATAACATGCTAATTAGAATGGTCTCAATAAAATATGTAGCGTTGGTTAGTTTATAATTTTTCGGCACTATTCTGTAAATTTCCCTTTATCAGAACCATTTAGTCGTCAATTTTCAAAGTTCTCTTTCCTGATTTTTTCTTGCATTAAATATTTTAAACGTGTGTAGTTACATACAAGTCAATTAAACCAATTTAGGCACACCCTAGTAACCCTAGTTAATTACCAGTGAGCGACACGCCCACCATGTTCCGTATTACATCGAGATTGGGTTTTTATAGTCCAACACTCATTAAGTGGACGCAGTAATTTGTTAGTTAAGTATTTTTATGATTTTTTCAAACGTTGTAGTTTCAATATTACGTATTTCAAATTTCAATACAGTTCTTTGTAATTTTGTCATTAGCACTCATTATGAACCTGTGAATGTGACTTCCTTTATAGCACCCCTTTAGCAAGATCAAACTATTACAGAGTTAGCAGTGCACCCTACATCCACAATGATATTGCTTGTGTCCTTAGACGACGGTGATCACTTACCATAAGTTGCCAAGACATATAATAGCGCTGCAATGGGCCTTGTAAGAAAGTCAACATCGCTCAGCTAGGCATAGAGAGGGCTAGGCTCAGGGTAACACTGCGATATCTAATCACGTATGAAGAGATCTGTAGTCAAATGAAAGTTACTGACCACAAGGTGGACAGACAATCTGATAAACACCGCGGGTCCTGTCGGGTGAATCAAGTTTGCTTCTGACCGATCCTATTGGCAAATTATGGGGAAGGCCAAAGTCCAGCAGTGGACGTTCTACGGCTGAGATGACAACGATGAGATTAAGAAGCTAAATTATAGGAAAGTTTTAATTTAATTTAAGTAAATAAATATATAGCACAAAAATTTATGAAGTTAAATTAGTGTGAATTTTAATTCAGCAATAAATAACTAATGAATTATTTGTTTACATTAACCAGCACAAGTTGTTTCTGGGTGGGAGAAAATGCAGTTGAAATGAATATAGGTCGAGCCAAAACTTTCCTGGAATTCTTTCATCGCATTTAATTGGATCACTTGGGCGACAATTTAAATACCTACACATTGAGATTGTGGTACTATTTAAAACTCTTAAAGCATTTTGAGTTTTGGATAGGTATTGTATTACGATCTTTAAAGAAAATCACTGTCTAAAAATATAACAAAATCAAAACCTATATCAAAATCAAATCATTGATTATTACCAGTTTTTTATTAGAAACAACTCTTTTTGTTGGCTATATAACCTATTAATTTATTTGGTTTAATATAAAATGCGCAATTTATCTCTCACCAAATTCTAATACTTAACCAGAAATCTCCAGAGACATATTTGGTTCATGTTGGCGGTAACGTGGCGGTAACATAAATTATGATAGAAAAGCTATAATGGCGGAATTCACAATGTTATATGTAAATTATTTTTGTATCCTCCTCTTCCAAATAATAATTTTATTGTCAGTTTTGTATTTAACGAGGTAAATTAAAGTCACTTACTACACAGTGTCTCTTCAAAGAGTAGCCTTTAATGACACCAGAGAATCAGAAAAAATGTCAAAATCCTATTGTATTGAATTAATGAATTGAATTAACAGACAAAAATACGTAAGACCACTAAATTTATTTGTATTTTATGAATAAGTACTTCATAGAACCACCGCCGTCGTGTATTTCTTTGATTCATCTCGTTCAAGCATTGCTTTGTATCGGGCAGTATTTTGAACAATATCTTGACACATAGTTGTCAATCAGCTCTATAATATACCTACATAATATAACTATAGCTCTATAGTATAGCTACATATTTTTGGTACCTATTGAGAGTGCATCGAAGATTTCCAAATAACTTATTCAAAAAGAAGAACATAGGCGTTCTTTAGTTAAACAAAGATAAGAGTAAAATTATTCCAAGTTATTTTTTTTCTAATTTTATTCACTGTTACAAGAACTACTTAAACCTTCCCATTGTTATTGTTACCAAAAACATTCAGTGTTGAATGCTTGTTTTGAAGTCCACTAAAAGCTCTTTCATGTTTTTACACCTGCCTGGACATACAACACTGCAGTTGACTACACAAAAACATACATTTACTCTGACTATTCCCATTATGTTCCACATAATGGAAACTCATAATTTTAAAAATTTAGTACCTAAAACAACGTTTTGTATAAAAATACGTTTTAACTTCCTTAAACGTTACGTTTAGCTTTCTGTGTTGCATTCGATTCCTCGCAATAAATAATCTCATGTCTTATAATTTCTAACCACGTCGCCCAGACAAGAAACGTTGATAAAGAAAAATACAGAGTAATAATTTAAAAAAAATCTAAGTAAGGTATCTAAACTCAACTTACCACAGACATGAATGACAAATGACGTGAAATGAATGACTGAACTTGTAAAGTAGGCCATAAGGTAATAATTCCGTAGGCCGTGCCATTTGATGCGGAACATCAAATCGGAATGTTTTGATGGTTATGATAAATGGTATCATTTACAACTCACATTATAACATTATCATTAACTAGCGACCTGCTCCTGAACTCACACGGGTGGTTGTAATTTTTTCCTTAAAATTATATGTAAGTTTGTAGTATCTTCGTCTATCGCTCTTCCCACTAGTGAAAAAGTAATAAAATCCGTTGAATGTTCAAAAATAAGTTAGCGAACTTTATAATATGAATTAAATAGACATCACAATTTTTTATACACCATGAAAAATCACAAAATATTAAATCTACAATAATGTAAAAAATAAAATTATTATATTTATAATCATCAATACTAATAATAAATCTGTAAGGGTTGGTCATGGAGTAAGTTACTTTGTTTTCAGAGATATCGTGTTTATAGGCTCTATACATTATACTGAAACTAAATTGACGAATTTTAGAATTTTTTCTGTATGTATGTATGTTCCTTCATAATTCTTGAACGAATTAACTGATTTTCATGAAACTTGGTAGATAAACTTTTAGACGTACAGGACACAGGATAGGCTACTTTTTCTTTTTCAACGCGGACGAAGTCGCAGGCACCAGCTAGTACTAAATAAAAATAAGTAAATAACTAGATACCGAATAAATATTTTCTTGCACTTGGTTCTTACTCCAAAATGTTCATTTATTATAAGTACCTACGTTTTTTTCTAATGCTTCGTCTATATTATTGATAATTTAAAATATTATTCGAACAATCACACGTGCCTTGGTCAGAAAGTGAGTCACTGAGTGAAGATGAACCGAACATAAATCACAACAGTCGCACTTCAAAAATAGAACAACGGAACTGATGATGATGAGAGTTTAAAATAAACAATTCGTTAGTTATTTTAAACAAACGAGCACTTTAAATGTTGGAAAAATTTATAGTTTGCACTCATTTCTTTATTGCACGCTCTATAAAATATTTCTAAGCATTTTTTTCTTGTGTGCTTCGCATTCTTTTTGAAAATACTTTTATGATGACTGTGACGTCACTTAGTGATAACCCTTTTACTTAAATCAATATAATTTTATTAATGTCCAAATTTAATGCTTCATGAGACTTTTCATTGTTTGAGTATCTTACAGATAAAGTCGCTATCTAAAACATATAAATATTCGGTCTGTTTCTTTTGGTTTCTCTACTAACTTCGTCATTTCACTAATGAAAAGAGCGATAATTATATAATTTTATATTATAAATTCTATACATATTTCAGTTAAGATAAGGAACTTACAGAAGAAAATACCTAAAAAGTAAGCTACACACAAGTCTTTACATAAATACTGTAATAGGTTGCATATACATATATCTGTCATATTGTAAAGCAACGTCACCATTAGTATAAATTGAAGAAATATTTAACTTTTTCTAATCGAGTACTTCGTATATCCTCAACTTATTGGGCTCAGGAATAACCTCAACCTCAGGTTATTCTTTAACCTATCTTGTAAGTTAGCACACCTGCATGTCCCATAGTGTTGATTGAGTTTGTAGACTCCGGTCATCATTTCAGCCGCATACTTCCATGGTTCCAGGTTAACTACGTGATGAATATCATTAAGGGCCTCTTTCACCAACTACAAGTAGTGTTGATTAGTTACTTTTAAAAATAATTTTATGTTTTATTAAATTATAAAATACTTCTGTTACAGCATACTTCGATAGGCGAATTTGTTTTATTATTTTCATTTTAATGCTTGGGAATTTTACCTTACAAACAAAGGTATATAAGCACCATCATCCCTGGTGACTTTAAATGACGGTTAGCCTACTTGACAGATGGTGAAAGAGGCCCTAATAATAATCGGTTATTATTTTCTTGCAAAGTATATAAGTAAAGCCATTCAACGCGTGTCTTACTCGCATTGCTCACTGCACATACTCGTACCTCACTGCAATGAATTTGCTCTATAAATTATGTTATTACACAAACATTGGGGATATAATTTTATTACCTCATAAAATCGAAAGATGGATCATATAATACCGGTAGACCACAACATACCACAAAACGTTCTAGGAAACAACTAAAGCACTCAACGATATCAGATACGCATTTTACAGAACAGCTTCTGTTTTAAATTATTAGTCATTTCAAACTCTAGCAGTGCATGGTAAAATTAGTCATAGATACGGTTTAGGGTATAGTTTTCAACCTACTAATTACTGCTTTAGTTTGTAGCTTGTTCTTAAGGCTTGAAGGGTGAATTACAAATTCGCTTTTAAACATTGTAATATTCTAATGACCATTTCATTAGAATATTCACTTTTTTCAGAGCGTCGACTTTTTTCTGTTGTTTATAAACACCAATTAAGAATGCCCTATACATATAAAAAATTGCAGCTTACAAAAACAACTAAGCGGACAAATAGACAACTTCGTTTTAAACTATATTTTCTATTGCTTTTACTTTCAGTTAGTTTAAACTAAAAACGTAAAATTGTATAAAACTTAAATACATTTGTGCTCATTTTATTATTTCCATTTCCATGCCACATTATTTCTAACTCTAAACACTTGTGCCAAATATGTCACGAGACATATGCGTGAGTGAACCATATTTTGGGATAAAAAACAAACAGGTATGTAAGAAAAACAGTTTAATGGTCACACACATCAATTACTCTGAAGTTGGCACGCCACATGCCACGATCTATTAAAGCCAGTATCATTTTACACGTTCACCAACGAGACTAGAGATATATTTCTAACAAACATTTCCTCGATCCTCAACACTAACAATATACTTACATACAAGCTGCCCTACATAGAACCATAAATAATATCAAAATGAGCTGCAAAACGTGAAATGAGTGTGGAAGCCCGAAATCGTCTTTGATGTTAAGCAAGTGGTATTCAAAGAGGAATTTTACTAAAGGCCGCCGCACAGCAAGCGTTAAGCTCAACACAGGCGGAGCTATGTATAATATATATTATTATAGCAATTACGATATATTTTCTTATATTTATTATAAACGAGCAAGATGTTTGCAGCCAAGTTGTGCTTCGACATATGTGAAGAGGTTTTTTTAACTTATACATGTACTGTATATACATACATACATGCTTTAGAAAGCAACATATTAGTGTGAAATTGAGAATGTTACGTTATGTTTTAGCTACAAAATATTTTATTTGTATTATTCAAAATATTTTATTTTTATGTAGGTTGTTAGATAGGCTGACGCTCCCCTCGATAGTAGACAGTATCCTTTGCCATTAACATAAGTTACACTACGAGTACAGTTGCCGCAGCGCCACACCACAAGTGCGCTGCCAACCTTAGTAGGATTAGGGATTAAGGACTCTGGCATCCCTTACTCACTCACCGAAACACAACAGCACACATGCTCCCATTTTACGGTGGTCTTCCGTAAGAAGATGATAACTGCCTTCAGACGGGTTGCCACGCCCCTAATTACCACTCAGACGAGAGCGTACTTTGAAAATTCATTTCCAAACTTGGTCCTCTCGGGATTCGAAACCGTGATTCATAAGTGTAATATATGTACGTAGGTAGTTAAGAATTATTAATTAGGACGTAAGGTATTTTCTAACTTTGTGCCCCATTCTCGAATAAAACGTATCACAAGCTAGATGATTTTTAACTGTTCTATTTAACCCAGTCAAAGACTTTTCAGTGGCGACGAGAAAAATTAAGTGCTCATGCGTGAATTTTATATATGAGATTATTACTGTGTAAAAATTCAATTTAAACGAAAATGTCGGTCGGCAAAATTGGGCCTTTTAATGTAGGCCAAGACAATTGGGAGACGTATGTGGATCGTTTGGAGCAATATTTTATCGCAAATGCCGTGATTGCAGAATTGAAAGTGGCCACTTTAATAACGGTTATCGGCAATGAAGCTTATGAACTCATGGTGAGTTTATGTACGCCAGTGAAACCAGCAAAAAAGACATATGAGGACTTAGTAACTGTTATGTCCGGACATTTAAACCCGAAACCTAGCATTCTAGCGGAGCGATTTAAATTTAGACAGCGCACGCAAAGAAGGGGTGAGACTATAGCGGATTACGTGACTGTTCTAAAAAAACTCAGTAAAAATTGTGGGTTCACGGCAGCTAGCTTGAAAGAAAATTTGCGTGATCAATTTGTATGCGGCTTGGCGAGTGAAGAGATTAGACAGAGATTATTCACAGAAGACGATACGATCACATTCGATACCGCTTATAAACTAGCAGTGGCCATTGAGGCAGCAGAAATGAACGCGGCGATGGTAGATGACTGTGCCAGAAGTAAAGTAGGTGACAGTGTACCACAACCCAACTCGATGACAGTTCATAAGATGTTGGAACGGCCCGCGACGGCGAGGTATCGGGAAGGAAGCACGGGCGGTCGAGCGAGCAGTGGTACTACTCGCGCGCAGCGGAACCCGTTAGGCGCTGGCCCAAGCGGCATAAGCGGAGCGGGTAACTCGAGACGTCGTGATACGGAGGGCGGTTATTCCAGAGAAACTGATTACCATATGCTGTGTAACGTTTGTGGGCGTGGCCACAAAGGGGAACAATGCAAATTTAGGAAGTATTTATGTCGCGTTTGCAACCAAGAGGGACATTTGAAAAAGATGTGTCCTAGGATAAGAAGACAAGCAAAAATGTACAGTTTGGAAGAAGATAGCAACAAGAACGAAGTCGGCGACGGTAACGGTAGCGATGAGGTATATAATTATTCACTTACTTCTAAAAAATTTAAACATCTTGGACCATACACTGTAAATGTTATTGTTGAGGGAAAATCTATATTAATGGAGATAGATACTGGTAGTGCTATATCGTGTATTAGTCAGGAATGTTATAGATCTATGTTTGCAAATTGTAAATTACAAAGTAGTGACTTAATTTTAACATATTATACAGGGGAAAAAGTTAAGCCTATTGGTAAATTCACACCGAAAATTTGTTACGGTTCTGAATGTAAGAAATTAGACTTATATGTTATCGCTTCCGGAAAGACAAGTCTTCTGGGAAGGTTGTGGATAAATGAACTAGGAATAAAATTACCACAAGTGCAGTGTAATAGTGTATCTTGTAATTTGTTTAATGAAAAGGAATTCAGTTCCAGATACTCTGATGTGTTCTCGGAGGGTCTGGGCCGCTTTACCGGCGGTACGGTGGGGTTCCGACTGCGCGAGGGCGCGCGACCCGTGTTCAAGCGTGCGCGGCCGCTCGCCTATGCGTTGCGCGAGCCAGTGGAGCGCGCACTCGCGCAGATGGAAAAGGACGGAATCATCACGCCGGTCACTGCGTCGGATTGGGCTACTCCTATTGTACCGGTAATGAAAAAAGATGGGCAAATTAGGGTATGTGCCGATTTTAAATTAACATTAAATAAATGCTTGGAGGTTGACCACTATCCTTTACCTAAAATAGAAGATTTGTTTACGAAGCTGTACGGCGGTGAAAAATTTACAAAGCTGGATCTGTCACAAGCGTATGCACAATTCGAATTAGACGAATCGAAAAAATACACGGTAATTAACACCCACAAAGGTCTATTTAGGTACAATAGACTTATATATGGTCTATCGTCTAGTCCGGCAATTTTTCAGAAGAAATTAGAAGAGTTATTCGCAGATATGCCACGGGTAGGGGTATTTTTAGACGATGTAATAATTACGGGTATAAATAATTATGAACACATAGTCACATTAAATGAAGTTTTTAAAAGATTACAAAAGTTCGGTCTTAAAATAAAAAAGGAGAAATGTACATTTTTTGCAGATTCTGTGACGTATTTGGGGTTCGTAGTTAGTAAACAAGGGGTACACACTTGTCCAGATAAGTTAGAAGCTATAAAGAGGGTACCGGTACCGACTAATATATCCGAGTTGCGTGCGTTTCTGGGTCTAGTCATGTACTATGCAAAATTTGTACCAAATATAAGCACAATACTTGCTCCTCTATATAATCTATTGCGTAAAAATGTAAAATATAGATGGAGTGAGAGTTGCGGGCAGGCTTTTGACAGAGTAAAATACTTGTTAGCTTCTAGTGAAGTGTTAGCGCATTACTCGCCCGAGCTGCCGTTAGTGCTGACGACGGACGCGAGCAGTGTAGGTGTCGGCGCTGTCATATCACACGTGATGCCTGGCGGAGAGGAGAGGCCTATCGCATACGCTTCGAGATCTTTGAACTCAGCCGAAAAACTGTATTCGCAAATCGAGAGGGAAGCCTTGGGTATCATCTTTGGGGTCAGGAAATTCCACCAGTATTTATATGGGAGAAAGTTTGTACTACGAACGGATCATAAACCTCTTGTAACTATTTTTGGGGATAAAGTAGGCATACCAGTGATGGCAGCGAGTAGGTTACAACGATGGGCTATTATTTTAGCGGGCTATGATTACTCCATTGAGTACGTACGAGGTGATCGAAACGCGGCCGACGCACTGTCGCGCTTACCGGTGTGGCAACAAACTAATAGCATGGAGGTACGAGAGGAAAGAACCTACTTAAATTTTATACAGGATTTTTTGCCTATAACACGGGATGTAATATGTAAAAGTATTTCGCAGGATGAAGTGTTAAAAAAGGTATTTTTACTTATTCGTTCCGGGTGGTCAGACGATTGCAGTGACGATAGCCTCCGGCCATATTTCACCAGACGCAACGAGCTTTACATAGACAAGGGTTGCATAGTATGGGGGTACCGGATGGTGATACCAGAAGCGTTACGGAAGAATCTGCTGAGGGAACTGCATGTGGGACACCCGGGTGTAGTGAAGATGAAAAGCATCGCGCGCAGTTATGTCTGGTGGCCGGGAATCGATCGCGATATAGAGGAAAAATGCAGCGAGTGTACTACGTGCGCGTTGGAGGGCCCCGCACCGCCACGCGCAGTACCCCAACCGTGGCCTTATAGCACCGAACCATGGTCGCGACTACATATAGATTTCTTGGGTCCTTTCTATGGCAGAACTTTCCTTATCATCATCGATTCTTCGAGTAAATGGTTAGAGGTTTTTCCTATGCAAAGAACCACTGGCAGTGCAGTGGTCAGAGTACTGCGTGAGACCTTTGCTCGTTTTGGGTTGCCGAAAGAAATTGTGTCAGATAATGGGCCACCATTTACTGGTAGGGAATATCTGGACTTCTTGGGCAATAACGGAATAAAGTTTACTTTTGCGGCACCTTATCATCCGGCATCAAACGGTGCAGCAGAAAATGCTGTAAAACTCTGTAAACGCGCAATAAGCAAGTCTAGGCGGGACGGATGTGACGTGGAGGTGGCTTTGCAATCGTATTTGATGATGTATAGAAATGTGGAACACAGCACTACGGGTCGGTCACCGGCTGAGCTACTTCAGCATAGGCGATTGAGATCGAGGTTAGACTTGTTAAGAGAGGACAGCTCCTTAGAAGATAAGGTTAATGAAATGCAGTTAAAACAAGTAGCTAACTCGGGGGGTGCTGATAGAGAATTTAAGGTCGGAGAGCCAGTGTGGGCGCGAGATTATACAGGGGGCAAGTGGATAGGTGGTCGAGTAGAGGAAAGAGTAGGCTCACGGAACTATATAGTTGGTAGGGATAGTGGTCCACCTATTAGAAGGCATATCGATCAGATTAAAAGCAGGCGTAGTAGTTACGGTGTGTCACTGCCCAGTTCGAGTGACCCAGTGATCGGTGATGGGGGCTCCGTTTCGGTTTATAGGGATGTGACGGGTTCCGAGCAGGGAATGGAGTTGCAAGAGTGCGTTGAATCAGAAGCAGAGATTGCAGAATCAGCAGTGGCTCAAGATAAAAGCACAATAATTAGTACTGACTCCGAGGTAGGAGATACCTTGGCCACTCCTGAAACGCAGCAGCTGCCTTCCCTCTCCCGACCCCGACGCATCAAGAAACCGATAGAACGTTACGGTTTTAAAAGTTAATTAGATTAAGTCTTGATTGTATAAATGAAATTATATTAAATTAATTAATTGAATTAATTAAAATTAATTAAATTATTACATTATTAATTAAATTGATTATTAAATTAATTGATTGTAATTATTATGTAATGCATTAAGAATTGAAAATATGTAAAAAAAAAAATAGTAATTAATATAAATAGTGATGTGATGTATTAAGTTTTCATATTAAATATTAAAATTAAGTGTTAATTAAGGGTGAGGGTGTAATATATGTACGTAGGTAGTTAAGAATTATTAATTAGGACGTAAGGTATTTTCTAACTTTGTGCCCCATTCTCGAATAAAACGTATCACAAGCTAGATGATTTTTAACTGTTCTATTTAACCCAGTCAAAGACTTTTCAATAAGTAAGAGCTCCAAAGCAAGAAAGTTGATCATGTAAATAATAATTATATTATCTAATTAATTAATCTACAATTAATTAATAATTTATAATTATAATCTACATTATAATAATTATATTACAAATTTCACTAATCGTTAAATACCTTTCTTGACGATATCAGTAATTCTAGGTCTCTCTTCAGATAATGCACCATCTGAAAAGAGACCTAATATCTAATATTAGACTTAGCGCCTCTTTCACAAACGTCCAGTAGGCCAAACTGTCATTTAAAGTCACCGGTAACCGGGGATATCACCTTTGTTTGTACGGTAAACGTCCCAAAAATGAAAAGAAAATAATAAAAAAATTCGGCTATCGAACGATGCAGTAAACCGAGTGCATAATTCAATATAACAGAAAATGATTTCTAAAAGTAACTAATCAACACTTTACATGTAGTTTGTGAAAGAGGCCCTTAAAGATTTAATTGCTACGAAAAACTGCCAACCGTTTTTAAATAAACAGTCACATTTGTTCTTGTCTTGATTTGCTCCAAACATTTTGAAAATAACTACACTAAACTGAAGATTCATATATGACTATTTGCACTATCGGTGGTTTCTTTTGATTCGTTGTAGGAGACGTAATATCGCGTATTACAGCCTCCACCGCTGCTTCCCATTCCAGCTGTCGTTTGTCTGTAAGGCTGTCTCTACCACCGCTTAGACGAGGCATTGTTACCTGGAACAAAACATCTACATATGAACATACATTGATAAGTGACCTTATGCATGGGCCACGAAACCAACGCTCAAAGCGTTGGATTCGTGGCTCAGGGGTTAATCTACGGAATACATAACTAATCAGAAACTACTGTAGTAGTATTGGGCGAGAAGTCACTCTGTGGGACACTGCGCGTCGTATCCTATACTATTATTATATCCTATACATATTATACTAAGATGTATTCTTTTTTCATTGATCAAAAAGGTAAACAAACAATTCACGATATAGAACTAAACAAACAATACGAACAAATTCTAAATGAGTTAATCACTGAGTCAACTCTCTTTGATAATGCCTAATGTACAAATCCCATCTTTAAAACAGTCCAGTGACCATGGCGACGCTATACTCGTATTTGTTTACGTTTTTAATCAATAGAAAAAGAATAGATCATACATATGTAAGGATTGTTCTTATCGTCTAAAATGCTAGTTAGACTGTACCTTTTATAAAATAGGGTCAAACGGGACATACAAAATACTAGCGGGTCCAACGGGCACTTTTTCGTAGGTAGGTTTAAAACAAAACTTATGGGTCCAAAATGTCCGACACCTATTATAAAATACAAAAGTTTGTGTGAGGATGGAGGCGTAAAAACTATTATTTATTTAAAAAAAAAATCACGTGTGAATAAACTTTTGGAATGCCAGCAACTCGTTATGTATTTTTAATCCGGTCAAAAATCGTTTGTACTTACATTGTTTTATTTTTAAACCACTGAAAAAGTGGACTGACCGACCACAGATTACACAGCAAGTCTAGAAAGTCTAGAAAGAGGGTTTTTATATTGAATGTCCTAAACATAATTTAGAAATATAATACAATCTGTAATTAAAAAATATAAATTAACCCTTGACATTCTATTGAGACCATTATAATTAGCACACACACGTTTATCTACTGTAAGTTGCTGAGGAGTTGCTGAGGAGCTGAGGAGTCCCGCATACTAAGGTACTTTATGCCGCAGCATCAGGTCAAGGTTAACATGTCACGGCAACACTACCGAGGTAACAGTACACCAAATTGAAAATCAATCAAACTTGTGATAGTTTGTGAGCTGATGAGCTTCAAAGGCACAGATCTTCATAAATTATGGTTAAGAACAATCACGATCATGTCAGCTTTAAACATTAAAAAAAAAACGCGTTAAAATAGGTCCCTCTGTTATCTAAAACTTTGGTGTTACTGCTTTCGCTAATGTTACATCCATGTTACATTACCCCTTGATAATGTAAAATGGATGTAACGTTAGTTCCCAAACGGATGGACCCTTGTTATGCCCTTGCTAATACCACAGACAGATAACACCCATACACAGGTTAAACTTATAACACCCTTATTTTGCGTCGGGCATAGGTTATAAAGAGACTTGAATAACGACATACTGAAAAAGTAATCGTATAGTCCTGTATAAATTAAAAATAACTATGACTAACGGATTCTCTGATTTTCTGCGTAAAGGAAGCAATTCCGTCTTAAAAATGCGATGCGAAAAGCTTCAAACAACCAACTTTCAAACTGTTCAACCCGTCACGAACATCTTGATTTTGGAAGTTGTTTTACAGCTCTTTACAACACGCTAATGTAAGGCACGACCGTCACGCGACACTCACTTAAATGAACTACCTTGCTTTGACTTGCTGAATTTAGATCTCAAACTTACGTATTAAAAAGTCAGAGAGATCATTTATTTCGAACCTTTTACTAAAGCTTTTTTTTTTCAGAAAATTTTTTTCACAATTTATACCGCTTGTCTCATTTTTATGTCGGTATTTTTAACACAATCTTACTAATATTGTAAATGTGAATGTGATTTTGTTTGTTTGTTTGTTTGTTACGCTTTCACGCAAAAAGTACTGCACCGATCACCATATGGTACTTTCCATCGTTCAACGCAGACGAAGTCGCGGGCACCAGCTAGTTGAATCTAGAATATTATTTATAGATGGCGCTAACGTAGCAGGAAGGAGGTAGCATAAGTTGATACGTAGTTTGAGGATGCCCTTGGCTACCGTCGCCTAAGAATATAAGGAAATGCAAATACGCTCTTTTAAAGGTGAACTTTTTTTCCATAACTTTAAACAATCAGATTCTAAATTAATAGAATTATTATTAAAAAAGAAATAATAATTTATGGATTTAAAGTTTAAACAAAAAAGCTATAGTTTAAGAAGGGACATATTATTATAATTGTTTTTACAAGATTTTTACAAGATCAAGCAATTTGGTTTGGTTATTTTAACAGTCAACAGCACAATATTACCTAATAATCCTCAATCGCTATTTGTTCAAGTACGCGTCATTTATTTACAACTCTTGGTTAGGGAGCCCACGATGCTAAATGTGTAGTCACTCGAGCGTCGTGGGGACCTATTGGACTTTGAAGATTGGATGATAAGAAGAAAAAAAGGTTATATGAAGTTTTTCATTTCAGCGGTGGGGTGAGCGTCTACAGGCGTTCAAAATTTTGTAGACGCTGTATTTTAAAAATCCTCTATATAATCGTCAGATTAAGAATCAGCACGATCAGGACTTTAGGCTGAACCGTCTGTATGAAAATCTGACGCGCTCGAGTATTACAAAATGAGCTTGCGTTACATCCGAATCGTCTAAATTTTAAATGGGAGCTTAGTTTAGGTTCACTTAACATCCCCTCTGAAAATCTGACGCGCTCGAGTTGTATTTAAAATTTTACCCCCACCCCCGCCAACCCCACCAACCAAATCGTCAGATTATTAAAATGCACACTTTTCAGCATGTAATTAATCTACCATAGCTTAATCTGACGCGATCGAGTGACTCCAGAAATCCCCTCTTGGGCTCCCCAACCATCTAGCTCGCGTGTGACCAACAACCTGCTCGAAGACCTTAAGAGAGATACGGCTGTAGATGGATAAGGAACGTGGAAGACTAATTTTTAAAAAGCTCTATTAAAAATAAAGTATAATTCCTACCCTCTGTGGCAGAGATATACCTATAGAAAATTTATTAATAGATTCCTGCAATCCCAAACGTAAATTTACAAGAAAAGTAATACATGTTTGATAGGATGAAATTTTTAGAGTGCGCTTTAAATGAGATTTCCATGCACTTGCCGACTCTAAAAACAGATTCTGCGGACGACAGAGGCCCATTTACCCCGTTAATTGCGCAAAAGTGAGACGACGGCAACATTTTATTAAAGTGTTAATTATAACTTACCGCTTTAACGTTTTCTCCAACTATTTTCGTATATAACATCTCATGTTTTTACCTAGTTCTAAAAATTGGGCGCCTAAGGGCCTCTTTCACAAACCACAAGTAAAGTGTTGATTAGTTACTTTTAGAAATCATTTTCTGTTATATTGAATTATGCACTCGGTTTACTGCATCATTCGATAGCCGATTTATTTTAATTATTTTCTATTTAATGTTTGGGACGTTTACCGTACAAAGATATATCAGCTCCATTATCCCCGGTTACCGGTGACTTTAAATGACAGTTTGGCCTTCTTGACGTTTGTGAAAGAGGCGCTTAATGTAATAATCAAGTTATTTCTCTAAAATGTCTAAGGTATATTTCATTTAATATAAAAGTGCAATTTCATTAATCAAACAAAATAATATAAAGTACTCTAGCGACCCGCTTTTGGCATGGCACAGATGCAAATGTTTTCTGCAAGTTATATACACAACACAAGCCTCGTTTATCATATTTGTTAAATCGTATCAAAATATGTTATGTGATTTAAAAAAAGTGTTGTTAACTCCGCTTCTGACTAATTCTCTGCTAGAGAATTAGTCAGAAGCGGAGTTAACAAAAATGATCAGCTTCAATGTAAAAAATGCGTAAAATTTTAATTATTTCCAAAAAAAACTTGTAACAATACACTTTGCAAATCCGAAAGACTATTAAACTTTAGGGCAACGTACATGATGGCACATTAAGACATTGTGTACCAATGCATTCATTGTTAAAAGAAACATTAATAAATTAACGAGCAATAAGAAAACCATTAATTGTAACCGAGTGCATTAAAATACTTTGTAACTCTACACATTGTTTCAAATTTTTCTTCCGATACACTGAATTAGAATCGAAATTAAAAGTATGAATGTAAATAAAATTAAAACTTGAATCAACGCGACACTAAAACGTGTTGGTAAAAGATGAATACCCCACAATTCTTTTACCCTAACTTTTACCCTGGCAATGCTCAAGATTACTCAACGTGGCATGAAAAGAGATTCCCTGCAATAGAGAATTCATAAAGAAGAGAAGTGAAATCACCAAAGAGCTCATAGAATTGGAATACAAGTGACTATGGACTATGAGTGACTATGGCTTAGTTAGATGTATAACAAATAACAATATCAATACTACTATTAATAAATCTGTACGGGTTAGTCATGGAGTAAGTTACTTTGTTTTCAGAGATATCGTGTTTATAGGCTCTATACATGATACTGAAACTAAATTGACCATTTTTAGAATTTTTTCTGTATGTATGTATGTTTCTCTATAACTCTTAAACGAATTAACTGATTTTCATGAAACTTGGTAGATATACATTTAGACGTACTGGACACAGGATAGGCTACTTTTTTCTTTTTCAACGTGGACGAAGTCACGGGCGCCAGCTAGTTGACAATAAGGATGTATTCACCTTTTTAAGTAAGTAAAAAGAATAGTATAGAACATATTGCAATTTAATCTATTCTATCTATATGACCAATTAGAACAAACGGGGGAGAATCCCGTTTGTACTACTAATATAGAAAAAAATCGTAGTACAAATGGGAATACACCAGATTTTAAGGGTTTCTTTATAAACTTATTCGTAGGCTTCATTATAGGAATTATGGATCCTACAATTTGAAACCTTAGTACAGTAAATATTTATTTCATACGATTAGCTAATAAAGAAAATTCCATCTAAATGCATCACGGTTGTATTATGTACTTCAGACGTACAGAATTTAAAATATTTATTTTCACGTGACTTTTTGTGTAGACTTTTGAATCACCGTTTTATTTTTGCACATAAAAATCACGATTTTCATGTGTAAAATCAGTATTAACCGTGACGCACTTCTTAAAACATATTTTACGATCTCTACTTACTTTTATTGAAAAAATATTTAAAATCTCTATATTTATATCCGTCCGTGTGTTTGTAGAGGTATTTTTGATCGACGCCATGTGTAGGTATGTATATGTCGTAATAAATTTTGCTATTACCGGATAAATACTCGATAAAATATACTTTTGAAAACCCTTTTTATTTTCTTTTATTATGATTTTATTGTTTATTAGAGGGAACGTGAAACCTACGAGTATATATGCGTTTTATTATGGTAACCCAATCCATCCAATAGATTTCGTTATAATGTTATTATGTGTTTATATACAATATTATATCAGGTAAAATACATCAGTACTTGTAAAATTGAGGCCCCTGAGACCAATAGCTTAATATTATTACAGAAACTGTACACATCTAACCGTAGCAAAAAAAAAGCATGACCGGAACGTTTGGAAATTTTTATAGGGTACTAAAACTAAAAGGGTAGTTATTGCGTCATTGAAACATTCGTTGACCTCGATCTAATGATATGTAAGCATCATAAAAAATATAGTATAGCAATGTCCTATACATATAGCCGCATTTAGCGAGTGTATATTTTGCTTTTTTAAAATGTTCAATGGCAAGAAAAATGTAAAAGTATCGTCATAGTATAGAAGCTGAAAGTTTCTCTGCGCATATACCCCAAAAAAGTTGGGAATGATCGACGACTATGAAGTTTGAATCTTATTGTCTTTGGCAGGTACCATGTAGCAAAGATACATAAAATTGATTCCCAATTTCGTCAAAGTATAATATTATGTATTTGCACTAGAGACACTCACTCATATGACCTTGGTCATCGATTTTTAAGACCTTTGGCGTGTTGTTGGACCAGAACCTGAATTTTCAGCGAAGCCTCTATAACGGAAATGTGATTTCTAGATTTATAATTTATCTGTTGTCAGAGATTATCTATAATTACAACATTTTTAGATATTGACACGGGCTTTATTTGAGCCCTTTATTGTAAATAGAAATTTTAAAAAATCTAGGAATTGTATAAGTTTGCAGTGCGTGCGGTGTAGTAAACCTAATATTTATTTCTGAAACCTATTCAAAATATTTGTACTTTTTTGTTCTAATTGTATACACAAAATTAAAACCCTTCCGCAAATGAGGATTTTTAATGTAAGCACATCACAATACAAATGCTTCCTTTAGCATGACAATGATTTTGAGTCCAGGGAAAGTAATGATTTGGTGTAATCTATCTGTCTATCTGTATACCTAAATAAAAGTGAATCGCTAAATGTGCTGCTAAGCGCAAACTCGAAAACGGCTGAACGAAGTCACATATTTTTTTTTAAATATTCGTGAAAGTTCGAGGAAAGTTTTTGTGAAAGAAAAATAAAAACATAGCCTGGTAAATTGCACCCATGTGCCGGACGAAGCCGGACTGCTAGCTTTTCTTTTTTTTTTTTCTTTTTTTTTTTTCGAAAGGTTACACCAACAGCACAAACAAAAAACCTAATAGGTATAGGTAATACAAGGCAAAGGTATACACAGATAAATTACAAAATAGAAATTGTAACGAATGACAACATATTATTATGCATATAACAATTAATATAACATAAACTTAACTTAAATAAAATAAAATAAAAAGAGAACAAAATAAAAACACTCAGTTAAATAGTATAGCTGTCAATTTACGCTTAATTTCCGTCGACATTACTAATAAAAAATGACAATAACAAATTTTGTAGTATGAAAATTAAGTAGATAAATATTATAGAATTATTTCATTGAATATATCGATGTAACGGAGGCAAACTTGTGTACATGATCGTACAAAATCCTCAGAAATTCACCATATTATTTTAGTGAGCACGTCGAAGCATTAAGATCAAACTATCAAAATATCTGGTCAGTAATATTAATATTTACGCTACCATAATATTATGATATTGTGATTATTATTGCAAAACTTTATTATTATAAAGCATAAGATGAGTATTAATAAAAGAACACTATAATAATTATATTTGTACTTATATCAAATGCATTTTCTTTATTATTAATAGTAATAGCCCGGGAGGTAGCGTTGCAAATGAACAAATCATAGTAAGCCGGTTGATTTTGATATCGGTAGTTGATCTCGAACCGACAGTCAGTGAACTGATCGTCAGCTACTCAAGTAGCGGTGGGTGTGGGTGTGAGAGGCGGCGAAAGTGGTAAAAATAATAATAAAATAAAGTGATAGTAAGCCGACTGAAACCTATTTTCATGAATAGTTGACATCTTAGTGAGATGAAAAAAAATCGTCAGCTGCATCGCGGAGGGGGGATTGTGCGTCAGCTGTTCGCATGAACCTGTAAAAAAAAAAGAATAAAAAAAGTAATAGTACGCCGGATGAAATTTAACTAGGTTATTGTTTACATAATTAAAAGTACGAAAACAACAATCAGCTGCGTGTCTAGTGGTGGAAAGGCCGTCAGCTGACGCAGTAAAGTTTATAAAGTTTTATAGAGATAAAAACTTTACTGCGTCAGCTGACGGCCTTTCCACCACTAGACACGCAGCTGATTGTTGTTTTCGTACTTTTAATTATGTAAACAATAACCTAGTTAAATTTCATCCGGCGTACTATTACTTTTTTTTAATTTTTTTTTTACAAGTTCATGCTAGCAGCTGACGCAAAACCCCCCCTCCGCGATGCAGCTGACGATTTTTTTTCATGTCACTAAGACGTCAACTATTTATGAAAAAAGTTTCAGTAGGCGTACTATTACTTTATTTTTTATTTTTTTTAACCACTTTCGCAGCCTCTCACACCCACACCCACCGCGGGTGCGTCAGCTGACGCTTGGTTCACTTATTAGGCATACCAGATCTATCGAACAATATAACAATTAAGCGGCGTAAAATGACTACCTGAAATGCAACGCAACCTCCCGGGCTATAACAGAAAGTTGTAACAGTTCCGTAGGATTCCTATTGAGACAAGATTCAATTAATTATTATTTTATTTTTAATTATAAAGTTTTTTTTAATCTTAATTAAACCTCCTTTAATTACCTATACAGGATTTTATTATATTATAATTTATACACAGCAGTTATAGTAAAAAGTATGTTGTACCTGAAAAGGATGTGTAGTTTATTACAAAAAAGTTTATTAAACTAATTTATTACAATTTCATCTTTTAAAAAATTTTCCTCGTTTTTTTCGTAGGAGTTATTAAGTAAGGAATGATAATTGAATCATTTGAAACGATCGGAGTCTCTCTCAATTGCTAAGGATCCAATTAATCTAATGTAAACATGAATTTAGACAAGCAATAAATTCGGAGTTCCTATGTTACCAAAACGAATGAAAACCCCAAAGGATCCAATTGATTTGAATAATATATAAGTAAACGAAGATACAAAATTTGTGCTGGGAATGCATTTACAATATTTAGCATAAATAAATGATAAATGTTGGTTAGAATTATTTCATTTCATTTTTTGTATAAGTACACATTATTTATATAAAAACTTATATAAAAAATGAAATGAAATTCTACACCAAACCACATTATTTCAATTATTAACGTAAACATATACGAAAATATTGTTAAATTAACGTGTTGATCTATTTTCATACTACGCTTTGTATATAGGCACACTCAAAAACAATTTAACAAAGCGAACATTAATAATTCTTAGAGGATTACTCCGATGAAGGCGGACAAGACGTTTGTTTACGATCCATTGGACTCTTGTCAAAACATTCTCGACGTACTGAAGATTTTCAGTTCGTATAAAACTTCAGTTTAGAACAATTTTTGTTTACACTCATTATGATTTTACTAATAATCGAAGAAAAAACTTAATAAGGCAAGAACAATCGATTTGTTATTTGGTAAATTAACAGACATTCATAGCAAAAATATTAAAAAAATATTTTCATATTTATAAATCATTTTTTTATAAATAAATAAAAATAAGTACCGAAATAATTTTCAAAATAGTTTCGAAAAATGTTAAAGTGAAATATACATCATACTAGCAACCTGCCTCCGACTTCGCACGGTTGTAATGTTTTTTCGCAAATTGTATATATACATACCTTCCTCATTTATCACTCTTTTCATGTTTTATAATAGAAGGGTGGTTTTTATAATAGAAGAAGTTGAATTGAAATAGCCAGAGGCGGTCAGCAACTTTATTTTATAACTAGCTGGCGCCCGCGACTTCGTCCGCGTTGAAAAGGAAAAAAGTAGCCTATCCTGTGTCCTGTACGTCTAAATGTTTATCTACTAAGTTTCATGAAAATCAGTTAATTCGTTTAAGAGTTATGGAGGAACATACATATATACATACATACAGAAAAAAATTCTAAAAATCGTCAATTTAATTTCAATGTCATGTATAGGGCCTATAAACACGATATCTCTGAAAACAAAGTAAATTACTTCATGACCGACCCTAACAGATTTATTATTAGTATTGATGATACATTTAGATATAGATGTAGATGATGGCTTATAATGAAATATGATGGCAATTACTTACTTATTTTATGTACAAATGATATATAATCACATAACTTCTCGACTATGCCAATGTTTGGAACAAAAGTCACGTCAAGGATAAATTGTAAGGCTTGACCTCGTCCCAATGCGGCATGAGATAATCCTCATACTTTATCTTACTACTGAAGTCACAATGACTTCAGACGCTGCGATAGTAATATTCGAACAGGGAGATATATTTTTTTATCGTCTATGTATTCTAAAAATTCTAAATTTACCAAAATTCCAAAATTCTAAATTATAAATTTTGTAACGTTCTTTGAAATTCTTTATTGGGTCTTGCCAACAAATACTACAACATTGGACCTACTGAAATATTATGGTAGAGGCTTTACATAGGTAAAGCTTCACGTAGGTAGCTTACGGCTGAGATGTTGACTACAAAATTTTGATAGTTTAACATATTTAAAGTTTATGAAATATTCTAAATTGATGAAAGTTTTCGTGAATTTAAATTACATCTCACATCACATTAACTACAATACTATTTTTTACTTGTATATACCGGAATAACGTCAATAGAATACTCGTATTTATTTAGTTCAAGGCCGAAAATATATCTCATTTTGTCTCCTCGCATTTTCAGCATTGTTTTCGTTCATAACATTATCATGACATCGTCGTAAGGTCAGATTCGATACGAGTATTATAATAATTATTACATATATTTCCATTTCTTACCTTACTACATGTTATATTTAAAACAAAATTATTCTGTTGGATAAAGGTTCTAAATCTTTCTAATGTTGATACCTATGATTAGCACCTGAGAAAATATCTGACATCTTTGTCGCTGCGACGATGTTAGCGCCGCCACGGTTCATTTTTTAAAATATTATTAGACGATCCCTCGGTAACCTAAAAAGTTAATATAGGATCCTATATAGCTAATATATCCTATCCTAATATAGCTAATAAGCTATCAGTGTGCCAAATTTCATCTTAATCCGTCAAGCCATTTTTGCGTGAAAGAGTGACAAACATCCATCTATCTTCACAAACTTTATAATATTAATTAATAGGAATAATTGGTTATTTTTATTTTCGATTGGTTTTTTCGTGTAGATATTCTTGAAACGGACAATAAAGAAAGTAAAAATTATTATAACACAATAAATTACTAGTCATCATTAATATTGATTTGCAGTTAATATATTTATAGTTAAGAGGAAAGTATAGCTTTGCGATCCTAACGAAATAGATAGAAAACACATGCTATCGCCCCGGGGCAATTGTGCCGCAGCTCGCAACTGACAATAGGTACTTTTTTGATGAAATTTCCATTTCGGGAGAAAACAATTTCCACTAACTAAATCTTAACAAATCACTTTGATTTTCATATCAATCGTTTCAGCATAACATATTCTTGGTTTATAGGTCGCTTTTAAAAAAAAAATAGATTGTTTTTATAAAACAAACGGTTTAATTAGACAAAGTTTTAATCACAAAAATTAAGTTATTTGAGGTGCCTATAAGTTTGAATCTATTGCAAATTTTGAAAAAAGGAAACCTATAAACTTAGTCTTTCATTGTGTCAATAACATACAAAAAAAAATCATGATGATTGGAAAATATTTAGAAGTGGAAAAACATTTTCTTTTTTTGTATGGACGAGTACATACTATTCTTCCCTCTTAAGATTTAAAATTTACGTACCACTGTGAGCACCTTCCTCAAATCGTTGTGTAAAGCGGAAACGTCAACCCCTCTGCCGGCGTCGCCCAGTCTTCTCAAGGTTTCAGCCAGCGGACCGGATAGCGCTCTCAACTGTTGCCAAGACCTGGCATACTGTCGGCGCACCAACTCGATTATAGTTGACGTGAGAGCCAATCCAATCAGAATGTATAATGTACATAACAACATGTACTTTGGTCTTTCTGAAAGCAATGGTAGAGCATTGAATATATAAATATACTAGCTGTTGCACGCGACTTTGTACGCGTAACTTTATAAAATAATAGCCTATGGTACTCGCTGATAAAATATAGCTTCCTAACAGTGAAAGAATTTTTCAAATCGATCCGTAATTTCGGAGCATATTCAATTCAAACAAACAAACAATCAAATCAGTTAATTCGTTTAAGAGTTATGGAGGAACAAACATAGATACATACATATATACATACATATACATACATATACATGCATAAAATACTTTCAGATTTATTATTAGTATTGATTGATTGATGATTATTACCATAGCGCCATCTGTTGTATACTTACTCAATCCAGCAATTATTTATTATAATTATGTGTGAGTTCCATAAGAATATAACAAATGGCGGTGTAAGGCAATTTATCGCCTGGATTGAATAAAAATGCTTTTAATTAATTATTATTAGTTTTTTTATATGTATTACAGTGTTTAAAAATCAAGAAAATTATTACAAATTCGCATTTATTAAGAACGTAAAAAAAGAACAACTCTGAAATCGGAGCAAATGATGATTCCTATCACATGAAAGTAAAGAATTCAAGTATGAAATGGAAAATATAAAAATCAAACTGAGTTAAAAAACATTATATTCTTACTTGGAACTAGATCACCGAATCCAATTGTTGTCATAGTTATGAAACAGAAGTAAAATCCATCGTAGAACGTCCAATCATCCTCCCACATCTTGAAAAGACCCGCCCCAGCAGACAAGTAGACGAACAGAAATCCTACTCCCCAGAAAGCGTATAAAGACCGTTGACCCGCTGGATTTACTTCCGACACTCGAGTGCAACATTCTAAAAATTTTATTAGCTTTTCAATTCCAATAAAATATTACGCTGCAATCTTAAAAGCGCGGTCATAAAAATTAAAATACACAAATAATGTCCAATATAGAAGAACAGAAATATAGCGTGTGCTTCTTAGAATAATATAATATTTTATAGTTGGATCTGGTCTAGATCTAGCAAGTAGTAACACTCAACAGAGCACACTATGTTTCGCAATTATTTAGGAAACCCGTCTGGTATCACTAACCACCCAAATTACCTTACAGAAGGGTAACCTTACATAACTTACAGAAGGGTAACCTTACATAACTTACAAAAGGTAACCTTTACAGAAGAATGCTAGAGCCCATTTCTTTATCCCTTGTTAATCATTTATTCTTAATCCTGGTCGGAAGCGCACTTGCAGAAACTGTGACGTTTCTTGTGTTATAGGGAACCGTATAACAAAACACAACATAAGACAAGACAAAACCATCAAGGGGGTCGACAGCTTGCATGCTACCTTTAATTTTTTTTTAATTACACATCCATTTTCACAGTTTTTCTTCATTTATAGTTTTATTAGAAAAATAAATAAATTCTCAATGGATTGTCAGAGTAAAAGAGCTCCTTTTTATGATGCTTGTAATTTTACCATAAAACTAACCGTCAATCTTTCTGTATGTATACCTTATAAAAAATAATTTAAAAAATAATAATTTTGATAGTGTCTATTGGTAAAAAACACCAATAGAATTATCTTAATTTCGATATAGAAATTAATCTCATTTCTTAGTAATAACCTTGAATAGTTTCTTAATGCCTATTTTACAGTTACTTAATTACATCTTTTGTTATTTACCACATGTTTCAGGTAATGCAATAGGAAGCATTGTATAAAAAAAGGTTTTTCATATAAAATACTTACTTGGCATCGGCGGTAAATGTTTTGCAATAACTGATACAACTGTCGCGAAAACTCGGCCCAAGTCAGCTATGACAGTTAAAGTCAATGGTATTCCGATGAGGGCGTAAACAATACAAAACAACCGGCCCCAGAATGTTACCGGTACTATATTTCCATAACCTGAAAAAAAATACTCCATTAAAATAGAATATTTTACATGATTTGCCAAAATTTTAATTCTCTATATCAAAAGCGATTGAGTGCTACTCGATCATATTTCTGTGTTCTTTAATAATATGTTTGACCTGGTTTCTTTTTGGCAATTTATACATGTTAATGCTTACATGTTCGTACACACCTATAGTGGTGAGCACTGTGGATGAGAAGAACACAGCTTGTAATATGCTCCATTTTTCTTCAAGAGGTGGAAAATTTCTGTCCACTTCTAACGATAACCCGCTGGAAGACGCTTCCTCTAATACCTTAAAAAAACCTTAATTTTAAAATATGTGATTATAAATTTTAAAATAAATTTGCTCTCCATTATCTTTTCTCGCCTTGTCCGTTACTTTACATCCTTTCAGGTTGATATTTACCTTCTCATATACAGCTAAATAATCACTAAGTAACTTCTCCATCCCATCGTCTTCGGTTCCATTATTTTTTGTGGCAGAAACAATTCGTATTAAATTCCAACGCTCTGTGAGAAGTCTTTCTCTATGAAACTCCTGTTTAGCCATTTCGGCCGGGTATTCAAGAGCTCGGAACACCTGCACAAAGAATACACCGTATGTAATCACGAAGGATCAATAAATAATACTGGAAGAAAGTTGACATTTTCACTTTTTCATTACAATTGAAAATTATCTACCTTCAGGATTTATTTCAAAATTCATGATTTTACTCGTATTATCAAAAAAGTTAATGTATTATTATTTTACAACCCCCTTACAGAGCACTGTGAGTAAGGGATGTCAGAGCCCATTTCCCTATCCCTTGCAGCGGCAATCGGCAATCGGCGCACTTGCAGCACTTGTGACGTTTATTATGTTTTGCTTATGAGGTAATGGTAGTTATCATCATCAAGTGGATCATCGGTCTATCTGTCTGACGACCTTTACATAAAGAAATTAAAGTCAAGTAAAACAAACAAAAATATATTGTTTATAAATACACCTATATTACATATAAATAATCTGATTGTTAATATTACACATAAGGCTTCACATTATACATTATAATCTAATATTAGAAATCTTCAAATTCCTTTTCGTACACACAGACTTTAGATGTCAATAATTTGCAGTCATCTACTTCTGGATAATTACTGCTGTTTTCTAACTCTCTGCAAATTGGTATGTAAGCAGGTTTCAAATTTTGATTTAATAATAATTCCCAATCAATAGTGTTAAACCACGTGTGGGCCTTTATATCGTATATTCCGGCTTTTAATGAACCCAATCGCTTCGTTGGATCAACTTGTAAAAAATTCTTTATCAGTGACTTACAGTTAGGGGTCATCAGTTCTGGTGTTCGATATTGCCCTACGAGAATTTTCTCATACAATTTTATGGGATCCGAATTGCAAAATGGTGGATAACCAGCAATCATTTCATAAACTAGAACACCAAATGACCACCAGTCTATAGAATAAGAGTATCCTTTGGACATAATTATTTCTGGAGCCAAATACTCAGGAGTACCGCATATTGTCCAAGTACGATTTTTCAATATCTTACTGAATCCAAAATCAGATAACTTCAGATATCCGGATGGGTTGATTAAAATGTTTTCTGGTTTCACATCTCTGTGTATTACGCGGCAATGGTGTAAATATTCTAAAGCCAGAACCATCTGGGATGCGTAAAATTGAGACAAAGGCTCCGAGAGAAGTCCAAGTTTCTTTATCAAAGTAAACAGTTCACCTCCGGACTCATACGGTAGTATTAAGTACAAATACAAATTATCCTTGCAGCAGAAATCTAGTGAAGTCACAAATGGAAAATGAGTGCTTTGCAAAATTTTTTTCTCCGTTATTAATTGCTTTACATGCTTCTTTTTAACCGCGACAGTTTTCTCTATAGTCTTCATGGCATGATAGGAAAAAGTGTTCCTATCGCGAACAAGGTACACTTTACCATATGAACCAACTCCTAGAACTCTAATTCTATCGAAATCTTCTGGTGATTTTGCATAACTTACAGTGTTACAGAAACTATTCTGAAACTCGTGTTTCAATGAATCTAAGTAACGGTTGTGTTTAGCTTGACATTCATGTGTGTAATTTCCGTTGCTGGTTGTATCATATATCATTTTCGACTCATATTCTCTGTTTTTACACCATTCGTTTTGCACTATCTATGAAATTCAATTAGCGACATTTCCAATCAGTTTCATGCCAAATTAATGACAAAACAAACCGCAGATCACCAACATAAAAAAATCACAAAATAAACTCAAACTACCTAATATACTCTGTGTGCATTATTAATTAGTTTTTATATTATTAAGCTTAGTGTTAATTTATTATAAATTCTTTATTTACAATTTGTTTTCACGTTTATCATATTTAATAGCATCCATGTGTTTATTGTAAGTTCAATAAAGTTTCATATGGTAATGTTAAAAAAGGTTTGAAATAACTTGATAAATATGAGTTGTTTAAAGTTTAAGTTATTTCCGTGGGCCTACAATAGCTTGGTTACCTTAACATCAATCATAACCGGACGATGCTTACTAATATGAAACCATTGAGGTAACCTCACGAGAACTAAGAATAAGAACAAACTTGTGCATAGGAGATAATGCAGGAGATATAGATATAAACTACAGATTTACTAATTTAGTGTGAACTTACTAACAATGGTAATGAAACCAAGATTAGTAATATAATGTACTCAGAATATAAAATAATTTGCTAAACTATAACAAAACATATTTATTTTATTTAAATAAATGAATAAACAAAACAAGATTAAGGTTAAATGTATAAAATAATTTAAAAAATAAGATGTAATAGTTCAGTGTTGCGAAATATTTAATAAAAAAAAACTATGATTATAACAGTTATGAACATGATTTATTAATGTCAGTATAATAATAAGTATCAAAATAGATGTAACTCATACTGATTTCATAAATTGCTTTTTATGAATTTGAGCACCATCACCTCCCACATACAAATTGTCAAAACAGGTCTGAAATTAGTTTCAGTACATTAAACTACAAGTATATTATCAAATCTCTCTGGATACGCAGCCAGAGCGGGTTTTATGTAGTGTTTATATATTACATACATATAGATCTACTAAAAGCTGACCCATGTACTTAAAAATTTTGGAATTCCTTTTCGTAATAAGGTTTCAAAGTAGTTTTCAATTTAGTCTGCTCAACTTCTGGAAAATTAGTAGTATCTCCCGGAGAAGTACATACGGGTACAAATGGAGCTTTAACCCTTTGATGTAATATCGACGTAAAACAAATATCATTAAACCATGCATGACTTTTAATATCGAACACACCTCCCTTCAATGCACCGAACCGTTTCGTTGGTTCCACTTGAAGTAAACCTTTAATTAAAGCCTTGCATTCTTTGTGTATGTTATCTGGACATTTATAGCTTCCTTCCAAAACTTTTTCATATAACTTGCTAGCATCTGCTGAAAAAAATGGAGGATAACCTGTTTCCATTTCAAAGATTAAAACACCAAGAGCCCACCAATCCACAGGGAATGAATAACCTTTTGACATAATAACCTCTGGTGCTAAATATTCTGGTGTTCCACATAATGTGTATGTTTTTTTACTCAACAGTTTACAAAATCCAAAATCACACACTTTTAAGTATCCATTTGTATCGAGTAAAATGTTTTCTGGTTTTATATCCCTATGCACTATTCCACAGTGGTGCAAATATTCTAAAGCTAAAACTACCTGACTGGCATAAAATTTTGTTAACGTGTCAGAAAAGTTTCCATATCGTTGAATATATGTAAATAGTTCTCCTCCTGCGATCAATGGCAATACGAAGTATAGATACAAGTTATCTTTAAAGGCTGAATCTAGAGTAACTACGAAAGGAAACTGAATGGCTTGAAGAATTTGTTTCTCTAAAACCAAATGTTTCACATGTTTCCTTTCAACAACCACACTTTTGTCGACAGCTTTCAAAGCATGATATACAAACGTTGTCTTATTTCTTACTAGAAAGACTTCACCATATGCTCCGTGTCCAATAGTCTTAATTTTATCATATTCGTCAATTCCAGCAGCGCTTAAAGGAGGTGGGTTGGCAAATTTCTGTGTGAATTCTGTTTTTAGCATTTCTAAATATCGTAAATGTTCTTGATGGTTTTGAGCGGTAAATGCTTTAGCCATACGCCGTTTTCAATAATAGTTGCCATTTAACTTTATATGTAACAAAATCTCTTTAGCATGTGTTTGATAAAATTGTAAATGTCATGCTTTTATAAAACATATGTGAGAGATAACAGGTTTGACATCTTTCATCCAAGGAATTTACTTTGTACACTACTTACAGTGCAAAGAGTATCTTTCATGGAGACGGTTCCATAGACATGGTATGCATTATTACAGAGCACGTAATAAGCCTAGCAGTTTCGTTTAAAGTACCTCAACGCATCGTCGATATAGATATCGAAGCGTAAAACACATCTTTTTTAAGTTTGTGACGACATAACTGCACGCATTACTTTCATTGCTAATAACCCGGTCATTGTGTCTTTGAATGATATGGAAGAGAGCTGAATTGAATTATAAATCTACTCAATTAATTTCAGTTAAAAAACTTTTTTGGAGAAAAGACTAGACGCCGATAAGACGGCAATTTCGTTTGTCTGTAATAATTTGTCATTAACGCATCACATCCATCACATTTATTGGCTATTTCGCCTAAGTCGTCTTAATTTTTATATTTTTAATTTAAATGCTGATGTTAAGTAATATTTTCATAAATTAAATCAGTGTCTTCGTTTCCTTCTTAATGGACTTCATTAGTGAAGAACAAGAAGTTCTGTTTTGTTAAAAACTGTCCATTGTACTAATTTTTTGTGAATAAATTTTTACGAATCAAGTTTACGAATGAGAAATTAATCACCTTGTAACAGATCAACAATTGAAGAGCAAATGTTTGGCAGTGGAATAGATTTCGAGAACACACATCCAACAACGACATATTCTGTACTAGAGCAAGAAGAACACACCCGCCACTTAAAGAAATGCCAAAAAGACTTTATTGATTCATGGCATGAGAAATCGGAGTGTAGTGCAAATTTAAGTCATTTCGAATTGAAAACAATTCTCGGTGTGGGAGCCTTTGGAGTGGTGTGGTTAGTTAAACATATTAACACTGACAGATTTTATGCAATGAAAATGTTGGAGAAGGAAGTGATTGTAAGGCAGAAGCAAATCGAACACAGCTACAATGAAAAGAGAGTCCTTTATAGTATCAACTTTCCCTTCTTAGTATTTATGAAATACTTTTTTAAAGACAACGTATACCTTTATTTTGTATTACCGTACATACCTGGTGGAGAATTGTTTACCTATCTGCGTAAAATGGGAAAATTCGAAGAGCATTTTTCAAAGTTTTACAGCGCTCAAGTTGTTTTAGCATTTGAGTATCTTCATGCATGTAATTTAGTTTATCGAGACTTAAAACCGGAAAATATTCTAATAGATAGATCGGGGTATCTAAAAATCACCGATTTTGGTTTTACAAAGTTAATAACAGACAGAACTTGGACTCTTTGCGGAACGCCTGAATATTTAGCACCAGAGATTATTCTTAGCATAGGCTACGGCAAGGCTGTCGACTGGTGGTCACTGGGTATATTAATTTTTGAAATGTGTGCAGGTTACCCGCCGTTTAGTGGTTCAGATGCTATGAAAATATACGAAAGTATAATCGCGTGCAAATATAAATCTCCACGTCATTTTTCTTCAGAATTAAAAGATTTATTAGCACATACCCTACAGTTTGAGACTTCGAAACGATACGGAAATTTAAAGAATGGCGCGATGGATTTTAAAAAACATGAATGGTTTAGAGATATACAATGGAATAGTCTTTTAAGATATCAAACTCAACCACCATACAAACCTAAAATGGAATCATCTTGCGACACGTCTTATTTTGATAAATATGACGAAGTAAAAATAAAAAGATCTTCAATATGCTTATATGAAGAGGAGTTTGCTATGTTTTGAATTTTTTTTAAACTTTTTACGCCTTGTTACAATTATTATATATTTACATAACTATTTATATTAAATAGTACGCGTTGTATTTAACATTAATAAAGATCTGTAAAAATTTCGCTTCTTTAAATTCTCGTGGCTATCAAATTGAAGAACTAGAAAATTCGGTAATGTTCCTATCTGAACATTTGAGTTCTCTAGACTCTAGATAAGACAAGATTAGAAAGCTTTTGTCAGAATAAGCGGCTTAATTAAAAACGAAATATTGCCTACATAAATATACCTACCTACTAGTTGTGCCCGCGACTTCGTACGCATGGTTCTAGATTCTAGAATCTAGTACATAATTTAAATTAACCTAACTTTTTTGTTTTAATCTTAATACAGGTGCATTATTTCACTTAACATATAAAACCTACAAACACCGCAATGTTTTTACTCATAATAGATGACAGCAGTAGACAACAAGAATTAACTTTCAAAACGTCTATAAATTTGATCTATTAATTCTTAAAGAATTTTCACTTTAAAGCTTATTGCAATTTTAAGTTTTCGAAGATTCGTCCCGAAGAGTATTAAACATTGATTTTGAGTTAATAATAAACCATTTTTTAGGGACATGCACGAAGAGGCCAAAGGTCGATACTTACCAGAAAAAGGGGGTTATTCTCTTGCACAGCAAGAAGAATACTCGCGCTATTTACGCAGGTTGAAACTAGAGTTTATGGAATCATGGAATGGTACACATGAAAGCAATGCAAATTTATCTGACTTTGAAAAGTCTAAGGTCCTTGGAACTGGTGCTTTTGGCGTTGTTTTTCTAGCGAAACACATAGATAGTGGGAAATATTATGCAATGAAAATGATGGAGAAGGAAAAATTGGTTAAACAAAAACAGATCGATCATACCTTTAATGAAAAGAAGGTCCTTTGTGGTTTAAATTTTCCATTTGTTCTTTACATGAGATACTTTTTTAAGGACAACGTGTATCTTTACTTTGTCTTGCCCTACATACCAGGAGGAGAGTTATTTAGTTACTTGCGCAGAATGGGTAAATTTGAAGAGAGCTCCTCGAAATTCTATAGTGCTCAAGTTATTTTAGCATTTGAATATCTCCATACTTGCAATTTGGTATACCGTGATTTGAAACCGGAGAATATCTTATTAGATAGATCCGGATATATAAAAATTACTGACTTTGGATTTACGAAACTAATAAGTGATAGGACTTGGACACTCTGCGGTACTCCAGAATATTTAGCACCAGAGATTATTCTAAGCAAGGGCTACGGAAACGCAGTTGACTGGTGGTCCCTTGGTATACTTATTTTTGAAATGAGTGCTGGACACCCACCATTTTTTGCTTCAGATCCGATGCGAATTTATGAGAAAATCATAGCTGGAAAATATAGATGCCCACCGCACTTTTCTCCACAGCTAAAAGATTTAGTCTCAAATACTTTACAGAGTGACATATCGAGGCGGTTTGGTAATCTTAAAAAAGGAGTTTTAGATTTTAAAAATCATGAATGGTTTAAGGAAATTAATTGGGATAACCTTTTGAATTGTCGAATTCCATCACCCTATGTGCCGAAAGTTAGGTCTCCTGGGGACACGTCGAATTTTGATCATTATGATGAAGAGAAAACGAAATTCAGTCCAGTTTGTTTGTATGCTGAAGAATTTGCAGATTTTTAAACTCATTTAGAGCCATATGTTATTATTTATTTTAACCTATTTATTGCGAACGAACAAGGGATGTTAGAATATTATTAAGTAAATACAACAAAGTTTTAAGTTTTATTTTAGAGATAAATATTCGTTTTATTGTGAGAGGTAATATGGAGGTTATAGTCAAATAATAGTTTAATTAGGTATTATAAAATAAAAATTGGCCTACGTACGCGCCTTAAATAATATGTGCTTTTATTTAATACATTTTTTATTTTATTTTATTCATTCAGTGTTCATTAAAGACAGGTGACATAATATTTAAGACACTATTTATTATTTTTTACATAATCAATTTTTTTAAACTCGACAGTATAATTATTGGACTCGATGTTTTGTAAAACCAGTAAAATTTGTAAGTTCATTAGTTTTTCTACTCTGTCTTGCTTGTAGCAGTACTGAGAGAACTACGTAATAGGCGCTGAAAGGCTTTCAAATAATTTAAAAAAAAAGAAAAGAAATAGTTTAATTTTTAAAAATCCAGAAGAGTCTCACCTTTCTTGTAATTTGTTTTGTAACATGTAATTATTTTTCAAACTATTTCCTTAAAGTATCTTTGTTGATACTTACCAAACCACCCCCAGCCGTGTACAGCATAAGGGCAACGAAGAGTCCAACGTGAGACAAGGCAGCCCTAGGGCAATACCGACTCCAACCTTTCAGCTTCGGGTTTCCCATAAGGGACTCCGCCTCCCACGTCACATTCTTAACGTTCTTACACATCTTGTCAAGAAGTGTAACCAATTTTCACTAAATTTTTTTTATAATTTTTCACCATATTTGTCTCTTATTATAAAGTTTTTGTTGTCATATTAATGTTGGATCTTTAAATATAAATTTTCAATTACAACACAAAACCTCGAATCAATCATCAATACTAATAATAAATCTGTAAGTTTAGGTATTATATGTATATGTATGTATGTATGTTCCTCCATAACTCCTAAACGAATTAACCGATTTTCATGAAACTTGGTAGATAAACATTTAGATGTCCGGGACACAGGATAGGCTACTTTTTTCACGCGGGCGAAGTCGCGGGCACCAGCTAGTATTGGATAAAATTCAATCTTAGAATTTTCAGTGAGACTATTGCCTATTGTGTCTACTATTGATAAACGAGAAAAGTTTGTATAATATATAATTTGGTATAAAAATTACAATCATGCGAAGCTGGGAGTGGGTTGTTAGTATACATTAATTTCGTTGAGTAAATTATGTTTTTATACTTGCCAGGCCGTTAAATTTAGCTGTTAATTAACGTAAATTAACAGACTGGATCAAATTTAGTGCTCATAATACACCCTCCCGACTATATTATTTGCATCTTTTTGCCCATAATAATAAGTAATATCGGCAAAATGATTCAATTAATTCTCGTTACCTTGACGATATAATCTTCTATATTATTCTAACAATTTAGTATAACAGATATTTGCTGATGTCGCACGTCCTAACAATATTAGAATCGTGATAATACTTCGGCATCATGGTCACGTAAGTATTTATTGTTGTTGCGAACTTTACTTCCAAAACAAGTGCAATCTTAAAAAATTGGAAGCAGGTTGTTAAGCTTGCTTATAATAATCATTTGAAATACAAATTAAATATATTCATATTAAGGCTGAATCAAAAGCTCGTTAGCCGCTTTCTACTCGTCTATTGCTCATTCAAATGCATTGCGACAAGTAGAAGACAGATAACACGTTCATACTGCTTAATTAAAAAAGATAAATTGAGAAAATAAGTAAAATAATTGAAATAGATTTATCAGATTTTACTTTAGTGTCATATGAAATAAACAGAAATATTTTTATCAATTATAAGTAGATTATAATAAATCTTATAATATTTATAATAAATCTGTGTATTGCCCGTGGTCCACCTTTTACCTGAGTATCA
The DNA here is from genome assembly GCA_945859745.1 of Synanthedon formicaeformis. Lineage (NCBI taxonomy): Eukaryota > Metazoa > Arthropoda > Insecta > Lepidoptera > Sesiidae > Synanthedon > Synanthedon formicaeformis. The sequence goes on from OX243957.1 coordinate 10,311,087, forward strand.
CTATTGTAAAATCAATATTGTGCAACATTCAAAACAAAAAGATCTTCAAAATATATGTATTTGAGCATTTAACAAACCGTTATTGGTTTGTGATCTGGCAGAAACTGTTTTGTTCGATCGATCGCTAGACCTTGGGCCTTTGCCCAGAGCATCCAAGAAAGAAATACATTCATATAAATGTATATTACAGAAGACACAAAATATTTTGATGTTACTAAGAATTGGTATTTACATAAAAAGATATGTCTCGCAATTCAGTGGCTATTTTGAGAAGTGATAAGTAAATAATCATTTATGTTATTGCTTCTTGTCTTTATAAACTTTTAATTGATATACTTACTTAGAATAATATTTAAAATGGAAAATTTTAAAATTAGTATTGAAATAAATAAGCCAAATAAGTACATAAATTTAATTTTATATTTAAATGTTTAATATTTTTATTTCTGGTCTTCATCTTATTATATCTGTAAAGATAATTGAAAGTTCATGAACACTCACATGCATTGTCATCAATTTTAATATATTAAATTTCACATCACTGTTTTAAATTGTGTATTTTTCGAAGTTAAAAAATTATTGTAGGTAAAACATTTTTTTTTAAGAAATATTTTAGTAGCCAATAATATTTAGGCCGATAATAATTAAAAGTAGATGGAAGCGCATAATTTTATTGTGACTTTTACAATTATGTCTCACAGAGATTCGTTTAAAACATAAATATATATCGAATAATCTTGTAAAAAAATATCAAATTATAAACCAATTGGTTACATATTACCGATAAGTATGTATAAATAATATTTTTTACACATTTAAAAATCCAACATTAGTTTTAACAAACACGAAAATAAGTTTTCACGGATCTCGCGATAGATGTAACGTCGTGCGTGAACCGAGCACCGGCCATCTTAACCAGACAGCGGCTTTCGACTGACTGCAGAACTGAAAGGAAAGCGGTTTCTGTTTGTTTCAGACTTTTATTATATTTTCTTTGTAGAATTTTCATCTCGACAACCGTATATATTGTAAAGTAGAATTACATACCCTCAATTTAAATAATAATGTGAACAATATATAATACAAGATTGCTATTAGGAATTACATTATTTAAATATTAATTTAATAATAGACAAATCAAATTTTATGAAATATGCATTGACGCTAATTCATCATGTACAACACAGTTACGAATCCCAATCATGTCTGTTCCCAACAGTGGAAAATATAATCATCATCAGTAACACACTAATACAAAGTAGTCATGTCTTAGTAAATCACCTGAGGATCATACACTGGAACCCAAAGAAAAATGGTCCGTTAGAAAATCTTCAATATCTTCAAAAGTACCTGACCTACCTTTATGAAATAAAGACTAAATTAAGGCTAAACTAAATAAATTTTATTTTAAAAAATATTAAAATAAAAAAATTAAAATTAAAATTTTAACATTAAAATATTCTTTAGTTTAGTCTTTTTTTTATGTTAAGGTCGACAGACAGGTTGACGGTCCACTTGATGGTAGGTGGCTACCGTCGCCTGTAACACAAGCAACGCCATAAGTGCTACAAGTGCGCTGCCGACCATAGAAGGATTAAGGATAAGGGAGGGGTGGGGTAATGGGCTCTGGCATCCCTTACTCACTCACCGAAACACAACAGCACATAATGCTGTTATTTCACGGTGGTAATCTGTAAGGGGGTGGTTACTGCCGCCAGACGGGCTGCCCAAATGACTGCGAAACGCAGTGTGCCCTACCACTACTTTTCAAATCCAGACCAGAGTCAATTTTGAAAATTACATTAGAATTTCCAAAGTTGACCCCGCCGGGAATCGAACCCGGGGCCCCTGAGACGTTATAGGCAAGCACCCTTGCCACTCATCCAGCGGGCTCGTCAAGTCTTTATTTCATTTATAGCTAGGTCAGGTACTTTTGAAGATATTGAACATTTTCTCACCGACCCTTTTTCTTTGTAATTTAATTGACGCGTCACCGTTTTCCTTGTTGGGCCAGATCTTAATTTGCATCACACATTAAAAAAACAGAAAAATGTTTGTGGTCAAGCAATAAAAGCAGAACGTTTTCATTGCTGTTTTTTTTTTTTCACAACAGAGAAACACAAATTCCCTTGCACCTTCAATTAATAGGTACTCAAGTACTGAAATTCCAATAGTTCTGTTATTTTAAAGTACTTAACTAATCTTCTGTAATGGATGCCAGGCTGCAGTAAAACAGTGAGCCCTGCCATTACTGAATCCTTTATATCAAAACAATCCTTTGTTTATTAAAATCACAAATAAACATTTTCGCATTCTGCTTGATTTTGTAAAAAAAAACGCCTGAAACTTTTTAATAGCAAAAGCAATCACCTACGTTAGTAATCGCACTAAACAATCAGGCAGTTGCGTGTAGTTAATAACTGACTATAATAATTTAAAATAATCAGTATGAAATTAGTAGTCATTTGGCGCTAAAAAAAGTGGTTAACTAGGGTTTGAGTAGAAATTCGGAAAGAGCAGAGCGAAATCTTTAAAATCACCAATTTTCAAAACTTTCCGGGTAGAACTACCAAATGTATTTACTATAATTAAGGAAATCTATACAACTTTATTGAACCAATAAAAATGAGGAGCATTTTTTACAATAAATTGTGGTGCCCTAAAGTCTATCATAGTCTTTTTTGTAGAATTTTATTTAATCTATTCAATTCTATAGGAAGAAGGAAATTCATACCATCATTATAATTAAGCAATAATAAGAAACAAAAAATACGACATTTATATCTTAATATTAATATCTTAATGCTGACATGGCTATTATTAGATACATATTAAGTATATTATACATTTTTAAGTGTTTACGATCTGCGGAAACAGAAACGCTTCCTTATTTTAATACGTACGTTGATTGACATTTATTAATAACTAGTATATGCCCGCGACTTCGTCCGCGTCCAATCGCTACCAAACTTCACAGAATTACCCGCTGAACTTATCTGAAGGTTGTCTGAAAATTTCATCAAAATCGGTTCAGCGGTTTTGGAGTCCATAGGGAACATACATACACACTTCGACTTTTATATATAAGAAGATGAAGAAAAAGAAGAAGAAGAAGAAGAAGAAGAAGAAGAAGAAGAGGAAGAAGAGGAAGAGGAAGAAGAGGAAGAGGAAGAGGAAGAGGAAGAAGAAGAAGATTAACCAGTGACACTATAGTACCTAACACACTGTCACTCTGCCGTCCACAGGGCTCTTTAGCTAAAAAAAAACTAAATATTAAGCTCTATAATAATTGTATACTTATATAAGTTTCTTTTGTGCCATTGACATCAGAACAGGGAAAAACAAGAACCCGCGGTCGCGCATTATACTGAGGATACATATCATTTAGAGTAGTTTACTCAATAGCCTAGCCAGTAGTCATTATTTTAATTAAATTATGATATCTTGTGTAGTTCCGACATGTAAAATTGCCCCTAGACTTGCAAAGCAATAGAATTGGATTAGCATTCATGTATACTCGTACCTAAGGATATTTATTTACTAATTGTAATCCTAAATGCGGCTTCCATATTGGGAATCAATTAATAATGTGCAATTAAATCCGGAAGCGATATGACTGTGTCAAATGTCAATGTCATCCTGACACATGTTGTTTTCATTGACATTTTTAATTTAATTTCGTTATTTCATAGGTCAGTGACCAGTTCATGAAATGTAGCTTGATACCATCTGCGAATACGAACATAAATTCCCTTTATATATTTTTTGACTTTTAGGTTTTCTATTTTTTTTATTCGTTTTCTGTAACACTTCTCTGATAATACTCGTATGTTCAACCACACACATACTTATAAGTACCAAGATCAATATAGAACGTACTTTACCTACTAGAACCACAATTGCAGTGGTTCTCAGAATTCACCCTTTTAAACTGGAATGCATTTATAGTTCTGCTGCGAAGTTAGTACTAGTACTACTATAAATAGCCTTAAATTGAAGTCAGTGTATTTTAATTATTATAAAAAAGCGACGAACTCAACGCTGTTATTGTACCGCGATAACAGTCAAATACTTATAATCTGTTATTAAAACGTGAAATTTATCTCATGTAATAACGTTAATATTATGTTAATAGATGTATGTTATGTATGACAAAAAAATAGCATCACTATATTGTTGATTAAAGTTCGAACCCGTTTAAAATACGTTATATTTTATACTATTTAAGCAACGATATATTTCCGTATTTATTTTGCATCTTAAATAACTTCCCGGTAATGGTTTTTGATTTTTTTTTAATATTTTTGTCACAAAATATGTGCTTTATTGAATTAAAATTTTAGATTAAATTTTCGCAACTTATCAAAAGTATTAGTGGCTTTTTTATGAATGGGATCCAAGTTAAAATTATAAAAGTTTTTTATCAAATTTATATAGTAATTTATAAAAGTAATATTAGTAATAGGCGGACCTGTTGGACGGGGTATTCTTTTTACAATTGTTTTGTGATTAATGTTAATTTTATATGCATTGATTAAATTATATGCATGGATAGTAATAAAACACAACAATTTACCCCCAAGTAATAAGAGAATCTTACTCAAAAATGTATTTTAAACATATTAGTAAAATATTATAAAAATATTAGTAATATATTAGTAATATGTAATTTTCACTTGCCAGAAATTGTAGAATATAATTAATTCTTAAACAAAAATTATGTTAGTTTATAAGAAGACAAGGTCATGCAAATAAATTATTTTCTGCAACATAAAAAGGAGTCAATGAATTTTATTATTCATTGACTTATTATTCATGACAAGTAAACAATATATTTTTTATATTATCAACACAACAATAAGATTCTTTAAAAATATTGAATTAATAATTTATTGTTGTTAATGATAATCGTGATTTCAATATTATGGCCGTTCCCTCTACGAGTATTCACACAGCTAGGCGAATGTGACTGAGAACGCATAAAGACGCTTCTTACCCGTGGTACTACCGGTGGTACTACTGGTAGTACCAAGGGGATTATTTTTTGTCCGTAGTACTACCACAGCTTTACAATCCATACAGTTGGGCAACGAATGTACTTGGACAGAGCAACGGTGGGGGCTGGTGAGGGGAAGCGGGCGGCGCGGGCCGCCACGGCAAACTCACACAGTTTGCATTACAACTTTCAAGGCTGGCGCGTACAATATGTTTTTGAGTTGAGTATGAGCGGTGGCGGATTTTCCATTTTGTGACAACCCTAGCGCGTGACAGCGAAGTACTTACACGAGTGGCTGCGTCGCCCGACATCAAAGGCGTTGCCCAACTGTATAGATTGTAAAGCTGTGGTACTACTAAGCTGTCTGGTAGTACCACAGGAGATTATTTTTACCTCTGGTACTACTTATGAATTTAAGATATAAATATTAGAAACGTATTCGGGATATGCTTATGCTAGAAAAATTGAGGCCGTTAAATGTTAAAAACAAGAATCACCAAAAAAAAAATTAATCTAATATATAAAATTCTCGTGTCACAGTGTTAGTTGCCAGTCCTCCGAAACGGTTTAATCGATTATTTAAATTTATGGGTTTTGATAATATTTATAACAATGTAAACCTGTCAAAATATTTTTACATTCATTATCGATATATTAATTACTTTACTTCAGGATTTAATTATATCGAAGTATTTATAAATCTTGTATAGAAAGCTGCCTTTTTACATAATAATTATAGCCTCAATATTCACTTTTTTTACATATTCACAAATATTAGCGATTCTTGGAAAAAGAAGTCAAGATCTTGTATGACGAATTTTGGAACATTTTCATAACACACGAGTTTACTAATTGTTATCAATTTTTTTTTGTATATTAAAATAACAAGTTTGTATTGTTCAATCAATTATAGAATTATATATTTTTTAATCTTGAAACATTTTTAGCTTGTTTTTCTTATTTTTTTTTTAATCAATAAGTATAAATCAGAATTAAAAATTGATAGTACAATTTAAAAAGAAACAGATTGTTACTTACGATTTTTTTCTAAATTGGACTGATAGAAATGGGTTAGTCCAAGTACTTCTACCTCGTTCTATTAGTTCTACCATAGAACAGTTTGGAGAAAAAATACTTCTAATAAACCACCCAACGGATTTACATATACAGGGTTTTCACTAATTTAAAGAGCCAATTTAAATTATATGTGCATATTATCTGCAAAAAATATTGCATCCGAGCGATGCCGGGGCGGGTTGCTAGTTTTAAAATAAAATGTAATATTAGTCAGTACGACCTTGTGTTTTTTTTTTTGTAAAAAAAATAATATTTAAATAAGCATTGTTTAAATTTAGTTCGCACCTAATAAAAAAAACTCGTTGAAGCTAAATATTTAATTGGTTATTTTTTTGACGATGCTGTGTCGTCGAACACCATATAAGCATATAAGTTGTTCGTCGGAAGGCAGACGCGCTCAGTAATCGTAGAACTCTTGACTCGAAACCCTCTCTAGTAGAGCTTGCAAATACTTTGTAATTGATTAGCAAAGTTATTTAAGTGGTACAATGAAGACTTTCAGTGTAGTGCTCCTTCTTACAATCTTCTACAAATCAAATGGACAAGAAGAGTTTTTGCGTAAGCATAATTATTTATTTATATAAAACTAGCTCCTGCCCGCGACTTCGCCCACGTAACTTTGTAAATTATATACTAAAACCTTCTTCGAGAACCACTCTATCCATGGGTGAAAACAGCATGAAAATCGGTGCAGTAGTTTTTGAGTTTATCGCGAACAGACAGACGTGGCGGTGGACTTTGTTTTATAATATGTAGTAATGATTTAATTTTATGAAAACGTCCTAAGTGAATTAACATTAATAAATTAAGTAAAGCTTAAATTAATTAAGATTAAGCAGTGTAAATACAGTAAATGTGGTGTAATAGTAATAATGTAAATATAGCAGTGTAGTATATAGTTCAAAAATAACAACATAATTTAGTATTTAGCCGGTGTGAAGAATACAAAGAAAACGAACTCTAAAAGTTTTATGTAAAATAATTAAAATTAAAACTATGATTTTAAAAATATATATACCTCTCTTATATGTATTTTCTGACGTGCAGTCCTACGACTACATTTTATATATTACTGGCAGATGCTCCCGGCTTCGCCCGAGTTCAAAATAAAAACTATCCTATCTTTTAAGTTGGACCAATTTACACATAGTTACGTAGTTTTATCAAAATCGGCTTATTACTTTCGGAGTTCATCGAGAACAAACATGTGACACTTAATTTTTATATATAGGTATACGATATACGAGGAGTTTTTTCCTGGAAATTACATACTTACATAAAACTTCATCGTTTATCGCTCTTTCCATTAATTAGTGAAAATATCAAAATCCGTTCGGTGGCTTAGAAGTAGTAAGCAAATACAGAGACAGAGGCGAATAGCGGCTTTATTTTATTTTATAGCATAGATATAGTAAGAAATAATATATGTAATTTTTATTTAAGACCTTTATTTTACAAAACACTTGACAAGGATCATCAATGACGGTTCATTTAATTCGCGGCATCAGCTGCTTTGGCATTGATAGTGGGACGTGTTTTGATTGTTGAGTCAATTTTACTGTACATAACCTCTCTATTGAGTAATTTTATTGCCAACTTTGAATTACTTTTAGTAATAAAATATGTTGTTCGGGGCGCTAGAGCCTGGGCCAATTCAGACTACTCTCATTGTCTTAACACATTTGCATACCTTATTAATTAGGCGACGCTATCCACTTACTATAAAGTGAACTATCCGTCTGTCTGTTGCAGTTTTTCATAAAATAAAATATATTTTTTGTTATAAAATATGTACGATTGGACACTCTATTTATTATTCCTTATACCCATTCAATATCTTCAGTACTAAAACTTAAAAATTTATATACTTACTACCGACCGACTCTCAGCCTCGTTCGGATGCAATTTTGCACGACAGCGGATAGTGGAGTGCGGGTGAGGGTGACTGCATCAAGCGAGTCCCGTCGTCGTGTCGCGGTGGTGCGAGACCGCTTGAATTTTCTCGAGCCTAGTTTCTAACTGCTAAGATACTCATATCAATCATAATGTAAATAAAGGCTATTTTATAATGTGTGTGAAATGCTTAATGTAACTAACGTATTTAATTCAATATTATAGTTTCAAAACTTTCAAGTAACGATTAGTTTACGGATCTCTCTTTGACTATAATATTTTCATCGATCAGAATCGATAGTGCGATTTATATGCGACTGTAGTCACCTGCCATCAATTTTGTAAATGAACTTTGAAAAGATCATTTACAAAGATGACCCTGCCAGGAATCGAATCTGGGAGCACTGAGGCTTGACTTGACTTGACCAGTGTGGTCTTGTCGGAATTTATACCTTTTGTGTCGTTGTAAACATTTTATATTACATAGATAAACATAATAAATACTTGTGAAAAAGTCGTTTACTTGTCAGAATGTGTCAGAACAAATATGGTGTATTTTTTTTACATTAACAACAGTTATTTCCGTAATTAATTCTTTATTTATCATTAGAAACAGCAATACTAATATGGTTTTGGACTTAGTACGCAAACAATAGTTCGTGTAGATCTTTTATTCCATTTTATATGGTTTCTCAGTTCTCATTAGATGTCTTTTAGTATAAGCATAGAATTAATAGTCATATTTCCAATTTATGCTATGGGCCTACTACTACTAGCTGATGCCCGCGACTTCGTCTGCGTGGAAAAATAAGATATAAAATCCTTTACAAAACTTATTGCTATTATAGTCAAGCAAGGCGTTGGATTTTTATTTCTATGGGCCCTCGGAAACATGTACTTTTTTTCCTGAATAAAAGGTATTTTTCTGATCGGTTGAGTAGTTAAAGTTTGAAAGGAAACACAGATAGACAGTTAAGTAAGCATGAATTAATTATTATCTCTGTATTTAAGCCCTATATGGGTTTAGTGTCCTCTTTTAAAAATAACAACAGCGACAGTCACTCAAATGACTTGCTGGTGTCTAAAGTTATTCTGAAAATTGTGTCGGTTTCATTAAGGAAATATAGTGACGGACGAGAAGCATGGAAAATATTATGATTTATTTTTTTTATTTTTTCAGCGGACTACATCACGCCGTGCGACTTCACAGAAGACTTTCAATCGTGCGTCAAAGAACAGATTGTACGGAGTCTTCCGCGGTTTACAAAAGGTGTTCCGGAATTGAATGTGCCTTCATTAGAACCTTTAAACTTAGATGACATTAAGATTGATCAAAATGGACTGAAGTTGGTGTTCACGAAATCAAAACTAAATGGAATAAGTAATAGCGAGATGACCAGCTTCGCGTGAGTATTAATGACTGTTGAACCATGTTTTTAATTTAATTTTCTTATGAACTTTTCGAATTATTTAGGAGGTATATAATGTTAAATCACGACGACTTAACCAATCATTCTTTCTTATCTTTTCTGAGTGTATTCAATTAGTCTTGAGAAAAAATCGAGGCAACATGGCTTAGGATCGCTTCCGGTTAATGTGATTCACGTGACTTCGTAAATTCTCCTCTCGATATTATCATTTGAAAAGTGTATAAGGGACAGACAATATAGAAAAGATTCACAGAACTATACACAACTCTCTCCACCTGGTACATACTAGACTATGACCCGTAGCACTAGAATTTTACTATTTTTTACTAACCTTCACATAAAATTTTACTACTCGTAGCTCTATAAGTTCCTGTACTTACACTTTTCAAAACAGGCAACTTATTAAGCATTCTATCGCTACATTGTCGCTTACACTGACGTCATTTTGCTTTTACGTGACTGGATTATGTATGAATTTAGGTCTAAGACCGTAGATGATTCAATAAATCATCCAATGTAATTCTTCTTTGACTCCTATTACTGTGATTCGTATTTAGTAGATTGCGAACAATAAATAGGGTATAATGTTACAATGTTTAGGCGGTTAACAGTCCGTTACCAGGGGAACAGAAATAAGTCATCGATATAAAAAAGGTCGTACTGTACTTTTGATCCAGAAAAAAACTACTGATCCCGAGGGAGCATCTAATAATATAAATAAAAAACGCCTGACAAAAATAATGAGCAATAAAGGTTGAATTTTTTTAGATTGAACACCTAAAAAAGGGAAGCTTAGAATAAGATACCTATAATTTAAAATAATGTTTTATGTACATACAAATTCATTGCGAAAACTAACTCAAATTCCATATGTTATTAGGCATAAATTGATATTATCTTTCGAAATATTTTTTTCAGATAAAATATTTAACTCGTTTCAAGTGACCTTGGAATATCAAAACAGACTAATGTATTGGCAATGACCTCATATCAGAATACAGGATTCGGTTAGCTAAAGGTCGAACGGCATGCCGGCAACTTACAAAATTAGCATTATTTTTTAGCATTTGAAACAGTCGTTGATGACGGTTTTTTTTATGATAATAGTCTCAATTTTTATGATAGGCACGTTGAGGTTCCATTTGATAATAGATGACTTCTGTCACTCGTAAGCAATGCCGAGAGATTCGGCAATGACAAGGAAAATGCCGCTGTGAATCATCAAGAAATGATATAATATTTTCACAATGGACTCGCTTGAAATCACGTTCCTTATTTTATCTAAGTTATCTAACACAATATGAAAAGTTAAATATCCACGTTTTTTCTCTTGTTTTTTCATATTTTCTCATATATCCCACTAAATATGATTTCTAAAGAAAACCCAACCCAAAGTAGATAGGTACCGCCTGAGCTAGTAGTCATCATCAGTTATCTGCAAGTCGGTTAAATGCTGTAAGTGGGCTGTCAACCTTTTAAGTATAAGGATAAGCATATAAGGTATAACCTTAGTTGGGCTCTGACATCCCTTGCTCTTATTTCACGATGGTAGTCAACGATAAAGAGTCATTGACTTTACTTCTGACTGTTACTTCTCGCAAGTAAGCATGTAAGTTAGTTTTAGGGCTTGTTTCACCAACTACAAGTAAAGTGTTGATTAGTTACTTTTAGAAATAATTTTATGTTTTTTTGAATTATCCACTCGGTTTATACTGCATCCTTCGATAGGTGATTTTTTTATTAATTTCTTTTTAATATTTGGGACCTTTACTGTACAAACAAAGGTATGTCAGCTCCATTATCCCCGATTACCGGTGGCTTTAAATGACAGTTAGCCTACTTGACAGATGGTGAAAGAGGCCCTTAATATTTTATTTTGTAAGGGCCGAGACCGTCACGTTCAGAAAAGTTATTTATAAGTTTAGTTAACTGATTTATTGCGATCGAACAAATTAAAAACCAATCAAACGTTATATTATTTTTTTATTATAATGCTCATTTGTTCGCTACGCATTGTATGCAAATAAGCTAGCCATAATTATATTTTATTGGGAAGTCACAGGCTATGATTTGTTTTATTACGTGCAAAGGCTAGGTACATTACGAACACTCATTGTAATGTTAATTTGTGTTCAATGGACGCACATTATCAGAATATTAATTCAAAGGAAAAATTGTATAACTAAGTGCATGCGTCCGGTCTGGTCGCATTAAACATGTCCTTTACAGATGTAAAATAATTTCACCCCAATTTATTCTTTTACTCTAATAAAATAAAAACACTAATAAGGATGAGAACGCAAGAGTGCTGCCGACCATATCAGGATTGAGGATAAGAAATTGCTGAACAAGATCCCTTGATTGTATTTCCCGCAACTAATGTAGTTATGACAATTATGGTGTGTCTGTATTATTTGATGAAAATACGGCCTATTTGGCCGATAAGGGATCGAAACACAATAGCATGTGTGCTGTTCTTTATGAAAAATTTCATAATGATCGTAAAAAGGCATCAGAGAGACTATAAACAAGACAGAGTTACTTTCACATAATATTAATAATAATAATAATAATAAAGCTTTATTTATTTCCACAAACAATTAACAAAAATAAAAATGACATCAATTTAATACATAAGCTAGTTGTGGGCTTGTGGATCCCTTATTTGGGTAAAAGCCTCCCCCATTTTTTTCCATTGTTTCCTGTCACTTCCAATGTTTAACCAATCTTTCCCTGCTATTTTAATAATGTCATCTGACCACCTTTCCTTGGGACGTCCAACACTCCTTCTCCCTTCTGGTCCTTTCCAACTCGTTGTCGTTATGGTCCATCTTTTGTCTTTGCATCTAGAAATATGACCTGCCCATTGCCACTTAAGTTTTAATGCCTGTTGGAGAGCATCTGTTAATTTGGTTTTTTGCCGTATGACTGTGTTTCTAATTTTATAAATTTTTCTCAAATTTAAAATACTCCTTTCCATAGCATGTTGGCAGGAATTAATTCTAGATTCAATTTTGTTTGTATAGACCCACGTTTGGCTTCCGTACAATAGGCATGGTATGATGCATGTTTCGATTACAGTTTTTTTCAAATTCAAACTATAATTTCCTTTTAAAATTTCTTTAAGTGTCCAAAATTTCTGCCAGGTTATGTTTATTCTCCTATCTATTTCTTCTTCGTTACTTGCCCTAGTTAACGAGACTTGTTTCCCGAGATAAACATAACTATCAACATATTCTATATTTTGTCCTTTCACACTTATAGGTTTTTTAAAACTGTTCGTCATAATTCTGGTTTTTGAAACATTCATTTCCAGTCCAATTTTTGAGCTTTCTCCATCCAAACCACATATCATCTTTTCTAATTGAATAGGATTTTCCGCAAAAATGACAATATCGTCCGCAAATCTCAGATGACTCAAATATCTATCAAAGATCCTTATTCCTTTCTGTGTCCAGTTTAATCTTCTAAATATATTCTCTAGAACAGCTATAAATAACTTTGGCGATAAAGGGTCGCCCTGCCTCACTCCTCTTTCAATTCTGATTTCGCTACGCAACGCTATTGGAGTATATGTTCTTTATGATTTTTATATAATTTTCATCAATATTGAAAGATGACAGAGCTTCCCATATAGAACTATGGCTTATGCTGTGGTTATGGTTCACATAATATTAGTATGTATTTATTTTCTTTTTTCATGATCGTATATAAAGGATATAAAGGAACAGCAGTTTACATTGGCGTTCAAGGGAAACGTGAATCTGACTGCCAAATACGAGGTTTCATAATGATCGTAAAAAGGCATCAGAGAGACTATAGACAAGACAGAGTTACTTTCACATAATATTAGTAGGTAATATGTATTTTTTTTTCATGATCGTTTTAGACTGGACATAAAGGAACAGCAGTTTACATTGGCGTTCAAGGGGAACATGAATCTGACTGCCAAGTACGAGGTGGATGGCCGGATTCTTATTTTGCCCATTCAAGGCCAAGGAGACGCGCTCGTCGAAGCAGGTACGACTAAGTTCAACATTTACGATTGCCTACCTAGCTATAACTAGTCATAATTTAAATAAGGATTTAATAGACAATCATCATAGGTATTTATGAAGACTCGGTTAAACATATTTTATCAATTTGAATTAAATTTCTTTTCATTCAAGTTTTCTTGAGTTAAGAAAAATAAGATATGAAATTTAATTTTTAACTAGTTGGTGCACACGAATTCGTCCGCATTGAAATAAAATAAATAAAGCAATATAATGCCTGACATATTTATTGCTATTACACTTTTGCTAGGCGTTAGTTTTTTATTTGATTTTAGATGATTCCTCGGGAACTGTACTATCGCAGTCAAGGGAGCAGTCCCACCGTAAGGAACAATTTCGTGTGCACATTTTGTATTTATCTTTGTCCCTACTTCAAATACCTACTCGTATTATAACATTTACGTTACTATGACAACCTCGTCTTATACATATTAGGTGATATTAGGCATGAAGCTAAGAATACGTGCTGAACTCTGAACTACGTGCATATAATGTAGTCAGAAAGAGTAGGCAAATATACTCGTAATTCAACGTTAGACAAATTTGTATGAAAAGTGGGTCTGCTCCATTGACCGCGATAGTACATTTTTCCTGGTTCAAAGGTATCCTATATATGTATGTCCTTTCCTGTATCCCTGACAACATGTATGCAAAATTTCATTAGTTACTTGAAAAGTTAACGCTTGAAAGTTAACAGACAGACAGACACAATAACTTACACATTTATAATATTAGTAAGTATGGATTGTCAAGTTTATAAAAATTAAAAACTGCGGAACAGCTTAATTGTAGACCAGCAGCAGTTGTAATGATTAAAAAATACGAACACTCATAAACATATTAAGTACTTAATATATCTTATTACCTAAGTAATTAATACACAAAGTATTTATTAATGAAAACTTAATTAATGGTTATATTACTTCCTAGATTCTCCCATTAAAAGTAATTATATTTACAGTACTTTACAATGTCTGCACACATTGTAATGTGCTTGGCAACTTGGACTTTGTTTTCGACCTTGACATTGCCAATTGCCGCGTCGACATATTATTTTTTCTTTTAACTTCCTTTTAAAATCAAGATAAACCGGTAGTCATTTTTTTTGCTTAAAACTGTTAATTATCATATACTACTTTTGACTCTTTAATTTTATTTCCAGAGGGTATACTAGTTGAGATTCGCAGCAAGTTAAGCTTCCCAAACGACACTCGAGGATCGCATCTGAAGCTTCTTCAGCCTAACTACAATTATAACATCACAAAGACAGCATTCACCTTCGCAAACTTATTTAATGGAAACAAATTGTTATGTAAGTAGCTTAAAATTACACTTATGTCTGCCTTAACGCTTTGTCTCAGGGGGTCCCGGCATCGATTCTCGGCAAGGCCAACTTTGTAAAGGAACTTTTCAAAGTTGGCTCTGGTCTGGATTTGGGAAGTAGTGGCAGAGTACGCTGCATTTCGCATTTCACACCCCCTTACAGAAAACCACAATGAAATAATAGCATGTGTGCTGTTGTGTTTCGGTGAGCGAGTAAGGTAATAAAATATATAACACCTGACATACATTGTCGCTTTATATCACACTTTTGCCAAGCGTTGGCCAAGCGTGTCTATGTCCATTGTAAAATTCTATTCTAACTATTGGTGAAAGAGTTTTTAAATCGGATGAGTAGTTTCAAAGATTACCTTCTACATACAAACCTACAAACTTTACCTCTTTATTAGTGGGTTATCTTGATGTGAAAATTTTCATTTAATATTATTATATCTCTGACGTAAATGTTGATATTAAAAATGCTAATTAGTTGTCGGCGTAGTCGATAGCAACGTTGTTTCAATCCGTCTTGAAACCATAATTTTTTTTATCGGGTGAAAATAAATTAATTTATAATTCGACTATATGATTATATATAATATAATTTTTCATAAAAATATATTTTTTCATAAAAATATATATATAATATATTATGTTGTGCGTTACAGCGGAAGCGACGCACAAGTTTGCAAACGAAAACTGGAAGCAAATCATGGACGACATCTCGCCACCAGTCATAAAACAAATCGTCAAAACCGGCGTGAAGGCTATTAACAAATTCTTCGCCAAAGTGCCCATAACGCGATTAATAAAGAACTTTGATTATTCATTGCTCTCGTAAAGAGTATTTGTGTAATCCTAGATAAAAAACTGTCGTGGAAAAGGTGTTATCATAATATCACTATTGATGTAAAGACAAACTGGTCCCATGCAGGCAATGTCTTTTTTTTTAACGAGAGAGAAAATCTTTATAAAGGGATAAGCACAGCACTCTGGACCGTTTATTTTTTTTTCGACGAGATAAAATCTTTGTAGTCTAAACACAGCACTGGACTGTTTATTTTTTTACGAGAGAAAATCTTTGTACTCTGCTCTGGATTTTATTTTTATATTTTTGGATTTTAAGCGCTGCTTTGTACACAGCGCTCTGGATTTTATTTTTTTTTAAGAGAGAAAATCTTTGTAAAGGGATAAACACAGCGCTCTGGACTGTTTATTTTTTTTACGAGACAAAATCTTTGTAGTCTAAACACAGCACTGGTCTGTTTATTTTTTTACGAGACAAAATCTTTGTAAAGTCTAAACACAGCGCTCTGGACTGTTTATTTTTTTACGAGAGAAAATCTTTGTAAAGGGATAAACACAGCGCTCTGGACTGTTTATTTTTTTACGAGAGAAAATCTTTGTAAAGGGATAAACACAGCTCTCTGGACTGTTTATTTTTTTTACGAGACAAAATCTTTGTAGTCTAAACACAGCACTGGACTGTTTATTTTTTACGAGAAAATCTTTGTAAAGGGATAAACACAGCACTCTGGACTCGTTTCACAGTGTATGTTCACATAAAACCTCACTAAAACCCCTTTCGGTTTGCTTATTTGCTTAGTCCTAGGACTTTGAAAGCGTATGACTTTTAATGTTTGTAAAAACAGTATGTTCTAAAGGATTTAGTTGGTTATTGCTCAAATCGTTAATTATTGTGATAGCACCTTTAAATGGAAGTAACGCTTGTGTGAAAGTTACATTTACACATTTCATTGAATTAAGTATAAATAAATTTTAAATAAGTAGACTTGGTCCTAGTAAGGTAATTATTATAGTTCTATTTATAAAGTTTTTTTTTAAATATAACACAGTATTTTATTTCTCCTGTGATTCTCCCATGCTGTGAAAAAAGCTCATGCTAAGATGGTCCTCAAAGTCGAAAAAAATCAGTTATGCGGAGTTTGTTTTGGTGGTCTATGGGAATATAAATGCTCAATACTAATAATAAATGTGTAAGGGTTAGTCATGGAGTAAGTTACTTTGTTTTCAGAGATATCGTGTTTATAGGCTCTATACATGATACTGAAACTAAATTGACGATTTTTAGTTTTTTTTTCTGTATGTATGGTATGTATGTTTCTCCATAACTCTTAAACGAATTAACTGATTTTCATGAAACTTGATAGATAAACATTTAGACGAACAGGACACAGGATAGGATAGATAGATCAGAAAAAAAATCTAAAAATGGTCAATTTAGTTTAATTTAATCTCTGAAAACAAAGTAACTTACTTCATGACCAACCCTTACAGATTTATTATTAATATTGATTAAATACATACAGACTTAAAAAGGAAAAAATATATCTGAGTTCAAAAGGGAATTTTTAGAATAAAACAATCAATGCGTGATTAGGCAAACATTCTTTAGATGTCTAATAAATATGTCAATTCTATGGTTTTATTATTATTATTATTAGAATTTGCATTATTAGATATTAGAAAAATATTTTAAATTTTAAAAGTAATACAAATTTAGGGTTCCTCTGAGTCATAGCATCTTTTCAAATATTTTCTATCAAGTATTGTCTTTGAATACAAAAGACCGTCTAGAAAATTTAACTAATTTATCGTAACGTGTCCTCCCTCGGAGGAATTTGTCGACGATGATGTTCTATGTGCTTCGTAAGTTACGACACGAGAACAAGATGAATCCGTGTTAATATTTTTTCTGTATTTTTTGAAGAGTAAAATGCCGACCAAACAAATCACAAGTGCCACTATGCCAAAAGACATTCCAATAATGCCGGCTTGTGATAGATTGGTTGATTCTGAAAAAAAAAAATGTACAAGTAAAATTATGTTACTCAGGGCCTCTTTCACCGGCTACAAGTAAAGTTTGAATTAGTTACTTTTAGAAATATTTTTATGTTGGTGAAAGAGGCTCTGATTAACATAATAATTTATAAAGGGTTTTGTTGAATTTTATGGGATAATAATTACTATTAGTATTAGGGCCTCTTTCTCATACTACAACTAATGTGTTGATTAGTTACTTTTAAAAATAATTTTCTGTTATATTGAATTATGCACTCGGTTTACTGCATCATTCGATAGCCGATTTTTTTAAATTATTTTCTATTTAATGTTTGGGACGTTTACCGTACAAACAAAGGTATATCAGCTCCATTTACCCCGGTTACCGGTGACTTTAAATGACAGTTTGGCCTACTTGACGTTTGAGAAAGAGGCGCTTAGTATTATTACTTTCACCATCTGTCAAGTAGGTTAACTGTCATTTAAAGTCACCGGTAACCGGGGATAATGGAGCTGATATACCTTTGTTTGTAGGGTAAAAGTCCCAAACATTAAAATTAAAAAAAAATCGCCTATCGAAGGATACAGTAATAAACAGAATGCATAATGGACCGTCGATTTCTTGAAATTAAATACAAGGAAGTTGCGAATTTTGTGTTCGAAGCTTTGGTAGAAATTTAAAAAAAAATTACCAGTAACACTAAGTATGATGTAATCCCTGGATTCCATTATTTCTTCGTCTAAGAGAGCAGCGCATGTCCATTGTCCAATGTCGTCGTGCTGTACGGAACTTATCGTTAACGAACAGTCACCGTAGTCCAATTCCCTTTCGGGAGTGAAGTGATATCGGCCCAGTATCGAACTTAAACCAGAAAATTTGTATTTTACTTTAAAAAAAACTAAAATACTATACTATACTGTATTCTTTTTTCATTGATCAAAAAGATAAACAAACAATTCACGATATAGAACTAAACAAACAATAAGAACAAATTCTAAATGAGTTAATCACTGAGTCAACTCTCTTTGATAATGCCTAATGTACAAATTCCATCTTTAAAACAGTCCAGTGACCATGGCGACGCTTTATTTGTTTACGTTTTTGATCAATAGAAAAAGAATAGATCATACGTTTATATATTATACTAGCTGGCGCCCGCGACTTCGTCCGCGTTGAAAAAGTAAAAGTAGCCTATCTTGTGTCCCGTACGTCTAAATGTTTATCTACCAAGTTTCATGAAAATCACTTAATTCGTTTAAGAGTTATGGAGGAACATACATACAGAAAAAAATTCTAAAAATCGTCAATTTAGTTTCAGTATCATGTACAGAGCCTATAAACACGATATCTTTGAAAACAAAGTAAATTACTCCATGAACGACCCTTACAGATTTATTATTAGTATTGATACTATTTTCTTCACAATAAAACAGGACTGGCAAAAAGGCTTTCACCATTAGTCACACCTATTAAAAAATATTTTCTCTAGATACTTTTAATTGTCTATGGTAATTGTAAAAATTAATATATTAGCGCACATTTTCACGATAGTTTTAAAATTTTATTGGAACAGTAGGTACAACCTTTTTAGATTACAATCTAGTTATAAGACTAGGTTGAAATTCAAACATAAATTATAGTAATTAATAAATAAGAAATGTTTTTATGTTCTTTATAAGTAGCAGTAACTTCACTACATTATATCACTAAATTCAAAATAAATTGACAATTTCAATTATGTTCTCGAAAATCTGGATAACTTCAACATTCACATTCTGTTTTTGAAGTCTTTGTTGATGAGCTTCAACTATTATTTGATGTAGATATATATGAATGGTCAACAATGCTCATAAAGAAGTTACTATCAAAAAACAGTAGAGTTCTTTGATAGTAACTTTGTTGTTTTTCTTAAGTGAAGACGAGGACTTTATTAAAATGGAATATCTAAAATTATATAAAATAGGCAAAGCATCTTGGCTCCGTTCTAAGACTTGTTCTAACATACATGCTTTAGTCAATTCAATCAAAAACAAAGAGAAACATATCTTGGCCAAGAACAAAGACAGCCTTAACATTCTAAAAAGAAAGACAAAATCTATTAATATTTTCAATACTAATATAAAACTCACTTGTTTTCAGTAATTGATGAATCTATGACAAATCCGACATACGTTGGTGATAAAAATCGACAATATTGCAGTGGTCTGTTCCCATTGGAGGTGTGACAGTATAGGGTAACACTGCCACCAATGGGGCTGGCCACTTCTTGAAGATTAGCCGCCAGGGGACCCGTGATACGCACGTATACCCGATCGGTGACTTCAACCCCTAAGTGGTGGCTCGGTCCCATATGACACACCCACTCCCCAGCTTCCTCTTTGGTCACATGAGAGAATGTTATCCCACAGTCACCTGTGGAAAAGCTTTCGCCTGAATACCTATAAATCATAACACCTTATTAGTCTATTGATTTTATTTAAATGTCATAAAATTAACTCAAATTTTCTCAACTACAGTGATTTCACTGAAACGAGCTAATATAGCGCTTTTTCTTTCACTCAATTCCATACAAAAGACAAAGACAGAAAATCTTGAGTGGGGTGTATACAATAATAGATGAACGTTCATTCTACGCTACTTTTAGCTTTGTAAACTATAATAAAATATTATAATAATACCCACAACCCTACACTTTTTATTTTGTATAAACTATTCTAGCTATTAAGTTGTGAATTATTTATTAATTAAGATAATAGACATTTTGGTTCCTGATATAATCATAAAATAAAAAATATACGTTAGTTAATAAACGTTAAACGTTATTAAAAATAATACGAATTAAAATTAAAAAAAAAAACGCAGTATAATAACAGTGAGAGCGTATGAACAGTGAGAGTTCTACGAACAGACTAAAAATTACATGTACTGTGTACACTCACATTGTCTGTTATCTGCACCAATCACAGCCGAACGCTTTATCTCCCTATAAGTTCGTTTCAGTGAATAAGAATTAGTAAAGTTAAGTTATTGGGTTAGCAAGAAAGTTCTTTTGGTTTGCACCATTAGATTTTTTGTTGGGATTTGGTAGTCAAAACCTTTAGGTTGCTTAATATGAAAAATGACTAACGTTCCGGTCGACCTTCTGAAGTTGATAATGACAAAATGATTTCGGAGGTAAAAGATATGAAAACACAGGTAAAAAAAATTAAACTTTTTAACATGTATGTAAGTGTGCCATGAACATGTAAATGTGCCATATTACATGAGTCTTAAAAAAAGTATACTAAATGTAATTCAGGTAGTAAACTATCTGGTATGCCAAATTTCATCCAATTGCGTTGAGTCATTTTTGCGTCAGAGTAACAAACGCATTGATAATATTAGTAAGGGCCTCTTTCACCATCTGTCAAGTAGGTTAACCGTCATTTAAAGTCACCTGTCACCGGGAATAATATAACTGATATACCTTTGTTTGTAAGGTAAAAGCCAAACATTAAAAAGAAAATAATAAAAAAAAAATTCGCCTATCGAAGGAAGCACTAAACCGAGTGCATAATTTAATAAAACATAAAATTATTTCTAAAAGTAACTAATCAACACTTTACTCGTAGTTGGTGAAAGAGGTCCTAAGGGCCTTCACTCGCTGCGCCCGATCCGTGCCGCCGATACGTTCTAGAACGCGTCTTCAGATCGGATCGTTGGATCTGATCGCAAGGCTTTTTTGAGTGCGATACCGGTGACGACCCGTTCTGCGATACATCAAATTATCCATTCCACTCATCGAAATACTACAATGGAATTTGCGTCACAAATGCCAAAGCGGCACATAAAAAGAACGCCTTTGACAGAATCATGGCGGACTCTTGCCTTCACGCGTCAATGGTAAAAGGTAGTAACGATCAACTTCTACTATTTCATTTTAAACTCTAATGGGTTGACGTAAAGTCACATTTTCTCCAAATTACGTACTTATTATTATAAATGACAGTTCATGCTCTACGCATATGTCACTTTTAAATGTTCCATAAAATTCGTAGTGTTTTGTATGGCACGCGGGTTCCATTTTATATTAGTTTGATGATAACACTAAAGATTATGTTCGAGACAGATCGCGACTGACCGGCGAGCGATCAGTGGAACGCGTGCGATATATCGCAGGCAGTGGGGAGGCATACACGGGCGACCATTGGTTACAGAGAACGCATGCGTTCAGATCGCATCTTAGTGGATCGGGCATAGTGAGTGAAAGAGACAGATAATGTTGACATACCAGTAAAGTTGGTCTTCATCGACAAGTGGCACTGGCGTAAACTGAGATCCATTCGGATGTTGAAACCAACAGTACTTGAGGGAGACGTCGGCGCGGCACATTATTGTGACAGGGGCTTCTTCTTGCACGAAAATTGTATTTAATCCGACTCCATCCATTTGTACGTTCCGCATGTTATTCGTATCTATTTGAAAAAGGGAAAGATTTTGTGTGAGAATCTCTTCCTTAGAGATCAAATTTCTTTATTTTTAATCAATTTTATCAATTGTTTTATTGACAAAAACTAAGAACAATAAAATTTATATTAGAACGATGTACATTTGAATATACAAGTAATAAAATGTTATATGTGTCATTACTTAATCGCAAAAGCTAATATTATCATCTTATATCTCATTCGTAAAAGAATAGGGATTACTCATGAAACCTTAATGTTGATGATTAATTAAGAAAAAAACTCATAACAAACTTACTTAAGGACGGTATGTTAATAAGAGCCTGTAAAGGTGTAGCCATGTGGATATTATTATTCACCCATTCCTGGACTCCCACCGAACATCGCCAAGTTCCATAATCGTGATCTGTTGGCCTCTCTATTGTCATGCCGCAATGTCTCTTTACAAAACCCTCTCCGTAGTAACTAAAAATACCCTCAAACACATTCATATAGCAACATATCAAACAGTGCATCAAATGTACATGACATTTATGGCACTAAAACCTGCTTTGCAATCTATCTACGTTTGCAATAGACTTTTAAAGGAATCTCAGTTGCTATGCTCGGGATTACTTTGCGAGATCGAATCAGGAATAAAGAGATCCATAGACAAATGAAAATCATTTTTTTATCATTGACATAACTCGACGGTTTACTTAATGAGTTGAAGTAGCAGTGGGAAAGACATAATTTACATGTAGTACAGAAAGACGACTGCCGTTAGACGTAATCTAACCTAATAAGGACAGTTGGTCGAGACTAGATCCAGGCTGAATCTGACTATAGTCCTAAAGGACTAAAACTACAAAGGTAGCCCTATATTTCAGTAGGATATATGACATACATTTTCAAATAATGTTTGGAAACAGCTAAGTTATGACCAGATTAACAAATTTTCTCTATTACCCACATTAAGCACACTGACCATAGCAATGAAAAAAAAACAAGAAAAAAATATATTAATATAATGAAGATTTTATTTTGCTTGAATCAAACTAATGTATGTAGCCAGCCGCACCTATGTTGAGATAGCATAACTATCTTGTTAATTGATTATCGTTTTAAGAAATGATATATTTTTATCGGACGGTTATATAAAGGTCACTTTTACGTACATGATTATTTTTAGAGCCCATTTATAGATTCTGGGCATTGAGGCGCGACCATACGAAAAATATTGTATGTATCGATATATTCAAATGAATGCTTTAGACTTGTTTAGACTCATACAGCCCATAATTCCCTTAATGTATCGCTTCTAGACTTATCGCAATTTTAAGAATTACCTCTACCTTGCATACTGCATACAATATTTCCAACTTTTATAGTTAGTACCTACAAGCCCTACAACAATAATTTCTGTTACCTGTGCGAGCCATCACTGAGTCCGTCTATGACATTGTATCCACTGGAAGAGATAGTCTGTTGGAAGCGACAGAAGGTGATGTTTTTGTGTGTATGCAATATATTGCAGTACAAGTGGAGCTTGTTGGCACTCGTGTCTCGAATGTAGCCAACGTCCAAACGCTCAGCTGGAAATGTAATGCGTGCTAAATTACCAGAGGTTCCTATTTTACATTAAGAGGAAAGTATAACATTGCGATCCTAACGAAATAGGTATTTAGGAAAACACATGCTATCGCTCGTGCGCTCTAGCCCCGGGGCAATCGTGCGATAAAGAGCGTTGCAGCTTGCGACTGACAATAGGTACCTTTTTTGATGAAATATCGTTTCGGGAGAAAACAGTTTTCACTAACTAAATCTTAACAAATCACTTCAATTTTCATGTCGATCGTTTCAGCATAATATATTCTAGGTTTATAGTTTTCGCTTTTTAAAAAAAATTAGATTTTTTTTATAAAACAAACGGTTTAATTCGACATTTAATCACAAAAATTAAGTTATTTGAGGTTAAATAAGTTTGAATCTATTGCAAATTTTGAAAAAAGGAAACCTATAAACTTAGTCTTTTATTGTATCAATAACATACAAAAAAATCATAGAGATTGGAAAATATTTAGAAGTGGAAAAACATTTTCTGTTTTTGTATGGACGAGTACGTGCTATTCTTCCCTCTTAAGAGTATGTGGTACATTAAGAGCATCTTTCACAAACTACAAGTAAAGTGTTGATTAGTTACTTTTAGAAATCATTTTCTGTCATATTGAATTATGCACTCGGGTTACTGCATCATTCGATAGCCGATTTTTTTTTTATTATTTTCTATTCAATGTTTGGGTCGTTTACCGTACAAACAAAGGTATATCAGCTCCATTACCTCCGGTTACCGGTGACTTTAAATGACGGTTAGCCTACTTGACGTTTGTGAAACAGGTGCTAAGTATCATTAATTCCCCTGGGGGATTAACGCTAACAGACGTAGTGACAATATATTGTGTGTCAAATTTTGATCATAAATTAGATTTTCTCTTAAACATTATAAGGGGTAATGAATGCAATGAGTAGCTTTATCTCAATAATACGCTCTATTACATAAGTCTCGAAACGGTCTAGTAAAAATCTCCATTTCACACAGCCAATTCATAAGCATACGGAATACTATGATTTATATGGGACCATCTCATTAGGAGATATTTACCTTGAACGGACACCTGTTTTTGAACATTTATTTCCGACACTCGGCCGGGAATACCGAGCAAAACATTCCAGTTTCCCTGAACAGCTCTGCTGGCGCGTTCCAACGTGATACTACAGTGACCAGGAACTAGGGAACTCTCCGAAAAAGGCTGCGCTACAAGACAGTAAGAATTGTCTAGTGTCGTCAATTCTATGTGAGTGGTTTCACCATCGTACAATGATATTGGTGACGGCGTGTACGATTCTATGCCTTCTGAAATTTTAAATATAAATTCATAGATACATATAGAAAGAAGTAAATAGTCAACTCTAGCATGGACGAAATATTACTTGACCAGTTTTAAGTAATATTTTCATAACCAGCTACGAAAAAGAAAAATTTCTTCACTGTTTCATAAGTAGTTATTAAAGAAGAACTATTTTTCCACTTTTATAATTTTCTAAACACTATCCAAGTAGAAGTGCTCCACATTTTAGAAAAAGAATAAGATTATAATGATACTATGAAAGTACGAAAAACTAATTATATAGACATGGAAATGAATTCGACAATAGGAGAATTAAAGAAAAAGTAAATATTAGTCGGCCATTGTTTAAAAGTTATTACTCCTTTTATGTTTTAAGTAATCATAGGTATTAATAAAAATGTGAAAGTAACTATGTCTGTTACCTTTTCACGCCTTAACTACTCCGATCATCATAAAATTTATGCATACACGTTGTCAGGGAAACTTTCATTCATAAAAAAGTAGGTATTTTTCTATATTTTTTCTAGCGTTATATTTAAGTAAAAGTTCCCTGATAAAAAATATCTTTAGCAAATAGTAAAAAAAAAAATCATACCTTCGACATGTATTGCGCTCCAACCAGTGATTGATCCGGTTGGCCCTGTAGATGTCAATCGCCACCGTCCTTCATCAGATTCAGCTATATTACGTATCCTTAGACCACATGAGTCGCTCCAACTCTCGAATCTATAAAGTGTAACGTCGTTTATATTTTACTAGCTACTGCCCGCGACTTCGCCCGCGTAACTTTGTAAATTATATACTAAAACCTTCCTCGAGAACCACTCTATCCATTGTTGAAAACAGAATGAAAATCGGTGTAGTAGTTTTTGAGTTTATCGCGAACAGACAGACAGATACAGACGCGGCGGAGGACTTTGTTTTATAAATGTAAGGATTTTAATACGTCCATGATTCCTTTTGATTCCGTAGTAGATATGTAAAAAAATGTTCTTTATAAAATTTACCATAGGACCAAAATTTTTCATAATTACCGTTTATTTGTTAGATTAATTTAACATATACGAATAAATTGCAAGTCTACCGTATGTTTTGAATAAAATTATTAGTTAGATAATCTTGAAAATAGGCTCGTAAATTTTTACTTTTATATAGTTGTATCCTTAGGGTTATTTACACAAAATAATTACTAAAACTTACCTGTTATTTGGCGGAGAGTTTATATTAAAGGTTAAACCAGTGGGTGTGGTCACAACACACGATTGTTGGTTTGTGAGAGTCTCACTCAACTTTATCAACGCCTCGTGTCCTTTTGACACTATAAGCGAATGAGGCCATCCAAGTCCTAGTTGCATAGTTAACAGATTCTCTAAGCCTATTTCGTATATTGGTATGTTACCTAGAGTAAATCGATGCAAACCTAAAACTGCATAGGAATAAATTGATATGTACCGACTGCAACAAAGTACACAAAAATGGGTATACCGATCACAAAACATGTATAATTTTAGCACATAAGTAACACATTTATAGCAAATACTAACCACTAACTATACAAATCAATGTTAGCTTGGTAAAAATCATCTTTCCTCTGATATTTTTCCCTGGTCACTCTTTATGAACTCATTTCACTAACGCTGCTAAAAACTTTCTAAATGTCGTAAACAGGATACCTTTTATAATTTTTTCCATCATCTTTATCCACAATAATATCACATTGTATCACACACTGTAGTAATTATTGTCCGATTAAAATTTATCAATCTGATTTAACAATAATGTATGATAAAGTTACATTGTATGAATATCTATACCAGACATAATTCATACCTACCTAATGATCGATTGGTCATAATGGAAAACTAAAAGTCTACGTCTAAATACGAGAGTAGATAAGATAGGGAAACTGCGCTTGTATATAGTTACCTAATGACTGTGGTAATGATGAATGTAAAAAAACCATGCCTAGTCTGAATTCAGTTTTTCCTAAAGAATTTCTGGAAAACAGGGAAAGTTCTTGGTTGGTTAGCGTATTGGATTGGTTGGGACAGAAAAAAATATTAATCTCAATTGTTAATCTACTCAACACACTGAATCAACGACAATACACTGTATGATACAGTAAACATCCCACCATTCTAAAATGATGTTTTCTTAATTACAATTTATATTCTTGTTATTATGGCCTATCTACCTTCTGGCATGGACGTAGCTACCGAGACGTAGGTAGGTATATCAGCTACAATCACACAGAAATGGAGGCGGTTGATGGCTTGATGTCATCAAATACAACACAAACGCAAATAGTCATGAAATTATACCGACTAATCGTGCAAAAGCGATATTCTGTTTCCAAAATAATTAAACTGAATCAAGAACCACGGCCTTATCTTAGAGTCTCTTGTCTGCCCTTGAAAATAATACATAGGTAATCAGTCCAAAACAGAAGTAGGTACCTGATGTGAAAGATAACGTTAATTAAATCATAATTAAGGGCGAAACAATTAGGTATTTCGCAATGGTTTTAGAAAAGGTAAAGAGATTTTTAACATCGACCTTACCATAAAAAAAAGTACAATATACATGTGAGCCAAAGACTATATAAGTAATATTAGATCTGTGCATATGAGCACGTCGCGTCCCTGCTAATAACCCTGCTGTAACCTATACACTAGATAATTATTATGTTGTTATGCCGAAAAAAGTAATGATCAAATTATCAAGTATCTGCATCAAGAATGAGTTAAGGGTCTAGAGCGCTTAACTTTATACGCAGCTGAAGCTTAAACTAAATAAGAATAATTTTGCAAGTCAACAATAAGGTAATTGTATCATAATTAGGATATAATTACTGGGCTTTGTCACAATTCACTTGTACCTTCCCTGTTTCTTATAGTAATTTAGCTTTTTAAATCTCATATTTTTTTGATAATTTTGGAATAAAATATTCAGAAATATTTGTTTTTCACATATTTCTATAATTTTTAAGCTTATTCAATAAAATACATGTTACATTCCTTGAATTCATTATTGTGTATCAGAATCAACTAAAATTTTCTCAGTATATTTTTCTTTTATTGGAAGAATTGGAATGATGTCATCAGCGTCCTTCATTTGTGCGGTTGGAATCTAAAAATACAAAAAGAACGAATTATATTATATACTTCGAGAATATTTATAAAAAAAAAACAGTCATTTTGACCAATTTGACTCTACTTGGAGAACCAACTTTTTATTCACATAAATCTTTATTTACTCACATTGAGATCCTCAAATTTGGACTCCTTGGCGGTGTATTCTCTTAGAACATAGTTTGTATTGAGTATATGAAAGAATCTAGATTCGTTTGAGCGTACAAGTACATCATCTACCCTCAGGAAGAATCTGAGTAGCACATACCAGTAAGTAGGCATTACCCGCTAAAACAAAAAACAAAAAAATCTAAATTACAAATTAATAGAAAATGAAAAATACATCGGGTAAAATTCAAGTGGATTTCATGAACAAGAGCATGATTAATCTATGGAAGATTTGAGAAAGTATTAATAAAACATTGTCTGTAAAGATTTTTTTAAATGAGTAATAGTATATTTTTTAATATTTCAATGCTCTCTTTGGTTTTACTGTTTTTTATAGTAGGCTCGCAAGTTCATGTCATTTCATATTAGTCCCTATTTGAGTTGTTTTCTTAATAAACTATAAAAATAGTTTGCTTGCAACAAGTTCAAATAGAAAAAAAAAACTTTTGTAATTCACATGCAAACAAGTGGAATGGTAAAAATTGTTTTACAGTTCTGTTAACAACAATTAAAAAGTAGATAATTAAATTCGACAAATAATTTAAATTATTGTCTTCCATTACTTAATCTATTTTATTGGGAAAATGCAAAAATTACAAATTTATTTACATCCCGAATGGTACATTCCCAACCCCATCCCTTTCGAAATAAAAATGAATCACTAAATTAAAAACAACAATTTTCTTTTCCCATACAAACCACTCTGTCCCTAGCTATCAAACATTTGACGTCAATCAAAACCAAACGTATGTGTCACCTAGCAACCGTTGTTGATAACACATGTTTATCTATTCTAAAAGGTAACACGACATTTATTGACTGGTACGAAGTTCGCCTGATCAGCTAGTTATCAATACATAATTATTATCTGCATTCCCATAATTGATTAAGTCATAACACTACCCCGCGTTCCTTAGGATCGACATGAACTCGCGCGCCTATAATAGTTCAATAATAATAGCAGACAGAGCCCTAGGGGATTGTGCAATGAAGAATAGGGTTCTACATAATAAGACATTTTTACTTCAAGATAGATATTACTGTAATAAAAATACACTAATTTATACTAATATACAGGTACGAGTATAATGAGAACAAACCACAGGATCAAAAGAAAATTATACTTACAATTTTTACAGAAAGCTTCGAAACACCATGGTCGTGGAGTTCATCTTCGAATAAAGTAAGATCATGATAGAAGAGTATTTGATCTTTCTGTTTTAGAATATCAAAATTAATAGATTCATCTGTCCTTTCCAATTGCACATTTGTAAGTGAACCTTTGTAGTCTGTTGAGAATGTCCAGTCAAAAGGACGTTTTTTCTTTTCCGCTTCTGGTCTTCACAAATAGGACAAAATAATCATATGATAAAATAAAATAGAGAATCTACATATTAAAAAGAAAGATTCGATCAATGTTAGTATAGAAACACATTGGTAAACATATTGGTTAAGTAATTCTTGACCAATATGTTTACTGTTATTCTTGACCTATACAAAAATGGATAATTTATAAAGAAAATTTATAAATAAATTTTTGACAAGTGCCAGTTAGTGATAATGTAATCAAAACAAGACACAGCTCCTGGCTTTGCACAGATGCATTTTTTTGTGCCAATCATCATATAAATATACCTTTTCCATTAGTTATCCTGTCTGACATCCTTTACAGAATAAAATCTTCAGAAATTTGCTTTTAATTTAACAATTTTTTAACCAAAAAGTCAACTAACTATATAAACCAGAAACTAGCTATTACAACTCAATGAAGATTGATGTACAACTATTTTATTGAAAGTCAGATATAGATGGCGCTAACCAAGATGTTTTAACTAACACTTTTAGTTTAGAGAGAAAGTTTAGGCACACATTAAATTTATTATGTACTAGTAGTGGGCTGTACTAGGTAAAATTGGGAACCTGTTCCAACTGTTCCGGTGACATCGAAATAACAGTTCCATTTACCTGTTATTAAAGAACAGCCTGTTATTTTTTACAAGATAGTATTTACTTGATGACCTGTTCCAAACCTGTTCTTGTTTCACTACTGCTACCACATGTTATACATGCAACACACATTGGACTGAAAAATCTCCATTATTTTACAGGCTTAGGACTGTCAGATTTATAATTTAAACTAATACTGAAACTAGTCATTAGGTTAGGTACAAATATGGTTTACACTACTAGGGACTTAAACAAAGGCACTAAACTAACTAGATATTTACAGTTATTCTTAATTACACAAACACATAAAAACATTTAAGGACAATTTTTTTTAATGAAATATGAAAAATTAATTTACTCAAGAAAAAGAAAATCAATAAACGAAATACGAATGAAAAATTTAAAATTGATATTAATAGATATAATAATATGTATTGCATACTAGCAACCCTTTTGCTTGTTACATTAAAATATTGTTCGAGTTTCCGAACGCCATCGGCTGTAATAGGTGTATCTCTTTTTAACTAAGGTAAATTGAATGAGAGACAACTTGTTCCGGAACAGGTGAACAGTGAACAGTTGGATACTTTCATATTCGATCTATGGAAGTATCTAACTGTTCACCTGTTCCTAGTACAAACATGATAGAACCACAGATAAAATTAACAGGAACAGTTAAATCGGCTAAGAAGTCACAGTTCCAACCTGTTCCTTTAAAATATCTGTTATTTTTACCTGTTACGATAAATACGCCTCACTCCTATTATGTACTTGATGTGTTGAATTATTAAATGACCAAATATATTCAAATAATATATGTAGAAATATAAATAACTTGTCCTATTAATATAAAAGAAGTGATTTATTGGCTTGTTCATTTATTAAAAAAAAGGATTGAGGCACTATCATTAGCCTTGACAAACGAAAATTTAATATGTTATAGATAAAATAAGAACAAACCTAGATTCCTGCCATGCTTCTGCACAGGCCACTTCTATTGCATCTAAAGTATTTGCCACACGCCGTAAAGCATCCAATGGATTAAAATTTATGCTAGCGCCACTTTTATGAGCCAATGTCAAAATGTTCTTAGGAAACACCATATCAGGAAAATGTGGTATTTTCAGTTCCTTGGAGTATCTGTAAATATATTAAAAAATATTTAAACAAAACACCTTATATTACCTTATCCTATCCCTCCATTATCCCATATCCTTAACCTCCTATGGTAGGCATCTCTTGCATCCTTACAGCACCTGCGGCGTTGCTTGTGTTGATAAGGACGGTAACCACCTACCATTGAGTAAACAGTTTGTTGACCTAAACATTAGGTATAAAAAGCACAGGTATTAATGTGATTGTAGATATTAAAATCATGATGCTTACTTACATACAAAACTGACAGTAATGGTCATCATCGCGTTCACAAACAACCTTAGTTGAACAAACGCTAGGTAAGATACAACTCACATCGTACGATATATGCCAAGGGCCAAATTCTATAGATTTAGAATTGGTAGCGTGACGTCCTGAATCCACATGGTTCTCCTGGAGAAAAAAAGGAAACAGTTACTCTTTATTACAATTATAAATAAAAACAATTGATATTGCTTAAAACATCAAATACTTACCAAAGAATTAAACATGATGTTAAGTTATGGTTTATTACTTGGGGTGTCAACAAATTAATTTTTAAAATGGAAATAAATAGTAACTAATTCAACTCAAGAAAATAAGTTCGTAATAGATTGTAGGTACAATATAGGGGTAAAAAAACGAATTATTATAGATTTTTTTGCCCCCTAACAGGGTGAGTGGCTAAATAAATAAATATAATAACCGTCAATGTCAAAGTGCTGTCACGATCAATGGTCATCTCCATTATTATTAACACAGAACACTGTATACCAACCACAAGTTTATAATAATTATGTTTATTATTGTCTCCTTATCAAATAAAGTTTAACTTAAGCGGAACAGTAGAAAACGCACAAACATTGTTACAATAGTAAAAACAACGAAAGAAAGGAAGGAACGTAAATTCCTTATATTATTGACTGCATTATCTCATACTAGGTCCCAGTGTATTCTGTGATACAGACCACAGTATACTATATACTGGCAAGGAGGTGGTCTGTGGTACAATACAATATGGCCGACTTTCACCGGTGGTGGTTGGTGTCTGTTTTGATAAAAATTGATTGACGAAACCTTGCTCTTGGGTGTATAGCAGTTGTGCTTTGTTCAGTTATTATTGCCGCGTAAAATAGGCTGTTTATTTAATTATGGAAGCACTTATACCAGTTATTAATAAATTACAAGACGTTTTTAATACCGTTGGGGCTGATGCCATCCAATTACCTCAAATAGTTGTCTTGGGAACTCAGGTAGATATATAAAATTTTCTTTATAAAATTGCATAATCAATTAAATGTATTATTTTAAATACAACTATTTATATATTGATTTATATCCTAAAATGGTTATGTAAAGATGTCATTAAAGTTCTTTGTCCTCATTATTTCAATTGGACTAAACTGTCAATGACCATTCATAAATGATATTCTAACTGATCTATGATATAGTTTCTCTTGGATAAAATTAAATTATTGTCTGACAAATATATATATTTTAGTAACATTAACAAAATTTAGCATTAATTCTTTATTATACTCGTAACAAAAAATAATTAATGCACTAACCTATTTCTTATAAGAATCCTCTTTTTGTCTAACAGAGTTCTGGGAAGAGTTCTGTAATAGAAAGCCTTGTGGGTCGTTCTTTTCTGCCTAGAGGCCCAGGAATTGTCACCAGAAGACCTCTGATCCTGCAATTAGTGTATAGTCCTAAGGACAGCAAAGAACATCGCTCAGCTGAAGAGGGTGAGTTTCTGTTGTTCCTATAATAAAATAATAATACCCAAAAATGTTTCAACAGACTGTAAGTTAGATAATGTATTTTTTTGTATTGCATGACATATTTTTAATTATATGTCTACATAGAAAGTATACATGCAGCTTATAAAAACGTATATATTTTCTTTTCCATATCTGTACTATAAAATTATTTTCAATCCAATATTTATGCATTCAATTTTGGTGTTGCCATTATACTCCTTTCTTTAAAAATTTCTACCCATTGTCTTTAACTAGTGCCTGCCAGGAGGCTTCAGTACTCTATTACAGTGGTGTAAATTCAAGACACGAAAATAACTATCATCTATTCAAATAAATCGCTGCTTAAATTCAAAAGTAAGACAAATCGAAAAATTCCAAAAATGCTTTATTACAAAAATACAATCACAATTCTTCATATTGTATGTTGCAAAAAGATATATGGTTGTTTTATTCCATGTTTAGTAGGTATATTTTGATCATTTTTTTATATATTCAAAAGTAACTTATATGCTTATCTCTTGTAGTATGTAATACAGTTTATTAGAATATAATTATAAAAACTTCATTTAATTATAAAGAATAAGTTTAAATACTTAAATAATTAACCAATCACAGATGTTTAAATAAATTATTGTAATTTATGTGCCTACTATGACTTCAATATGAATCACTCACTTAGAAACATGCAAGCCTTTGTTATGTATTACCAAGGTTTCATTGTACTTAGTCAAACTATTAAGTAAAAAAAAAACAATTTTATTACTACTTATTTTTTTATAGAATATGAAAGAAAGAAAAAATTTTTTTTAATAAATATAGTTAGTGCTTATAATCTTAAATAATATTAACCATATTTTAATACACAAAATTGTCTAATATTTTAAAAGAATCAAAATCAAATAGCTTCTATCTAGTTGGCAGTGAAGTTTTCCATCATACCAGGTTATAAAATATTGCCTGCAGCTTGCCTGCAATAAAAATATTTTATAGATTACTTCCTTCATCTTCGAACAGTTGCCTGTAGTACCTGGAATCCACTAGCTCAGCTATCCAATTCAATATTTTCATCAGGTTTGTATTGTTGTTAACAAAACAAACAATAATCTTTGTTTATTGTGGTTGTGTTATGACTTTTGATTGTTATTAGAGTGATAAAAAAATTCCTCTCTTCATTTTCTGTTTCTTATTGTTGTTCAAATAATTGTCTTTGAAACATTAGCATGTTTTTCATAGAATGCTAAATTGATCTTGTATCCCTAATCCTTATTACCTGTTAATTATTCTTTCATGCACACTGCATTAGAACTAATGTCTGTTTGTTATTTGAACTTATCAACCACACCACACACTCGACAATCATTATTTATTGAGAATAGAGTGCTAATTTAGACCCTTATCCTTTTTTGCTGACTTGCAAAATATTATTCTTTATAGTATATTTAATGATATTTTATATGTCAAGTAATAAATTAACAATTAATCTATTATGTTTTCAAGGAGCCAAAACAAGAAACATTTATATTAGTGCAAACATAGTTTGTATACATGCTGTTATGTAATTTAAAAAAAAACTGAATATTTTATATTAATGGTGTTTAATGATATTATTTCAATTGTTAAAGGTACAGTAAATCTAGAAGAATGGGGCAAATTTCTACACACAAAAGAAAGGATTTATTCAAATTTCGAAGAGATAAGGACCGAAATAGAACGGGAGACAGACCGAATGGCGGGCAACAACAAGGGAATATGTCCAGAGCCCATAAATCTCAAGATTTACTCGACTCGCGTAGTCAACCTTACTTTAGTGGATCTTCCTGGAATTACAAAGGTACTAAATTTAAATACAAGTACATAATTTACAAAATATTTTATTTGGATAAACAGTTTATATATTAAATCTTACAGTTACATAAATATACATTTATACATAAGTACAAACTACTACATCATCCACAGATTACAGATATATAACATAATGATCTACAAGATGCAAATATACATAAAGAAACAACAAAAGATATGTACAAAAATAAATTAGAATCAATATAAAGTTTAATGATGGCATTTTTTAAAAAATTAATGGAGAAGAAACATCTATTTTAATTATATTTTGATATCGTGTTTTGTCGTCAGAATAACACATAAGTACAAAAATCATTATGTATTTTATCATGACATTATTCTCACATTAAAATCAAATATGAAACGATTTAATCAGAATAAATTATAGTTTATAGTTCTTAAGCAAGATTTAAGTTTAATCACACTCATTTATGGATCATATAATGTGGCATATGGAGATCTGATTATTGGGCATATTATATGCCCCAATTTAATGGCAAGCTTGATTATATTGACTTACCAGGTTAGTTTGACTGATGCTGTTTATTCTCATCCTAGGCTAATCATCTACCATTCTTGAAATTGTTACTAATTTTTAGAAATATAATTTGGATACTATGCACCATTGAAAAAAAAAATTACCATTAAAATTGTGAACAGGTGCCAATAGGTGACCAACCAGAAGACATTGAAAACCAAATAAGGAACCTCATTATAAAACACATAGCGAATCCAAATTCAATAATCCTGGCAGTAACCGCTGCAAACACTGATATGGCTACCAGCGAAGCCATTAAAATGGCCAAAGAAGTCGATCCAGACGGCAGAAGGACCCTTGCTGTTGTCACTAAACTTGATCTCATGGATGCTGGTAAGATGTTTACCAATATAAACAATCAGATAGTAACAATCATATATTCATTTTCACACTCACATTTATTCTTATCTTTCCAACAAATATTGTGTATGAGTTATACTGAAAATCTATTGTGCAATTCTTAGTCAGTCTAATTTATGTATGTATTCTATTGATATATATTGTGACTATATTTTGTGTTTGAAACTATAGGATATTATTCACGTGTAAATAATTATTTCGTTTAATAAAACTTAAATTCAAACAAACAAGGATACTATACTTGTCACATTTATCCCATTACCTACATAAGTAAAGAAAGCTGACTTTTTCCGTCTTTAGTAAATACATTCAGCTAATTTGCATCAACCTTTATTGTCAGCCAAAAATATTCTTCTTTGAATTTAACAGTTTATCCACAAAAAAATAAATACCTACAGTGAGGATGACTTTAAACCCATCAGACTTTGACTTTTTTAAATGCTAACAGCAAACAATTTTATTTCAGGTACTGACGCAATAGACATATTGTGTGGACGGGTTATCCCCGTAAAGTTGGGCATAATTGGCGTTGTAAACAGATCTCAGCAAGACATTATTGATAAGAAGTCTATTACGGTAATTTCCCCACTAACTTTTAATGAATTATTTTCGATTTAGAACTACATCTAAACGGTTTATTTTAGTTAAAGCGGAAAAAATCAATAGATGGTGCATTTTATTTTATGTTTTGATTTTTACAGGACGCCCTAAAAGACGAAGCGACATACCTACAAAGAAAGTATCCAACAATTGCAACTCGCAACGGCACCCCATACCTCGCTAAGACATTGAACAGGCTGCTCATGCATCACATTAGGGATTGTTTGCCCGAACTTAAGGTACTGGCTTATTTTATTTGTTTCAGTTACATCCGATTTATTATTGTGCTATGAATAAATCCCAATTTAACTAAAATAGAAATTTTGTTAAACAATTATTGGAAAATTTTATAAGTTTCAATCTTCTAGCTTTAAAAATGACGATACTTCCATACAACCTTTTATCTCCCTTTCAACCCCTTACAACCTTTTTTTTTCGCATTAAAAAGTAGCCTACGTCCTTTCTCAGGCTCTCTAGACTACCTGTGTACCAAATTTCATTTAAATCGGTTCATTAGTTTTGGCGTGAAAGCGCGACAGACAGAGTTACTTTCGCATTTATAATATTATATTAGTAAGGATATATAAATAAATTTTCAGGTCCGTGTGAATGTGATGATATCACAGTTTCAATCGCTCCTCAACTCATATGGTGAGGATGTATCGGACAAGTCACAGACGCTTCTACAAATCATCACGAAGTTTGCTAGTGCTTACTGCTCCACGATAGAGGGCACTGCTCGCAATATCGAGACCACAGAACTCTGTGGAGGAGCTCGTATTTGCTACATTTTCCATGAAACGTTCGGACGCACCCTTGACTCCATACATCCTTTAGTTGGTATGTATCTTTTTTAATGAGCAAGATTCAGAGACAGAGACTTGGTCAGGTACCTATGGTTGTCAGGAAAAAGTTATTTGTCAGAAGGGTTTGTGCTCAGATGGGATGACTAGAAAACTAAATGTGTCTTCACAGCTCACAACTACAATTCTTGCGGTAGTTAGTAATAGTATGAAAAATTGTTGCAGTAGCAGAGAATGGGCCATATAACATTAAGCTAAGCCATATATATCATTTATATTTTATTTTTTTATCAGAAAACTTGGAAGCCGGTTAACAATTATTTCAAACTTTTATTTTTTTAATTTATTTACCTAGCTATACTTTGAAAAATATAATATACTATAAATTTCTTTATAAAACATACATCATATCTACATCACATCGTGTATCTGTTAGCTATCCCAAATATCAGTTACAAAGAATAAAAAAGAAGAAATTTGATCCTAAAATAAAACGTTTAATATAACGAAAAATTACTAAAAGTGACACTTTTGATTATATTTTTCTTGAATGAAAATTTACAGAAATCGTATATTTTTTACAACTATTATCTAATAAATTATATGAATTTTTGGAAAATCATTATTTTTATAAGTTTTTCACATATAATTTTACTAATATCTCACTTCTGCGTAGACCGTCGACCGCTAGTTTTAAAAAAGGGCTACTTAAAAACTGTTCTAATGAGAAAATTATCCCAATATTTTAAAATATTTTTTAGCCCTTATCTAGTTTATAAAACTACAAATAATATGACGTTAATATCTTATCTGTAAACTAAACACATCATGGCATTATGAGCCGCCGGGAATCATAAATTTTCACTCCAAAGTGATCCAACAGTATATATATGTGTAGGTCTAACCCGCATGGATATATTGACGGCCATCCGTAACGCGACTGGTCCGAGACCGGCTCTGTTCGTGCCCGAAGTCTCGTTTGAACTCCTCGTCAAGCGACAGATTAGAAGACTGGAAGACCCATCGCTACGATGTGTTGAACTGGTAAAGAGTTTAAAATCCATTATGGCCATAAGTACACCTACTGTTACAAAGCATCATTTTTTATTTAACGCCCGACACAGTAACGAAGTGATGTAAGTTTAACGTGTGTTTCTTTAAGTGTTCTCTGTGCGTTTGTCTGTAGAAACGTTTGTGAGATTGGCGTGCACAAACGCACAAACAGAAAATAATTACCCTATCCCTTTTCTTATACCTTAATCCTTAATGATTCTACACTCGGCTTAATACTTGTGGCGTTGCTTGTGTTATAGGCGACGGACCATCAGCCTGTGTCTGTCGACCTTAACATTTTTTTTTTTTTAACTTGGTTAACATAAGTACAGACACAGCTTAAGTTGGGAGCAATTGGTGTGTATTGTAGGTGCACGAAGAGATGCAGCGCATAGTGCAGCACTGCGGCACTGAGGTGCAGCAGGAGATGCTGCGGTTCCCGCGCCTGCACCAGCGCATCGTCGACGTCGTCACTCAACTGCTGCGCACGCGACTGCCCGCCACCAATTCCATGGTGAGTCAAGTAGTGGTGCTCAAACAGTCTAGGTAATATTGGCTGATTCACATTTAAGGCGACTCATTCCAAAATTCGTCATGCAAGATCGTGTTTTTCTAAGAGAAAAATTTTTTTTTTTATTTTTTATATTGGTGATGTCATATGTACAAAGATAGCTTTCGATACACGATTTATAATATTTCACTCGATATAATTAAATCCTAAAGTAACGCGACACTATAGTTTATGAGTGTGAATGAGAACGATGCTAACAGAGGGAAACGGCCTTAAACCAGAGTATGTTTCATATTATGTAAATGTACAAAAATTAGGTCAAAAGTTAAGTTCTCTATTGTTTTTTACCGCCTCACCTACTGAGGGCCGGTATTTCAGTCTTTACTTAAGTCTTACACTTACTAAGCTTCACTTTATCATAATGCTAACCACTCGGGAACAAATTTTTGTTCAGTGAAAGTTGAAACGCTATAGTGAAGTTAAGTCTCACTTAAATTTTATTCCTAAGAATAGTACAAGTTGAAATATCGGCCCTGAGTGTAGTATTTGTGACAATAACGGCTTTCCTATCGGGAGGCCAGTTAAGGTGACACTGTCGGTTCATCAAGATGTCGCACCTTTATTCCAATACCGTCACTAAACGAAATTCTTCAAAAATTTGTTTTTAACGCCATTTATTTTAATTAAAATATTGCTTCGATTCCTAAACTGCACTCCTTTAAGCTACGCTGATTCTTGCAAGCGTCATAACTTAATGACCTTAGAGGACAGACGCACGGTCTCCGATATGTCATTACTCCACGACATCTGTTCTGGTACTCTTAACTGTCCGGCATTGCTGTCTCAAATGTTGCGGCTTCAGGCCGGACCCAAGCGTGGAAGAAAGACAAAACTGTTTCACGTGCCGCTATCTTGAACTAATTACGACCATAATTCTGTGTACCATAGATTACCCACTACTTACAATGATAAGTTCGCGCATTTGGACATTTTCCACCTCCCCAAAACAACTTTCAAGCGCAGCGTCGTGAATACACTGAAGGAGAAATAAATAGAACCACACACAAACGCACGCACACACACGCATGCACACACACACACACACACACACACACACACACACACACACACACACACACACACACACAAATTGATCATACAATACCCCAGATCCCTTCCCCATTGTTTAGAATGAACAATTAGTATTCAATTTATACATAATTTTTAATTTCTACACAATGAAACCCTCTAATTGGCAATGTAAGTAGTAATAATGTGTCTATTGTATGTTATTTTGTTTTGCTGTTGGGTTTATGTTCAAAATAAATAAATAAATAATTTCTAGTCATTGATCTAGCTAGAGGGCGCTGTTAACCTATCGACACTAAACGAAAATTCCGCTCCCTTCATTTCTAAAACGACACTAAAATGGCTCTCTTGCATAATTTGCTTATTTATGATAGTGACGGTATTGGAATAAAGGTGCGATGTATTATCGTTGGTTGGCATCAAACTACTACAACATGTAACCCGCGTGCCATACAAAACACAACGAATTTTATGGAACATTTAAAAGTGACATATGCGTAGAGCATGAACTGTCATTTAAAACAAAACAAACATAATAATAAGTACGTAATTTAAAGAAAATGTGACTTTACGTCAACCAATTAGTTTAAAATGAAATAGTAGAAGTTGATCGTTACTACCTTTTACCATAGACGCGTGAAGGCAAGAGTCCGCCATGATTCTGTCATAGGCGTTCTTTTTATGTGCCGCTTTGGCATTTGTGACGCCAATTCCATTGTAGTATTTCGATGTTGGTTGGTTATTCCAAAGTGTGATGTGACCGTTCAGGTGGAGAACCTGGTGGCCATCGAGCTGGCGTACATAAACACGAAGCACCCGGACTTCCACCGGGAGGCTGCGCTCGTGTCTGGACTGCTGAAGAGCACCGACGCCCTGGAGGAGCACAGCCCCGGCTACCGCCAGAAGCCAAGGCCCACCTCCTCGCCGGTACCCACTGCTTTCAAAGTATTTATCTTACCATTTATTCTCTTGTTGTGTTTTGTTTTGTTCGCCACCGTCGGTACTAACAGCGCACTAACCAACACTTGGGTCACCACGTAACAGTAAGTTCTATATCTGATTTATAATTATGTTATTGTATTACTAGAAGTGATGCTACCAATAAAATATCTCGGTAATAGTAATTTAGGGATTTAAAGGTTATTAATAACGGTTTTAAACTCGTATAAATAATTACTATTGTATGTCAAAAGTTAGTTCAGTAACTTAGTATCTAGATTTCTAGAATAGTTTTCAAGGTTATATTTTGTCTTTTTTAATTCGGGTTTACATTTGAAAAAAACTCATAGAAAATTATTTATGAAAAAATCTACTGCCCTAAAATTTCATGTTCTGTTATTGGTATGATGTTCTATTACAACCAAAGCTGCCACTGACCTGCTTTTAAGCTTCAGTGTTTTATGTCTCCCTAGACAAATTTTTTTAATTCCTCTTGGGCTCTTCATCTATTGAAATTAGAAAATAATATGTGTTTGTGTCCATTGCTTGTTTAGTTTATTAACACATTTTACTAATGATATATTGCTCGTAATTCAAACTACATTTATTTCGATATTTCTTAAAATGTTTGATGTTCTTAAAAATACTGCACAAATAAGTATTTTATTACAGTGTTCCTACTTATTATGCGATATTTTGTAGCTGTTTCTACGACAGATGGGTGAAAGGGGGTCCACGCTTGTATTCTTAGCAAATATATGGGAAGGTAACAGTCAGGTAAAATAAATGCAGTTAAAACATTCATCTCTAGACACATTTCTTCATTTTGTATCATTTCCAATGTGGTTTATTAAATTACAACAACAAGTAGCGCATATTATTACATGTTACTACACAGAACACATTTCAAATACGGTTTAATTTCATCTTCGTACAACTTCGCTATATATAATATTAGCTGCTGCCCGCGACTTCGTCCGCGTTCTCTATAGCCTTATAGCCTTCCTCGATAAATAGACTTTCCAAAACAAAAAGAATTTATCAATTCGAACCAGTAGTTCCTGAGATTAGCGCGTACAACCAAACAAACAAACAACTTTTCAGATTAAAAAAATATTAAATAACAAATGCGATGAATAAATGCTTTTGTGACTCACATGTTACCTGTAATCTGCAGCATTACTTAAGAAAATGCTTCCCAAAAAGAAATATGTGTGTGAATGAGTTGTCAAAATTTATTCCTATTCATAACAATCTGACCTGACAGTATATCCCACTTTTGCCTTGATTTTTTTTTCAAAAATATTCTTTCATACAAACCTTCAGTCCAAACAGAAACACAAAAAAAAAATGAGCAGAATCAGTCATGCCGGTTTCAAGTGATGCTCTGTTCATACATATATGAATTGATTTTTATTTATATATGTAGTTATCAAACATTGTAACAACATACATTCTGTCATTACAACAGCGTGGGCTTCCTTTCAAATGTTTTGCTGTTTCATTAGATTTCATATTGATTCTGTTTGAC
The DNA here is from genome assembly GCA_945859745.1 of Synanthedon formicaeformis. Classification (NCBI taxonomy): domain Eukaryota; kingdom Metazoa; phylum Arthropoda; class Insecta; order Lepidoptera; family Sesiidae; genus Synanthedon; species Synanthedon formicaeformis. The sequence goes on from OX243957.1 coordinate 10,353,406, forward strand.
GCACGCCTGCAAAACTGTGTCTACAAGTTACTAATACGAATTTCGCATGTACTTTGTTTTTTTTTTTTTAATTAAATTCTTCAATGTATTAAAGTAATGAATACAAATTACAGCATGTTCCAGCCATCACGGACGGACACGATAACAAATCTCCGCCTCAGAGCAATAGCGATTCACCAAATACCCCACCACAGGTAATAATTTTACTAATGTTATGAATTTTTGAAGATATTTAGATGTTAATAATTCCTTCACGCGAAAACTAATGACTTAATTTCTTTTTTTAAATTACCATACTGTTTATTTACTAGGTCGTCGCCTATAACACAAGCAACGCCACATGTGCTGCAAGTGTACTGCCGACCATAATAGGATTAATGATAGGGAGTTACGATAGGAAGGCATAGGATAGTGGGCTCTGTAGAGAGCGCAGTGGGTCTGGGTCAAACTTTATGCAAATAGCAGACGTGACAAGTCAGGAATGTTAAAAACTTACACTTGCTGAACGTTATTTTTTAATCTTTGTGATGTAGTAGGTGTACATTAGTCCTGTAATTGTCTATTTGACAAGATTTAAAATATACTACAAATTGTGGTTATCGCCTGTGATGGTTGCAACTCTGATGACGTCATACGCTAGTAAACATTGCTTCCGCGACTGATTGTAGCTCTTTACTAGTTGTAGTTGTTTACTAGCGTGTGACGTCACACGTATCAAAGACCAGCGCCATTACAGAAACAGCGTTTTTGGCGCGATTTTTAAATTTAAACATTAACATTGATTTTTATTAATAATACAGTAGATCTCCCGGAAATATCAATGTAGTGTGCTTATTATGTTCTCATTTTTATTTAGTACCCTTTTGAAGGAGATATTTGTTTTTTTTTTTAGTAAAATGAGAATCAGTAGCCACAATTTGTAACTTAACTTATAAGTAGGAATGTTTTCTACTGAATTAATTTCATAAATGATTTGACAAACATACACAGTATTATAATGTACGTACAAAACCAATACTTAATATCGCACGTTGTTGACATTTAGTTGAATGAGGAAATATGATGTTTGCAGATGAATGGCGTCGGTGAGAAGGCTTCAACGCCTCAGAAGCCCGTCAACTTGCTTCCGGAAGTGCCGATTCAAACCTCCCGGAAGTTGTCTGAGCGGGAGCAGCACGACTGTGACGTCATAGGTGAGTGCATTTTAAGGGTAACAATAAATTGATTATTTGTATGTGATATTTCATTATTATATGTCCCAATGTGTGGAGTCTCTTAATTATTATCTTGAAAAAACACCAATGAAAAGAAATCTTACTGATAAAATCTTAGTTGTACATAGTAGTCTACAGTTTTTTATTCCCTAATTGACTGATTTTACTGTTACATTTTGTAAAATATTGTTTACTAATATCCTATTGACTATAATAATAATAAGTAACATGTTAAAATAGTGCCTTTTTATAGGTATCTATAAAACTACCAAAGTCGTGTGATAATCCAATAACAATAATACAAGTCCCAAATAATATGCGAAATATTCCAAATATATACTTAAAGTTTTTTTGAAGATATAAAGTAGATCAGCTTATATTTGTTTATTTTGTTAATATTTCTTATTTCAAAATTATAAAATGTGTGATTATTTATTTATTTATTAACGTTCATTATACACATTACACATAAGTTTGTTAGGTCAAAATCGTGTTTTTAAACCTTTGTGAAGACCCCTATGCTATAAAAGAGTTCAATCTGCGAAGTTCCAACCTGTCCTGGGTTTCTTGTATAAGATAAGTTTTTTTTTTAAAAACACAAACCAAGAGTAACATTAATCTATCCATTATTTCTTTGCAAGTTATACTTACATAGTCGGTTCAGCACAGGATGGAACTTGGTGCATGGAACTATTATTTATTAACTAAGTACTCGTTTGGTTTGTGATTCTTTTGTGTGATGGTAGGTGGACGGAGCGACTTGGCAACATTACCTATACGTAACGGAAACCCCGTAGAGAGCGTTCCGGTGACGCACTTGAATCAAATGGGGGATTTAGTGGGTGAGGCATTGACGAACGCACGCGGCTTTAACGCACAAATGCCAACTACTTATCATCGACCGATCGTCTCTCTCTCTCTCTCTCTCTCTCTCTCTCTCTCTTTATAAACACCGGCTCGGGTCATCAAAGCTAGTTCCAAAATTATAGGATATGTGCGTTTCAAATCGGAAATGTAGTTTGATACAAACTAATTAAATTAGATGGTATTTTTTGCCTTCGACTATTGTCTACAAGACTTAGTTTAAGAAGTCGAATTGCTTAAGTTTTGATATGTTACTGGGAAATCATAAAAACCTGCTGTGTTAAAAGATTTGGAAAGTTGAAATAAACAATAAGTTTATAAACTATGAAAAAATGCGAACGATCGCTCGTTGATCAGAACGAGGCATATTTATGCTTTTCTCCACGTATCCGCCCACCTTTCATCAATAAAGTGCTGTGTTGCTTGTCGCTTTCTATTAATATGTTCTAATGTGGTGTTCTATCGAAATCTTCTAATTTTTTTTTTTCATTACATTATTCTAATCATGTAGTGTACATTTTACAATAATATGATTTTTTCAATCTACATCAATGTTTTGTAGCATGAGATGAATTTAAAGGTGTTGCGATATCAATGTTGTTCATTTAACAATTATTGGATACTAATCGTTTGTAGTTTAGCATTTTCTTCAAATCATTTATTGTGTAATGTCTATGGTCCTTTGAGTGTTGCCATTTTAAGCAATAATATAAAAATGAATTTCACGCTCAAGGTTCCTAAGATATACGTTGTTTATTCTTGGGTTTAAATCAATAATCAAGTAACTTGAAACGTTTAGTTTTCAAGCAAAAATAGAGAGAGATGGCTATCTCGGCTTATGTATTTTGTTTATTATAAAATGTTAGTACATAGTTTGGTGTGTGGAGAGTGGAAATAATGTAGGGAAAAATGTGTGTGGGTTACAGAGCGACTGATAAAGTCGTACTTCTACATCGTGCGCAAGTCGATCCAGGACTCGGTGCCGAAGGCGGTGATGCACTTCCTGGTGAACTACGTGAAGGACAACCTGCAGTCGGAGCTGGTGACGCACCTCTACAAGTCGGACCAGGCCGACGCCTTGCTCAACGAGTCCGAGCACATCGCGCACCGACGCCGCGAGGCCGCCGACATGCTCAAGGTTTGCTCATACATACTTCTCTACTTCTCTTAGGCTTAGCACCCACTGCGGTTGCGGTTTCAGACCAATCGGTTTTAGGTTTATCGCGCGTCTGAAACCGCAAAAAAATCTAACACAAAGTTTTCTATACAAAAGCGCAAGCATTGGCAACTTTTTACAGTGACTGATTTTAAAAAACGCACGACTGATTATATAAAACGTAAATTGCTATACATTTCGATCGCGGTTTGTAAACGCGCGAAATAAATTCAAGCCAAACGCCAGCCGCAATGCGTCGTGCCTGTATGCGGTTTTGCGTTTTCAGCTAATTCTTAACCGATTGCGTTTAATTGCAGTGCGTGCTAAGCCTTAATGCCATTTCCTATCGGAGGTCCTAAGAGCTGGTACACACTAGGCGTTTTGAAGCGCGCGCTTTGCTAACGCGCACCTTGAGTACTATGAAGTTCTTAGAGCGAGTACACATTGAGATTCAAGTAGTGATACCCTGATGCGTTAACTGATTCGATTTCATTTAACAATCGATTTTCGATCGATCGAATCGATCGATTTAACACATTCATATTTTATTTTTGTTCAAAATTTTGCATTGTTTTATAAAAATTCAAAGGACTTTATCTTATATATAAAAATAAATCACATATTGTTAATATTTTTATCATATATCCTAGAATTGGTAATTAATGTTACTGAGAACTCGAGTGATAATTATTGCAGTTCATACGGAGAAGAAACTAGACGATTCTTTATAATTAAAAATAGTGTTACAGTACCTATTTTAGTTGTTTTATTTTAATCGATTTATTTCAAAACGATTTTTATAGTCTGTGGTCATTCATTACGAATCGCACATCACTAAGTGGGCGGTGCCCGTCCATGAAATACGGTTATTCTCTGTGGTACATTGTACCGAAAATTATTGTAAAACTTCACGTGCGTGATCTGTCAAAAGTTAAATAAACGACTGGAAGAAGTATAGTTCAACTTGACTACACCTATATTTGAATATTAGTACATAAAAATAAATGTTTTAATAATTGTGGTTATTTGTTTGCAGGCATTACAGCGTGCCGGACAAATCATAAGCGAAATCCGAGAGACTCACATGTGGTGATCGCCACCACCGTTTACCGACTAGTCGTCTATTTAGTTAATTCGTCCTGTATATAAACAGAACTCCTTATTTTAGATTAATTATGTGCTCTAGCGTTTTTATTGTACGCCATACATTTGCTTCTATCTTTCCGCAGCTCTCTTTGCTTCTTAGGTAGGATTTGTGAGATGCGTGTATTATTTCCGCATTATTGGGAGGTTACGGAGCTTGTTATTTAATATTATTATTTATGATATTATTGAGAAAAAAAAAACTGCTTAAATTTAATCACAAAAATGACAAAGTGCATCAAGTCGAAAACATTTTTTTTTTCGCATAATATTGACACAAAATGAAGAAAAGCAAAATTTTTTTTGTATTAAATAAAATTTGTGATGTTAGAAATTTTGTTCCTTTGCTCAAGTAATCACGATATTTTGTTTATCTAAGTCTGACATAAAGCGGAAGATGCAGGCAAATGAATGTTGACGGTTAAAAGGTTACACTTTTTATATAATGCACTGTGTATCATTGATTTTTTTTTTAAACACCAAAAGAATTAACTTAAATTTTTAGTAGCTACCTTCTTACATTTAACTTTGCACATAATACTGTTTCTGTAATTTAAAAAAAAGTCAGTTAAGAAAATGTAAATCCTGAGTTACATATGTTATTAGTTTCCAAAGAAAATTACGAAAATAATTTTATTGCTAGCCCCCCAATTGAGGGTAGTATTTTAGGAAAAACGAACATGATAAATTAGTTTTTTTTTTTTAATTATTTTTATTCTAGATAATGTATGTTTGAATTAGAAGTTTTTTTTAAATTTTAATTTAGACTTTGCTTTCATGTTTTGCAATAAGCAAAAGGTATAAATATTTAAACGATCATATCATTAATTTCAGAATTTTTCAATTTTTATTCTCCCGCAAGGTACTTACTTCATACGGTTTTTTTTTTTTGTGTGTGTGTGTGTACCGATAGAAAAGTGTTAGGTAAATGTAAGTATGTGCTTGTTTTACTGACTGAAACATGTAACAAGTAAGGACTAATTCATAACGATGATACAATACTAACTTCTAATCTGCTTTTTATGATCTTTTGCATCATTGTGACACTCTTTTCGGCGGCCATTTTGTGAAAACATATATTATAGGTGTTTTGATAAATATTTCATCGTCTTCGTCAGCCTGTCTTTCGAAAATAGGTTTGCCGCGAAGCCTTTCAGTTCGTATGTCCACTTCCTAATTCTCTTAGCTTTGTCGAAAACTTTGGTTTTTGGGAGAATTTCAGAATTTCTTATCCACAAAAGAAATTGCGATCAAAGTCAGCTCCCATAACTCGTTGACTTTGGATCATACGTAATTAGAATTACTGGCAGAAAGCACTGATTCTCCTTCAGACATAATATAATAATATGATAAATAACATTTATTTTCTTTTATAGCAGTATTAAAATTAATTAATTCTTAAAAATATCGGCTTTTGTGCTTAATTCGTGCTTAACTTGGGCGAAGACTCAATGACGAGGCTCCATCACACAGTACTTATAATTTTTTATGACGATGACATTTTAGTCATTATGTATTTCAATTTAATTTGTATTTTTTTTTTCTGTATTATTACACATTAATATTTAAATAAAATTCACCTCGTATAGACAAAATGGCGCTCGTATTCGTGATTTTAATATTGCATAGTTTAGTCTATGTAGTTTGGTGCGTATAAAAAAAATTGTTAATTCTGTTTATTGGATTAGTCCTAGTGAATGTTTGCACAAATGTTGTTTTGTTTGTTAACTTTAGTTACCATTTCACAAACATTTAAAAGATCTACAATTAAGGTATAATAGTGTGATCTAGTACTCATATTACTGCGTAGTAGTTGTAATTCAGTGATATTAGTGATTTGCAATATTCATGTATTTAATGTTATAAAACTTTTGGTAGTTTTAAACAGTTTTGTGGTGAAACGGTTTTTTAGGTTAGGTGTCAGTCTCGAGCCACGGTTGTCGAAGTGGAATGTGGTTTTTTTTTTTGTTTAGCAAACGGGAGAAGTGTGATTTATTTACAACAATGGCCTCTTTCACTAACTACAAGGAAATTGTTGATTAGTTACTCTTCAAGTAACGCTAATTGGCGAGTAAATGTTACGAGTATCTTGTGACGATTTCATTGAAATTACATACCCTTGAGTAATGCTACTCGAAGATGTTGAAACTCGTGCGCTTTCTTACCGGTGACTTTAAATGGCGGTTAGCCTACTTGGCACTTTATTCAGAGATGGTGAAAGAGGCCCTGATAAGCATAATTTAGAAAAAAAAATAGCGTAAAGTAGTAAAAGGAAACTTGACAACCGCAACTGTCAAATGTGTGGGTAAAGAAAATAAATATCCTGGACAGTTGACAACGTTATAACCATTTTATAATTGTTAGAACTTCCACTTTGATAAGATAGCGTCCGTTGTGCATTTGTTTATGGAAAACTTTCTTTAGAATACAGGGTTAGTTAAATTTTTTTTTATAAATTATTATATAAAACGCATGCGCCGATGAGTTTTTTTAGTCTTGTTGTCCCAAGTTCCTCTTTAAAATTAATTTTATAGTAAGTTATTGGAATTACGTTTCGAGTCATTCATGTGTGTCATTAATTGAAGTTTTTTTTAATAAATAATTTATTAGAGCCGTCATTTTTAGTGTAGCGAGTATTCCAACTGTTGAATGTTTTTATTGTTGATGTATTTTTTGCACTGTATAACATTGTATGCGTTTTATTATACATATATATATACTCAGTTATTATTATAAGTTATGTTCTATTTAAAATTGTATTGAGTTTTTCACGTAAAATACACTTATTAATAAATATTGCAATTAATCATGAAATGTTATACAGTGCGCCACCTCCCTTGTATTCAATACCAAGGTGTGATTTACTGTTTTTTTTAATTATATAAAAAAAGGAAACAAACCATTTGAATGTTACACACAATATAAGAATGTAATAATTTTAAAGTCTGTTAATAAAATAGATTTATGTCATTGTCATAACGCTTTTTATTTGTTAATTAAACATTACAATGTCTTTTTTAAATGTATGCATGATGCACAGCCGATAAAACACAATATGTAAGTATATGGGCGTTTCTTTTTTACTTGATGAAACTTAAAAAAATATATATACAATTTTTTTACTTCGACTCGAGGTATTTTCAAACAAGAACTTTGAAAATACCTCGAGTCAATACATTTGAATTTAAAATTTAGAAAAAGAAAATACTCATGAAACGCCCTGAACATAATTTTTAAAAATGAAAACGTTACATTTGAAATTATAAAACAATTTTTAAATTAAAACTGTTACAACAGATCAGTACAGAACTACTACACTATACTGTCACGGCTAATTTTAACAATCTACATACAATTATACCACCTACGAATTAATATGGCAAGTATTGAGATTACTTTCAATTAATATCAAAACATCGCACTTTTCTTAGACCTTCAATACAGTTGGAATTAAAATTTGAAGTTTTAGAGCCAAATAACGAAGACTTATACAGAATAACATTTTCATACAGAATTTGTTGAAGTTTGTTAATACAGAATAACATTTTCATCAATGACTTTTATTGCTGTGAGAATATAGTCACAAAATAGCCTTCATCCACGTTCGTAACTGAAATTATGTAACCAGCTGCAAGAGCTTTTTTTTTTCCTATTTAGTAACTCCAAAGATGACCGGACAAACGTCAATTTTGTGCCAATTGTCATTTACAAGTGGTTTATAAACATTTCCATAGATAAAATCTCATAAATGCATTATTAAATTTGTATTTTATTTCCAACTGCGTACATTTATTATTTCAATTTTAGACAACTTCCTAATCGACTGGATAACTTCCTAATCTAAAATACGGACAAGGTTTATTTATTTATTATTATTAATAATCGTGCACACATTAATTTTTTCTCGTGTAAAAAAAATACAATTGTATAATAATTCTCATTATTCCGTAATAATATGGTTAGTTTGTACTTAGTGATGGTTAGAGCTATTGGTGCCTAAAATTTCAGATCAATTTAATTATCTAGACTTATTCTAAGGAAGTTTAGAAGGAGAATGCCTGGATTCGATCAAAAAGGTTGTATTAAATGTTGAAATTAGTTCTTTCACGTTTCAACAATAGTTTGGAGATATGATATACTAATTTTAATATATGCCATTTAATAATAATATTTTGTTTTTTCATAGTATTTGTGTAAAAATATAATGTATCAGATATACAATTTTAAAGATATTATGAACGAGATATTAAATGATATTTAAGTAGATCTGTAAATAAACCATTTTATTTATTTACATTGACTTTTATGTCAGTTTTGAATATTTTACATTGGCAAAGTGTTTTAGCGATTATATTTAGTATACTGTAGCACCACATTGATATCAATATACTGGAGAGAGCAAAATTTTTAAACCCTAAACTCGCAAACTAGTACAAAAATTGTATTTAAATAATATTTTTTTAAATCATCAACTATTTCAACCAACGCATTCTCCTTTGCATAAAACTATGGAAACATTATTGGGGCTTTTTCCTCATTATAATCTAAAAATCTATACTATTTTTGTGAAGACAAAATTTAAACTACATATTTTGGTAAAAATTTTGTTTTTTTGACGCTAATTAGTATACAAATAAATCATAAATGTTTAGGTTACAAATCAAATTTCACTAAATGTCGGCAACAGATGGCGCTTAACAAAACTATTTCGTTACAGTTAACTTTCAATTAAATTTATAAATATAATCTCAGACATAATTTGATAATGGCAATAATTTGATATGATTGATGCAATAGTTTATTTATATGAACACTATGTGTTAAAACAATGATCAGATTAGAAAAAGCCATGAATTATAATTATTTTTGCTATGCAATAAAGATTGTTATTGAGATAATTAATACTCATTGGAAAGACATAATAATATATACTTTTTAAACACTGCGTAGTGACAATTTTGTATGAATCCAATCATCACCGCATTAAAAGCCGCTTGCCTAGAAGAAAAGATTTATATACAGAGACATCAATGTACTACAATTATGGATTTCGCACTCCATTAACTTATGGAACATGTAAGGGTCAGCGCCGACCGACGGAGTGGCGGCGAAGAGACTAAAGCGCTATCAATTGAAAATCGACTTTAGTTTCTTTAGCTGAAGGTTTACCGCGCGCCGCTCGCCCGCGCTTGCCGACGCGAGATTATTATTTTTTATTAAAGCGATATTAGACGGTTCATCAAAAGGGATTCATTTTTGAAATGAATGTGGAATTCCCGCGTGAACGTTTCGCGTGATTTAAAGATAAAAGTCGCTAAGTCGCTCGCTGTTAAGACGTTTCACTAATCGTTCATTGCCGATGAATGATGACCGATGCTAGTAAAAACAATCAGGAGCCGCAAACTTTCATTGCGAAGGCACACTCCGATGAACGTCAATTTAGATATTTCATTTTCGGTCTTTCATCGATGAAACATCGAAAATGAAAGCAAAAATGAACCGTCTAATATGGACTTTATACGACTTTCAATCACATACTGAAGTAACTAAAGTCGATTTTCAAATGATAGCTCATTAGTCTCTTCGCCGCCACTCTGTCGGTCGGCGCTGACCCTTAAAGTGACATAATGGGTAGAGCAAACTCTATCATCTGTCATTTAAAACCAACCAAACATCTGTCATTTAAAGAAAATGTGACTTTACGACAACACATTGAAGTTTAAAATGAATAGAAGAACTTTGTCGTTACTACCTTTTACCATTGACACGCGGAGGCAAGAGTCCGCCACGATTCCGTTTTAGGTGTAATTTTTATGTGCCGCTTTGGCATTTGTGAAGCAAATTCCATAGTTGTACTTCAATGTACACAGCGCAATGATCGCCGCGCCGCCCTTTACTAGAGACGGCATGGACAACGCTTTCCATACAAAACCAATACCGTTTATTCAATAACAGTACACGCACGGCGTATGCAATGTTTAGGTTTTGTGTTACAAGACAATCTGGATTCGCATTTTTTAAAAGCTAAAAAATGCATTTAATTACTTGTGATTCGATACGATGCACCAGAGTTTTGCTTATTCACGTTTTTACTTTGAACATTACAAAACACAATGAGACATTTCTATCGCTTTTTGGGATAATGGGTTTACTCCACAACGTGCAAAGCAGAAAATGGCGGCCAAATGCGCCTCGAGTTGCGCTCGAATATTATTATTGCTAACGTCTCTAATAGAGTGCGGCGATTCTTTTCTCTGTATGTTAATATGTCTTTTATTTTCTTTAAAGTTTTTACACTAGCATAATTTAATTATGCTAGTGTAATTATACGGCAGTTATGATGCGGCTGCGCGAGCGCACCGTTCGATGCTAGGAGGAGCTCTCCTTGCCAGACTTCTTGTCGCTTTCCAAAAGTTTCTCGTCGTTGCAGAACATCTCCAGCTGCTTCGCGTAGTACGTGTTGAAGTGTAACCTAGAAATTGCATAAAATTTTGGATTAAATCCACATCTAAAAACTTGCCTAAGGAAACCTTTACACGTCACAGCTATAATTAAAAAAAAAACTATGTGGTGTTTGATATAATGTCGAAAAAAGTATCGCATTGTGTCACAGGGAAATAAAAATCTTATATAAGCACCAAAATAAAGCTGATTCCAAAGTGAAGATAGCCATGATAGCCAACCTTCGAAGAGAATCGGCACCTGAATAACACAAATCTTGTAGAGTAAAATGTGGTGAACCTACCTGGCAGATATATTGAGCAGTTTGTTGGTGTTATTGTCTCTGGCCATTCTCTCGATGATGGCCAATACGGACAACAAAGCCGCCGTGAATCGAAGTCCGTAACGCGACACCGAACGCCCGAACGAGTCCGCTGAACCGCTCGTGCTCGACACTGTACCGTTTTCGCCCTGAAGTCACATCAAACGGTATATTTAAACCAGGGTCGTTGTGGATGTTCGCATCCGCAAATGCGGAACCTCAGACATCCGCATCCGCAATAATCAGTGCGAATCTTTTACGGGTGTCGATATGGAGCTAGTCCTAAATCTGGCAGATTTCACCAGGATGAATTATTATGAAATTGTTTCAGTGTTTTAATTCACTGAAATTTTTATTTTATCTATATCTATACCAATATATAAAGCTGAAGAGTTTGTTTGTTTGTTTGGTTGTACGCGCTAATCTCAGGAACTACTGGTTAGAATTGAAAAATTCTTTTTTGTGTTGAATAGTCATTTATGGAGGAAGGCTATAGGCTATAGAGAACGCGGACGAAGTCGCGGGTACCAGCTAGTTTATAGTGAAATTTTTCAAATTTTCTACTAAAAGCTTGATGATTACTTATTAAAAATTTCTAAGATTTAAAATCAATTTTTTTTAAACTTGAAATCCATACACTGGGCACATTTAGACACGTCTCCGTCCCTATAAACTAGCTGTGTCCCGCGTTTTCACCCGCCGTTCAATTTAAATTGACAAAGATATGAACAGTTCGACTTTTCTCAGTAATACTCGTTTCTCTATATCATCCGCATGCGCAATTTTTTGCTGTTGGGCTTCTTCATTATGGTTGATTCCGAAGTCGGCAACAGGTATTACCAACATGAGCTTTTGCATATAAAAATTTTGAACAATCAAATGCTACTACAAGTTTTATTGCAAAAAATAAAAGAAAAGAGACGCGGACGAAGAGTCTGACAAAAGCTAGTTGTAAATAAAATATATGTATACAATACAAAAGCTTAATGACATTGAAATAATACTTACCGACACACGAGTGATTCAATGAAAAGTCGTTAAACAGTGAATAAAGCTGAAAATGATTTTGTCGTCTCACAAATACTAAATGGATGCATTCGACTGACACGTGACGCGAGTTCTACTTTGTACTGTGTGTATGCGGCCTTATGGGAACAATTAATGCCCTATTAACCGGCTAATTCGGTGCCTAGACAAGAAACATAGGCAGATTGACAGAATGTGGAAACGCCAGACTTATACACCCGACGGCTGTTAAATATTAAATATTAAAAATTATTGAACTTTTGGAAACAGTATATAGTAACTTTTGGAACAGATTTTAATTTAAATAAAACTGTCAGTTTGATCAACTTGAGGTGTGACCAACGCAGTCATTGTGTTCATTGTCAAACCTCAAGGAGCTCTTGTCAAGTTAGTGGTTACCTGATACTATAGCACAAAATATAGTCCAACATCCTGCACGTATTAGACATATCGCTGCTTAAAAACTAAAGGGCCACAAATCAAAATTAAAATTTTTTACAGGAGAGCTAATCGAAAAAAAATAAAATTACTTTTGTCTATTTTTTCTTATTAAATTTATATCAAATATATGCATATTATACATCGTTAGAAGCGTATTTTTAAGTAGCATTGAATGTTTAAAGTACTTTTATAATAAACTGAATACTAGAAAAGATATAAGCATATAAGTTACTTTTGAATTTATAAAAAATGATCAAAATATACTAAATATGGAATAAAACAACCATAAGTCTTTTTGCAACATACAATATGAATGATTGTGATTGTATTTTTGCAATAAAAACTTTTTTGTTTTATGGCCCTTTAGTTTTTAAACAGCGATATATGTCTTAAAAGGTTCCTAGACATGCAGGTTTCCTAGCGCTTTTTTCCTTTAAATTTACAGCAAGTAATCATTCAAAAAACCTGTTGGTACGGTAGCCAAGAATTTTTCTTACTAAGTTATCATCTACTAGTTAGATATCGGTGAATAAACTTAATAATATTTTATTTTCGTGTTTAACAGGTCGCATACACACGAATGGATGTTTTAGTGCGCATCGTTTGTATTATTTACTTGAGTGCAGTTTGACCAATTCTTACAAATATACCTCAGTATAATCTGCACTGTCATACGTAGTCCCGATCATACTGTTAAGTTCTGCGTCCACGAAGTACTTGTGCATCTCCTTTAGCCAATTAACGTGTTTGGTAGCATTAAAAGAAACATACAACATATAAATTAAATATAATGTTACAAAAATATATCCGACACACATAGATAAGCGACGTTGGGTGTGAACAGTGATTATATCTTCAGCGGCTTACTAATAAAACACTGAGAAAGTATTCGTATACGGCGAGTTGCGGATATAGAGCAATGCAAATAAAAAACTTAAAAAAATATAAAGAGGTTAAACCTCTATACGCACTCTAGTTAAAGTTTACCGCAGGATTAATATATACAGGAGATACACATATTTGGCAAAACGCAATGTTTTGCCAATAAAACCAAGTTTGTATTTGATACTGACAAGTTGTAAACAAAATAGTAATTAATAGATTATCGCAATTAAAACTGAACATGCGTTTTTTTTATTTGCATTGAATAAGAACTATAATATTAAATGAGATTACAATATATTTATAATAAATAAGGTTTCATACGATATTATATCGCATAGCAAAATTGCAAAGAAATATTAATAAATAGCAATAGGCATATAAATATTCACTTAGAAATATATTTTTAACACTATTTAATAATGTCAATTGTTAATTTTTGTAAATATTTTTCCAAATAGATCTTAAATTTTGTTAAATTGTTCAACCTAATTTAAATTTTATTTTTACCTGCATGAAAGTACAGAATTGTACGCAAACAAGACAAAGAGTTGTGACTGCCTTTAGGAGCTGCGGACTGGTCAGCATACAATCTCTGAGACAAGACTCCAAGAAATCATTATGCCTCTCGAGAACTTCGTCCACGTTGTTGACCTGCAATAATAAATAGATGAAATTAACGAAATAAATCGAGGATTGTGTGACTTTTATATCAATAAACTTAGATATTAGAACTGTTTCGTGGAACACATTATTAATAAACCTTCTTTGAGACTTAGAAAGTTTTTGCAGTGACAGGGCACACTGCGTTCAGCAGTCATAATCTGGACAGCCCTATTGGCGGCGGTGGTCCTTTACAGATGTCCATTTATGGAAGACAAGTCGTAAAATAATAGCTGTGTTTCGGTAAACGTGTAAGAGATGCCAGGTGAACCCCTATTCTTTCGTTCTCAGTTTTCTATATCCCATCAAATCAAACTCGGCAGGGACTGCTAATACGATGCTTGTGTTGTGCTTGTGTTAGTTACGGTAGCCATCTTACTCATCGGTCTATTATCGAATTTTACGCAAAAAAGTATCGATCTGGCATTTCTATAAGAACAAAAGTCTGAGACTGAATGCAAAATTTACGTTCAAGAAAATAATATGTTCACTTGAACCTGGTGTAAATTGAGTAAGATTAAGACATTAGATAATAAGTTTAAATAATAAGTTCGGAACTTCTATAGGTTATAATAATATTAATACCTAGCTGGCGCCCGCGACTTCGTCCGCGTTAAAAAAGAAATAGTAGCCTATCCTGTGTACTGTACGTCTAAATGTTTACCTAACAAGTTTCATGAAAATCAGTTAATTCGTTTAAGAGTTATGGAGGAACATACATACATACAATACCTACACTTACAGATTTATTATTAGTATTGATAGATAAAAAATTAAGGCATAAACGATGAGTTAAAAAATAAATGTAACAAAAGGTGTTTCTTTTTACCTCGACAATGGCAATGAGTAAGTGTTATGACGTCTGTTAAGTAACGCCTACAAATTAATGAAAACCTGCTCCGCCCACCGCAAAAACATAGCCTTCGCAAAAAAAACGTACAACATGGCTGTCATTACTATAGCAGAAAACTTGAAATATTTACTCTATTCACGCTTTAGAAACTGCCCAAATTTTTATTCTTCAGACGTTTAGAGTGGTAAACAACGGCAGCTGTACTCTAAGCAACCCTGTCTTGGCACGGATGCAAATTGATAAACACAAACCTTCGTCGTTTTTCGCTCTCTCCATTAGTGAAAACCATATCGAAACCCGTTGCGTGCTTTTGAAGAAGTAAAGTGTCTCTGACGGAGGCTAACATCCACTTTGTGATATACAAAATAGAGAATTGGCAGCTATAAAGTATATAAATTTAGTACTAGTTCAAGATATAAAAACTACTAAGTTACTTAGTTATTTGGAATTTTTCTTTATAGTATAGTATGCAATACTGAACAAGGCAAGATACAGCCTGCACATAGGTAGCAGACAAAACGATAAAATAAAAACTGACGGAGATTGTGTTTGCTTGCTGAATAAGAGCTTTATTTCGCGTTGTATGATGATACATTATACGAGTACCTACCTATGTAATTGCGGTTGGTCAGTTGCGCAGGATCAGCGAGCGCCGATCGCCCACATTCATTGGTGCGCGGGCGCAACGCCTCACTCTACCAACGACCACGACAAACGCTGCCGCTTTGCACTTCTTATGTGATACCAGTAAAACAGTGAACTGTGTTACAGTGTAAAATTGTGGAAAACCTCAATATTTAGGTAGGTTTTGTGTTTAAAATAAGTTTACAATTAGAATACCAACGTCGGACATGCTAAGCTAATTAGATTTTCATATTATTTCCCGTGTATCTCTAGTGTCATATTGTGAATAACAGGTATCGTATCATTTTCAAATGCATACTTCCAGTAATACAATCATACACTTACACTTGCAATTTCGTATAAGATTTCATTGAGGAATATAAACCGTAAAATTTTCACTGCACACAAATTAAATCTTAAAACATTTAATTTTGAGCTTCAAAAGTATCAAAATCAGGTTTATGCGACATTTTAAACATTCTAAATACGCACATGCCTTGGTGGCATACCTAACTAACTGAAATTCACAATATGCCTTGGTGGCAATCGCAACGTAACGCTTTGTCAAAAGTCAAAACATTGGATTAAAATTCAAATTAATCGACAATAGTTATTGAAAAACATGATAGTAAACATTGAAGGGTGACGAGAGCATGTGTTGAGTGTGAAGCTGAGCAGAGGAACGAGGTCGACATATGACGTCATATTAAAATACGATGATGCAGGACATATGGGCACGTAAGCGGGGCGCTCGCAATGTAGCCGGGAAGTGGTAATAATTGATAAATGAAACGACAGACACAAGCACTGCATGTGTCAATGTTTTATTGAAATGGTGTCGAATATCCGGTGAAGGTTTATATATGGCTTAGGCGAGACAATGGGGTCCGTTAGTGCAGTGCAGATTCCTTGCTATAGGTAGAGCTCTTGTCGTGATTTCAGTTTGACCAATAGCGCGTACCGGTTTGATGGGATTCCAGCCACATTATAAATTTTCTGCAATCATATCTAATAGGAGATCAACTTGTTTAAACAGTTGCCTATGTATAACTTTAGATATTTGAACGCTGATTCGACCACATATTTATTTTCAAAATGACACATATGAATTAATCATCATCATATTCCATAATAACAATAACAACAACATGAACCTGAGTTTAGTAGATCTTTTTATTTTTCTATTGACAATTAAATTAATGCCTACACTAACTAAGATAAGTTAGGTATTATGTTGCTTAGTAATAGGTATTATGTTGAGACGATGACCTTTTGCTGCTTTTGTTATATCTTCTTAAAACCAATTGCAGTTTTTATTTAAGTACAATGACGCAAAAGACAATTTTTGGACTGATTTAAAGCAATACTGCTAACCTAATCAATGAAACTAGTTTATGTCCGCGACTTCATCCGCGTCCTTTTGTCTTAGACGTTAGAACATTTAATTTTATTCAATATTTATTGCTCATATGTTGTCAGTATTTGATTTGATTTTTACGTCGGGAACAGTACTTTTTTTCTGGATGAAAGATACCCTTTGTAATTCTCTGTATCCCTGACAACGTGTATGCAAAATTTCAAACTATTTTATAAGTATTGATTAGAAAATTATAGATATAGATTATAGAAATAAATAAATAGCTTTACAAGAAAAGAATAAATAGATGATCCACGAGAAGACTTTGTCGAATGAATTTAATTTCTATGAAAAAGTGAAGTGAATAATCGGTTTGACGAACGTAAGATGACCCACGACGACCCTCGCGGCAGACAGGTGACTATCTTCATTGGAAAGTCATTAATTTTTGACTCGACTGTACTGTCTGCAAATACCTTATACGCGGTTTCTCACGCTGACACAACCTCCACTCAACTGGTTGAGTAGCGGTCCCTGTTTGTGATGTTTAATATGAAAATTATGTGTGCAACACGATTTTGTAGTAACGCGTTTAGACACCGATTCGTTTTATAGATTCACACGCGAAGAAGGCATCTTGCCATCATTGGACACGGTAAACATTAAATGAAATTTGTTTGCTTTTGTTTTATGGCTTTCGCAAGCTTTCGTGTATGATCGAACAGATCATATACCATAGCACCAATGAATATACAAACATATTTACACGTCGTAGACATTGGCGATGACTACACCTCGCCCACATAATATTACCCAGGCCGACGCTTTGCCATATAAGGGGTCCTCCAATATATTACGTATCTTAAACTCGTCACTTGAATTCGTTATCGGCTACCATACTGGCTTAATGCAAAACAATCAACACCGTTACACGTTTGGACATAATTTAACACAAATTACTTAACATCCCGAATGTAGAAAATTAGTTATGGTCGTTTTTAGCAGTACTGAAAGGTGTGTCAACAGTATAAACAAAACAAATAAACAAAGTTCGATTCGGTCACTTATTGGAAACTTCTGTAGAAAAAATTGTATCTGTATAAAAAAAAAAAAAAAAAAAAACAAAACAGTTAAAGTGTGTCAATGAGAGAAAACCAAACAGAAGAAAAAAAAAGCATCTTAATCGAAAGATATTAATCTATTTTGCGAACAAAAACTAACCCGGTAATTACAAATATAGCATCGATTGAAAAATTGATAAAGAATAAAATTACTCCAAAATAATCAAAAGATAATTTAATCTATAATCATAATAGTATAGGTAATCCCTTGTTTCGCTCACATGTCTTTTAACCTACATTTATAATGACAGAAATTTATCTATATAAGTACTGATATTATTTATTTATTTATTTATGTACGTACTAATATTATTATGAGACAAGATTTGTATTTTAGTTTGTAATGAATAAGCTCAAAAGCTACTGTACCGATTTTAAAATTCTTTCACCAATACATAGAAAGCTAACATTATCAGCAAGTAACATAGGCTAATATATTTATAAAGCTACACGGACTAAGTCACGTGTAACAGCTAGTCTGTAATAATAAAAAACGATCATTTAACACAAATTCATATTTTATAATAAGTAAACCAAAATTTCAATACTAAGACAATATCGAGATCTTGTTGGTGACACGCCTAATATCAGTGCGAAGATTCTATGTTGTGTTCTAAAGTTATTTTTTATTAAATCGTATGAGATAATTAAAAAAAGCAAAACCACGCACAATCCGAAAGTAAAATGAAACCGTTAAGAAACAGTGTTCTATGTAAAAACTGTTTAACACAAAGTGGCTTGTGCCGGTCCAGCGACTCGAATAGAAACTTAAGATTCAACCAGTAGTAACACGGGGTGCTATAAAAGAGTGTCTTGTACTGCGCGAATCTTAATGGACTAATAAAATACTTGCACGAAGTTCATTGGTAAACATCATTAATGCGTATTAATACAGTACAGGCATCCATCCTGATTGAAATTTTATTGGAGCGTTACCTTAAATAACTCTTTTATAGGTTTCACATGACCACAGGGATTGCAAATACGTTCTTCTGGCCTCCAATATACCTTAAGGGGACGTTCAGGTATTAATAAATAATAAAAAAAGCTTTGTTTATCCATAACAATTTACAGAGAAAAAAAATTGTATTGTTTAATCTATACTGATATATAAAGCTGAAGAGTTTGTTTGTTTGGTTTGTCGTACGCATTAATCACAGGCTACTGGTTCGAATTGAAAAATTCTTTTTGTGTTGGATAGTCCATTTATTGAGGAAGGCTATAGGCTATAGAGAACGTGGACGAAGTCGCGGGCGCCAGCTAGTTTATGATATGACCCCTTGTACCCTACAAGGCTTTCACCCGAAAGCCTCCCTCATCTTATTCCAGTTGACGTTATTCTTTGGTATGACCATCCAGTCCTTTCCTGCATTATATTCTCTATTCGTTCAAGTATTACAAAACGCAATTTGGGGGAGGAGGGTCTTGTAAACTTAGCTCACAATATAGGCACAGATTCTTTTTAAGAAAGTGTTCAATTGGACATCGTTCGTCTTAAAAACCGAAGCAAATTAAGCGCAAAGCTGTTGACAAAAAGCGTCCCACTAGAGGTCGAAATGTGCGTGTTGAAATGGTAATGTTGTATGCGGAACGGAAGCCTCTTAGTTGGTCAAGAGCCGGAAATGTTGTAATGCTGACAAATTTCTACTTCTTTTTTATCCCTTTAGCGGTATCGCTTCAACATCAATATTATTATAGTAATAATTCAGCTTGCGATATGTGTGCGTGAATCTCATGCACGATTTGGACATAAACAAAATTGGTACGATAAAAAAGAGATTAAAAAGTAATATAGAATAGTGGCTAAAACGTTTAGCTGTCGAAACAGCAGATGAAGGTTCAAATTTCGGTCAAGTCAAACCTTCTGCTTGAGGATTTAATGTGTGGATAGGAAATAATGATTACCTACTATGAAGGCGACGGAAAAAGTTCTGAGAAAACCTGGATATCCTAGACCTAGAAGATTGGGGATCTTTAAAATATATATAATCGTGACTTCGTATCAAGTATAATTATTGTATCAAGTCTTTCGAGCTGGATGGAACCAATCACAAACATTAACAAAATATCATTGAAATTGATTTGGAGATTTCGGAGATACATAAGGTACCGTTTTGTTTTGAGTCCAACTGGAATGAGATGTAACAAACTAGTTTAGACAACATTAAATTTAGAGGACCGTTATTGGAATAAACGCATTATAAATTCACTAAACACGTTGAGTTTGGTCGAATGCATATCATATTGCGAGAAGATTCGTTATTAAAATTGCATTAAACATTCCAATTCGATCTCATTTCACATCGCATCCCTAAAACCCATCGTTACAATGTAAAAAGACAGGTCTAGGTTGGTAGGTACATTAAAAAAATATATTGCGTCATTGTCCAAGACTGTCAAGATGCAGGTTGATTCAGAATGCACAACATTCACGCATACAAGTCTGTACGCCCACGCACTGTCTACCAAGCGGCTCGCCATTCATGAATAGTAAAAGTTATTGATGAACTCAGTTTATCTTTATAACTGTCACCTAATAGTAGTGTAATAGATCAAACATTCACCTGCCGGCGCCATCTGCCAGAATTCAATTCCAGTTGTTCCAAACATATCCAAAGACTTATTTGCAGAGAATGCAATCAGCCTATTTGTTTGTTGTTTTGTTACGTTTTGTAACAAATTTGTTACGTTATTGATTCTATTGTAACGTTATTTCTGTAAAGTTCAAAACTTGTAAGTAGTTTCTTGCTTAAAAGAGTATCAATCTCAGAAGCTTTCGCATTTATATTAATATGCTCAAATTGCATAATTTCCCATATTATTTAGTACTATTTATAGATTTTATTAAAATTTATGTCCTCAGAATAAGTTCTCTACATAATTATAACAGTATTTAACTTACGTCCTGCATATTATAAAAATTATACCTAACCACATTTAATTTAGAAGAACGCACCAAAGAAGTAAAATCAAATAAAACTTAATATTGGTTGTTAATACGAAATGTTTAGTTTACGTACAACCAGCGAACTTATGTAAGATTATGTTATTTCGATGCGTACAACTAATTGGTACCTACTTATATGTCATTTAATATTTATTCAAGTGGGTACACAAACAAACAATTGATTAATTCAAAAGCGGTTTTGAGGTCAATAAAATTTATATTATTAATTATTGATTCAATCGGAAACCAAAGAATAACAATTTGACTTGAATCATCAAATGTCGTATACCGCAGAAATCGTATTATGAAATTAATATTGAGTCACGTAGTGGCCTGGCTCAATTTAAGTAACGGTCCGGTGAGATTAACTAATTTTATTTATATATACTAGTTTGACGAATATATTTCATTGTAAAGAATATAAAATCCACTTTAAAATAAAATATAATAATTGTAATGTAAGGAATTTTGGTTGTGCTTACATCTTAATACTCGTAACATTGTGATGTCCTAATAAAATCGCAACTATTGCGAAATGTATGGATGTCTTATACTCTTTCATGCAAAAACGGCTCAACAGATTTGGATGAAATTTGTTACACATATAGTTTATTATCTGGATTAACATATAGGAAACCTTTTATTCTGGAAAATTGTTATAAAACGATTATCAAGTCATGTTACTAAAGTGCCAAGTGTTGCAATTAGTTATAAGGCGAAGCTTGGCACCTTAGGAATTATACCTACCAGTTTTAAAGTAAAACCCTAACATACTTTTGATAAAATAATAACTTTAATTTCAGTGTATAACAATATACAATACATATACTAAATTAAAATATGTACTATCGCGGTCAATGGTTCAGACCCACTTTTCATACAAATTTGTCTAACGTTGAATTGGGGTTGTCATAGTAACGTAAATGTTATACGAGTAGGTATTTGAAGCAGGAACAAAGATAAATACAAAATGTGCACACGAAATTATTGTTCCTTACGGTGGGACTGCTCCCTTGACCGCGATAGTACCTGTATAGGTAGCTACAAAATACGTACAGTTACTTATTATTATTAACGAGCACCAGTTTTATGTCGAATCAGAGGCGTGTCAACAATTATTGGTCCGAAGCAGCCGAGACCGGTAGCGTGTGGATAAACGTAAAGAGAAATAACGGAAGCGGCTAATTGCCGAAACGATTATAATAATAATATAATAATAATAATAGCCTTTTAATCAGATCAACTTAAACCTAATAACAATAATTGATTATAAATATAAAAAAACTTATGCTAGTATTTGTTTCTTGCTTGTTTTTTGAAGATCTGTTTGCCAATCGGCAAAGGCCTCCTCCAACCTTTTCCATTCTGATCTTTCCTGAGCCACCCTGTTCCACATAACTCCTGCCACTTCTCTAATATCACCGAAACGATTAGAGATTATTTTTTCTATAGATAAATAATGGTGGTGCACACGAAAAAACGCGTTACTTCAACCCAAATTACTAAGTTACGCCGCTAGAGGCTATTGGTATACAAATGCAACAAACAACACGTAACATTATTTTGTTTAGAAAATATTGTTCACTAACTTTTGTTCAAAGCTTTGTCCGCGTAACTTTATAAAATATAGTCTATGTTACTCGCTGATAATATGTGCTTTCTATATGTGAAATAATTTTTTAAAACGGTCCAATAGTTTCAGAGCCTATTCAATGCAAAAAAACAAACAAACAATCAAATCTCTACTCTTTATAATATTAGTATAGATAGCATATATAATATAGAGTATTTATGTGTTATTCTAATGTTTAAACTATATTACTGTAAAGTTTTATAAAAATCCATTCAGAGAAACAAAGACCCAATACATTCATCCTTACAAACTTTAGTTTTTAGGTAATAGGTGAAATTGTAGTAGGCATTTTAAAATGGTAAATCACTCTACACGTTTTAGCATATGAATCAAATCAGCCAGACAGTTGAGATAAACACACTTTCAATATGCAAATAAAACCGATGGGGGTTACTGATAAATGTGAATAAAGCACTAATGGTTGAGTCAAGGTCCATATATGTCATGACAGTATTCCGGCCTCGATGTCTATGGGTTTCTTATAGTGTTCGAGACTATAAACAAATTTTGAGAAGATATTTGAGACCTTGGTGCACTGAATTTTACTTTTAAACGATTTTTAAATAAAATAAATATAACATATGAAGACCCGATTGAAGAGAGATGGTATAGTAAAGCTGTCAAATGAGTTTTCTTTTGTTGAAGAAATGGACCATTTAAAAAAAATAGATACCTTTTAAGAATAAATATTATTTTTTATATTTTAATTTATTTTATTTGGGTATAAAATCACTTTTAAAGGGTTATTTTTCATAATAATTTGGTATAATTCATTATGTTTAATGAAATAACGCAATATAAGTACAAAGTATTGATGGTAAACAGAATGACGATTATAAATTGTCTGCAGTTTCCAGTAAAATAATAACGATTTTATTATTTTCATTGAGACCTGAGAAAATATAAAACTTGAGAAAATTTCTGACATATCGCTGAGACGACGGTGGCGCCATCGTGACGCCCAATTTTTTTAGACAATCCCTCGAGAACCTAACATTTTTTCGAGATAAAAAGGATCCTATATGTTAATCCAAGAAATAAGCTATCTGTGTTTCAAATTTTATCCAAATCCGTTAAGCCGTTTTTGCGTGAAAGAGTAACAAACATGTCATGCACAACTTTCGCATATAATATTAGTAGGATAAATTGTACTTCTATCATATTATGATATTTTTTATTAATGACTTTCATGTTCTCAATGCAGGCTTAAAATAAAATGATTTTTATGCGTTACCGAAAAATAGTCAAAAGAAAAATAGCTATTTTTGCACAAGCTCTGACGATAGTATTTTCTATATTTGAATATAATTTCATATTTATGTATCTCGGAAATGCGTGTACGCGCCTCGTGTTTAGTTCAGATAATATCTCAAAAGTTCAAACATACTTTGTTAGCATAACTACATATACATACATACATATATGTATCAACTTAGCTCTAAGAATAGCTTAAATATATTGTAGAAAAAAAACTCATAATTATTTTAGATTTTTTAGCTAAAGGTCAACTGCAATGTCATTCATGGAACACTCCTAGACACCTTTCAAACTATTACTTTTCATGGGTCCATCTAAATGCCAAGGATATTGGATGGGGAATTGGAATACGAATTATAATATTATATAGACGACATTTTGTTTTCAAGGTTTTCAAAGCGGTCATAGACGTATTTAAATTTTATTATTCGCGACTGGAACGTGAAATTCAAATCATAACAAACAATTGGAAATTCAAATTAAATAAATAATTCACAGTTTTCAGTCAGACACGAAAAACATTGCCTACACTAAGTTCAACGGCTGTTTCAATTGTCCTATCCATTTATCATTTGACCTCTCCACTGTATGAAACTGAAAATTTCATATACAGTACTTTAAAAAACCAAATTATAGAACCCAATGACTTGAAAAACTTAAAACTAAAATAAATATATTTTACCTCAACTATTCATTTATCTGGGTACTTTGTAAGTCAGTCCAAAGCATAGAAGTTTGTAGCGTAGGATTTTATTAACCAATTAGGTTTGACTCGATTGAGATTATAAACTGGGGGCGTTATAAATTGATTTTTTTTTAGTATTTTATATTGTTTAATAATTTGTTTATATTTTTAAAAATACCTGTAATTAAATACAAATATTATTCTACTATTATTGTTTATATATTTTATGTGAATCTAAAATAACTTTAATTACATTTCAGTAGGTACAATATGAACAGTGACTACATTAATCATGACTTGTTACAATGTTTCAAAGTTTTGTCTTGATATTTTATTAGCATGATTATCGGATAAGGTCTTTGCGTCACAAAAGACGTCTTTAAATATTACATTGTATTTAACTTATTCACATGAATGTATGGAGTTTATTTACTTTAACAATAGTTACCCAAAAGATAAAATAGTAAAACGAAAAAACACAATATGATGATGATTTTTAAAAATGTTTAGGTATCTTAGTTCAAAAAAGGTTCTATATTTTTTTGTAAATTTAAATTATACTGGTCGAATAATCAGCTTAATTTAACAATGTTTTTTTTATATATCATGATGAGTGAGCAGGCAGTCCAATTGATGCTTTGATTTGCTTATTAGCAAGTTTCGTCATATGGGTAGCAAAATAGGCAAAAACTTTGATTGGATGAGGCATAAGGAATAGGGATATAGGCACTAGCATCCCTTACTCATCTGTGGCATTTCCCAGAGAGTGGTTACGGGTTACGGTCGTCAAATGATTGCAGAGCGCTAATCTGCCTTGCCACTACTAAAAAAATACATTAAATTCAAATATTTCCGACAAAATGTAATCTCAAAAATACTAGTCTTAGTTGTTACAAAGTTCCAATATGCATTTAAAATTTTTACATCAATACGAATTGTTAGGCGCTAATTTATCAAGCGGCTTCATTATCTTCCGACCGGTCTTAAGACGTCTATTAATCAATTTGTAAACGGCTATTCTCTAACAGGTGATACCAGTGCGCACAATGATCTCCAATACAAACGTACGAGTAGTTGCTCTTGCGCAACTAACTGTTTTGGAAAAATGAGTATTGTAAATGTGGATAGGTGCGTGTACTTCCATTTAAAATTTATTAATTTATCGATTCAAAATTATAGTTCATTGACGTTTTATTAGGTAGATAAATTATTTAGAAATTTCCAATGCTTTAGATCCATACTAATAATAAATCTGTAAGTGTAGGTATTGTATGTATGTATGTTCCTCCATAACTCTTAAACGAATTAACTGATTTTCATGAAACTTGGTAGATAAACATTTAGATGTTTGGATTGGACACAGGATAGGCTACTTTTTTCTTTTTCATCGCGGACGAAATCGCGGGCGCCAGCTAGTATTAAATAAATATCAAATTTTAAGTTACAAAATATACCTTTTTTACTATAAATAATACATATGAAAAATAAGGAAGCGACGTAGGGTTTCATTAATCAAAAATGTTCAAAAAAGATAATTTAGGATTCTCAACATTTATTTTTGTGTATTAAAACCTATAATAATAAATAATATAATAAAAATATTATAAATGTTTAACGAGCCCGTAGGTATAGAGGGTACCAGTGGCGTTGCTTGTGTCAATAGGCGATGGTAGCCACATACCATCAAGTAGATCGTCAACCTGTCTGACGACCTCTAGGTACATGAAAAAATTCAATGACCAAGTAATGTAAAAAGTAAATATAAAATTACCAAGAATAATAAAATTAGTCACACAATTACATTTAAAATGTACTATACATAGTATGTATACGGTGGAAGTTAACAGTATCGAATGGACAAATGTGTATACATGCAAACGTATCTCATTGCGTTCCGATGACCGAACAGAGCTATTGTTTGCTGCAAACATACGACTGAACATTTTCGGGAGTTGTGTTTATTTTAGCGAGCACTCTTGAGTTCAAACACGTTTAGGAGGAACAAACGTATATATAACGATTTTATGTATTTTTAGACATCTCTTTTTACTGTACGAAAAATTTAATACACAGACAATTTTTATGAAACTTTGTTTTTGACATATAATTCTTTCAAGTTGAATTTTTCATTCGTTCTCCGTGTTACGGCCTTACTACAAGTAGTAACACGGGAATTTATTTTTGCCCCGTTATTGGTAAATTTAAACTTATAATGACGATCATAAGAGTTTCTTGGAGAAACATAATTGATAAATAAATATTTTGATTTTGATTTTTTGGCCGTGATGGCACTAACAAGTCCAGTTTTATAAATAAAAAATATTAAAGTACATAATATACATTTAAGAAGAGAGAAAGATCATAGAATTAAAAAAGAGGAGATCGATAATGGCATTATATCAATTAACTGAACACTAACTTTTGCTCTTGATTTCGTACGTGTTCCTCGGGAACAGTACTTTTTATTCTAGATAAAAAGTAAATGTGTTTTTTTTTACCCCTGACAACGTGTATGCAAAATTTCATAATCATCAGTTGAGTTAGGCTTATAACAATTAAAAAAACAAACCACTCTGAAGCATAACGACAAAAAAGCAAGATGTCTCATCGCATTCGCAGTTAGAATTGAAAGAATATTCAATATTGAATTGAAATTAAGAGAATGAATCTTTAGTGTATGCATGCAATGAATTACCCAATATAAACTAAAGACAATTTTTAATAAATATTCGTGTCTTTAAACTTGTTACAGGACTTAAACTATTAGAGCCGCGTGACCCACGACTAAGTCATGGTGTATTTAAGATTAATCTGAAGACAAATATTTTTTGAACTAATCCGACAACCGAGGCAGATTAAACCAACCAAATCTGCATGCTTATGACTAATTATAAAATGATTTCAGAACCTACTTAAATTGGTACTTTAGTAGGATTTATAAATTTGTACATACCTAGTACCTATACCTACTATATATTATTGTACATTATGGTAACATTATTATAAACAAATTATTACATTATGGTAACATAAATGCATTTATGGATAATATCGTTGTTTCGTGCGTACGATACTAGACTGCTTCTTTATCTTCTTTAAATAACATCAAACTGACTTGGCAATTTTTACATATAAAAATGGTTTCTAGCAATTTTCGTTCTGATGGCATAGGATTAGCATTCCGAACCGCTGGTATTTGAAAAACTTTTTAAAAAATTACAATAAAATTTTGATCGTATACAATAAATAGCCTTTAATATCAATTAAGGAATAGAACACGAATTAAAAAATAATACTTGAGAATTATGTAAAAATTAATAACGTATCACTTCTACATGCTGTACTTTAACTATCCGGTTATTCATAAATATAAAAATTTACATAGACAACTTCTACAACTCAACGATAATTTTATAATTTATGGTAATTTTTATACAAAACTTTTAACGAGATCGGAGAATGAACTAATTATTTTCTAGTTCGAAAAGATGGTGGACCCAAAAACGCTGATTACTGAAAGTTACTAAAAGCGACTTATTAACATACGGGTGCTTAATATTCAAATTGCTAAACAACACACGCAGGTCTCTTATTTCGCCGACTCATCAGTGATTCATTACTTTCATTAGACACGTTAACGTTTATTTGTGCACTCATTTATATGAACCAGCATATAAAACTACTTTAAGTTGAGTTTTAATTCTGTTTTTTAAATACAACCTTATGTTATGTACTCGTAGGCATTTTATCATCCGTAAATTGCTAATATTATTAAATAGGTATCAATCAATACTAATAATAAATCTGTAAGGGTTGGTCATGGAGTAAGTTACTTTGTTTTCAGAGATATCGTGTTTATAGGTTCTATACATGATACTGAAACTAAATTGACCATTTTTGGAATTTTTTTCTGTATGTATGTATGTATGTATGTTTCTCCATAACTCTTAAACGAATCAACTGATTTTTATGAAACTTGGTAGATAAATATTTAGAAGTACGGGACACAGGATAGGCTACTTATTTCTTTTTCAACGCGGACGAAGTCGCGGGCGCCAGCTAGTACTAATAATAAATCTGTAAGTGTAGGTATTGTATAGCCGTATGTATATATGTTTCTCCGTAACTCTTAAACGAATTAACTGATTTTCATGAAACTTGGTAGATAAACATTTAGATGTACAGGACACAGGATAGGATACTTTTTACTTTTTCAACGCGGACGAAGCCGCGGGCACCAGCTAGTAAGTGATATAGTAATTTAGTTTACAAATATTGGAATTAAATCTAAATCCTTGAAATAATACAATAGAAGCAAGTATACAATAGAAGTAAGTATAGGTAAGTATAAATAAAAAATTTTGTCCACATAGAATTTTTAAATGACGTCAAACATCTTGGTAATTTTATCGATAAGCTGATATTAATAATTATTCTATATATTAGTTAAGATAAAGATTTATATATAATATTAGTTAAAAATAATATAGTTGAAGAGTTTAGTTTTTGTGTGAACGAATTACGGACTATGTATCGGATTTGAAAAAATCTTTATATTTTATAGCCCAATTTATAGTATAGGAACCATCCTTTAGACGAACAAAAAGATAGAAGTCATATACAACGAGAAGAGCTGAAACGTGCATGTCAATGTCAATTTAAATTAAACGAACGGTGATAACCGTGGGGCACAGCACAGCTATTATTAGATAAATTTTAAACAATTGAATATTGCTTTCGTTTTCTTTTTTCAAATATCACAAGAAAACCTCATAAAATAAATAAAATGTCAGTATGTAACCTTGTTACTAAAAATGACAATCAATAGTTAATTTAATTTGATAAGCAGTAAATAGTATGTTTTACATTTTTAAAATTGTATTTTTAACGAGAAAAGATATAGGTAAATTTTAGGTCAGCAAGATAAAATCTCGAGTTTCTATATTACAAATACCGTTAGAACTTGTTGATTAGAGAAAAAAAAATAAGAGTAGGTAGCATAATAGAATAAGAGAGCGCAAATCGGTCCAATTACTCTTGGCTCGAAGGCAAGAGGCATAAGGCACGCGCACAGCATTAATTTTATTGCACCCGGAGAAATTTGGTATAATTGCCCCTTCATTACTCCATACTCGAGATGATACGAGTGCAGTAAACAAACGCGAAACCTTACGACACACTTAATAAAGGCTAAATTACATTGTTTTTATTTTAACAACGTCCATAACATTTTAATAGGCAAACGTTGCTGGGCTCATTTAAAACAATGACACACGGTTAGATAGAACAAAGTAATTGTTTAGAAAGTCTTTACAGAGAATTTCATGATAAATTGGTGTTCTTTATCAAAATTTATGCGGTGACACTTGCCGCAGAGCCGTTTACTGTATACTCGTCAGGTAGCCCGACATTTTTAAGATTTTTTTTATCATAGTTCAGATTTTTTATAATGGGTCCATTGATACATACGATGTGATAGCGTTCCACTGTACTGTTTAAGGTGAAAATGGTTAAAATATGCAACATGCGTACACTATGGGAAAGTTTGATGACCAGATGTACAAATGTTAATTAAATTCAATTGAAGAATTGATCAAATGTAGCGTTCTAAAGTGCAGAACTATAAAACAAATTAGCGTTAACAGGAAAATTGTTTGACCCAAAATATTTATTTGTGTTTTTCTTATTTTCAGATGCCAGTTGCTATTGAGACGTCACCGTGGAAAGTTACGAGATGAATACGAACCGACTGACGAGGGGCTCCTCCTTATTCGGGACGGACCCTCAAGTGCAACTGCGGACAGCCCTACGAACTGGCGACTTCGCAACATTCAAGAAACTAATCAACTATGGCTATGTTGATCTAAACCATGTCTATCAGTATCCTGACTATAAAACCTGTCTTGAGCTCGCTGTTTCCGAACCAAATAAACAAGAATTCGTAAAACTCCTACTGCAGCACGAAGTGGAAGTGAATAAAATTAATGAAACTCATGCCGCGGCGCCCATACACTTTGCAGTTGAAACCGGCAACTTAGATGCACTAAAGGCTCTTTTAGATGATGACCGTATCGATGTAAATTTAAAATGTAAGGGGAACACGGCATTGCTTATGGCGATAAAGAAAATTGAAGATTTAGATGAAGACCGCGAGCGAGAATTGGTGGTGTATGAAGACATGACAGAATTATTGCTGAAAGCTGGATGCAACGCTAATGCACCCGATTCTAAGGGCATAACCCCCGTGTATTCTGCAGCAAAACAAGGTTTAGAAAGAGTTATAACATTTATTGTTGATTATGCTAAAGACCCGGTCCATTTGGATGATTATAAAGACAGGCGAGGTAAAACAGCACACGATTATTTAGAAAAAGCATTCCCACATCTGCTGCACAAATTTAACACCGCCGCTGAATCCGATGAAGAAATTGACATCGACAAATTATACTCGTACCTTAGTCGACACGAAGAAGACAACTTCATTCGTGACTTTACAAAGCTCGTTAAAAGAAATGAACATCGTCCTTTATTAGCCGCAAATAACGGCATGAATACTATGTTGCAATTAGCAACGGATAAAGGTTTTGAAAGAGTTGTTTCTACCTTATTAAATGCAGGAGCAGACACAAATGCGACATGCTCCGGTAATACGAGTAGACCAATAGCAATAGCTTGCCAAAATGGGTTCTTCAAAATTCTTAAAATGTTCATCGATAACGAAAACACTTTATTCGACCCCGTAAACGGGGAATCGCTTTTGCAAATCACCGTCAAAGGAATGCGATCGTATTCAGATAATAAAAAATCTGATTTCAAAGAGTGCTTGGAGTTACTGCTTAAAAACCCTAAAGTTGCAACTCAAATTAATGTCAACCACCCAGACATTAAAGACAACACAGCTTTACACTACGCCGCCAGAAACGGTGACAATGAAACAGTACTTGACTTATTAAGGCATGGTGCTTGTGTAGGACTAAGAAATAAATTCAACGAACCGCCGCTAGCAGACATAAATTCCAAAACATTGAGAACGTATCTTGACGAATGCATAACGACAAATGGAGAACGTCCCAGTGACGACGACTATGAAATCCACATGAAATATAGTTTCCTGGTTTATCCCAATAATTCTCTTGAAAATGAATTAAGTAAGAAGCCTCTTATGGACAACTCCAACAATAATGTTAGAAATTTAGATTCCATATTGGCTCCAGAGACCGACGCGCTTTTGTATATGACCAGAAATGAAGATTTACGGCCACTTTTAAAACATCCCGTGATTACAAGTTTTCTATATTTAAAATGGCAAAGAATAAGTTGTCTCTTTTTTGCAAACATCACCTTTTATTCACTTTTTTGGTTATGCTTGATTCTTTATATAATATTGGGTTATGGGGTAGAGAAAAAACAATCCGATTCTATTGAAGCAATAAACGTGGTAACTCATGTGGGGGCCGCTATTGGATTGATTCTATTAATACTTCGTGAGTTGTTTCAATTATTAGTATCACCTACAAGATATCTACAAAGCATTGAGAACTGGATGGAGATTGCTCTTATAGTTGTAACAGCATGGATCGTATGTTATGGTTCTGCGCAGGAATCTACAAAACAACAATTATCCGCAGTGGCTATTCTGCTGTCATCAGCTGAACTAGTTCTGCTAATTGGACAATTTCCAACACTGTCAACGAACATTGTAATGTTGAAAACTGTGTCGTGGAATTTCTTTAAATTTTTGCTATGGTACTGCATTCTGATAATTGCATTTGCTCTGAGTTTTTACACCCTATTCAGAAAAGTTGTACAGGATCAAGATCAAAAAGCACCAGATCCAAACAACACAGATAAGGATAATGGAGATGAGGATGAGGATTTCTTCGAAGATCCTGGTAGATCTCTATTTAAAACTATCGTCATGTTGACCGGGGAGTTCGACGCCGGTTCCATTAAATTCAGTACATTCCCGGTAACAAGTCACATAATATTTATCGTATTCGTGTTCATGATACCAATAGTTCTGTTCAATCTGTTGAATGGTTTAGCGGTTAGTGACACTCAGGAAATTAGAGCTGACGCAGAGCTAGTGGGACACATTTCAAGAGTTAAGCTTATATCTTACTTCGAAAGCGTTCTCATCGGCAGTGGTGCATCATACGGAAAACCGTCAAAGTGTTGGTCATGGTTGCCATCACATCTGCAAGAGCTGAACTTCTTTAGGCCGAAACCATTTTGCTTGAAACCTTTGGCGAAACGTATAACTTTATTTCCACATTTTCTGCCTAGATACAAAATACTTGTAAAACCGAATCAAGACAACAAAATTGAAATACCGCACGCTGAACCTTTGGGAAAGATTGCATATGAAGAGGAAGATGTTGAGAGTGGTGGATGTTGCTTTGATAGATGTCAAAATTACAGATTAGATAGAAAGATTGTGAAAAATGCTAAAATAATAATAAGCCGAAAGACAAATGTATCTGATATTGACGAACTTAACAGTAAATTGACACTTCTCCTTAATGAGATTAAGGACAAACTCGAATACCATGACACGAAACTTGAAAACCTTGATAAAAAAGTGCAGGAAGTGCTCAGAGCCTAAAATATTATGAGTCAGCTTTCTCTTTTAAATTTATTAATTACTACTAGTTATAGAGTATTATATGGCATAAATTATTTTTTTGTATGTTAAGCTTTAATATTATAGTATTTACTCATTCAATCTAACCACTTTTGAATATCCTATGCGTCCATTTTTAATTTTTAAATTTACGAATAAAACAATACGTTAAAATTTAATGTGTTTTCTTTTTATGAAAGAATTAAAACCAAGAAATATTAGGGAAAGAATTAGGGTCAGTAATTCATCAACATAATTTCATTTTACACGTTTTTAAATAGAGATGTGTATTTTTGATCATACATTCGTGCAAAATTATATTAACTAATCCATTTTATTATTAATGTCAGTCATCCAAATCAAAAACACTAAACATGTTATTGATTAAAGTTAATGTTTACAATTAATATCACATATCAAAATATCAAAATTGGTAAACACATAAGACAAAATTACAAAATTTTACATGTCAAATATACTACAAGACCTTTTCATGTTTAGTGGTCAATAAATATTTATGGATTTGTCTTTTGGGAATGGACAGTGAGAATTAGTTTCAAAAGCTGTATCATTTCAAGGTCTACTTCAAGGTAAAAAAAAATTATACAGGACTAACTCTGATAGGTCACACCTATCAAATAATAAAGAATTATTAAAATCAATTTAAAATTGTCTGAGTAATGGCGTAACAAACATACAAAAAAACATACAGTCGAATTTAGAATCTCCTTTTTTGTAGTCTGTTAAAAATTATACTTAAATGAACGATTTACTGGTGAAGGGTATTGATAAAAAAAAAATCATTTGTTGCACTGCCTCGTTTCTTTAGACAAATCGTGATACACTTGCTGTGAAGCTGAAATCTGAGTTGTGTGAATGACTAGACATTTTAGATTAGAATGGTAGACTCAACTCCTAGCACCTAGAAGGGCCTGTGCCTTGGGATATAGTGTAAAACTATCAATGTACTAGAAAATGCGACTTTACTTCAACACATTGGAGTTTAAAATCAATGGTAGAAGTTGGTCGTTTCTACCTTTTACCATTGACGCGCGACGGCAAAACTCCACCATCATTTCGTTTTAGGCGTACTTTTTATGTGCCGCTTTGGCATTTGTCACGCAAATTCTAGTTGTAGTACTTTCGATGTGTATAACAAATTAGAAAAGAGCAAAAAGCTGACCTTGTCGAGGCTCTGGACTAAGTGGCACCAGGAGGGTTCGAGCACCTCTACGCACATGTAGTACTGCAGGTGCTGCACGCAGCTCAACATGCGCTGGCGCAGTGCGAAGGCGTCTGCGTATAGGCGCGCCTCAGAGAACCGCTTCACCACCTGATAGAAATCGGTCAGATGTCAACACTAAGTCAGTGCTAATCAACGTTTCATAATAAGGTAGTAAGGGGCCATTCATAATTTCGTAAGGACGATTTTGGCCATTTTCTTACATGAGCCCCTACTAACATTCCCCTACTCGAATTTTAATAACCCCTTTTTAAGTAAGATTTATATCTGGTTTTAGGAAAGGATCGATTGCACTAAAACTCATAATTTGACGTAAATCAAAGATTTTCTTATTTTAAAAAAGAAAAAATATATTTCATAGTTGTTATCCCCGGCGCTTATTGTCTTTTATTGTCGAAAACATCTCCTTAAAATTTTATTTTATGCATCTAAAATGAAAACTATATTATAATTCGTTTATTGCCATCTATTGCTGACTATCAGAAAAACGATTGTAGCATCAAGTTGAAGAATATATATTGGAGTTGTAAAAGTAGGAAGGCGATTGGTGTGGTTGATAGTTTTTTTTTTTTTTTTATTAAAAAGTGAAACAGTTATTTATTCATTGAATAGGTTTGAAGGAAAGACTTTTTTTCAATCTACATCAGTCTATTTTTTACTAGGGTTTCTGAAAAAAGAACCAAGATTATGACGATCCAGGAGAAGAGACCCCGAAAGAAACTCAGGATTCCATTCTTTTTATCATTTTCAAATTAAAATATATCACAATTCACACAAATTACATGATAGGGTATCAGTGTTCTGACCTTGTTGTAGAGCCAGACGCGACAGAGCAGCCTCTCGACGTGCTTGCAGTAGAAGAGGTGTCGGAAGATCATCTGGTAGCAGGCGACGGCCTTGTGGTTGAGAACCAGCGACACTGGCCAACGGACCTCCATGCCGAACGAGAACGCCTCCATGCCCGACAGCGGCGTCGGCTCCTTGTGGCTCTTGTACTCTACGGACATTTCATCTTTTAGGGTCTCACCATCAATGTACATACTACACCTATGGATTTCGCACGCCATACAACACAACGAACTTTATGGAACACTAGTTGGCGCCCGCGAATTCGTCCGCGTTGAAAAAAAAAAGTAGCCTATCCTGTGTCCCGTACGTCTAAATGTTTATCTACCAAGTTTCATGAAAATCAGTTGATTCGTTTAAGAGTTATAGAGGAACATACATACTTACATACATACATACAGAAAAAAATTCTAAAAATCGTCAATTTAGTTTCAGTATCATGTATAGAGCCTATATACACGATATTTCTGAAAACAAAGTAAATTACTCCATGACCGAACCCTACAGATTTATTATTAAGTATTGATTTAAAAGTAACATTTGCGTAGAGCATCAACTCTGTCATTTAAAACCAACCAAACATCTTGTCATTCAAAGATAATGTGACTTTACGTCACCACATGGGAGTTTAAAAGCAATAGTAGAACTTGATCGTTACTACCTTTCACCATTGACGCGTCAAGGCAACACTCCGCCATAATTCCGTTTTAGGCGTACTTTTTATGTACCGCTTTAGCAGTTGTGACGCAAATTCCATAGTTGTAGTACTTCGATCCCTTAAAGTAACGGCGACGCGTCACTCATTATCTTTAACTTACCTTTCTCTTCTTCGGTCTCAATTGATAGAATTTTGAACATTTGGAACTGCAAGTCGTACGGGAGTAATTCCACTCTCATGTCCTCATTGTACGGGTCGTGGCTTGCAGCAGACAGCCTACAACCGAAGCCACATATTTTTTTAATATACTGACGATAATTATTCAGGATTGAAAGCAAGAAGAGCAAACAGTGCAGCCGTAGCACGATTACTGCTGGAAATTTCCGTAATTACTGCCTACCCCATAATGATTCAAATAGGAAAACTGTCCACAACGAATACCGATATAAAGTTATCATTTGGTTTAAATAACAGCCATAATTATGGAAATTTGGTCAAACAATAAGTGAATCTATTTAAAGGTTTGTAAAGAAGCTAAACAAACCTCAAACACAGTCCCAACAGCGACTCCAACTTAGACGGTATGATGTCGTCAATCTTCTTTGAAAGTTCCTGTTCTGTGGCATCCATGAACTGAACTATGAAGTCTCCCTGACTCATGAGGAAGTAGTTCTTGACGGACTTGAGTCTTCCCATCAAGTCGTACTCTTTCAGTAACAACTCCAATAGCGATTTGCTCGCAAACGCGTACGCCTTCTGTATTATGGCACCGTAGTTTTGTTCCCTTAGAGAGTATTTTATTTCTTCAATGTTTGGCTTTGTTATGGCTTTATCTGTAACCAAATTATAAAATATAGATCATAGCTCCTACATATCGGGAACCTGGGACCTTACTATCAACTTTTAAAAGACGATTCAAATTTAGAACAGTTTAATTTGGATTCCTAAACAAAATCGCTTTCATACAAAAACGCAGTTGATGGTACGAAATAGCAAATGCAATCCAGTTTAGGTAATAAATTAAATCGTATTAAGAGTTGATAGTTAGGGCCCCTGTGCAATTTTAATAAGGTCTCGCTCGCAATTCTTGTGTAATAAAATCTTTATATAAAATTCTCGTGTCATAGTGTTTGTAACAAAACTCCTCCGAAGCGGCTTGACCGATTTTTATGAAATTTTTTTTTGTGCATATACGGTACGTCAGAAAATAGGTAGTAAACTATTTTTTATACCCCAAATTTTTTGTTTTTTTTTAATCAAGAGTTTTACAAATTTGGGAGCAACAATATCCTGGTCAAGGTTAAGGATAAGAATTTTTCATTTACAAAATTTCTAAAGTGATTTTCAATATGTTAATAAGCTAGCTGAATTTTGATGACATCTTTGGGGAAACCAGATTTCCATTAAGTAGGAAATATAATCTGAAATTCTATGTCACAAATCACAATCTGCAATAAAATTGTAAATCGTGCTTTTTCTGGAAGGAAAATATATTCAGGCATTGCAATATAAGAGTAGATATATTGATCCCTTTACAGTGAGCAAAAAATAAAATTGTAGAATGGTTATTTATATATACTTACCACACTGACTAATGACATTCAGGTACTTTCCAGTCCTGAGTATGATGTCCGTGAACTTATCTAGGAATTTGGGTACTCTATCCCTCTGCACGCTATACCTCTTCTCCCAGTAGTCTGCAGAGTAGTCCACGGGTAGTTCTTCTTTGTTTATCAGCTCGTTGTCTTCTATCATGAACTCCTGGAATTGTTTTACACAAAAAATTTAGGGACCTTATATTTAAATTATGATTTAATTTTACTTAAACTCCGTTCCAAAATTTGACATTTCCTGGGTTGCAGGTTTTTGACCATACAAAAATAGTGATGTGACCTAATCGAACTTATTAAAAAAAAACTTACGGTTTTATAATCAATGCTTTATAGAACATTAATTAATTTAGAATTAATATTTATAATTATTTAATCCCACTAGGTAACAAAGTAACTTACTCCATGACCAACCCTTACAGTAACCAAGGCAAATTAAGCCAAATATCGGCAATCAGGGGAAATAAATCGTGTAGTTTTGAAAATTGGTAGAATTATACTTTACGGTATCCAGATTAACATACTGAAAGTCCTCAAGGGTGGGGGTTGTGCTGAGGGTGTAAGGCGGGGTTGAAGGTACCTTTTTTGAGGTTTTTGCTCATATCTGTAGGAATAGCATTATGATTACTTCTGACAAAAGTTTCTACAAGAAATTGTCTACAAATTTAGATATATTCATTTTTACTCTACGATCAATACTTTAGGGACTACAGGCTGTGTAAGTTTACAGATATACATAAATAGACGATTTCAGCAAACGGTGTTGTTTTTTTTTTTCGGCGTTATTTATCGCCATTTTTAGTTTAGAATAAGCAAGCTTAGTCATCTGCCGACCCAACATAAAAAAACCCCATGAAGATCCATGGAGAATTCTAAACAAAAAAGATGATAATGTAAACAAGGTCCGAGCGTTCAAGATACCGTATGCCCTTAAGCAACGAAGGGCGTCAGCGGGTCGTGGATGGTTAGGTTGAGGTCCATGCATACCACTGAGGTTAAATCAACGTCTTTTCTACTGCATATACAAACATGCCAAGATTTATAGCTCAAAAATGGGTTCGATCCGCAAAAAATCCTGCTACTTGATTTTTCGATTGGATTATGTCAGAGACTGTCTCGCAAGTATAAATCCAAGTTTGTGTCGCTTGAAACCGCGAGCGTTAGCCACCATCTCGAGAAACGCCTTTTTACAAATATCTCAGCAACGGTGAGTTTTACGTTAAAAATTGTAAGAATCTTTTTTGAAGAGAATAAAGTTTCCCATCGTTTTTATTTAAAACGTTTTTCTCTACTGTTAATATTTGCCGATATATGGTCAATTAATTTTACCTGATGGAAACTTTAATTGCGGTAGAGCTCAGCAACTATTGATTTTACAAAAAAAAGTTTCCTACAAAAATTATAGAAAAATTTATGCTCTACAACTTTGATTTTCACATTTTTTTCGTATTTCTAAAATTTATCGAAATATTTTACAAAAACAAAAATTTGGTTTTTTTAATCGACCATATATCGGCAAATATTAACAGTAGAGAAAAACGTTTCAAATAGAAACTTTATTCTCTACAAAAAAGATTCTTACAATTTTTAACGTAAAACTCACCGTTGCCGAGATATTTGCAAAAAGGCGTTTCTCAAGATGGCGGCTAACGCTCGCGGTTTCAAGCGACACAAACTTGGATTTATACTTGGGAGACAGTCTCTGACATAATCCAATCGAAAAATCAAATAGCAGGATTTTTTGCGGATCGAACCCATTTTTGAGCTATAAATCTTGGCATGTTTGTATATGCAGTAGAAAAGACGTCGATTCAGCCTCAGTGGTATGCATGGACCTCAACCTCACCATCCACGACCCGCTGACGCCCTTCGTTGCTTAAGGGCACACGGTATCTTGAACCCTCGGACCTTGTTTACATTATCATCTTTTTTGTTTAGAATTCTCCATGGATCTTCATGGGGTTTTTTATGTTGGGTAGGCCGATGACTTAGCTTGCTTATTCTAAACTAAAAATGGCGATAAATAACGCCGAAAAAAAAAACGACACCGTTTGCTGAAATCGTCTATTTTTATATATCTGTAAACTTACACAGCCTGTAGTCCCTAAAGTATTGATCGTAGAGTAAAAATGAATATATCTAAATTTGTAGACAATTTCATGTAGAAACTTTTGTCAGAAGTAATCATAATGCTATTCCTACAGATATTCGCGATATGAGCAAAAACCTCAAAAAAGGTATCTTCAACCCCCCTTACACCCTTAGCACAACCCCCACCCTTGAGGACTTTTAGTATGTTAATCTGGATACCGTAAAGTATAATTCTACCAATTTTCAAAACTACACGATTTATTTCCCCTGATTTTTCTTATTTTCTCAGGCTACAGATTTATTATTAGTATTGATATAATTATATGTATGAAGTTACATGGAATGGGTCGACGATGGAGCCCCTGTGGATCCAGTGGCCGAGGGTGGTGAGGTAAGGGCGGCTGGCTCGCTCCGTGAGGAAGAGCGCGATCTCCTGCGCGCGCGCATCGCCCAGCAGAGTGCCCGTCTTCTCGTGGAGCACCGACAGCACTCCGCCACCGCGCACCTCGCTCTGTCGAGTACACTCACCACTCAATACGAGTTGA
Organism: Synanthedon formicaeformis; assembly: GCA_945859745.1. Classification (NCBI taxonomy): domain Eukaryota; kingdom Metazoa; phylum Arthropoda; class Insecta; order Lepidoptera; family Sesiidae; genus Synanthedon; species Synanthedon formicaeformis. The sequence continues at coordinate 10,393,651 of OX243957.1, forward strand.
AAAATAAAAATATACTTACATATATGTACAGGCAATGATCTCTTGTTGCTATAACACTTTGGCTAGGCGTTAGTTTTTTATTTTATCTTAGACTAGTTGCTGCCCGCGACTTCGCCCGCGTAACTTTGTAAATTATATACTAAAACCTCTTCCTCGAGAACCACTCTACCCATTGGTGAAAACAGCATGAAAATCGGTGCAGTAGTTTTTGAGTTTATCGCGAACAGACAGACAGACAGACGCAGCGGAGGACTTTGTTTTATAATATGTAAGGATAATCCCTTGGAAACAAATCTTTATTTCTAGATGAAACATCCCTGAGAACATGTGTGCAAGATTTCATAATGTTCGGTTGAGTAGTTAAGGCGTGAAACAGTAACAGACAGACAGATAAATAGAGTTATTTTCACGCCTTAACTCTCAAGAGATGTCTCAATGTAATTTACATATTGAAGTAATGCTCGACTTCAGCGAGCTAGTGTGAAATAGCTTAACGTTATGTTGCATTTAGTATTTTTTAAGCAAAACGTTGTCGATCAATGGCTTCAATATAATGAAGTAAAAGTTCAGTCTGTATGATAAAAGTAAAGTAGGATATGTTTTAATCAATTGTGTCTATTGTGAGCGGTCTGTCTTCATTTGTGTCATTTTATAGAGTGAGGGTGTACTAACCTTTCCAATACTAGTTACGATGGCGGCAAGCACTTGCATAGTGTGCATTGTTGGTAACACGAAGTACCACAGTTTTTGTAGTGTCAAACTGCCCGAAATGTGCTCAGTTTCCAATTGTGCCAACATAGTCTGAATGGAAAATACAAAGAAAATCATTACGGTAGTTTCCGGTTACTTTAGCTCTAGGGGGTAATTTGTTTCAAAACAAAAAACTTTTGAATTTCCCGCTTCTTTGCAGATATGACAGTAAACAAAAAAGTTCGCTTAAGGGTCAGCGCCGACGGACGAAGTGGCAGCGAAGACACTAATTTAGTAACAATTTAAATTCAACCTAAAGTGCTCCTGAATACGACTGTATTTGGTACAATGAAATAAAATGACGGCGAGCGACTCAAAGCACGGTCGAGCGGCGCTCGGTGAATCTTCAGCTAAAGAAACTAAAGTCGATTTTCTAATGATAGCTCATTAGTCTCTTCGCTGCCACTCCGTCGGTGCGCGCTGACCCTTAGAGATCTTAGATGGTGTTAGTGACGCTTGTTTTTTGTTGGTTGCACAAGTATTTACTTGGTTCAAACTGTTTTTGTTTTGAGCCCCCTAGAGCTAAAGTAACCCGGATCTACCGGTATATATAAGTCCATTTGGCACAAGGAATTTATAGGAAAAAACAGTACATCTTTTATAGATGATTTATATATTACATGTGATCATGGCTTTACTACTCGCTCACCCTCAAAAACTCGCAAAAAATATGTGTGATCAAGCCCTCATAGAGACGTACTGTGAGAGTCAAAGGAGAAAATACTTTTATGCGCATTAGGCATAGACAATATAAACTTTTTTTTTTATAAGATCCCCCAAATCAAAATAAAAACGTTCACGTTCATAAAGACCATTATTAAACTTACATAATAATCCTTCAACAATGTTTCGATAGCAGCGACCAACGCATGTAAGACTTGTCCCGACCACATATCGCAATGTTCAATAAACCTCCTCACTATTGAGTAGTTTGACGCTAATGGCAACATTTGTTGGACAATTTGCTTCAAAGCGTCGTCCAAGTCATCGGATATGAGGAATGTTCTCGGTCCGTGTATGTCCTTCACTGGTTGGTGGACAATGTAGTTGCCAGGTATACCAGAGAAAATGTACAACAGTTCGTCTATTATGATATTCTCTTGAGATTCTAAAGGAATTCCAGCTGAAATTTAAAAGAAAAACAATATCGCAAATGTATAATACTATTTCCCAATTTTAATTAGTAATATTGAAAAAAATTCAAGAGTTCTTTGCAACGCCTCTTTGAAATTAAAATTATTTAATTGATGTCAGCTTTGACTTCGCCTTAAGTTAATTTATAAAATTTTAAATATGTAAATTAATTTTTGTGATATACAAGCTATATATAATATACAATCTTTTGCTCGTGACTTCAACCGTGCCCCTATGTCTTACATGTAACATTTTATTTAGTCTTTATTGCTCATATATTTTTGTCAGGCATTGAATATTAAGAATATAAAGATTAATTTATGCATATTTTTAATTACTTATAGATGTTTCAATCAATAATAAGTTGCCTAAACTTGACTTCACATACACATGGACATGTGAATTGCATTGAAATGTTAATAAAAATAAAATACTTACACAAAGATGATATTAATGGCACAGATTCTTTAGGGAAATCCCAAGACATTGCTGGATGATCTTTTTGCCAATTGGGCAAGTCCAAACTGTTATACCAATTAGGACGTAGTCTTATTTCTTTCTCCTCAAGTGATTTTTTAACTAATTTTTTACTCTCATCGACTGCCTTTAGTAATTTATCTTTTATCTGTAATTTATTTTAAACATATTACACTAAAAAAATAACGATAAGTATTTATTATTTCAAAACCGAAAAAGGGCTATTTGCTTTAAAAACAAATGTATTCATATCATTTTAAATATTAAACTAATTTAGCGAAAGTGTCTCATATAAGTGTATTCTTGTTTTTTTTTTTTTACTTTTATAACAAGTCAAAAATTTGCATGGTTTAGAAGTATGAAATTCTAATTAGTAGTTAAATTACTCCTTTTTGAATTCTAATTAGTAATTAAATAGCTTCTCTCAATATTAATTGTGCGTTAGATAAAGATTTTAAGTATAATAAAGTTTGTGAGAAGTTGGTTCAAGAAAATCAATCATTTTATGCTTTTCTTTTAATAACAAGGAATAAAGGTTGATAAAATGAAAAATAGAGACATGTGTTTGAATCTAATCCATCTCAAAATGCTTGTATTAATGAGTTACTGTACCCACAATATTAAATCTTCTACCACACACACACACAAACTAACTAGCATACGAGTGGCAGGGCACTTTGCATTTCACAGTTATTTGGACAGCCTCCCTTATGGAAGACCAGTGTGAAATAGCAGCATGTGTGCTGTTGTGTTTCGGTGAGGAAGTAAGAGATGCCAGAGCCCTTTTCCAATCCCTCATCCTTAATACTACTATAGTTGACGGTGAACTTGCAGCACCTGTAGTGTTTATTTATTTATTCTTGTATTATAGATGACGGTAGCCACCTACCATCACGTTGACCATGTTTAAGTACATTGTTTGCATTGTCTCCTTGGCTTTACTATAAAAAGTCTCACAAATTGGCTATAAATTATTTATATTTAGTCAAATTAAATATGTAGCAATTACCTGTGGAAGATCTTCTTTGGTTATTTGATGTTTATTGTCGCCTAGTATTGGCTTGGGGGCCACCTTAGGCTTGCTGAATTTAGACTTCTTCTCATCACATACCAACTTATAGAATAATGCTATAATGTCTGATAAATTATCGGTACTGGAATAAAAGATGAATGATACATGTTAAGAAACTAAAAGATATGAGATTAAGGGCCTCTTTCACAATCTGTCTAGTAGGCTAAAAGTCATTTACAGTCACCGGTCACCTGGGATAATGGAGCTGATATACCTTTGTTTGTACGGTAAGTCCCAAACATTAAAAAGAAAATTATAATAAAAAAATTCGTCTATCGAAGGATGCACTAAACCCAGTGCACAATTTAATAAAACATAAAATTATTTCTAAAAGTAACTAATCAACACTTTACTTGTAGTTGGTGAAAGAGGCTCTAAAATAAATAGAACATACTTGCGGCTCCTCAAATCTTCATACTTTTTCAAAAACAGCTTCGCGTTAGAAGCTTTTAGCGCCAATCTCTGTGCATACTCATTCGCTTGTTTCGAGGAAAGATTAGTGTTCCCATAGTTGGCGTCGTTTTGTATATATTCTAAAACTGTGTCTGCCTCCAAATTGCATCTATAAATTATTTAAAAGTTAATGAATGAAGTCATTAATTTGCAACAAAAATATCGAGCTAGTAATTTCGAAAATTCCCACTCACCCGAGAGCTTCGAGTAATTCTTTGACCGTACTTTGCATCTTTTCTTTCGGTAAAATCCAGTTTTGGTACATTTATTGTTAAATGTAATGGAATAATGTTTAAAAACTTAATAAAAAGCACAGTTTGGCTCGATTAACGTTTGACTTTGACAAGATTTTGACGTTTAATGTTTGACATTTGAGAAATAATAACAATATATTAAAATTAAGCAAAAATACATAATAATTCGAACATTAAGATTGAAAATATTTTACTTTTAATGATTGTGTTCATTGATATAATCTAAAGTGAAATTAGTTAGACATAAGATAACTCAATGTACATTACGAAAAAGTGGCAGTTAAATTTCATTATTTTGACAATGCTCCAACAGATGGCGCAATCAGTCACAATGTAAATGGTAACTTATTCATTAGTAGTGGTTTATTAGTGGTAATAATAATCCTTAATAATCCTATCCTTACTAATATTATAAATGTGAATGTGAGTTTGTTTGTTTGTTTGTTTTTACGCTTTCACGCAAAAACTATTGAACCGATCACCATGAAATTTTACATACACGTTGCCTTGGACGCCAGAAAGGACATAGGGTACCTTTCATTGTTCAACGCGGACGAAGTCGCGGGCACCAGCTAATATTATATAAGTCAAATAAAACAAAAACCTGAAAACTCGGAAATGCGGAAAATTAAATTTATGGTTCAAAATAATAACTATCCTATCTTTTAAGTTAGAACAAATTACACAGTTACGAAGTTTTATCAGAATGGGTTACGTAGTTTAGGATTTCACTCGTACTCGTAGATTTCTATATATTTTATATATAGAGAGATGTTCGAGTATATTAACTAAATTATGAAAAACTGCCAGACATTATATTAAGTATAGCCACTCTGTGTGAAGAAGTATGGCCATCTAGATAACAAGGATTGGCAGATCATTTTGTCAACTGTAAATGAAGACTCCTGCCGACCATAGCAGGATTAAGGATAAGGGAGAGTGGACGGGATAGGGCAACGGGCTCTGGAATCCCTTATACTCACACACTCATGGAAACACAATGGCACACATACTGTTATGTCACGATGGTCGTCTGTTAAAATCTGACGATAAGTCTGACGACTATTAAAATGACTGCAAAAGGCAGTGTGCCTGCTACTTACTATGCCTATGATTTTTTTTTATCTTCCATATATATACAGAAGGCTATTGAATTTGTTACCTGTTATTAAAAAATAAACGTGTAAAAGTTGCCTAAGTATTAATAATCGGATTTATAAAATACAAAAAAAAAACACGTTGAATTGGCGTAAAAAGTGGTTTCTCACAGTGAATGTTGTGTCACATTATGAGCGTGAACTTTTTGCTTTATTTGTCGGCGGTTCACAAAAGATTTGAAAAAGATCGGCAACCGTTTGTGTTTCGATCGGATTCTTTAGGTATGTTTTGATTGTTTGATATGAAAACTAAAGATTTAGGCACTTGTGTAAAATTGTCGATTCACGATTGACAAAGATCGCGGACCGTTTACAATATATCTGTTGGCAAAATAATACAAGCCGTCGCGTATGCTCCTTTGAACATTTCCTTTGTGTTAGGTGGGTCCAAGTGGGTTCCAATTTCAAAAAGTGCGAATTCAATACCACATCCACATATCGTAATACTGTACCATACTGCAATATCTTATTGTCAAAAGATCAACTTAAAAAATCAAGTAAACGTAGGTATGTCAACTGCTCTTGACATCTTAAATTAATTAAACTGGGAGAGGAGATGCAACTTCCTTGAAATTTATATTTTAGGTATTACTTGTACCCTTGTACCGCATTTCAGTTAGCGTTGGCCGGAAACACTGCTGGATTGATTCCAATTTCCGGTTTAACTCGTTTTTTTTTAACTTGCGTGTACGATATAGATAATGTCTGAACGTCGTTTGAAGACAGTATAAATATTACTCTTTATAATGTACTTAGGTATTTTATAAAATGTCCATAGAAACAGTTAAAACATACAATTCACTTCGAAATGAAGTTTCGAAACTTAACTAATTCTTAATTCTTTACATTTTTTTTATCAGTCGTGCAAAATTATATTTCATACATTGTGTCAGTTGTTTGCTTATTGCTTTAGTTTCAAAAGGTAATAAGAGACTACAACTTGATAAAGGAACGAATTTGAAAACTGACGAAGATTTTCGTAGTACCCCGATTGTACTTCATAAAGTGGTAGGTAAGGTCGAATTTGATTTCGTCATACTTAGTTAAACGATTTCGCATACTTTTTATAATAGAGGTAGACTTTTTAACATTACTTAGTTGACTTTGGGTTAAACAAATTATATAAAATAGTATGAGAAAATACTTAGTATTGTTTGAAAACCGTACCTAACCATAATTAGTTATAATGATACCAAGATTACGGAATAATCTATATTCCATAACCTTAGTAATGATATATATATATTTTTGGGTTTTTGATAATATATAAAACTTTTTTATATCAACTCTAATTATACTTAGAAAATCAAGTGAAATGAGAAAGTCGTAAAGATGACAAAATCGTATAAACACCTGAGTTTATAGGGCGAATGAATAATGATGTGCCTTTGAAATTCGTTTCTGTGATGTTGGACAGGGATCGCGCCATTCTTTCGCGTCAGATTTATGGGTTTTGGACGGGCAGTCTATAAATGCCTCACTTTTATTGGCCGCCAGACGTTTACTGATTAATAAAGTGGGTGGAGAGTTGGGGACGCGGAAGAAGCTAAAGTTGGAGTTTCCTAGAAGTGACTTCGTCAACGAAAGTGGTTTTATGTGTTGTTAATAGCCCTGTTTTTACGACTGTACCTACCTACTCTAAGGAGTCGGAGTGCTTAAAAGCACTTTAGTCTTTAGTGACTGCGTCAAGTTGAAGGTGCGTTAAACTGTCGTAGCATCCGCATTGTCGCATACCGACTCGTGCGTTTCGACAACCAATCTGAATGACAATGTACGGAATTTACCGACTCCGCTGACACTACGCCGCCGCGGCTCTCGGCGTCCGTGTCCGAGCGGAATAAGAAGCAGTTTTACTGTTAACAGCTATTGTTTAGACATCAAACAATGTAATTTTGCCCAATATGGAGGTGCGATTATGTCAAAGAGTGTGTTTTGTTTTTAAAATAAAGACAAGTTTTGTATGCACCGAGAATGCGTGGAGGGACGCGTTCGCAGCATTTTAAAGCCGTGTCAAATCCTTGTATGGTGCTAAGGAGCTAGTTAACAGACTTTTGAATTGTCTTTTCAAATATTGAAGCTACCGCAGCCCATAGAGTAGCTACAAATGTTAGTGTAGGAATTAACATCTCTGGATAAACGTCTACTTTATCCAGGTAATAAACTATCTCTGTGCCAAATTCAAATCCGTTTATTACTTTTTACGTGAGAGTAAGCAAACATATTTTTTTTTTTTAATAAATTATTTCCTCACAAATTTTGAATTTATAATTTTAGTACGATACCGAATTTTTGGTAACTTTTTATTATAGGTAAGTAAACTGCTACTATTATGTAACTAAGCATTTGCCCGCGAATTCGGCAAAATCTGCGACTCTTTTTTAAAAAAAAGTCATGAACCTCATGTCTTTTTTAAACCCCAGACAACGTGTGTGTAGCGTGTGCGTGTGTTAAGAGCGTTACAGAATCAGAATCACGTTGGAGTGAAAATTTATGATTTTCAGTAGTTTCAGATGTTTAGTTTGCAGATAAGATGTTAACGTTATATTATTTGTAGTTTTTTAATCTAGTACATGGCTAAAAAATATTTTAAAATGAATTCTTCTTAGAACAGTTTTTAAACAGCCCTTTTTCAAACTAGCGGTCGACGGCCTACACAGATAAATATATAAAATATTTAAAAAAATATGAAACAATGTTTTAGAACATAAATGTTTTAGACTTCACATACTAGGTCGAAGAAAAAATAAGACGTTTAATATCATGAAAAATTACTAAAAGTGACACTTTTGATTATACTTTTCTTGAATGAAAATTTACAGAAATCGTATATTTTTTACAACTATTATCTAACAAATTATATAAATTTTTAGAAAATCAATATTTTTATAAGTTTTTCACATATAATTTTACTAATATCTCACTTCTGCGTAGACCGTCGACCGCTAGTTTTATAAATGTTTTAATGAGAAAATTATCCCAATATTTTAAAATATTTTTGAGCCATTATCTACTTTATAAAACTACAAATAACATGACGTTTATATCTTATCTACAAACTAAACACATCATGGCATTATGAGCCGCCGCGAATCATAAATTTTCACTCCAAAGTAATTCTAACTCTGTAACGGCCTTAAGTAGTTAAGGCCTTAAAGCGTAACAAGCAAACAAACTTACTTTTGAATTTATAATATTAGTAGATAGGTTTTTTTTTTTCATTAGAATCCCCGGAGAACACCAAAAATTCAACCAGATAATTCTTAGCAGAGATTATTAAGAAACAATGTTAGCCTGTGATGTAGGGTTTCGCAGAGCTGGGTAGGGCCGTGTAGACTTGTCTTCAGCATTGGGTAACTGCAGGTGGCGCAAGCGACACTCTTGATGTAACCACAAGTACCGCAATCTTTCCGCTGACGCAATACAACGCTGCTCCCTCAAACATCGCACTAGTGTCAGCTTTGCCGACGCGGAAACCGTTTCAGCAATTGCACAATTACGTTAGAACCTATGCTGTAATATTCCTGAACGTGTTTATTATCAACTACCGTTAAATTTATTGTTTATTCCGGTTTTCGTATTATAGGTGTCTCTTGAATCGCTCGCTGTTGCTTCTATTACAACTATACATAAAAACTCAACTATCCAGATTTATTTACTACAAAATAAAAATTAATAGAGAAATGTTGCTAAATGCTAAGCGCCGTTATGTAACCGATATGGAGTTTTAGTATATATTCATCTGGATACCGTTAATAAATTTTAGCAATTTTCAAAACTACACGAATTATTTCTCCTGATTTTTCCTATTTGACTGGGCTACAGCCAAATGCTGCTATTAATACTTACGGTCATTCTGTTTTTTCAGACAAACAAATTAATAAAGTTTTGAAACTTATGTGAGTTATACCTTTGGGTCTGCTGATCAAGATCCACAACTCTCCTCCACTTTCCACTTGCCGCTTCATCCCCCCACATCTCAAAGTTTGGAACCGTCAATGGTTTTTTTAAGTATTTTTCGAAAACTTGCGAAACCAAACACCATTTAATACCGAAGATTTTTTTTTTATTTTTTATGTTAAGGTCGACAGAAAGGCTGATGGTCCACTTGACGGTAGGTGGCTACCGTCGCCTATAACACAAGCAACGCCATAAGTGCTACAAGTGCGCTGCCGACCATAGAAGGATTAAGGATAAGGGAGGGGTGGGGTAATGGAGATTGAACATTTAATACTCAAAAGTTACAAACTACAAAGCCAAATAAATAAAAAATAAACCCACAACCTATCAATTCACATTACGTCAACTGTGCAAAGCAACTAAAATTTATTGCTTGCCGAGCTCGTGTAAAAAATATCAAAACAGGACGAATTACCTACCTATCCTTTATTTCCTTAAGTTTTTCTTGAATAGAATATGCATTGAATACAAATGCACTTATTGTAACATGCTTAAATGTTTTATTACCTACTCTAAATGTTAGCACATTTAGTGAATCAAAAATTACCTTTCAATATCTACATTTTATAAAAAAAAAATCATTAAGTAAAGTAGATAATAAAAGGAACTATTTTAGTTTGATTTCATGCACCGACGAAGCCTTTTACTCAGATTATTAAAACAGATATTTAATAATCTGAGGCCTTTTATTGCACACATAAAGGAACGTTCTTGGTTTCCAGAACCACCTACCATCAAGTGGACCGCCAGTCTGTAAATAGAAAAAAGGGAGGGAAAACCTAATCAGTATGCTATGTTATAAACAAAGAAGTATAAAACTTGGAGTTGTTTTTTTATTCACAGGAAAATTTTTGCCAAGCACTTATTATTCATGGTCCTCGTAGTTATTCTTTTAAAAAAAGACAATAAAATATTTTAAGACAACCACCAATATGAATGGAATGTTATTGTTCCGGTGGTTTCGTGGAAATGGGCATTTTCGCTGTGTATGCGCCGACGCACGGACGCACGTGGCTTTACGACGGGGAGTCAGTCAGAGGGGAAGGGTGAAGCGGGAGGGGTGTGCCGAGGAGTCTTTGACCGCTGCGTATGCGACGCCTTGCATAAGGTAAGGTAAGGAGCCGCTCCTCTTTGTATTCCGGTAAGGTCGCGGACTCCCCAACTAGCGAGAATAGCGCGAAACTATTCATGTTGACAATTCTCGAGTACTCGTAACAATTGTCACTTTTTGTCATTGTTGTATTGACGAGTACGACCGGTGTTCCGTGAAAAATAATGTAGCCCATGTATGGAATCTTAAAAAGTTTACATTTCGTGTCTCTTTTCCGTTGTCCCGTTGTCTGTTGTATGTAACTAAGTAACTATGTAGATAGGTATACCGGTAAGGAAGGTAAGGCACAATTATGTGCTGTTGTGTTTCGGTGTGTAAGGGATGCCAGAGCCCATTACCCCATCTCTTCCTTATCCTATGGTCGGCAGCGCACTTGTAGCTTGTGTTGTAGTGCGACGGTAGCCACCTACCATCAAGTGGACCGTCAGCCTGTCTGTCGACCTTAACATAAAAAAAAAGATTTGTTAAAATTACACTAAATATTTATTCATTACTAGCGATCTGACACCGGGATACGCACGGATTTATTTATTTTCTGTAAATTATACGAGTTGTACGAAAACCTTCCTCGTTTATTCCTTCCATATCAAAATCCGTTGGGTGATTAAAAGAAGCCGCTTCCGGCCCTCCCCTGGAATGCAATATTTTTATATACAGAAACTTTTCTTGATTTTCCTCTTTCCATTAGTGAAAACCGCAGCAAGCATTTAAGTTTAAAATTGAAAAGCAAGGGAGAACATTTAAAATGAAAAACAAGCAGCAAAATTTTTAAAGTAATCTTTGGATCAAAAAAATGAAAGAGAATTTTCTCGTATTTTTTTGAGCACTTTTTGGGACACGTTGTATCTACCTATATTATAAAATCTCTTTCTCCGTTAACTTCTTCTAAAAAATTAAAGAACAAGACGATTTATGCCTTATTTTGTTTTATGAACTTTTTATTTCCACTGTGGACTAAGCTAAAAAAACGAACTTATTTCGTATTGCGAATCAAATTTTGAGTAAATAAAGCCGAGTCAGAGTATATCTACGAGTATTTATATGATTTCCTGAATCAGTGACCGCACTGAAGTTAATTTGTAGTGTAGATGGTCTAAGTAGATATATTACCATAACGGTGAGGGATCGGGGACAGCAGGAAGCGGGGTTCTCTGCAGCATATTGATGTAGAACTTTGTTACAACATGTATCCCATAATAAACATTACTACGAACTCTTACATTCTCAATTAAAACTCGAAATGAGAATTTCCTGTAGCTCTAATAAAGGTAAAACATATTCTAGAAGTCTATTTTTGCTTTTCGTGTGGTAGTCAATGATGCGACGTCACTTCTGCTACATTTGCTTAGAATTTGGATGTAGGCTTCTTCGAAATAAGTTTAATAAGCTTGCTGCTTGCATTCTACCGAAGTCTCCCTCTAAGACTCATGTAATGAGAAGTTTTTTTAGTAACTAGAAATACTACACAGCCATTTATATTGTCGCATTTCTAAGTGCGTAACCCATGTTCCAGACACTGGCAGCATTTCCAAGCTGGGTTTCCCCATGTTACGTGACATGGGCCCTATAAAGGTGCGTTGACTCCGAACATCGAGTCAACATTGTGCCAAATGTGAATAATAACTATGTACGGAACGACACGTTTGTGTCACTCACTAAATTTTATTCAGATCCTTGTTTGACGGCGGCATTTTAATGTGCTTGAGGTGTATCATCGATGATTCGCAATCGCATATTCTCCGTCTTAGCCTCATCATCCTCATAATACAATATTATAATTGCGAAAGTAAGTTTGTTGTTTTGTTTGTTACACTTTCACGCCTTAACTTATCATGAAATTAACAACTGATTATCATGAAATTTTGCAAGCGTTAAGTTGCCATGGACACAGAAAAGGAAATAGGGTACCTTTCATCTCATTATTTCTTCGATGATTACTCGGGAAAGTATTGCCGAGAAAGTATAGTCCCGAGTAATCATCTAAATATAAAAATGAAAAAAATTCAACGCCTTACTAAAAGGCCAAGGGAAAGGGGACTAAAAGGACTAAAAGGAAAAACTAAAACCAACTAAAAGGAAAAGGGGGAGAAAAGAAGCCAAGGGTGAAAACGAAGTTGCGGCCTAAAGCTAATTGTTTATAAGATATTTTAACACTTTTCTTTTATCTTAAAGTGCTGACGCATAACAGCACACTTGCCACTGTGATCTTCCTTAAGTAAGTGAATGGTTCAATAAGAGATTAATTTTTTCACAGGCTGCTGGTAAGGAGGGGTGAAATTTTAACTGAATATTAAAAAAAATCAAAACTAAACCAAAAACAAGATCTCTTTTTCTGACACGAGAAAACTTTCTATTAGTATCAAATTTGTATAGGTAAACATACTTTAGATTGAATATTCTGAATAATCACTTTCTAAACCCAATGTTTCTTCGACAATCCTCGAAGAAACAAAAATGGTGCTCAGGAACAATATGCCAAATTAATATTAGGCAATACCCAAGGCCTCATTTGTTTTAAGGTAATGTACCTTTACCTACTTCCTTATTGAAATATTCCTTTTAAACAATAGTTTTAACTAATTACAATAAAGCGATAAATCATTATTTGAATAACAATAATGGATTATAATATAAACATTAAAATTAATTCAGCCGTCTTACATCCTTTTTCGGACGATAGGAATGTATTGTGATAATTGTAAAACAATGAGGGTCAATACGCTACAAATAGTTGCGATATTAAACAATATGTAAATTAGTAAATTAGGACAAATAGACAAAAAAATCTTCATAGCTCTATCAATGCTTCCTCATAGAAAGGTTCTGTTTATCCTCCTGTTTCTATCGTTGATACATCATCTCAGCCTTATACATATATATCTACGTTTAGACAAATTTTGACATTTTGTTTAAAATGTACACTTGTGGTGAAAGTAATATGGAACATTAATGATATTTCTATTAGGCGTTGATTTTTATATAATTTTTAGATGAACCCTCAGCAACAGTACTGCTTTTCTGGATGAAATGTAGCCTATGTTCTTTTCTGTATCTTTGACAATGTAGTTTCTGTAGATGATTCCTTGGGAACAATACTCTTTCCTGGGTGAAAGGTAGCCTATGTTCTTTTCTGTATCTTTGACAAAGTGTATGTAAATCTTTATCTACAGACTATACTTATATATGGGTATATGTGGAAAAGTTTTATATTGACGACCAAACTATGTACGGAGTAAAGTAATATACCGCTGTGCACCCGCATGTAGCGTTGCAACTTCGAATACAAATGACGATATTTGGCGGTCAAGTGAACGCGGCCACATCACTTCAAATAGATTTACGTTCGACTCTACCCGGTAAAAATAAAAACATAGGAATTTATCATGTTCACATCATATAAAAATCTGTATTACTATTGGCAGTGTGTACTAGGAATATTATCATAATTGTTTCCGGTCGGCGTAGGCTGGTCGCAGGTTTTCTTGGAATATAAAGACGACAATTATTGTTTGTTTTGTTATCATGGATATTATTTTTAGTTGTCTGTTTTTAATATAAATAAGTAAGTGATAGTAAGGAAGGTGAGATTTAAGAGCGGGCATAAAGAGAAATAGCCAATCCTAGATTTGAATTTTATCTAAGTAAACAAAGTCTAATTTAATTAATTTTTTAAAATAGATAAATACATTATAAATGAAAGTGACGTCTGTAACAGAAAAGATAATATAATGAAATTTTCTCGATAGAAAAAAATCACCAAGTGAGCTCTCATTTCCATCGATTTTAGTTTTATTTTCAAAATGACACACATTACAAAGCTAAAAGTGTATCAGTAATTTCACTTCACATATTATCTAAGGCTGTATGTAACAATTTTTCATTTGACATTGTAGTTTACGAATAATTAATATTTAATACTTTTGGCACTTATAACATTTTTATTGAGCGAGTTGCGCTATCTTCCGTCGCATGTTGTGCGTAGTTCTACGTATTTTGTGTCACTGTCATGTCCAAGGGGCCACGCGGGTGAAATTACAAATTTTGTTTGCTTTATACCCATTCTTAAGAAGGTCACTAGTCCGGACGGCTTGTGCAAGCAGGGGGTAGCGGAAACCGTTCCACATTTTATTTGTGGACTGCCCCAGGTTCGCCACGCCGGCTTGATTCGGACTGGAACATGATTTACATATGAATCATAGTGTAAATATTTATAAAATTATAGCAAATAAATTTACACAGCAAACACTTTTGGACTATTGTACAATGGTTGCAAATGTGTCGAGTTTTAACAAATATCAATGATAAAATATGTTGGTAGCAATGGATAACATTTTAAAGATGAACAAGGTCTCTTTTTTAGCACGGGTAAAGGCATATCTATATCTATCTATATAAATAAAAATAAAATAAATAATAAACCTCCATACTATTCAAAATTAAAAACTATTTTTTTTTTGACCTGGGTAACATAAAAACAACGTGTACAAATTGTTGTTTATAAGGAATATTTAATGTACAGACATGGCATGTAGTTAATTTTATTATATTTATTGATGATGTTTTGCTTAATATTTTTCAATAGTCGACTGTAATCCAAAAGAAAATACTTAAAAAGGTGTTTTAATATTATTTTAGCTAATCAAGTTGGCTACTTCATTTAAGGTGCTATAGTAGTGACAAAACCAGCTATCATTACGACTCGTATAGAACCTTGCGTACCTGCTTACGAAAACTAAAAACACAGTCTTGATTTGAATTCTAAATAGGGAACTTCCGCGACACGACTTACCAAATAGTGATTATGGCAGACAATAAGTGGATTGTTGAAATTGTCTGTATTTAGTTCCCACGGCATCACACAGCTTTGACAAATACATTGCTCATATTTATTCCGGTCACCGTTGACACATAATGGACAGAGTTTATGTCTTGTAAGTTTCTGTCATTTACATCCTAAAAATGTTTTAAAATTGCACCTACGAGTATAAGTAGTGCTTTGAATGAAAATTGCACTAATGAAAAGGACTGTCGACGGTTGAAATTATTCTTAATGAATTTAATAAAGTCTTTAGTACATATAAGTTACTGGCGACTAAAGTTAGCCAACGGCTTCGTACACATGTATTTCCTGCAAATTAATAGGTACTCAAATCTTTCTCGTTGAAATCCGTTAGGTGGTTTAGAAGAAGTTAGTGGAGAAGTAGACAGACGCGAACAGCGACTTTATCTAAGAAAAAAAAATAAAGAATAAGAATTTATATGCCGAGTCACGTGATTTTATTTCTTTTCAATAACTTGTCAATAATTTGAAAATAAAAACTCATAATAGTTTACCTATAAATGCGTTTTCTCTAAGATGTTTAAGGCTATCGCTTGCGCAGGTGCATGAAGCCTATTTATAAAAGGGTAGACTCGTGATGAATTTATTAATACCCCGGCATAGAATTACCGTTCGCTGAGCACAAGTCCAGTTGAATATGAGTTAAACAATAAAGCCGTCCTTCCGAATACAATGTCCGTTGCATCACCTGACCGAAAACGCGACGCACTACAAAAGGGTTTTCTGAACTCAACTAAGGATTGTCCTCAGTTTATTTTCATATTGTGGCTCAAGTAGCTGCCGTCTGCGGGTCAATTGTCTGCTTCTTTATTTTAATACGCTATGGGGGGAACGTACGCGTAGCCTGTACCACTTTATTGACTATTTGTTTGCTCGTTAAGACATCATTGATGTCCCAATAAGATAATGAATACAAGCATAAATTGTATCTTATCTGCATGTATAGTCGTATATCCGTTCACATTTCCTTCGTCTAAACTTTCAATATAATATTGAAGGCGGATTTGTTACTAATGACTATCTAGGAAATTTATAATAAAGAAACTCTATATGAGTTTACATCTATACCGTACACATTTCAAGAAAATATAGTAATTGAATGCTAAGGTGCAACTGCCATGATACCTCATACATTGTAGTTAGTTATCCCTCTTGTCCTATCCATAAGGTCCGATTATATCCACGCCAAGGTATAGGTAGGTATAGGTACTCTTAGTTATGCTAATGATGCTGTTAACCTATAGGATAAAGCCATGTCAACACATATTGTAACAAGTTAAAATTATTGTTTTTGTATTGTTTGGCTTCACAACAAATTCTTAAAGTTTAAGAAAAGTCAGTGGGAGCTCATTAGCATTCTTTCGACCTTGGGAAGGCGGACATACACTGGCATCACCGACATGACTTGAGATTGTCAGTTAGGGTTACCAAGCACTTAATTACTTATTTGAAATATTTTTAAAATATTATGTACCCAGAAGAGTGTTACTTTTAAAATTGGTTGGTAAAGAAAATCTAAAGAAAAATAATTTTAAATCTAAAGAAAATCTGAATGAAAGATAAAACCAAAACAATATAATATCTTGTTTTGGTGACATATCAGAAATTTTACTCGGCAGTACACATAATTAAGGGGAAATAAATTCCTTCAAGAAATACTTAATACTAGACGGGTGGCGTTTGATATTATCTACAGTGAGCGCCATACTCGTAGAAAACTAGAGACTCAAGGAATTACCAAAAGTTTATTAAATTCAAAGTAGTTTTGTTCAAAAGTGTCAGAGTTTTTCTAAAATAATTAAAATATTAATATCTTCAGTAAGAGTAGTGTTTGCCCACTGGCCGAGTATACTTTATAATTATTTCGGAGATTTAGAAAACATGTTTGTTATTTTTTTAATTTATTACTTTTTTAAAAATGGGTTCGCAATAAAATACGTCAAAATACATATAATTACTACTAAATGGATTATATAATATTTGATAGGATGTATGGATAATATTATGTTTGTTACTGTTTCACGCAAGAACGGCTAGGGATTTGGATGAATTTTGTATAGTGCGTAGGAATCATACTTAGAAATTTGGCTGGATAGTTACCTCGTAGTACAGAAATAGTTTATTACATGGATTAACATATAGGATACTTTTTATCCTGAAAACAGTTAGGTTCCCGAGGTAGGTATCGTATTTAAAAAAGTTAAAAAAGTGGGGCACCACTGTCATCAGAGCGATAAAGCTCTGATACAGAACATAAAATCAATCTGTCATAGACAAATGTAGAAAAATACTTACAAGTAATAAGGAACTCTTCCATTAATTACTGATACAGTGCTTAGACATAATGAGGTATGCAAGTAATATTTATGTAACAAGAGTTGATCAGTATACGGTAACCCTACAGATATGGCCAGCACCGGCAGTGGAGCCGTCACACGCTGTTCCTACTTCCTAGTACGGCAGGCGACTGCGTTCGCCACGCGGGAAATGTCAAGGTCATGCCCGCTCACTTCCTCTGCCACCGGTTCGTAGAGTTGGAAACACGTGAATTCATTGTACTCCAGTTTCGACTCTATTCCTACACCAATAAGGTTCACGCTAATGTCAATTCAGACTTAGGTGCTACGCGCTTCCATTAATGTTGTAATTGATTGTAATTACATACACCTACAGGTAAATGTCATGTAAATTCTATAGCCCATAGCAACTTCAGTATAGGTACAATTTGTGTCTTTTTTGTTTAGAGCTTTTGCGTGGGTATTTTATTTTATTCTGTACTAGCGATCAGCCCGCGGTTTTGGACTCATTTTTTGCACAGTATATTCACAAACTTTCATTGTTTATAGCTTTTTCTTTTAGTGAAAACCGTATCTAAAACAGTTGGTTGGTTTAGGTAGATATGCATAGATATAGATATACATAGATCCTATTGATATAGATTTTGGGATACCTACAGTGAAATTATGAAGTATTTTTTTAAGTAAATATTTACATATTTTCACTGAAAATATAGACAAAATATAAATTAGAATAGATTAATATAGCAGTACTAATAAGTCATAGAAATCAGTTCCGCAAATTATTACTTGATTTCCTAATGCAGTGCGGAAATATTATGATGTAAGTCTAAGTGCGTAATATTGGATCTAATTTAAACAAATTTAAATAGGTACATATTATGTATAATGATTTTTGTACCAATCGGAAACAATTATTATTAAAGGCTTATTATTACGCAGGTACTTTTTTACATAAGTTTAATTTTTCAAATTGTATCACGACAACGTCTTCATTGGCAGAATTCAGTACGATTTGCCAAATTTTACTAAAATTGCTACTAATTTTAAAAATTAAATTCTAATTGTCATTAAGTTTCTCTCGTATCAAAAAGTCATTTTCAACCAAAAGTGGAGTTATTCGTTTTGCGTATCGATTTGTTATTAATTAGGCTAATGTTACCCTGAAGCTATAAAATGTGTTAAAATTACGATTAAAGTACATAGGGGTTATAACTTTGACACACAACAAAATTGACAGTTTTTTATATATTTTATGGACTTTAAATGTGTACCTTGAAAGCATAAAAATCAACCTGAGAGCACAGAATAAGTAAATTCTTTTGTTTCACATTTAACATAATAAAAAGTTAATTAAAAAATAGAGTGAGGGTCTGTCAAAGTCACCCCGACTGACTGTACTGTGAACGCGCCAACCACCTATACTTTGTTTTTTAATCTCAGACAAAAATGACATTACATTTGACATGCATTACATACATTTCATGGTATCATTATATGCAAACTTGACATTTGCATGTGTCATTTTTGTCTGATTAAAAAACAGACCGTAGCAAACTTATAAAAAAAAATGCTGTCAGTGTAACCGTTCCATTTACAACTGAAACTTTTTCACGTATACACTAGTCACTAGACGTTTCCCTACTACCTATTTCTCTAATCCAAAGGAGATTGTCAAGGCTACTAAATAATTAATTACACTTGTAACGTTTTATTAGCCATCTGCGGCGCGGAAACAAATTAAAAGGATTTATTTAACGTGTTTACAATCGGTTATACAACGATTAAAGAAGATTATTGTACTTAATAAGATACCTAAATAAGTAAACATTAAATGGTTACGATATGTAGGTATGTGATGTAATTTAAATTCTTTGCAATTATCTTTTTATTGCTAACTAAACGTTAAAAATATTGTGAGAAAAAATTAAAACTTTTATGTCAGTTAAAAATGTTGGTGAAATTTTTGTCTTATAATTTGATTTATAAAATTTAATTAGTTTCATTCAAGAAACAGCTACAATAATTTAATCATAATACATTATCTGATATAAAAAAACTTAACTACCTAATAAATTAAAAAGTAATTAAACAATTTATACTAATAAATATAATTGTAGTGTCTGTTTGTTTACTAAATGTACATATATCAAAGTATAATTTAATTATACGGTACCTACAATAAAAAACAACCTTTAAATTTTTTTATATCTCTTTACCACTAAAATTTTTGTTTGTTTCGTAATTTGAACCTTATTACGTAATGAATAAATTAATTCTTATGTATCGAGTAAAGAACATATCGATATCTATAAAAATAACTTATAAATTTAGTCTAATTTATAAATACAGAATTGCGGAATAATTTTTCGAATGCAGGTGTCTAAATCATACGGAAGTTCCGCATTTGCGGATGCAGAGGCAAATATCCGCAAAAACGCTGATCTGCAATAAAAGACGTAACTTTGAACTAAATTTTAACGTTACTTTGACTATTGTTGTATCATTTATAATTTCCAAATAAACCTTCAAGACAAATAAAATTTTTTGACTGTACCTTAACTTGTTTGCCTTGGACAGTATGACAAATTCACTGTAGTGACGTCACGGAAAAAGATTTATCAAATTAATATACCATTTCCTATAAGTATGTAGGTATTTACAAGTATGTAAATTACAGGAGAAACAATGGTTGTCTCGTAAGTGGCGACCAAATGGTCCACAGTTGGTTGTGACGAAGCGAAGGGCCCCGTAACGACGACACCAATGGAGCGAGCTTCCTCTTGAACCTTTCTTATTGTGTACTGATTTTTGAACAGCGAACTCTATAGAGAGGAACGTGAGTAGTATTATGTATTTTTAACAGACATTTAGGCGTACGGGACACAGCTACTTTTTTCTTTTTCAACGCAGACGAAGTCGCGGGCGCCAGCTAGTTTATAATATAAGTATATGGCGCGAAAATTTAATTTTCCTTACTTTAATTCGTGGTCGTTTGTAAAGGGGCGGTTACTGCCACTAGACGGGATGACTGCGCCAATGACTGCGGAATGACTGCGGAAAGTGTACGTTTCATATAAACGAATTCTTTACGAGCACGCGTATTATAAATATCTTCATTTCACCACTAAAATTCATTTTAACGGAAGTTAAAAACGGAAGAGATGCACGGAACTGGAAGTAGATACTATTAGTTATTTGTGAGCAACGGAAGCCCGTGTCCGTTCGTCTATCCTTCCTGTAAGTGTACATTAATTTATGTAACTACAAAATAAATATGAATTCAATTTAGCACTTATGAACATAATAGTGCCGTATTAAGTTTGTTATATTGAAATAAAATTTAGTAAGAAGGAGTACTTTTTCACAGTCAGTTCTTATATTAAATTCAATTTACATCACAATATCAATTAATAAAACAATTTAGATTTTCGCCCTTTTAAAAAGAGAAAATATTTGTATTTTTGTATTCTTGTTTGTAATGAGTAAACTCAAAAACTACTGGAACGCTAGATTATCATCGAGTAACATACCTAATATTTTATAAATGATGCCATTCGATAGCCGATATTTTTTATTATTTTCTATTTAATGTTTGGGACGTTTACCGTACAAACAAAGGTATATCAGCTCCATTATCCCCGGTTACCGGTGACTTTAAATGACACTTTGGCCTACTTGACGTTTGTGAAACAGGCGCTTATTCACATACCTATGCTGTTATTTCACAGTGGTATTCAGTAAGGGGTTAATTATTTTCGATAGATCCTATAATAAATTACTAATTTTATAAATCAAAAACAGGACACAATAATTTAATTAAATTGGACATTTATAGTCTGGCTGCAGTAGTTACCATCTTACAGAAGTCCAACGTGAAATATTTTTTCACAAGGAAGACGGCTCTAAAGATTTCTTTGTTGAATGTCGAGGCTGTTTTCGTGGTCGGTGAAGCGGCAAGTGCGTTCGGACAAACGCCCACACTTTCCCACCAGGGAGCGATCCGACCCTGTCACTGGAAGCCTTATTACAACATAATTAACTCACGCAATGATCATTGAAATCATTTTCTATTACGAAAAAACGGAATTAAATGAAACCATCTTCACAATAATATTGAACGTGTAACTAATTGTAATGAAAGTGTTCGACATCGATTTTTTGTTACTTATAGACTTTTTGTCAATTGAATAATAAAAGTATCTAAAATACTATTACTATAAATTTCTACTAATATTACTAAATAGTAAACTAAGCGGCTAATAGCCAACTTTAATTTGGCTTCCCATTGTGCGTGTTATGCGGCGACAAAATCAAACGAGTTTTTTTTATAATAAATACATTTAATTAAAGTAAATTTAATATGGATAATATTCCAGTATTATGTTACCAACTTATTCTACAGCTTTGTTTATAGACTAGTAACTGTTAGTAAAATAAAATGGACGCAAGTTTATGAACGATCATAACCACACTTCTTCTTAATTCAACTAAGAAACAGATTTTTTGTAATGAAATCGTCCATAAAGGTTTGCGAGATGAAATATTCAAAAATTTCACAAAATTTAAATCGAGTTCGGTTCTGTTGCTATACTGATGAATGAAGTAAACAAAATATGTAAAAATAAGGTAAATAAATGTAAATATCTAAAGTGTAAGCTGAATTGCTCTCAAGGCGTGCAATCAAATTCGTTCAAGAAGATAAATGTCAAAATAACCTAATAAATTGTTACAATCATATTTGGTGGATAAAGAATTGGCTCGAGTCAAGCTGACCTGCAAACCAGTTCATCCCTTAAAGGTACCAACGCTAAATCAATCTCAAGATAAACACATCTTTTAAGTTATAAGAATGTTTGCATCCATTGCATAATTAGATTGCAAGTAAGTAATGCAGCGCATGTTACGAAGCGAGAGTGCATTCTCAGCTATTACGCCGACAATGACAGAGCATCCCCGCTTTCCAAGTTCAATGACAACGAAAGTGTAGAGCATGCGTGAAAACTCGCGCCAATTAAACGTCGGCGCAAGCGCAGGCGGGCGCGGTCGTTGCCGTGACGCGCACTTCACTTCACTGCCAAGGCCGGCCTGCTTTCTCCATCCACCTAGCCTATTACGTATAGTAGCCGTCTTGCTCTTGTATAACAATTATCATCATTCACGTAATTGGAATTCGTTTTAAGGCTAAACTAGGTCCCCACGTTGCTCCTACTAAGCGCCTTTTTCTCAAACGTCAAGTAGGCCAAACTGTCATTTAAAGTCACCGGTAACCGGGGATAATGGAGCTGTTTGTACCTTTGTTTGTACGGTAAACGTCCCAAACATTAAATCAAAAATAATAATAAAAATTGGGCTATCGAATGATGCAGTAAACCGAGTGCATAATTCAATACAACAGAAAATGATTTCTAAAAGTAACTTATCAACACTTTAATTGTAGTTTGTGAAAGAGGCCCTTAGTCTGATTTGATATGGTTTTAATAAGTAACTACTTATTATAAGTTTCATTTTGTGTATTTATATTTTGTCGTACCATCAGTCAAAAGGGTCAAAAGGATAGATACATACACAACAAATGATAACAGATAAAACAAACAATGTATTTCGATATTTGTTACTATCTACCTATATAAATAGGTACATATATAAACACTGAATGTGTTGCTTAACACGAAACTCGAACACGGCTATGGACCAGTTTAGATATTATTATTTTTTCAAATATTCGTTGGTTCGACAGAAGAAGCGTCTTAGATGGAGAGAAAAATTGGAAAAATGCACGGAAAAACGTAAAAAACCCATTTACATACAAAATAATATTATAGTTTACTTTGGACGTTTTTGCAGAACGAGATCTGTCGGCCTATCTAGCACAAAATAAAAATGGAATTCCTAGCTTACTATGTAAATGAACAGTTCTATTATTTTAAATAATCCCTGTAAATTCAAATATGTACTTGTGTAAATAGAGTTGTAATAATCAATTTCTCCTACTATTGAACAGAACACAACGCCTTGTGAAGCAAAACCTTCATGTGGGGCACAGCGTGCAATAATGATATTTTTTTTAATTAATATATGTATTTTAAACAGCATTAATTGGTTTAGTCGAGTTTAGTCTTATTAGTCGAGGAATTAGTTAGTCGTCGAGGACAATAGTAACGTGGTAACTCATGTTGTCATCTATTTTAACGACTTCATAATGTCGGAAAACGTTAACGATTTAAACACGAAGTTTTTCTGTTTAGATTTCCGTCATAAAGGCAACGATTTTATGACAATTAAGAGTGTTATTAAGCAGATGTTTCCGTAAAGGTAGTTAAGGTATGAACGATGATTGCTGTTCGTTCTTGACCTAAACATGACATGTCGCAGGGTCAAACACGTTTATTTTTATACGTGCTTCCGCATCAAACGAGACTTTTGTCTACTGGATGTAGGTACATTCCTCTTGTGCGTGCTCACGTTAGTATTATATGTAATGTAATGCATGTAGAGTCACGTGTGTTATAATATATGTTATGAAAAATTTGAAAATATATTTTAGTAATTTTAATAATTAAATAAAATACTTACTAGTATTTTAAAATAGTTTTTTTTTTTTTATTTATCCTAATGCTTTTAAACCGAAGAGACGCTCGGTCCTTACAAACAAAAACTTACGTACTAACTCGCATAGGTACTATCTTAAACCTCAGCTTAAACGAGCTTATAAATAATCAATTCTCACTAGAGACCGCTTGTCACCGACCGAAACGGTACGAGATCCGAATAGTCACCCGAATATACTTTTCGTCTGGTAAATAGATCTTATAGATCTGGTAAAAATACATATAATTCGATGATCAACCAAAGATTTTATCTTAACCCATCTTTTTACCAGACGAAAAATATATTTTATCAATTGTTATCCAATGAAATACCATAGAAGGGACCCATGGAGGGTGACCATGGAAATGTTTTTTTTATTTTTATTTATTTATTTATTTACAACACACATGATACATCATTACAGGAGTAGTCCTAATTCAATGTATCTGTTACACAAATCAATTTTCTACATTTATAAAAATTGCCTAAGAAACAAGAAATTAAAATAAACCTATATTACCTACTTAACTATATGATATCACAAATAATCCCACCCTATTGAATTCATTCAGTGTGCAATGGAACAGGTCAATTATTTTGCCATTTTATTTAGGTTGTGCAAGGCTCTTGTCAGAGGAGCCTTGCCAAGCAAATGTGCCGATGGAGGCGATGGAATTGAGATTTCGTGATCATGATCTTCAGTAAAGAGACGACCGAGAGAGAAATAGAGATATTGGAGACCATTGCTCTCTGAACCAAGAGAGCTATTGGCAGTGGATGGGATAGAAAGTTCTATATGCAAATGTAGACGCTTGTGGAATAATAATGATAATGATAGTTATACTAAAATTTATTTAACAAAAAAATGCCATCATATTATTATACATTACGTCTTCCACATAAGAAGATATGATAGGTGTTGAGTAAGTATCTTACATCACGCATGTAGGTCAAATAGAGCATCTAATTAAATCACATAATTACTTGCGCGCAAGACCTGTTCGGCCCAATGTAACGCCTATATACAGACAGATGCAGTAACTAGTATGTAACGTTTCTGTGTTACGTAATTCTTGGAACGCAGAATTTTATCATCAGACCAACATTGTAAATACTGCGAAAGCGTAATACAGGGTGTACCAATATATTATGTCTGTGAGTTGTAATGGACAGATATAATTAATCATCAACCTGTGTCTCTCCACTGCTGGATGTAGGCCCCTCCCAAGGCTCGCCACCCCGCACGATCTTCTGTTTTTCGCATCCATAACCATTGATTTTCGTAAAGATATTCTAAATTATATTCTAATTGACATAGGTTCTTCTTTATTTTCTAAACTTTTTTTTAAAATTTTATCCAAAAAAATCAATTTTTCTTAGCCCTACATACACACTTCATCGCATGTGGAGAAAATCTATGGATCTAAGTGGAAGGAGCTCAGATTATTAAAACTGTTTTAATAATCTGATGGAAGGAGCCTCTTAAATCATCAAATCGAAGTGGCCTATTAAGAAGTTGGTACATTCTACTCTGTATTGCTAGGTTCGAAAACAGCTTGCTCTAACTAAGATATCATCGTTCTGTATAGTTCGATATTACTCGGAAACACTTTTCCGTCTTAGCAATAAAAGGCAACTCGTGTAGTTGCTTATATTATTATTGTTCGGGATTCCTGTTCGGGATTTCCGTGTGACTTATTTAGTATTCACATGTTTATCTGTTCTTTATATTATTACATGTATATATTTTCTATACATAAAAGGACAATTATATGACATCTTTCACCGAGAAAAAAGCACTGTTCCTGAGGGATCATCGTTGTATTTTTCAACGCTTTATTAGAAAAAGGGGACAAAGCTATAACTAACCAAGACAATAACTAATAATATTAATCATAATATAATATAATTATGAAGACAAGACCATAAGTATGAAGTATACTATGAAATCCTTAGGATTGTAAAATCGTCCGGAATAGATAAATATATTTTCTTGCTAGCTCGTAGAAAGGATAAAAGCGTTTTGGAGAAATATTGTAATAAAATAATGTTGCGTTGTA
This sequence comes from Synanthedon formicaeformis, assembly GCA_945859745.1. Taxonomy (NCBI): domain Eukaryota; kingdom Metazoa; phylum Arthropoda; class Insecta; order Lepidoptera; family Sesiidae; genus Synanthedon; species Synanthedon formicaeformis. Next base: position 10,419,804 of record OX243957.1, read on the forward strand.
GTTTAAAGAAATTAGACATTTTTTGGAGAATCGATTTCCATATATAAATATATATAAGCCCGTGGTATGAAAATGTACAGGAGTAAATTCAAAATTTTTTTTTACAAAAAAAAACAAACAATTTCGATGTATATTATAATCACAAAATGCCTGCTCAAGATAAGCGCATTAACTAAATCCAACACTACATTAATCTTTACAAACATAAATCCCTCGAATTTCAAGCGAAGCAGTAAAATAAATACACATGGGGTTTTCCGGAAATCAAACCGCTAACTTTTGTCAAGGTTATGACGCAACAAATCACTTAACTTGCCCAAAAAGAGTAAAAAATAAATGATTGTTAGTTATTCGTGTGTGACTGACTGTCACTCGTTTCCATCCATCTAGGCGTCTAACGCAAGACAAGGTTAAACAAACTCTCCTAGGAAATTAGCTACCTACAATAGCGGTACGTACTATTGAGACATTCTCTTCATTGTTATGACTGCGATATTTACATGACGTATTGATCTGTTATCTGGTGACGTCAATGACTTCTTGTATTCCGGTGACAAGCGTTATTGATTAAACTTAACACGGATGTAATTTTTGTTTCTGCAATAAAAGAGATAAGAAAAGAAAACTGTTTCTGGTATCGCTTTCTCACCTATCCAAACACAAGATACTTTGTTAAACATAAAAACAAATAGCAAATCTGTTAAGACACATTCTAAATGTGTGTGCATTTTCATATGTTCCAAATATAATACCTGCACAAAGTAAAGGAGAAGTAGAAAATAAATAACTAGCGACCCGCCCTCGGCTTCGTACGGTTTGTAAATTTTCAGAAATCCTTTTTTAGCGGATGCTTACGTTATAAAATAAACCATGTTCCAAATTTCAGCTTTCTAAATTTATTTTGTCTGTGCGTTGATTCGGACCGATTACTACGGACCGACCGATATATTGGGATATTCGGAGCCTCGGTCATCATCAGCCGGAAGATTTCCACTGTTGTACAAAGGCCTCAACTATAATTTACAAACAGGACCCAGCCGGAAGCAGTCTAGATACATCGTCGACCCTCGGCCCTTATTAGGTCATCTGTCTACTTTGTGGGTAGACCTCCTACACTACGCTGCGCTTGCCACTACTTGTTTTCCACTCGAGAATGTTAAAGTAAATTGTAATTATTTTATTGTCAATTTAGTATCTTTAAACACGCGTGAACTTCTGCCATTCGGCAGTAGAATATGTTGCCTATTATAGTAATGGCAGGGCACACTGTTCCGCAGTCGTAAACTGCCCGTTTGACGGTAAACATCCGCGAACACAAGATAATTGTTAAATATAAACAAACACATGAGCTTTTGTATTTCTGTGCCTGTTAGGGACTGTCAGTAAATCCACTGTCAGTGTCTTTTTATCCTATCTGGTCTTATAGGGATAGTATCGGAAGCACATTTGCATTTTTCTGTTGTCGTCATTTAAACTTATATGCGACTAACATTACTGCCCGCAATTTATTCAATCTTTATAGCTCATATATTTTGCGAGGCGTTGATTTTTTTAATTTTTGTATTTATATAATCTCTCGGAAACAGACTCTTAAGGTGATAGGTCCTTAATTTTCTGTCTACGTGTATAATCGGTTGAGGAGTCAAGGCGTGAACGTGTAACAAACAAAAAAACTCTATTCGCTTTTATTATATTAAGATTTTTACCGTCTACAATTAAGTTTACTGTCTTCCACCATTTATCCTAAGAAATGACAGGTTTTTGGTTATAGATACAGAAATATTGAAGTGTACTTAACTTGTAAATTATGCACGTGTAGGAATAGTACTTACCTACGCATGTTTAGTAGGTTGGCAAGCGATCTTGGCGGGCGAGCGGCGTGCGATGAACCAGGAAGTGGCTGTCATGCCCGCCGTATCCCCGTTTCCCATTATGATAGACGCAGATTCTTGTCGTTTCTGACATGAACACGTGAACTCATAAATGTCGCATCTATGAAATTTAATTCATGATGAAATTTCGTCCTTTATAGGAAGATTTCATCATATTTTTGAGAAACAATATTTTGGATACTGAAAAAATGTGATAATAGTTTTAGTAATTATAAAATAATATTAAGCTTTACTACTCGTACTTGTGAAACCCATTCATTATCTACAATTTCAATTTGTTGTTTTTTTTAAATTATTTATTTTAGGGCCTCTTTCACCAACTACAAGTAAAGTGTTAATTAGTTACTTTTAGAATAATATTATGTTTTATTAAATTATGCACTCGGTTTAGTGCATCCTTCGATAGGCGATTTTTTTTAATTATTTTCTTTTTAATGTTTGGGACTTTTACCGTACAAACAAAGGTAATTTCAGCTAAATTATTCCCGATTACAGGTGACTTTAAATGACGGTTAGCCTACTTGACAGATGGTGAAAGAGATGGGTTTTCTCTTGCCCAGCATCCAGCCGTATATATATATGTCGTCGGCACATCGTAGAATTGGGCATTATCATGATATTCCTGGGAAGATCATATTTCTGTTAAAACTGAGACCTATAATAAGTCTGATTAAAAATTATAATATGTAAAATTAATCATTTTTATCTAATCACAGAAATTGTATAATTTCAATTAGATAAACTTAACATAATAATTTAGAAAAGTATTTTTCGTTTCGTTACTTTAATTTGTATAGTGTGATGCAAAGTTAATATTTGAGTAAATTCGTGCGTACATACACTCGGTGCGATGTACACACAATAGGAAGTGATAATAGAACTGAGATTTGACAGTGACGCAAGCAGCCCGTAGGCGTTCGCTCAATAGCTTCCGTGTCACTGCCAACAACTTCTGTTCCTATTTACACGCCAACACTGATAACATGGAACTTAAAATATTCTTTTTCTTTACATAGCTTTAAATATGTAACTACTTATATCTAGGCTTCGCATCTAGGCTCAGTTTGAAATATGTCAACATAAAATGTTCTTGAAACACGTGCCAACTTTAAAGAAGCGGATCTTCTTCAAAGTTGGCGTTAAACGGTTCAGATACAATAATCAATTTTTATGTCTTTATAATATACAAGAAAATTATTAATATATATGTAGTATTTCGATGGCCGCGTAGGCCTCGACAAAATTCAAAACAACACAAAAATTATATATGGTAAATTTTGTTTGTATTTTTAGTATTTCTATATAATATTTATTATACATAATAAACTAGCAACCTGCCCCCAGTTTCACATGGAGTTAAAATTTTCAAAAATTCTTTCTTAGCGCAGACTTACTTTATAAATAACTAGCTGGCGCCCGCGACTTCGTCCGCGTTGAAAAAGAAAAAAATAGCCTATCCTGTGTCCTATACGTCTAAATGTTTATCTACCAAGTTTCATGAAAATCAGTTAATTCGTTTAAGTTATGGAGGAACACACACACACACACACAATCAGGACAAACAGTTTTATAAGTATAGATTACAACAACAGAAAATTATTTCTTATGCTATTTACTATTCAAAGTCGTGACCTACAGTAAGATTTTGATTTGATATACAAATCAATGGGTTTGTCCTTGGATTTAATAAATAGGTACATAACTGAATTCCTTATTTTTTTAGTCATATTAGTTCTTATCAAAAGTCAATTTTTAAAATAATCCTATAAAATTTCTATCGGAGGAGCGAGAGAATGTAGAAAATTGACCGAGTCACCTTTCGCCTGACGTGCTGGGAAGAATTTGCGAAAGCAAAAAGTTAAATCTCCAAAACGCAACGGGTATTGAGATACTGGCTTCTGTAGTCTGTACGTCATATGAGCCCGTGAGATTGCACAGGAATCCGCTACGTGGGTGTCCGATTTGAGCACGCATTGTCCTTACATAAAGTCTTTTTATATTTCCATTATTACAACTAGGGTGATTTTGGTGCATCCTTGCGTGAATAAAGCTTTCTGAATGGACATGAAGCTACGTAAACACTCGCGGTAACGCCCGGCTTACTATCATTGATATAATGAGACTATTCAAAGAACTTACAGTTTTCTATAAAATGAAAAAAATAATTGTTATAGTAAAGAATAACATTGTTGTTATGTCGGCAGAAAAAAATGGTATTGATACTTTCACTAATCCTTCATATTGTGTTTGCAATGCGGAAATGTTTCCTATTGTTGTGTTATTGATAATTTCTTTAAGTGTTATGATTCAAAGAGCGTTTCTCCCAAAGTCAAAACAATTAGTTGTGCCTTGGATAAATTATTGGAGTAGTATCAGTAGTCTGATTACTTAGTCCGATGATCGGACTGATGAGACTTTTTCGACTCACTAGTCCAATGATAATAAACATCGGACTACTGAGCCTTTTAGTACAATAATAACACATTTTTGTTAAATCAATTATGTACCTTTTGAATTACCTGCTCCTAGTAGTTGGCCAGCCACGTCAGTCGGCAATGATATTATAAAAAAACAATAAATATGGAAATATATTAAATGAAAACTTCTCATACATATTATAAAAAATATATAAAAACTTAACATAAAAAACAGGAAATTAAAAAAAAGTAATTTACAAGATGCATTATTATTGGGAAATATGAAGCTGCAAAAGATAGTAAAATTTATTACTTTTATCTACCTTCATATATTAAATATCCAATGTAAATTATGGTTTAGTCTCGCAGGGTGCAAATATGGCTCTGCATGACTTTGTGGCTCTTGACATTAGTGAAAACTTAAAAATCGACAGATTTAATAGAATACCTACCACTGCCGCTGGTGAACAGCCTCATCTTCATATATTAATCTATCAATATTTAACGAGCGATCTACAGTTTTATCTCATTTTGCGGTAACACTTTTATTCCCTGTTATTATTAAAAAACTTTCAATTTAGAGAGTGTTGCGCCAACACTCCGAGACCATCTTAGAACAATCAATAAAGAATTGCTCGTAAATTTTATAATTACCATTCCACTAAAAACGTTAAGATCTTTATAATAGAAAACAGCAGAAGTTACTCGATGCAACTATTTTCCCCCTGCTGTCGTAAAAAGGGGTGTATATGATAAATAAAAAGAGGATTTGTTATTGTTTAAGGACCACACCGGAGGGCAAGAACTAGCTGTACTCCCCCGCGACGTCAATCTCAGTTAGTTACCTATATTTATATTTGGATGCATATTATTTTTAAACAGAAGTGTAACACATGTGCCACCTGACCTCTGAGCTTTCCCACGCCTAGCGTCCCGCGACTGCGTAACCCGAAACTGAAAAGTTTACGTTCACGTTCCAAGAGAGTTTTAATACAAAATCTCCCGGAACGCGTACCACGTTTTTGTTGTTTTTACTGAGTAAGGTGTTCGTTTTCGGGAGCAAGTGTTTCGATTGCTTCTACCTTTTTTTTCTGTTTACTCAAATGATCTGGTGATTGTTTTTTAATTTATTCTGTCTCTCGGTGCCGTCACATGGTTTCAATCAGATGCTGTTGAGGCTTTTAATTTTTTCTTGGCGTTTGAAAAATTTTAAAGTGCATTTCTAATGGATTCATCGTCGTGATATGTTAAAAACTATAATAGATTTTATATTAATCTTGAGCTAGTCTCCATATATGAAATCCGTTCATTGATTTAATTCAATATTAAAACTAGGAATTTATTAGGTATTATCGATCTGTATAACCTGAAACTTTAAAAGACTGGGCCTCTTTCACAAACTACATGTAAAGTGTTGATTAGTTTAATTACTTTTAAAAATCATTTTCTGTTATATTGAATTATGCACTCGGTTTACTCCATCATTCGATAGCCGATTTTTTTAAATTATTTTTTATTTAATGTTTGGGACGTTTACCGTACAAACAAAGGTATATCAGCTCTATTTTCCCCGGTTGCCGCTGACTTTAAATGACAGTTTGGCCTACTTGACGTTTGTGAAAGAGGCGCATAAATGGTATGATTAAAATTTAATTAAAAATTATGCATTCTTTTACATTGTTTAATGATAACTTTTTTAATGTCTGTAATGAAAAATATTGTTCTGAATAAAATTATTTCTATATTAAAATTAAATGTTATTTTCACATATTTAAACACACAACCATTGAGAAATATCTATTTTCTATTAGCTGGTAAGTGGAACCCTCCCTATTTTGTTGCTATTTTGTATAGCTGCCGACATGTGTGGGCAACCGACTGTGACTAAAAGAGATGATTAATTTGTTGCATATTTTAGTGAAGAGAATATATCAATGGATCAATTTTAAAATTTCACAACTCATTTCATAATTTTACTCTTCATTTTTGAATAACAAAAATAATATTTTTTTAAGAAAAATTATAGGTTTTCTTACATGATTTTATCAGTGTAGCTTCTTATTGAATTATATGCAAGTTTTTTCTGCAAATTGTTCACGGAAATTTTCTTCATTTATCGCTCTTTTCATTGGTGAAAACTATATCTAAATCCGTTGAAATTAGAAATTAGACGAATTTAGAGGAGAAACCGACAGAGGTTATAACAAACAGACATTTGTATGGAAATCTAAGTAAGTATATATACGTACCTACTATAATATTATAAAGAGAGAAGATTTATATATTTGTAATGAATAAACTCAAAAACTACTAGACCGGTTTCAAAAATTCTTTCACATAAGTACGACAGTAAGTATTATTTAATCTGAGACATAGGTACTTATAAGTATAATATTAATATTTACAGCAACTTGTGCATATCATATTCAAGAAATAAATTATTTTGAATTAAAATTTGCAAAGTATAATTTTAGACAGTAGCTTGATTTTTTTAAGGTTAGTAAAATTATCTGAGGATTTCATATAAAACAAAGTCCTGAGTATGAGACGAACAATCGATAGAGAAATATTGTTTTTATGTGTAACACCATAAAAGGGGTTGAATGGATGTGAATGCTCGACAATTGCAATCAATGGGACATCCAACCTCGGACGTCCTGCTGCGTGGCGCCCCCATTGCAACATCTGTCGTTTTAACAAGAACACATTATCGTTTTGTTCCTGTTGAACTAAGCGTCGTTAATATTATGTTGATTAAAATATATGCCAATATTAAAAAAAAAATTAAGAGGCATTCTGCCTACCACACTATACCATGTAAATATTAAACAATGCTTTCTCTTAGATTACCAAAAATTAGACATCACTTAGCGTTTTCGTACCCGAGTTGACTTTACGCCATCTTTTCGCACATTTCGTACAAAATAAAATTGTGCGAGATGACTACTAAACCGTCTGAATAATTTAATGAGAAATTTATATGTACATAATAAACCTTGCTTATGAAACTACTTAATTAATTAATTACTTATATAAATTAAAGGCAAATTTTTGATATTATTTTTAAAAAATTGTAAGGATCTTTATTTATATCAATTTTTGAAAAGTAAAATGCAGTAAAATGTAATGTTATTCGCTCAGATAATGTAGCTTCTATAGGTGAAACAATTAAATTATTTTTGGAAGAATATTATTTTAATGTTACTATGCAAAAGTTGCTTGGAGGTGCAAACTTGTCACATAAACTTGTACTTATGTAATTTTAGCTTCCTAACTTATATGAAAAAAATGTCATAAAAAATTCCGTCTCTATGTTGACTCGTTTTACGATCAACACAACCTTTTAATAACCTTTTGCTATAAAGATTTTTACTTCTTATTTTCCACATTAAATGCACGGACATAACAATCCTATACATATCTTGTCTGATATAATATTCAGTATTTATTGGTCTTCGAAGATCACATTTAAATGCTCCGTTTAAAAATACATTCAACGTAATAATCTGATCTCGTTAAATGTGGGCGTTATTTCCTCTCAATTGCTTTGTGTCATCCAAATGAATCTTTAACGAGTTGAATTCCGTGGAGGAAGCAAGCTGTGAGCGTCGCCGGACGGGGAGGGGATAGGTGATGACGTCACGAACCAAATTAACCCGATTTCTGAGAATCGAGCTCTTGTTGTGTTCTTGTTTCTTTAAAACTGCACTTGTCTTGATCAACGCAACATGTGTGGACGCCCTACAATGTACAATGCAGTATCTATAGGTTTATTTGAGTTATCAAAATGCTTTTCTGAATACTGATTTAAGCTCGATTCGCATTTGTATAAATTGTTGTTTTTAGGTACCAATTGTTAATGTAACGGTGACGATGACTAACATGGCAAATGAAGTATCTCAAAATGTTTTGTCTCGAAAAGTCTAGTTTCTCAAAATTCCTATCTTCTTCCTACTTGTGTTATAGGTGACGGTAGCCATCTACCACCAAGTGGGCCGTCAGCCTGTCTGACAACTTTACATTAAGAAAAACGAGTATCAAGATATTTAATCCATCTCAAAGTTTAAAAGTTAAGTGTTATGACGGTGACGAATAAGTTAAAAAATTCCATACTCTAACAGTATAAATAAACATATGAATAAGCGCCTGTTTCACAAACGTCAAGTAGGCCAAGCTGTCATTTAAAGTCACTGGTAACCGGGGATAATGGAGCTGGTATTCCTTTGTTTGTACGGTAAACGTCACAAACATTAAATAGAAAATAATAAAAAAAAATCGGCTATCGAATGATGCAGTAAACCGAGTGCATAATTCAATATAACAGAAAATGATTTCTAAAAATAACTAATGAAAACTTTACATGTAGTTTTTTGAAAGAGGCCCTAAGTAGGTACGTTAATTTAGCACGCCTAAATGTATATAGGTATGTGAAGTTGTGAATCAGACATTTAGGTGATGCTCCTATGATTATCTTTTTTTTTTTCATTAAATTTTACATGAATGTTACTGTTAATAAAATAAAGCTGTTTCAAATTGGAGCTTTCTACTAATAAGTTTTGGATGTACGTTGATCCAAAACTTCAGGACAAGCGATTTTATAGAATTAGACTTATTATCTTTATCGCCCTCGGCTTCACGCGGATGCAATATTTTCTGCAAATAATCACTAACCTTTCTGGTTTATCGCTTTTTCCATTATGATAAACGTATCAAAATTCGCCTGGTGTACGAGTATTAGATGAATTTAGCAGAGAAACATATAGAGGCGGATATATAAAGATATGTTTATCTCAGATTATTAAAACAGATTATTAAAACTTCCTAAATCGATTTATGAATATAAGAGAAAAACCGATGCTAAAAATAAAAGCGTAATAATTAAAATCAATATTAAATGCACATCCATCAAGTAATGGATATATAATATGTATAATGGGTACATATAGACACGAATCTAACAGACGATCGGAACACGCAACACCTCATTTTAGCTTCATCGTAACAACAACGTAATAATATTAACGCGCGCTCTCCCGCGGTCTCTTTATGAAACCTACGGATAGTGCACAATGTAGGAAACTGTTATTTAAATTTAGTGTTTAAACTAGCTGGCGCCGGCGACTTAGTCCGCATTGGAAAAAAAGTAGCCTATCCTGTGTCCTGTACGTCTAAATGTTTATCTAGCAAGTTTCATGAAAATCAGTTAATTCGTTTAAGAGTTATTGAGGAACATACATACATACATACATACATACATACATACATACATACATACATACATACATACATACATACATACATACATACATACATACATACATACATACATACATACATACATACATACATACATACATACATACATACATACATACATACATACATACATACATACATACATACATACATACATACATACATACATACATACATACATACATACATACATACATACATACATACATACATACATACATACATACATACATACATACATACATACATACATACATACATACATACATACATACATACATACATACATACATACATACATACATACATACATACATACATACATACATACATACATACATACATACATACATACATACATACATACATACATACATACATACATACATACATACATACATACATACATACATACATACATACATACATACATACATACATACATACATACATACATACATACATACATACATACATACATACATACATACATACATACATACATACATACATACATACATACATACATACATACATACATACATACATACATACATACATACATACATACATACATACATACATACATACATACATACATACATACATACATACATACATACATACATACATACATACATACATACATACATACATACATACATACATACATACATACATACATACATACATACATACATACATACATACATACATACATACATACATACATACATACATACATACATACATACATACATACATACATACATACATACATACATACATACATACATACATACATACATACATACATACATACATACATACATACATACATACATACATACATACATACATACATACATACATACATACATACATACATACATACATACATACATACATACATACATACATACATACATACATACATACATACATACATACATACATACATACATACATACATACATACATACATACATACATACATACATACATACATACATACATACATACATACATACATACATACATACATACATACATACATACATACATACATACATACATACATACATACATACATACATACATACATACATACATACATACATACATACATACATACATACATACATACATACATACATACATACATACATACATACATACATACATACATACATACATACATACATACATACATACATACATACATACATACATACATACATACATACATACATACATACATACATACATACATACATACATACATACAGAAAAAAATTCTAAAAATCGTCAATTTAGTTTCAGTATCATGTGTAGAGCCTATAAATACGATATCTCTGAAAACAAACAATTTACTCCATGACCAACACTTACAGATTTATTATTAGTATTGATGATTGATAAGGAAAAAAAAACACTTCTAACAACCTTGCAGGGCAGAGCACATTGCGTTCCGCAGTCATAGATTGGCCTAGCAGCCTTATTTTATAAAAGTATCTTGAAGGCTTCTGCCTCTTACCTACTTCTATTTCAGGGCATTTTAGTGGGGTACCAAAAACTGAAGAAAAACCTATATCTAAGAGCGAGCACTGAAAATTTCAGAATAGCATAATTTTATTCATTTTTACCAATAAATAAAAGAAAGCAAGAAATAAAGAATAAAACATCATATTATATTAGCATCAATCGAAGATGTAACACATAATGCATTGGAAAAATTTACACATAATTATTTTTATAATCATTTGCTCAACAGAAATATTTATAACTAGCTGGTGCCCGCGACTTCGTCCGCGTGGAACGATGAAAGGTACCCTATGTCCTTTCTGGTGTCCCAGACAACGTGTATGAAAAATTTCATAGTGATAGGTTCAGTTTTTGCGTGAAAGCGTAACAAACAAACAAACTCATTCACATTTATAATATTAGTAAGGATATGTCATTTTCAAAAATTTAAGTTTAAGAAGCGTTTTAAATCTGGTCATAGCCTTCTTGAATCTTCATTCCGAAGAATATTTTGAAAAGTATTTTGAAAGATTAATATCGGCTAATGTGTATTACCCCTAATTCTCTTCCGACTCACGCAGCGTCATCTTTGCACCCTGGGAGACTTGTTTTGATGTAATAATAATAAACAACACATTTATTGAGTCCATATCCCACTAATGAAATATTGCCTTTTTACCAGCTTTTGATTAGCGACTAGCATTGAAGTGGCAATAAAAATAAGTAGGTACAAGAAAATATCTGATGTCTGTTTCTACTCTAACTTCTTCTAAACCACCCAACGGATTATGATACAGTTTTCACTAATAAAGGAGCGATAAACGAAGAAGGTCTGTGTATATAATTTTGTACAATTTCTATGACATTTGTCTGGAAACCATTGATTGGTTTGATTGGGTTGAATTAAATTTACATTATTTCATTTATTTTTTCATTTTATACTTTTTCATAACGAACAAAAAAATTGCCCTTAGTACACATTACATAATAATATTATGTACCTACCTAACCTTTTGTATTTACATTTCCCTTAAATATCTGTAACTTATTAGGCCTTATTTTTCTTTCATTTTTTTCTTGACATACATAAATTGGAACTGTAACTCGTCCCGATATTAAACCGGAAGTTCAAGACCGGAAGTGAAAGTCCGGAAGAGGGACGTCTCCGGAAGAACTCCACAAGGTCTCCAGCCCACCCCCCTCTACATCCGGTCACAGGACTTCCGTGCCGAACTTTTGACAGGCACAGCGGGATATAAAATATAAAGCGACCTTTACGTAAGTAAACGAAATATCGTTACATAAGTTCAATTTTATGAATTGATTTACGGGCACATAAATTAAGTTCATAGTTTTAAATAATGGAGAAGGGAAAACATAAAAAGCCAAATTTAATTTTAACGCAATCTTATGGAGTTTGATTGAATTTTCCATATTGGGTTCAGTTCTACTGGTAGATCACTAAGTAAAAACAGGACTCAATAGGATGCAGAATGGAGGATTTGTTTTTTTTTTCTTTTATATTTATCGTTATTTGGTGTCTCTTTCACAAGGGCCTCTTTCACAAACTACAATTAAAGTGTTGATTAGTTACTTTTAGAAATCATTTTCTGTTATATTGAATTATGCACTCGGTTTACTGCATCATTGATAGCCGATTTTTAAAAATTATTTTCTATTTAATGTTTGGGACGTTTACCGTACAAACAAAGGTATATCAGCTCCATTATCCCCGGTTGCCGCTGACTTTAAATGACAGTTTGGCCTACTTGACGTTTGTGAAAGAGGCGCTTAGAAAAATAATTAAAGCAATAAAAAAATGTACCTACTTATTTATTCATAAATAATTGTATTTTTTTAATTATAGGACTGAATTATTTTATTTATACACAAATTATTCTAAAAAAAACCATGATTTGACAGTTCACAGTCATTTCTCAGTGAGTATTTTACATCAATAGAATCATTTTTCTTTCCATTTGATGAATAGTTTATTTTGTAAGGCACTTAATAATAAGAATCTCGAGCGATCATTTACAGATGGCTTCGATTCATCTCAGTGATCATCTGAAATCGATTTAGCGTAAAAGTATTTTAAGCGTCTGAGTGCTATCGTTTTTCGCATTAACAAATCCTTTATTATCTGCGTGGTATTTGATACTCGGCCGGCAGCTGGCGCCTACCGCTTCCGTTGATTGTACGCGGATTCTGTTCCATTGGAACCTGATCTTTTGTTGATGGAGGCGAGATTTGGGCATTTATCTGACGTGGACGATCTGTGATGTCTCGTGCCGGTGTCGTCTTCACGTGTAACGTTAAACTTAGACCGCCTTTTGTGGGTAGTTTCACAATAGGAAGCATGTGCCAAATGTCGACATAAAGACACGTTTATTGTGCTTATGGCTTGGTTAAAATGTCTATTGTTCTTTAAATATATTTGCTAGGTGTAAATTGAAACCGTTTGAGAGGAGATACTTTAAATTTGTTAGAGGTAGGTACAGGACATTTTTGGTTTTCAAATAAAATGTTACCCTTTACTTATCAATTAAATCTTGTATGATAATGGGTGGTAAAGGTAATTCAGTTTAGTTTTAGAGTTATTAAGAACCTGAAATATTATTTAAAAAAATACATTAATCCGATTGTTAAATAGTTAGAACTCTCAAATAATCCTTCAGTGTTTATATGTAAGAAATTTTCAAAAAGATTATGAGTTTAAAAGAAAACAGTGCATCACAGAGCCTATTTAATAATGTTGTTTATATACAGAAATAAGACATTGGCTCTCGCCCTTGAATGTTTCGTTTCTCCGCTAACTTCTAAACTACCCAATGGATTTTGATATAGTTTTCAGTAATGAAAAGAACGATAAACGAGGAAGGCGATAACGTATGAAAAAAATAAGATATACTTAATAGGACTCACGAAAGTGTACGTACACAATCATAAAAATATATTAATGAATATTTATATTTAATATGTAAAATAATTACAATAACAATTTTTATTTTATAAGTAAAAATATGTTATTCGTAGTGTGATATTAAGTTTCAAAAGCTTTTCATTGCCTTTCAAAGTAGGTGGACCACGGGCAATACACGAGAGCAAAGTCTCCTGACAGAAGCATTGTATAGTCAATGACAAAAGCTGCCTTAAATAAATAATTTTTGATGAGTTTTAAATGCTCAGAGGTTCATACTTAATGATAGTCAAAGAGTATGTAAATCAATATTTAAATGTACAAGCAGTTGCATGATTAAGAAACATTGCAGTGATTACAGTGAAGTACAAGTCAGAGCCGTCGACATGCGCCCTACATGTATAATGCGCGGTGTTACGCCGTGTTACGTGCGCCCGCGCAAGCCGTTATGCAAGCGACGCAAGCGCACGCCGCGCCCGTTCAAGCCGTGAGAAGCGGCGCACCACCTCTCGGTTCTCAATATTACAACTCCTGAAACACATATTCCCAGACAAAACTAATATAGAACTAGATTTAACTCAGCCGCAGAACCTCCAGTGTTGGACATTAGGCCTCCCCCGTAATTTTCCAATAGAACCGGTCTGAAGCAGCCTAGATACACCGTCGTCCCGCGTTACTTACCTCATCTGTCCACCTTGTAGGTAGTGGACGTCTTACACTGTACTTGCCGGCCTCCACTCCAGAACCTTCCCAGTGGAAAATTGTGCCAAAAACATTTGAGTGGTTTAGAAAAAGTTAGTGGAAAAATAGACTGAAATGAACAGCGACTTTTTGCTTTAATACGAGTATAATATACGTGTCGGTATGATTGTGATTTATTTGAGGTGCAACACGTGCATTTGAGGGTTGTGCGTGTAACGAAACGTCTGGCATCGGTTCGGGGGTGTGTGGAGAGTGCTGCGCGGGCGGTGGCACTCAACAGTCTAGAGCACGCTCCAAGGGGAATCGCATGGCCTAGAGGGATCGTGCACTTCATTCCTTCGGCTTTGAGTTAACTACTGTTATTTCGATCGTAGTAGTGATAGACTGTCGATTTCAATAAGATTAGATGTCAGTGATACTCCCGATGTCGTCCTAATTATTGTGAGAAACAAATAAGTACAGACTCTCACGCCGGCCATTCGGACGACATCAGAAGTGGGATACAGCCCACCATGATGGATGAAAAGATGGAAAACAAGATCCGCAACCGGGACGGCAACCGGAACTATACCACGAACATTGCACTGAAAATAAACTACGCATGTCGACTCAACACATACAATGCGTATGACAAGACAAGATGGCTGCCGTGCCGCGCCGTCATAACAAAAAAATGGCGCGAAGTCCGGGCGAAGTGACAAAAAAAATGTATACCGTGCTAGCTAACGTTCGACGCAATTCGACAATAAGTGAAGTTGTGGAAGTGATATTCGTTTGAATAATTTCAAAAAGACAATATTACGCTTCACGGTAGCTATGTTAAAGTCAAAGATTGTTAAAGTGTTGTTATACGATACGAGTGAAACAAAAAGTGACAAGTCTCAAGAAACGCTGCCACTGTGAAGAGCGGGCCATGTGGAAGCCTCACTGCCCAGCTGCTTTTATAAGGGCAGTGGCCCTGGATATGTATTGTAACATAAAGGAGGTAAAAAAACTGTGCAAAGCGCACAGTTACGCAAGTAAGGTCTTTTTGTTATTTCGACTTGGGGTTGCAATATTTCGTGTAAGACGAAGCGTTTGTCTATTAATAAGAGATAAGAGAGTTTAATCAGTGAATGAATAGTGAGTTGTAGTCAGTAACGTAACTATGGTTGTAGTGTAGTAGTACCTAGTTGAATTGTAGTAGTGAATCGTTATTGGTGATAGTAAAATGATTTTATTAGATGATGGTAATATTAAAAAGAAAAAAATCATTGAGGTAAAGTCGCGGTATAACAAGGTTAATTGATAGTTAACATTTGCTTTCTTTCACTGGGGCAGTTGTTAGTAATATTCAAAGATTTTATTACAATGTAGTGTACCAACATTCAATTTCAAGCAAGGCAGAGTATTGTACTGTGGCGTTCGCCGTGGGCTGGTTGACTGACGGATCAAATAGATTGACGTAGATCAACTTTTTATAATTTTGGACTATAATTGAGTGAGGTGTCACTGTCATCAGCTGTCTGAGCCATATTTCAAATTCAATTCAATTATGTTGTTTATGTTGTTATTGTCAGTATGTCAGTAGTGAAAATATAACAATAATAACGAATTTCTATGTTAAATAACATTAAAATTTACAGTTTTGGGCTAGATAAGTGGTTGAGAATTTGAGATAAACAATTTTAGTGGATTAACAGGTGTGTGTAACAATTCAGAGCATTTTTGTTAGAAAAACATTAATAATCTACGGACTTATTAATCGAAATAGGACTTGGATGCCGTCTGATTCCGATAACTCGAAGCTATTAGAACAAGAGCCCGTGGACAATGTATGATGTGATTGTCTTGTATGATACCTATTGACTTTATCACATTATGTTTTTGTCGCTAGGAGAGTGACTGTTGTGAAGCTGGATGCTGTAGCAATTGTGATGTCGCTGGTGAAGGTGGCAGTCACAGTGTGTGTTTAAATGGTAGTCACAGAGAGCGCTATGTAATGTGGTATAGACAATAGTGAACCCGTATGTAGAAACTAAAAATAAGCGTTTGTGTTGGATTGATAATAATTACTTTACTCGAGTTATTGTGATTCAAGACCGGTTTCTATTGTGATAGGCTTTTGTAAAATAAAACAGTAATTGTAATAATTGTAATACAAATTACAAAATATAAGACTTGTTCGTACTAGAGATAAAAGGGTTCAGGAATCTTTATGAAATAAAATGCAAGCGAAATGCATCGGACCGAGAGCCTACTCCAAAATTTAAGATTTACCTCAAATTCAAATTTAAATCATTTAGCTTTCAATATCAACTTGATTTATGGATATAGTACGATTCAGTAGGAATACAGCCGTGTAATTCTATGTTTGGTGATAATTATTGTGTTTTTGAGATTTTAGTGAACGCAATCAAAACATTTAGATTGTAAACTTATTTAAAGTAGGTATTAGAAATAGACCATTATGAACTTCAAAACGTTAATAGCTTCTAAGGATCGGGCTTTGTTAAAGGAAGTGGCAGGAAGCATGCATTAATGAGACTTTATTAGCGAGAGATTACATAGAGCGAGGTTACTAGTCAAGAGTTTAAGAATTTAGTCGGGGGTAAAGTGTCGGACAAAAGAGGGGATTGGTCATCAGAGAATCAGAGAGGGAGAAGGAAGGTGTGCAGTGGTAGCCCTCGGGGCTAGCCGTGCGGTGAGCAACTTGTGAGGAAACGGTGGCGGTGCGCGCTGGTAACTCGCGGAGTTAGCCAGGCGGCACGCGTTACGCGTTGAGTTTTGAGAGCTGTGTTGGTGTTGTGACGCTGAATGCTGTACTCCCGTCACTGGCCGCAAGCCCCTGGCCTGCCGCACTCTATATGGGTGTTGGTCCCCAGGTGGTGGTGCGGAGCTGTGGTGGGTGCAGTAAGGAGCGACATTGAGAGTTGAGAGATTTACGGGGTGATGTTGAGTTGAGAGGCTTAAGGGGCGATACGAAATTGAGAAATAGATGCTGGGTTAAGGGGCGGTGTGACATTGAGATAGTAGATTATGACATTACGAGATACATATTGAGTTTGTGGATTTCTGAAGCTCTGGAAAAGTGAACTTTGCTCTATGTAGGCTCTTACACGTTGGTGATGAGTAATATGGGGTGTATTGAGCGTGGAGTAACGTAATGTTTTCTTTTAGATTAACGCACGAGGGCGTGCGTATGTCAGGAAGGCCGTGTCGGTATGATTGTGATTTATTTGAGGTGCAACACGTGCATTTGAGGGTTGTGCGTGTAACGAAACGTCTGGCATCGGTTCGGGGGTGTGTGGAGAGTGCTGCGCGGGCGGTGGCACTCAACAGTCTAGAGCACGCTCCAAGGGGAATCGCATGGCCTAGAGGGATCGTGCACTTCATTCCTTCGGCTTTGAGTTAACTACTGTTATTTCGATCGTAGTAGTGATAGACTGTCGATTTCAATAAGATTAGATGTCAGTGATACTCCCGATGTCGTCCTAATTATTGTGAGAAACAAATAAGTACAGACTCTCACGCCGGCCATTCGGACGACATACGTATAGATTTTCTTGAACTCTTGAATAACACGGATAAGTATTGAATGTGTTCTCAAATACACTCAATGCAATAGTTACATGGAATAATATTGTGAACTTCAAATGAATATACCGTATTACTAAAACCAAGCAGACACAAAAAAAAACGTAAAGAATGAAGACGTCGCGTATGTTGAACAAACATGTGCGACGCAGTTCCTTAAAAGACTTGATGCGCTAAAAAAAAAATTAAGAAAAAAAGATACTCAAATGCTGAAGCTTGTTCGACTGACAGGAAATATGATATTTTATTTTGGGCGTGGGATCAAACCGAGTCGATAATTTGTGTTCCGAATAGAGCATCGCCAGGCATCGGTGAAATGAAATTGTCAGACATTTTACGTTTCTTATTAAAAAATCTTGTTCCTTTGAACCTCCGACGAATACTTGTAACGCTGGCATTTCAAAAGAAGAAATGATGCCGCTCATTTGTATACCAATACGTAACTTATTTGTCTTAAGATATTTCATAACATAACAGCTTGAAACGAGTACTTGCCTTTATCTTTTCACTTGATTCCGACTTATCAATGAAGAAACCAAAAATAAATTATACTAATTTGAGCCTTAGATTATTTATCCAATATTTTTATAATATGTATTTACAATGTAATACTTACATGAAAACTTTTTTTTTAATTTACTAGTATTATTCGCGCTCATAAAGGTATAATTCCAACAAGTAGGTATTCGAGCTCCTCAAGAGTCCGAGAATGCCGAAAAGGATAACCTCGATAACCTTTTGAACCATTCGTCATAAACATAGGCCAGTTTTGG
This sequence comes from Synanthedon formicaeformis, assembly GCA_945859745.1. Taxonomy (NCBI): domain Eukaryota; kingdom Metazoa; phylum Arthropoda; class Insecta; order Lepidoptera; family Sesiidae; genus Synanthedon; species Synanthedon formicaeformis. The sequence goes on from OX243957.1 coordinate 10,438,864, forward strand.
AAAGAACTTTAATTAACTACTGCATTAAAGAAGGTTTTTTATTTTTTAATAGAATCATTTGAAATTTGTGTTATCTTAGTGATGTCCGATTCCTCAGACGAGCAGCCACACAAGTGCTCATATATGTCGTGCACCCGACAATAATAATGTGAATCAATATCAATCAGTTTCAATCTGCACCCGGAAGCCCTATTGCTGGAGCGACTGATTGGTCGTCAGTTAAGTTGTTAAATATATTAAGTTACATTATAGGTATGGAAACAATGTATGTGTGCTAGTTTTTTTAGGTTTAATCGCATAAGGACAAATTCGCAAAAAGACAGAATCTCGAAAGCCCACCATCGCCTAATAAACACAAAAGGCCACCATAGATCAGTGGTTTTTTTTTTAAAAACTACTGTTAACGGCATTTTGTGAAACTTTTTGCCACCGGGTCTTTTTAGACTAATTTGACCCTGCTGAACACGATTCTGCCCGGTGTCATCCCCTCCCCCACTCCCTTCCCCCCCTTTCCTCCCCAAACGTGTCCCGATCTGCGGTTTTTTCAATTTATTTCGGAATCTATTAGAGATAAAAAAAAACTGTCAATGACAAAAACAATCTGCACTAAATTCTCTACAAAATGTGTATATGAATAATTTGATAGACATAATAACTTAAAAAGTAATGTGTGTCGAAACTATGTAAATTTTTATTTTTTTCAACATTTTTGTATTTGCTGTTAATTTATCCAAAAACAAACGAAAATGTGATAAAGTAGTTAAGGAGTGAATTATTCTTGATACTTTTAGCTACAAAACAAGACCTTACTTACCCTCGTACGAGTATTCGTTCACGATTTATAGGTCGTAGCGCAGACGCCGCCATGCCACCCATGACACTATGCTCGATACATCACATAGACACGTATATACTTAAAATAACTACTTTTTATAAACATTTCGTCATCATCATCTCAGTCAAATGATTTCCACTGCTGTACTTAAAGTTTTACTGAAGAAAACGGGAGACCACGAAGAACCAGACACAAGGCTGGTAGGTAGTACAGCCTTGTGCCATCATCCACAGATGTTTGGAGGCAATCATCCCCCAATGATGTAGAAGTAAGAAAAAGTTATCAGAACCCTTCACTAATACAATAACGCCCTCAAACGGACTGTTCAAAGCGTATACTATCAGCTTTGTGTCTGTTTCTTCGTGGTCTCCGATTTTCTTTAGTAAAAATTAAAGTCCAACAGTGAAAGTCATTTGACTGAGATGATGACGATGACGAAATGTTTATAAAAATAGTTATTTTAAGTAGGTACGTGATGTATCGAGCATAGTGTAGGTACTTGAGTATCGTGCGCGGCATGGCAGCGTCTGCGCTACAACCTATAAATCGTGAACGAATACTCGTATGAGGGTATATTAGGTCTTGTTTCGTAGGTAAATGTATGAAGAATAATTCACTTCTTAGCTATTTTATCACAGCTATTTTTCTAGCTATTTTATTAGTTTCACTGAATTCCGTTAACTGTTGAAAGCAGGCGCTTTTTGAGATTTTTCCGAAAGTCTAATGGCTGCGTCTGCGCTACGACCTATAAATCCTGAACGAATACTCGTACGAGGGTAAGTAAGGTCTTGTTTTTTAGCTAAAAGTATCAAGAATAATTCACTCCTTAACTACTTTATCACATCTTTGTTTGTTTTTGGATAAATTAACAGCAAATACAAAAATGTTGAAAAAAATAAAAATTTACATAGTTTCGACACACATTACTTCTTAAGGTATTATGTCTATCAAATTATTTATATACACATTTTGTAGAGAATTTAGTGCAGATTGTTTTTGTCATTGACAATTTTCTTTTATCTCTAATAGATTCCGAAATAAATTGAAAAAACCGCAGATCGGGACACGTTTGGGGAGGAAAGGGGGGGAAGGGAGCGGGGAAGGGGTTGACACCGGGCAGAATCGTGATCAGCAAGCTCGAATTAGTCTAAAAAGACCCGGTGACAAAAAGTTTCACTAAATCCCGTTAACCGTTGAAAGCAGGCGTCTTTTGAGATTCCACCGCCGGTCTACCACGCCTAGGGGTATGGCGCAGGTCAATGGTGCAAATGAGACATCGGGACTACAACAATTTCGGCGATTTGATTTAAGGATGCAGTAAATCTTAAATCCATCACTTGCAGGCTGATAGTGATGATAATTATGAAAGTTTTTTTTTATTCGTCGCGAAAACGACAGCAAGTTTAAAAAAGTAAGTGTAGGTCGACCACGGGCAATAAGTCTTTTAAATTTTAGTTACATTATTAATGAGTTTGACCACAGGCACTTTTTATTGCCCGTGGTCCACCCAGGTGAACAATGTACAAGTACAAGTACACTACGAGTTTGATATGAGGGAAAATTTTGATATTTAATTTTGATTTGATAAAGGGATTAGGAAGGGAGATAGAAATGGGCTCACCCCTTACTCACTTTCGAAAACACAACAGCACACATGCTACTATTTCACGGTGATCTTCTGTAAGGGGATTGTTTGTTAATAACGTCAGACGAGCTGCCAAAATGACTGCGAAACGCAGTATATGCCCTACCAATAGGTACTTATTTTAATCAATAAAATGACCTTAAACCAATTAAAGTATTATTTCCTTTATTGTATCTTAGCACATATTTAGTGCCGTTACATAGCGATGACGTGTGATGTAATTTCCCCTTAATTTAATATGGTATAGAGTATTGGTGTCGTTGCGCCTATAAAATCGGCCAAAGTGTAAACACTCGTAAATATCGCCCCGCAGGCACTCGTAAAATCTATTTCTCGAACTAATGCCGCCCTTACTTTACATAAATGCAACTCTTACTACCTGTAAAATGTAAAAAGCTCAGAGACGGAAAGTCCAGTTCCTTGATTATTTTAAGACTGACTTTGTGTCAGTGTTGCCAGCTGACAATTCATTTTTTCCATTGTAGAGAGCAAATTCCGTGGTGCACCTCAAAAGAAAAGCATAACGTTTATTTCAGACTGTTGTTCATATTTTTCTCTTTTTGTTAAATTATAGAAATCCTATGACTGTCCTCATCTCGTGATTTCATGAGGATTAGTTGAACAGTTAAGGCGTGGAAGCATTACAAATTCAAGAAGCATGGAACCTTCGTATTTATAATTTTATATGTAGTTACTCTGTGTTAACCTATATAAATTATGGTACATATACAGAAATCTTAAGAGAACATATTTATTTTAACAATATTAAATTATATAAAACTAGCTGCTGCCCGCGACTTCGCCCACGTAACTTTGTAAATTATACACTAAAACCTTCCTCGAGAACAACTCTATCCATTCGTGAAAACAGCATACAAATCGGTGCAGTAGTTTTTGAGTTTATCGCGAAACAGACAAACGCGGCGTAGGACTTTGTTTTATAAATTATGTAAGGAAGGATTAAAAAAAAAACAATCAATTTGGAGATTGTTAATAACAATAAAATGATATTCAATATGAAAGTTACATTGTGACAATGAAGACGAAAGTTACAATGATATTCAAATAAATACATCCCGAACTAAAGTTTTATTGGTGTGTTTGAGGACAAAGACAAAGTCAATGACTCACCGACGAGATTAGGGCTGATGTTAGGTACCCATTTGTGCGCAGCACGAATGGGTTGATTTATCTTGATTGCTATTCTGGGCGACTAACCTCCTGGATTGTTACTACATACTGTACACATGACGTAATTCACAACAGGGGAAACAAATTTACTTCCATAATACTGTGGATAAGGACAGTTAATCATTTCAAATGTGATTTTTTTAACCAAGGAATATTGAAATTCTTTAATGAGAAAATTAACAACAATCGATATCATAACATTATTTAATCAACATAATATGCTGAAAAGTGATGAATAAGCAGTAATATTTTTACACTAGCGACCCGCCCCGGCTTTGAACGGTGTTAAAATTTTCAAATATCTCTTTTTAGCGGATGATTACATTATAAAATAAAATAATGTTCCAAATATCATCTTTCTAATAGACTTAATAGTGACTTGGAAGTGAGTTGATAGTTAACTAGAACAAACAATTATTTTATAGTATAGATTGCAATGAAGAGATACCTAGAACTTATTTGGAAAATTCATTCAGGGGACCTAACACTTTTCCTATCACGAATAAAAAAGAATTCGTTAATTCATTAGGTATTGTCCCTTTTTTAATAAAAATAATATTAAGACTGATTTCAGTCGAAAGTAAAAATCACCATGCCTTTCTTATACCTTACACTCAAATCGTTCAAGTTCCTGCACCATCTCCCAATTAGATTAGGTACATCGACCAGGATTATCAGCGACTATTTCTGAGCCCACACATGAACTTGATTTAACCAGCCATTCCAACACTCAAGTTTAATCTATGTGAAAAATCTCTTTACAATTATTCGGCAATGGTAGGTATGTAATTATTAAATTTCACTTCTAATGGCACAACGAAATGTCCAACTGCTTCATCTCTCATATATTGAGCGGCGATTTGAAGCCCTGAAGACGCACGTGGCACCAAAGAGTCAGAATGTGGCGTAACCTTAATAAGTATTTCGGCTTTTATTCCCGGCGCTAATAGGAATCTAGTGCGAGGGCGACATCGCCATTCAGCTCCTAAACGTATTCTATCGTCCCACAGTCCACAGCAATGGATGTAGATCAGATGGTAACAACAGTTCCATATCCTGTAATATTAATGTCCATGTCCATGACAGTGGCGGTCTTGCACATTTGCCTCCTGTAGGCTCTACAGATTTTGTCGACCTATCGAATCGATCTTTACAATTCGATTGTTCACGATGATATCAATTACATTTTTTTTTTTTTCAATGCAATGTAACATTATGATTTGTGCACTATTGTTCTAATTCCACCAACATTTTCCCATAATATTAAGAAATGGTTGTGTAATTCGTAGGTTTATTTTACAATAATTATAGTTGCTAATAATAGCTCAATAATGTACTAAGTAGTAGTTAATATAGCGCGGTTAGGCATACCATTAATTTCCATTATATTATATATGAAAAAATTGGCCTAGCCCGCTCAGCCTTCTGGTAAGTCCGTCACTGGTGAATAAATCACTGAGGATAGTAGCATTTCTACTGTTTAGTGTTAATCAATGATTTCTTAGACTTTTATTTTACTCACCATAATTTTTTTATAACAACTTTGTCTTTGATATCAAAACACAACTTTTCAGGAGTCCAAATAAGTGCCAAGGGATACCTTGGTTTTATTTCTAGAGTTGGTATTAAAATTGGCTGAGGTAGTGTCTTTTTGGCAATAGGTTTCCTTTGTAAGCGTACTAATAGATCTTCCGTCGAAATCTGTAAGGGTTTATATTTCAATATATTGACAGTTAAGTATATTTTTTTGAAACTAAGTAATTTTTACCGGTTCGGCTTCAATTTTCATGTGTAGATTGTTTATTATTAGAGGAGGAAGTAAAGATTTAATCTCTTCATTATCACTTATTGGAGAGTCCCTCTGCATCGTACTCGAATTCTTTTAAAGGAAACATATACCTACATACTGTGGATTAATAATAAAAATATATCACAATTTTATATAATAAACAATATGGTATACAAAAAGGTCAAAATGACCACTACTTGTCAATTTGTAAATGCGTCCTTTTGACAAACACATAAAAATGTCACATAAATATGTCAGAAAACTATATGACCAACAAGTAGGATTTAACTTGGAGAATATTATTGGCAGTACAATGCACACATAAACATAAGCTGCATCTATATAAATTTTTATTACCTATAAATAGTGCTTAGCTACTGAACTTAATTACTAACGAAAGAATAAACATATGAGGGTTAATAAAGATAATAATTAAATGAAGATTTTAGCTTTTGGTCCGAGGACCCTAAAAGCGACATTAATATGTTATAGACATCGATGTATAATTATAGATGACGGCTAACATACAACATTAGGATGAGCACCAAGCGAAACAAAAACTTACAACTACCTAATTAAATGAATCATTTTATCTACCGAAAGTAAGAGTCCCCAAGCCAGAAAGTTGCTGGGAGAAGATACAATTCCATATCGATCAGTAATCAGTCAGATCTACTGAAAGGGGAGAAGCAACTAAGTATATACTTATGTTAGGCCTGGTCCTTAGGTTGCCCACTTCTCTGTTGGAAAGTTCTATTTCTTTTCTAAAGTGATTCTCGTTTCCCTAGGACTAGGGCACAAAGAAACCTGACCTGACCTGGTAAAAATGATCTGGTGACCCGTAGCACAGGTATTTTTAAATACCCACCACGGGCACCAGGCTCTTACATAGTTACAATTACAACCATTGCTTATGTATGTAACAATGAGGTTAATATGTCTGTGGTTTTGTGATTGTGTGAAGCTAATAAATGCATTATTATTATTATTATTAAATGGCTCGATAGTGTGCATAAGTAGGTATGTAGAATTATATGATGAATGAATTCACAATCGTGTGTTGCTAGCCGTTGGTAAGGCACGGGCAACGCGCTGGAGTCACGAAGCATGACAGCGACTCCTGAGGGAGCGGAAGTCTTGCGTACTTCCGGCAACGCACCGCCCGGAGTTCCGGTCGAGACTTGAGCGATCACGAGTCACGACTTTCGAACAAAGAATTGTACTTATTTTTACGATTGTTTTTGTAACGATCAACACACTTACCAATCTTTTTTTAAACCCACTATTATTTCCGATAAAAATCTTTTTAAATAAGTATTATCTTGTTATTCTAATCAGGTTTTTCATTTCGCCAGCATAGCCTTCACATAGGTTCAAATCAACATATGAGATTAAAAAATACACCGAGGTGCAGGCACTTAATCAGGATTCGAACCGGCGCCTGCAGTAACTTCAGTTTGCAGGTAACCAAGGATCCAACCAATTGAACTATTTATTGAATATAAAGCAATACAATTTACTTACTTAGTAAGTTTACGGCTAAACTTGATGCAAATAAAGTTATTTAACTTACATATAATAAAGTATTGGTCCAGCTGTTCTTATATTGCAACTTTAATACATCAAAAATTATTAAAGGCTAAATAATCTAGACTCGTTTTAAACAAAAAAAAATAGCACAAGCTAAGCAATTGTTTGAAAACATGGCGAGATCGAAATAAAGGCATCGTGTTCGCACTGGTTCAAAGATTTGTTAGGAATAATTTGGTCGACGTACCAGACTAAACAATGAGATCAGCAAGACCTAACGTGCCGTAATGTAAACATTGACCAATTTCTGAACAACGACACTCATTCACATGTACGTGATTTATTCTTTAGTATTGTGTTTTAGGAAAAAAGCTTAACTACGAAGCTCTACTAAATATTAACCTTCATATGTAAAAAAAAATCCAGAAAAACATACACTGTGTTTAGACTATATACAAACTAAATAAAACACGAAGTCGTATAAGTAAGCCTTTTTTCATTTGCTGTTCCCAGGCGACGGTAGCCACCTACCATCAAGTTGAGTTAGCCTGCCTTGAAAAACTCTGTTAAAATATCTCACAAGATCTTTGTTTGTTCGTTATATGATTGAATTAAACGTAAAGTTTCGTATACTCTCTGACTGGCTAATTAATTTCGAAATCTCAAAAACTACTTTTTATTTTTTATTTTTAATATAAAATAAAAAAAAACTTGTTACTTACATCAATAAGGTCGGTGAATATGAGGAACAGACATTTATATTGATTACGGGAAACTGTTTACAATAAGTAATTTGGTAAATAATTTTCATATTAATATAACAGTACCCTCTTAGCTATTAGCAAATTAACAATATTTCTATAGTACAGAAATTAAATTAAACTCTAATGAATGTTTGGTAGTGGTAGGGTCTTAAATATTCTTTGCGTTTCATTACACTTATAAGATACAGTAAAGAGGAAAACGGTAAAAATATCAAAAAAATATAGAACACTAGCTGTTGTACGCGACTTATTGCTAGCTGATAATATAGCTTTCTATATTTTGAAAGAATTTTCAAAATCGGTCCAGTAATTTAGGAATTCATCGCGGACAAACGCGACAATAGTTTTTATATATTCGATGATTAAGATAGATTGTTATGTGTGCAGCAATATTACGTTCATGTTATATTAACGTTGACGTTAACTATGCTCAGCGGTAAAATATAATCGAAGATTTGACATAATTGTCAATAAATAACCAATGGATAGGTATGGAGTTTTAGTTCCAAGAAAGTTAGTGTAATCGGTCGAAGGTGTAAGAGGCGGGAGGTGGCAGGGGAAAGAAAGGTGCAGTGGGGGAGGCAGCGAGGTGAAGTAACGGATGAATGTCCGTGGGAACGGCCACCACTTCCGCTCCGGTCTACTCACTCGCGCCTCGCAACTCTCAGCTATTTCCTTTACGTAGGGTAACAGAAAATTGTCCAGTCGTTGTGGATAGCACTCACTGGACTCAATTAGTTTGCTAAGCATGCGCTAAGCGGCGATCAACAAAGACATTTTGATACTTGAAACTACTATCAAAATGTTTAACATGGTTTAACATGAATATTATTTTATCAACTGACGAAAACGAAAAAACAAAAACGGAGGAGGTTCTCAATTCGACGCGTATATTTTTTTTATTTTATTTTATGTATGATCACGCATAACTTTTGACAGGGTGGTCCGATTTTGATAATTCTTTTTTTATTTGAAAGGGTGCACCCGTAGTAAATATTAGATAATAGCCACAAAAAAATATAAAATAAAACTTTTTAAGAAAAAATAAAACCGCCGAAAAAAACTGAAAAGCATAAAATAATCTTCTTATTTTATTTTACCTAAGTAATTTTGAGTCGGCGCCAAACAACCAAAAATTACGTAAAGAGTGATGCGCGGCGGCGACTCAAAATTACTTAGGTAAAATAAAATAAGAAGATTATTTTATGCTTTTCAATTTTTTCGGCGGTTTTATTGTATACTATTAAGCATAAGAATTTGATTGATGAAGAATTAAAATGAAGCATTTGATATTTGAAACTGCTATCAAATGTTCAACATCAAAGTATTTGTATACACTTACAATGAAGCATAAGAATTGCTTGTTTACATTACTCAGAGCAATTTGATTTGTTTATTTAATTTATAAATACACTATATGAACAAAACAAAAAACAAATATGTTTTTATGATGAAATGTAACAGACAACAGTTGACCTTTAGAAGAGATATCGCCTTTCCACCTTTCCACCCATTTCCCTTATCCTTAATCCTATACTATGGTCGGCAGCGCACTTGCAGCACCTGTGAGAGAATACTCAACACATCTCCGCGAAATATAATGATTAAGATTAGCTATTCAAAGGGGGAACGCTGCCAGTATCTTCGGAACCTTGCCTAAAGGGACTCCTTTTAATAATATATTTTAGTTATTATATTATAATTTTTTTTAAGGTTTCTAGTTTTAGGTTCAATAGTAAGTTTTGTTTTTTATTTAGTATAGATTATTTGTAAATATATATAACTTAATTTTAGATATATGTAGATTAGTTGTTAATTTTGATTTATATTGATCATTCATTCAGATTCATTCAAATGATTAAGTGACATCGATGTTTAAAATAATATTACCACACCAAAACAGGTTCATTTTGATTAGTACACCCTAAAGAATTGTGTCATAGTCGGAATACTTATTGTTCTTGTGATGCCTTTCTAACTAGTAAAGGTTGGCTTGTCAGTTTCTTGCTCTTCAAAACAGCTCAACTGCATTAGCTTTCCACTCTTTGATGATTTTCAGCCACTATTTTTTCCTTCGCCCAACTTTTCTCTTTGCCAACTACCTAATGGTAATCATATCGCTCATGATAAAAAACATGAAAACATAGCGTGAAGCGAAAACAGAAGACATGTGATGGAAACATGATGGATTATAAGCCACTTTTAATTAGTAAATAATTTTCATTGAAGCGCAAACGTTTGGTTACACTACATTTATTAACGGACCGTCTAAGTAAGTTGCACAACAGGACCATGTTGCAATGTCCACCACTTCACTTCGTTGTAATCTTTTGCAATATTTATTATGAGAGATAATCTTGTTTACAACTAAAGACAGGTACACTACTCAACACGAAACGTTGCAATAGTTACCTACATATTATTAGACAGCCAAGAGTTGGTACATAAAAATAAATTAAACAAAATCTTCAGTAACATGCGAGTAAGGCACGTTTTATATGTCTGACATTACATAACGAGTTTGTTTACATTGCTGCCAGCTGACTGTTGTGTGTGCCTAACAGGGTACAACTTGTATGTATTATTTATACAAAGTATCTACGCGTGTACAGAGTATCTACGCGTGTTTTTGGATTCTTCTAATTTGTTTTTGAACTGATATTGTTTTTTTAGCTATTGGCCTGCTTTATTATTATCAACAAAATATTTTGAAAAAAAGGTATTTTCCACCAAAATGGTCTGATTTTGACTGGACAAACAACAGTATTTTAACCAATTTTCATACAAACCGTAAGACTATCTTCAAAAATAAACTTTTCAAAGTTGGCTCTGGTCTGTAGACCACCGTGTAGTAACAGCACGTTTGCTGTTGTGTTTCGGTAGGTGAACAAGGGACACCAGAGCCCATTTCCCTATTCCTTATGTTCCTTCCCAATCCCTTATCCTTAATTCTCTGTAGATCCTAAGGCAGCAACTGTGACGTTACTTGTGTTATAAGTGACGGTAGCCATTACCATGAAGGGGACCGTCTAATAATGTCTTCAATATTTTAGCTTTTACCTTAAAAATACTTACAATAATAAGCAAGTAAGTAAGTCTCTTTGAAAGATGCAAAGGTCTTGTTGATCCGATGCCCGCTTGGGTAATGTGTGGCTATTGAGCAAGTCCGTTGACCGTTGGTATTCCGAGTTGCAGTGCGCGGTGTTATCGGCCGGAAGCGGCGCAAGCGACGGAAACGCGCAATCTCGACCAATTGGAGGAGTCGTGTCACGCCGCGCGCGCATGCCCTGCCTTGCTCGCCACCGCTCCACTTACTTCCGAACGAACAGACACTACCTACTATAGTACTTTTCACATAGCATGGGTACATTTTTTTTTCACCCATTTCAAGCATAGGTTTTTAAAAAAATTTTTTATTTTATTTATTTTTTTATTTTTTATTTATTATCTAATACAAATTTACACACAATATAATAACAACATCTGTAAACCATTATTGGTTTGTCTAGACATTTCATTTCATGACACACATATATAATTATTATACATTCCAATATAAATAACAACACTACACCATAAATATATTACAAAACATCAACATGCCTAACTAACTGAATTGCATAAAAGATACAAAATGCAATAAAAAATGAAGAAAATGAAGAAATGAAGAAATAAAATAAGAAATGAAGAAATTTAAATATACTGAATGATACATGATCTCCAATTGATAGGATATATATACAAATTCATCGGCGCTACGTCTATTAGTAACTTCAAATGTCAAACGTTTGATTTTTGTATGTATAGTTCGAGATTTATTTTTTATTTTTTTCTACATGCTGGAATCGAAAAATTTTTCAACCATCGATATTACATAATATATTCTAGAAACTTATACAAAAAATGCCCCTGAAGGACTCAAATTTTGATTTTTAGTTAATTTTCCTGAACTAAATTGTAAGTATTGAATTTGTCGTTTCTTTGTTGTATTAATTTAGAATATTCTAGTGGAAATTGTTTGTTCGTTTAAAAGAACTAAAGACAATTTAACGGTCCTGATTTTTATGAGTAATTTATTTGTATTTTAATTCTAGCTGCACTGACGTTGACCTATCTAATGATTTTTTGTAAATTTTGAAAGGAGGAAGCTTTTAAATGGTTAAAGGTTACTTGCTTTGATTAGACATCTAAATGTAGTCGGAAACTACATAAAAAATGTGTACTGCACTTATATTATCTACATTATCTACTTATAATTTGTGATTAAATTTTTAACAATAATTATACTTTATTGCAATAATTATATTTACATATATAACATAAACATGTAAATCGAAAACATATCCATGAACCATACCTTCTAATTAGGGCCTCTTTCACAAACTACAAGTAAAGTGTTGATTAGTTACTTTTAGAACTCATTTTCTGTTATATTGAATTATGCACTCGGTTTACTGCATCATTCGATAGCCGATTTATTTAAATTATTTTCTATTTAATGTTTGCGACGTTTACCGTACAAACAAAGGTACAAACAGCTCCATTATCCCCGGTTACCGGTGACTTTAAATGACAGTTTGGCCTACTTGACGTTTGTGAAACAGGCGCTTAAAATTATAAACTAACCCCCGACTGTCTATTGAGCTCAAACTCACTATATCTGCTGTAAGTTTATGAGGGTTTCAAGGGATATTAGGGTGTCCCGCAGACTACTTGATGCTCCACCAACAAATCAAGATTACCATGTCATGGAAATACCACCGAAGTAATAGTATACCAAATTTCCCATCAATCGAACTTGCGGAAGTTAGTGAAATCCCTTATGTAATGTTTGCATGTAAGTTTTACATTTTTTTAAATTACCTATCAGCACATTTTATTAAAAGAACCAAATAATACTTAATTTAAAAACATACTTTTAAAAAATAACTAACTTTGAATATGAAAATGCAATCCTAATTTGAAACTGAGTAAACGTTGAATACAAAATGTATATTCGTTAGTTTTATCTCCTTACAACAAGTTGGTAGGTAGCACTTCGGTATGTCATTTTATTTACATCTCCAACATTCATTAATATGGAGATGGAGTTGTTATGAATATGTATTATGCTTGCAGAGACTTCGACGACCGCTCTAGAGGTCAATGTCAGCTGAATGTTACAACCAATTTAACAAGATCCACAACGTAACGTTTAACTTTCGTAACTCTCCCCTAATTGACGAAACAAAAGGAGTCAAGGAAGTTCCAGTGACAATGGTTTATGTTTTATATTGTTGGTTCCGATTTGTGAAGAAAATCAAGAAATTATTTTATTTAATTATATGTTTGTTAAGTACCTATTCATTTCTTTCTATATTTCTAATGCATAAATCTAATTTACGGGCTAATCCTAATGCTACAGAGTAACTACAACATTATCTGATGGGTCTGATGCTGCAGCATGACGTAGTCTGCGGGACCCTCAGCAAATTATACAAGCTATAGTGTCTGTGGGCTCAATATAAAGTAGATGGTTATTTTATAATCCAAGTACTTCGAACATCCCCCTTTGTCCCCTCACTCCCTTTGTCGCGAGTACGAACAGCTTTGGTTGGCGAGACGTTGTAGTCTTATCTATATTCTAATAAAATTTATAGTGTACCACTTTACGTGAAGTTAAGATAAAGAAATGGTTGTCCAGTCTTTAATATAGTGTAATCTATATTATGATATACTAAAGCCGTAGAGTTTGTTTGGTTGCTTAAAGTTTTGAACGCGCTAAACCTGGAAGTGCCAATCGGATTTAAACAGAGACAATGATTTTAATATTTTTTTTTTTATAAAAATATACCATTTAAACTTGGATATACCTACCTACATTTAGTAAAAAGCAGTTATTTTACAATCAGACACTTAAATTTTATTAAGCGCCTGTTTCACAAACGTCAAGTAGGCCAAACTGTCATTTAAAGTCACCGGTAACCGGGGATAATGGAGCTGATATACCTTTGTTTTTACGGTAAACGTCCCAAACATTAAATAGAAAATAATTAAAAAAAAAATCGGCTATCGGATGATGCAGTAAACCGAGTGCATAATTCAATATAACAGAAAATGATTTCTAAAAGTAACTAATCAACACTTTACATGTAATTTGTGAAAGAGGCCCTAAGTAGTATATATTATTCTTACTATCGAAAAGTATTATCGATTATTAAATGTTATCATTTTTTTTTAATATGCTTTGTTGTTATATTGTTATTATGGAGCACATTATATATAGAATATGTGGAGTCCATAGTTATAAGACTAGTTGTATTTATGTTTATGTAAATCGAGAATAATATAAAAAAAGAAATTACTACCATTCAAATTACTTTATAAACAGTAAAAAAAAAACAATTGCTTATTCATTTACTTACAGCAGTTACAGCATACTCGTATGTACGGCAAAGGATGTAAGTATTTAGTAAAGTGCCGGAAAATATTTCTGCCTTAAATTATCGCTGATTGTGTGAGAATTTTTTTACAACATTCTTACTTTGTAAAACGTAGTCATTAAAAACTCAACTTTACGTTTTGTGTTTAAAAATTAAATAAAAAAAAATTGAAATTATTCTGGTAACTGTAATAACTGTATTGGTAATTCAACGGAATATTATTGCATAGACCTGGCAGGAAGGCTGACGGTCCACTTGGTGGTAGGTGTGGCTACTGGCTACCCATTGCCAATAAAAAATTGCGCTGCCGACACTGACAAGGTTTATTCTAAACAAGGATAGGAGAATGGGCTCTAGCATCCTTTATTCACAATATTCGGTAGTCTTTTTATGGAAAGGTCGTCACACAGGCTGAAAGTCCACTTGATGGTGGTTGGCTATCGTCGCCTTAACACAAGCAACACTACAGTTGCTACAAGTTCGCTGTCGTTCATAGATTAAGGATAAGAGATAGAGGAAATGGGGGGAAATGGGGTCTTTTGTAAGAGCCCATTTCGCAGCTACTTAATACTGTTGCCTGTAAGACTGTCCGGTTGGTTACTGTGTGTTACTAACTAAAGTTAGTACGAGCAGTAATAATGATAATTATTTGTTTTAGGCTATATATGCATCGAAATACTACAATGGAATTTGCATCACAAATGTCAAAGCGGCACATAAAAAGAACGCCTTTGACAGAATCATGGTGGACTCTTGCCTTCACACGTCAATGGTAAAAAGTTGTAACGATCAACTTCTACTATTTCATTTTAAACTCTAATGGGTTGGCGTAAAGTCACATTTTCTTTAAATTACGTACTTATTATTATGTTTGTTTTGTTATAAATGACAGTTCATGCTCTACGCATATGTCACTTTTAAATGTTCCATAAAATTCGTAGTGTTTTGTATGGCACGCGGGTTCCATGTTGTAGTAGTTTAATGGCTAGTTTATGTTATAAAGTTACGCGGACGAAGTCGCGTACAACAGCTAGTATAGTTAGTTACTAAACTAATATCTTTTAAAAAATTGTTTGCGAAGACGTCGGTGCAAATTTTTTTAAATTCCTTTGCTATAAAAAAGTGGCGTCCGACTAGAGCTGAGTTCCGGCTGACCTTGGACACTGTCCATCTGTAAAAAGTTGCTTAAGTCCTCCGCGTAAATATGACACAAAAAAAAACGTATAAAAATAACATATATACCTACATGTGTCGGAAAGTCCAGGTCTTCTCGTTATTCGGAATAACACTTGCGGAACCGGTCGAGTTCGAGACTCGACAAGCAAATATCAACGTGTTTCCTTCCTTGTATTTGCCTTATTTCGTTTTGTATCTTATACCTATATCTTTTATGACAGTTAATGTGGCACATTATGATTGTTACAATTTTTTATTGATTTATTTTTATACTAGCGACATGATCCCGGCGACGCTCGGATGCAATTTTTTTAGCCATTGCATAGCCATTGCCATTCTTCTTTCATAGCTCTTTCCATTTAACAGAAAAATCGGTACAAAAATCTGTTGGGCAGTTTACAAGTGGCGATATTTATACAGATTTCTTGTGATAAGTCCACTAGCTATCCGATTTCGACTTTGCACGGATGATTTTTTTTTATTTAAGTACAAAAACCCTTCTTGTTTATCGCTCTTTCCTTTAGTGAAAACCGAATTAGATCACCGAACATTATGATTATTACGTACAATTTTTATCAAAAATGAACAAGATCACATAAATCGATCGACGAAAAAGTCCGTACTTAGGACAGAATAAAATTGTTCTAAACTGTTAATATATTTAAAAATATTTGTCTATGATCATTTTAAAAATATTATTATTGCGTACAATTTATAAAGAAGCAAGAAAGCTTAAAAGTTTAAAAATACAAAAAATTGCAGCCCGGGCGAAGCTTGACATTTATTATTGAGCATCCGTTTCGTTTGAGATTTTTGCTTAATTGAACGTTATTAAATGATTCTACGAGTATTAATTCTCGTCAGGTATTTTTATCAGGTAGACTTCACGTTTGTGTAGCACGCATAGTCAGCTTATATTCCCATCGCAAGTGCCACTTTGTTTTCCTCTCAACTTCCGAGAATTATGACTTAAACAGCCGTGACTTACATCAACAAGTAGCCAACTGATTTACATAACATTCCTTACGTACATACGTATCAGTCTAGAACGGACATGCATTATCTCTTCAATACACTCGTAAATTTAAAACAGTGGAAATAAAATATTCTGTTATCAAAATTGCTGAACAACAGCAAGTGTGTAGTAATTTGCAATTCATGAACATTCAACTATATACAATACCTACTAAATTATTTAAATAATTATATTTGATACAATAGGATATGTGTAGGATAGAATAGGATTTATAGAAATAGGTTTAGAATATCGGATAGGTATCTAAGCGCCTCTTTCTCAAACGTCAAGTAGGCCCATCTGTCATTTAAAGTCACCGGTAACCGGGGATAATGGAGCTGATATACCTTTGTTTGTACTGTAAATGTCCCATACATTAAATAGAAAATAATAATAAAAAAATCGGCTATCGAATGATGCAGTAAACTGAATGCATAATTCAATATAACAGAAAATGATTTCTAAAAGTAACTAATCAACACTTTACATTTAGTTTGTGAAAGAGGCCCTTAGACTCAGAATACAGAACAAAAGTATATAGGATAGCATATATAGAATATCCTTTTCTATACTGAATAAAACATATTATGGAAAGAGTACATATAGCCTATATGGCAGTGAGGTCATTATTCACAAAGATTTTTCTTAATTAATTTCGGGTCCATATTAATATCTAATTAGATATTTCTTGTATGAGCGACAAGTCAAAAAAAATCTAAACCCAGTTTATCATAATTATCTTTTACGTAAACAACCGGAAGTAACCAAATCCCTGTCAGAAAGTCCATTTAGTACAATTTCTATTTCGTAGTAAAATGTATATTATTATGATATTATCGAGATAGTTTGCGCGCAAGAACGCCATTTTATACGAAGTTTACGTTCCCTATTATCAGGAAACTTTATATAAAAGTTTAAAAACGATAACAATAGCTCTATACTTAATAAATTGATATTAGGTAAGTAAATAAGTAAGCATAGCTAAGTTGCAATAAAAATTAATCTTCTCGCAAATCCGTACTGAAATTCCTTAAGTAAACAGGATATGGAAGTCGTAAGTATCCCGATGCAAAACCCAATAGATTTATTGATTACCAGTCCGACAACATGGCGAAGTTTTATTTATTTTGTCCTCTATATATCCACCTTCGTGGCGCCGCACTTCCGCCGGAAACGTGCCTCGTCTTCGTTCTAACCCTTCCCTCGTTTCCGGGTTCCGGCTCTCGCTGAAATCTACCCGAGTTTCCTTTTATCCGCTTTTAGGATAGAATAAGGCGTAACGGTTCGGCAGTCATGTAGAAAAACATATTTTCGAGTATCGTACACCAGTTCTCTTAAAAAATGTTTATTTCAAAATGAAAATAATGGTTGCCTTTAAGAGACAACAAATATTTGACTATTACAAGAAATTTTTTCGACGATCTATTGCAAACTATGGAATAGAGAGGTTAAATTGAAAGCTAAATTGTAATGCCGGCAATGGTTTTGAATGGTTCTGGAATGACGGCCACGTTCCAGGAGACATGCTCCATCAGGAATCACGGGCTTACTTTGGTTGACAACAAGGCTTTACAGAGTCTGTGTATGAGGCTAGTAGTGGGCTTTAGACGCCTATTTCCTACAATGGGCTGATGTTAAACTATACATATAATAAAAAGTCGTTTTCTGCTTCTGTATCTAACTTCTAAACCACCTAAAGCATTTTGATACGATTTTCACTAATGGAAAGAGCGACAAACGAGGAAGATTTGAGTATAAAATTTGCAGAAAAGTTTGCATATGTAATCATGGGACAGGTCGCTAGTAAAAAATAAAGAGATACAACAATAGCAACGCCACAGCGGTTTCATTTGAGTTTAATAGGATGAGGAATAAAGAGGGGTTAATTAAGAGATGTAAAATATAGCTTAATCTTTCTTGCAATCTTTGTTAGACTTAGGGCCTCTTTTTGTCAAGTAGGCTAACCGTCAATTAAAGTCACCGGTCACTAGGGATAATGGAGCTCGATATACTTTTGTTTGTACGCTAAAAAACCCAGACCTATCGCAAGATGCACTAAACCGAGTGCATAATTTAATAAAACATACAATTATTTCTAAAAGTAACTAATCAACACTTTACTTATAGTTGGTTAAAGAGGCCCTCAATCTTATAAATTATAACTTGTTTTGTTTCAACATGTGCAAATGTAGGTCCGGTTTAAATTAAATTTAAATTTTGAGAAATATTTAATCGCCACCACAGATTGACAATTATGAATAGTTTAGTGTCGAAAGGTTATTATATCCGGTGAATTTAAAGCCTTATGCTGGTATGTGTGGTTAACGTTTTCATTAACAAACAGTGTAAATAAAAGCATGTGTCTCGGGAATAAGAACGAAATTTGTATGAGAGTATAAATATGAATTTGTATGAATTCTTTCACAATAACACTTCTACTAAGTAATGATGTCTAAACTATGTTTCAGTTCAAAACTATAGAAATCCAATAGCAAGCATTAAGTTACGTAATTCTCAACATTCCAATTGGTTTATAACGATTTGTTACTTTACTCTATTTCCTTATGGAATGAATTTTACGAGCGATGTCATTCATTTCCCGTGCTTCCGATTTCTCTAATAAATGAGTCGTAGAAGAGAAAGAACGTCATTTAAAAACAATAAGCAAGATTCATTCACTAACTATAAAGATGACATTATGCTTATCAAGAACTTATCAATCATGACTTATCAAGAATATTTCGCATGTAAGAAACCGATAATATACAAAGAAGGTTTGTATTCTGTAGAGCAATCTTTCATATCGGTTAGTTACAGAGTCGTTAACTACGAGTATCTTGAAATGCTGTATTAAAAAATTAAGTTACACAAAACATAAGTAATATCTTCTAAACTACCCAACACACGTTGATACGGTTTTCACTGATGAAAAGAGCGATAAACGGGGAACGTTTGTATAATATATTTTTTAGAAAAATTGCTACTAATATAAGTGTTGGTTAAGATTAAATATCTTTTGTAATTTTAAATAGTCTGTTGTGTGTGTCATATTTTTAAGGAATTTCAACCATTTCGGAATCCTCATTGAGAGTGAGTGAGAGGTGAAACGCTGAACTATTAATATTATTCATACATCGAAATCAGATCGATAGCAATTTTAGTATTATATTGACTTATATATAATCAATATAATTGGTCTGCTATATTGATTAAACTAACATCAGGGTCAGGTATGTCAACCTTTGTGAGGATAAATAATTTGCTCTATAATTATTACAAACACCAACGAAATGCAAGTATGACAGCGGTTGTAAAGTGAACACGGATTATTACACTCACTTGAGTAACTGAAATTAAATTTGTGTCAGAAATGCAATTTTAGTAGAAGCGGTTTCGCAAAGCGAATGCCGGCGTACTCTGTTGCAAGCCTCATCAGATAGCGGCACTTCCTCCATTGCATTGCGCGCCGCCCAATTTCTTCGCTCGCTCGCGCACTCGCCTCGCCATGGACGCTGCGCCGACTTCCTGCGCACTTCTGGCGCAATGTGTACGGCCACTGCAAATTTTACTCTATTTTGAGCAATCGAACGGTTAGTAAACCATCGTTTAAGAGAAATTTTATTTTTTTAAGAAATAAATATTACAATTTTATATTTATGAGGAAAAAGTTTCAATAAACTTTATAGAGGATGCTACTGGAACAGGAACGGCTCAAACTTGCCTACTCTCGTACAGAAAATCATTTTCGATCTTCGTTTTTGTTTGAAATGAAATTTGTGCCATGTTTAAATGTGTAATTTTCCTAAAATTCTAATAATAATGATAATAATATCAAATCGTTCATTATCGAGACAGGAAAATTGAGAGATCATTTCGAATATGTTTCCTAAATATGATCTAAATTTATCTCTTTATTACAATATAAAAAGTTTAGTATCTACTCCTTCAGTATGCGGAAATTAAATTAAATTGTTTTTTTTTTTTATATTTATAGGGTTGCAAGCATCCATGAATATGTCGCATGCAACTAAAGCACCTATCCTGCGCTTGCCAAAACTTGATCTCAACTCAATACACCTTTCATAACAGTTATGTTCTAATGAATTTCTAATACGTTATAAGTTATTAGATATCGTTAAATTCCGATCACGACATCGGCGCATCTTCAATCGGTCTAGTTCGTATTGTGTTCGGTTCGGGTATTACGTCATGGAGCTAGCAGATTGGGTCAGCGGGCAACAGCGAGGCAGGCGCCTGCGCAAGTTATGTCACACGATAAGTGTGTTATGTACACACTACGCATATAAGTATGTACGTGCCATATCGTGCTGTTAACGCAACACATGATAGCTTTAATCCTGACTCGTTTAATTGCTTGCATACAATTTGCTGTTTGTGCGTATAAATAAAGTATTTGAGTGTTAATGCAGTGTCAAAGTTTAGGTTTTGGTCACTTGTTCTTGCTTAATTTTTAGCAGGTGGACGTCTTGCAACCCATATCGCGAATATTAGTATGCAGGCGCGTTGCCAATTACAGCGGAGACCTACTTTCTTACCTTCGAACTTTTACTTCCTGCGGGCCAGGCAAGGCGGCCGGTCGCACCACGCAACGCATTACGAAAGTGGCGCGAAATGCTCGGCCGACATTCGCGCGCGGCTTGCGCCACCTTCAGGAAGTGCCGTTGCGGCGGGATTACGTAGTAGAGCCGCCTGCATTCGCCCCACCTCGTCCCCTCTTCGTCCCACTGGGCCCCGCGGCTAATGGCCGAGATTATCCTTTCGACTACAAACCATCACCATCAAAGTTTCATGTCTGCATTCTCAGTGGAGAACAGTTTACGGAGTACCATTTTAAAAGAACACTTTTGTACTTCCGTTTTACTCTGCTTGTTATGTTTCGGCGTGTTAAACTTAGCTTTATACAACTAACTAGAGCTTTGTACAGAGAATGCCGCAAAGGTCACTAAAAACTCTAATTGGCTTACCATCATTATCATCTTTACAGAAAAGATTAATATATCTTCCGTTTTCTTAAATTGCTCAAATCTGGCTCCATTACCCAATCCTCATAGGTATAGCATAGAAGTATCGGTAGCAGTTTCTAAAATTCTATGTCTTATAGTCTCTTACGCCTCCTTAATTTTTCCTTCCTATGCCTATAAAGGTGTTTAGGAAATTACAAACTGGATGACCTTGACATTTAAGCATTTCTCGACCCAAAAAACTTTTTAAATACGAAATCAAACATGACATCACGGAAGCTTTTTATCTTTTTCTCCTGAAAGCATTTCGTTAGGTAAGGAGGATAATTACATAATAATCTTTGTCGGAACTGCGTTCGTTACTTAATACCGGTGCTTGCTTAACACGGCCTATAACTATTACAAAATGTTTATGCTGTGATTTATGTGCTGATAGGTACAATTTATATGAACATTTATTTTAGGTATCAACAGTCATATTAGTCGCAAACTACTGATCAGTAGACGCAACTACTGAGCGAGGCCTGTGGACCACCCCAAAAAACCCCATAAAGCCATTTGCTTCCACTATTCAATACATCAAGTTGGAGAACCTAACATTATCTTAGCCGTAGGACGTCCACTGCGGGATATAAACCGCCCCATAATTTTCTAGAAGGACCAGTCAGAATCAGGATCCAACATCGACCCGCAGTCCTTATTAGGTTGGCTGCCCACCTTATTAAAAGACAGACATCCTACGCTTCCACTCCAACTTACTAATCCGCTAGATCATATCGGTAAATTTCGTTTATCTACGGATCTTCATTCCTGATTCGATCTCGCAGAGTAACCTTGAGAATAGTCCTCACCGTAGATAGTTCGTTGAGCGACGTTGAACTTTCTTACGAGGCCCAAAGTAAGAGATCACATCACAGCGCCTACCTATGTCATTACTACCACCATCGTGTTGAACACGAACAATTAATTAAAATTATAACATTAAAAAATTAGGGAACTAACAAAATATTTGTTTTGGAATCAAGACAATGAAAAAGTTTAAATGCATCTGTGGATGCAAGACCCAGGGATTTAACCATCCAATTTGTGTTGGTGATGGTGAAATCAGGTAAGTATATTTTCTTATTAATTATGTTTAATTAAATCATAGCATGCAATACTCCTAAGATATTTGAAAGTATTTCATATATATTAAAACAAAGTGGTAAAGTTATACTGTACAGGGTCCAAGCTATACCAAATTTCGCCAAATTGGTTCACCAAGGGTGGCTTCTTGGTTTATCCTGACTACGAAACAGACAGTTTTATGCCCTTAATACTGTCGTTTTTACTTAATGTATGACAGCAAAAATTAGGTGTCTATAGACTGAGATAAAACATACAACAGAGAATGGAAATGTTGCGATTTGGCAATGTTGAACTGGATATGGTAACAGCGAGCTCGCAATAACTTGAAACGAATTCAATAAAAATGCATTAAGTAATGTTACATGCCGTTGCACAAATCCCGTGACACGTTACAGAAACGGAAAAAGAGTGCAAAAACAGTTTTAGGGCGAGAAAATTCACATCGATAATTCCGTTACACGCTTCCATCGTTCACAATTTCACATCATACATCTTCCACAATCGTTGCGAACACGTAACGTAACGTGTGTATAAAACGGCTTGCACCCGATCTCGTACGACCGGTACCGAAAAGTGGGTCATCTCTTTTTGTTTAACCACGTTATGCTGTAATTAGAGAGAGAGAGGGGAGAGGGGTAACGTTCAGTTAGTTACACGACTATACACGCACTTGCTTTACCAGAATGGTTGCGTGACTGCACTTTTTAGAATCGACTGAGCTAATTGCTTAACTATGTATCCCAGTTTTGGGTAAAACAGGATAGTTACTAATTGTAATACACTTTCGCGATTATATAAAGTCTTTTTATAGTATATATTTGTACAAACAGATACGAGTAACATAGGTTAACTAACAGGTTGGTCCAAATATTTGTCATCGTTAAAAGATTTAATTCGATTTTAGGGTAGTTTATTTTTTTCGGGCAAAGCATATTCCTTCGGATCCTTCACAAAGAAGATTAACGAAGCCGAAGATGATCACTATAATGCCGAATAATTTAGAAAACAGCAAAATTTTTAAAATAAATTGTCACAAAAGGTACACAACTTCAAAATATTTATATTTTATAGGCATACTTAGGTATATAATATTTTCTGACTAATACTTTGTTTATTAACAATTTTCAAAGATTCCTAATGAGCTTCCCAGGTATCAAGTTACGAATTTACCCCTTGCTCTTTGGCGACAAATAAAAAATTGTGGGATTACATATTAAGAACATAAATACTAAGTCCTGAAAAAAGTTATTTATTTATATAAAACGAGTTTTTTTTACAGCAATTTATTTGCGTTTCTTTAAGAACTTAGACGTGGTGGTAATAATGAAACTTATAATGACAGCGATATACCATCGAACACGGGTAGATCAGAGGCGAATCTAACAAGGTGTTAGCCAAGATGGCGGCACGCGGAAGTGTGTGCGACTTCCGCGTTGCCCTGCAGTGCACACTGGCACGCGTGCGCACAGCTCGTGACTGTTACGTGCATTATTAACCGACATCTTGCTCTACGGTAAATATCATATCTAACTACTCATTATTTCCCTTTGAGATTAGTAACATTTTTGCCGCATTTATTTGACATAATTGGACTAAAACAAAAAATTACATGAAAGGTAACTTAAGCTTTCTAACTCGTAGGTTCAAAAGTCATGGATGCAAACTTTTTAAACTTAATTATTGGTCTGGATATAAGTAATACTTTCGCTATCAATGCGTTGTGTTTTCTATAGTTCTTTTACTTGGAGCAATTCATTTCATTTCAAGTAGTTATGAATGAACAATATAAACATGGCAAAGACTTAATAATAATAATGATAAGTTTATTTCAGACACCTATATTTATAATGAAGTTTCCAGGATTCAATTCTGGTATATTTATATTCAATTAAACTTTAAAATTTGTGAAGAAAGAGATCGGAAGAATTTCCACTATAAATTTTGACAGCAGTGCAAATATTTTTAAATTTTTTCATGCTTGGGTTTTTTTTTTATTTACTTCTTATACGAACATAGGTTGGACACTCTAAAATTACTTAAAACAAATAAAACAACATGTTTTACACTAAAAAAGAAAATAAATTCAGACAGAATATTTTCTTGTCATAAATATTGAATTATTTTTTAAACCGGCTAATATTTGCAGGAGAAAATTGGAGAACACGAAACCTTAAATTTGACGAGCCTGAAATTGGGAGGGTATAACAGCTCTACAACAACCCATCTCTAATAAAAGAAAAACTAACTAGACTGCTACTAATAATGTTAACTCATCAACATTCAACATATTCTCAAAATTCGACCACTAATATTTCATCTTAATAGTAAAACACGTAAATACGACTAATATGATAGTCTACAATATGTTTTACTTATGAGGAAACGGCAACATGCTTGATTGATGTTGATTACTAACTGACCTTCGCTGATCATACAAGGAAGGAAGAACTTTTCACTACAAAATATACTCAGAAGGAAATCTCGTGTAAAAACCTAAGCAGTTATTGATTGTTATTTGAAAGGAAACGCACATTTTAAACATCAGAAATTTCCATTTGAGTCATGTGATAGTTACACGAGACTCTAATTCGACGTGTATAGATATTATAGAAGTGGTATGGATGTGATATCGTAATAAAGCAAGCGGCTGGCGACATGCTGCCGGCTCGCGACGCCGGGGTCGCGCCTCGCCCGGACATACCGCCCACAATTACTGCCAATTGTGCCAATTGACTGAGCTACCACCCTTCCGCTTTCATCTCGGCAGAACTAATTCGATATCAACGTCCTCGCCATTGCACAAACATCTGCCACGATCTATTGCTAAATCCAATGCGAACGAATATTTAAAATTATAAATATTCGTGCAACAGCACGCGACTTCGCCAGAGTAAATTTATAAAGTACTAACTGGTGTCTGCGACTTCGTCCGTGTTGAAAAAGAAAAAAGTAGCCTATCCTGTGTCTCGTACGTCTAACTCTACTAAATTTCATGAAAATCAGTTAATTCGTTTAAGAGTTATGGAGGAACATACATAATACAATACCTACACTTACAGATTTATAATTTACTAATTATGATTAGTATAATAATAATAATTGATGATTGATAGCCTATGTTGATAATAGCTTCCTATAGATGGTAGAATTTTCAAAATCGATACAGTAGTTTTTGAGTTTATTCAATACAAACATACAAATCTTCTCACTTTATAATATTAACTAGTATAGATAACTGGTCTGGATTTGGCAAATAGTGGTTTGACACACTACACTGCGTTTCGCAGTCATTTGGGCAGCCCGTCTAGCGACAGACCACCGTGAAATCAATACTAATAATAAAAAGGGTTGGTCATGGAGTAAGTTACTTTGTTTTCAGAGATATCATGTTAATAGGCTCTATACATGATACTGAAACTAAATTGACCATTTTTAGAATTTTTTCTGTATGAATGTATGTATGTATGTTCCTCCATAACTCTTGAACGAATTAACTGATTTTCATGAAACTTGGTAGATAAACATTTAGACGTACGGGACACAGGATAGGCTACTTTTTTCTTTTTCAACGCGGACGAAGTCGCGGGCACCAGCTAGTAACAACATACGCCAGAGCCCATTTCCTAATCTCCTTATCTTATCATTAATCCTACTATGGTTTGCAGCGCACTTGCAGCTCCTGTGGCGTTGCTTGTGTTATAAGCGACGCGGTAGCCACCTACGAGTACCATCAAGTAGACCGTCAACCTGTCTGACGACATTTACATTAAAAAAAAACTTCCATGTAGATGGCACTGGAATGGTTAATAATTAATTAAGGTCAATTTGGCAAAGCGCTTTGAATATCTGTATAAACGGACGTACATTTACATTTAGGTATATAAATTGTACACATATATGTACTTTATTTCTTTTTACAGTTAAGTAATTCAATTGAGTGCGGTCAGTGTTGTCACTCTTCCGCTTTTTAACGCCCGACGCGAAAACGGGGTGTTATAGATTTGACGTATCTGTGTATCTATACGACCACCTAATCGAGACGGCAGATTTAGCCCAACAAAAGTATCCTACATCGGAGCTTGTTTTTCTGGGCGACTTTAATGCCCACCACAGCGAATGGCTGTTTCCATACCAAGAAACAGACCACGCTGGGAGAGAGGCGCGTAAATTTGCACTCACTCTGGATCTCACCCAGCTGGTAAATGTCGCCACACGGATACCTGACGTTGATGAACACACATCCAACTGCCTCGACTTACTGCTGACTACTGATCCAGACCTGCACTCCGTGTCGGTTTCAGCCCCTCTCGGGACATCCGACCACTGTCTGGTGAAGTCCGTGTCGAACCGTTCTCCTCCTGATAACAGCCCCAAAGGCACGAGGAGAATCTGGCGATACGAGTCCGCAGATTGGGATGAGATGCGACACTTCTTTGCATCTTATCCTTGGCATCAGATGTGCTTTCCTTTGGGAGATCCCTCACTCTCTGCTAATGCAATTGCTAATGTGATACAACAGGGAATGGAATATTTCATTCCATTCTCCGACATCCCGCTTGGTCTTAAAACCCGGCCATGGTACAATGCAGACTGCGCAAGAGCTGCAGACCGTAAAGAGTCTGCCTACCGTGCCTGGGTTCATGCTCGCGACCACATGCGTGGGGATCGAAAGATTCGCTCAGAGAAGAGAACATTCAACTCCGCTGCCAAGTCGTGCAAGAAGGTATTCCGCAAGGCTCGTTTCGACCATATTGGTCGGGTGGGAGCCAGGTTAGCAGCCTACCCTCCCGGTAGTAAGCAATTCTGGTCTTTGTCGAAGTCTATTGAATCTAATTTCTGCCGTCCAACTCTTCCTCCCTTACTGAAGCCAGATGGCTCTCTGGCTCACTCTGCGATTGAGAAAGCAAATCTTTTTGCTTCTCAATTTGCCTCTAACTCATGCCTCGTCACGAGCTCTCAACCACCACCACCATTACCTCGTTGTGACTTTTCAATGCCGGAGGTCTCAATTCACAACAAAGAGGTTCGAAGAGCGCTACAGAGCCTTGATGTAAACAAAGCCAGTGGGCCTGATGGCATACCTGCAAGGGTCTTGAAGCACTGTGGTCCTGAATTGTCTCCTGTGCTTACACGCTTGTACCGTCTCTCTCTCAAAACAAATACCGTACCGGCATCCTGGAAGCTTGCCAATGTACAACCAGTGCCTAAAAAGGGAAGTCGTGCCGACCCCTGTAATTACCGACCAATCGCCATCACTTCCATACTCTGCAAGGTTATGGAGAGAGTACTGAACAGTAAGCTGATAGCATATCTTGAAGCTAATGACCTACTCAGTGATCGTCAATATGGCTTTCGCCAAGGACGTTCAACTGGGGATCTTCTTGTGTATGTCACGCACTACTGGGGTGAAGCCATCGAGAGACATGGCGAGGCTCTCGCTGTGTCTCTTGATATATCAAAGGCTTTTGACAGGGTTTGGCATGCAAGTTTGCTAAGCAAGCTTCCAACATACGGCATCCCCTCTGGCCTCTGTAGCTGGATTTCTGATTTCCTGAGTGAAAGGTCGATTCGAGTAGTCATTGATGGCTGCTCCTCAGATCTCATGGCTATTAATGCCGGTGTTCCTCAGGGATCTGTTCTCTCTGCGACTCTTTTCCTGCTACACATAAATGATCTGCTTCTTCCAGGAGTAGTTGCGTACGCAGATGATAGCACAGTCATGGAGAGATATCTGTCCACTGCAGGGGCTAGTCGCGATGAAATTAATTCTGAGAGGGAGGCAATGGTTGAGCGAATTGATTCTACCTTGGGTCTTATATCCCAGTGGGGTGACAGGAACCTGGTTAGTTTTAACGCCACCAAAACGCAAGCGTGTTTGTTTTCAGCTAAAAGGAGCCCTTTCGACTTGGCTCCAACCTTCCGAGGTGCATCTGTACCTGTTGCCAATAATCTCGAACTTCTTGGCATGAGGTTGAGCTCTAATCTCAACTTCGGCACATCTATTGAGTCCAAAGCCCAAACAGCAGCCAAAAAGCTGAGCATCCTAAACAAGGTGAAGCGATACTTTACGCCTGGACAGCTCTTATCTTTGTATAAGGCGCAAGTCCGATCTTGCATGGAGTATTGCTCTCACCTCTGGGATGGCTCAGCCAAATACCAACTTGCCGCACTCGACTCAGTGGAACGCAGAGCTAGGAGACTCATAGGCAAAAGTACTCTTTTAAAATCTAAGATGCACAGCCTGGCACATAGACGCAAAATTGCCAGTCTATGTGTTTTTTATAAGATGTACTTCGGAGAGTGTGCTCAGGAGTTACATGAGCTCATACCGCCTTCCCCTTTCTTCCATCGGACACACAGACGTACGGCTGATTACCATCCTCATCTTGTCGAAATCCCTCATTTTCGGACCAAACGCTTTGAAACATCCTTTATAATGCGCACTGCCAAGGTTTGGAACTCCCTGCCGGCGTCTGTATTTCCGAGCCTATATAACCCTAATCTATTCAAAGTTCGAGTGAATAGGCATCTTCTGGGTGAGCTCGCTCCATCTTAGGCCTCATCCATGCTACTCAGCTGATTGTTGGCCAAGAGCAAACCCATCTCTAATAAAAAAAAAAAAAAAAAAAAAAAATCTGTCAGTAAACCGAGTGCATAATTCAATAAAACAGAAAATGATTTCTAAAAGTAACTAATCAACACTTTACTTTTAGTTCGTGAAAGAGGCCCTAATTTAAATTAATAATCAATAATCCAAATAATTTAAATAAAAATGTTTTTCTAAGCTTAAAATTCAGGAACGTTTGAAATAATTCATCTAGTTTTTTTTTTCTTTTTTTAAATATTCACTGAATACCGACGAAGACGAGTAAATTGCATCCATGCAAAGCCGGGGGCGGATCGCTAGTATAAAATAATATTTTTTTTATTATTTTTATACATAAAAATACAATAATTGAATAGGGGCCTCTTTCACCAACCGGGAAAGACTGGGACTGGGACTTTACCGTACAAACAAAGGTATATCAGCTCCATCATTCCCGGTGACCGGTGACCTTTAAATGGCGGTTAGCATATTTGACACACGGTGAAAGAGGCCCTAAGACTATTTAAAAGTGTAGGAATAAGTATATTCTACACCTATCTGCTCTATTACGAAATACCATAAAAATATCTGAAAAAATATTTTATTTCGTTGATGCGAATTCCGAATATCATCATAATCATATATTAAATATCAGAGCTCACAATCAGCCAAACTTAGTACAACATGGAACCCGCGTGCCATACAAAACACTACGAATTTTATGGAACATTTAAAAGTGACATAATTATGCGTAGAGCATGAAATGTCATTTAAAACAAAACAAACATAATAATAAGTATGTAATTTAAAGAAAATATGACTTCACGTCAACCCACTAGAGTTTAAAATGAAATAGTAGAAGTTTATTGTTATTACCTTTTACCATTGACGCGTGAAGGCAAGAGTCCGCCATGATTCTGTCAAAGGCGTTCTTTTTATGTGCCGCTTTGGCATTTGTGACACAAATTCCATTGTAGTATTTCGATGGAGCTCACGTATTAGAGCCGTTGGAAAACTAAATGACGCAATTGGCTTTAGTTATAATAATATTATTAACATGATATTTATATGAAGACAATTAAGACCATTTGTAGTCGAACTGGTTTTACACAAAGTGAGGTGACGTCAAAGTGTAGAACAGCGTCTCGATTTCCGGGACAACAAGCTGCGGACGTACAAACTCGATAATTCTTATCTATTCGTTCTGACACGAGGTGGATGATCGATATTGATGTAGGTAGTGTGTACTTTGAGGAAGTGCAAATTTTATCAGATATACCTACTTTCTAGGTATTGGCAAACAAAGTATTTGTCTTCACTATACAAGTTCTATAGCGCGACTGTGTTTGAACTTATTAAAGAACGACAACTTTTTGTCTTCAATTACTTTTCTTGTTTACAAGAAGTTAATAGAAATGAAAGACGTGCTTGAAATTCAAATTTAAAATCAAACGAACCTGTATTTAAAAAAACTAGAATGGTAATTCCAAAAAAATTATCATAGTTAATATGTTTTTAAAATCAATAGAATTATGTAATGTTATTTGTAAATTAGTTATGACAAAATATGTTAAGTTTTAAACTAAACACCCTTTTTATTTTATTTTAAAAATGTATCGCCTGAGCTAATTACTATTGATTAATAAAAGGTCAAAGATTAATCACACCAAGTTCAATACTCCGTTTATTTCTATATAATATGACGCGATGATGACGTCAGTAACTATTTATTTACAACAAATTATTATATTTTATCATAATTGTTTTAGTAATAATTTCACTATAAATGTAAACTTGATAGATATTCTCGTATATTAATTAAAATTAAATAATATTTAAGGATACAAATTAAGTTTTCAAAACAGAGTTTTGTTCTGTCCAAAAATAAAAAAGTGTTCCTTCAATACCATCGATGTTTCAATACTGTTTTAGTTGTGGAACTAGTTACATACCCCGGTTTCGCACACGTTCAATAAATTAGTAAAGGAAGTCTTTCAAGCTGGTTTCAGTAAATAATTAACGCATTTTACACTTTTATTTATTTATTTATTTACTAAAACATATTATATTTCAGTTAATTGGCTATGAAAACACACACTAGGCATGCAAGCCTGTATCGTGTGCTTCATGAATTAGTTAAAATTTATTTTTTGATATTTAAAATAAATATCAAAAATTTGATTATTATTCCCTAAAAGAGTAAAAATAATTCAAGCCCACAAAACTTTATTACCTAAGTACCTACCTGAGCCTGGTTATTGCGATATATTATGAGTCACAATTGGTCACAATATTATTAAAGGAAAGTTTAAAAATTTAACTCGTGTGTGGCTTACCTACCGCATGCTGTCTATCTATTATTATTGTTTAGTTAGATATAATCACACCTGATATAAAATGACTCACCATACTCAATACTCAAAGTAATCAGTCCAATCATATCGTAAGGTATTAATGTAATTTAATACGTTTAAAAAGAACGACAAATCATATTCTGCATAATATGAGTCATACATAGATGCACGCGGACAATTTTTTGCCAAATAGCAAATTTAATTATAATAATTTTAATACTGCACGTGTTATGAAGCAAAATTTATGATGATGGGATAAAGGTGTTTGGTTTCCAAGAATAATGCTAAGAATTTTTACAGCGATACTTTTTTAGACAAAGGGCTTCTATTAAAAGTCTTTTAGACTTTTTATATCTAATTAAATCCAAGTTATAAATAACGTATAGGATATATTATAGTCTTGTCAAGGATGTTAGATATATTTAGATTGATATTTTGCAGATATTTATCCATATCTATATCCTTGACCATTTCTATTATCACCTTATCTATACTAATATATAAAGCTGATGAGTTTGTTTGTTTGTTTGGTTGTACGCGCTAATCTCAGGAACTACTGGTTAGAATTGAAAAAATATTTTTGTGTTGGATAGTGCATTTATCGATGAAGGCTATAGGTAAACATCGATGGCTAATGTTCTGCAGTGTACGTACGCTATGTTATTTCACAGTCATATATGTATATTATCGACTAGCTGGTGCCCGCGTCTTCGTCCGCGTTCTCTATAGTGGGCAGTGGCTACCGTCGCCTATAACACAAGTAACGTCATAAGTGTTACAAGTGCGCTGCCGACCATAGAAGGATTAAGGATAAGGGATAGAAGGGAAGGGGTAATGGGCTCTGGCATCCCTTACTCACTCACCGAAACACAACAGCACATATGCTATTATTTCACGGTGGTATTTTGTAAGGTGGTGCTGCCGCCAGAAGGGCTGCCCAAACGACTGCGAAACGCAGTGTGCCCTACCACTACTTTTCAAATCCAGACCAGTCAATTTTGAAAATTACATTAAAATTTCCAAAGTTGACCCCGCCGGGAATCGAACCTGGGGCCCCTGAGACGTTAGGCAAGCACCCTTGCCACTCGTCCAACGGGCTCGTAAATATGTGGGTGCAGGTAGGCAACTTTCTTTCGTCTACGGATCTCC
Source organism: Synanthedon formicaeformis (assembly GCA_945859745.1). Lineage (NCBI taxonomy): Eukaryota > Metazoa > Arthropoda > Insecta > Lepidoptera > Sesiidae > Synanthedon > Synanthedon formicaeformis. Next base: position 10,471,430 of record OX243957.1, read on the forward strand.
TCATTCCTAATTTTATCTGACAGAGTAACCCCAAAGATACCACTCTCAATAGCTTGTTGAGCTACGTTGAGTTCTCGTGATGCCCTTAATTATAGACTACGTTTCAGCGCCATAATATGTCACTGCTTGAAATTTTCTCTAATTAACAATTCTCGATTCAGACAACAATTTGATTGGTAGTATACATAATGATCTTTAAAAGAAAACTATCAGTGTTCATGAAGATTGAAACCACATAAAATCTGGTATTGTTCGGATGAGTTTACACTTTTTTAGCAGTGGGTATTGAATAGCGAAATCACATTGTTACCATCAGCACAGAAGAGAGTGACAAGACATCGCGTGCTCCGCAGTCGACGCCCCCAAGTTTCTCTGCTCAGCACGCGTGACCGTTTGATAACACTCTTAATTCAAGATATAATAATGTATGTACCGAAGCAACGCTGTTCACTAAACGAAAATTTAATATAATTGTATAAATTATGTAATAAGTATTTAAATCCTGATGATATTCATTATTAGCTGTTCCCATGGTTACATCAGCCGCAAAGATTCAGATTATTTCGATGCTAGAAGTACATGTCGGCTCTTCTCGGTATTATTTTATACTAGCTGGCGCCCGCGACTTCGTTCGCGTTGAAAAAGAAAAAGTAGCCTATCTTGTGTCCCGTACGTCTAAATGTATATCTACCAAGTTTCATGAAAATCAGTTAATTCGTTTAAGAGTTATAGAGGAATATACATACATATATACATACATACATACATACAGAAAAAAATTCTAAAAATCGTCAATTTAGTTTCAGTATCATGTATAGAACCTATAAACACGATATCTCTGAAAACAAAGTAACTTACTCCATGACCTACCCTTACAGATTTATTATTAGTATTGATTTTATAAAGTTACGCGGACGAATTCGGGTGAAACAGCTAGTATATTATAAACAGATAATGAAATAAACGCCTAATTAATTATTTTGAAATGAAAGTGCATTATTAAAAATATATATTTGTTAAGCATTACTGCTAACGAAACAAGACCACCGGGTCGCAATTCACTTTTCTTAGAAATTACACTGCGTATAGCTTACGCATTTTCAAAGAAATTACTATTTGACGAAGCATACTTTATGTAGGTGGCAAAGCAATTACCAAGAATTACATTTAAACAATATAGTGTATTTAAAATAATATATTGTCTATCGATGCGAAATTATTTTTAGTAGCGTTAAATTTCAAAATAATGTAAGCAAATTTTTTTAGGAATCGGAAATTATAGCGAACCACAAATAATTGATTGTTTTATATTATTAATTAATTTATGTAATTATTGTCTTAATTATTGAGTGTCGTAATTACCTAAATATATTTTAACACCTATAAATTAATATAAATTCCCAAAAACTCCCAAAATAAAATTCTCAAAATTTTGACGATCCCGTTGAACAAGTGACTAGAATGCTTGCATGCCATATCTCCGTTGCAGGGTTCGATTCCCGACGGGGTAAACTCTGGGAATGAACTTTTCAAAATTGGCTCTGGTTTGGATTTGGAAACCTTACATAAAAAAAGTATTACTTTGACCTTAGCATGGTTTTAAGACTTCCTTAACTAATCTTAATCTTTCCTCATTATAATAATTGTTTCCATTTACCTATTGTTAATTCAATTAAGTAAGATATTGTACCTGTACGGAAAACCTGTGCGGTTTTCCTCTTAATTATGACGTAGAATTCTGTGATAATTATTCTATGTTATGCTTATGTATGTAATATTAAGATGATTGCATATTAATGAATACACGATACTACACTAAAAATTCAAATTAAGATATTTTGTGTTGAATATTTTGTGTGTGTAAACATTTTTACACAATTAAAGTGTAGGTATTTGTTACTAATCAAACAAAATAATATGTTTAATGAACCCTTTTTATGTAAAATCTTTTTTTATGTTTTTTCATATCATACAGCCTATAAACACGACCAAGGTCACAGTTGCTGCAAGTGCTCTGCCGACTTTAGTAGGATTGAGGATGAGGGATAATAACTTATTAAAGTATATGTAAGTATATTACACCGTTTGCTATGTTTTATTAATTATAATATATCGAAATTTGACTTAAAACTTGTAAACACAAAGATTATCTTCTATTTTATTAACTTTTTTTAAACTTGAGACTTCGAATCAGCGTCAGAAAAATCATTAATCCTATAAAATGTCATACTATGTCTCTAATACCTACGTCTCGATGCGATTTTCATGTAAAGTGACTTTTTTTGTGATCGCGACGTTGCCCATAAATTGTCTATAATAGTAAATGTAAAATAACAAGCGAAGAACAAATGAAGTGCTAAACAATGACTCGACTGAGAGCTAATTGTGTGAACCGCGATATCCGGCTCGCGTCCATTCATTATTACCTTTGCTTCCAAGTTATTCTCGCCAGTGATGACGAAATCGCGGATGTTACAGCTATTAAACTGGAAGGACTAGTCTTAGAAATGTTAATCCTGTTTCCCATTCAAATGCAACATACGCTTATTAAACTGACGACCTGTCCCTGCTTCGCATCGCAGTTGAATAATTATTATGTAAAAGGCACTTAATGCCCAAGTTTTAAGTTTATGAAATACTAGTTGGTGCCTAAGAAAAAAGTAGCCTATCCTCTGTCCCGTACGTCTAAATGTATATCTACCCAGTTTCATGAAAATCAGTTAATTCGTTTCAGAGTTATGGAGGAATATACATACATATATACATACATACATACATACATACATACATACATAAAGAAAAAAATGGCCAATTTAGTTTCAGTATCATGTATAGAACCTATAAACACGATATCTCTGAAGACAAGGTAACTTACTCCATGACCAACCCTTACAGATTTATTAATTAGTATTGATATTGATTAGTATTGATGAAAGCCTACTAGCTTTCGTCCGCGTTGAACGATGAAAGGTAGCCTATGTCGTTTCTGATGTCCCAGACAACGTGTACGCAAAATTTCATGGTGATCGGTTCAGTAGTTTTTGCGTGAAAGAGTAACAAACATCCATACAAACTCGCATTTATAATATTAGTACGGATGTTACTCGCTAATGAGTTTCCCAACAGTGAAAGAATTTTTCAAATCGGTGCAGTGTAGTTTCGTAGCTTCAATTCAAACAAACAATTAAATCTTTCCTCTTTATAATATTTAGTATAGATAACTTTTAGTAATACATATTTAATTTAATTGTCTTGTTCAATTCCAGTAAGTGAGTAAAAGAGTAATAGTGACCATTCGCATAACCTTAAAGAACTCGGAAAAATATATAAATGTTAATATCCACATCATGAAATCCCAAACAAAACTTCTCTCAATATAGTTCAGATGCACAACGATGATAGACCGTTCGGGAATAGACATCTTGGTTGGCACTGAGATAAATACGAGTAATTCTTCGGAACATATCTCCGACATGTTTACTATTGGGACAAAATGTATAATATAATACCTAAAGTACCTCGATATGTTTAATCTGTCTAAAGGAAAATATTTTGTCCTTGATGTCAGGCTGGCTGGCGGTCCACTTGATGGTAAGTGACTACTGCCGCCTAAGTATAATATGAACATCGCTATATGTGCTTTGCCGATCAGACAATTATGGATATAATAGATTGGGAAAGGATAAGAATAGTGGGGCTAGAAATTGGATTGGATATACATATTATTTTTTGATCTGTTCAAAATCTTTTTGATCTGTTATTATAAATAAAAGAGGCAATAACAATGTTTTTTCTTTAAAAAAATTAATTAAAATAAACGCTTTATAAGTTGATTGAAGCAAAAAAGAAGATAAAAAATGGTAAAAATGCTTAATTAATGAAGTCTAATGAACGGTGTGTCTGGCTGGCGTAGAAAGCCGAGACCTTGGCAATAGCCTTGCGCGTGGAAAGAATTACGAAGCGGAAGTGTCGATGTGCATTGTTTTAGAGTGGTTGCGCTCAGAACAGCTATGTTAATAAAAAAATGCAGAAAACAACGACTTGCTGTTATCGCTTTAGTGTTCAGGTGGAATTTATTTTGTGAAAATTGGACGATCACTTAAGCCAAGACTTAATTAAAGCCAAACTAATGAGTTCTTCATTTTTTTTAATATGTGTTGTATCAGCTGTAAAATAAATGTTGCATTTAAATTATTTATATACCTACCTACTAGCTGCTGCCCGCGACTTCGCCTGCGAAATTTGTAAATTATACACTAAAACCTTCCTCGAGAACCACTCTATCCATTGCTGAACAGCATTAAAATCGTTGCAGTAGTTTTTGAATTTATCGCGAACATTGAGACAGATAGACAGACAGACGCGGCGGAGGATGTAAGGATAACAAAATATACATGCATAAATACCACACGTACCAACATAACATAAAGAAAGTCGTGGATTAGACCTTAGTCTATCAACGGTTACACCATTTTTTATAACTCGAGAAATATTGTGAATAGCAGAATAACTATTGTGAACATCTAAAATATTCACAAATAAAATATTGTGATTTTATATGGAACGGTATTTCGAGGCGGTACGAAGTTCGCCGGGTCAGCTAGTTTAGTAAAGTAAAGTGGTCCGCTTCTTTCTTTATCTCTGCTAACTTCTTCTAAATTAGCCAACGGATTTTAAATACGGTTTACACTTACTTAAACATTTTACTTTAAACGAGGAAGGGCTGTTATATAATTGCTCCCGGCGGCAAGTTGTTATAGTTTTAACAACCGACTATCGGAACAGTTAGTAAAATATAAAAGTCAGTACATAATAATAACATAGCTGCACCAAACCGAAGGATGTTAGCAAAAACTCATAATTATAATTGCCTATGATTACTATTTAGACAAAAGTCTAACGACTAAATAGTAGAACGAAACTAAAATAACTTATCTAGTTGTTAAGTTTAATTAACTAATCTTACGACTTATAACCATTTACTTGGTAATTTCCAGCCATCACAATTTAGCTTAAATTTTAAGATAAGATTTAAAAAACAACGATTATTATCTAAAGAAAAATCCTGAGATTACTGAGCAACATTGCGATTTGCAAGCGATTGAAAAAATGATAGGAAACGGATGCAAACGGTACACATTAATTACATTCTTAATTTAATTGCCTATGGGCCTCTTTCACCATCTGTCAAGTAAGCTAACCGTCATTTAAAGTCACTGGTCACCGGGGATAATGGAGCTGATATACCTTTGATTGTACGGTAAAAGTCCCAAACATTAAAAAGCAAATAATAAAAACAATCGCCTATCGAAGGACGGATGCAGCAAAACGAGTGCATAATTTAATCATCAATACTAATAATAAATCTGTAAGTGTAGGTATTGTATGTATGTATGTATGTTCCTCCATAACTCTTAAACGAATTAACTGATTTTCATGAAACTTGCTAGATAAACATTTAGACGTACAGGACACAGGATAGGCTACTTTTTTATTTTTCAACGCGGACGAAGTCGCGGGCGCAAGCTAGTAAGTAAATAAAATCATGAAATAACAGCATGTGTTTTACACATAGGTACTTACATACCTATGTGTTTTCTTGCACGTGTAAAGCATTGCACAGCACAGCCTATTCAACTAATTTCAACTTGTTTCTTTACCTTATAAACGTCGACAGCGAACTTGTTTTTTCCCCGTGTTTTAAAGACGACGGTTGCCACCTACCCTGCTCGTTCTTATCTTAGAAAAAAAAACTTGTTTATTAAAATTTTAATGGATAGTCAGATTAAGATGTCGCGTATATAAAGTTTTTTAAATAAAAAATCTTAAGAGTATTCAATAAATGAGTGTTTATCAGAGCTGCAGTCATTCCAGAAGACAGGGATCGCTTCGTGTTATGTTACGGTGACCGCAACACAACAAAAACAAACTGAGAGAATGTCCTCAATCGTGCGTGTCCTGCCTGCCACTAGAGCTGCTCGCGCGCAGGGCTGCCAAGCGACTTCGTACGCACGGTATTCGGAATAGCACATAACTTTTTTGTTTATACTCGTAATCAGATTGTAATGAAACAAACGCTAGAATATGTTCCGGTAAGCTGGCTAGAAACCGTCGCACACTTGGCACGGAGTTGAAATTTTCAAAAATCCTTTTTTAGAAAATACTTACGCCATAAAATAAACCTATGTTCCAAATTTAAGGTGTTTTAGGACTTGGTAGTTTTGACTGTGCGTTGATAGTCAGTCAGGACAAACAATTTTATAAGTAGGTGGGTAAAGATAATTAGCAAAAGCTGTTACGATCCCAAACTATCGAGACATTTATCTTGGACCTTTAAAACTAAACTACCAGTCGACCTTCTGTATCCGATTTATGAAAAGAGAAAAATGAATCAATCCATGGCTGGTTATGAAAATCTAGTTACAAACTTGGACTAAAGGCATAACATATCTAGCCAGTGAACGGATATCTAGCACGATGAGTAAGGTCTGAAAGTAAGGTCTCTAACTTCTGAAAGTTATATTTATTTTATCAGTAACATTTCGATCTTAGTGCATTTTTTTATGATTTTGCAAAATGTTGATTGTTAACCCTGGTCCTTAAGCCGTTGCGTGGCTGCGGTGGGCGGTGAGGCACGGGCAGGAAGCCGCAGGACATCCGACACGTACAGGAAGCAAAACCAGTTCCAGAGACTTTGTCCCTCCCAATCCCTGCCTCCCGCTCGCCAGCGCACGCTCCTCCCGACCGCATTCCTGTGAAACCTCTCAGCCTCTGCGCAACATCTCGTAGCGCTTCGACTACACATTTTTATTATTGAAAATAGGAAACGCTATAATCCTCTTTGCCTGTCTTATTTTGACGACAATACTTTATATACTTGCCCATAAGCTTAAATAGTATAGATAATTTATAAATAAGTAAATTAATTTAAATATAAATTATTATTTTTTCCATTTTAAGTATATGAAGTAAGTAAAATGTGTAGATGGTTTATAAAAAAAAAGGTTCATAAAAACTAAGTAGGTATCATTTACTGATTTTGAATTATCGTTAAAAAAAGTTTTGTTTTAATTTACCCTAACTATTCTCTTTTAAATAGCTTTCTTTTGAAGGACATCTGTAAATAATATTATCCCAAAATCACAAGTTGATAATTCTGGAGTCCTTATTATACGCGTAGTCGTAAAAAAAGTTAAATTCAGTATGCTTTGATTTTACTAATCTGAGGCTTTGATGTTTATAAATTAACTAGCTAGACCGACGCACGCCGGCTTCGTCCGAGTGTAATTGGAGGAGTCAATAACAAATGAAAATACCTACATAATAATGGATATAATTTCCAGAATGCTAGAAAGAAATTTAGTGGATTCAATATTAATTTTATACATGATCATATATAAACATGATCATTTTAGTAACGAATATTAATATTTTAAAAATTAGTGTTAAAATCTTTAAAAAACAATAGTTCTTTGAGCAGGCAGAAAGACTGTGATGGTGTTGTAAATAATAACTACCATAATATTATATTATATGTTTTTAAAAGGTCCAGCGACTGTTCGAGCCGTAGTCACGTCACCGCAGTTATGCATGCCACCGATTTAAATCTTTGCATGCCACAAACGGCAGCCCAGACGAAATTACGAGTTTCTAAAAATACGTTCCAAACTAATTTTCCCTATAAATACAACAGACTCCGACCTGGCTCCATCGCCAATGTGTATGATTAACTCACTGATGTTTCTCTCTGAAGCGGAAAAACGTTCAAACCCAAAAATAAATAGTGAATATTTCCGTCGTTCGGTCGTAGGTATTCCGTTTTGCTCGTGGAAACGGTATCTAAAGACGGCGGCTCGACGCGCGCGCAACTTCCGCAGCAGTGATAAACATGGCGGCGGCGGCGAGCCAAAATGGCGTCGCTTCCGGTTGTGCTGATTCACATGTGATGGCGACTGATTCTGGCTTGCTCACTGCATTTCTGGACTATGATTCAGACTTACGCAAGACGTAGGTGTCCACGAGTGAAACATTGCGAAGTTTGTTGTCTGGCATCAATACTCAAGGTCAGAATGTTGATTTGAACGGTTTGTCTGGTGAAGAAAATTAATATATTCCAGGCACTGTTTTATGATAAAATTACTTACACACCAATTTTACTCTTTAACGTTAAATTATCTTTGACCTTTACGTGGAGTGGTTAGTATTAATCTCTTTGAATCCTGAAAAGACAAACTTAAAAAAAATATTCTATAACCAATTTCAAGCTACTTCTATGACAGCATATATTTAGCTCAGCAATATTCTTGAATCAATTTTTTTCTTGCTAATTAAAAGACTGGGGTTCTTTTTATAACTGGTTTGCTATGCTTATATAATTATCGTCCGTTTGTTTGTGCTTGTTTGCTTTCTGCTGAATTAGGAGAACTAAACATAGGTATGTGTTTACGTTTGTGAGAGATGAAATGTTTCTTTTCTAAATGTGTCATCCATCACAACCGCAAAACAGTAAAAATGATCTTCCCAGTTCCCAGAACCTACACCAGCAAACAATATAACAGTAATGTTCAATATATGGCAGCTAGTGGAGAAGCCGGATCCGTGGGCATTCCGAAAAGCAACGGTACACGCAGTCAACCTGGGACCATAAGCCTGGGCCTAGATATTACGCACTTCTTGCCCGAGAATCAAAGCAATCAACAAATAGATTTCACCTACTTATGTAATGTAAGTTCCATGTTAATTCATGAATTAAATTACATTCGAATAGAGAAACAGAGTACAATTCAGTAACAATTTATCCTCGTTAATTTTATTATTATTTTTCTAATATTAAAGTCATCAAAGAGCAACTGTGTTGTAACCTGAATTCTTATAGTTATATTTTTTACTAGCTGGCGCCCGCGACTTCGTCCGCGTTGAAAAAAAAACTAGCCTATCCTGTGTCCTGTACGTCTAAATGTTTATCTAGCAAGTTTCATGAAAATCAGTTATTTCGTTTAAGAGTTATGGAGGAACATACATATACAATACCTACACTTACATATTTATTATTAGTATTGAGTATTGATAATGATACAGTAGGTACAGTTATATCTCTCTTTTTTTTTACTAGCGGCCCATTCCAGGTTTCGCAGGTGTAATTTTTTTCTTGCTTACGTCCAAGAAAATAATTTGCACAAATTTCCCTCGGATAAGTAAAAACTTCGACTTGGACGCGCGTACTTTGAAAAATTCTTAGGCTTTTTCATCTATATACGTAGCTACAATATGAGCTTCTTCAAGCAAGCCAAATTTCTGCACCCCTCTGGTATTGTTTATGTCTAGGCAATAGTAACCACCTACCATCAAGTGGACCGACAGCTTGTCTGCCACCCTTAAAAAAATTGCATCCATGCGAAACCGGGGCTGGTCGTTAGTAAAACATATAATGGCACACTAAACTGTCAACACATTTGGAATAATTCATATACCTAGTAAATTTCATGTAATTACCTAGTAAATAAAATGAATACTTATATAAATTCTACATTAGAGACTGCTTCGTGAAAGAGATCTTTCTTCAAACTACACTATCAGGTAAGGTCACGGACCTGTTACGTACCTAATTGAGCAGTCGGCGTAGCAAGATAACATAACACACGAAATATGCGAGTTGCGAACCGGCAAAATATAGAGTTTGTCTAAGGCGAAGGTTGTGCCGGCACGACAGGTTGTCGCACGGCCCCGGCCGTGACAATGAACTGCTTTCTTCAACTACGGCCCGAACGAGCCGGCCAACCGTAAACCATATTACATTTATCTAACTGAATGAAACCTATCCGTTATTTTTATGGTTATCAATTACAATACTTCTTTTGGTGCGTTGGAGTAAAATGATCAATGTTGTATTTTTAGTATGTCACGGAATAAGGGATATTATGAGTATTTACTAGTATATCGATACCTTAATTCGCAAAACGAATAACTTCACTTTTGGTTGAAAATAACTTTTTGATACGGGATTACTTAATGACAATTAGAATTTAATTTTCAAAAGGTCTATCGGTTACCTAATACGAGCCATAATTTCCAATGTAAAATTGTCTTTTTTCATTTCTCGTATCATACAAAAAAAAAATTATAACGTTTTTAGTCTCCCCTGTAAAGTTTGCCTCAGAGGAGTTATTTGGTTTGCGAATTAAGGTATCGATATGTATAAATTTTGATTATTTTATTGACATCAAAGAAGTATACCTTATATTGGTGTACCTATAATTGCATATTATGTAGTTACACTAGTTATAATGCATATGGAGTGGATGTACTCAACATCTTGTACTCGTATTTCAGTGGCATCATATTTTAATATTGTCAAATCCTTATTTATAGGTGTACCTATAATTACATATTATGTAGTTACACCCAGTTATAATGCATAAGTAGATATACTCATTATATATTATTTCAAGGGATCAGAAAATTTCCTACAATACTTATAGTTTACCCGGGTCTACTTTTCACACAAATTGTGACAGGAACTATAAACTAGAAGCAAAGTAACCGTTTCGCTAACGCTATATATAAATGTAGACTGCTCTGAAAAAAGCCTTATCAAGAATGTCTAGTTGTTTGCAAATACATATTTGTTTACCTTGTAAAGCCGCTATATTCATATCTCAACGATTAACGCAAGTCCGTCTTTGATGGAATTCATTAGAGGAATAAATTCATGAGCTTTGTCGACATTGTTTACCATATATGACTGTTGCTTCGGAATGGCAAATCAGAAATATTGTGTAGGTACCTGTATTAATGAAAGTGTTGTCCACAATAAACTTTACTCAACACGTTTTTTGAAAAAGATATGGCCGTTACATTTTCAAAATTACATCATATTTATAACTATTATGAACCAATAATTCGGAATTTTTTTAGGGATTTTCATGCGGTTTTTACTATTAGACAGATTGTTTTACAAAATAGGTACACTAATAACAAGAACAGACATAAAGCCCGTTTTTGTTAAAATGTTATAAAATTCATCATAAAAAATCTTGAATTCATATTGAGTAGGTACATTTATTTATACTATGTTAGCAAATTATTATTTTTATTCAAGTTAAGTAGGCAATAGGTACCTAATAAGAAAGGATAGTAAGTAATAAGTAGCTATTAAAGAAAAATATTTGAAATTCAGAAGCTTTAGGTTAACAATTTTTTTTTTTGCTAATTTCTTATACCTATACACAAACCTTTCTCGTTTATTGTTGAGTGTTTTAGAAGATTCTAGCAAAGAAACAGGCAGAAGGACAGCAATCTTATTTTATGATATTTATATGTATATACATAATTTTGTCGATTTATATAGAAATTAAAAGCAAAGTCCTATTAGTCATTGCGTATGGCCATCTAGAATTATACGTATCGCTTTTAATTGACAAATCATACTAGCATTTTAAAAGCAAAGAGCTCTAGTCAGAGAGTAATAAAATTAAATTTTATTGATCAGATGATACGATCTGACTCGCAATCAACTGTTAGGTGTATATAGGTATTAGTTGGTTCGCATTCCCACTTCCGCATGGCTCATCCCGCTGCGCGACCTAGCCTAGGTCTCCCGTTATCAGCAGCCCGTTACGTGACGCGCGTGACCCGGATACAAGTCGCGCACCGTACGCGCACAGGCTGGAAAAATGCACTTAACTGTCACACCGCATTTCCTATGTACTTAAACAGCGTTCGGTCAACTATTGTGAAATTCATCAATATTATAATAAGAAAAAATTATGTAAAAGCTACAAGTTTTCCTAATACAGTAATCCTAATTACAAAGTGATTTTATCCACTACTTTAAATAGATTTGAGAAATTTGATTGTCATGTTAAATCATATGTATAACATAATTTAAAAAATTGGTAGCAAGGAAAACTATCGCCTTTATATATCTTTTTTACGAAGGTGAGGGAAAATACCTGATGAATATTATGCAATATTGGCTTGATTCTAGTCCTGAGGGAACTTTGAAAACGTTCGGCTATATAATCGTCCAGTAGTGTAAGGCAAAGTAGGCAACTCAACTCCAGCGGCAGTAAATATCCTTTTTAAGAAGTTCACTGTAAAATAGTTATTTTACAGTGAGTAAAGGATGTTTACACTAGGTTAGTAAGTTTAGTAAAGTTAAAAGTTTGCCAAACCCCAATGCACAGGTTTGCAGTCCACTTATGTAGGTACTCCAATGTGTTGCTTGGTTTTATAGGTGACGGTAACCACCTGCTATTATCATCAGCATATGAATAGGAGAGAAAAATATATAAAATAAATGATATTACATACTTATTATTTTAATTTTAAAACATTATTCACTCACTGTTATTTTGCCTGATTGATATTTTCATGCTTGATTCACATTTAAAAACATAACAGTTACAAACAATCACAATAAACCCTTAAAACAAAAAACATATAAAATACTTATTTTTTTAAATAATTAATGACTAAGATATACATATTAAAACAGAATATTCTCTAGCCTTTCTGGGCAAAACCCTCCTCCAGCCCTCTCCATTTCTTCCTGTCTCTAGCCAAATGCATCCAGTCACTCTCAGCGAATGCCACAATGTCGTTGTCGTCGTTATTATTATTATTATTCTCTTTAAAACTGTCGCTATTGTACGGATGCACTGTGTTTTAGTATGCCATGTTTACTTAACAGCAATGGCTAATTAAAATAGCAAGTGGAGTGAACGTTGGACCGCTACTCCTGGGTGACACTTAACAAACAGGCTGAAAGGCCTTGACTCGACTATAAACCGTGAACAATATATTTCTTATACCCTACTACCGACCCGCCTCCGGCTTCGTGCGAATATAACTTAATTTCTGCAAATGATGTATATCTGTATATGTACATAAATCTTCCTTGTTTATCACTCCTTCCATTAGTGAAAACCGTATCCAAAATCGGTTGGGTGGTTTAGAGGAAGTTTGCGGGGAAATAGAGAGCGACTTTATTTTATAACTAGCTGGCGCCCGCGACTTCGTCCGCGTTGAAAAAGAAAAAAATAGCCTATCCTGTGTCCAGTACGTCTAAATGTTTATCCACCAAGTTTCATGAAAATCAGTAAATTCGTTTAAGAGTTATGGAGGAACATACATACATACATACATACAGAAAAAAATTCCAAAAATCATCAATTTAGTTTCTGTATCATGTATAGAGCCTATAAACACGATATCTCTAAAAACAAAGTAACGTACTCCATGACCAACCCTTACAGATTTATTATTAGTATTAATTTGTATTAATATATCTTGATCTTTATTATATCTTTATCTTTACTTTGTTTATGAAATTTGTGGTTAGGTACAGGTCTCATCTTTAGAATTAAATAATTTTTCCTGAGGAATACAAATAAGGAAGCTAACTTTAGCTATACATATATCAATAACCAGTCACATTTTTTATTCGTAGACATGTGTACACATATACAGAGGTATATAAGATTGTTCGGCATTCGAGTTCGTTCGACAAAAAGCATGCATATATTTGAATTTAATTTCGCGAACAGGAAATACCGAGACGCTGCGCTTCGCACGAACAAATCGCCTAAACGAAAAAAATTAAACAAAAGACAAACACGAAGATGAGGCTGTGGAAAATTTTTCGTAGACAGATTAAAATTTATCCTAAAAGCGTTTATTGTTTAATTTTTTTTGTCTCAAATATACTTCTGAATTAACATATATTATAACAAAGGTAGGTACGTAAATATATTCTTTTAGTACTTTTATATTCTTTTGAAATTTTGCTTAAAAATTGCATAAAATATTACTTAATTAAGTTTAAGTACCAGCAATACACGTTTCGCAAATATACAGGTGATCAATCCAAATGTGTCAGTGCAGGAGCTAAAGCTTTTATGTTTTAATTTAAAAAAAAAACTTCATGCATACATTTTTAATTACTCTTATATATGCAACCGGGAATCGAACCCGGTCAAATCTCTGTAAAAAAATATTAATTTTTATTAAAGACCGCAGTCGACAGTCATGGAAGATTTTGTCTCATACAAAGTTGTTATTTAATTTTTAATGAAAATCTTAATTTCTTTCTTATGTAAACGAACGTGAGTTGTCCGCGAGTAGGTACACATACTTGAAACATGATTCCAACTGGGCATAAAAACAATATTTGTGCGATGTTATTATGTTACGAGTTATGGCCAAACAAATTGTCTATCACCTCATATTTCGATTAAAATTTTAAAAGGTAAACATATTTATTATGTACAAGATGACTGTTGACTCCATGACTAACTAACTATTGCGCCACTCCCGATTCGATGGCAAGATTTTATAAATATTATTAATACTAGCGACTCACTGGCTTCGCCCATGATGTAATATTTTTATATATGTACACAAACCTTCCTCGTTTATTCCTCTTTCTATAAGTGAAAACCGAATTAAATTTCGTTAGTTTAGAAGTAGTTAGCTAAGATGCTAAGTTGCGCAGATTATACTCAGGTATATATTATAGTAAGTGTATATTATACTATATTAACCCTTTAACCGCTTGGTTTTGTAGTTGTCATGCCCCTAAAGTCTGTTTTTTAATCTCAGACAACAATTACACATGCAAATGTCAAGTTTGCATATAATGATACCATGTAATGTATGTAATGCATGTCACATGTAATGTCATTTTTGTCTCTGAGATTAAAAAACAAACTTTAGTGCTTGACTCATAAACTGATTTTGAATGCAACGCAATGATTTAAAAAAAAATATATAGGTACAAATAGAGGAATTTGTCGAATATATACGACTCCGGCGTAATTGACACGAAAATAATTGACTCCGGCGGCTAAAGGATTAATATAATACAGATTATGTCAATAAAAGAAGCGCTTTGCGTCTTCAACAGAGTGAATAGGCTATTAACTCCATCTTCGACCTCATCTTCACTTACCATCAGGTGTCATTTAGCTCATTTCCCAAATACAAAGAAATAAAAAAAGTAACTTAGACACGTATTTGACAGTTACGAGTATAAATAAGAGTACCTACATCAGCACCGTCAATTAAGTAGAGTATTTGTTTATTTTATAACTACCTGGTGACCGCGACTTCGTCCGCGTTGAACGATGAAAGGTACTCTATGTCCTTTCTGGTGTCCCAGACTACGTGTATGCAAAATTTCATAGTAATAGGTTCAGTAGTTTTTGCGTGAAAGCGTAACAAACAAACTCACATTCACATTTATTATATTAGTAAGGATATTTAAAAATAGAACAACGATACTATACATTATCGCAAAAAGGCCGGCTTCTAGATATTCGATATTTATATTAACCTTGGTATTATCGCTCGGTAACTATGTAGCTGCTGTTTGAAGAGCCTTCTCGATATTATTCAGCGAATCTACCATTCGATAATATCTAGTTGAAAATGTTTACACTTGCCTATTTCATTTTAAGCTGGCTGTTTATTTATTTATTTATTTATTTATTCAAAATCCACAGCTCTCAAAAATTACTGACAAAAACAAAAACACACCCTACAGCCAATTATGGATAAAAAAAAACATTTATCAAAAAAAAATTACAAAAATAAAAAATTATACGATTCCCTACAAACTAAAGAAACTATAAAAATCGCATCATCAATACTAATAATAAATCTGTAAGTGTGGGTATTGTATGTATGTATGTATTTATGTTCCTCCATAACTCTTAAACGAATTAACTGATTTTCATGAAACTTGGTAGATAAAGATTTAGACGTACAGGACACAGGATAGGCTACTCTTTTCTTTTTCAACGCGGACGAAGTCGCAGGCACCAGCTAGTATATAAATAAAACTTAATGTAACATGTTTGTCCTATATGAACTCCAAAACCGAGCAGAGCAACCGATCTTAATTCGGTTTTTACTTATGGAAATAATGATAAACTGGGAAGGTTTGTGTACCTATATATAAAAATTGCATTCCGGGCGAAACCGGAGCGGGTCACTAGTTTATAAAATTATTAGGAATAATTAATTAGCAAATTTTCTTTCACTATCTCTTTATCTTTATAATATTCTTCAAGTGTAATTAGAAATCAGTATAAGCAAAATATCGACACACATGCACTTCAACAAAATAAAAGTCAGCATTCAAGCTGCTTCTGAGAAGTAATACGATATAATATTGTTCAATACTCGTATTGTTAATCATGTAAGTTTTTAAACACATATAAGATTACAAACAAAGATATTATCTACGTATATTAATTTTGTTTTTATTCTATAAATTGATGACATATTAATTATTGCAAAAAACTGTTTTATTTATTTATTTAACCATTGCATGGTGTATAATAGTTCTATATTAAATATGAAAGAATAAAAAAAATTGTGAATTTTATTCTCACTTTAGTACTTATTTTTTTCGTTTCTTATTACAAAATTCAACTTCACTAAAATTACAAAAATATATATTTAGAAATTATAATCAAAATAATGTGTTTAGATATTTGTATACGCGAAAAATAAAGAAATTTATTTTCTTTACAAATAATACAATTTTATTTAGAAATCAATAATAAATTCAATTTTGACTTTTTCGCCTTCGACCAAATCGTATGAATAAACTCGGCGCTAAACGAGATCTACACAAATAATGTACTACAATACGGTGTCGTTTAGAAAAAACGGCAAGAGCAGTCAATAAACGTAAAAACTGAGCAATAGAACCGGGAGTTCATCAATCTTCTCCATTTGTATGGAGCAGAGATCCGCGGAGACTGAGCGACAATGACTTTGGTCAACTAGAAAAATTATTAATTGGCCACCGTAGTCGGGACAAAGAAGCGGAAATATAAAACTCAACCTACGGACCCCCGCCGATCGAATCGTTTTACCTGACTCTTGCCCTTCTATTGTACCTTCATTCAAAAGAAGCTATTTTCGAGACCCTGTGGGAAATTGCGTAACAGCCATGCGTATACTTCACTTTACCCAAAGAGCTCAGCTTGTATTATCGACATGAACCAATCCAACGGTGACGATACTTCGTTAACGAGGTATGAAAGGGTTTATCCAGAAACCTTTATAAGCTCCGATTATACCTGCACAGATGATCTTCAGATAAGAAAAACAGTTACGTACACACGGATCCTGAACATCGTTTGTTTTCAACAATACAACCTTCACGGGGAACGATAAAAGTGGTCGTAAACGATAAGCAATGCGTTGGCTGTTTATAAAAAAACCCTTTTTAAAATAAAATAGATACAGACAGACAGTAGGGCTTTATGTAACTTTTTATTACACGAACTACTATCAGTTTCTCTCTTAGTCTTGAGGTTAACTTAAGCAAAACACAGTAACTTAAGTCATTTAAGCGTATGAATAACAGTTTCATCCGTAACAATCTCCTATATGTTATCCGACGGTGACAAGTGACAACCTACAATCAGGTGGATCGTCAACCTGTCTGCCACACTTCTATAAATAAATACGACGCCTGAAAAAGTCATTTAACAATTATTATCAATAATAAAATCAATATCAGATACGATTTTATGTCGGACAACTATTAAATTCACACCCCATTGTTCCGAGCGGGTCTAAATTCGTCGAACTACCCTCTCGACTGGACCATTCCACCGTTTGGACGCACTATATTACATCTCACGGATGAATGTCAAACGAACGCGATATCGCTTCCTGGAAAGGTCTCCGCGGCGCTTTAGAGATCCCAATTTTTTTTTCTCTCAAACGCACCCTTAAAGATAATAAATGATGTACTTAAAAAAAAAGAATCCGACCTGTTCACGAAGATAAAGATCTGAAATGATTTTTATGGAAATGCTTGCCGGAATTATAACAATCAAAAATCCTTTGGGATGTGTGCGTTGTTGTGTGTGAAAGATATGAGGAGCGAGCAGACAATTCGTCGGCAAATATCCCGATTCGAAAACTGATAATATCGCCGTCATTCTACACAAAAAATATAACAAATATGTAATGCTTAATTAACGAAAAAAAATACAACTATTTGTATTTAATGTAAGAATGTTTTGCGTACAGACCATTAGATCGGTCGTTGCCTGTAGACAGCGAAAACAAAGATAAATATTATTTCGATGCCTGTGGACTATTATAATTTGATTATAATTATATGGCATAAAACTGATAATGATAAGGTACTTTATTAGTGTTTTAATTCCTATTTTAGTAATGTTCATACTATGTATAAGGTCATCTTTCTTGGTATGATCTAAAACCTTTGCTTGTAGTTGATAATATTTTGTGACTGCAACATTGGGGTATCAAACATTGGGTATCAAAAATAAAGGACCGATGATCTATGCGGCAAGAACGCGAATGCCGTTGTAAAGAATATTTAGAAAAAAGACGCCGGCGCATAAAACACAATGCCACTTTGGTATGAGCTTCAAAAGCACAATTGAAGCTTCCCTGCAGTTCCGTTTAGTCGGTGCTTTTGTATGCCGAGCAAGAATTTAAAAAAATCTGTCTTAAAAAAATATTTTATGAAGTTCTTGAACTCATTATTCTCTCGTTTTCTTTATGTTCCTATCTGTACATAATAGATTTACTTAACCTTTACTTGGTTCATTCCCACTAGTTCCGTTGAAGGAGTTCCTTGGCGGAACTACTGTAGAATTTTTTTTCCAGTAGTTCCACGGGACAACTATTAATTATTTATAGTAATATCTTTAATTTCCATTAGTCCCGTTAATATAACATAATATTAAGTAAATTATTCATCCACAAATATATATTTAAATTTGTTATTTCCGGAGCAATTTGGAAAACCAAATTTACATTTCCTACTTTTATGTATATATATTTTTTAGATATTATATAATTGAGGTACCAATTAATATTATATACTCGCTGATGCCCGCAACTTCGTACGCGATGTAGTTGGTTTTTTGAAAATCCCACAAGAATCTAACATTTTTCCGGTATAGAAAGTATTTTATATTTTAATCCGGGTAATCATCAATACATCAGTGAAAGAAAACCGCAATCGAATGGGTTAACCCGTTTCTGAGAACTGCGTGCACAAACGCACAGAAAAAATTCCAAAAACTAATTTTTGACCTCGGTAACATAACATCGGATACGTGTACAAATTGTTTTTTGAAAAAAAAAAATTAGGTACAGACACGGCTCTTTTACGATTTTGTTATATTTCTTTTTAACTTCTCAGTTACATAGTTATCAGTTATGTTTGTAATTTAAAACATTTTAAAAGGAATTTATGCAATGTGGCGCCGGATAGAGTCCCCCATTTATACAATGTGCAACCGGGGATGTGTGGGATGCAAAAACTGTGGCGGCGCCACTGTCGTAACAGCGTCACACACAAAGATGTCAAGTGTTATCATCAAACTAACATGAAACCCGCGTGCCATACAAAACACTACGAATTTTATGGAACATTTAAAAGCGACATATGCGTAGAGCATGAACTGTCATTTATAACAAAACAAACATAATAATAAGTACGTAATTTAAAGAAAATGTGACTTTACGTCAACCCATTAGAGTTTAAAATGAAATAGTAGAAGTTGATCATTACTACCTTTTACCATTGACGCGTGAAGGCAAGAGTCCGCCATGATTCTGTCAAAGGCGTTCTTTTTATGTGCCGCTTTGGCATTTGTGATGCAAATTCCATTGTAGTATTTCGATCAGTGTTATACTAGTCTGTTTTTTAATCTCAGACAAAAATGACACATGCAAATGTAAAGTTTGCATATAATGATACCATGTAATGTATGTAATGCATGTCACATGTAATGTCATTTTTGTCTCTGAGATTAAAAAAAAACTTATATTATATTTTCTAAGGTGTTAGTTATATTGTTCATTTTTCAACGCAAATGAAGTTGCGATCATAGTTTAAATTCTTTGATAGCATACTATTACAAACAAGAATCCCAATATCCGTTTCTACATTCCATTTTTAAAATAACACCGTCTATAATGTTATTTATTGTTCAATGTATGTATATGATCTGATCGCGCTGAATTTTGTAGTGGAACTCGCTCGCAATGCACTCCTCATAAGGACATAATTCCCCTGTATATTTACCAAGAGTCATGCCACAGTATAGTTCGGGAACAAAAACTGTTCATCCAAATCGGACCTGTAAAGAAATCACTGTTTACCACTTCGTTTTTCATTCAATCCATTGTTCGGAAGCGAAGAAGTGGTCTCTATACTTGGAAATATAATGTTCCCTTTTGTGAGAAAGTTAATATTTTATCCGGACAAAATTCGTTCCTTTTGTGACTCAAAAACGTTACCTGAATTTGAAAGGAATAAAAGTACGGATTGCAAGCAAACTTCATAATGGTATAGTGCAAATGCCCCACCAAAACGCATCAGATTAATGCAAAGTGAGGCAGGAATTTTTATAAGTGGGCTGGCCGATGTAATTGATCACAAAAAAAAGTTTTACTGGAACTCGCACTCATATACACGGTGTCTAAAATGTCTATATGAAAAACTTCCCGTGGATTCGATCTATCATAATGCGAGAGACATAACTGATTTCATTATGTTTAAACTTTTATTTATCCAGAAATTCCTTTTTTTGTATCTACCACAAAAACCAGGTAATAATTAAACTTCTAATATTCTTACCTAGTAAAAACGAAAGGCTACAGCATTATAAAGGAGTGCCTTAATGTTAGGGGGACCCTAGACACCATTTAGGTCTCTATAACGAAATGGTTTTCACTAACATTTAGATAGTATAAATGTAATAAACTTTATGTAGGTATAATAAATAATCCTAGATTAATAATAGAGTTTTTATGTAATGTTAGTAAGGGCAGGGAACACTGTCTCATAGAACCTTTACTTTTCTGTGAGAGGATGGCTACTGCAGCCAATCTTCTGACCACGAAAGACTATTTACTTTTCATAAGTAAATAGCTGGTGCCCACGACTTCGTCCGCGTTGAAAAAGAAAAAGTTGCCTATCCTGTGTCCTATACGTCTAAATGTTTATCTAAATGTCTTAATGTCTAAAAATATTTGATCCTGCCTTTAATGATCATTTTGAATTTTACTCAAGAGCCTTTATATTTCAAATGGCGTGATGAAATTAATCAGGTAAGCATTCCGTTTTAAGAGACCACGAAGCCAAGAGTCCGTGGGATTCTGGAACGGTTCTTTCCGGCATTTGTTTTAGATATTTCCATATGAAAACAGCTAATATTCATAAGATATTGTTGAACTATGAGGAAGTATAATATGTAATAACCATTCACTTGGATGGCTGTGACCGAGACAATTGAAATTGCAAAACAATAGACGCGAGGCGACGCAACGCACAGCCTAATGACATGTGTTCTGTCTGTTCTGGGATGGAACTCATCGCGTCGTTGACCTTGAAGGACGCTAGAACGTCTTCCTACATCACTTCCTGCTTGACGCCATCTTGCCTTTACTTACAGCCGTCGGCGCCGGCGACGCTTTGTTTACGATTATCTTCATGTATTACAAAAAATATTATAGGTGCTCGTAAGAAGGCATAGCGTAAAGTACAATGAAGAACCTATCAAATGAAAATTTCGTTAAAAACATAAATTAAAATAGAAGCATATTATATCCGTTATAAAAACTGTTTTATATTCGTTTTAAATACTTATTGTGTCATATTTTATTGACTTTGTTTTATTAATTAGTTTTATAGCCAAGATAAATTACAATTAGAAAACAATTTATTTAACACTTATTTAAAACGAATGAGATTTTTAAAACAAAAATAGGTTCGAGATTTATAGTGTGTGGGCACAGCGAAGTGTAATCCCATTAATGGTAGGTGTACTGTACAGTGCATACCATTCACATTCTTTTAAACTATACAGTAACCCGCATGCACTTTCTTTATGCAGAAGCCTCATCTCTTTTGTCCCAGAAAATGTAAACTTCCTGAACATAAACAACACTGTAACACTGTGGGGACAACACTAACGTACTCGTCGAAAACAATGTCGAAATCGCAGTGACGCGACGCAGGCATAGCGCACAGTGGATACAGAATGTTTTTGGTTTGCTCCGCGCCCTAGCAATCTTCCTAATGAGTGCACCCTTTTACACTTTGGACAAAGCCGGGGTTTCACGGCCTATGTGACACGTATTCACCACATCTTTCTTTGTTAATCTTCGTTGAGCTCAAGCATTTTCCGTGTTACTTTTAAATAAAAAAAAATATCTACAATGCGTTTATGAAAATCTGTCATGGAGCGTTTCATTCTTATTACTTTTTCAAAAAAGATATAGCGCAGCGTAGTTGATGTTTGCAATGTAATCTCAGTCTGTGATGAGTCCCTGGATGATTTTTCTTTTATTACATAAGTTAAATTTTATTGGTCAACTCGCCCGTAAAATGGAAACTTGCGAATAAAATTTATGAAACTCTGAACCAGAGGTCCTCAAACTTTTGATAACGTGCCAATTCTTTGTTCTTATAAAAAACTTAAAATAATAATAAATTCTTTTCAATAATAGCGATGATTATACTTACATACTTTTTCATTTTCTAAGTGTAAATAATATTAATATTTTCACATTTTTTTTAATGATAAATACTTATTTAATATACTAAGCGCCTATTTCTCAAACGTCAATTAGGCCAAACTGTCATTTAAAGTCACCGGTAACCGGCAATAATTTATCTGTTATACCTTTGTTTGTACGGTAAACGTCCCAAACATTAAATAGAAAATAATAAAAAAAAATCGGCTATCGAATGATGCAGTAAACCGAGTGCATAATTCAATATAACAGAAAATGATTTCTAAAAGTAACTAATCAACACTTTACATGTAGTTTGAGAAAGAGGCCCTTATACTGACATTAAATAAGTTGTTGTTAAGTAATCGTTTTAACCTATTTTTAAATAGAGTTAAGTTTTTCAGGTCGGCAATATAAAAGAAGTCCTTAATCAAAGTTACAAACTCGATAAGATTCGTGCGTAATAAGATGCTGGTTAGTAAAAAATAAAGTAAGAATTACAAGAGCGACTACTGTGCGTGTTCATAAGCTGCAATTCAATCAGGCCACAGCTGCCCCTGTCTTCCAATTACTCAGCCTTACAACGTAGCGGCCAATCATGTCGACTAACGCGAACATCGATAAATAACACATTATTTTGTTAGCATCTTTAATTAAATGCGTCATCTTGACGAATGGCGAAATTTTAAACAATAGTAGTAAATATAAGCTCTTAAATATTTTAAAAACTACCATAATTAAGTTTATTTTTTATCAGTCGTAAGGTAGGTATTAGGCTTCATAGGCTCTATGAATTAGTATCTTTATAAAGTATCTTATGAATTGGCTATACATTCCTAATATGAATTGGCAGGATTTCCGATGTTTTAAGATTACCATCCTTTTTGGACATGTCTTCGAAGGATCATTATTTCTAATTCATATTATAATAAGCATACCTGCAGGCTTACTGACGATTCGGACACAAAATATTCGGAGACTTGTCCGAATTGTCGTTTTTATTTTTAATGCTTCTCTAAATGTTTCCCTGTTTATACACAATATGAACAAATGGGTCGTATTTATTACATGACCCAGTGTCAGCACATTAAATGACATACAATATGTAAATACAACCATAAGCAATGTTATTCATACCCAAAAATATTTTTAAACGTTGTGCTAGTAAAAGATTAATAATATATTAAATTTAGGTACCTGTTATAAAAAAGGTCACTGGGCGCGCATCCAAGTTATAATGCACCTGCGAACCAATCTTAATGAAAGGGTGAACACCCCTATCTTCTCACGCTTCTTGAAGCAAGGTGTCGACTTACAAGTGTAATCAAGTCAGCAGTTTCGTATATCACATTTTTTACTCCAAAGTTATGTTTTAGACAACAAAAACCAAATTCCTTAGCAATTTGCGTACTTATAAACAAAAAACGGGACAAGTCAATAAAAGACATTCTAAACATTATTGAAATTTTGAGAAAAATGGGAGATTTTTCTCTAAATTTTAATAAGGATAAACAGTGAAGGAAAATATGGCAAGGCATCCTCGAAACTAAAAGTACCTATCGACAACTAATATCAGTTCATTTAATTAAAAAAAAGTGTACCTAATTTTAACCATTATATTACTCTACGGTTTTTATGGTGTAAGTTTACAATTCTTTTCTGATACTTTATTAAAAATTACATCTTCTCTTGCATACTACATCGTCGTAAGTAATTCAAGGCGACTAATTTACGTCAACTGCCGTCGCCACATTCAAAACCCACAAGTGCATCCCTCTGCATCCCCCATTCGAGAAAAACCTATGCATTTAAGTAAGTATATGTAAGTCGGTATATCTAATTGAGTAGGTAATTGCATTACGCACTAATGTTACTGTTACTGACGTTATCGCCAAGTTATCGCACATAGAAATGACGTCTTTGAAAATGTTTTCCGGATAGACAAACTTCAGGTAATCTGTACCTAGCATGGACCTGAAACTAAAACAGGTGGACGGTCCACTAAAGGTTGATACTCACTCACCCAAAACATAACAGCACACATGCTGTAATTTCACGGTGGTTTTCTGTAAAGAAGTGGTTAACTACTGTCACCAGACGGACTGACCAAAACGAAACAATTTTTTTTACAATGTCTTTCTTTGTACAAAATCAAAACAATGCCTAATTGTATTGATTTTGTACAAAGACAAATAAGAAAACGCTGAGTAATGAATAAAAAAACAACTTGGTTCAACATTACATGGTGGTACTATGTTTAAGTAACTATCTTTGAGCGAAATCATGCTTTCCAAAAATGCTTCAGAAAAGCATTCAAAATCTTCTTTTCGTTCCCATTATATCCGCTTGGACATTTGCTGATTTTATCCTAAAGTAATACCCTTAACCCCTTTTCCCGACCGAATCAATTAATGACGCTGTATCTAATCTCCAGTCGATAAAGGCGACAGATGTGAACTACACAGGGTTTGACAGTGAAAATTCATGGCACTCCCCCTGAAAAACTAGACCCCCTTCGGATTGCGCAAACTGTTCCCTATGAACCGCATCTGTCCACTTGCGACTCTCCGGGAGGAATTAATAGGCAGGGTCGTGCGGATTTTATCGATATCGATATTATTTTAATACAAAATGAATAATTAAATACAAATCTATACTAAAATACTGAAACTGAAGAGCTTATTTGTTTGTTGGTTATGTTAAACGCGTTAAACACTGTCAATTACCGGTCAAATTTCGTTTTTCTTTTTGCATATGATATCTATCATCACGTTATGACCGCAGTAAACAGAGACACGTAGACGTACGCCTCAACATATATCTAGCGAAGGTCGCGAAGCCGAAAAATGCATGCCTTTGTCAATTTAAATAAAGCGGCGGGTGAAACCGCGGAACACAGCTAGTTAAATAATAACTTTCGTGTCAAGTAGAGAGCAAGGTTGCTTCTACAGTCAGAACTTGAGTAATATGTATTTCTCTCATGTTTTAAGTAGATAATTCATAGCAAATAGTATTCAGTATTCAATGTATAGCAAACACACCTAAATTTATTTATATAATTCTAGTGTTTTAATGTGCCTACATTGTACCCTTGTTATTTCGCGAAAAAATTCGCATTTTTTGAGAATGTGATAATAACAAGTGTGATATTTTAAAGGTTGATAAAATTTGCGAATAAGACCTTGTATGACGACACCTATATGATGTATAAAATAATCTATTCTATACATATAATAACATCGTAAACGAGATATGTGTCCGTACATTTGTTACGCCAATCACATTGGGATGAAAATTGACACACATATAGAAGAATACTTTCTATCCTGAAAAAATTATTTGACACACATATATCTTTACAATATCCTAAAAATTTCTATCCTGAATTTTTTTAATTTCTTGCGAGATTTTCCAAAAACGAACTACAGCGCGTTAGAAGTCACGGGCACAGCTAGTAAGAAATAAATCTCACTCGTTGTTAAAGAAGTCATGAAGAAAACTATCTATTTCTAAAAAAAATGAACAAATTTGGAGGTACGTGGATACCTGCCAAACCCATTTGATTAATGTAATTACTTGTGGACACCCCCCACAGTTGTCACACTGCTATTAAGTTACTTACAAACTAAACTAATAATAAAATTAGCATAATAACAAGATGCTCACTAGTATATAAGTAAGTAGTAACTAC
Source organism: Synanthedon formicaeformis (assembly GCA_945859745.1). Taxonomy (NCBI): domain Eukaryota; kingdom Metazoa; phylum Arthropoda; class Insecta; order Lepidoptera; family Sesiidae; genus Synanthedon; species Synanthedon formicaeformis. Next base: position 10,497,651 of record OX243957.1, read on the forward strand.
CTATATGTTATTTTCATCCACATCACTCATACAAAGTCCGTAAATCTCTTTAGATATCATAAATCGCATTTATGAAATTCACAGATACCTATTGATGCTCCTATACGACTTCAACATAATATGTCAGAAAAACACAAAGCATCAACGTTTTCTGTTAGTTAGCTGTGTCATTGTTTCAGAAAATAGACATCGTCTTTTATACGGGTAGAAATTAGAAAACGCTGGGCTTTAACATCTTAGTCTTAATAACTGGCCTATATATAGAATTATGGAATCAAATAAACCCTAATTTATTTGATTCTTCTATTGAAAAAACACATCCCTGAAAAGAGCCGATGAATCTCGACAAATCTTAATAAATACTTAGACATAGTACGTTGTTTCATGATAGATATATAATTTATGCTATAAACACCTTGTATTTTATATTAAATAAATATACTTTTTATATATTGTTAAAATGTTAATTTGCAGTGTTACCAATTGATTAAACAAAATGAAAAACCACTTCCTGAAAATGGCATAACACAATTTCGCAAACAACAGCGGAACTGGTATTGTTTCTTACCACGAACACTATGTTTGAGACATTGCAACGGGCTTTTATGCTTCCTGTTTCCAATGAGAACGAAAACATGAGCTCTTTGTTTTGTTATTACTTCGAATTGAAATATGACAATGAAGTTTATTAAACTGCGACCGAGCAAACCCTGCGTTAAGACAAAAGTCGCATTCTATCGACACAATGAAAACAGCACTCGCCAACCCTACAGTAATCGGACGCTGCACTCTGTCCCTCACTGAGATAAAGTCGCCCTATACTAGCATTCAAACAAGTGGCTCACTCACACATAAACAAAATCAGGAAGTACAATAGAGATTAAAGGGACTCGCGAGACACACACGCTCGTTATTAACGTAATAACATTCGTGTAGCAACCGTGGTATGCGTAGCTTCGTAGTATAAGTAAATGAATATAAATAATATTGCGCACCCACACAAAGGGAGAAGTTTTAAATAAAGCGTCTCGCGCGTCGTACGTACCAGGAAGTAGCAGCTCACTCACTCACACATAGTGGCAACGTGTAGGTATATGATGATGTGGCGCTCGGAACGGCGCGGGCGCACACTTGTGCGATGACTACGCGTGGGAGCGCGTGCATATGGCCCGATTGGGACATACCAAGCGAGCCCCTAGCTAGACGTTACATTTTTTTATGACGCGCATTAATGTCACACTATACAATCTACGACCGATTTGACGATATTATACAGATTTCTTATGATTAGGTACATTATTAATTAGTTGCGATTATAAGTAGGTAGGTTTTATACAATAAACCTTACCTACTCCGTATTAAAATCCTTTAGATGAGATAGAACTCTTTGATTTATTAGATGAAGTTAACAGAGAACAGACAAAGGGTCAGGAAATAAATAGTGTAAAGGTAATTAATTAATTATACAAAAAATAGTCTTAATTGGTTCTATCTTGGGAAAATCTATATATACCAATATATAAAGCTGAAGACTTTGTTTGGTTGTACGCGCTAATCTCAGGAACTACTGGTTCGAATTGAAAAATTCTTTTTGTGTTGGATAGTCCATTTATCTAGGAGGGCTATTAGGCTATAGAGAACGCGGACGAAGTCGCGGGCACTAGCTAGTATTATATACAGCTACTTCGTGTACCTATGTACTGTACCTAAAATATAGTTGGAGATTACAGATTAGTAAAAAATGTTTTCTTCGACATTATACAAAACGCAGGGGTCTATAATGATCTCCCTTGATACGGGTGCATTTTCAATCCAGTTTTTTGATCGCCTTGATCCGAAACGTGCAGAGGGGTCGCTTTGTCATGCGACACTTGTGCACATCGAAACTCGCCCAGGGGGTTACTCGGTAATATAATTAATTGTCTATTCACAAGTTCGTGTGGCATCGATTTTTCTACTCACACTGAACGTGTTTTACCTACTATTTTAAATTATAAACATTTCATCAACCTTTGTGATTTGGCTTTAAATACTTAGATCTTTGGCTTCACTATTAGAATGGTTAAGGATCCTATCCTTGTATCTTTTAGTCATCACTATAACTAACTATACTCAGTCAGAGTTGTGTTTATTTATTTATAGGTTCCACTTGATTGTAGTTGGTTACCATAGCCTATTAACACAAGCAATGCCACAGATGTTACTATAGGATGCTTCTAGGTTTGCCACAGGATAAACAAAAAAGTTTAGAGGGAATTGGAAAATGGATCCTTATTACTCACTAACCGAAACATAACAGCACACATAGGTTAGGAGGTGATTAAATCAGACTAGCTACAGAATTTATGTCTGCGAAACGCTGTGTCCTGCCATTACTTGTACTAAGTATCTAGCATATAGTGCATTCGCTTTAAATACTTTTGTTAATCCTTAGGTCGAAATTCCACATAACTATTTAAAGCCGGTCACACGAAATTTACCGACTATTTATTTGCGTGTTCTGCAGGAGTCTACCTAAAGAATACCTACATAATAATCATAATGCATATAATGTTTCCAGTTTCGTGAGAAGCAAGAAGTTGGTTGTTCGAGAGTCGTCAAGCTTAGGGCGACGGAAGTAGACGATTTCTTCGGACGACAATTAGGGGCCTCCGAATGGAGATCGCGTGCTAACAGAGAACACGAAAAGAATGAAAAAATAACAACAGAATGTAAAACATTATACATTTTGTATTTGCATTTCACATTATTCTATATAGTCAATGCGATAAGTCGATCGATACCGGTGTTGAAATTTGTCGATAGGTTGATAAGAATACGGAAATAGCTACGCGATAGTCATTTAAGAATTTCCGTGTTATGTTAGTATAATGTTACTTTATCGGCGAATAAAATTGAAAAAAGGTGATTCACTTCTGAATTTAAAAGTTTAACAACATTTTCAAACGTGTAGGTAAACTAAAATAACGCAATAAAGTTTAATAGATTCTAGTGAACTTATGAATTATTAAAATTGAAATTTTGTAATTCAAGTCGCCAAAAATACTTTTCAACCGTTTAACGTATGAAAGGCAGATTTAAAGGCGTCGAGCGAAACCGGGGCCAGGACGCTAATAAAAAGAAAGACTCTTTTGTAAAGCCCGATTACTATCTGTAAATGCAAATAGCGTATACAAAGATAGGCGTAGTTTGTTCGAATAGAAGAGATTACTCAATATAGTAACATTGAGACCCAATGTTCCGTGGGCAAAGTGGCGCAATTTTTCGGTGTGACATCGTTGCCTAGTTCTGAGCACCTGATTATGTAACATGAGAACAACAGCGGGTAAATCGGGGTCGCCCACGAACGCTCGGAAGTAGGTAGTGGGTACGTCGAAAAGTTGCAACACTTATTATTTATTCGATTAAAAATTCTCGTCTCATATTGTTGGGCAAATTTTTTCATTCGACGTGCTAGAACTATTTCGTCAGTGAAAAATGCCAACAAAAAACGGATTTGCTTGAGTATTTACATAGAAATAGGAGTACTTCTATAACACGTTTGATCCAGGTCAACGAGCAGGAAGGAAGTGCGGTCATTTCCATATGATTGCAATTTAAAATGGTGCGCCATCCGGTCTAGACTTCCGGCGACATGTTCGCAACGCTTTTCCCGACTTCCGTCTTGTGTTTATTATTTCAATTGGAATGTAACGAGAAATTGAATGTTGGTAAGTATTAGAAAAATGTTTTAAAATAATATCACAAAGAAATAAAATGGCAACCAACGTAACAGGCGGATTCTTCCGGCGGCCCTGCGTTTCTTCCGGGTCGTGGCCACCACACAAAGATTCGCATCCCTCCCTAACCCCCTACTTCCGTTGCCCGCAGGCCGCTGCTCTTTAATTTCCTCTTCCCGCGTGTATTAATTTCCGGCCTAAACTATTCTGTCTTTCGTTTCCTATTCGCACGATATTGGGATAAACACTTTTAATTGATAATTATAAACGAAATTTATAAGCTATGGGGAAGGCAATGAGGAGGGCATGCTTCTCTATGATTCGAAATAGGAAGATCCATGAGAAAATTACGATTAAAGTGATCGCGACATAGGCCAAAGAATCAGTCAGATATTTTCAGAGACTAATATCTAATTACATGTAGGTAGACGTCTCATTATATGAATACGCAATAAACTTATTTCTGTCACTTCCGCATGTTTTCGGGTTCGGGTCCGGCCATTCGCTCCGCGTACACAAGCTACATCACAAACTGGAAATAATTACCGTATTATAAGCAACTAACGGTGTTTATTACACTACAAAACTGAGATATATACTTATATAAATATATATATACACATAAAGGGTGGGAATCATACTTATATATTTCACTGATTATGCTTTTGCTTTTAGATTTCAATTGAAGTTTTCTTTTTGGTGTCTGTCTAATTACCTAAGTATAGGTAGTCTTTAGGCAATTTATTTAAGATTTTGTTATGAATTTACTTGTAAATTTTGTTATTTGTATCTTATTACCTACTAGGCATTATTTACTGTCTAGAATTGTCTAGAATAATATTGTATGACATAAGGGCTACAGCCTAAAAATATAGGTATGTTATTTATTTTCCGACGTAATATTTTATTATATTATTGAATTTCCTATTATTCGTTCCAAATATAATTCGGATTCAATTAAGAATTGAATGTACCCCTGAATCCTACTCGCACCTTATCCATTTTATAAGTATTTACATAACAAACATAACATTAAAAGTCGACAAAGAAAGTAGCGACGAGATGTGCGGTCACGGTCACGTACGGCCACACATCGTTGTCTCTTATTCTCCAAATTACAGCTCACATAACTCCACCAAGAACGCCTGCGTGCCGCCATCGCACCATGAGCGACCAGAAAATGTGCGAGCGAGACGACACGAGTGGGGAACGCGGGGCGGGCGAAGGGAGCAACAGGTAAAGATTCCGAGGCCACTTCCGTCTTGGCTGCCGAATATTTCTGTCTCGAACCGGTAGTGGGACGACGGCCAGGGCGCACACATCATCATTACAACTCGTGTGTTACACTACAGACACCCACACATGCAAACGAAACGTTGGCTCTGCTTCTCGTCTGCTCCAGCAGGATTCAAAACAGTGAATGCCAGCCAAATCCGTATTGCATACCAACCCAATTCAATAGCATAAATACCAAAACTCACCTAGGAAATAATCTATACTTATAACATCGACTGACTATCAAAGCAAAGCAAAAACTACTAAGTCCAAAAACCTGAAATTTGAAACATAGGTTTTTTTACATATGACGTAAGCATCCGCTATGAAAATCCGTATTTCGTGCGAAGCCGGGGACAAGTCGCTAGTTAAACAAATTATGACGAACTGTATGCGTTATAACCAAAAGTTGCAAGTTCTCAAATAATTTTTATTTTCAAGTTCAAGACTCGATTCCATACTGTTTCCAATGATAGAGATACATAAATGATTAAAAAGAAATCCGGTGTATAATAAGAAACAATTTAATATGCAGCTATGATTCACGTCAAAAAGCCTACATACACGCATAGCCGGGTCAAATGAGCTCAGCTCAAACCGGTTGCTGTTCATATTGTCTTAACTCCACACCAGGAAATCGGCTGAGCGCTCAACATTTCCTGTGCTTTGTCTCCGCATTGCCACGACATCTTGGACTACCCATTAAAATTATCTCAATTAATAATTTTAATTATGTACTATTTTTGAACTATATTTCACTGTTTTATTTTTTAATTCTAAGAGATCATCTCTAGATTACGTTAAATTATCACAATAACTATAGTTATACATTTATTAATTTTATTTATTGTTACAAATAATATTTATAAAGCATAATATTTTTAACCCCTGAAGCCCGATGCAAAAGAAGTACCCCTCTGTGACTGTGTGTCTGTCTACTATGGTATCGTAGCTCCCAAAGGAATTTGGTACTGTTACTTCGGTGATAGGTATTTCCATTTTCCATGACATGGTAACTTTGATCTGATGGTGCAGCATCAAGTAGTCTGCGGGATACTCCTCGGCAATTTACAGCAGATATACCGTGTTTGGTTTGGAGTCAATAGAAAGTTGAGGATTGGTTTATAATTTTTTAATTACCTATAGCATGTGAACGATGTTTGACTGTTTTCTTTTTTTTAATTCTATGATATCGTCTAGTCTAGAAATTATGTTATAGGCATCGATGGTTATAGGGCGTTAAAAAGCATACTAAATAGGAAGCTACTTAAAAATTGCATTTAATTGTAGGCCCCCAGCATGCAAATAAACGAAATACCTATGTAGGGTGCACATTTATGCAAACGCGACCGGATATTTGGCACTCAATTATCGCAAACAAGTCTCATCGCATTGCACCGGTCGCTTACCGATTACTCCACAAACAAGGAAATATTGCGAGTTATTAAAAACTGGCGCACTGACGCAATCCTGCCACACAATTCAACTAGTGTAGTGGCCACTTCCGCGTGCCCTAGGTAAAAATACTCATATTGTACTAAATAATACTATGTGCTAGTTGCATTTGTAATCTTTAATTTCCATAAAAAAATTAATGCAGGACCTATCAGTCAACAGTGAGTCGAAACTTCAATAACGGTTTGCGGAAATGTTCGAAGAGCAGTTAAAAATGGGACTTGCTTGGTCTCGCTTCCAAAGTTTATCTCGGTAATATTATTATGTGAGCCGTCGAGGGGGTGAAGGGTAGGCTAGCGGGGGAGGAGTGATCGGGCGGGCGTACGTCCGCCCGCGCTACCACCGCTTCAGTCCGCGTCGGAGAGCCGCCCGCGACGCTCGTTTGCTAGCTAGATCCCTCAGATACGCTGCTGATTTACGGCGCGCCGTAACACGACACGTTTGGAGGGAACGCTGCTGCTACGCGTGTGTCTTAAGTGTTCTGTAAACACTGAATTTTGTGCAACTGTGTTGTGACTATGGTTTATTTGTGCTGATTTGTCCATTGTACGCCTACTTCTGGGATTGTTGACGACGCCGCTAGTTCCGGATCAGCTCAGCCAGTGAGTAGCTTTTGCTTATCGGAGTTCGCGCTATCGCGACTCACGCATTTCCGACCGCGCCCGATAAGGCCTCTGTGCCTAATGATATGGACTTCGTTCCGGCACCACATATAATTAATTATTTTATTCACAAAACTACTCCACCAAACATACGCCTAGTTTTAAGTAAATACTTATTAAAAAACTACATCACAAACCCATATAAAACACAAATAAATGTTTTGTTTTCCCCCAGTTATTGTGAGTTAAAGAAATCTCATCATATTATATTCTACCCCTCTAATCTCGTATAACAATGTAGATACGGATGATCCCCGCGCGAACATTACTCCCATTGCAGCAGGTGTCTGTCAACCAACTCTAACTAAAGTTAGGGATGACTCGCTCGTTTATAACTTTTGATAATAATTTTATTATACGAAATGTTTTGTGTGGGTAATATAGATAGACACGTAAAATATATTTATCTACCGTTATCTATATTATTTCACTATTCCTTAGATATATTACATATTATAAACTAAAGTCGCTGTCTGTCTCCACTAACTTCTAAACCACCCAACCGACTGAGATTGATAAGGTTTTGAGCAATTTTGTCGATATAATTTGCAGAGAAAAATTGCATTGGTGCGGTTCGATTAGTCAAAATATAAAATATCACGTGAAATGTTGTTAGGTTATCATTGTGAGTGGGAGATAACACTCATCCGGATAGTGATGGAAAAATGTCTGAAGTAAAAATGTAAAAAAGAAAACATGTTGATTTACATTGCGCTTGAACTTGTTTTGACGGTCAAGTTCAAATTAAATTAAAAATCTAAGATAAATTACCCAAAGAAAGTCAACATGTTGACGTCTTTATCGTTCAAATTACGAAATTAGAATGATAAAAACGAAAGCGTAACTACAGATTACAGAAGCAAGTTTGCAGTGTGTAATGTAATCATCTGTGCACAGGTAGCTTTTCAATTTCAACAACTTTTTTTGTAGAATATTTCGAAAATGCGTAATAGTCAGAGTAAGCGCCTCTTTCACCAACTACAAGTAAATTGTTGATTAGTTACTTTTAAAAATATTTTTATGTTTTATTAAATTACGCACTCTGTTTAGTGCATCCTTCGATAGGCGAATTTTTATTATTATTTTCTTTTTAATGTTTGGGACTTTCACCGTATAGACAAAAGTATATCAGCTCCATTATCCCCGGTAACCGATGACTTTAAATGACGGTTAGCCTACTTGACAGTTGGTGAAAGAGGCCCTTAACATTTTATTTATTATGTAACTTAATAAGATTTTTTTTCTTTCACTTACTAACACTGTTTTCACCTTTAGATTTCTAAACTTTTTTTCTTTTTTAATATATCTAAGCTCAAGTAAAGAAGGGTGAATCTCCAAACATTGTTTCGTCTGACCTTGACACTTGCAGAATAATCAGAGAACCGATGAGATCATAACATCAAAATTGGAATTGGGAGAAAAAATTTAATGCTACAAATCATACAAATGTAAATAGTATTCAATTCAAATTCAAAGTATTTTAAATGTTAAATTGTAAACCGACCGACTACATACATATAAAAAAGTTCATTTAGTTACGTAACTGTGATAACAGCACTATGAAGAAATAAATAACGAGATAACGCGTCCAAAAAATAATTTAAATATTGCACACAGAACGAGTATAAATAGTCTAGAATTACGAACGGAAAGAAGGTTTCAAAATGAATAAATAAAAACAAAAGGAAACTGTGGAGTTACTCCCTTGTTTACGGACACAGCAAACAGGATTTTTCTAAAAATAAATTTAGTTAGATGAAAATGTTTCTTTTCAGATAAAATCGTGATGAAAGTTGTCAGTTTACAACTGCCGTCAGGGCCAAGCATGGAGCGGTTACCGCTGCCATTCAGCCCTACAGAACTGCTATGGCGCTATCCCCTGCCTTGGGCGCCGCCACCTCCATCACCTCTAGGCGACGCCAAAGCACAGTTGCCGCCGGGGTTACCAACGGAGCCGCGATTGTGGACTAGGGAAGATGTCGCAGTTTTCTTAAAATGGTGCGAGAGAGAATTCGATTTACCCAATTTCGACATGGATTTATTTCAAATGAATGGTAAGAATTTATTTTTAAAAATGTTTCATATTTTTTTATGTTAAGGTCGACAGAGATGCTGACGGTTCACTTGGTAGTAGGTGGCTACCGTCGCCTTTGGCACAAGCAACGCCACAGGTGCTGCGAGTGGGCGGGCAACCATAGTAGGCTTAAGAAGGGATAGATTAAAAGGCTCTGGAATCCCTTAATACACCGAAACACAACAGCACACATGCTGATATTTCACAGTGTTCTTTTATAAGGAGTTTACTGTCGCCGCTACTTTCCAGATCTAAACCAGAACTAACTTTGTAAAGTTAATTTCCAATTTTGGCCCTGCTGAGAATCGAACAAGTCCCCAGAGACAGACTGTTAAGGCTCGTTAAAATTTCGAAAGGAATTTGGGAATGCTAACCTCTTTTTTTTCTTTTCGACAGGTAAGGCTCTATGCCTTCTGACTAAAACGGATTTGGGCGAACGTTGCCCAGGCGCCGGTGATGTCCTTCACAACGTCCTCCAAATGTTGGTCCGCGACGCGGCATTATTGGGAAGAGTACCATCGTCGCCCGTGACTCCTACGGCGAGAGGTGCTCCCTACCCCCCTTCCCCACACTCCCACCCGCCGACTCCCACGTGGACCGTCGACGGGTTCCACCATTTCCACAGCGCGGCCGCGGCTGCCGCTCAACCTAATTCCGTAACATTAAGTCCCGCACCATCCGTAGATAGTTCGGGCAGTCCGCAACGCGGTGACACAATGAACTATCAGACCACATACGCACCTCCTGCCCCACCGGCTGTGCAAGCCGCTAGCTCCGGAAGTAATCATTCAGATTCCGACGAAGAAACACAGTTCACACCGCAGCCACGATCTCCTAAGGATGCTCCGTTAACGAGTCCTGCGCCACAAACACATCCGGCACCGCAACACTCACACTACCGGACTCAACATAGAGAGTTTTTCCCCAATGACATGCCCGAATCTAATACAAGTGAGTATCTTTTTATTTTAAGATTCGTTTGTTTATCTAAAAAAAGAGCTCACATATAATCATGTATTTTAATTTATTCTTCCCAAAAAATTTATTTTTTTATTCCTCAATTTCAGATGGAAGACTTCTATGGGATTTCCTTCAACAACTTCTAAACGATCCCACCCAGCGGTATACAAATTACATTGCGTGGAAGAACCGAGAGACGGGTGTATTCAAAATTGTCGATCCCGCTGGGCTCGCAAAGCTGTGGGGCATTCAGAAGAATCATCTGTCTATGAACTACGACAAGATGTCACGTGCATTGAGATATTATTACCGTGTCAATATCTTAAGGAAAGTGCAAGGGGAGAGACATTGTTACCAGTAAGTATTGTATTAATAAAAGATGAGTCACATTACACCATGCCACAGTTAAATATCTACCTATACTTTTGTATAAACTAATTTAATGGATCGCGTCCATGCTTCGACACCCCGGCACGGCAACCAAATGTTTTTGGGTATTTTTCCCGACTCCGGCCAGGGCCGGTCCTGTCATAACACGTCGTAACATGAAGTTGTGAAAGTCTTATCACTCAAACGAAAAATATGAAAAATGAATAAAATAGAAAATTCGAAATTGATGACACTCGCTACGTACGCGGACACAGTCAGCCCTGTGTATCATGAATGTTCCAACCGGCGCACGGTGGAAACGTACACAGTACGGTCACGATCCGGCATGGTGTAGTGTGAATCATCCTTTATACTCGATAATAACTTTGTTTGTTAACTTTAAAAATGACTTTTGTGTGAACCTTGCCTTTGCCAGCCCAAACTTAAAATAACTGCTTCCTTGTAAATTTGTAATAACAAAGGTTTACAGTCTTTTATTTTTTTTTGGAATTGTACTTTCAAATTAAAAAAGGAATGACAAAAACATACCTGGAAATAGAAGCAACATAATAAGTGAAAAGAGCCCTGTCGTAAACTCATTAAATTAACTACCATTATAGTATTTTCACATAGCATAGCGTTATATTTCTAATAAAAAAAACGGGAAAGACAATATACACATTTTTTAAAATATTGAACTATATTTTTTAATTCGATATTATCAGTGACGGTACGTCTCTATTAACTTTAAATACCAAATGTCACCGTACCAATGCTATATAAAAAATAGTATAGATACACCCTTTTATGTCACTAATGATTTTATTTTTTTATCTACAGATTTTTAAGAAATCCAACAGAATTGAAGAATATTAAGAACATATCGCTGCTGCGTCAACAAATGAGTCCGACCAGAGTGACTCCGCAGTCGGTCGTGAAGACGGAGATGAAAGAAGATAGAGAGGAGGAGGTCGTCGACGAAGACATGCCGACCGACTTGAGTATGACTGCGGTCGAACCTTGGAGGAAACGCGCTCGGTCCGACTCGACCCCGATAGCGCCCTCTACCCAGTCTCACGACAAACATCGCATCAGCGCCCTCATCGGTGAAAATATGGCACTAAAACGCGAAAGCGAATACTCGTATGAACATTACGCGCTCAACTTAAAAAGTGAAAAGTGTGAACAATGATTTAATATAACCATAATTTTTAAATTTCGCCGGACATTTTATATTGCGACGCGAATACGAGATCCACCCATCAAAATTCTAGTCAAACTCCTCTCAGGGCGATTCGATTAGTCTTCCTATAAAATAAAATATATGACAAATTATAATAAAAGTGAAAATATTCCCGATCGATGAAACACTGTGAGAGTATTTTGACGGATTTTGCATTAAGGATTGGAACTCTGTGGAGTTAAAAACAGGGTATGGACCTTGAAATGCCTTTGTGCCAAGTGATTTTTTTTTTTTCAAATAGTGTCAATTAATCATTAAGTAGTTAGAAATTATGAAGGAGAGTTTATTTGTGTTGAAATCATAAGAGACTGTTAAGTAAATAATTACTTATATTGTGCAATGAATAGATCACATAACTGTATCGCGACTGTGGAGTCTGGCAGTCTTAAATGTTGTTGCCAAAAGTCAATATAATGTGCGTGTGCGTTAATTACAACGCGTTCTTTGATGCATTTTTTATAATTTAATTAGATTTATGATATTTTATTATTACAGCTGAAAAGTTCAGAAACTCGATCGAGTCGAAAATATGCCAACATAACAATTAACGTCTTCCATTGATACTTTTTGGCAAACAATTTCAATTGTAGCATGCAAATCAGTTAATACTACCACATTTATTTAATTTTGTTTATTATTTAAAAGAATTCTTACCAATTGAAGACGTAAGAGAGACAATAATATTGAAAAATGTAATACCTAAAAATGCCTTTACTGTAGAAATCATCTACTGTGATAAAAAAGAATATAAAGTGGTAGATAAATACATGAAGAGTAAATTCCTTATTTGGATTACTCAACGATTTCCAGCTACAATTTTCTGTGATCTCTTTTTATCAATAATAGATAAGTGAAAATGTCAAGATATCTTGTAAATATAGATAGGCATAGTTTGTAAGTAAAATAGCCTATGATTGTAAAGAGAATGTATGTTTATGAAAAGTAAAAAAAATGGAGCTTTATCAAAAGTACCTATAGGGAGTAAATAGGAGGTATGAAAGTTTGTATTTTTACATCTATTTCTATTTTGACATAATATTGTTTGTCATTTCCAACATGTTGTCAACAATGTAAAACTTGTTTTTATATTATAAAAAAAAAATATTGTGTCGATTTATTATAACATAAAAATAAAATGAATGATTATGTATTCAATCTTTTTATTCACCTTTTGAGAAAAATAATAGGTATACGACAGGGTTCAGAGGATAAAAGACAAGATAGTCTCCCCGTAATTAAAAATAACAGGAACCTTCACAAGGAAAACATATTTCTTCGCATCCATAGAAATAATAATGCGATTTTTGTTGAAAAAATATTGTTTTAACTCGTCAAGGTGGATCCTTTCGGTCCGTACACTAAAGCACGGATAGATGGCGCTAATTTCTTAAATTGATGGTTTTTAATTTTTTTATCAACTTCTAATGAAGTGTTCTAATGAAGTGACCTATTCATGAGAGCTCGTAGCTCATCACTGGTTTATAAACCCCAAGTAACCCCTGTACTGGTAAGTAGTGTTTAGTAAACCCCAAGTAGTGAATCTACTTGAAGAATCTCCAACTCATGTTCGATCTGAGCACAGTAACAGGTTTACTGGACTAGCCTAGCAGTAAATGAAATTGGGGACATTCCTAACGAAATGGGTTTGGTATGGAATAGACGACAAGTTAACAAAACTGATTGGATCAGTTGTAAATCTCACAGGTAGATTGTGAATAAAAACCTTTGCATACTCATGCACGATGCAAATGTATGTAAAAAGGACAAAATGGACTAATTGATCACACCTTCTCACATAAGGACTCGAGAAGCTGTCGTGTGGTAATTCTAGTGACCGATCGTGGATATTAATAAGAAAAAAAAATTGGTTATGTTACACATCATAAGCAAATACTGTAAGGTTTACTTTTTTATTATGGATGAACGTTAATCACAAGTACACTTTTTCATTTATCAATAGCGTCCAGAAAAGTAGTTTAGCTAGATTGAATAAGTGTACATTTAAAAAAAATCCTGTTACAATCTATAAACAGTGAAACAGTTATTTATTCATTAAAGAAAAGTTACACTTTTAAACGTCAGTCAATTTTTATCAAAGGTAAAATATAATCCAGTCAATTAAAGTACTAATTGACTGGATTAAATAATTAAATAATCTTTCTCTTATAATTTATTGAATATTTTTTTTAATTAGCTTGAGTTTTAACAATAAATATTATAAGATAGTAATTTTTCTTACATCGTCAAAATTAAACATGCCCTATTGTAAAACTAGCTGTATTTAATAAATGAAAATCCAATATTAATTATTAATATTTTTTTGTGAAATAAAAACAACGGTTTCAAACTTCGTATTTGTTAGTTTTATTCTTATTTCAATACTCTAGAAATCTTACACTTTATCCCTAGAAATTATGGCAAAATAATACAAAAGATTTTTTTCAAAATTAATATTCTGGCTGTTGCTGTTGGAGAAAGATAACATCATCTGCTATAATTGTTGAAACCATTTTCACTTGTCCATCATCCAATTTAATTTCTCCATAAGATATTTTTCCAACAACATAAACTCTTTGACCTTTCTTCAGATACTTATACACAACATCTTGAAGGGTGGGTTTAAAAATGCTTATTCTGTGCCAATCAGTTCTTTGTAGAATGTCTCCAGATTCATATTTGTAAGAGAAATGTGTCGCAAGAGGAAAGTTTACAACTGGATGTTGTTCATTGCCTCTCTTTTGTGGATCAGTGCCAACACGTCCAAGTAAAGTGACATTATTAATTGCTACAACATAAAATTATCATATTGAATTACCTATGAAACAGCAAAAAAAGAAGATAAAGCTGCTAAACTATTGGGTAATTTTTAAAATTAAAATTATACGAAGTGTTAGTTTGTAATTTATCTACTGAAATTATAAACTGTCGACAGATTGCGAACGGACATTAAAATCTAACGATTGTAAATTTTATTGTCCGTAAGTACTATCAGCAATGAAAAAAAAAACAATATTATCTTTGATACCTGATTAATTAATCAGAAATTATTAGAAATGGTAATGGGATGCAATGAAATATTTACTTTGAAGTAGACCATGATTTCATTTAATTACTTAAGTCAAGTATTTGATTTAGCAGGTAAATTGTGTGCCTATTCTCTAAGTACCTCAAATTCATAAGGCTCTTGTATAAAACAAAGAACTTTTGTTAAAAAGGTATAATATTTGTGTGTGAGTGAAGAAGAAAGTTATATTTTTTAAAGTGAGACAGATTTATTTGTATATATTCCAATGAAAACAATGGTTACTATTATGAAATGTAAACTTGAAATGTGACTTACTTTTTTCCGTTTGCTTCTGTTCTTCACATCTGGTCATTGAAGTGTGTAGTTGCAGGAAATGTACTTTTGGTATTTCCACCCGACCAACAATATTAGCAATCTGTACACAAGTGATTTATACAAATTACATTGTACCATTGATTGCATCTTAGAAGTTATTACCTTACATACATTACCTTAGAAGTTTCAATTAAAATATTTATCTTTCTTTCTTTTAACAAAGTTGTAACTAAAACTAATAATTAAACAATACCTAATATTAAGGAACACATTTCCGAAGATAAATGATTATTTCTATTTATAAGTATGTACCTATTTCTAAGATCCTAATAATTTCATAATAACGATGTAATTTTGGAGTAAAAAAACGAGTAAAAATTTGTCTTAAAAGCATCTTAAGTTAATTACTCTCACTAAAAAATTAAAATTAAATTACTTAATTAGTAGCAAGTCCAGATCCAATAGTTCCGTTTTTATCATAAATTAATATTGTCAATCATCAGTAGCCTTACCGTTGTACAAATATAATAAAAATAGGTTAGGAATACATACCTTTAAAAAATTCATCTTTCTAAATGTGAACAAAAGGATTATGAGTTACTTTTTCACAGAAAGCGCTAGTTGTAATATGTATTTTTTAATGAAATGAAACAATTATAGCTGTTGAGGTATTTAAAATAAAAAAAAACAATCCCAATATTCCCAATAACCGCCGAAAATTAAAACCAAAAATCGGCATTCAATGAAATTGTTATTTACTCTACCGTCTAAGGTTATTTAGTATTTACTCTATGTCAGTCGTCAACTGTCATCAAGGTCTGACATCGTTGGAATTGTCAACAAGGTGTATTCATAGTCTATACTGGTCTATACCAAAGAACCAAGGAGAATTGAGTAAGGAGCGCCATCTTACATGGGTGTTAGACTGAAAAAGTGGCAACAAAATCCGATAAATATAGATGGCGCTAGTGTGAACAGTGAGAGTTTGAGAGTATGGAGAGTATGGAATGAACGTAGCAGTAGTTGACGGAGTGAAGTGCGCCGAGTTGAATTTTGGTTGAACACTAGTCTCACCAGCGCCACCAATTTATCGGTTTCGACGGACACTTTCAATACTCAATATTAACGTAGCATATCAATAATGAAGATCGCAAGTCAGCACAAGGTTGTTTTTCTATAAAACTTTGTTTCTAAAAAACAAAGTGGCCATTGTAACTTCTCGGATATTAGGGATGAAAAACTCTATGGACTTATGAGTAGCATTAAGTTGAAGCACTTTAGTTATAGCATTTTAACATGGAAGTACGTTATTATACTACGTAGTTATATTACATCCATGCATTTTATTTACGGCGGTTTCATGGACTATGCAACCAACCAACCAATAATATCAAATAAGGAGCGTAGAGATAAGGAGCGCCATCTTACATGGGTGTTAAACTGAAAAAGTGGCAACAAAAAGCGATAAATAGAGATACAGAGAGAGTTTGAGAGTATGGAGAGTATGGAATGAACGTAGCAGTAGTTGACGGAGTGAAGTGCGCCGAGTTGAA
Source organism: Synanthedon formicaeformis (assembly GCA_945859745.1). Lineage (NCBI taxonomy): Eukaryota > Metazoa > Arthropoda > Insecta > Lepidoptera > Sesiidae > Synanthedon > Synanthedon formicaeformis. The sequence goes on from OX243957.1 coordinate 10,514,301, forward strand.
TTTTGGTTGAACACTAGCCTCACCAGCGCCACCAATGTATCGTCTTTCGACGGACACTTTTAATACTTAGACATTGTCCTCTTTGTCTCTACCCTCCTTAATATCAAACATCAATTTTCTAGATCACTGAACTTGGCCCCGCAAATTTTTTTTTATTATTTTTGAATTTTTATTATTTCATATCGTTAATTCATGGTTTGTACTTAATTGTTCGCTATGAATAATTGTTTGTTCTTTAGTTGTTTATTTAAAAAAATAATTAAAAAAATACTGTTTGGTTGGCTTCCTCAATCAAAATTATTAATATTTTCTCTCATTATCAGTCTATAAATAAATATTGACCTTTGTTCTTCAGTAAATTACGTTTGTTCGAACATTTAATTGATTTTTTATTGTTTAAATTACAATTTTTAATTACGTTACATTTCGAAAATGTTGCATTTTTGAATCGCCATCTTTTCTTTTCGCTCTCATATAAACTAACAGGGGCCCTAGACAAAGTGCCATAACGATAACGATAACGAAGTTCGATAGTTATAAATGTATGGGAAGTATCACGTGATTTAGCGAAGGCATATGTCAATCCCATACATTTTATTTTTAGCGAATCGAATCGCTACGGAGCGAATGCACTTTGTCTAGGGCCTCAGTCTCGTAATGGCGTGAGAACATGTGGACTTGTAAACAAATGATTTCAATTTGCTAATAAAAAATACTTGTCACATTTTAGTGAAATTATATTTGTTAATTGACATACATTTGTTATTATCCCCTTTTACTAATATTTTTTGAAAACTCATAAAAGACTTTAAAGTTGGCTACCTGCACAATGAATAATGATAAATAACAGTTGTAAAGAGCAATCAATTTTGAGATGTATCTACCTATTGAAAATGCGATAACTAATTGTTGACGTAGTTTATTGGTTAAGGGTGAATTTAATTATCTGTCAAGTAGGCTAACCGTCATTTAAAGTCACCTGTCAAGTAGTTTATTGGTTAAGGAAGGGTAAATTTTATTGGTCCTTTCACCAACTACAAGTGTTAATTAGTTTCTTTTAGAAATCATTTTCTGTTTTATTGAATTATGCACTCGGTTTACTGCATCATTCGATAAGCGATTTTTTTATTATTTTCTATTTAATGTTTGAAACGTTTACCGTACAAACAAACGTATATCAATGTACTGGAACTTAGCAGGGACTTTTTTTTTCTTCGAAAAACTAGACATTGTGCTGACTTGTGCTAGGTTTGTGCTGCGGAGCGGAGCACAAAAAGTCCCTGCTAAGTTCCATGCTCCGTAGAAAACATTCTTGTCTATAGCATCTCTGTTTTTTGAGATAATCGAAAACGGTTTGCAGTACACTCCAGCACAAGCCTAGCACAATGCAGCACATTCATTAGATTTTCGAAAAAAACAAAAAGTCCCTGCTAAGTTCCATGCTCCGTAGAAAACATTCTTGCCTATGGCGTCTCTGTTTTTTGAGATAATCGAAAACGGTTTGCAGCACACTCCAGCACAAGCCTAGCACAATGCAGCACATTCATTAGATTTTCGATAAAACAAAAAGTCCCTGCTAAGTTCCATGGATTGACCGTGTATTTGGTCCATTATGGACTAAATACACGGTCAGTCCATCGCGTCAAATTAACTGGCGTGAAGCCAAAATTTGATCGTGTATGGTAAAAACTGATGGCTTGATGTCAAACACTGGATTTCAAATCGCGCCGTTGGGTCACGTCAGTTTATCGCGCCAACCGAGTGAGTGTAGAAACCAAGGAGGATAGAATACATTTTTATCCTCCTCGGAAGAAACACTACGCCGTGGCATCACGCCTCGCTTCCCGTGAATACGAAACACCATAGAGGTATAATTCCAACAAGTAGGTACATACTACATACGAACCACATTAGTCATGTGTCGTTACGCGTTTTCTGAACAACACAACAAAACGTTACCGGAGCTATCACAACGTTGTGCAAACCGTCTATTTCACAACGATCTATTTCGCAACCACCGTCAAAATAAATATGTTGTTTTAAAACAGTCTTTCGTTTTTGGATCCGTTTTTCGTTATGGTTAATTTCGCGTTGTTAGGCATTGTTAAGTATATAAATTGATTTATTGCGCATAATATGACGACTGATAATATTCAATTCAATTCAATTATTTATTGCGAAACCATAATGTACAAAGATGTTATAAAAATAAAGACCAATGTTATGGACCCTGTTGGGCATGCAACTTAGGGACTAGGAGAGAGGAAGCGTATATATATAAGTATATAATTATTTATTTATATAAATATATATAAGAATTTTATTTTATTTGAATTAAAATTAAAAATAAATTATATTTACATTTATATTATTAATATTTAAATGATAATGTCATCTAAAAAATATTCATTTGAGTTGTAGTAACATTTATTATTTAGAATTTTTTTATAAATATATCATTTTTTTCTTTTTTTAAATTATCTGGTAATTTGTTATATATTTTTATAGAAGATCTGAAGGTTATATATATATATATATATATATATATATATATATATATAATATATATAAATGAAAGAAATTCGGTAAAAAACAAGTATCGAAAATAATCGAAATTTATCTTATTAGTATATGCATAAGGTAAACTATCGTACAAACGCATCTACCGAACAATGTCAAAGGTCGTAATAATTACATCGTATCTGATTAGGTATTACCGTCTCTTTTTATCATACTTAACCGGTGGTTGCGAAAGAGATGGTTGTTTCGTGCGTTCCGTTCGTTATGTTGTGAATTTTCCGAACCGAAAACGAAGTCCGTTTACTACAACACGGCTACAACGGACAACGGATTGGTGCACGGGAGAAATTTGAGTTTGACGTTTTGAGAAATAGATCGTTGTCAAAGTCTCCCACAACGTTTTCGTTGCCGTTCAGCCACAACGTTGTGAAAACGATTGGTGCTACATAACGCCCACCGCTAAACCACATCCTTTTTGTATCATTCCGCGCCGACAAGACTCGGCGAATATATCTCTTTTTTTTTAGCCATTCTTTACACCATTTTTTTTTTTCGGTTTTCGAGTTATTATATGATGACAAACAGCAGCTGCACAAAGTAAAAGTTCTTCTGCCGAATCAGAGCTCATGTCAAGGTCTCTCGACTCTGTCAAACGTGTTATAATGTTATACAACCTCTACGATATATTAAAAGAGCAACTTGAAATTGTCAATGTGACGGCAGTTATTAAAGAGACGTAAAAACTGAAATCTTTTACTATATAATAAAACGCATAAATGACAGAAAATATGACTGACCGTGTTTGGGCTCAATTTTTGGCGTGGCTCCATTTGATTTAAGTCGTTTGGAGCCACGTCAAATGCTTGACCGTGTATTTGGTCCATCCATAAGTATAGCTAATTCATAGGTTATTATTGGCCCTCTTTACTTATCTCTATTTTCTCCATGGTATCAATAGACACTCGTTCATATTAGTCTATGGTTCGTTCGTTCATCTTTTCTTTGAACAAGAGTAGTATGTTTATAGTGTGCTATGCGGGCAGCGGGTGTAATGTGGTATAGAATAGATACGTAGTTAGATAGAGAGAGTTTCTATCTCTTCAACCACCACTATACTCACAATATTAATAAAGTTGTTGCCTGTGAAGAATGCCGTCTGCTGCGATCGGGAATGGGAAATCGGAGAAAGCAGCCTCTTCGGAGGCAACGGATAATTCACCAATACGACAGATTATGACCATCATTGAACATAAAATACGGAATTTGGAGAAAAGAAAGGTACGCATCTTATCTTGCATTTTGTTTCTTACACCTAACTTTCATATCACCAATATTTATTTATATCTCGGTTTTTCATGTTTTTCACATTAATAGACTATAAAATCAAGCATTATTTCCTTAAAAACAGTTTTAAGTCGATGTAAATAGTGTTTTTTGCGTACCGCTGACGCCATTTTCACACATGTGCTTTCTGCTGCTGTTCAACACAATTCCGAATTGTCGCTACTTTTGTTCACCATTGGGATGATTTTTCCGTATAAAGTTGACACATAAATACATAAAATTGCGTATTCAAACTGACAATATACAAATTTGATCGAATCTTTTGTTATTTGTTAAATCCGCAATAATAGCTGCATTTGCATTTATTTATGGGATATACATAGATATCTTTTGTCAATATCAATATCATTCGATTTTCTTATCGAATATGAACGATATAGAAAAAATATTAATATACATAGTTACACCTCTACAATTACGTAGTTAAGTAATAATATATGGTCTGGAATTTGAGAATATATTTTACAAGGGAAGCTGCAAGAGTCAGCTCTTTATTAAAATGATTTACTGTTTAAACTAGGTGTATGGCTTTAGTCCTTGATGCACTTGATTTGATACCTTGATAACCTTTTAAGATTGCACAATATAACATTTGGCACCATAGTCTTAATCATAAGAATTTCAATACTCCAATATGTTTTATTGTAATACTAGTTGGTGCTCGCGACTTCGTCCGCGTCCTCTATAGCCTTCCTCGATAAATGGACTATCCAACACAAAATTAATTTTCTAATTCGAACCAGTAGTTCCTGAGATTAGTGCGTACAACCAAACAAACAAACTCTTCAGCTTTATATAATAGTATAGATTGCAAATGTTTTTGCTAATCTTAAAATTGGACAGTGTAAATACCTCCATAAAAGACAGATCAGAATGTATGTATACCAACCTTCAAGAGACCACAAAAATTAGTCTCTATAAGTCATATTAATTCGTTTTAGTAATTTAGTTGTAAAAAATCTGTAGCTATATCCAATTTCTATTGTAGTAATATATTTAAAAGCATTTGGTCAAATGGTGTCCCAGTTTACCTACTTCAAATATCCATTTTTAGATAGATATATATCTCCTAATGTTGCTTAGAATATTTGCTAACTTTCAATATTGATTCATAAATTTTCAGAGTAAGTTAACATCATACCGTGATTTACAAAAAGCTGGAAAAGAGCTAAAAGCAGACCAGAAAGTGGCTGTGGCAAAATATGATGAAGTGGCCCAAACATTAGAGTTTGCAAGGGATTTGTCCAAACAAGTGACTTCAATTGCCATTTCAGCAGAGCGCGACGCCAAGAAGTTAGCTAAGAAGGTATTCAATATTATATGTTATGTTATTTGATTGTACAAAAAATATATATAATAAAATAATCCTCCTACATTTAGCATATTATTAGTTATGCCATGGTGATCAATGGAACATCACTAAAATCCTCTATTTTTATGTTAAGGTGACACAAAAATGCACTTTTACATAAAAATCTGACAATCACTTTGTTGGTGGTTGGCTACCATTATCTATTAACACAATTACGTTGCTTACCTTAGTAGAATAAAGGAGAATTATATGGACTCTGGCAACCCCTAAACATTCTATGAGAAAGTGTTGTCCAATTTATGATTGAAATCCAGTGTGCACTGCCACTACTATAGTTTACACTCTGTTTAAAAATACGTGTCATAGTTGTAAATAAAATATTACTATTAGGTAATTTTGTAGGCAGGGTTAAGCTTTATTGGTTTCATGTATTGGAGAAAATAATAAAGTATTTTTTGTAAATTGATAGGCAAAATATATATTTTTCAATCAGCTCTAAATACATTATATATATAAAAACATCAGTCGTTGGCCTTCCTTTTACAGTGTGTTATTATATAAGTTATTCAGTATGTTAAGGCATATTTATAGTCTGATTTAAGTTTTTTAGAAGTTGAAGTTACATTTTTCTTAACCATTTTATCAATCAAAGTAGTTAAAAAATAAACTCTACTTTAGCTTAAGCGCCAAAGTACGTAAAATGTTGTGAAATAAGCATTAGTTTGCTATAATATCTATTTTTAAAAAAATACTAAATAAAATTACATGGAAGTTGTTCATTCATTCATTAAAGTTATACATTACCTCTTGTAATAATTAATTGAACTGACTAAAACTGCAATATTTAGCAGACCATTTAAAAGATAGCCATTTTTTATGAATAAAAAAGATGACACATCTGCTGCAGCTTTGTAAAACTTTACTTAGTGTTTTTTTTACTTGTTTTTCTAGGAAACATGGGTGAGGTACACGGCGGACACTAACAAGATAAGGGAAGTGCTCACCATACAAGATTGCCTCACTCAGATGGGATGCAGTGAAGCTAGGGAGCACTTTCTCAATGGCACCAATGGTGCTGCTAAGCTTTCTGCTGATGACTTGAAAGTTCTCGATGAGCTGTAAGTGAATTGCCTTTCTGTAACTTTAGATTTAACTAGGTTTCATTCAACATGTCAATTATACAATACAGTATTACTACTATGCAGTGATGCTAATATTTTTCAACTTAGTTTTTTAGTTAATACTAAGGAATGCTTTCCGAGTTTTAAAATGAACTCTAAACTTAAGTTCTCATTGTGTTTCAGTTTATAAATAATAGTCACCAATACTTATATACTAATATAATAAAAAAAATATACTTTATCTCTGGAGTTCAGTGATTGAGATAGTTTTTAGCTATCATTTATGAAGATCTGTTGAGGCACCTAAAAGTTCATCAAGGGACGAAGGGATTTTACTGATTTCCACAGGTTCAATTGATGTGAATATTTGTGATATTTCCATGACACTTTGATCCAATGCTGTAGCATTGACACCCAACTCATCAGCCACCTACAGCAGATATAGCGTGTTTAAGCTCAATAGAAAGTCGGGGTTATTTTATAATTTTAATTAAGTATTAAAATTAATTAATTTATATTTGTTAACAGGTACCCTGAGGTCACACCAAAACACGAAGCCAACGAGGAAGGTCAGCCTGGATTTCAAGCACAAGTGATAAAAGCGGCCGAACACCTATACGCCATCATCGATGGCAAACAGAAAGAAGTGCTGGGTACAACGTACTCGCACGTCAAAGAAGTGATCGCCGCTATAACCGAATGTGGATATTTCGACAAAACACCGGACGTCGTAACCGCCGAGTTGGCCAACGAAGAGAACTGCGTTCCTCCAGCTGAAGAGACGCAGGAGGTCGTCGAGGAGTTGGTGGAGCCAGTCGTGGCGCCGGTTTATCCCGCGCATGTGTCCATCGCGGTGGCACCGGCCGTCGTCCCGGCGGCTTATCCCATCCGTCCGCACACGACCGTCACCCTCCAGGAAATCGAACACGCCTACTTCGCCCAGCAATATCCTCCGCAGCAGAGGCCCATCGCCGAAGTCATCGGCTCTCAGAATTTCTTCTTCCTCCAAGAGTCTGAGATCGACAGTCCCGTGGGAACTCCTCAGCCGCCGCAGATATTGAATCAGCCTTCGCCGCCGGCGCCGATTCCCACTCAGACGTTCACCAATCAGCACTACGTGCAGATACCGCGCGTGGGCGAACCGAACGTGATGCCGATGCAGCACTATCCGCACCCCGAAGTGTACTCGGCGGTGCCGTTGCCGCAGGTGCAGCCGCTCACGGTCGAGCACGCACCGCAGCAGCCACCGCAGTCGCAGCCGCTTCCGCAGTCGCAACCGCAGCCGCAGCCGAATCCTCAGCAACCCAGCCGGCTGGAAGAGCTTGACGCCACCACTCCCACACCGGCTCCGGCTCCCGCAGATACGAACGACGACTGGTACGAGGGTCGCAGTCCCGAACGCGACGACACCGAACGCAAGAGTCACGGCCAGGGAGACTCTGGTCAGAACCGGTTTAGACGCTACAACCGCGGAGGTGGCAGACCGTCCAACGGGTACAGGGGACGCGGTAGCTTCCAGAGCAGACAGAGCGGAGACGGCTACCACGGCCAGTACCAGGGCAGGTCGAACCAGAGCAGACAGTACGGCGATGGCTACCAGAGCAGACACGGCAACAACAAGGACGCCTACTACGGCAACGGCGATGCGGGTGAAACTCAGAATGAGAACGGCCGCGATCGGTACGGAGAGAGCTCGAGCTACGGCGGGGGGTTCAAGGGCCGAGGCCGGGGTGGTTCGGGGAGGGGGGGTCGCGGGGCGCAGAGCGGGGGCGCAGGGAGGGGGCCGCGTGCGCATCACTTCCGCAAGCACGACGGTGCCGCCGAATAGCGTCCGCGCGCACTAACAATGTAAACTGATTTTCATTCGTCGGAGGCACATTTCACCGGCAACAACGCTGTGGTCGAAACGAATAGAGATTATAAAAAAAAAATACAAAATAACAAAGAAAACCTAAAAAAAAAGTAAAACTAAAAAAAGTAAAAGCGAATAAAAAATAAGTTACTTGACTTTAAGTGTAAGTTGCGTAATATAATTATTGTAGGTCGTTATGGATGTAGCTCGCGATTCGAGTACAGGAGAAGTGCGCACGGGACCTTTCCAAAATCTCTGTACATTTGTACTTTAATATGATAATGTGTTATAATGTTCTATATGTGATTGTTTTTTTATTATTTCTCGACTGAAGTTTATAAGTCATATCGCCTGTATTCTATAAATAACGTGTTATTACCGAAAAGTGGGTTTTACAAAAAATTGCAAATGCAAATAGACTAGACGAAAAAGAAATATTTTTAGTACTCAACTTTTGAGCAAAATCGTGTTAAAAATCACACGTTTTTAAAGAAATTCCGCTTCAACGCATTCAATTGCTTTCAAATTTTCAAACTACAGGAGATAATGACAACGTCGTCCCAACAATTGATGTTATCCTTTCATTTCTCAGTTAGTTTATGGATAAAAAAATCGCCTGTATTCTAGAATAACGTGTTATTACCGAAAAGTGGCTTTTACAAAAATTTGCAAATGCTATATTTTATTTGATTTTGTGTTTAGATGAACAACACATGGAAGAAAATTTCTAATGTATCAGTTGTGTTATTAAAACGCATGTTTTATGTAAAATCTTTATTAGAAAAATGTATTTAATTTATATCACACAAGTTGTGTTGTTCTATACTTTTATATTCCAATAATTTGAAAATAATTTTTACTTACTGACATAAAGTGCCATCTGGCTTTATTTTCTTTAAGAACTCGTTCACAATTTTAACTGAATAATTATCTTCGCCTTTCTGTACCAACATTCCTGTTTTTATGTATGTTTGTACATACTTTTTCCCGTCATTCGTGGCTTTTAAAAGGTTTACTTTTTCTCTCACCGCTTTTATTGCATCTATTAAGTGTGGTGTATCTATAAAATGGTCGTTTGCGGCACAGTTCTCCTTTTCAGCTTTATCATCTAATAATTATTTCAGTATTTTTCTGTGCGTGAGCTCGTCTGAAAATTAATGTAAAGAAAAAAAAAGAATAATACTTACTTAATTGGAAAGTATTTTTCATAACAATGTGTTATAATAAAATATTTTATAAATATAATTTTTTTTTTTATACTAAAAAGTTACTTGTTATTTAATATCACAGCGTAAAAAGCTATAACATATTTTGTTCTACGTCTACAACGATTTGTCTTTTTTCATTTTTTTGCAATAATAACGCATTAGGTGGCATGTATTGTGTTACAAATTACACATAATGGCGTTATTCAAAAGGAACGCGATAAAGATGAAATAATACAATCTAGACTAGACGAAAAAGAAATATTTTTAGTACTCAACTTTTGAGCAAAATCGTGTTAGAATCACACGTTTTTAAAGAAATTCCGGGGACTTTACGCATTCAATTGCTTTCAAATTTTCAAACTACAGGGGATTTTTGCATATCTGCAGATGCAGAATGTGAAAAAAAATATTACATTGAAAATTAAAAATCCCAACTTCATGAAAATAACACATTGTTGTAGCAAACAAGCGATATGAAAGTTTCATTTATTTATAAAGATTTTAATTTTGCTACTCAATTCTTATTAATTTAGGCATCTTTTAACCCAAAAGGTGGACGCGGTTTAGTCCCTTTTAGGTTAAAAATTCATATAATGTTGATTCGGTTTTTTATTCAGAAGTACTGCAGCTTCGTTTTGGACTAAATAATGTAAAACTGTCAAGTCCAAAGTATTATTTAAATGACTAATAACAATATTTTAATTTTTTTAGAGGCTGTGTGCATAAAAATTAATGAAGTATTGATATGATTATTTGTTGTTTTATTTCTTTTTAAAGCGTCCAGATTAAGTAACATTACATAACTATTGTTCTATAACGTTATATAACATAAAACAAGATTGTTTATATTAAAATAACAGTGCAAATAACAATATTATCCTAACAACACCCATCTGTTCGATTTCCGGCAGTCAATACAGCCTATATGCTATTTTGTTTCGGTGAGTGAATAAGGGATGCCATAGTATTACTTCTTAATTCCACTGTGGCCGGCAACACCTGTGGCGTTACTTATACATCTATGCTTGTGTTATAGATAGGCGACGGTAGCCACCTACCATCAAGTGGACCGTCAGCCTTTCTGTCGACGACTAAAAAAAATTGTCTATCCCATCATGAATACAACACAGTAGTTATTTTAACATTGTTTTATTAACACGTGTCCTCGATAAAACATGGTATACGACATATTTTATCTGGATTCGTCTTTATAAAAATCTTGTAATCATTTCCAGTAGGTAACCTGAAGTTTTCACCGACCAGCGACGTCCTTAACCATTGCGAGGCCCTTTTTCAAGATTAACGAGTAATCTAAAAGTTATGAATAAACAATTGAGACGATATAAATGATACTTTTAATATTTCCCAACAAGTTAAAAAGTAAACAAAGACCAGCCAGCACGAAGCCATTCAATAAACTAGCTGCTGCCCACGACTTCGCCCGCGTAACTTTGTAAATGATATACTAAAACCTTCCTCGAGAACCAACTCTATCCATTGGTGAAAACAGCATGAAAATCGGTGCAATAGTTTTTGAGTTTATCGCGGCAGAGGACTTTGTGTTATAATATGTAGGTGTTTATACTAATACGAAGGCATTAAGTTTTACCATGCTCTACATTTTTATGCTGCGTGGCATATAATTTGAAATCAATTGAAAATATTTTTGCAACCATTGCTGAAGGTGAAGGTAACTGTGTATACGCAAAATTCTTTACCTATTTGTTATTTCTTCACTTTTACTTGAAATTAATAAATTATTTAATACTAGCTGGTGCCCGCGACTTCGTCCGCGTTAAACAGAAGAATATGTGAGTTGTAACGCCAGACGTTAATTCGTTATCGCTGTGACGACGGTGGCGCCCAATCCGTACTAATCCACACAATATCTTTTTTATGTCTTATATAGCCTATGTCTTATTCTGATGTAGGTATAACTATATTATTATAGTTTTATTAAAATCCATTCAGTAGTTTTTGCGTGGGGCCTCTTTCACAAACTACATGTAGTGTTGATTAGTTACTTTTAGAAATCATTTATGCACTCGGTTTACTGCATCATTCGATAGCCGATTTTTTATTTTTATTTTCTATTTAATGTTTGGGACGTTTACCGCACAAACTAAGGTATATCAGCTCCATTATTCCCGTTTACCGGTGACTTTAAATGACAGTTTGGCCTATTGACGTTTATGAAAGAGGCGCTAAGAGTAACAAACATCCATACAAACTTTCGCTCTTCTAATATTGTAAGGATTTTTTAGCAGTTCATTGACAAAGGTATATGCATCAAAGATAGACAGATTTGTAAATCAGATCACATACAAGAAATGGAAGATTTCTTATAAATTCGAATTCGGCTTCGGCCAGAAATTGACCTTCGTTCGGACACTAGAGGAAATCCTTGGTAAAAATCTCTTATTAATCCTGAAATTTTTATCTTATACTCCTGAATAATAAGTCACTCCAATAGTTTATTATTACCATACGTTAAACAAAGTGGAATTATTGAAAAATATTTCGATCGTTATTTAATTATGAATTTAATCAAACTGTGTATTTAGTATTAAATTAGCCTTTTCAATTTCTAAATGTCTTCTTTTGTTAGAAAAACCATACTTGTCACAAGATGGCGTGATGGTGGCGATATTAGCAGTGGAGTTGCAAGGATTAACAAAATTACAATAGTTACATATAAAAAAAGACATTTTATTCCATAAATTTCCATTTAATAGGATGTCTTATTATATATAAGAAATGGTGTCAAGACAATCGACCTAGTTCCGTCCAATCTAAGCAAAATAAATACTTCCATTTTCACTTTAAAGACAGAACTATTTATATTTTACAATACTACCGTACTAGTTTACTTCTAAATTGTATTATTATTATATTATTATTATCCTATACAACCTAATGCAATTATACAAAATATCCTTTCATAGTGTGTACTTATTATTAAATACAAATATAATATCGTTATATATTTTTGTTCATTTATAAGTTAGGGCAGATGTAAAACCTAATTATTACAATATGTAAATTATATACATACATATTACTATTATTATTGAATAGAATAAAAAAAAATCACCGAATTGGACATGCAAAGGCCGCTTTAGGAATGTGACACGACGATCACTTTTTATTATTATGCGATTCGTCTTGCTCAATTAGTGACACATAATCGTCAAAAGATGGCGCTATTCACTTTGAATTTTTCAATACTCATCGAAACACACTTTATACAAAAACAATGTAATAATTGAAGACGTGAGTGGATAAAGGTGATATGTCGCATAATTCCAATTTGTGAATAAATCGAGGTTAAAGTTTAACTTTTAATTTTTGGAACTAATTTTTGTATTAAATTATGATGCAAAGTTGTGTAAACAACCTAAAATATTAATGGTATTATAGCAATTAAACACTTGTATTATTTAATTTAAAAAAAAGTGAACATAGCTCCCTCTTCCATTAACAAAAGTAAACTTTTCTGCACTTTTTGCTTTTTAAAAATTAACTGTACATAACACCATTTTCAACTTATCATTTTCCAAAAATGTCTCAAATCGACTATCTTAAGGTCTGTAATCATTCATATAGACATATTACCTTCATAAACGCAAAAAAAAAACCCAAAAGTGCGACATCATCCACTCACGTCTTTCATATTTAATTTTTTTTTATATTTCATTATTATTTTTCATATTTGCGACAGTGACGCCATCTGCCGACGATTAAGTTTCACGCGTTGAATACGTCCCCCTTAACACTACTAAACAAACATCCATCACCTAAACAATTTTCATTTCTAAAACAATCACTTGAGATTATTTTGGCGTTTATAGTCTTGTATTTAAAAAAAAAAACACCAACAAACATTTATTTATTGATATGAATTTTTAAAAATACAACGAATAGAATAAAGTAGTAATTTTTAAATTAATAATAACTCTCAGCGGATAAATTAAAAGTCATCTATTTGTATATAATATTTTATGTCGTACGATTTTTGAAACAGGCTGCTCCTTGTAAAAATTCTAGGCTTGCAAAGATGTTTTTTGAAAATTATAAAACATAAATATATTTTTTAATCTTGCTAGTTATTAACGATATCGTATTAATTATATCAAGTATTATAAATATTAAATATATAAATGATCGTAGTTTTCTTTCACTGTTTTAAAAATTTAAAGTTTGATACATACTATATGAATATATGTACTGTTTATAATATTTTTGCAACAAAATAACCAGTAAGTAGACAATTTTAAAATTATTTTCCAAAAAAAAAGAAAAAAAATATTGAAAATTCTTTTTTTAGAACATCAATTGTCAAGTGAGTTCTGCAAAACTCGAGACTATATTTTTTTATCGTCTCTATGGTACGTGAAAATGGCGTAAGAAAGACTACCAATCAGAATTAGTAACACTATATAGTCTATATCTTTCTGATTTCACTTCAGCAATCAAAAGGGAATCAGATAAAGGCATTTCGTCCCCTTTAAGAGATTTGCTCTTTAGCCAACATTTTATTTAAGTCAGCAAAAACATGCAATTTTTCAACAATTGCAATGGTCCCAAAATTTTCAACAAAGAACACGTTTTCAGAAATCCCATGACATGGATATACATATGTATATACTTAATACGTATTTCAATTACACAATTTTCAAACTATTTTAGGAAAAAAAAGCAAGAGATCTGACAACAACAAAAAAAAAACTATAACTAACAATTGTATATTATATATTCTGAATACATAACACTCCAGAAGCCGCACTCAAACATAATATATTTGCATACCATAAACTATTTCCAGAAAGAAAAGGAAATATAGAATGATAATCAATGAATTTCTTTGCTATTCTTCAATTATTCAGTAATCATACTTTAACGGACATATTTTTGTATGCAACTAGCTGTTGCACGCGACTTCGCCCGCGATATATATATATATATATATATATATGTTACTCGCCGATAATGTAGCTTTCTAATGGTGAATGAATTTTCAAAATCGGTCCAGTAGCTTTTAAGTTTATTCATTACAAACATATACAAATCTCCTCTCTTTATATAATAGATAATATATATTAGTATAATAGATGCAGAAATACTAAAATTTCAAAAATATTATACTATTAGGTACAGGTACTATCTCTCTTTGATTTAAATAAATTTTATTATTATCAATCAAGTTACAGAAAAAACTCGGCATCTAAAGTAACTGTACAGCTAACAAGTAGATTAATACTCTACTTAGTTTTTAGAGTAACACTCTATAACTGAGGTATCCTAAGTACTGATAAAAACTTTTTTTTAACTTATTATTAGATACTTTTTTAAGTCCTATCAAAGGAAAAAGAAAAAAAAACAAGACCAATCGTTATAATATGCTTACACTCAGACGTTTTTTTTTTCTATATACAGCAATATTCTTAGCGATCTTTAGTCACTGGTTTCAATAAGAAAGTAAGTCTGAACGAATTGTACGCGAACTAGCGGTTTCTGGTTTGTTAAATATTTCGAGAATACATAATATTATCTTGAATTTTAATATCTAGGCACTGAATTTATATTGCGAAATTTTCATTAGTATTGAAACAATATTGGAATTTGTTGTATGTAATGTCAATATATATATTTTTTTAATTTTGTCGTGTTTTACTAATTATTTATGTTAAAAAAAAACAGTACCTAATAATTGAACACAATATACGAATAATCGTTGCGTGTAAATATTTTTTTTTAAATTAATTAATTAAAAATAAACTTCGCAATGTAAACTCGAGTACACGAAAAAAAAAACATGATTTACGAATATAAAAATTTACGTAACACGAACTGCTCTATTAAATAGTTTTGTGCGTATATTGCTTTTACATTGATTAATATTTAGAATATATTATTTTTTGGACCAATTTAAAAAAAAAAAATTAAAAAAATACATTAAACCTTTAATCAGTTACAAACGAACTGAGTTATGTAAGAAAATTTCAACAAGTCATATCCACAATAATTATTATTTGATTTTATTTATACCGAATTATATAAAAATTTGTATTTAGACCTTAAATGTAAAATAAAAAAATAAGGGTTATAATGAGATAAAATGGCACCGAATCTCCATTAAATTATTACATATTTATGTACAAACATCTCTAGACAATATGTAACCTTGATTTATTGGGTAGCATATATAATATAATGAGTGATTTTTTGAGATAAAAATATTACATATATTATGTAAATTTATATAAAATAGGTACTTTAAATGACGGTTAAGCCTACTTGACAGATGGTGAAAGAGGCCCTAAGACTTGTTATTTGATCCGTTCTTTCTCGACCGATTTTGATATAGTTTCCACCAATGGAGAAAGCGATAAACGCGAATTTTAATAAATAAATAAAACATATACATTTTTTAATAAAAGATTTAATCTGTTTTGTTCCTACTTTTATTATGCACGAAAATTTACAATGACTTAAAATTTAAAAATGTGAAGTACTGAGGTGAGCTTAAGCTAACTTAAGAGCTGTTTTTTTTTTAAATCTAACAAACATTTGCACATTTATGACCAAAAGCATTTTCTTGTTCGACAAAACAAAAACTTGTCAAAAGGCCACAGGATAGCATTATTATGAATAAGTCACATTTATCACCTACAACTACGAGCTAATATTGCCAATATCATACAAATAGATTATTGCCAAAATGTACCTTTCACATTATTTATCTGTATACAAATTGTCTAGAGATTTCAGTACTAATAACAGCCCATAAGAAAAATTAAAAAAGAAAAGAGGAATAAGAGTTATATTGGGATGTATGTATAAAACTAATTTACAACCTGCCCCTAGATTCAAATGTGTTTAAATGCTGACGCATCCAGCGGTTAACACAATTCCCAAATATTTGAGTAAAATTGTTTTAAAGTCATTTTTTTGACTTTAGTAGAAAAAAAAAAACTATGCTCATGTAAATTAAAATCAATACAACAAATTCCTTTTAGGTTTAAAAGGAATTTGTTGTATTCTATTTATTGCTCTAAAGGCTTCCCTATGTTTTAAATAGCTTAAGAAGCAGCATATTAATTTGTTTTGATTGCACGAGTTTAGTTTTACAAACAAATATTATCAATATTTATGTCACTTCATACTCATGTATGATTGTAATCAAGGCGAGTAAGAAATACTAGTTAGAAATCGTCACTGTAAAAAAAATAATGGTATTTTAACATTACTTCAAATATCTGGGAACGTTTCCACATGACCTGTGTGTGTATAATAAAATAAATATAAAACGCTTCCGCCTTATGATGGACGTTAAATCATGTGGCGCGACATGGCGTGCCTCATCTTGCGCTCCCACGCGTCGGCGTCCGCCCACGAATGTCGCACGTCGCGGAATAACTACAAAAAGCATTCTCCATTAATACTTTTCAACTGTCTTAAACACTCAATTAATACTCACTATTATCCAGGATCTTAATTACCTGCGAGAGCCAGACCTCGTCGGCGAGCAGCTCGTTGAGTATGACGGTAGTGTCCTTGCTGGGGTTCTGCATGCGCTTGTCGGCGACGCGCTTGCTGCACTCGGCGTACATGAGATACTTCTGGTGCGAGATCTTGGAGTAGAGCTGAACGCGGCCGCAGCACGTGGCGCACACGAGGAACTCCTTCTCGTAGGCGAGGCGCGCGTCCGGCTGCACGGGCTCCAGCGTGGCCGGGTTGTAGGGCTGGCCGTAGAGCAGCAGCCGCGCCACCGCGGCGCGCCCGCACGCGCGGCACGAGCCCGCGCCCGCCGCCACGCTCAGCCCCGGCCACGTGCCCACCGCCGCGTCGAGCGCGCGCGCCCCCGTCCCCGCGCCCCCGCACACGCCCGCGCTCACCCGCGCCCGCGTCACCTCCGTCACCTCATCCACCGTCTTCACGTTCGACAGGAAGTACTCGTCTGAATCACACATACACCTCAATGTTAAGGGAGTACCTCACTCATTCCACGACTCGAACTCCTAGTATCGCTTGGGACTTCATTAAATGCATAGATAATGGACCTCATAAATCCTTACTAATATTATAAATGTGAATGTGAGTTTGTTTGTTTGTTACGCTTTTACGCAAAAACTACTGAACCGATCACCATGAAATTTTGTATACACCAGAAAGGACATAGGGTACCTTCTATCCAGAAAAAAAGGACTATTCCCGAGGGATCATCTAAAATAAAAAACTAACGCCTGGCCAGTGTCAAGCTACAACAAGTTGTCAAGCGTTATATTGCTTTTTTTTTTTTTCATTTTTCAACGCGGACGAAGTCACGGGCACCAGCTAGTCTATAATATATGCCCAAATACTCAACTAAAATTCCTATATCAAGCACGAGTAAATAACAGAGAGAGTCGACAAATATGTCCAAATGGTAGAGTGAATGAGATGACCGCTACGCAATGAGCTACGCATCCGCACCTTATCCAAACGAAAACGGATATTCGCTTGTATTGTTGATACAAAATCACAACAAGTTATCATCTTATATTTAACGGGAGATATTTAATTACCTTGTTCTTGAAATATTTCAGTAAGGAAATTGGGGTCCAGCGCGTGAGAGATGAGAGTTTGTATGTACACTTCGAAGTTCTCCTGATACATTTGAGTCTCCAACATTTTTTTCTCTATAAAATTACAATCGTCGAAGGCTACTTCACTTCTAATTAATTCTACTACAGTCTCCAGGTGAGATTGTGATCGCACCTTCACCGGAACCTGGGTATACAACTTCTTGTTTTCCGGGTTCCAAGCTGCATACTGAAATATTTTAATGAACACTTGAAAATTGACAGACTTACATTTGAACATAAGACTTATTGGTTGAAAAAGTATGAGTTTCTCCAATATATAATTTCTGTTTAGTCAATGTCTTTACGAAACCTTCCAATTTTGAATATTCAATCTATATATATTGAATAGATTTACGCTGTTTGTTTGTATATTGGATAATGGGATAATATTGAAAATACTCGTAGTTAAAATTTAAAACCAATATCTAGGACATTTAGATGCGCATAAAATTTAATTAGAATTTTTATGGCAAATTAATCTATGAATTTGGAAATATCTTTTGAAGTTTCCTTCTTTTGCGTTGTTTTTTTATTTTATTTTTTAAATGTAAACTGGCTCTTAAATAATAAAAGATACGAGTAATGGCTCTAAAATCGCTCTCTAGTTTATAAAGTTGCATCATAAAAATGAGCATTTTTTTTTTAAGCTTTTAACTTGGAAAAGTAAAAGTAAAAAAAGAATTCTTACGGTTGATATATTTCTGTATAAAACTTTTCCATTTTCTTCAAAAGGCTCATACTTCTGTAATAATGTTTTACCATCTACTCTCCATATAGCCGGCCACATTTCACTTAGCTCACTCTTTATTGCCACAAATTCTCCGGACTGAAAAAATTAAGTTAATCATAAAATAAAGGGCATTTTAATAAAAAATTCAAATATTCTATCAATTAAACTATATTGAGGGAGTCTCTTCTTAGTTTAATTTTTCAAACTTTTTTTTATAAATTCTAATACACGGCATTCTTGTTTTTTTTGTAGGAGTCTTAAAATATTAAAGTATTTAATTTATTTCACCAGCTTTAAGTATGCAAGTTAAAACAATGCCATAAAATAAATATAAGAGAAATTTAAAAAAAATGAGTAATTTGCCTGTTAAGTTTTATTCTAACCACATTACAAAACTCTTTTTATATAATTAAAATGTTAAGTTGGTTTTTGTACACTTCAAAATCTCGAGAATGGGTAGACCGATTTTAATACGGTTTTCAAATATGGAAAGAGGGATAAACGGTGAAGATTTTTATATATAAAAATTCCACCCCAGATGAAGCCGGGAGAGGGTCGCTAGTAAAGTTTTATGCCTGAAGTTCTGAATGATGCTGCATAGCTCGAGAACGGCTGGACCAATATGGCATTTTTTTTAATATTTAAATATTCAATAAAGTCTAAGTAAGGTTACGAAAAAAAATATGAAAAATCCGTGAGACGGCTTCTCATGGATTTTTCTTTCGTTAGTTTTATATAGTATTGATACATTACCTGATAAGGCATTTCCTCTACTTGTCGAGTACTGTCAATTTGACTCGTGGAGGAAATTTGTTGGTGAGTTTTAATGTGGTGCAACTTCCTACTGGAATTGGTGTCCTCAGACCCGCCATAGTTGCCGTAACCCAGAGTGGTACTGTGGGCAGCAACTAAAAGAATATTCCACTCAATAAAAGATCTCATAAAAAACTCAGCCATAAAGATGTGATGTATGAAATGTATAATTACCTGATATATCCAATGTACAATTGATTCCAACTCTTTCAATTTTTTTTATATAAATCAAATAATAAATGAGGTAGGGATTGGTGAAGGAACAGGATCGCCAAAAAACGGTGATAACATGTACATATGGCACAGTTTTGATGGTAATTTTTACATAAAAGCTGACAACTTCACAAAAAAATAACATTGTATACAGACTACATGTTTTTAAAACGTATGTACATGTTATCCCTATGTCCGGCGTAGTGAGGGGTGCTACCAGGAATATTTACAAATTAAAATTATTTAACACATCATCAGTAATATACTTGTGTTTATTTTATGTTTTCTCCTATTATACAAAAGTATTTACATAAAATATTGAGAATTGTGCATAAACAAATAACAATTAAATAGAAATACAAAATCCTATGTTTTTTCGGCGTGGCCTTCCATTACATCGTCACTCACTCTTAGCTGTCAATGTGTTATGCATTTCGTCCTTACAATGTAAAATCACTTTCGGCTAACAGCGAACAGTACGCGATACACTATCGTAAGTACCAACTAAACTCAAATACTGCAGTACAATACATTAGAAAATATTTACAGCATACATCCACTGGTATGGAAACCCATAAAAAAATATACCACTATATTGGAATTATTAATGGTAGCACCCCTTCAGTAGCGAGTATGACAAGAGTCACAAATTTATACAATTTACAATTAAATGGCACTAGTCTCGTGTCATTGACAATTAAGTAAAGTGAAATCTTGTTACAGACTAACCCTAAAAAATATTTCATCTCTACTTAGATACGATCACATCACCCCCGCCACTATTTACAATAAGGTATTGATAGATTTTTTATTTTATAAAAAAAATTTATACATTATCACAGTTAAAATGTAACAAGGTTTCACGGAAGCCCGCCAGAGCGGCGGTTAGCTCGCTCCTGTCATACAAGCTTCAGGGCTAGCTCTTCACCAACGCGCTCTACTTCTCAAGTGGAAATCTAGCAAATTGAACGCACCTTCCTCGGGCTGGTGTTGGTAATAGTACTGTTGCTGGGGAGCAGCCTGCAAGGCCACGGGCGGAGGGGCAGGCACTCGTGGCTTCTTAGGCGCGGCCGGCTGCGGGGCCACGACGGCGGAGGGCGGGGCCTTAAGCGCGGCGCCCGTTCGCCCCTTCTTGCCCTTCTCGGCCAGCGGCGTACTGGGCACGTTCAGCACCGGCTTGTTCAGTCTGCGGGCCTCCTCGTCCGCCTCGTACGCGGCCTCCTCGCTGCCGTCGTACTTGCGCTTCCTCTCTTTGTTCACGTTATAGTAGCGAGGGTCCTCCAACTCGACCCCCTTCGGTTGCGAACCGAGAAGGACCTGATTGGCGCCCAACAAGCCGGTCGAGCCCATGCTCGCCGCCGAGCCCATCGCTTGGTTGTTCAGCGCCATGCCCGCGTTTATTACGTTCGCTGCCGTCATGGCGCCGTTCGCACTCTGTTGGGGTGCGCTCGTGTCGCAGGGCCCCTTGTGCTCGTTTTGCGGGTACGCCTTGTTATTTGTATTACTATTCGTGTTCGTTCTGGACCAGGTGGACTTTCGGGCGCCGCGACCCGCCGGCGGAGGAGACGTGTCTCGCTCCCCTTGTAAGAATTTCAAATAAGAAGCCATGAAGCCTGAACCGGGGCCCGTCACGGGAACATTGAATTTTTTTTCCATTACTTTCGAAGTAGCGTCTTGTGAAGTGCTGTTAATGTTCGGCTGCTGTGAAGAGGGTGCTACCGACGACGCAGTGTTTCCCCGTTGTTCTGCAAGGAAACCAAGTTCTTCCTCTATATTGGGTACTACCACCTTTGGCTGTTCCTCCTCTCGCGTTTCAGGCGTTGAAAATGAGGACGAGGAAGCCGAAGGTGGAGTCTCACTGAACGACGACAATGGCGTTAACTCCACGGAGGATTGGAATTCGGGATGAGGGCCCAAATGAAAGGATGGAAAATATGTTAAATGCCCGTGAGGTAAGGTCAATTGGTGCTGGTTGAAGTTCGTCGCGTGTAAAGGAGCCTGAGAGCCGAAAGGTGTAGTGCCTGGAAACATTTTAGGAGGAGGTGGGGGCAAATTCCACCTTTCAAAGTCAAAATAACTGCCATTTTGTTGCTGGCTACTTGTAGAACTATGTGCGGGAGGCGGGATTCTGTTAGCTAAATAGTCAACCATTACTGCATTTGATATCTCGTTCATATTTGTATGGGGGAGGGGTTTTTCTGTACTTTTTCTCCTAGAAATAGTTTTACTGGAAGCGATAGATGTGGGCATGGGGGTTTGACTTTTATTAGATTTCACTTCTTGCAGCTGACAACTTTGTTGTAAACTTTGCAAGTTTTTTACTATACTCATAGGATCACCACGACAACTAGACAGATCTTGTAAGGCTACATTATTGCTATCAAAATAATTTTGATGTTTTTCAGATACACTTGGTGTTCTCTGAGACACGGTCTGAGATTGTTGGGCAGGCTCCTCACTATGAGTATTATTTTCAGGTATACCACTATTGTTATATGAGTTATTGCTACTACTACTATTAGTTGAATATTTCCTAGAAGGTTGACGATCGTTTTCCCAACAAGCCGGATTGGTAGATTGACTACGATCATACCGGTTATCAGGGTATTGCTTACTTTGTTCTATACCTAATGCTCTAGTTATAACAGAAGGATAACCTACTTGACTATTTTGTGATGGTGGACGTGAAACTGAGGCATCTAAAGGTGACCTTGGGGGAGCACTGTTAACTTTATTGTAATGGTCACCACCATGCTGTTGTGGCGAATTCATAGAATTCATGGGACTATGATACATAGGATATGCAGGACTAGACCCGTGACCTAATGGTGAAGTTTGGGCTGGCACATGTAAAGGACTATGTCTCCTAGCAACAACAACACCACCACAATCGGGGCCATTCTGTGAACTACTACTGGAATAACCAGTATCTGTACTTGAACTACTTTTGGCCCTAACATGATAGTCTGTCTCTACATTATTTCCACTTTGATAATGTCTGAAGCTAGAGCCTTGTGATGTGGAGTATTGTGAATTACCAACCCTACTAGATTTTGAGGAACTCCCGGTACTGTTATTGTAACTTAACCTCCCCGGAGCATCCATTATGGAATAACTAATGGGCGAAGACTGGGGTTGAATTTTATCATTTGAATCACAGATTTTTCTTTGTTCATTACTTATTTCTGGGTAAATTTTACTTTGAGCTTTAGTCTGTACTTGTGGTGGTTTGGATGTGGGAGAAACAAAACTGCTACCGCCGTTGGCAGATTGTCGCGGTGGTTTCTCTATAGTGGTGTTTTTAGGAGACTGAGAATTATAAATAGAGGCAGAAGGCCGTGAAGGGGTGCCTGGAGCTGATCGGTAATCTTTACTGGAGGATGTGGGTGAGGAGGTCACAGAGGGGGTAGATACTATACATGATTGCTGAGAGTGAGCTGTGGAACTTGTGGAGCTTGAATATGACTTACTTCCAGCATAATCCTGCTGTGTTGAGAGTTGACCACTTTTTGCACTACCCGCACTGTAAGAATTATCAGTCTGATTTCCAAATGGAGGTGATTGAAAAAAAGTTGACGATGACGTTGAGGATGCCGGTTGTTTAGGTGTACTAGCCGGTGACCCTGACCTCGTCTGTTTACCAGAACCGGAAAGCTGAGAATTAAGGTGGTTGTTAATCGTTTGCGCTGCTGCAAAATGTGCATTAAAATTTTCATATGTCGCAGACGCTTTTGTTGTAGCCGGACTCGGAGATGATGGTACAACACTCTCGTGGGGTAAAATTCCGAAGGGGCTTGGAAGTTGATTATTTCCTTGCCAACTTAAGCCGGCCGTACTGCCCGGCGTTGAAGTTTGATCAAAGAAAGACGTTCCTTGCGCAGACAACGTTTGATGAGTATAGTTGTCTCTCAATGAGGAAAGTTCAGTTTCCACTGAAGATTGTTTGGAGGCGACGGCGGCCTGCGCTTGCGCTATAACTTGCCGATGTTGAGCTTGTAGGGAAGAACTGTAGTGTGCAGGCTTCGGATTGGCATGGTGAAACAATGGCGAGAACACTGTGTCATATCCGACAGCCGGTGGTGATAGAAAACCTCCTGGATTGAACGGCGATGCAGTCGATGAGCCCAACTGTCCCGCTAACGAAGCTGTCGTGTGAGCCGCTTGAAGCAACAATTGGCTTGTCGTAGAGGGCACAGACTGGCTGCCTAATCCTGATCCACCGCTTGCAAGGTGGTGATGAAAGTCCCCACTTGCAGCACCAGCCTGGACCCCTGCTAATCGGTTGTAAGAATATGCCCATGGTCCTACTGGATCCATTACCAACTCCGTGATGTTATATTTGTCAATATATGTAATAGGTCAATAGAAGTCCACACTTTCATCCATAGTTTGTTTTACACATTAGTAGTATAACTAGCACTAAACTTTAGCACTGGAAGTCATGTTCAATTACTCAAAATTCTTCACATAAACAAAACACTCCTGAAAAGAAGAAAGACACTCATTAGCACCAAACAAACTCAAATATTTTGTTATATGATATTGCTAAAGAACTAATCAATACTGTTGTTAAATAAATGTTCATGTTTACTTTACTATAATGGTACAGAAAGTTTATTTTTTAGTTATAATAATAGACTAATAGTACTATCGAGCTAGCCTACCGCTTCGCCATGGAAGCGTCAAAAGAGTACAGAAGCATTACGCATTTTATTGATGAAACTTGCTAACTTCCTATTTTTGCAAAGAAACATACCATTGCCTTAGATTACGACAAGTATTTATCAATGTGGTTTCGGAGGACGCTCACACGGTAGATAACATCATAAATATGGCCTCGAGTGCTGCTCGTTGTGACGGGTTTTGTCTATTGTGAAAAGCCACTTCGTATTTATAACGTATGTAATGTGCATTAGATCACTTTATATTAAACACTTTGCATTCGATCTTCTTTCTCCCTTAATTTAGCAGTAGGCTTTCGCAGTCGAAATTACTTTATTTACAATTGGAAATAAGACAACGTTTCGCCTTTCACATTAATCGCCGCCATTTTACTTGTCGAACGAACGACCGCACAACAAGCGATATGGCGCCATCTACACAACTTTTTTTTAACTGAACCTGTTTATTTGTCTTAAATTTTTTTAATGGTTTTTATTTATGTCGTATTTGTGTATTATAGTTAGATTTAATTTTGATTAACTTATTTGACACCATTGCGTAACATTTGGTGCTTTTAATTGATCAATATTTCAAAGTTAAAGTAAAAATTGCCGCCACTTTGGTTGTCTGCATCGTTTTGTTATTGCAACAAATAAATCGAATGATCGCATAAAGTTTCCTTTCAAACAATTTGTATTTTTTTTTATTAAAGTATATAAGAAAACAGAAAGTGTGTTATATATGTATAATAAATTATGTTATGATATAAATTTGTTTTTTTAATCCATTTTTTTATTTTTATTTTATGGCCTGGTAAGTAGACGTAAAGGCCAATGAAAAAATTATAAAAATCTAAAAATGCAACAGAACAAAAAAATGAACATAGAGTAAAGCACGAGTAAAGTATTATATATTATAAATAGAAAGAAATGAAATTCAATCAATATGAATAAAGTTTGTTCTATTATTCAAAGGAGTAAATTAACAGGTCCTAATGACAATTTTTAAAAAAATGTTACCAGCGTTTTCTCCGTAGTGCTGTACTAATATCGGTTTAAACAATTAAACCAAGGTATAAATCACAGATGCGCTCTGTGCTTCTGAAAACTGTCAACGTGAAGCTCACTGCTTTCTACAAACGACTAAGGCGGGAAATTCCTCCCAAGTTGAGTTGGGAAGAGTGAGCTCACTCTTCCCAACGATGACACATTTTCGGTCGCCTGAATTAAGGCAAGGGCACATCTGTGATTTAAATCTTTGGTTTAAACAATCAATATAAAAGTAAACAGATTGGAAAACAATATTATGAATGAGGGGGGAGTGGGAAGGCTGGGTAACGCCACAGAATATATAATAATACTAGCGTACAGAAGAATCACTCTTTACAGAAAATGACCGGGACGAGATCAGAAGTATCAGCAGGTGTGCTGTTGTGTTTAGAGTGCTAGAGTCCATTTCCTTATCTCCACTTTGTAGTTTATTCTAAGTCAGCGGTGCACTTATTTATCAACAAGTGGGCTGTCAGCCCGCCTTTCACCATTTATCATAAAAAATAAGGAGTTTATAAAAAATGTACAATTTTATTTATAAATGAAAGTTATTTTGATTATTTACGGTAGAAATAAAAACCACTTGTTTGGCAATATTAATTTATTGGACATTTATATGACAAGGTTTGACTATAATAACAATGATTGCAAAATGAGAACATTTCGATAATCTTTGGTAAATAATAGTTACATTAAAAATACAAGGAAGACAAATAAATTGACACAAGCTAGCTACCTTAAAAAAATGACAAAAACTAGCTAACTTGGAGAAATTAATTCTTTAGACAAAAATAAACACATTGAAATAAAATTAATGCAGGTAGTAAATGTAGAAAATAACGGATCTATTTTTAATATAAGTTTCTTTAATACGTACAGACAGACAAATCTACTGTTTTATTCTAATATTGAATTTACCAAACCGTAACAAAGTGATCAATTACTGCTTATTTGAGAACTATCAAATACTATTTATATTGTATCGAGGATCACACAGTGAATTCTTTCAAAGGAAATTATTACATATTTTCAAATTTTCGAGAAAACCCACGATTTAGTTTAGCAGCATGGTACGATAGCCGATTTTACAAAACATATTTTTATTTTCGTTTTATTAACTTTTTAATTATCAACTATATAAGTACTTACTATACTACTATAACTCCCAAAAACTTAGCTGCGACTCGCATTTGAATTTTTTGTTTTTCGAAAATAATTTACATCAATATTGAAATGCTTCAAAACGGCCATCATGGTGTGCCGCTAGTATGGGTAGAGTCATGCAAAAACATGTATAAAAAGAATCACTTCATAAATATGTTTTTAACAACTGTGCACATATAAACTGTCATTAATATTATGTTCCTATTTTTTTTTTCATTAATATGTTTCTAATTTTTTTAATGTTTAATATATTATCTAATTTAGATAATATATTAAACATAAAAAAACTAGTTCTAAATGATAGGTAATTGTAAGGGCTGCCGAAAGTAGTAAACGGTTTTGAGCCCAATACAAAGCGGAAGTGGACTGTATGTGCGGGGGATACACCTATTCTACTCACTTACCTCAGCAATTCGCGGAGTCTTCTTTCTTCTCTGCTTCCAAGGCCTTGGATCTTCGTGCACTCACGACGCGAACCACTTTGGCACAGTTCGTAAAAATAGGTGTCTAATGCGGTTGGATATTAGCGGGTTGTGAATTAGCGGAATTAATGAATTAGCGGGTGACACACAGATAATTGAACACATTCAAGCGGAGAAAGCGGATTTTACTAGTCTCAACGCTTCACGATACATTCGAGCATCATCGAGCCTGAGAGCTAACGACTAACTGTCTAATAAGATGGCGGCCGGCTTGCGGGTGTCTGATTGGTCCAAACAACTGATACGACCAATCAGAATCGTTTATCTATGAAACAATAACAAAGCGGCAAAATGGCGCGAACAGTAATGATACATTTTCACGGTTCCCTCATTAGTACATGTTATTGTAATGGTTTAGTAGATACATATTTTTACCTTCGACTGTACCTATCGAAAAAGATTGGCATTGTAGGAACATTTCCAATTTTAGCGTGTACTCCGAGACGATATTCTATAACTATATAGAAAATCTAGTGGAATATAATATGTTTAACTTTGTATTTAGACTAGTCACTGTCAAAAAACTTTTTAACCTCATTTTTGATATGGTAGTTAAATATATTCATATGACAAGTAGTATATAAACTGAATTTTATTTGGCAAAATTACGGCAAACACCTGTGCCATTTACAAGATATAATTTGGCACGTTATGCAGAATTACATAAGAGTGCATTTATCACTGGTTATTGTTATCTACATACCTAAGTATATATAAGAAATACGTTAAACAAATTTTATTAATAATAGAGCAACACGTAAATTTTATTTAAGTGCCAGTATTGTTTATATTCATGCAGGACGGTATGAATTATAAACAACCATTATTTACTTATGAGAAGAAGCAATATTTATACACTAAATTACAACTCTAAATTTTTTTTATTAAAGCACTTATCGTCAGTGCCAACGACATAATTTATTGAATAGGATATACATAAATGTATTAATTATCACAATTTCAAAGAGTATTCTTATACATTAACAATAACCAATAAAAATATAAATAAATGATCTTTTAATGTAGATATTAATTCATGTTGCTTTTGGTTTTGGCATGGGATCTAAATAACTAAGTATCATGGGTCTAATTTTCCATAGGTTCTAAGGCTATGGTGTCAAAAAGCAATGAACTATTTTCATTAAAATAAAACCTAAAAAGACTTCTCACTCAGATTACAGAAATACTTTATTTTCTTATTGTTCAAGAACATAAAATAAAATAATTGACCACCACTTTTATGGGTTCAACTTGACATGGTCTATAGAAACACATAGACAACATTTAGAAGTTTAAATTTTTCTGAGATTTCTAATAGCGATAGTCCCAATTATCTTTACATATTATAAAACAAAGTACCCCGCCGCGTCTGTCTGTCTGTTCGCGATAAACTCAAAAACTACTGCACCGATTTTCATGCAGTTTTCACTAATGGATAGAGTGATTCTCGAGGAAGGTTTTAGTATATAATTTACAAAGTTACGCAGGCGAAGTCGCGGGCACCAGCTAGTTTTATTAAAACTTTTAAAACCTATTTATTAGATAAGAGTTATTCAATATCAATCGAATTTCGTCGTCTAGCAATAAGATAAGTGCTTTAATTAAACACAGAAAATTTGTGCATTAAAATTATCATTCGATTTGTTAAAAAATATATATATTATCAATACATCTAAATAAGCTTGATTTAGACAACGACGACTGTAAGTACATCTCAAAACACCTAAGAATATACGATTGAAAAAAAGTTTTTGAATGACCACGGAATAAAAAAATTGGTGGGATAAAATTACAAAGTAAAACATTGTCTATATCAAGCTTTGATTATATTAAATTTCATCTTTGGAAGCATGTTTATTAGAAATCATTAAAAATCACGGAAAAAGTAAATGAGCAATTAAATAAATTATTAATAAAAAGAATCAGATCTAATTGTTTATATTAAAAAATAGTTTAGTTCTCTTGGTATGATCTGTAAATAAAAGGGGTACTTATTTGGAAAAGTTTTAAAATTGTAATAAATTTTAAATTACTACAAAATTCTTAGTCAACATTTAAACTTAGTAATCCAAGTTGAAATGCATTAGAAAAAAATATTCTATAATATTTGAAAATTCATTATTACCTTTTTTATCCAAATGAAATATACTTTTTTTTTCAGTTTCCTTACCATTAACTAACCTACAATCTGGGCAGGATTATTAACTTAAGTATTATTAAAACTAAATAAAAGCCATAAGCACCGTAACATAATCTTTGGATTCGAGTGGCAAGAGACAACATAAAAAATTCACAAATAAAACTTAACAATTGATATTATATAGGTATAAAAAAATCAGACCCTGATCAAAATATCAAAAAATCATGAGGTTAATAGAGAACCTTTTGAGTAAGTATATTTAAAAAAATTCATAATCTAAAATATATCCACAATACATTTAAAACTATAAAAAAAATGGATTTTATTGATAGTGGACACGTAAATTGCTAACGAATTTTAAAATATTTACAATATAATTATAATTTTTTTTAGATATTTTTAATTATCTGTGCAGTATTCTTGTTACACACATAAACACTTAATTTTTCTTTTAAAGTCATGAGTTAATAACATGTATTGACAGACACCGCTAATAGGTAATTTTCGATATTTTTAGAAAAAATTAAAAATAATTAAAGTGCAGACGTTAAAAAAAATAAAGGGATATTTTAATTTTAAGAGAGAGAGATCTTCGATCAGACTAGTTACGCTTTAGCAAAGCGCTGTCACAGATTAAAAAAATAAATCAGAAGGCGTACAACTTTGTCCAAAAAGATCATTGATCTACATACTAATATAATAAAGCTGAAAAATTTGTTAGAACGCGCTACTCTGGAAATTTTTGTCACAATTTGAAAAATAAAATAAATAAAACGTTTGAGTAGTAACTCGGTTAAGGCCAAAAAAGTTCATTTTACGGCTCCTTTTTGACTGTAATTTAACTTTATTGGATTTAGAATTTTGAACTTTAATAAAAAAATATTTTTTTTACTCTTCTATATTTTATTTATGTACTTTTATTCATTTTATTTTATGTTTCAACATTATGCAACAATAATATCCGCTTGTCGCGTGACGCAGTCATGTCAAAATAGACTTTTTTTTTTCATTTTATTCGAAGTTTTACATTAAAAATTAATTGAAATCATAATTTATCAAGAAAAAAAATTAATACGAATATTAACTAAAAAGAAAAATATTAACTAAAACGTCAAAAAATTATGACAATTATGCTGATATCTAATATTATCTGATTGGTGGGAGATTAATAAGTGTCCACAATTATGAAAATAAAAATATTATGTAATATTACTCACTAGAATGTAGTTGTACTTTCACAAATATTATTTCAAAAGAGATTAACTAATTGTAGGTAATAATGCATTGAGGTATACTTTTATATAGCTTTCCCAAATGAGGGAAATATGGGAATATTGCAGTTAGTCCACTCCAATTTTCTCGGTATCGGGGTGATTTACTAATGATATGATTAAATAATTGAACTTATTCATTAATTAATTACATTAACTGAGGGTGTAAATAAAAAAAATCATGAATTTGTCATTATTAGTTCACTAGTTGTCCTTATTTAACGAAAATCGGAACGGTTTACGTGAAGATGTTGAAGAAGATTTCAAATGCATTATAATGACAATTTTTTTTTTTTTTTTTATGTCGATACCGAGAATACATTGAACGCCCCTCGTAGCTCATTACATTAAACTTATTTCTTATGTTTTCTTAAATGAACACTATGAAAGAATTAGAAATCTTATTGCACTCAATTATTGAGGTTCTAATTCTGATAAATTGTATTTTAATATTAAAAAAAATGTGTATACACATAATATACACCATTTACACAGTAATATTTGCACTTAGATAACTTGAGGGTTATGAGACCTGTGAACGTGAAGTAATCTATAAAAAAAATGATCAATAATTCCACAGTTCTATAGATATCTAACAGACTTCATATACCTTGTGTGAGAGAATTTTCTAAAACAATATCAAACTCGTCCAACGGTTCCAATATTTGTCTGAGGAAAGTTAGAAGTCCGCGTTTGCGCAGAAAGCTTTGCTCTTCGTACATTTCTGCAGTCACTCTCGTTAGAGACATGGGAACTAACATCCGGTGGAGCCAATGTTCTCTGAAAATAAAATTAATGGATGAACTCGCGTCAACAAAATCAATTTTTGATTGTTTATTTGTGTATTTTTTTAATGTTCTAAAGTCTGTTTTTTAATCTCAGACAAAAATGATACATGCAAATGTCAAGTTTGCATATAATGATACCATGTAATGTATGTAATGCATGTCACATGTAATGTCATTTTTGTCTGAGATTAAAAAACAAACTTTATAAAAATAATGGTAATAAAAAAATAATTGAATAAACTCAATAAAATGAATTTTTGATTAGTTATTTGTTACGTTTTTATTTCTCAACTGATCATTATGAAATACGTGAGACATTAATTTATTAATTTTTGGGACACAAACAGAAATATGTAAAAACCAAAATATAGAAAAATAAAAGACAAAAAAATAACGTGTCCACAGATAGATATGACATATAAGAGAGAACAGAAACTAAACAACAAGACAAAAAAAGAACAAAAAATATTACAAAAAAATATTCTGTTTATTTGCGTACCTTAAACTGAGGCAAATGAAGAGCTGAAACTTCCCATCCTTCCCGAGGGTCCTGGCGACAGAGTTCACCTCGTCCATGAGGTGGCAGTAGCACCGCCAGATGGCGCGGTGCTCCTGGTCTTGGCGGCAGTTGTATGCCACCCCACACGACTTCGCCCCCTGACTTTGTCCCTCCTCGCAGAGGCTCAGTTTAAACTCGTCTTTCACTCGAGCTGTTTAGCACAAAATATTCATTTGTTTACTGTTTCATTGAGTCCGCAATGACATTTTTTACCCTAAAATGCGAAATGTCAACGACGATACACAGTTTTTTCTACTACTGGCAAGAATTTATGGCTTTTTCATAATTAATATTGAACCAATAGGGTGGGTTGCACCGTAGCCTTGGTTATTGTTACGGTCAAAGTTAACTTTAGCGGTAACTTTAACGGTGACAGTCGAAATTAACAATCGCATGTTGCACCATGATATTCTTCGTCACTGTCAAAGTTAAAGGGGTTGCCATTATAAAATAGTGTAATTTTCCTAGGTTGTCATAATATTTTTTTTAATATGGCAACATTCAAATTCACCTGTCTCTGATGTTATGTTCTATTTTTTTTAGAAACTAGCTGTTGCACGCGACATCGTCCTCGTTACTTTATAAAACTCATCATCATACATACATTATTATCAGTAAGTAACATAGTGGTCGAACTGTCAACGAGTAAACCGGTGTTTGTTACAGTGGTGTGTTTTTATTCAAAAACTAGTAAAATATAAACTTTTTGCTCACAAAAACCTTTAAAAAAGTGCACATTACATTAAATATTAACGAAATTATAAACATTCAGTGGAAAAAATAGTGATTCAAGGTCAAAATATAACGAAAACTAGAAAGCATTTATCAATATACATAACTATAAATAGTTTGAGTATTAGCTTTTGACGGATTTGACAGTGACGGTGATTCGAACACTTTGATTGACATAAGCGCACGAGTTGCCATTATCATAAAATACAATAGACAATTTTAAGTGTTACCAACTGCAAACCAGTGATACCATTACCAAAAAAATAAAATCCTACTATTATGGATAAACAAGATATGGACCTTTTGCTACGGAAAATAGACAAACTCGACACAAAAATAAACGAGATGAAAGAAGAGTCTAGACACCAAATCTCTGCTCAAACAGAAAAACTTACCAATATTCTAGCTTCCACGATAGACGCGAAAATAAAACCAATTATAGAAGAAAACAAAGCACTGAAGGAAGAAATATCCAACATGAAGGTTAAGGTTCGACACATAGAAAAGGAATTAAGAAAAAATAACATTATTTTACACGGAGTTAAGGAAACTGAAAACAATAACCAAGAACTGCAAACAACAATAGCAGAAGTGTTTGCAAATGTTAGCAGGGCGACGGGATCTGAACCGTTTGAATTATGGGAACTAAATGACGTCTACAGGTTAGGGAAAAAACAAGACGGAAAATATAGACCTATATTAGTGAAAATGACACTAGCACGGAGACGTATGGAACTACTAAAAAACAACAAACAGTTCCCTAGAGGTATCTATATCACAGAAGACTTCCCAAAAGATGTTATAAATACAAGAAAAGAATTGAAAGTCAAACAGCAGGAAGAGTTCAAAAAGGGAAACAGAGCTATAATCCGATACGACCAACTCATAATTGCAGGAAAAACAGACAATAACGCAAAAGAAAAAAGAAAACGATCGCCATCCAAGACTCCCACACAACAAAATCAGGAAGAAGTGACACAAAAGGGACCCAGTAAAATTAACAGAAGGAATGCCTTCGAATTTATGAGTCGTCCGAGAACTAACTCACACACTGAAACAACTAATCAATAACAATTAACAAGCGACCCCTCGAAACGCGACTTAAAACATTCGACACAAAATACTAACATAGATTCCCCAAGCCGGTCAGCGGTCACCGTGGGGAAGATCGACCGCTACCCTCCAGCTACTTCAGAATCGCAAGAAAATAATCAAAACGATATAAAGTTTGAATTTAATAAAACACAAAAATTACCGAAAAGTAAATGGACAAAAATCAAGCAACCCACAAAAAGTTCAAAACCAAACCCTGAAAACATAATACCCAATAAAGACAAATTCGCTAAAAAAATAACTTCAACTAACACACAAACAAACCTAAAGATCTGCACCTATAACGTAAGATCCCTTGCATCAAACGAACGATACTTAGAACTAATCAATGCATTTGACAAAATAAATCATGATTTAGTAGGATTGAGCGAAATAAGAAGAATAGGCTGTAACATAGAAGAATACGATAGTCACATCCTTTGCTACATTGGGCAAACCAAAGGCTTGCACGGAGTAGGTTTTTTAATAAGAAAGAGTCTTAAAAATAATATAACAAATTTTACAGGAATTTCGGAAAGGGTAGCACTACTACAACTTAAATTAGAAAATTTAAATCTTTCTATAATTCAGGTATATGCACCTACTGAAAAGTCAAGTGAAGAAGAGATCGAAAAATTCTACGATGATGTAAGAAATGCACACTTCTTAGCGGAAGACAACATCGTAGTCATGGGGGATTTCAACGCTAAAGTAGGACACCCTAAAAAAGAAGAAAGTCTTATTATGGGAAACCATGGTTATGACCAACGTAATGCAAGAGGTGAAAGGCTTATACAATATGCGTTAGAAAACAAACTTTCAATTATAAACACATTCTTCAAAAAAAGACCAAACAAGAGGTGGACATGGATATCACCAGACAAATCAACTAAAAACGAAATAGATTTCTTACTGACAAATAACCCGAAACAAATAACAAACTACGAAGTGCTAAATAACATAAAATTTTCTTCAGATCATAGGCCACTGAGAGCAACACTGGCATTAACAATACCAAGAAAAAATCGCAAGAACTTCAACTCTTTTCCTAAGACTTTAAAAACAGAACAAGAAGTCAAAAACTATGTCGAAATACTAACAAAAAAGCTAGAAGCCATAACAAACGAATCAAACGTACAAGAATATTATAATAAAATAGAAAAGTCCATACAAGAAAGCCTAAAATTGATAAATATTACGAAGCCGACGAAAGCTAACAAAATCTTCAGCGAAAATACAATCCAGCTTATTAAAGAACGTACGGAACTGATGTTCTCAAAGGAAAAAGACAAAAATACCAGAAAGAAACTTACCGACCTGTACAAACAAACAAAAAAATCAATAAGAAAGGACTACAGCATAAACAGACAAAAGGTAATAATAGATAATCTAACAAAATTTAGAAGTACAAAAAGAGCATTAAAAGAACTTAATCTGTGTAAGTCATGGATACAAAAACTGGAAAGTAAAAATGAAGAAACAAAATCGAGAAAAGATATTATAGATCACGCAACAAGATTTTACAAGGAATTATACAACGAAAAAGAAAACAAAAATACAGTTGACGAACTGAAAAATAACATAACAATAAGCACAAACAAAACAGTTAACCCAATTGAGAAGATAGAAATAATTAAACATATAAAACATTTAAAAACAGAAAAAAGTCCTGGTCCTGATGGTTTAACAAATGAAGTTCTGAAACTAGGAGCACCAGTTCTCATTCATCATCTCACACTTTTATTTAATATGATACTGGATTCAGAAACAGTGCCGTTACAATGGTGTACCTCTGATATAATACTGCTATACAAGAAAGGTAACCCACTGGACATAAACAACTATAGACCTATCAGTTTGCTTGCGAGTACTTACAAACTCTTTTCCTCAATCATTTTAAAAAGAATTTCAAAAGAAATAGACGATGCTCAGCCAAGGGAGCAGGCAGGGTTCCGAGCCGGATTTAGTACAACTGACCATATACAAACTTTGGAACAAATCTTTGAAAAATATAAAGAATTTAACAGACCACTATATATAGCATTCGTAGACTATACTAAAGCTTTTGATAGTATTAGCCACAGCTCAATATGGGAAGCACTAAAACAAATAAATGTAGACCAAAAATATATCAATATTATTAAATATATATATGGAAATAGCTCGAGCAGAGTCAAATTGGAAAAAAGGGGAGACCCAATAAAGATAGAAAGGGGTGTCAGACAAGGAGATCCGTTGTCGCCCAAAATCTTTATTGCAGTGCTCGAACATATATTCCAAAACATTGAATGGAAAAAGAAGGGAATTTTTATTAACGGCTCTTATTTAAGTCACCTCAGATTTGCTGATGATATAGTTATTATGACAGAAACTGCGAAAGAATTAAATGAGCTATTAAATCAGCTGAATGAGGAAAGCATTAAAGTAGGTCTACAGATGAATGCGGAAAAAACTAAGGTTATGACTAATAGCCGTCAAAATGTAATAAGTATTAAAGGCTTAAATATTGACTATGTTGACAAGTACATATACCTGGGGAGGCAGGTATCCTTTGCGAAAAACAGCAACGAGGAAGAGATCGAGAGACGAATAAACATAACTTGGAAAAAATTTTGGTCCCAAAAAGAAATTTTAAAGGGATGTTATTCCACAAAACTAAAAAAAATTGTGATGGATACATGTCTCCTACCTAGTCTTCTCTATGGATGCCAAACATGGTCCCTCACCAACAAAATAAAACAGAAGATTGAAACCACCCAAAGAGCCATGGAGAGAAGCATACTTAAGATAAAGAAAAAAGATAAAATCAAAAATAAACAAATAAGACAGGAAACTGGTGTTCGGGACGCGTTAATTCATGCACTTAAACTAAAATGGCAATGGGCAGGACACATAGCCCGCTGCAGAGACCAAAGATGGACTTTAATAGCAACTAGCTGGAAAGGACCCACAGGGGCAAGGAAGGTCGGCCGGCCATACAAAAGGTGGGTTGATGACCTTATATACACAGCAGGAAGTGATTGGATTGACGTGGCCAAAGACAAGGATAGATGGAAGAAGCTGGAGGAGGCCTACACCCAAAGAGGGGTCCAAACAAATAAATAGTAAACAGTGTAACTACATTACTAGTGCTGTTTAATTAGTTATACTATTTAATAAGAAAAAAAATATGTAATTGTAAGATAAGTTTTGGATAAATAAAGGCTTTATTATTATTATTATTATTATTAACATAGGCTAATAAACTTTTATTAACCTATGTTTCTCGCTGATAATGTATCTTTCTATAGGTGATTTTTTTTAAAATCAGTCTAGTAGTTTTTGGAGTTTATTCATTACAAACAAAAATATAAATATTTTCTCACAATAATATTAGTAAAGTAGATATGCATACGTGTAAAAAATGTGACTTCGTTTCGAAAAACAAGTAGTTGTACTGAATTCAAACTAGTTCAAATTTTTATTTAAAAAAATCTGATTTATACTTTCAAATAATCAAACATTACTTGTACAAAGTATATGTCACATGCAATCCTCATATAAGTACTCTAAAATCAATTAAAAAAACTTACCAAAATAGTCCCAAATGAAAAGATTCTTTCCGAAGAGACGAGCCGATTTGAATCCGCAGAGAAATGCCTGCTCCAAGCATTTCACCAAACCATTTTCACCGCACAATAGTACGCTGAGCGAGTTCGCATCTTTTTCCCTCTTCGACTGGTAATGCCACTTCACTATGGCATTTACGCAATCACCTTAAATTAAGCAAATCAATATTTCAGCTTGAATTCTATTTACTGACATGTTTGGTAAAAAATTTAGTTTTTTTTTATTTAACCTTTGATAAGTGGATCTATTTGGTATTAAACTATAAGTGACGAGTGGTTTAGGTGCTTGCCTTGACGCTCTGTCTTAAGGGTCCCGAGTTCGATTCCCGGCAGGTCCAAATGAACTTTTCAAAGTGTGCTCTGGACTCAATGTGGAAATTCTCCATGTTGTTTCATATTACAACTGTGCAATTATAGAGAACGCTTTAATAATTGTCCAGTTAAATTTATATGGGACACCCTCTTAAGTGTAACATACTAATCGAAAAGAAGAATTATAAAAATCAATTTAAAAAAACATACAGTCGAATTAAGAACCTCCTCCTTTATTTGTAGTCTGTTGAAAAAGGGACTCACTGATCATGTGCTGAATGGTAGAGGTGGAGAGGTGAGTGGTGGGGGTGGGGGGAGTGTGCGGCGCTCGGGGGGTGCGCTCCCCTCCCGCGCCGCCTCCCCCTCCCCCGCGACGCACCCGCTGCGCCACCAGCAGCCGCTCCGTCGACCCGTCGTCCACGCCCGATCCCAACCAGCGGTTACACGGAAAACTAACACACATATTTATTTACTAACTGGCGTCCGCGACTTCGTCCGCGTTCAAAATGTTATATAGTTGATTATCGCGCCCTCTTGCGGTGAGTAGCCGACTTGTTGAATCAAAGCTGTTTGTCTTAATAGTTCTGCCACTGAACGATAGATGATGTTAATCTGTTTGTTTTAATAGTTCTACCACTGAACGATAGATGGCGTTAATCTAAATAAGGAATTTTTTTCCAATTCGAACCAGTAGTTCCTGAGATTAGCGCGTACAACCAAGCAAACAAACTCTTCAGCTTTATATATTGGTATAAATTAAGATAAATGCCAGCAGGCCACCTACAGTTAGCAACATGAGAAATGATTAGACTACGGTCTCCTATTGAATTAGAGGGCGTTCAAGTATTACGTAACGCAATTTTTGAAGATTTTTTGACTCCCCTTCCCCTAACAATAACGCGCAGTTTCCTTTTTTCTCTACCCTCCCTCCCCCTCCATAAAAGGTTACGTAATAACCGAGTGACCATTTTTACCAACGAAAAGGGTTGCCAACTTGGGAGAACAAATTAAAATGAATATGTGTTGTGGTTCTGTGAAAAGAGCAGACGAAATATTTTAATTGTCTACTTACGTGTAAGTGTGCCCCGTTACTTCATTCCTCACGAAAACTTGGTCGAGCAGCCATCTTGGCGATAATCCGGTATTATCGTGGCCGATTCGTAACGTCGACAATATTCCCAAGTTTTTGTGCTAAAACGTAGTAAAAACATAAATATTTAATTAAACACACAATAGTATCCAATTTGAAATCATAATACCTTTACCTAAAGTTCGAATTCGAATAGCACATTATTGATTTATTCAAACAACATACGACTCTTCTAGTCTTACAGACAGCAACCATCATTTCCCATACACACAAAAAAAAATCCATGCACGAATTAATTCACTTTCCATACAGTACATACAAACCTCAATTATGTGAAAAACTTATACTTACGTGAAAAACGAATTCATTGGTATTTTTTGGTATCGGTATTTTTGGTGTAGATTCTCCGTTTGCTCCCGATATAGCGATCCAACAGTTCGCTGTCGTTTGACTTGCTTTTCGAGATGGTACTATCAGAACTCTATAAGGAAGTTCTGAAAAATATAAGAAATTACATTTAAATACGAAAAATAAATTATAAATAAACTTAATTATCAATAACAATTTAAAGTTATCATAGAATACTTTTCAAAGTGGGTTTTTGAACAATACGATATTAGCATAGGTATAGTATTAAAATAATAGTATAAAATACAAATATAAACCAATTATAAAAAATAATCATGTTAAACACACTTTGCTATTATGGTTAACACATTCTCCTTTCTATTAAACTTTGAGGCGAATAAATAATATATTAGACAAGGTTCTTAAGTATTTGTATAAACAGAAAATAAGGTTACTTACTTGTAGTAGGATATGTATTAGTAAAAGAGAAATAATCGACCGCATTTAGTGTTAACAGGTGATACAGGAATTGTTCTCTCTCCTCCTCGCACCTTAGAAAGGCCGTTCTCTTGTACTGAGACCGAAGCAATGTCGTGTCCGCCAACAGTTCGCGGAGATGTTTCGACAGTAATTTCTTCTCCAGCGACAACCGCACCCATGCACGGGCGTAACCTATCTCCGTTTTTATATCCGTCATTGCTTGGACGTTTCTGAAATAATGCATTTTATTATAAGCACACATACACCAATTTTTTCATGTTAAGTCCACTTGATGGTAGGTGGCCACCGTCGCCTATTAACACAAGCAACGGCAAAGGTGTTGGAAGTGTGCTGCAGACCTTTAGATACCCAGCGTGCACTGCCTGTACTATTTTTTTTTCTATATTTTAGTATCTTATTATCCTTTCTTATCTTATCGTAGGACAATCGCTGCTAGACAAAGGCCTCCCGATAACTTTCCAATAGGACTAGTCAGAAGCAGATCTTGTAGTGTAACCCCGAGCGTTTACGAGACACTTAGTTAGAGACCACGTTTCAGCGTCATTTATACAGGCAACAGAGATTGGTAGAATTTTTTTTTTTGAGACACTGAGGAATTTTGGACGAGAAGATATCTAGGAGCTTCCCGAACGCTGCCTTCATCGATTGACCTCCTTCTCGAAGTAGGCTCTAAATAGACTCTATATCTATACAATTATAAACAAAATCGCTGTTTACCACTGCCTATTTCTCTGCAAACTTCAAAACTACACGAAGAATTTTAATACGTTTTTCACCAATAAAAGGTCGATGGTTTATGTACATAATTTGCAGAAGAAACTGCATCCGTGTGTACGCTAGTTTCTTACAATACCCACCTACTTGATTTCTGAAAAGTATGAATAAAACAAACTCTAAGTTACCTCATGTCAAAAGTAAGGCTCTCTGGAAGCGGTCGCAGCGGTACTGGCGGTTGACAACTCTTCCTTTCCAATGTGCTCGAATTACTGAGACGGTCACGAGAGCTGTCTCGTGAACCGCCGCGCGAACTGTCGCGGGATCTACTCGAACTGGTGCTGGACACACTCTGTTGGGCTTCCACTTCTGCGCCCACCGACGATAGATCTGGATTCAAAGATTTAACTA
The DNA here is from genome assembly GCA_945859745.1 of Synanthedon formicaeformis. Lineage (NCBI taxonomy): Eukaryota > Metazoa > Arthropoda > Insecta > Lepidoptera > Sesiidae > Synanthedon > Synanthedon formicaeformis. The sequence continues at coordinate 10,554,964 of OX243957.1, forward strand.
ATGTTAGCAACGTACATTTTATTTAACTTTATGAATCTTGAAAAGAAAATTAAATTATCATTTTTATTAAAGATTTCAGAGGAGCTGTATGCAAGTGGTAGTATATAAAAAAAGGTTTAGTTTTACGATACAAATTTACTTACAATCCAGTCGTTTCCGTAATACACACCAGGCCAAGGCTGCATGTTTTAAAATTAAATGTTTTATTGACATTGTTTTAAATGCTATCTTTTAGTTTTAGAGTTATTGGCGATTATGCGATAGGCATAAGTGAATCTATCAATATCTAAGACAAGTTTAGTTAGAATTTCATGGGATAAGAAAAGTCTACAGGCTTTTAAAAGCCTGTAAACGCTGTATTAAGAAAAATCCTCCAAATAATAGTCAGAAACTGAAACGTCTATATGAAAATCTGATGCGCTTGAGTATTTCAAAATGACGTTTTTTTTTTTTTGTATTTTCAAAAAGCTGCCACGATCTTGCTGCACAGTCTTTTAAATGGGAGCTTAGTTTGGGTATACTTAACATCCTCCCCTAAAAATCTGACGCGCTCGAGTAAATCCCAAAATCCCCTCTTGGGCTCCCCAACTAACAGATCAAATAGGCATCTCTTGTCTAGAAATTCAACCATTTAGTATTAAATCTAAAACACCTTTGAAAAATTGGAACGCAATTCTATTAAAAAAAACTATGATCTACATAACTAAAAGTGGACTTTAAAAACAAACAGGTTAGTACGAGTGTTATACTACTTTTATGTGTACCTGGTGTGAGATAATTTGGGTCAATGGGCTTCGTGGAATTGCTACACTGTTCCAACTCTTGGTAGTTAGTTAGATGCATCCACAAGGCGGACTTTCCCATTTTGTGCTGAAGTCCGTGTGACCACAACCTCTCCAATAGGTCGCACAGCGACGCGATCATAGTACTTTCTTCCACACCAGTGATAGACACTTCGCATCCAAGTCCCAAATCCGTCTCTTCCGTGCCCATTTTCTCGAGTAACATGCGTTTTGTTTTGCTTTTGCACTCCTGGTGGTCAATCATGAAAGTTTTTTTTTTAATATTTCGTACAATTTCATAAAAACATACTCTTTGGAAGGCTTTGGAACGACTAGAATATAGGCTTTATGCGCCAGTTGGCAAGAGGTATTCGCTAATTGTGTCGTTCATTGCAATAGTGAACTATCTCCTTGTAACTGAATTTTAGAATAAGCTTTTTGCGAATTATAGTGTAGGAAAAAAATATAAGCATTCATTCATTGTTTTCATCTATGGGATTATAATGCAACTATTGGAGTTACTTCACTTTTATATTGAAAGTTATGACTAAATGTGATACCATTAGGCAAGAAAAGATGGTTTTAAAAATAGGGAGTTACACCACTTTTACAATGAACGACACAATTAGAGGAAACTAAAAACTAATTACAGGAAAATTTTTTCAACAGTTAATTAAATAATAATAAAACTGTAACATATTGTAATTACCTTGAGCAATTTCTCAACAAACGCGCGATTATTCTGCGCAATCGCTGCAGGAGTCACCTCAGTGGACAAACGGCGGCTAATATCGCCCAACAATAATTCTGGTGGACAATCCTTCACTTGCCATTTGGCGTTTTTAATACGCTTTAAACTGTTCGTCCTGAAATCACACACGATTATCTGCCACTAATCTAACTGAAATACTAAAAGCTTTAGTTAATTTGAGGCCGTATTATTAATTTCAGTGTGCAGTGATTGTGATTGTATAATTATGAAATTTTTGGCGCGTAACATGACTGAATTGAAGGCAACCGCGCAAGTACACTCGTGTACAAAAGTGTTATAAATATTAATTTTTAATTTTGAAAATTTATGTCGCCATATTGGATCAAGTTACCCGCCTGAATTAAGTGTTTATGAAGGCCTCAAATTATCTTAAACGCCATCTACTTTTAAACATCGAAAGCAAGCACGAAAAGCGTAAAGCATTTGTACCGACGTGTGTGCATCATCTAAAGGGATATAGGGACAAACATTCAAAATGCATAAATACACAGTTCAACAATGATTTATTTTATATAATTTTCATTTACATTATTATATGTACGATGCAGTTTTAATAAAAAACCAAGGGTTAACAACTTTATTTCAACATAATAATATGAGTAGGCGAATGAACTGCATAATGACTCGCGGCTTAAAAATAATATCCATTTAAACTAATATACATTCACTATACAAAAAATAAATAAAAATAATATTTCTTATTGCACTACTAAAAATAAATTATTAACCTTATTAACACACATAATACATTTATATGCATAATGCATGCAATGATAACATGCGTCATAGACAAATGGACAATTGTTACAAAAAAATAAATGAGATTCCATAAAATATAGACAAGGATGCAATATATACTTAAAAAAAAATCTTTGTTTAGAGATATTTCTTTGTGTTTTTATTAATTACATCAAATATGCAAAATGAGTCCAAGAGTTTTCCAATTATTTCAACATTTTGCATTACAGCTCTACAAACTCTGTTACACCATAATAAAATAAGAACTATACACTATAACATTATATTATTGCATTAAAAATTCGTAATAATTCGGGCAAATGAATGAATAAATAAAATACAACACTTTTTGTTATACTAATTCATAAATAAAATGAGCATAGGTATCACAAATAACATGCAACAATTGTAATCTAAACATGTTAACTAATTGAAAGAGTATTTTTTAAACCCTGAACTAGGTTTAGGTTTGGTCTAACAAACATGCACTAAACATGAATAAATATATACATAATAATATGTACTTAGTATATATCCGCTTAAGGGCCTCTTTCACCAACTACAAGTAGTGTTGATTAGTTACTTTTAGAAATAATATCATGTTTTATTGAATTATGCACTCGGTTTAGTGCATCCTTCGATAGGCGATTTTTTTTTATTATTTTCTTTTTAATGTTTGGGACTTTTACCGTACAAACAAAGGTAGCTCCATTATCCCCGGTTACCGGTGACTTTAAGTGACAGTTAGCCTACTTGACAGATGGTGAAAGAGGCCCTAAGACAGTTAGTTTTTACCCATGACATAATATTTACGTTTTCCGTTTATTTTTTCAAATGTGAATTAATAATATTAGTATTATTTGAAGAAAATGTAGCAAGTAGATCTCTTAGTTTGGTTCCTATTTGGTCACTTTATTAGTTTTTCTGCTTTGCAATTGGTCAACATATTAATTATATGTTAGTCTAATTCTTAACTTGTCTGCTTATGAATTAGTTTAATTGAAATAAATTAAACACAACATTTAATATCATTTATGGAAAGTTAAAATAATAATAAGGATTCTTTGACATAAAATTCTGTACTTATTTAACATTGCAAACATTAAATTCCTATTTTTACAAGAATATATTTATTACATAAATACCTGTATTATAATGTATAGTTAATAAATTAAATTACTGATATAAGTTTAACCAGTTAGTACCTACTTATTTGGATCAACCAAGACTTCTGAAATGAGACTCTTAAATCTGTCAAAAAAATTAATCTACTCTTCACTTATACTGGGAGAAGTGATAATAATATGATATTATGCTCAGCACGATCACAGGTATGAATGATCTTAATTATATATTAAGTAAATATATTTTTACAGGTACCTTAAAATATAGGGTAATTTATTTTTTAATTATTAGGTAAATATATAAAAATATAGAATGGAATGTGCTAATAAAATGTAGGTATAGTCCATTCCGAAAAGGAAAATATGGGCGACACATCCATAGAACTTAAGAAATAAATATAAAATTCGATTACTTACGTGCATATGTTTGATTAAACATGTTCAAAAATAGCAAATACTCGTGCCAGAGATATGTGTTCAAATGTTTTTGCTATGTTGTTATCCTATCAGCCATAATACGTTTCCATTTTGGAATAGACAAATAAAAAAAATATTAAAAACAATTATAACACATTGACTTACATACACAAACTTGACATTCACTAAAAAAAAGGCGCATGCGCAATATTGGTAAATATTAAATACCTACGTAAGTAATATTGAACACAACAAATTCACTGAAACAAAATCACTAACCATTTCACAAACAGTATTGCATGCTCATATCACAAAAAGCGGTTAATTGATATCACTTTTATGAGAAAACAATTAAACGAAGACGTGAGTGGATGAAGGTGATATGTCGCATTTTTGTTTTTTTTTTTTTTTTTTTTTTTGCGTTGATGAAGCTAATATAATAAGCTAAGGTCTTACAGACGTAAAGATTCGAGACATTTTGAGAAAATTAAAAGTTAAAAAAGGTGTTAGGTACATTTAATTTTAAAAATCAAAAAGTGCAGAAAAGTTTACTTTTGTTAATGGAAGAGGGAGCTATGTTCACTTTTTAAAAAAATTAAATAATACAAGTGTTTAATTGCTATCATACCATTAATATTTTAGTTTGTTTACACAAACTTTGCATCATAATTTAGTACAAAAATCAGTTCCGTGGCGACTTATTTCAAAAATTAAAAGTAAAACTTTAACCTCGATTTATTCAAAATAGGAATTATGCGACATATCACCTTCATCCACTCACGTCTTCAACATGAGTTAATAATTTCGTATATACATATAATATATTAAAAGAGATCCTAGGTATTTTAATAACAACAAAAAATCGACTTCATATAATTTTATCATTAGTAAATTATGTGACAAAAATATTATAATCAATTTGGCTGATGAGGAAACTCATTTATAAATAATTATAAAGATTTATAATTTTTTGAGTGTTAAAAGGGAATGTGCAATTTGTTAAATATTGCATTAATTTTAATTGATTAAACTACATTAACAAGACAAAATAAACAGGTTTGTATGTCAGTCGGGATAAAAATCATAATAATATCGATTTATTGTTATCTCAGTGCGTAGTTAACGCTTGCCGGCGACATGCAGGCGTGAACGTTGTCAATGTTAAAAACCATTATAAAATTCGATAACACAAGTAAAATATGTATAATAAAAATATCCAAAATATTTTGGCGAAGCTAAAGCATCAACGGTTTAGGGTCGGTTTTACAGCAACACGCTTTAAATTATAAGATATTAAAATATCTAATTGGGCTCAGTTATTTCAAAAGGTTATCAAAAAAATATCCCTAAAGCGGCGAAAGCGTTTCTAAGCTTGTAAAACCGTTAGGGCAAGTTCAGACAATATGTTTACAAACGAGCGTTTAGTCGAGGCGCAGTTTTTTTTGGCTCGGAAGAGATCCTAAAGTTGTATTATTTTTAAAAAATTTTAACCACATTAATAATGAATCTATAAATAACAACAAGGATATCATCGGATATATTAAGTCGAACAATTTCATTGTTTTTAACATAAAACCGTATATAAAATATATGTATAATATTAATTTTTAATTTTAATTCGAGTCAAAGAGATCAGTAACTTGGTTATATTTGAATTATAAAACGAAATACCACATATTTCGTGAGGAGCGCCCTAAAATTAAACACGCGTTTCCCTCCCATATTATCTGAACCAAAGATTTAAATCACAGATGCGCCCTGTGCTTCTGAAAACTGTCCACGTAATATGTCTGTATGACACCTAAACCGCTCACTGCTTTCTACAAGCGACTAAGGCGGGAAGAGTGGGCTCACTCTTACCAACGATGACACATTTTCGGCCGCCTGAAGTATGGCAAGGGCGCGATTTAAGCGCGCATCTGTGATTTAAATCTTTGATCTGAACGCCATTCAAATTGGGTAATGGTTCGCGTTGTCGGGGGGCGTGTCGCACCTGCGCTCGCTGGCGAGGGGCGGGGCGAGTGCGGTGGCGTCTAAGCGCGCCGGAAACGCGCGGTAATAAGCGGCGCGGTGCGGCAACCGCTCGCCTGGAGCGCCCACTTCTAGCTCCGCCCCCACCCCCCACGCTCCTCCCCCAGCGCCCAATCCCGCCCACACCGAGTACCCTCGAGTCGCCATCCCCCCCTCCCCTAGACGACGTCTGCAACAATACGGACGCTCACTCGTACAACTCCTCCATGCAAATAATCTGCCACTTTCACCGTGCATACCTTCACACATTTCACACAGCACCATTTAGTTCCACATTAGACAACTAATATGCTTGTATTATGGATACCAGACAGTGATATATACTATATAGATTACCTTTTTTTTTGTAAATACATACATATTATAAATACAAACATCCATGACTCGGGTAAAAAGGTAAATGTTAAGACATAACATAAACGTTTGCCCCTAGCGGGATTCGAACCCGCGACCGTTTGGTTAACAGCTGGGTTTACTATAGCCACTAGACCAAACGTTATATATATTTTTTAAAACACAAACTATGGACTTAATCCATAGCTTCTTTATGAGGACGTCAAACAGTCTGACGGTCCACTTGATGGCTGCGGTGGCTACTAACATAAGCAACGCTACAAGTGCTGCTAGCACGCTACCGCTTGCTTATACTTGTACTTAAGTATAAGCAATTAGTGAGGGATAGGGAAACGGGCTTTGGCATCCTTTACCCACTCATGGAAACAACAGCACACATGCTATTATTATTTATGTTGATATTCTGTGAGGCCCAAATGATTTGCGGAGAAACTCTAAACCCTCTCCATAGCTCGTTGACCAAATTTAATGGACAACATTAAACACGTGTACTCCGTGGTGTGATATTTGTATATCTATTCAAGTAAGATGTATAAATTTTAACAGAAAGTGATTTAACTAAGAAAATTAAGTGGAATATTATATCCTTTTGGATATTGCCGGGGTGTGAATGAAACCATTTTAAAGCAAGTGGAGAAAAAGCATTTTATTTTATTATGTTATGTTGCAAAAAGTAACAATTTGTGATCAATAACTTTGTAACTTTTACTGCGTGCACCATTATCACCAAAATAAAAAACCCATTCTACCAACCACCTTTTGAAAATGTGAAAAAAAAAAAGATCATGCTTTATCTATATTCATCCAAATAACAGCCTAAAGTCAACGAAGATTAAAAAAACTGTTATTTTTATATGCTTATAATTATATAAGTATAACAAATATATTATGACACACATTTTTTGATTGTTGCAAATTGCTTTTCATAAATTTTAAGTCATTTTTATAGTCGTTGTATTTTTTTAACGAGCGCCATATTTCTGATTGAACCCACCATTATATATTATTATACATATGATAGTATTTGATGAGTCTTTAAATACCTGACAGTTTTGATCCTGTGCTCGAAGACTTGAAGACTGGCGTCGTAGTCGCCCCAGTTGGCCATTATTTTATTGTCGATCAGTGAAGCGAACATTTGCGTCTCGAGGAAGCGAGAGAGGAAGGGACGATGTCGCTGAGGCTGGTCCGATAGGAACGACGCCTTGTCGAAGTTCACCATAGATTCCCGTGACGAAACCCAAGAATCGCGATCCTGAAAATGTATCCACGAACTCTTGTTACATTGGCATTAGATTAGATTTCACAATTGTTGTTGGCTGAGAATTGTTTGAAAATGATGGGATTCTATAGAAATTACCGCGTAATATTTTGTTTAGCGAAATAACCTGTGAAATAAGACATCACTGATTTACAACAAGAAAAATGAAATATGTATTTAAAATGCTTAGAGAATTAAATATAGTGCGAGTCTGCTGTTTCAGGTTTTTTTTTCTTTTTGTAATATACCAAGTTACCCACGACCCGATCCGAACGCAATTATTTTCTGAAAATTAAAAACAAAACACAAAAATAACACACAATTATGAATGATAATTGGAGTTGTGAAGCAATAATGCCATTAAAAATATTAAAAAAAAAACTGCGTGTAAATAAGGGTTTGTTTTGTTTTAAATTATTTAAATTTTATAATTTTTCATTAAGTTTATTTGATTTGGGAGATAATTTTAATTTTAGATATTAACTATGTTTTGTCGACTTCTTATTTTACATTTATTACAAAAACCTTCTTTTGAATACCGATTTTAAGGATGTGATAAAATATAAAGATACTTATCATTGATTATATCTTCATATCTTGTCTTTCTTTAGAAAATAATATTTGAAACGACTAAATTAATTTTTATGGCGCAGATGTGCAAAGTAATAATGATTATACTGTCACATATTACAGATTAGAAATTAGGTAAAGGGACAAAGCTAGATTTTTGTCATTACCTGATCAGGCATGATGATGAAGTTCTCGTACATCAAAAACATGTGTACGAATCTGTTGAGGAACGTCTCTCTTATGGCAACATTGAAGCGGATATCCTCGTTATATTGTTCTTCGTCATTGAGCACCTTCTTTTTTGTTGTTGGCATCACTGTCTCTGCGTCCACTTCATCTATGTTTACACCTATTTAAAAAATTTAGAATGATTCTTTTTCTTTTGTAAAAATTTATTTGTGTCGTCACAATTGTTTGATACAGGTCAGTCCTGAATACGACACTTAAATGGCTGCAGACAAGAAATCATAGCTTTAGTTAAACCATGCCGCCAAATCACCATAGCCAACTTAGTTGAAACCTTTTTTTTTTAAGTTTATTTTAAGTTTTATTGTGTCACATTCATTATTTTCTGATATCTCCATCCATATAATATACGAGTTGGAAGAAGTTCAAATAATACTTTCCCAAGGTACTGTTGGCACAATGTTTATGCTTTTACAGCGCCACGTTTCGTTTTAGACCTAAACATTGACCGCAGCGCCATCTGACGTCAAAGGATTGTATTTTTTGGATGACGCGACGTTATCATCTTGTGGGTTTAGTGATTTATCCCCATACAAAAATTCTCCATACTCGTATGCCGCAGCGAAGCGAACCGAACCCAACCAGGGGCCCTAGCCAAGAGCAAACCAATGCACACGAAAGAAATAAAGCCCGGTGATTCGTTGTTGTAACGCCCACATAAAATTTTGGTACCAATCACAAAGCTTTCTCCCAGCGTAGCGTAGCCTGAGCGTCGCGTTTACGACTGTACGTTTGCTCTTGGTTAGGGCCTCAGGGATCATCCGCAAACGAAACCATAAGCAGTATGAGAGTAAGAATAAGTACCGGTTCGCTTGACAATGTCGACGATCCGTTGCAGGGCGTCGAGCCGTCGCGGGGCAGTGAGCGGGGCGTGGGACGGACGCCGCGTGGGCGACCCGGGAGGGGACGAGTTCAGCGGCCGGCTTTCGTCCCACTCGAGGATGTCGTTGTGCGAGTGTTTACGACGGAGAACGCCTGCCCACACATACATAAAGGGATAGCTTCAATTTTTGATAATAATTATTACTCCAAATTCATCATGCTTTGTACAAGGTGTGTGGTCAAATTATTTCAAGTTAAAGAAATACATATCAAATAAATTTCGACAGTAAAGAACCACACATTTTATTTAGTTAATATTATTTGATGCTAGAATTGATTTTTCAGGTCATACAAAATTTTGTGTAATACACGACTGTGTTCCAACTACTTTTATGTTTATTTATTCTGCTGACTAGTTTGTGATATGGAAGAAAAAAAAACTTCTGTTCTACACTGGTGTGATAGTCTGTACCAAAAAAAATGTAGCTGAGTTCAAAAATGTAAGCAGGTAAAGTTTCATGTTTGCGAGATGAATTTACTTAATCTCAAGTAAATAAATAATATTATTACCTGAGGGCAAAGTACAACTACTGCTCATACTGTCGTTCATATATTTGTAAGATGTACCATTGATGGGTACACCAAGTTTTGTTGGTTCTGTTTCTGGTCTTTGTATCTGTTAATAGAATATATCGTTAATATTAGAGAAGTTATATCAGCTAAAGTTTGCTACGCCAAGTTAAAAACAACTCTAAATTCTCTACTCATAAAGATGTTATTATTATTACCTGATGTTTATCCAATATGTGATTTAATTCTTCAATGAACGGAGTTCGATGTGGAAATATTGGTAGCTCCTCGGGCAATTGTATGTCCGATTTATCTATATCGACCAAACATAGAGCTGCTTCAGAGCCAAGGGCAATACTTCTGGGACCGTTTGATCCCATACTAATAGCTGCACTTTCCGAGTGAAGACCTGTACAGAAAAAGAGTTTATATACATTTTGTGTTTACGAACAACATTGTAACATATCACTAAAATAATAAGACGCATATTCGCCTGAGGTTTGATTGTTAGTCAGGCCAGCACCTATGACCGGATTCGGACATACATTTGGTAGGATAAAAAGGATGAGGGGCTATCTAGGGGAAAGACTCTATTCCCAGGTCCCCTCATAGTTGTTCAGACATTTTTAAATATATAATATACTCATAAGATTTTATATTTTCTATATAATGTCAGTATGGGGTGATTAAACTCATAAATGAATGAATCACGAGAAAAGACAATGGAAATTTAGACGTCGTCGTTACGCTTGGTAACAAAAGTGAAACTCTATTGTTTGTTGTAATGAAAAAAAAAAAAGAATGAAAGAAAATCGTTTGTGAACTCACAACAATAGGTATATACGCTCCATTTACATTACAATTGTAGATATGCAATTATTACCTTTTTTGTAATCAATAATTTTACTAAGATAAATAATATGGCGATTTAACCTACCTTTGACATTACATTTACATAATATGTATTATCTACATTTTACTCGCTTTGATTATGTTTTATTATTATATTAATTTCGCATAAGGTATATTACATTTCAATTTAAATGAAAAACTAACGTAAGTATAATAAATATAATATTTTCACAACACTCTTGATAGATTTCTTAGACAATAAAAACAATTCTTAAGAAATTAAGTCGCAATCCACGGTTTGAAATAAGCGCTACCATTAATATCTAAATTTGCCTTTTTATTTGATACTAGCCGGTGCCCGTGACTTCGTCCGCGTTGAAAGGAAAAATATGAGAGTGGTAACACCGGACATCGTTATCGACGTGACGACGAAATATCTTTCTTTTTTATGTCTTATTTATAGCCTATGTCTTATTCTGATGTATAAGCTATGTCGTTGTAAAATTTCATTGAAATTCCTTTCAGTAGTTTTTGCGTGAAAGAGTAACAAACATCTATACAAACTTACTCGTTTATAAATATTAAGTAAGTACGATATTAGTAAGACAAGATAAGAAAGTAAAGAGGTAAGGATATGACACAGATGCCTAGATGACTAGGTGAAGTGAAATAAGTACATACCCATAACGAAAGGAACGGGCGCGTCGAGGAAATGATAGAGTGGCGCCGGAAGTATGGGCACATAAACATGCGCCCACGTGAAAGGCAGCAACAGCGACACTATGCATTCCGCCACCAACATTAATCTGTTGTAATCTGAAATTAAAACATTTCTTCAAATAAAATTAACTATATAGTATTGCATTTAAAAAACATATCTCATAACTTTAAGCCAGCAATTCTTTTATACTATTTTTCGGTCAATTTCAACATTTTCTCAAGCTATTCTAACATTTTTCTAAGAAAAATGTTGAAAATTCTTGGGAAAATGTTAAAATTGACCGAAAAATGGTGTATGTCGAGATATACGAAATAAATAAATTTATATATAATACTAGCTGCTGCCCGCAAGTTCGCACGCGTATAAAAAATAGATAAAAACCTATTCTCAGACCTACAAAGTGTACATATAAAATTTCATCAAAATTGGAGGAATATGGCATCTAACACTGTGACACGAGAATTTTATATATTAGATAATTGGCTAACGGTTTGGATGAAATTTTTTCATGTAGATACGGTTCTGCTTTTTAAGTCTACCGTGCAACAGCTGCTAGCTGTTGCACGCTACTTCGCCCGTTTAACTTTATAAAATATAGATTATGTTACTCTATGATGATATAGCTTTCTATAGGTGAAAGAATTTTTAAAATAGGCCCAGTAGCTTTTGTGTTTATTCATTACAAACATACAAATCTTCTCTCTTTTATAAGAGTAGATATAGATTCCTTGTAAAAATGCAATTTTTATACAAAAAGTTCTTTATGACTGGTGGGAAAGCAAGGTTTGAAAACATAATGTTTTAACCCAGAAGCTTATTTCTGTATACTTTTATTTATTACCCACTTTATTTTTTCTTACAAAGAGTAATGTTAATAATCCCTAAGCAAATAATTAAGTAACATTTTTAATAAATCTTATTTGCATTTTTTTTTTTTTCAATTTAAATCTTTGATCAAAATACAAAATGTAAACCAATGTGAAGAACAATTTTTATACCACCTCAAAGACAATTAAGTAAACAGACAAGAAAACTATCTCAGTTTAAATTAGTTAATACCCATGCATATTAAAATATCAACTAAAGAATGTTAATTAGAAATTGTCTTGAGGCTGAGCCATTTTTGTTGTGTTGCTGACAAAGATTATTAAATATTATTTCAAGCCGTCCATAAATTGTCTTATGGCTTTGATATAATTACCTGTTGATTTAAGTAAAACTTGATGTTCAAGTAGTACACAAGTAAACAGTTGTACAACACATTCAACGCCAAGCGTCGAGAACATAATCCGCAATGGATAGTCGAGTAGCGGTAACTCCTCCGGCGGGTTTGGCATTCTTAACACCTGTCAACAAGAGACATTCGTTTTTAGTCAATATCCTATATAAGATTGGCTTGTAGAGAGACATGTTTTGGATTTACTTTGAGGCTTTATGCAGGAGGCTGCAGAGCATACAAAATGTTGATGCAATGTATGCATTTTAAAACAGTGGACACAGTCCGCATGGGTAACTTTGAATACTTTTTTAAATAAAATATTATAGGCATACTCCGATTTATTGAATTACTAGCTGGTGCCCGAGATTTCGTCCGCGTTGAACTATGAAAGGTACCCTATGTCCTTTCTGGTGACCCAGACAACGTGTATGCAAAATTTCATGGTGATCGGTTCAGTAGTTTTTGCGTGAAAGAGTAACAAACATCCACACAAACTTTCGCATTTATAATATTAGTACAGATATGTGTTCTTATGATGTCGTTTATGGACTAATAAAATGAGATTATTATAAGTAAGTTTAAAAACTTCATTATGACGATTAATATTCACATTCAAAGTTAGCACAGAATTTGTGTAACTTTGAAGGTACATATTTTTTTGGAGAAAAATAACTGGATAAATTGCAGACTTTGGGTTACATTAATGTAGTTATTATATAAAAAAACTATATAAACAACCTCTGGTGAAGTAATGCAGAATGAATATCAAATTTATTTAGAAAAATCATCACTTCAGCCATAGGATGTCCACTTCTGGATATAGGACTCCTTCATAATTTGCCAGTAGGACCAGTCGGAAAAACCTGAATTCAAAGTCAACATGCATTTTTACTTAGGTTGTTAGTTCATCTTGTGAGTGATAGTCCAAAACTAAATTTCGGGTCTGTGGTCACCACAGTTTTCATGAATAAAATAATGCTGTTAAAATAAATAAAATACACTTACAACAGGTATAGGATCCAGATGTGGCTCGGCTGGAGGCACATAAAGACGTAATGCTTGCCCTGGTAGAGGTACTGGCACCTCATAGAGTAAGTTATATACATATGACTCTGGACTTAAACCTGGGCCAGGCTGTCTTGGTAAAGATCTACAATTTCAAAATAGCACATTTTAGTACCTACGCTTTTATGGCCACCACCATATATATTTTGTTATATGTTACATAATAATATGTTGGGAGACTCACCTAAATAAATTTTCCAAATACAGTTGAGCTATCCTTACATAAGGAAATTGACATATGAGTGCTATACTTTTGGCTACATAGAGCTTGTCTTTGGCTATGTCATAATAGGTGAGGGCGGCGCCCGTATGTGGAGCGAGTTTGAATGATCGTGGTAACGATCTCGAGCTTTCTTTTCCCGAATTCTTTCTATGACCAGGCGGTGTTTGACCACTTGACAATTCCGTAATGTACATTGCCTGTAACACATTAAGTTATACTTTGTGATTTATATGTTATAATAAAAAAATCCAAGTGAATTTTAAACCTCTGTATTACTCTATCATAGTCATTGTGTTAAATTTGCATAGTCTCACCAAAAACAGAAGTCAAAACAAATAAAATAACTAAACCTTTATTGATTGATATTTACTGAATTCTTTAATCAGAGCTTGTCATATGAAAGAGGTAAATGAATATAAAAAATGTAACTATATACATTTTGTCAATCTATGAAGGGTGCCTGATTACTACAAAATATGATTATTTTGACCATTACGTTCTGTCTGTTCATTGCCTTTGCTGGCTTCTATCAGATGCACAAGACATAAAATACACAGAGCAGCTGTTATTTTTTAGGTGACTGAATATTTCAAGAAATGTAAAATATTGTGAATTTTTTAGACTTAATATTGTAATCTTAAGATTTGTCCGACAATATTATTCTTATGTGAACTCATTATCTTTTCACCCTTCTTCCTGCATTTCTAAGGAGTAGTAAAGCAGCTTAGGCCAAACTATACTCAATAATTCTTGCGATAATGGTGCTATGATATTTAGTTAGTCTATATTCTGGTAAATTAAGATTACACTGTGTTTGAATAAGTTTCATTATGTTATATGAATGTTAACAATAATAAGACTACAAGGATGTTTAATTTTTTTTTTATAAATAGAATATTGCACATCACTCATAATTCAGAATGATTATTTGATTACATGATTTTTGATAAATAATGAATGATGAATTGTTGTGGTTTTTGTTTCATGTAATAAAGATAACAGTGTAACTGTAAAACAACACATCTTAAGATATCATTTAATTTTTATGACCAAGTATCTGTAAAATTATTTATACTAAAAATTACTTGTATTTTATGGATAAATGGCTACCAAAGCCTTGGGGCACAGCCATTTATTTTTACAACCTGCATGTTTGTAGTGGGGGACGTTTGTGTGTCTTTACATATGTTACTTATGTATGTTCTTAAACCTTTACTACAAATAAAATATTATTCTATTCTATTATGTTTATTTTTTAGCTTACCTGCAATGTATGCATAGCACTGCATATATTCCTATTTCTAACTTCTTCATAAAAAATAAGACTGAATCCATAATATCTTGATGCATTTTCTCTCGTTACTAGAAAACTATGAAATTTGGGCTCCAAGCAATGTTTTTGTGTCCTAAATTGTAATCCGGCTGGCAAGCATAGCTGTAATGATGTCATTATTATAGTAGACACTTATATTACTGCATCCTTACTAATATTATAAATGTGAATGTGAGTTTGTTTGTTATGCTTTCATGCAAAAACTACTGTACCGATCACCATGAAATTTTGCATACATGTTGTCTGGGACACCAGAAAGGACATAGGGTACCTTTCATTGTTCAAAGTGGACGAAGTCGCGGGCACCAGCTAGTAATATTATAAATGCGAAAGTTTGTATGGGTGGATGTATGGATGTTTGTTACACTTTCATGCAAAAACTACTGAATGGATTTCAATGAAACTTTACAATAATATAGCTTATACATCAGAATAAGACATAGTCTATATCTGTACCAATATATAAAGTTTGTTTGGTTGTACGTGATAATCTCAGAAACTACTGGTTCGAATTGAAAAATTCTTTTTGTGTTGGATAGTCCATTTATTGAGGAAGGCTATAGAAAACGCGGCCGAAGTCGCGGGCACCAGCTAGTGGATTCAAATAATATGATGTATACATACCATACATACAGCGTGCTCATCAAATGGATTACTTTGCACATTGTCTGGATAATGAGCTAAAATTTTCCCCTTATAAGACCGGTCCAGTGGAGAAACATGCAAATTGTCACCTAAAAAACAACACTATGAAATACGTTTCTATACAAATAAAAAAAAGTAGACATTTGAAGAACAGCTGGCATAAATCAATATTACCACAAAGTCTGTCAGGTTCTAATCCCGAATCGAAGTCGAGTCCACATATCACAAAATAATCAGCAAAGCGACATCCTACAGATAAATCCGAGACAGACATATTCTTATGAATATCGACCCGTTATTTACTATTTGTGGAGAGACTTTCTCCTCGAGTCACAAACACTGTCTTGTAAGCTTTGCTTTGTCATCATATTGTATTCGTACACATCGTTTTTCGTGACAGTAAAATTTAACTCATATCTTCCATCACCTTGTTTTGTTTAAAAATAATTAAATTATAGCTTTGTCAATAAATAAATATCACTCAGCACTACATAACTAATCATCCATCCATTCCATTAATTAAAATCAAGGCTGAAGGCAAGCAAGTAGCAACATCGAATGAGCTGAGCGAAAGAAAAGAGAGGAATGGGTGGATGGATCTGTGGTTAGACAGTCTGTCAAAAAAGTGTAGAAATTAAAAAGTGGCAATACTATAGTGTTGTCTCTTTCTTATCAACCAAATGGTTAGTACGGGACAACACTACAGTATTGCCACTTTTTAATTTCTACACTTTTGACAGACTGTAGATATGGTGAGAGACAGAGCAATTAATAATAAATCGGTGGACCAAGCATGGATGAACTAGTCAAACAGGATATGGTTCTTTATGATTTAATGTTTGAATGCCGAAGTAGAATGTTGAGTGCGAATTTGCCAACTTTACCAGCTATAATAAATGTGGTTGCTGGCACTGTAGATTGCAGTGGGTGTAGCGGCTGAAATAGTTCCAATTTCTACCTGAGTACAATTATGTTAGATATTAATTAAGGTATCACATTTAAGTAGGAAAAATATATTTTCGGAAAGAAATGAAATAAAAATAATTTAATTTTATCTGTCAACGGCAACAGTCATACTTTGGAGTACTTTGGAGTAAGGAGGACCGGCTTACATGGGTGTTAAACTGAAAAAGTGGCAAGCTAAAAGCATTGATTAGTGGTTCATATTAAATTGCATTAAATTGACCAGAATGGCGCTCGTATAGCATTAGTTGAATTGATATAATTGATTGGTTTCGTAGTTTATGAAACCAAAGTAAATAAAATGCTACTACAGTGCAGTCAACGAAAGAATGCGATCCTGACGTCTGTCAGTTGGTCATGACATGATGATTTCTTATTTATTTAACATATATGTCAACTCAAAATAAATGTTACATTTTTGCGCTTAATTTAATGCTTAATAAATAAGAAATCATCACTAGTCATGGCCAACTGACAGACGTCAGGATCGCATTCTTTCGTTGACTGCACAATAGAGCGTCACGCCCCAATGCTACTACTACAATGCCCCAATGCAGCGTATTCGACGGACATAAGGAGTTTAGAGATAAGGAGCGCCATCTTACATGGGTGTTAAACTGAAAAAGTGGCAACAAAATCCGATAAATATAGATGGCGCTAGTGTGGACAGTGAGAGTTTGAGAGTATGGAGAGTATTGAAAGAATGTATGACGGAGTGAAGTGCGCCGAGTTGAATTTTGGTTGAACACTAGCCTCTCCAGCGCCACCAATTTATCGTCTTTCGACGGACACCTTTAATACTCAGATTGTCCTCCTAGTCTCTACCTTCCTTATGCCCGTTGTACACATGGGGCCAAGGTGTTGGGCCAACATGTGAGGCCAAAAATGGCCAAAATGATGCATCCCCAAAGTAGCTGTTTACACATTGGCTCTGATCATTCTGCATTGGCGCTTCGATAAAGATAGACGTAGAAGTTCTTGCAGCTGCGGCTATTTATTTATACAGTACAGTCGATATATCGAGGAAAAAATACGATATATTGATATATATAGGTCAAATTTAAAAAAAGAGACGCCAACGTGTGAACGGTGTTTGCGGATCGCGTCAAGATCCTTTGATGTGTGCACTAAAAACCGACACTATTCGGTTTGCCTGCGAATGTTAGCGTCAACTATACCAATTAAGCGAACATACCGCCAAGTATCTTTCTGCACGTTGGCCCAACACGTTCGTCCAACACCTTGGCCCCATGTGTACAGCGGGCTTCAGACGGACACTTTCTCATGTATAGAGTATAGAGTTTGGCCTCCTTACCTCTATTCTGATAATGAGCCTGTTTGGTCAAACCTTTATCAAATAAACTGAAATTGTCGATGTCGGCCGCCCGATTACGAGTAGCGAACTAGAATAGCGATTTCCGATTTCGACCGACTGAGTGAGTCTGACTCTGTGTCATGTGGTCATGTGTGTGTGCTAGTAGTGTGTGATTTTGATTTTATTTTATTTTCTATGTCGAAACTTTACGATTTTTATTGTTATAAAAGTCGATTATAATTATAAACTAATATTAATTTTATACATACTTGCTTAACTTCATCGATATGAAAATTTTATTGGTGTTATTATTTTAATCAATACATTATCAGTGTGCACTGTGCCGTACCCTATATTTTAGTTAGATATTTGAATTCAAGATATCGAGGTATATAAAACAATTAATTAATAAACTGCATTTCATTACTTTATGTGACTGTGAAATCACAGTTCGTTTATCTGTTGCCTATTTTTAAAACAAATGTTTAAGAAATAATTATTTAATGATTTTGAACACTAATCACACCCATTAAAACTACTAGTCATGTCCTTTCAACGATTTTATTGATTTAATATTTATACATACGATTACGATTCAACGTTTTTATATGGAATTGTTTTAATGTTGTCATAATTATAAATTAACACTTGACTAGTATTTAAAACTATCCCTTTTTTTGTTCCAGGATGATAAGAGGGCGAGGAAAACATTTGTTGCATTGCATATTTTTTATTTCGTTTCTATTTTTTTTCCTTGTCCTTGCTGGTGCTATAAATTTAGATGAGAAGGAGAAAAAGTACATAGATCCGTGGGAGACTTATGGAATATATGGTGCCATAACGTTGTACATATTAAGGCTGTTGACCTTGTTAACGATACCCCAAGTACTTTGTAATTTTGCTGGACTCACATTTTTCAATGCTTTCCCTGGAAATGTAAAACTGAAAGGGTCCCCGTTGCTCGCACCGTTCATATGCATTAGAATTGTCACAAGGGGTGATTTCCCTAAACTTGTCAAGGAGAATGTAACAAGGAACATGAATAAATGCATCGATGTTGGAATGGAGAATTTTATGATTGAAGTCGTGACAGATAAGGCTATAAATCTGCCGAAACACAGGAGAGTCAGAGAGGTGGTCGTACCGTCTGATTATAAAACAAAAACCGGTGCTTTATTCAAATCTAGAGCATTACAGTATTGCTTAGAAGATGATGTTAATATACTGGCAGATCCCGATTGGATCGTACATTTGGATGAAGAGACAATTATGACTGAGAACTCTGTCCGTGGTATTTTAAACTTTGTGTTTGATGGTCAACATCAGTTTGGTCAAGGCCTTATCACTTATGCCAATGAGCAAGTAGTCAATTGGTTGACGACCCTGGCTGATAGTTTTCGTGTTTCCGATGACATGGGAAAGCTTAGACTGCAATTCTACTTGTTTCATAAACCGCTGTTCAGCTGGAAAGGTTCTTATGTAGTTACACAGGTATGATTTTATTTTTATAGTATTGTTGGCATGGTAATATTTCAGCTGCAAGATGTCCACTGCTGTATATATACAATTTTTCGGTCAATTTCAACATTTTCCCAAGCATTTTCAACATTTTTCTAAGCAAATTCAACAATTTTCTTAGAAAGTTCCTAAGGAAAATGTTGAAAATGCTTGGGAAAATTTTGAAATTGACCAAAAAATGGTATATATGCCTCCCATAATTCCTAATATTAAAATATAATTTATTGTGTGTTCTGATCATATAATTTATAAACTTGGATGATTTTAATATAAATAGATAAAAGAAATGTTATAAAAGTATAACTAATAACTAATATTACTTAAATTAATATGAATGAAATTATTGTTTAAAATTAATAAAGTTTCTGTAAAATTTTAAATAAGGGCATATTTAAGCTTTAACATTTCATTCAGAATTAGGTTATGGTTGTTGTCATCTTATCTATGGCACTATTTCCTGCATAGAAAGACTAATAAATAGACAAGAGTTTTAAGGTTTTGAAATGTAGATTATTAACAAATATAATTAATAAATGTTTTACAGGCTTATGTATATCATTCCTGTTTCTTAACAGAGGTATTGTTATGAATAACATTTTTTTAAATTTTTTTATAAAAAATATGTCTCACCAAAATTGTACTTACTACTTGTAAGAATATCATTGATTTAAATTTCAAATTCAGAACATGGAACAAACCAGAATCAAATGCAAAAGCAAGATCAGTTCCAAATCTTCAACGACAATAATTTTTTAAAGCAAAAATGTTTATATTTCCTTAAAAATTGTCATCATAATAGACTACTTCACAATCTTTCAATACATGACGTGTAATCCTATCTAATTTTGTCACAAGTCCAGATGTTTTTTTACATGTCAGATGAATAATTTAAATGAAATACACTTCAGTACTGGTAACAAGTGTTTTGTCCACAGATTGACTATATATAGTAAGAAAACTATTATAAGAGAAGTTTCATAGATTCAAAATGTCTTTCTAATGGAATGAAACCTATAAATTTTTTATTTAAAAATATCACTGATTCAGTTTTATTTGATATCACTAAAACTCATTGATGAGTTTTAGCTCAAAAAAAGGATCCAAAATTTTCACTTTATTTCACATTAGCTGTTGCACACGATTTTGTGTGCGTAACTTTATATAAAATCCAGCCTTTGTTACTCGCTGATAATGTAATTTTTCTATAGGTGAAAGAATTTTTAAAATCGTTCTAGTAGTTTTTGAGTTTATTCATTGCTGACATACAAAAATACAAATCTTTTCTCTATACATATAATATTAGTATCAATACTAATAATAAATCTGTATGGGTCGGTCATGGAGTAATTTACTTTGTTTTCAGAAATATCGTGTATCTAGGCTCTATATATGATACTGAAACTAAATTGACGATTTTTAGATTTTTTTTCTGTATGTATGTATGTATGTATGTATGTATGTATGTATGTATGTATGTATGTATGTATGTAAGTATGTATGTTCCTCTATAACTCTTAAACGAATCAACTGTCAACTGATTTTCATGAAACTTGGTAGATAAACATTTAAACGTACGGGACACAGGATAGGCTACTTTATTTTTCAACGCGGACGAAGTCGCGGGCGCCAACTAGTTACATATAATATTATATAGATTAATAATTCATAAAACATTTGACATTTTTAGGTTGGTGCAGAGAAGAAAGTCTCTTTTGACAATGGACTCGATGGTTCTGTGGCCGAAGACTGTTACTTCGCTATGAAGGCATACATGGAAGGGTACACATTCAACTTTGTGGAAGGCGAAATGTGGGAGAAATCTCCGTTTACACTGTGGGATTTTATGCAACAAAGAAAACGTTGGATACAAGGTATTCTATTGGTTGTACATTCAAAAGAAATACCACTTGTGAACAAAATTTTTCTAGCTATGTCTTGTTACTCCTGGGTCACGATGCCCCTGTCAACAAGTAATGTGTTTTTGGCCGGACTTTGTCCTATTCCGTGTCCGCACTTTCTAGACTTGATATGTGGTTTTATAGGCGGGGTCAATATTTATATGTACATTTTTGGTGTTCTAAAATCGTTCCCGATACATAGATTCGGATCTCTGAAGTGCATATTGTTCATCGGGGGTGCCCTAGCGACAATTCCTCTAAACATTGTCATAGAGAATATTGCTGTAATTTGGGGTCTTTTGGGCAAGAAACATAAATTCTATATAGTAAACAAGGAAGTTAAGATACCTGTCACTGTGTGATTTCTCATAACTCGTATTGTAGAGTATGTTTAGTATTAAAATAGTTTTCAGCTATTAAGATAAGTGCACAAAATACTTAACGGACGCAATCCTGCACTTGTATTAATTACTGTTTGATTGCTGTGAGAGTGGAATCAGTTATGTATAAGATAAGATTATGGAAAAAATTGAGCAATTGACTGACACTATCTCTTGTTACCAAAGTGTTAAATTAAGTATAGAGATGCGAAAATACAAAAGTTTTGGTGAGTAAAGTATCGCAATAATAATAATTTACGCAAATTAAACACAATGTAGGTATAAGGTCGTTTTTACAAGAAAATATTATTTTATTTTTTGATATTTTTCTTTTGTGTTCTTTTATTCTTATGATGATATCTGCTAGGGTTACAAAGTTGCATAATAATTTCTGTTGAATTTGATGAATAATACCTGTTGTGTAATAGTAAATTTTACAGTGATATTTTTTTCTAATAAGTATCTTTATTGTACTGAAGATAATATGACTGTGTTAGATTATTTATAATTACAATACTTATCATAATAAATTATGGTGTCGTCATTTTATTGAACAAATTTATTTTTAATCCTGTAGTATGGAAAATTACTGATTTAACAAAAACGCTGGTTCACTTAAACGTTTTGTGCATTGATGTTGATTATTTATTTTAGGGTATTGAGGCGATTTTTAGATGTACTATTATATAATATGAAATATTAATTACGTTAAACCCTAACTATCTCGAGTGTGCTGATCTATTTTACTTGAGCATGCAAGATTAAAATGAGTGCTTATATTGTGGAAAATCCCTGTTATGGCATGCATATCACAGTACAATTAAAATCCACAAGGTGTCCCTCCTAAATTGTAGCGCGGAGAAGTTTTAAGAAAAAAGTGAAGATTTTTTTAAGTTATCAAGTTTTTAAGTTACAGACTTGTCTGTTTTAATAGACCTAAGAGATAGGAGGGAGATCATATTAGTGTTTAGAAACAAGTGGTTGCACATTTGATTGAACATATACAGTCTGATTTTATTTCTATGGTGTATCCATTACGCATGACTGCTCGAGAAAGCGTATTCTTGATGCGCTCATTATGCGAGAGCTAGCTTGAGTATGCTTGAGCAGTTTCCACAAAATTTGCGCTCACTTTAAAATGTCTTCGCAAACAACGTACATATTATTATCTTCGTTCTCGATCAAAAAGTCCTCGAGAGTATGCAATAAAGTACAATAACTACAAATTAAAAAATAATTGGGAAATGCTGCGGAAAACCAGTGGGCACAATAGACCATGCAACTACGGACAGATGACTTATGTCCGTCGTCTGCGCAGACGCCGATTTGATTCTGAACACGTGCCGTTTAAGTAAAATAAGCCGATGTACTATCGCGGTCAATGGAGCAGACCCACTTTTCATACAAATTTGTCTAACGTTGAATTGAGGTTCTCATAGTAACGTAAATGTTATAATACGAAATACGAGTAGGTATTTGAAGTAGGAACAAAGATAAATACAAAATGTGCACACGAAATTATTGTTCCTTACGGTGGGACTGCTCCCTTGACCGCGATAGTACAGTGTGTAAGGAAGTTGGTACCGCGCTTATAACTTAATAAATTAAACGCGATGATTTTAAAAATAATAATAATAAATTAATAATTTATAAATGTGCAATGTGATATTTTCGTCTTAATAAATATACTTATGTTTATTGTAAAGCAACACCTGGGTGATGGTCATTCCTTCGTAAAACCTTAATGTACTTAAGAAACAAGTATTATCTTAACATATTTTTTCATTAAAGTTTTTTACAACGCAAGCCATATTTGAAAATAGTTTATATATACATAATTAGTTTTATGTTTCGTCCAATTATTAAAAAAAAAAATTTTTTTTTGGGTAGGTAGATAATTATATTGGTCAATTTATATCGATGTGATAAATGTTGAATATACTTTATTACACAAACAAATACTATTAAAAAACCTCGTTAAAAGTTGTTTGTTATTCCAAATTATATTCCACTTTTGCCTACCAATTTTAACTGTCTTTTGTAAAATTATTTTATCGTAAAAATATTTGTGTATTTATTTATTTATTAATGTATGTTCAAGGGGTGTTCACCATTGTAAATTGAATTTTTATATTAACTTAATAGAAAATGACTTTTGTATTTCGAAATTCTTATCGTGCGTACTGCCCTCGGGATGTCATAGTTGAGATAAGTTAGTTAATTTAATCGTAATTCTGTGCTATCAAAGTATTAAAAAATAAAGAAAAAAAATTAAATTGATCTTCGGCCTCGATTCGATATTTAACCACATCAGTTTAAATAATTAAAAAATATGAGTGAATTTTGAGACTGACTATGATTCGATGATCGTTTGTTTAAGGTTTCTGCGTTATGACAGCAAAAAAATTATGCCCAATTTGAATTATATCAAACCACATGCGCACTTAACGGCCAGGTCGCCGCGGCCAAGACTCGTTGGCTTCATTGGCCGACTAAAGCAAGATCTTATTGGAAGTTAAACTAACTACCTTGCTTTAAGGCGCTTAGAGTCGTTTAGTATTTTCATGTTTTAAATGAAAATGTTGATTGATTTACATGTGCTATATTTTATTCAAAGTGCAGATTCTTAATTTTTGTAGCGTGTAAATATTTTGGCTTGAATACGGCGGTTCAAGCCAAAAAACACTGTCTGGTTAAGATTTTTTTAAATATACTCGTAGTTTTGGTGATACGAAAAAAGTACCTATCAAATGTTGTCTAAACTTTGATAGATCATATAATATATATTTTTCAAGCCATTTGGTCAAGCCATAAACGAGGACTAAGCTTAAGAAAGTATCCATTTGACGGCACTAAGCGCCTTAATAAACTAAAGCAAGATCTCATTGGCCGCCGCGACCTCGCCGTTAAGTGCGCGTTGTACGCATTAAACATTACATTAGTTAAAAATTACTTTTTTTCGCTAATTAAAACGCTCCTTTTATCAACAGTATTCTGTCCAATAAATTTTAGGTTATACTAATTATATTATAGTTTGTAATGTTAGCAATATTAGACTTAACTCGTTTGATACCAGAAGACTAGTCATGCGATCATTTAATGTACAAACGGTTACGTGTGCGTGGATTGTGAAGTTTTTTTTTAATTGAGGTATGCGTCCATTTAATTTTGCCATTCATTGTCAGTTATGGACTCGACACGAGTAGGTACATAGTTAATTGCCTTTAATGTAATTTGATTAATTCAATGTTGTAACGAGTGGACGTAGACATTTCGAGCTAAAATACGCGTTATTAATGAGAAGATAATTTTTTTTTGTTTATGGTTATTTGAATTTCAGCCGAGAAAAGTTTTATTTTTGTAAATATTTTTTGCTTCCTTACCGTGAAGCGTTAAAGAAAACCAAGATTAAAAAAATAACGTCATTTACTTACGATCTTTGTAACTAGACTCGAAATGTAACGTTCCACGTTCATTCACGGATTGAAGTTTATATATTATTTCGATGATGATATAATGATGTTTGTTCGTCACGTTGCGTGCACTGTATAAAGGCGTGATTTTTAATTAGTCACAATTTGTTATAATAATTAAATGTAAGTTGTTTTGTTATTTTTACAATTTGTATTATTGTCCTGGATGAGGTTTTGTAAGAATGGTAGCTGTAAATGTTGTGAGTAAATAAATATCTTTGGAAGTTGCATTTTTAAATTTGAATTTGATTAAAGCATGTGCTTATGTGTATATCTAATAAAAAGAATGAGAACGTAAGACGGTGTTTTTGTTTACCCACCAATAGAAATAGATAATTTCAACCATCAATAGAAATAGATAGCTATAAATATATTTTTGTTAGTTACATGTATTATTAAAAAAAAACACTTAAATGCCTAAAATTAGGATTTGACGAGCCTTAAAGCTTGCCTTAACGCTTCTCAGGGGGGATAGATTCCCAGCAGGGTCAATTTTGGAAATGAATTTTCTTAAATTTGGATCTGGCGAGCAGTGGCAGGGAAAACTGCATTTCATTCCCATTTTATTTCCAATGTAATATACTTACCTTCCCACTTGTCTAGTGCGTAGTTAGGTAAAAATGTCAACACTCAGTTTGAGCAATTTTCATTACTACCAACGAGCTCACGCGTGGACAAAGCTCTTTGTACACTTTGTTGACTCTCGCTTTTGACATGAACAGCCAATTTATAAATTAAATTTTAAATAAAATACAATATTAAAGTAACTTCTTATTAACAGTAGGTACACACGCCTAAATGTTTAAAATTAAATTGAAAAATAGCACTATATTATTAAATAATAATGTTATAAAGTTGAAATTATAAATCTATATTTAATACGGGAAGCGAAAATTTTGGATCCCTTTTTAAGATAATTGCGCGGACAGAGTACTATTAGCGATAGTGCCCAAGTAGACTAACGATCTAGTTCGTACTAATTTGATGTCTTGGCAATTCGCAGTAGTCTTTCGTACTATACCAAATCTCATACTTCATAGCGCAGTTGGTGATAAATATTTCATATTTAGGGGTTACTACAACATTAGGTATTTATTACACCACATCAAGGTACCAGTTTCATTGAAATAACCCATAACGTTTTCTAGGTCGATTGGCCTGAACAGCACAGATAGAGGACAGATAAAGTAAGGTAGTAAGTACTTAAACGAGTAGGTAAACTGTGTTATCGCTATCTTCGCGATTATCTTTAAGTATTGTTTTCATCACTGAGGGAATTAGTGTAGCGTTTAATTTTCTTTAAATATTGTCAAGGGCGCGATAACTGAGGTCTTTAAAAAACACCGTTTTTTTAGAACTATATACTTGGATATTTGATAGGTATATAGTATAGCTATTTTTAGACACCCGGTGCCCGCGGTTTTAAACGTGTGGAATATTTGTATGTCCTGTCCACCCTGAAATTCTAT
The DNA here is from genome assembly GCA_945859745.1 of Synanthedon formicaeformis. Classification (NCBI taxonomy): domain Eukaryota; kingdom Metazoa; phylum Arthropoda; class Insecta; order Lepidoptera; family Sesiidae; genus Synanthedon; species Synanthedon formicaeformis. Next base: position 10,581,725 of record OX243957.1, read on the forward strand.
TCTAAATATCGATTAAGTTTATAAAGAAAGGGAAATTATTAATTGCACATGTATAAGTCTGGCAATGACTTTTTGTGGTGTTATTTTTCGGTTTTACAATAGAAATATCTATTGTAGAATAATGGTTTTACAATAGATATTCTATTGTAAAACCATTGTAACGTATATTCAGCAAATAAATGATTATTATTATTATTAGGTCTATATATTATGTTTTCATTATACTAAAAACCCCCTCTCGGCCTGAGTCTTTGAAACTGACACTGATCATTGGGTGAGCGCGAGGCACCTGGCCCTTACAAATGAAAGTTAACCCTATTTAAATCTAATTAACTAAGAGGGACCAACTGTGCCCTGAGGGCCGCTTATATCAACCATGGGGTAAAACCACGAGTGGTAAAAATGGTCCCCGAGTCGATACAGTGGCAAGGAGATATAACCTTATATATGCATTTATATGTGAATGAAATATATCGTGTTTAATCATAATTTAATTCAGTGCTCTGTGTCCAAATATGTAATTATATTCCTTATCTGCTTAAAAAAATCAAGTCAAAAATTGAATGTTATAGTTACATGAAAAGTATGATTTCATATAATATATAAAAAAATATATATACTTCACGCGCAAGTGAGAAAATTACTTCAAATAAAAAAGATATTTCAGAAAACATCATGCGCGAACGCGGATTCTGATTCATTCTGTTTTCTGCGTAACATTGTTCCCGATAACGTGTTCCTTATTTATTTTGAATTTATCAATGCAATAAAAGATTTACCCAATTTAATCTAAGATTCCATTATTATCTACGAGTATTAGTCAGATTTTGATATGTAAATATTATAATATATCTCCATAACAACAAGAATTATGACTAACTAAAACAATTATGTACCTATTGTATTATATTTCTAAGTAGCCTTTGATTTTTTTTTTGTTTTCACCAACAAAACGTCATAGTTCTGAATCTGGCTTTAGCCCTGTAGAAAGTTCGCTTAGTAAGTATTTTAGACTTGGGTAGATATCCGTCACCTGGTATATTTTCCAGTTATAACGTCATTAATTCTTTGTATGAAAAAAAAATCTTCACACCTTTCGAGAGGAGTATCAAATGAAAGGGTTAATAGACTACTCGTTGGAATGTAACTCGCTTGAACTGGCGAATATATCGCAAAAACTCAAGAATGGCTAGACCAGTTTTAATTCGGTTTTCACTTTTTGAAGGAGGAATAAACAGGGAAGGATTGTATGTAAAAATTGTATCCAAGGCGAAGCCTGTAGCCGGCTTAAGGGAAACTTTTAATTTTGTCACCAGACAAAATTAAAAGTTTCCCTTAAGGGGATGGTGTATACTAAATTTTAAAACACAAACACATTTAAAGCATCTTAACTATATCCTCAATTTATACATTGTAATTTAATTTTAGAATTAATGTTATTGTGTAATTCACGTTTCGAGCAGATATATAGGTACTCTTCGAAGTTTCCTCGAATATTCCCCAAGGAATCCCGAACTTTGTTTTGTTTTGTAACTATAAAGTAAATCAAGACACTGACATGACAACTTGATAGGTAGGTATCCAAATGGAAACGAAACTCCGGATGATAATACAAGATTTTCTATTACAAAGTCAACGCTTTGAAAGCAATAGTCTTAACATTTTTTCCTTAAAGGAAATATATTTTTAATTAATTAATTAAACCTACGTTCAACGGTAGAGCTATTATTATCCGTTGTTTTTTTTTAATTTAATGATCGTAAGAAAATCTTACGTCCACTTGATGGTAGATTGCTTTTATTGCCTATAACATAAGCAAGTAAGCAAGGCCATAGGTGCTACAAGGGTTCTTTCCATCACAGGATTAAGGATAACGGATAAGGAAGGGATAGGGAAATTGACTGGCATCCCTTACTCACTCGCCGAAACCCATCATCACACATGCTGTTATTTCACGGTGGTCTTCTGTAAGAGGGTGGTTTGGTTACTGCTCACACGCGACTTCGTTCGCGTAACTTTATAGAAATATATCCTCTAATACTCGCTGATAATATTAGCTTCCCAACAGTGAAAGAATTTTTCAAATCGGTCCAGTAGTTTTGGAGCCTATTTAATGCAAACAAACAAATCTTTCCTCTTTATAATATTTGTATAGAGAGGAATGATTTTTCAAAGGGGCTTATTTCCGTTTTAGACAAAATTTCAGTACCTATTTACCGAGAAAAAACCTACTACTTTTACAGATACTTTTTTTTAAATATTTCCAGTGTTATTGTGTTTTGATCTAATAGTCTAATCGCCTTAAATGGATTTTTAACTAGAGGATACATTTTAACATGATACTTAATGGCGATCTCATTCTCAGGTTTGTTCAAGTTGTAAGTGGAAATAAGCCACTTTGAAAAATCACTCCTCATTATGACAATACTAAGCTGCAAGGTTGCATAAAAAAAACAGACCTTACTTCTAAATCTTTGTAGCGTATGTAAACAGCCACAAAGCTATTACATTGAGTGTATACACGATCGAAGGCAATCTATTAAAAGTTTGCGGTAAACTGACCGTTCAGATTGATTGGACAGCTTATTTTATTTGACCTATACCCCACGGGACACTAATGGCTACAAATATTTGATGGGAAGATGCTCATTTAAGTAGACGAAGTGAGTGAGTAACTTTGTATTTTACATTTTGATAAGTTCTCGAACTTCATTGTGTATTCTTTAACGATGTCATAAACATTACTTCATCAACAATACTTATAGCAATATGCACTTTAGTCCGTAAATATATCGTAGCCGAACTTTTCAGCTTTATCATGAGACTGACATAGTAGTGTATTTATATTAGGTACACTTTAGAAAGAAAACTCATAATTATATCTGTTATACCATATGTAAAGGTCGACAACCAGGTTGACGGTTCACTTGATGTTAGGTGTCTACCGTCGCCTGTTAGCACAAAGAGCTCCTAGGTTCTACAAGTGTGCTGCTGACGGCTGCTGACTTTAGACCTAGCGGCTGTCAGACGGGCTGCACAATTTATGACTGCGAAATGCAGTGTTTCCTGCCACTATTCGATTTTGTTTGTATCAGAAGCCTTTGTATGGCAAGGCATTTCAAGGCAAGGCCTGTCGCGTTCTAGGGTCATCCCTATGAAGGCTGTGTCTTCCGTGACATAAGCCTTGCTATATTTATCAGGGCTTAAATAATCAATATTACTAATACTTTTGAATACTAAATACATAAAATACACTGGTTTTTAATAAAAATACACGTAATATGTAGAATTTACAAATGGTTTTGAAGTTGTGCCAAAATTTAGAAGTTTGGAGAGGTCACAAGAATAAGCTTATTAAAAAATAATGTAGTGTTTTTTTATTAAGGGTTAGAATTATGTCTCTTCATTATAATTAGAATAGAATTAGGTCTAGAAGACTTCATGAAAAATCAAGAAAAATAGTTATATAAAAGCAAGTATTTTACAAACGGGCAAAGATTGTAGTGGCATCTAGGAAAAGACTAGGCCAGTTACTTAATAACTGTAATAAAAATAAGCCACCAAGAAGCCTTATTTGTCGCAGAAGTGTTCTTTGAATAGACCAGAACTGTGGCAGAGCGTATCGGCTAATTCACGCCGAGGTGAGTCCTAGAATTGGCCTGTACTAAGCAACCGCAGCAATCTACTTACCATTTAAAGGGATTACAACAACGAAGCCATAAGGGTGCTTCGTGACCTGTATGCTTTCGTGCGCATGCTTATACTTCACGTTGTCTGTAACTTAACTTTAATTTAATAATAGTTTGTGTAGTGATAGTAATCTTTTGCCAAGGGCAATGTATGGCAGTCTTCAATGGTAGTTTGACGAATCGGTCAAGTCGCGAGCGCTGTGCAGTGATTTCAATATGAGTGATCCACCTCAAGTGGTAGTGGACCCTTGCAATAGTGGCGAAGATGAGGCTGACGATGCTGCAGATGGAGATGAGGGGTAAATTATGGAGTCATCTCTTAGCATTTAGAACACTCGACTATGCTAAACTCAATTAGCCCGTTAAAATTTACTGCATGCAGAGGAAACAAAATTCAAAATTTAATTTTCCTGAGACACTTATGCTGTCGGTAGTTTGAATTGGATTTTTCTATTTGTAGATTGACCATTGATGCCAAACTGGGCTGCCGTGTTCATTTCCCGAGTGACGTCATACGAGAAACGTGAGTTCCAACGCCGCGTAAGGTGTCGCTTCAGGCGGTGCCTGTGACGTCACAATCTTGCACTGGCTTGCTCATCTCTTCATAATTCATTATCTCATCTCACACATATTTTGTAAGCGTCAACTTATTATAAGTTTTGCACACATTACAATTTACAATCCCAATCTGAATCATGATGCTTTAATTGTCATTTGACAGTGCAGATAAAAGTGATCATTATTCGTTTGGACAAATCCGTTTTATTTTAGTAGCGTTAAATATGTTGTTTTTATTTTGTAATGAACTAAAGTTTTTTTGGCGTATCTGGCAATTCTTGGCATTCACAAGGTTGTTCACAGAGAAAAGGAATAATTATACTTAGTAGATTTTCAAAATACATTTATTTACATATTATTGTATGTAATTGCATAAAAAAGGTCAATAAAAAAATTAAAAAAACTAGTTCTGCGGAATTTTACAATTTTACAACGACATATTAAAAAGAGCAGCTAATTTTTGTCTACATGAAATGTACATTGAATATTTAAAAACATTAAAATTAAATCATTATGTAATAAGTAGGTAAAAGCCAGTTTTTGCTTTTCAGTACATGTAGGTAACCATGTACTTATAAAGTAGAAATAATTCGATGGATTTTTATGTATTTGTATATGGTCAAATCCAGTCCGTTATTCACAAAAGTAGTATTGAAAAGGTAAAACAATATCCGTAAAAAGAAATATATTAAAATAAAAAAAGTATTTCAAACCAAAATATTAAAAGGTGTGGATACCCAAGTAGGACAGGAAACAATTTAATGAATGTATGATTTTTAAATATTTATAAATTCTTCCCGAAGGAGAGGCCAAGATAATTTTGACTTACCAGCCACGTTTAGTCATACAAATTGTGTTTTATCATATAAGTTGGCACATACTACAAAGACGTACAAATGTTGTAAAACCGCAGTGTACATCTCTGGGCTGGTATATTTCTTCTCATATCGTGAAAGGCAAAATGAATTTAGATTATCTAGCTTCATCTTGCAAAAGAATCAATGAAAAAAATGAATGGAATGGAAACAATCGTTTCGCAGCTAATTACGCGACATTTAAATAAAAGATCTACTAAAATATTTAGTATATTTCACATTAGTTACAAACATAAGTTAAAAAAATATCTTATTTTATTTTAAGCAGAATAGGACTATTGGTCCATTCCATGGATTTTACGGGTATTCTTCTTTGAATAATATTAAAAGAAACTGGCTTTGAATTTATTTTTCTGCACTTGTTAGCAACAATTATTTTCTTTTCAGGTAAGTGACTACGACAAAGATGTGCCGACATTCCTAAAAGGGTTTGAGTGTACTTAAGTCGTCGCGGGACGAAAAGCAAACAAAAATAAATAAGTATTTTTCATAAGTACATATGAAATTCTTTGCGACTTCATACGACGTTTGTATTTTTATATTTTCCTTGTAGTAGAAAACGTATTTTCGTAGCAAGTTTTACAGGATCGCTACGACTGCTACGAGCTACGAAAGCGTAGCATATTTATTTGCAATGACCTTCCTGTATTTTAAAATACCCGTCAAACACTGTACGAGTATTAGTTAGAACTTTACGCTGTCATTTTGACTGAAGACTTAATTTTAAAATAAACTTAATTTAAAAGATCGAAAGTTAATTTCAAAAAATAATAATAAACTGTATTGTATACTTATTATATTCCAAAATACAACAAACTTCTGTATCATTAATCTGTATTATGAACTTCTGTTGTAATGTCATTGAATTCTTGATTTCATTTAGTAATATGTTAAGATATTCGGTTATTTAAGTATGATCGATGAGTAAAAACAAAGTAGTCTACTAACTGAAAATTTAACTATTTAAAAATGAAAATAGTTAAGTGTAAGCTTTCAAATGTTAAATACATTGAAATGTTCAAATGTTAACATATCTTTATTTTCCACTCCAATAGTAATATATTAATTTATGCATTATGTATACGACACGTCATATGTCGAAACGTGTTTGATTATCTTCACTCATATTGTGAGCGAATAAGCTGAACTAAATTTATACATTATTACATGACACGTCACGTCTTACAGACCTTACGTGATTCTAAGTAAGATAATTGCGGTACAAAGGCGTGACGTGTGTCCGTATTACGAAAACAATTTTATTATTAGACAATTACACAAAAACAGTCTCTAATTTGGAAGTGATTTATATTAGTACAACTATAAATACTCAACGTCGTAACTGTTAGTAGGAATCCTATTGTTGGGTAATGTTAAGTACTTCCAACCCTCTACCTACAGAATGTATAGTTTCTACACACAAATTTATATTGTACTAATAAAAAGTTTTTTTTTTCATTAGTATTGAAATATAAAGTTATTACAAGACAGAATTATTCTTTCGAAAAAATTTGGACTTGATTTTAATGGATTAATTCTGTACATATATAAATATATACGAGATAGTATGCTTGGTTAGATTAATTTATCTAGACAATTATTTTCTTTTTTTCCTGTTGCTCCGATTGATCAGACGACGCGGATTTTTTTCCCGTTTGTTCCACTTTTGAGAATTTCTTATCTATTGTACCGGTGAATCAATTAGATAGATAAAAAGGAAGGATGTTTTTTAGGTTCAAAAATAAATCATCAGAATTATGAATATTGTGTAGACACCAATATAAATATATATAAAATTAGCCGCAGAAAGGTCATAGAGTTTTTGGTATCAAAGGCGATAATTTAGAAAAAAAATGTAGGTGTGAAATATTTTGTTTATTTTACAAATAAATGTGACACATTTTCTTTTTTATGTCATGTCATTATCTTTTTTTTGTATTAATCAAAGATTAGGTACAATCAATTTTACTCGCACTTATGACCAATAAAAAGTAAAACAACTCTAGGTACTTATGCCAAAATAGTTATCAATTTAATTAACAACCTTCTTTAACTTTAAGTTTTTATATACATACTTAGCGCTTTCTAAGTAATATTTATTATACTTGGTAATACTGAAGTTACAAATAAATACTTTCTTTTTGACGGAGACCTTTCAAATATATATTTTAATTTCCGTTAAGTATTTTTGTATATATTATTTATAGAGAGGGATTTGTAGGACATTACAATTGCAAATGAGTTATGAAATTATGCGTTGAATTAAGATTCCCGCCCGGACCTGCCATGAGTCGGAATTATTTCGTTATTTTCATTACGTTGATATACAAAATTAATTTTGTCGTTTGTAGCGAGGTCGTACTCAGTAGAGAGAATATTTAATATACTTATTACTTATTGTAACTTATTAAATTTGTATACATAAATAAATAAATAAATATAAAAATAAAAAAGTAATTTGAATAACATCCGTAAAACATTTTCACAGACGGAACTCTTCATTAATAATATTTTTTTAAATTTCAATTATTTTTTCATGCATATTTTTAATTTATATTAAAACTTAAAATAATTAATTTTTTGGTAATTAAAGACGACATTTTACTGGATTGAAAGGTTATTAAAGCGTATAGAAAAGGTGCACTCAATGAAGTAGAAATAAAAAACCGAATGTAATTTAAATGGAGTGTGGTGACATGAGTGACATGACATAGTTTTTGAATAGAAATGTCATAATCAAGGCAGCCTATTTTAATGAAAGAATTTTTGGAACATTTAAATTTAATTAATATATATTTTTTGTTTTTAATCTGTTCTGACTTTCTTAAAACTAGGTAAACAAAACTTTCACCGTACCTTAACCCTGTAAAGTTACAGGAATACAAATATTAAAAGAAAAACAATATAAAATTTTGTAATTATTAAAATCCAATTATTATCTAAAACAAATATATTATTTTTGTAATATGTATACGTGCAATATAATTATGCAAATCAAGTTATATAAGAATGAAATAAATATATTCATTGGGCGATGCTGACATTATCGTGACTCCTCGAAGTCATTGGTGAAAAAGCTATTGAACTTGGCTCTTATATTAGCGTATTATTAATAATTTGAACTTTTTATTATAATTGCTTTTCTCATTTTTTGTTAGTAAACAATAAAGGACATGTTTCACTTATAAAAATCATTAGTCACGGTGAAGTACTTTTCTAATTTCGATGTCAGTTGTTTCCTTAATCCTTAATTTATTAAATGAACACAGAAAATAAAGACAAAAATCTATACTCCTACATATTATCCCATACACTTTGATACATTTCTTAAAATTAGAAGTGTCTGTGATGGATTTTAAACAAAGATACGTTCAAAATACTTCAAAACAAACGTAAACATTTTTTTGTAAAGCTGATTACGTGTCTTTCATCGCAAAGTACGAGTGTGCCGATAAACACGAAACCGCGTTTAAGAGTGCGAGGAAGAATCCGAGGAATTTAAGGCATTGGCGGGAGCGGGGCAAAGGCGGGCGGGGAGGAACATTCCGCCCGCCCAAGCGTTAGTTGGGCTCAAACTCGTGAGCGCGCGAGACCGGTAGCAATACTACCTCAAAAGGTATAGACGCGAACGTGATTATTTCGCGGCTTACTTCGTGTACACTATTAGTATACGGTTCAAAATAATCACATAGTTCGTGCGCGGTGTTAAAAACGTTTAAAATTCAATAGTACAGTTATTTATAAGTTTTAATTGTGTTTAAAAATTGTGGGTTCACCGTCATGGGTGGTGGTCACCACATGGCCGCTGCCGCGGGCTGATCGTCTGTGATTCCTCATATCTCCACCACGCGCACTGGTAAGTACACATTTGAATAAAAGTTTTAATGATACTTTGACCGGAATATTTTTTTAAATATGTAGTTTTCCCAACATAATTAAGTCGGTAACTAAAAAAGTTAATTAATATACGCTCTATTCTTAAGACCACAAAATTACTTATCCATAAAATTTCAAAGGTAGCGCTGCCAGTGTGAACAAAAGTTTCCACATAACATGAATATTTATTATTTGAACAATTAGACTGAAGCTTTTAAAACTTTGTTCGGTGAGTAATTTTATCAAACCTTCGTCACTGTTGAGTTTTTTCACCAAATTATAAATGATTAGTGATAAATTATACATATATGTACCTATATAGATACAAAAATAGATAAATTGTTACAAGTAGTTACTGCTACATTTATTATTATTTTTAACGTACTGATTGGTTTAAACTTTAACGAGCTTAAATTTATTAACTACATACATCTTAATCTGATAATATAAAAGAACTTTTTCTTACTTTGATATCTCGGACGCGTTTTAACATCTTATGGTCTCGAAGGGACTGAAGTGGTAGGTCAGCATCTTCTAATCCTTAACAAGGTTGAGTGACTATTTTGTTGGGAAAATCTTTCTATACATAATATATGAGGATCGACGCGAGTACGTATGTTCCCCGTGGAATGGAAAACCGCTCAACCGATTTTGACGAATTTTTAATGCAATCTTCAAATTAGCCCAGCGGGAGTTATCCTGTGGAGTTTGTTTTGTTGTTTTGTTTGGGCATTTTGTGACATGTTATCCCTATAAAATACAAAATTAGTTTTTTTTTTTAAATTAAAAAATAAAAATGAATACCTGACAAAAAAATATAAGCAATAAACTTTGAACACCTAAGAAAAAGTGGCGCAGACGAAATTGCGTGCAAAAGTTAGTAAATAATAATGTCTTGGACATTAAGGTTACTTAGATTAGAACTTCAATTTCTATAGTACCTATGGACATTATGAATGACGTCTGAAATGTCTAGTTAAAAAAACAGTCTATCTATTTTAGATATTACCTACTTATACTTTTTACTGTTTTTACTTTTACTATGCAAATTCTAGGAAAACATATTAGAATCATAGTAAGTATAGAATATAACTACCACCAGATTTATCATTATCTGTTGCGTCCTATGCCTTAAATAACATATAATTTATTTATTTATTAGTTATTAATTAAATTTCATACCACCATTATATTCAAATTTCTAAGCTACAATATATAATATATATACAAATAAGCACAATTTATCTTAATTTATTATATCACTCAATCTGTTATAAAACCAAACACTAAGTTGGAGAAAATTATTAGAACAGAAAAAAAACTTTCTTTTTTGTAAGATCATATATTATTGGAAAATATGTCAATATTACTTTATAGCCTATGAGAGTGATACTTAGGACGATAAAGGAAGAAATTCCTAGCACGATTTGTTCGACACGAGGGAATGTGAAATGTCTTTCTTGACCTTGCTCTGAGTTGATTTTGAATAAGCACAATATTTGTCCTATATATTTTCATATACTTCTAAACGTTTTATTACGCAAGGAAAGTAGATTACATAAAACAGAGCGAATATAATATACACCAAGAAGGTGATATTGTGACATTTCACAGTAATGAGTCTGTCATTAATAAAAAATAATAATATAGTAGTGTGATGGTCTCTACGTTTTATTTATTTGTATTTAATATGGATGCAAAGTTTTATCTCAAGGGAGACTAAGTTAACGTGACGTCATCAAACCATAATAATTTTCTTTGTCATTATATAGTCATCTTGCGCTGTCTTCATATTGTATTAAAAAAAATCCCTTATCCCTACCAGGAGGGATACTTAGTAGGGATATGAGAAACGGGCGTATATTCCTATTCTTTTTATGGTACACGTCATGTTTGATTTTTTCTCAATCAACGGTTTCAGTATGATGCCCGTTGTTTTGCGCTATATTTAATCATAGAAGAACAAAAAGATATTATAACAATAATTTTTTATTATTAAAAAAATATTAGGTAAGTGTATGTTACTTTACTTAAGAGTCGTGTTTCGAATAAATTGAATCTCAAAGAGTATAGAAATAATAGGTTTGCATAAAACATGAGACTTCTTATTTTTAGGTAGTATTTACTACTCGAAGTTCAAATTCTACGCAGAGATAGTCGCGGGCATCAGCTTGTGTATTTAGATATAGGTGTATTTATGTATTTATGTGTACATCTAAATAGTAAATTGAGTATTAGTAATTACTGGTTAAGTAACTATTTACTCTATGGTAATAATAGAATAAAAGGCGACTACGGCGCTATTATATATTTATAAAAGCACATGTTGTTCGCGTTTCACAAGCCAACTAGCCACTATAAAACCTTAATATAACTCACCATTTCATTTGAAAGAATACCAGGAACGTTTCAACTAAATATTTACATTAAGATGTGCTTTATTGCATATAACACGCAACAAAACGCTATGAACACCCGTTCATGGCGCTTTTACGATTTTAAATTACATTACTATAAGAATTGAAGAGTAGACGTTTACAAAGATGATATAGTAATATGTATTTATATTTAATAATTTCTTTATATAATTACTTATAAGTGGAGATAAAATTTATGCGATGTAATTCGTTTTGTTAAAATCCCACAGGAACTATTTTCCCATTTTTTTAGGATATAAAGTGACCTATATGTTAATCCAGGTAATAAACTATCTGTGTGTCAAATGCCATCAAAATCCGTTCATCCAATATCGCGTGATTGAGTAACAAACATAGATCGTTTATATACTTTTATTCATATATTCATATATTTTCTTTTTCTTTAATGTTAGTTTGATATCGTTTTCGCTATTAAATTGCTTCATATGTGGATATAATTTATTAACATGTTTGTCGTCGTTGGTTGTTATGGACATACTATATTGAGACAGTATTTCTGAAGAGATCAAAGTGTATAGATGTAAACACATAATTTGATATGACGTAAGCAAAACAAGGGGAAATTTGATGAAAAAATATTTCTTACACAATAATTATTACATAATTAATACTAAACATAGATTTATTATAACATTACATTATACAATACAGAATTACAGAGACGAAACTTTGAGAAACTGTGACCAAGGTTATGCTTTTGTTTTATTTGCGCCTACAACGTAAACGCTTCATTGTTTATAAGCGTAACTTTTTAATTACTTTATATAAAATCTAGCTTTTATATATGAACTTTACATTATATAGTTTTTCATGTGATATAAGTTATATCATATGAAAAAACTCTCATACTAATTTACCTGTAGGCACAGAATAACGGATAGTACTACAGAAAAAAAGCGATGTTAAATATTACTAGTATGTTAATACTAGCGACCCGCTCCTGGCTTCGCCCAAGGTGCATTTTTTTATATATAAGAATATTTCCTGTTTTTCCTGCTTTCCATGTGTAAAAATCGAAATTCTCGAGTTTTTGAAGCATACACAAACCAACATAACATTTTTACACAAGAAAGTGCTTTATCAGTTTCGATAACAAATTTCACTCATTTGAAAATTCGCTAATGCTTAAATTCGAAACAGACCTTATCATTCTACAACATACAAAGAATGTCAATTTTAGGGTGATAAAGCACTTTATTTGTCGAGCATTGATTCTACAGATTACATAATACAAAACTAGTCTCAAACCACTATAGGCTGCCGCATTTGCATTTGCTTTGCCACTTCACTACTGTACATCTTCGCAATTAAAAGTCTAAATGCAGAATTTTAACGCAACACTTTAGTTATGATATTTATCAATAGATGGATTTTATTTTATCAAAGCAGAGCTGTCTTTTTATAGCAATCTAAAAATACTTTCATCGATATAAATACTGAAATTTACAACAAAGTAAATTTGAAATGTTTGTCTATCGAATCTATTATATAACGTGGGAAATTTATTTTCCAATAAACGAGTATTAACTGGCTATGTTTCAATGAATATTTAATAGAGAAAGATAGCTAGTTTCTAGAAAGAAAAGCTTGTTCAGGTGAGCGGGTCGGGTTGCGGGAAGCAAGATTGCCATTTTTTGATGACAGCTACAGCCCCGCACTCGGTCGGATGTCACGTACAGATCCCGCTTAATTAGCTTTTTATCCCACAGAATCCCCCAAATTACAAACCCATTTAGTATACATGAGACGGCCTTGGTAATATCGAACTAATCATTTAGTTTGTGTTATTAGTTATCTTATGAATACCTAATATAAAGTTAATTATCTTAGTACCTGAAAGACATAATTGCTAACTGTCAAGACATAAGCCTCCTCCACAAATCGGATGCATACTTTTCAATATCCGCGGTTTTAGATAAATGATGCTGATTTTATTTTATAGGCCTGGTCATCAGGCCGACAAATTATGATGTTTCTGTATTTTATTTTATATCGCTAGGTCAATTTATAGTAACACTAGCGGTCCACTCCAGGTTCGCATGGATGCAATTTTTTTCTGCAAATAATATACACAAACTTTCATTATTTATCGCTCTCTCCACTAGTGAAAACTTTATCGAAATCCGATGGGCGATTTAGTAGTTAGCGGAGAAGCAGATAGCTACTTTATTTTATAATATAATTATGTATAGATATAGATGTTGTGTAAAGTGTAGAAATTATAAATAATATTTGTATTTAACTATCTGTGAAGCAACACAGAATTATTTTGGAATAAATAATAACATGACTACGGGCGGGCGTTTCCCAAACTATAATTACCATACGTTTGCATGTACGTAACAGGCATAAATAGGCATAAACATAAACAGGAACGAAACTGTTCATAAACAAGACAACAAAATACCTATGTATTCCTTAAATTGGATACGTGAAAATCGTGAAATATGAAATATTAGCACATGTGCTATTGAGTTTTGGTACACGAGCAAGGGTTGCCAAAGTCAATTCTATTATTATATATAACTTTTCCAAGAGGAGTCTGCTTGCCTGCTTGGCGCACACTCATTAAAATGTCAACCTTCCTTCTTATAATATTATCATCTTATGTCATCATTATTTAAAGCTAATATACGAGTATGTGCATTTTAAATTTGCATCTGCATCTGGTTGCATTGGTTGCAATGGTTTGCATTTGCATCCTAAACCACAGAAGCGATTTTGATAAAACTTCGTAACTATGTGTAATTAGGTCCAACTTAAAAGATAGGATATTTTATTTTGAACCCGGGCGAAGCCGGGAGCGTGTATTAGTATAGAAATAGTCAGTATAAGTGATTACTTATGGTGACTATTCAGTAAGCACCGCAAGCATTCAATCTATCCTCGCTATATTGATGTGTCACCTTGCTCGTCTCTTTGAATAGCAACTCGAGAACATTCCTCTGATGCAGTTTTTCTTCTATATGTTGAATAGCAGCGTCAGATTGCTAAGAAATTGTATTCGTATGAAGCCGAGGCGGATCGCTAGTATGAAAATTATTCCTTAAACATATTTAGAGCGTCAAGGTGAATATTCGTTGACGCGTGTAATTGAGTTTCCGTGTTGTTTTCAAGTGCCGAAAACACAATAAAACTGAATACACATACTCGTAGGTAGTAGATATATAAAATAGTTGTGTCGTCCATTCAGTTTTCAATTTGAATAAGCCTTTGTTCTGTGTTGCCAGTTTGAATTTGTTGAAAAAAAAAAAAACAAAGTTTCTTGTCATAACACTACTTCTTGCTACGGATTCGAAAGCTTGACAAAATTCTGTTGTCAAATTTAAAACTTTTGCTATTGACTCGACGCACATGAAAATTTAAAAATATGTCTATCTAAGCTACTCTGCATCAAAATTTATGAACAGTAGTGGCAGGGCACAGCGCACAGGTAGCCTGTCTTGCGGCAGTAACCACCTTACAGAAGACCATAGTGACATAACAGCACGTGTGCTGTTTTGTTTTGGTGAGAGAGTGGAGCCATTTCCTTATTTCATCTTAATCCTTAAATCCGACTATGGTCGGCAACGCACTAGCAGCACCTGAAGAGACTTAGCAAATCAGCATTAAAAAATTAGTAATAATATATTTTAATTTAGTCACGATTTGATATCAATATATATGCTTCCGTTGTTTAATCGGAGATAAGCCAGTACAATTACGTCATAATAGGTACATATTTTGCTTTGCTGGAAGTACCTAGTTCGCATGCACTAGGAGCGATGACATGCCGATAGATAAGTAAAAGAAAAACTTACCAATTTAACTTTTATGAGAAAGTTAGCATAAAGTCGGACATTTTATGTTTTTCTATATAAATTTTATAAATTAATGCATTCACTCCGAGAAGTCTTCTTCTTGACAGTGAAATTTACCGCCGTTAAATAACAGCACGTGTGCTGTTGTGTTTCGTCGAGTGATTAAGAGGTGCCAGAGCCTATTTCCCTATCCCTTCCCAATCCCAGTATACTTCGACAGTGCACTTGCAGCACCTGTGCCGTTTTTTGTGTTATAAGCGACGGTATCCACCTGCTATCAAAGTTGATCGTCAGCCTCTCAGCTTAAAATAAAAAAAGTAAATAATAATAATAAATAAATAAACAATGTACTATCGCGGTCAATGGAGCAGATCTACTTTTCATACAAATTTGTCTAACGTTGAATTGAGGTTGTCATAGTAACTTCATAGAAACGTAACAAAGATAAATACAAAATGTGCACACGAAATTGTTCCTTACGGTGGGACTGCTCCCTTGACCGCGATAGTACCTACTGTGAACAACTTCAACTTGTTCACAGTACAGTAAAAATTAAATGTCAAAGATTTTGTACTATTATTTATCGCATGAAGTCGGAAACTGATAAGCATACCCACAATATATTAGGGAAATTACTTGTATCTAATTTTGCCTATCAAAATTATCAAAAGTATCTGTGAAATACTGTAAAAAGATAGGCTTTCATATAATTGCGCATCCACACAGTGGACCAGCGCCAGCGGTCAAGCCGCCGAGCCGCGGCGGCTTCATTTGTAGGCTTCATTCCAAAAGGTCCCTTGAGACCAAGGACCCTTGAGTCCGTCTTTCAGTTATTTTAATTTTCATTAAAAACAAATAGTTAAAAAATATTATAAGAAACTTCAAGTCATCATTCGTAATCAAATAAAATGACACATATTACATATTACAGGAATTATATCGGCTTATATTTGAATTTTCATTGTAAAGTAATAAATTGTTTCACTAGTTCATTAGCGAAACGTTGAATGCAACGCGCTAACGAGACTTGCCTCCCAATGGGATAATTATAGAACTTTAGCATCACATTTCTTTAGAATAGACCTGAATGGACGTTTCAATTAATCCAAACCGTAACACTATCTCTAGGTATATAATAGACAGGGTTTTCTCTCGTGGGAAATTATATTTTCCCCTTATTTTTTTTACCACAGATGTGTTGAGACTGGTAAGTTCGGAACGGTTACACTCTCAAAGAACAAATCAACAACTTTATTGCAGAATGTTTTCGATTTTTTTAATCATATAGTTAATGTAAAGGAATGAATTGAATGGAAACAAAACAAATAAATTATACCGAAGCTAATTAATTACATGGCAATCAAATTAATAACTAAAATTATTTATTGTATTTCACCTTAATTATACAGACGTAAGACGTTTGATAAATAATAATTACCTTATTTTAAAAAGAAAAAAAGTAGCTTATCGTGTGTCCCGTACGTCAAAATATTTATCCACCAAGTTTCATGAAAATCAGTTAATTCGTTTAAGAGTTATGGAGGAACATACATATATACATACATACATAGATACAATATTTACACTTGCAGATTTATTATTAGTATTGATAAGCGACCCGGCTAAGGCATCGCACGGATGCAATTTTTTTTGCAAATTATTTATGTACAAAACTTCCTCGTTGATCGCTTTTTTCATTAGTGGAAACCGTATCAAAATCCGTTGAGAGGTTTAGATTGCCATCACCCTCAAACCCAAAGTGTTTATAAATTATCTTAAAACAAGTGAGTATGAGAACAATTTTATCTAACTCGCAAGTTTCAGAATTTCCCATTTTGTGCTGTATGTATTGTGTATTTAGGATAATAATCCTTGCAATTCTGGTACATACGATACATGGTTTGCTTCACTGTGTTTAATAATTTAATTGACAACATAGCAAGTTTTGGACTGAACACGAGAAGGCTTTCGGCTTCCACTCGAGTGACGTGTTAGCGTCACCGACTTCTAACTGAAGCTGGCTTTTTGCTTGCTAAACAACTCTGAAACCTACTTACAGTTTAACTCGATTCCATTCGAAATGTTTTTTATGTACTTGGCACGTTTTTATTTTTTTGGACCAAGAGGTTGACGTGCATTGGATTTTTCAAGGTCTAAAACTACGGGAACGGGAATTTTTTTTATTCTTTAAAAAAAAAACAACAAATACCCAATATAATTTTTTATTATTAAAAAATAAAATCTGTGCGTGTGTATGTCACTGAACTCCTCCTAAACGGCTGGACCGATTTTAATTCTGTCTTCACTTACGGATAGAGAGATAATAATGTAAAAAAAATGGTCGCGGACGAAGTCGCGGGCACCCACTAGTATTATTATAAATAACAATTTAAACAATAGCAATAGCAAAGAAAGCAAGCAAAAGTAATTCGACAAAAGCAAGCAGTTCTTTACTTAAGTCATGAACATCGCTTTTCTCTCAATACTCAATTCAGTGCCGCATAATTTCGTACTCTGTACGAAGCTGGGATGTTTGTTTACCCGTGTGTTTCTATTTTTTCTTGGCAATATTGACCTTCCGTTCTTTTATAGGGCGAACACGTTAACTATAATTGGCATTTCAGAAACACACGCGATGGTATTGCATTGATCTTGTAAATTCTATAAATTAGCAACCTTTTGTTCAATATAAGTGTCTTTCTATGGCACAAGGTTATCCCAACTGCAATACGCTTTTGTTTTTAGCTTCTCTTCAGTTTGCTAATTATACTTCGGAGACTGTAATTATCATCTTTACGGGTTCTGCCACTTAGGGAAACTCCAAGGATAATTTTCTCTTTACTGAGGAACGTCATATTAAATGTAAGGCTAATATTTTTAAAGTCCATGTTTTTTCCAATTCTCCATCAAGTGGAGTAATAGACTCTCCACTTGATGGTTGGTCTTCTTTTCTGTATCCCTGCCAATGTTTATTGATGATCAGTTGAGTAGTTAAGGCGTGAAAAGTTAACAGACCGACAGATATCCATACTAAACCATAATTTATAATATTAAAAGCTGCTGCCCGCGACTTCGCCCGCGTAACTTTGTAAATTATATACTGAAACCTTCCTCGAGAACCACTCAATCCATTGAAAAAAACAGCATGAAAATCGGTGCAGTATTTTTTGAGTACCGCGAACAGACAGACAGACGCGGCGTAAGGAAGTATGGATTAATATGGATATAAGGTCTGGCATCCTCTAATCTCAACTATAAGTAGAATTGAATTGACATTATCATTCAATGCTTATCACAGCGGCATAATATGTATATATCACATTTAATATGATTGTAAGAATAAGGTGATAATAAAATAAAAAAATAAACCACAATATTATGAACCTGTTGGCCACAACTTACTTTTATTAACGGTTATAATGTGTTGACGTTTTGTTATTTATTAACGTATAAACGTAAAGTATACGGTATAATAATTAAGGTTTATAGCTCTTTCCGTCCAGGCTTTAGTTCCCCTGAGTACTAATTTTCTCCAAGCTGCCTTTGCATTTCATATCAGGAAGCTACGCAAAGCACGAAAGCAGAGCAGATGAAAATTTCATTTCCTCATGCCTCAAGCGATGCTCACGCTTATATTTTATCCTTTAGTTGCCTTTATTACCTTCTTAGTAGGTACTGTTTCATGTTTTTAATTTATGAGGTTTTATACGCCGTTTTTCTGCTTTCATAACTTAAATATATTCTTAACTTAAATTAGTACTAGTTGAGATGCATAGGTTTTTGTTTGAAGCTGTCTTTGACGATGTTTAAACACAACTTAAAATGAACTTTAAATTATACGCCTCACCAACCAAGTAATGGAATGAAACAGAGTTATTATTTACATTATAAATCTTGTTTACGAGTACTTTGAAATCTTCAGGATTTTAGGTACACTTTAACTTTGAATACAAAAAGAAATAAGTATTTCAGGTGATTCCCTAATATATTGTAGAAAAATAAAAATGTCACTTCTTAAGCCTTTTTATAATTATAGTGATTATTTTATCTAACAATTTATTGATAGCGAATATATATATATATATATATATATATATATATATATATATATATATATATATATATATATATATATATATATATATATATATATATATATTAGTTTTCTCAGTATATTTTTATTTGCTAACATCCGTTTTTTATTCTTAGTTATCTGGCGCCCATTATAATTTTTTTTTTAAATTCCTTTAGCCGATTACGTTGCTCAGTTGTAGCATAATTTTACACGTAACAAAAGAGGCGCTTACTCTAATGTATACAATAATTCCATGTATTTAATAATCATCATCTCAGCCGCAGAAGTCCAATGCTGGACATTCCACCGTCGACTTTATCATTAGCCTAAATTTTATCAAATTATATGCACAAACCTTCCTCGCGGTTATCATATCAAATCACAAACCGTATCAAAATCTGTTGGGTGTGGTTTAGAAGAAGTTAAAATAATGTTAATTATGTTTAAAATTATTGTGTGAATTGTGAATGAATTGTGAATCTGAAAATTCAGTCTATACGTATATGAAACTAAGAGCAACGAAAGTGTTGCTATTTGAAACAAAGCTATCTAGTCGCGTTCTATTTCATGTAACTAATAATGAAACACATTCAAATGTAAACAGATAAACTCAAATAGAAATAACGGTTGCAAGCAAATAAACGTCTACGTTCGTAAACAATGATATTATTGCCATTTCTTAGAATTTACGTCGTACTGCTATCATGAAAATGTTAATATGTACAAAATTATTTAGTTTTAATTATGTGTTTTTGGTTATTAATTGTTGTAACTTTCTAATGATGGCATATTTATAAAAACGACAGACCGCCAGCCTGCCTATAAAAAATATAAAATTTGTCGATTTGTAAAATAAATTAATTTGAACCTTAAAAGGTAACCTACCACTCAATCTCACTTAAAAGCAGTGGATATTTTCCAGGAAAACTTAAAAGACAAAGCAAAATTTGAATCCCTCAGGGGCATTTTTGATACTCGTATAAGCTGGCTTCCTAGTAAGGTTTTTCTTTTCATTGAAATAGCGACGCGCCCCCAGGTTGCCGCGAATGCTTTTTTTCTGCAAATAATATACACGAATCTTTCTCTTTTATCGCTCTTTCCATTAGTGGAAACCGTATCAAAATTCGTTGGGTGGTTTTGATGAAGTTAGCGGAGAAACAGATTGATGCGGACAGCGATTTTATTTTATAATATGTGTAGAAAGATATACACATAGATAATAATTATTATCTGCTATGCTGTTAAAGGGTATATAAAAAAACTTATTTATTTATATTCCAAGCAATGAGTCACATTATGCTTGACGCAAGTCGAGATTAAGTTGATTATGCTGCGTAATGTAGATATAGGAATAAATGTTCCTGCAGTCAGCAAATAATGAATCGATCGCAGACAATGAATCGATCGTAGACTCTGTTGTCAACACCTGATATCAACGAAATTGGTACCTATCGATATACCTTAGTTGCTATAGAAATTAATTTTGTGTAGTGAAAAAAATTGACTTCTCTCCAACTACAAAACCGAAGTTACTTTCTTGCCGACCCCAATACTTATCTACTATTAACACTAACCAAAATTAGTGCAGATGCTTCATCTCTACTCTTATCGACAAACGGACGCTCTTTCGGCTTTTTCTCGTTAATGTTAGGCACCGAGGTTTGGTTATCGTCGGGGGCCGCACTCAGTCTAGGGACCCACTTCATCGCATCGCCCTCTCGCGCTATATTATTTCGTTGTCACTTAGCGCTCTTTATTATTTTTACTCTGCTCCCAGTCCCAATACTGGGTCACGAAACCAACGATGCGAATTCCCTTAGAGCTACAAGCGTCAGCGTCAAGAGTCAAACAAATGTTTGACATTTGTTTTTGACGCTTGCAGCGCAAAGCGAATTTGCTTCGAGCGTTGGTTTCGTGGCCCAGGGGTTAGAGTAGTAGCGTGTTGTTGATAGCGTTCGTCAAGATTTGGGTTATCAAAAGCAAAAAAGTTTTAGCAAAACCGACTGGAAGTTGCAGAGATAAACGCGTACAAAAAAAAAAAAAAAAACAGAAAGACATGAATGAGTCCGGAGCACAGTCTGGATTAATTGTCTTTATATTAGCCTGGATGTACATATAAAAATATTAAATTTTGGTTTTGTCACATCAAACGTTGACATTGCGGCTGCCCAACATTTATTAGCAGAAGAAATAAACCTTTGGCGAAGAAATGGCGATATAGAGGGCAATGTTCTGACGTCAAACTTGCTTTATGACTCAATCTGTACGTTAACTGAACTCTCACTCAGCTGAGTGCAGACTGCTCCAAAAATACTCGAACAATTTACATATCCACGCCTTTATTGAGGCGCCTAGGCTAGTTCCCATTGGATAATATCTCTAGTAAATAGTATACAAATAGGTTATATTGACGTGGCATTAAAACATACATACCTAAGTAATTAGGTACATGGGAATTTTATTGTATACTTACTTGCGTCAAAACAAAAGACTGTGTGTAGATTATATTATCAAAAGACTGTAGATTACGATAACACAAAGACATTTACACAGTTCAAGATATAATTTAAAAATTTGATTTGATAAGTAAGTCATAAATTTCGTATAAAATGCGGATGGTAGCACTCAAAGATAAATTTACGGACGCAACAGAGTCTTCACGCACACATTCACGTCGATTATAGTACAAGACTGCCGAACATCAACATTTTTTGCTTCTTTCAAGAATATAGTTTAAATTTTTGATTTGATTTCCTATGCTCCAGCTACTAATATCAGCCATACAGGATCAATCGGCGCATACGATTGGCTTTATCAAACCAAATGATTGGTGCATGGTTGTCATTTTGCAGGACAAGCATAGGACAAGTATGGCCTGTCATCATCGAAATACTACAATGGAATTAGCGTCACAAATGCCAAAGCGGCACATAAAAAGAACGCCTTTGACAGAATCATGGCGGACTCTTGCCTTCACGCGTCAATGGTAAAAAATAGTAACGATCAACTTCTACTATTTCATTTTAAACTCTAATGGGTTGACGTAAAGTCACATTTTCTTTAAATTACGTACTTATTATTATGTTTGTTTTGTTTTAAATGACAGTTCATACTCTATGCATATGTCACTTTTAAATGTTCCATAAAATTCGTAGAGTTTTGTATGGCACGCGTGTTCCATGTTGTAGTAGTTTGATGCCTGTCATATAAAATGACATCCATACAATTTACAAGTAATAATACCTAATGGATGAGAGCAATTTTCTGTAGAACGTTAGAATTAGGCGGAGAGACATCTCCAAATTGATAACTATTAATTATAACTGTTAGATGTAAATGTATAATATATTAACTATGATTGCGATAAGGCAGCTAGTTTCCTTTTAAATCTATTTGCTTTGAAATATAAATTAATAAATAAATCTTTTTTACTTACAAACTTTCTTCATACGGATTTTTGTGTGTTTTTTGACTATACTATAGAAACTAAGATGTTTCAATCCACCTATATTATATTTGTGAAGGATTTATCTACAGTATATACAAAATGTGTTCTCTAGCCTAAAGCGTTTTCGCCGTGCATCAATATTTGTGTATCATGGGGCAAAGCGAACAACGTTTACACGAGGAGCTTTCCTGAATATCTAGTTGATGAAGGAACATTTAGACAACATGTTTTGTTTACATTCGAAAATGTCCATAGTTTGTCCATATTTTGACTACTTTCAACACCTGTGGCGTTGATTTATGTATAGGCGACTGTCATGGCCAAGCCTATTTGAACAATTAACATTAAAAAAATACACTAAATTATAAAATTTGCCCAGATATGCAAATATGGAGAGAATTAGTGTCGTCGCTTGAAATTACTGGCTTATTCAATATATATATGCAAATAAGGCGAAGACGTTGCAACTGCGATCTAGCTCGTCGGATGTGTTCAAAGAAGATTTATTATTTCGGTGGTGCAAAGCCATTAAATGACGGGTTAAGTATAATTAAATCAAATTTAATTCATTACATGTGGTATCAAATTATGATTGATTTGTAAAGATTAACAGAATTTATGTGCCATTTCAACGTTCTAATAGTAGATGATTCCTTACATGAAATAGTCGATGTTTCGTCCTTACAGGAATACCTCAATTGAAATTGTGTTATGGGATTACATTCTCGAAATGACGCCACGTACGAAGGGTTTTCCTGCGGGAAAGCCAAATTCTTTTTTTGACAAATACAACTGACAATACAAACTAATTGACTTGTGTTCCGACGTTCGTTCGAAGTTTTTGGTGAAGGAATTTTGTGTAAGCCACAAAGTAGTGTCTCGGGGAGCAGACGGCGCACGTAGTTGAATAAACTAGCTTTTGTTGAGAGGAGATAACACGTTTTCGTGCTTTATCGTTAACAGTTTCATACTAGATTACGAGGGGAGAATTTGGAGATGCTTGTAGATAATATTTTGTTAGTTTGTGTTCATAAGAAGATTTTGCGAGGGCATGGCGTGGCTTGTCAGAAACCTCCATTTTATTATTAAGCTCTACAGACGGGCTGACGGTCCAATTGATGGTAGTAGTGGTTACCGTTGCCTATAATACAAGTAACGCCAGAGATGCTGCAAGTTCGTTGCTGACTATGGTAGGATTAAGTATATGGATTACGAAGGGATAGGGAAATAGGCTCTGGCATCCCTCACTCCATCTATCGAATCACAACAGCAGGCCGGGAAACGAACTCGGACCTCTGAGATAGAGCGATAAGCTAACCACTCATCCAACGGGATCGTCCACATATAGTTTTGCTAGTGATACTAATATATATTAATACTTTGGTATCACGACTATTACAACTTACGGCTTTAATTAAGTACAAAAAATACATGTTCAGGCCTATTTAGTGTAAAAGCGTTCACATTGATCTGCAATAGTTTATAACTAGCAATTTCTACGAATGCTTAGTGCCTATTTCACAAACGTCAATTAGGCCAAACTGTCAATTAAAGTCACCGGTAACCGGGAATAATTTAGCTGATATACCTTTGTTTGTACGGTAAACGTCCCAAACATTAAATAGAAAATAATAAAAAAAAAAAATCGCCTATCGAATGATGCAGTAAACCGAGTGCATAATTCAATATAACAGAAAATGATTTCTAAATGTAAGTAATCAACACTTTACATGTAGTTTGTGAAAGAGGCCCTTAGACTAATTAATTGTACTGTGAAACCAAACAAAGATATAAGTCGACGAGTTTCGTTTCCAATTCCTGTTGTAGTTTTCGTGGCGTAGTTCCGTATAAGCCTTTTACTGAATTGTTTACTTTGCTTTTTGCTGAATTAGGCGAACCGTTCCTCTGTTTCGATTAAAATGTTTTAAATAAATATCTACCTATTGAAAAAAGTGTTGATTGTTTTTAAGGTATTACTTATGTGTGTGTTATGTGTAATACTCGTTATTAAGTAAGTTTTACGTAAGTACGAATTGAAAGAAAGGATACGATAGTTACCAAATAATACAACATAACGTAGAATTTGTTTAAAAAGCTCAGCTTTTCCTGGATTTAAAATAAAGCTCCGGAATCTGGTATCGATGTTCGCGGGGTGGAATAATCTAGTTCCGTTGGCTGTATTTTAATTTATTGACAATTAAAATAAACTTTTATAGTCTAACTGTTTTTTTAGATTTTACTATAAATGACTTTAAATATTACAGAGTAATAGAAAATTACTTTTATATTTTATTTTTGAGGTCGTTAGGCAGCTTATTGTAAACACACTCCGGGGTGTACGAGTATGTAGTAAAGTTGATGGGATAGAGCAAAGGGACAAGTTGTGGACATAAGATTGGGCTCTAACATATCTTACTTATATACGTAACAACACACAATATCACACATAATATATGTTGTTATTACACAGTAAGAATAATAAGATATTCTGTAAGAGAATGGGACGAAGTGTGTTAATTTCCTACCTTGACTTTGCATCTGAATTGCATTAGAATTTTTGTTTAGAACCTACTAAATATTTATTGAAGGCGTTACAAGCTCACGGCCCCTGTTCAATAAATTTAGAGTACAGTAGACACCTGAGACCTGACAAA
This sequence comes from Synanthedon formicaeformis, assembly GCA_945859745.1. Taxonomy (NCBI): domain Eukaryota; kingdom Metazoa; phylum Arthropoda; class Insecta; order Lepidoptera; family Sesiidae; genus Synanthedon; species Synanthedon formicaeformis. The sequence continues at coordinate 10,607,138 of OX243957.1, forward strand.
AGTGGTCGTTCTATTAAAAATAACGTAATATTTCCTTTTATAAGTGTTTTCAATACTGAGGAGTATATTTTTGAATGGTTCAGTGTTAGTGCTCAAGCTACTCAATCTTAAGGATGTTGAGATGGATTCCTCGAGTTGTCAGTTATAGAAACGTACTCTGAGAATTGACTGATTGGGTGATTAAAAAAAAAATTTTAAACAACATTGCAACGTATCATGCAAAACTAGTTGTGAATAAATTAACTTATTGACATTGGTTAAATTGTACACGTTAGACACATAAACCAGCCTTAGGAGCACGACGGAACACTTTCACAAGGAGTTGTTGATGACCATTCAACAAAGATATATCCTTTCACGTAGATGTAACTAAAAAATTACCATGTAACGCCCAAAAAATTTAAGTTAAGCTAAGTTTCGTTGCCTTTTAATTTATAATACATATAAATTATATATAATACAAATAATACACGAATAAAGTAACTTACGAAACTTTGGGCAACAAAGATTGTAGTCCCAATGTAACCATGTTTACTCTTAAATTACAAAATCAATTAACATGGGTCCTGTTGTTTTGCTCTATTTTCTTTTATTTATCTTTTATCCACACGTTCCGGAGGAAAATTACGCACTTTCAACGGACAGAGGGCGTCGAGTTATTAGATTGGACAGAATAAAGAATGGGTTCGTAGGCGGAATTCATTTCTTGTAAAAGGAAAGTAGTATAAAGTATGCAATGTGATGCGGCTTGTCCACGTGCAGCAATGTCAAGAAAGGGAGGGAATGTCAAGGAAATGGCTTGAAAGCTCCTTGAGGGAAGTTAACATTTATAAAAGGCCTATTTAGAGACTAGCCTATTCAGCGCCATTATGTCATACCTTGCAACAAAGCCTTGGTTTGTTTTGAAGCTCTAGGAAGGCGTCCCTGGACTTTCTGAATTTAGATACTTAGACGTCACCTCTACGAGCGAGTCGTGGCGATAGTCTCGCCGTGCCACGAAATTCGATACAAACTAGGAGAAGCCAGGTGAAAGAAGTATAATCGTCTCGTTAAGATTATACCCAACCAGTTAGGACTTGTGGCGATAAACTCGTTCGCTAAAGTGGCGCTTATGGCATATCCATAGACATAGAGTGAATTAACGGACTTAGCAATATCTGCATGAAATAGACCACTCTCTAGAAAGAGAGCAAGCGATCGTGCGGCCAATACCTATCTATCTCTTTCCTTTAGGTCTGCAGTAACATCAAGGACCAATTAAAATTCCTGAAAAAGACATCTACTGACACACATTTCTGTGGGGATGGGGAACGCTCAGTCCATTACTTTCTATGTCCATTACTAAAAAGTGTCAGATTTTGTAGACAATGTCAAATTGAAACAGGTGAAAAGATGACGTAAGCGGAACATTTAATAAAACACGAGATCGACACAGAAAGGAAGACAATGGAATGTTGACGCATGATTTGTATATTGTTTATGCTATAAAGAATGTGTGGGTAGATAAGTCAAGTAAATAACGAAAATAGTATCAGAATTTTCCGCGGTATAGGCCCCGTTAACACCTCCGGTCTGCGGCGGCGGGCGTTCGGCCTTTCTGCTAATGAGTCGGCAAACATAGTCTGATACACAACGAGCGAATGACTTGTTTGCTTTGCCGACTAGCAGGCTGCCCTGATATCGTTGTACAAGTGAATATGTGTGTGTAAATAACTTGTGTTGGTGAATGTAGAGACTTTCAATTTTATCTCCATTTTGTTTTTATGAAAACTAGTCTTTTATGTGGAGAAGTATTTTACCTTCACGTATTCAGTATTATTCAATACTAGCTGGTGCCTGCGACTTCGTCCGCGTTCGTCTAAATGTTTATCTACCAAGTTTCATGATAATCAGTTAGTTCGTTTAAGAGCTATGGAGGAACATACATACAAACATAGATGCATACATACAGAAAAAAATTCTAAAAATCGTCAATTTAGTTTCAGTATCATGTATAGAGCCTACAAACACGATATCTGAAAACAAGGTAACTTACTTCATGACAAACCCTTACAGATTTATTATTAGTATTGATGATACATATATATTCAGTGGTGGCACTGCGTTATTCAGTCACAAATTGGACAACACCTTAAAGGAGATCACCGTGCCCCTGCTAGTAATATTTCACCCATTTCGCACCCGGTTGGTGCAGTTGGCCTAAGGACAAGTTCAACTTACCTATTTAAAATAACCAAGGTGATTAAATTTTAACTTGCTTAAGCCAAGGCAGCGCCTGAAAATAGTTTTTAATGATTTCTATGTGAGCATTTCACGTACCTCATATTGAAGTAGTTCGACATATCCCCCTCCCGCGGGAGATTCTACTACTATACTCGTATTTGAATGGAGGATAGAAATTGATCCAGGACGAGGCGGTTCTATTTACCTATGCTGAATACAAAAAAGTTTGTACAAGCGTTTTTTATCATTATAAGATTATAAGATCCGACTTACAGTCGGAAATATTAATTAATAGTTTCTATTAATTGCTATTAAGAGAAATAGATATATAAAAACCTTATTTGCAAGTTCAGTTTTAAGCTTCTGATGCCCTCTGGGACATATAGTTAAAATAATAGATATAGAAAAATTAAATTGAATTTAAAAGTTCACTTTGTCCTCAAAAGAAATTAAAAAGCAATTTGTCTGAGCAAGAAATCGAAAAGGTTAAATAAAATAAAAATAAAAATACACACACAATTAAAGCTAAGTAACAACTTTTAAAAAAGTTTTTCTTGCAGTGACCTTTAAAAATGAAATGAAGCCTCCATAATTGAAATATTACTCATCTTCAAAGTGAAATGTATACGAGTAGTCAATGGCGTGGGATGCCTTGTATCATAAGTGCTATGAGATATACATACATACTATATCTTGTTTATTACATAGTATAATTTTGAAGTCGCTTTTCGGGTCTGTATAACCGCTAACTCCTCCTAAACGACGAAACCGATTTTGATGCGGTTTTCACCATCAGTTAGATAATTTTTAAAAGAAGGTTTGTATATATAATAAAATCTAACAAGTATGTATGTAGAAAATAAATAATATTTTGCAACCAAATCGCTAAAAAATCAATTTACATTGCTTACATAGGCTTCTATTTTTTTATTCTTAAAAAAATCTATTTTAGTTCTTCTAAAATCCAAAAAAATAACTCCGTGATGGCATATCTCTTATACGGTTGACTTACAGTAACTATTTCTTTCATGAAACAAATCCATCATTTTGTTTCTCCACTAAGTACTATATACGACCCAACGGATTTTAATTCGGTTTTCACTTATGGAAAAAGGGATGAACGAGGAAGGTTTGTGTCTTAAAAAAATGCATCCCAGGCGAAGCCGGTGGCGTGTCGCTTGTAGTATATATTATTTAATTTGTAGATATGCTGCATTAATCCACTTTAACCTTATTTTGAAGGAAGCTTCCTAAAAGTTTACTATGATAACAAACCGAACAAAAGGATCAATGGCTGGCTCGGACACAAAGGCTTAAAGGGTATTAAATTCTACTCAATAGAAAATATTGACTGTGAATGAGATCTTTTTCAGGAGAAAAACCTTTGAAACTCTCAATTACACTGCTGCATATTTCAAAGTTATTTCTACTGTTCGTAGAATTTGCTTTATACCTTTATTTATTTCATGTTTTTTAATGTGTAGGAATTTTCATTATGTTAAATTCTCTTTCTCTCTTAAGGCCTCTTTCACCAACTACAAGTAAAGTGTTGATTTGTTACTTTTCAAGTAACGCTAATTGGCGAATAAATGTTAGGAGTATCTTGTTTCAATTTCATTGAAATTACCCTTGACAAATGCTACTCGGTGAGCTCGTACGTTTTCGTACCGGTGACTTTAAATGGCGGTTAGCCTATTTGACACTTTACTCAGAGACGGTGAAAGAGGCCCTTAGTGTGTTAATGAATGTATTATTAACTAGCTGCCGCCCGCGATTTCGTCCGCGTTGAAAAAGAAAAAAAGTAGCCTATCCTGTGCATACATACATACATACATACATACATACATACATACATACATACATACATACATACATACATACATACATACATACATACATACATACATACATACATACATACATACATACATACATACATACATACATACATACATACATACATACATACAGAAAAAAAATTTCAGTTTAGTTAGTTTAGTTTCAGTATCATGTATAGAGCCTATATACACGATATTTCTGAAAACAAAGTAAATTACTCCATGACCGACCCCTACAGATTTATTATTAGTATTGATATTGATATTGATTATGAACTTAATAAATTATGAATATGAATATTAATTAATGTATTACTCGTATTATTCGTATTCTGCACATCAAGTGGACAGACAGCGGACAGTATAACGGGCGTGGAGGTTCTAGATCGGATAGGAAGGAAATACGAGCAGCGACAGGTTGCATATTTAGGTCATGTGTTACGCTATGATAGATATCAATAGTTGCGTACCATTATAATGATAGGAAAAGTATAAGGAAAGAGGGAGGAATAGTTGAAATAGTATTAAAGTTTAAATAACCCTAAAGATTATTGTTCACTATATTTGTCTTCGAATTCGTCCGGGTAATTTTATGCAATAAATCTTATATGTCCTTCTAATATATAACTGTAAAGTTTCTTTAGGGAACGTTCTTTACAATATATAATACATATGAGAGCTACAGCCTTTATATACTTACATATAAAACAGTCTAGACATATGAAGTTTTAATTTGTATGATATAAAGTTAAGCCTCTGCCAACAGCTAAATTCATATATGAGCTAAGAAACTATATGGACATGCTAAGCTTAGGTATATACAGTGTTATTTCACCGCTGGGGTTGTTTCTCCATGTGCTCTCGGGTTATATTTTTTTTTATCAGACCTGCAAGTATCTGTAACTTCGCGAGAACAGTAAAGACAGTTGTCATGTTTGAAAAGTATTAATTTTAATATTTCTTTCAACTTTTTCAAACAACTTAAATCGTAAATTTAACTTGACATAATTATAATACAAAGAAAAGGCCAAGTTGAAAATGTGATAGGCCTGAAGTACCTGGCGCCCTCAGGCAATGCCGGATAAATGCATAAGTAAGGGCGCTTTAATCTTCTCTGCTTTATAGCATTTTCCTTTAAAAATAAGTCGGCTGGAAATAGAGATTTCCAAGTCACTGCATTCAACAACGTTTGCATAAAACGTTATTACATTTACGTAGCTTCTCACATGAACAATTGCTGTTGTTTGCATTTCTGTTGTTCTCTGTTTTTTCACATCTATTTTGTTGTTTCTGTATGTATTTTCATAAATAGTACAATGGAAAACACATATCAGGAACAACACATAAAATATAGGTTCCAATTGTTGGCCTTAAATAAGTGTTTAAAGTACCCCCCTCATCGTCATCTCTTCTTTATGTAATGCTCGGCGAGGCTGACTGTCCAATTGATGGTAGACGGCTACCATCGCTTATTTAGAAACAAACGCCATACGTGATGCAGTCCGCTTTCGATTTTAGTAGGATAAATTATAAGGGGTTAGTAGGAGATTAGGCTCTGGCATCCCTTACTCACTCAACGAATAGTATAAGAGGTGGCAACGTTTTCGAAAGAGAATTTCAGGTCAGCTGGTTTTTTGATATGTCGTCTCTCTTGCCCTTTCGGTTAGGATCTGGGCAGTCTGGCTAGCGGTAGCGGTTGCGTTTGCCTGTGCGCATCCTATTTGTGCGGGTAATATACTGACTTTTAAAATCATTTTATGAAGGTTCAATTTGCATATTTTAGCTTAAGATAAGTTTAACAAACATCAATCTCTTATTGCCAGACATTTTTATGGTTGCTAATAATGAGCCAGACGCGAATTTTGATTTCATTTTTATTAAAAAATTAAGTTATTTCAGAATGTCTGTCATTTTAATATTATGTTGTTTAAGTATGAACAGACCTAAAAATAATTTGCCAGACATTAATTCAGTTGCTAAACCATGAATCAGAACGATTAAAGTCCTGAAAATTCATACAGTAAAATCATTTTATGAAGGTTCAATTTGCATATTTTAGCTTAAGATAAGTTTAACAAACATCAATCTCTTATTGCCAGACATTTTTATCGTTGCTAATAATGAGCCAGACGAGAATTTTGATTTCATTTTTATTAAAAAATTAAGTTATTTCAGAATGTCTGTCATTTTAATATTATGTTGTTTAAGTATGAACAGACCTAAAAATAATTTGCCAGACATTAATTCAGTTGCTAAACCATGAATCAGAACGATTAAAGTCCTGAAAACTCTTACAGTATGATTCTACTGGTCAGAGAGAGACAGTTGAGTGCTCTCAGCTATAGATGGGTAAGCACTGTAGTATTACTCAAGCCAGAGTAAATACTCAGTAAAAACTATTTAAGTACTTTTTTTTTACTTTATACTCAGTATTACTACGAAAACTTAATGAGCTATGGCTATCGTTCATTACCACGATTCATTCATTAAATGAAGGATTAACGCGTGATGATAATTATTATTATATAAAATTGTTAGGTACAATGTTTAAATTATCTATACTAATATGTAAAGCTGAAGAGTTTGTTTGTTTGGTTGTACGTGCTAATCTCAGGCTGTCGGGCTAGGCATCGCGTTGGCCACGTTCTACGAGCCCGTAGGTTGTTGAAGAAGTATCGATATTTTTAATTAGATATATTGACATTTTTCCTCGATATATCGACGTCGATATTGATATTTTATAAATGAAAATTAATACCGTTTTATATTTCCTAATTATAGTTTTTTAATAGAACACTAGCTGTTGCACGCGACTTCGTCCGCGTAACTTTATAAAATATAGCCTATAACACTCGCTGATAATATAGCTTCCCACCAGTGAAAGAATTTTTCAAATCGGTCCAGTAGTTTCGGAGCCTATTCAATACAAACAAACAAATCTTTCCTCTTTATAATATTAGTATATATAAAAATTCAACAAAACAAAATGCAGGTGCGTCGGCAATCTTTTGTATCTACTTGTAGGTATCATCCATAAATGATAATTGTTTTGATGAAAAAAAAAAAATCTCTTGTATCCGTATGACTCATTTCTGTTTTAGTTTTAATGTTTGAACAAAAGCAATAAAAAATGTTCCGTGTTTACTTAGAGACCTTCTATCTAGTTGTCTAATATCCGTTAATTTACTATAAGGTTTGTAACCTCTGCTATGCCGCCGATGGGCGGACTCGGCATGTGAGTATAAAATTGGCTTTTAACAATTATTAATTTAATTTTTTTTTTTTTTTAATTTTAATTTTAATAAATTGACTATTAATTTTTACAATATAATAAAGTCAAAAAATATCTAAAATAAGAATTTAGTAATTACTTATATGATGTCAAACAGGTGACATGTAACATAATTCTTTTGTTTTTTTTTTTTATATTATAGGTATTTCTTATTTGGTTAATAATCTTTTCTTGTGAGAAAATTAAGAATTTTAAATTAAGATAAACGCAAAATTCACTGCAATAATAACATAACTAGTAAATTATAATAATATGGTGTAGAGTTAACTTAGTTGTAACTATATCTAGGTAGATAAAAATGTAGGTTTTTCACTCATCTTTACATACTTCTATGTATTCTTCTAATTTCCATGCAATTAAAAGGTTGTTGACATCGTCATCCATTAGGAATATTTGTAAATTATAAATTTTTTTTTGGGCAATACGAGTTTATTAAATACGAGACGCAATGACTATCACGCTAGAAAGATTTGGACGAAATGAATGATTCGTTTTCACTTATAGGTAACCCATTTTGCTTTGCTAAGTATTTTTACTTGGTTAATATTTAGTAAGCTGTTTGTAAAGATTAGCAAATGTGTCATGGTAAAATTTACAATCGCACTTATTTAATAACAACAAAATATCAATGGCTATTTGTAACCGATTACGTTGTAGGTGGTAACAGAGATATATTGGTTAATTTTAACCAAAAAAAGGGTTAATTTTAACCCTTTTTAAACATATTTAAAATTACATACATAACTTGGTTAGATTTAACAATATTAAGTATTAAAATTTAAACAAGACTGAATTGGTTCAGAATGCTAACAATTTTGTTTAAAAATTATTAAGTGCAATGTTAAAAATAACCAAGTATCCATAACAATGTTGACGTGTTAGATTATAACCAACTGCGCTTATATATTCTTAAACGAGTTGTAGTTAATTTTAAATAATCTGCCTTTAAACGAGCCAAAATGTTAAAGTAAAATTTTCTCAGTGTATCATAGCGACAAGAGTATTTCAAATAAAAAAAAAACTTTTAAATTTTCAATAATGTTGTTTGATTTCCTGCTATCTAATTCTATCTCATTTCAATTTTTTTTTTATGTTAAAATTTGCTAAATGCTAATAAAAAATAATATCCCTAATTTAAAAAATATTGAACTTACGCAATTGTATATCTATTGTATGTATATATAGATATACAGTTTACATAAGTCCAATTCATACTGTAAGAGTAGAATCATACTGTAAGAGTTTTCAGGACTTTAATCGTTCTGATTCATGGTTTAGCAACTGAATTAATGTCTGGCAAATTATTTTTAGGTCTGTTCATACTTAAACAACATAATATTAAAATGACAGACATTCTGAAATAACTTAATTTTTTAATAAAAATGAAATCAAAATTCGCGTCTGGCTCATTATTAGCAACGATAAAAATGTCTGGCAATAAGAGATTGATGTTTGTTAAACTTATCTTAAGCTAAAATATGCAAATTGAACCTTCATAAAATGATTTTAAAAGTCAGTATATTACCCGCACAAATAGGATGCGCACAGGCAAACGCAACCGCTACCGCTAGCCAGACTGCCCAGATCCTAAACGAAAGGGCAAGAGAGACGACATATCAAAAAATCAGCTGACCTAAAATGCTTTTTTTCCCGACGTTGCCACCTCCCGGACTAGAAACACAATAGCATACATGCTGTTATTGCACCCCAGACGAATCCGGGAGCAGGTCGCTAGTATATAAAAAAAAACTCCACGGAAATGACAGTGTTTCTCTCCGAGAAACGAGACCATTTTTGGCCGCAAACTGTCGCGGTGATTAAGTACCTAATTAGCTAATCTTTTTTATGAACCCTATCTTTTATTTTCCTTCACATGTGTGTTCGTTGGGACAAAATAAATTACGTTTACTTTCCTTTTCAGGTTTACTTATGAAGTAACATTAGGGATTCTAATTTAGAAAATTTCATTAACGCGCACTTTCTTAAAAATTATAAAAATACAGATGAAAAAAATTTACACCGGTTTCGCATTAATAAACTCGTTGTAATAACAGAGAAAGTTAATTAAATTTAACGTTGTTTTTAATAATATTAATAAAAGAATGAGGGCTGTTTCCCTTATACCTTTTTGTCAGTATTTTCAACGCCTTTGAAGTTGAACCAAACCAACTGTATACGAGTATCGAAGTTATTCTGGTGGAAATAGAAAATATTGTTTATAATAACTGGTATAGGGAAAATATATTCCTGTTTGTCCTTATTCTCTGTAAAAAATATTCCACTTTATAATAGCATGTGTGCTGTTGTGTTTCGGTAAGTGAGTTAAGGATACCAGAGGATGCCAGATCGGAGGATGCCCTATCCTCTCCAGCAAAGCAATTAGCAAGCACCATGGCGCTTCCAAATTTTGTAAGCGACATGGTGCTTGCTCGTGTTAAGGCGACGTAAGCGTTAGTGCTAGGTAAGCCTGAGGACCACGAGAATGAACAGCTTTCCTGGCGACTATCCTTACATATCTGTACTATTATATAAAACTGAAGAGTTTGTTTGTTTGTTTGTTTGTTTGTTTGTTGTTGTTTGTCTCAGGAACTACTGTTTGGAATTGAAAAATTATTTTTGTGTTGGATAGTCCATTTATCGAGGAAGCTTGAGGACCAAGAGATCGATCCACCTTTCCTGGCGACTATCCTTACATATCTATACTATTATATAAAGTTAAAGAGTTTGTTTGTTTGGTTGTACGCGCTAATCACAGGAACTACTGGTTCGTATTGGAAAATTGTTTTTGTGTTGGATAGTCCATTTATCGAGGAAGGCATAGGCTATATTTTGAACGCGATAAATGGACTATCCAACACAATTACGTTGTGTCACGTAATTGTGTAAATTACGTGTCACGTTGTTTGACGCCAATGAACTAATGTACTGAACTGATTTTTATAAAATTTCGTAACTGTGTAATTTGGTCCAACTTAAAAGATAGGATAGTTTTTATTTTGAACCCGGGTAAAGCCGGGAGCGTGTCTGTCAGTCTGTATTTTCACGATGATCTAAAAAACTACCGAACTGATTTTCATGCGGTTTTCATTAATGGAAAGAGCGTTAAATGAGAAAGGTTTTTATATATAAGTAGCACAAAAAATTGCCGAGAGCGGGTTGCTAGTTATCTATAATAATAATAATAATAATAATAATAAAGCTTTTTTATTTCCATAGCCTATAACTAGTAAATTACAATTACAATATATACATTTCCTTTTTTTTTTTTTTTTTTTTTTTTTAAACCATGGACCCCTTCTGGGTAAAAGCCTCCTCTAGCCCTCTCCATTTCTCTCTGTCTTTAGCCAAATGCATCCAGTCACTTCCAGCGAATGCAACAATGTCATCCTTCCACCGTTTTCTTGGTCTGCCTCTAAGTCGATTTCCTGTCGGGCCTGGCCATTTTGTTGCTTGCAATGTCCACCTTCGGTCCTGGTATCGCGAAATATGGCCTGTCCATTGCCATTTAAGACTTAAAGACTGTTTCAGAGCGTCTATTATATTAGTCTTATTTCTAATAACCTTGCTGTTTATTTTCTGTATCTTTCGTAGTTTTAGTATGCTTCTCTCCATAGCACGTTGGCAGGTTTTAACTTTATTTCTTACTTTATTAGTGAAAGTCCATGTTTGGCTAGCATATGTAAGGCCTGGCAGAATACATGTGTCCATTACTATTTTTTTGATAGTTGGACTGAAGTTTCCTTTTAATATTTCTTTCTGCGACCAAAATTTCTTCCAAGCCTGTGTGATCCTTCTGTCAACTTCATCTTCATTCTTGCTATCGTTAAAGGACACCTGTTTTCCGAGGTAAATGTAATCATTCACGTACTCGATTTCATTGCCTGCCACATGGATTGACCTTCTTCTACCGTTTGTAATTATTTTAGTTTTACTTGGATTCATGTGAAGTCCAACTTTTTTGCTCTCAGTGTCTAAATTTTTGATCATTTGTTCCAATTCAATCGCCGACTCTGCGAAAAGTACGATATCGTCTGCGAATCTCAGATGTGTTAGGCGACGACCAAGCAGTGAAATTCCTTTATTTTTCCAGTTTAATTTTCGAAAAACCTCTTCCAATACCGCTATGAACAACTTTGGTGACAAAGGATCACCCTGTCTAACGCCTTTTTCTATTTTTATCTCCTCTCCTCTATGCTCCAATTTGACTCTGCTGACACTATTGTGGTAGATATTTTTTAGTAGATTTACATATGTTTTATTTATTCTGCATGTTTTTAGAGCTTTCCAGATTGACGAATGTGTGATACTGTCGAAAGCTTTTGTGTAATCAATGAAAACTACATAGAGAGGTAGGTTAAATTCTTTGTATTTCTCAAGAACTTGGTCTAGAGTATGTATATGGTCTATGGTCGAAAAACCCGACCGAAAACCGGCCTGTTCAATGGGTTGGTTATTATCAATTTTCTTTGCTATACGGTTTTGAAGTATGGATGTAAATAGTTTGTAAAGACTGGATAGCAAGCTAATTGGCCTGTAATTGCTAATATCTAGTGGGTCTCCTTTTTTATATAATAGAATTATATCCGAACTACACCATTGTTTGGGGACTTCTTCGGTTTCTAATATCATGTTAAACAGTTCCACCAGAAAGGGAGTCAAGACCGGAGCTCCTATTTTTATTATTTCATTGCTGATGTTATCTGGACCAGGACTTTTTTCGGGTTTTAATTTTTTAATATGGCTTATTATTTCGAGCTGGTCAATAAGTTCTACTTTTTGCTGATCATACTCTTCATCTGAATCCGTTTCGTCTCTCTCTTCAATAGGTTTTTTGTACAAATTTTCATAAAATTCTGTAGCAAAGTTAATAACATCTTTTCTACTGTTTGTTTTGGCTTGTCCCTTTAGTTTTTGTATCCAATCCTTGTGCGTATTTAGTTCTTTATATGCCCTTTTCGTACTTCTATATATGTTTAGATTTTTTTCAATGATTTTATTTCTATGATTTGCGTAGTCTTCTCTAATAGCTTTCTTACACTTTTTAAAAAGTTGTTTTAGTTCTTCTTTTTCATCTCTTGATTTGTTCTTGCTTGCCATCAGTTCCTTGCGTTTATTTATAAGATCTATCGTTTCTGTACTAAATATTTCTGTTTTATTCCTCTTCCTTTTTTGTATATTTTGGGCTTTTAGACTTTTTATAATAATATTTTCTAATATGTCATAATATATTTGTACGTCATATGTTTCTCGTAAAGTTTCAAGATTTTTATTAAGATTTTCTTTTAAATTTTGAGTATATAACAAAATATCGCTATCCGTTTTCGGTGATTTAGGCAGTGATCTAAAAGTTTTTCTGCTCATTTTAGTCAAATTCGTAAGAAATGATGATCTCAGCATACGATGATCTGATGGAAAGTTCATGTTTCCTACGATTTCCACATTTGTTATATTATTCGGTTTGTTGCACATTATGTAATCGATTTCGTTTTTAGTTCTTTGGTTGGGTGATATCCAAGTCCATCTACGACTTTGTTTTTTTTTGAAAAAAGTGTTCATTATAGAAAGTTTTTGCTCATGTGCATACTGGATTAATCTCGAACCTCTCTCATTTCGCTTTCCATATCCAAATTTTCCCATTACTAAGTTTTCGTATTTTTTTGGTTGTCCTATCTTCGCATTAAAATCTCCCATAACTATGACTACTTTGTCTTGTATTTCGTGAGCCTTTCTTAAGTCGTCATAAAATGCAATAATCTCTTCTTCGCTACTATTTTCAGTGGGAGCGTAAGTTTGTATAAGTGAAACCGCATTATCGCCAAATTTTAATTTTAGTATAGCTACTCTTTCTGAGATTCCAATGAAATCTATTATATTATACTTGTACGTTTTCTTGATTAGGAAACCGACTCCATGCTGACCAGCAGTTTCTCCTATGTAGCATAGTATGTAATCATCATATTCTTCCATTTTATGTCCAAGTTTTCTCACTTCAGCAAGGCCTATTATATCCCAATTTATTTTTTTAAGGGAATGCAGTAGTTCTATTAATCTTTCTGGTGACGATAAAGATCGTACATTATAAGTGCAAATTTTTAATGTTTGTTTTGTTTCTATGGAGGATGAAGGGTAATGGTCTTTATCCCCACGGGGACCAGCCGGATTGGGGATTTGCTTTTTCCGTCTTTTTCCTTTGTTAATATGTTTTGTTTTGTCGTTAGATTTGTTAGATTCCGGCTGCACTGAATTTGTACTCAGTTTTTTGGTGTAGATTGCATGTCGTTATTTGAAGTACTATTTCTTATGAAATCAAAGGCGTTCTTTCTTGTATTTTTTCTTGAATGTTGTGTATATTGTTGTTCTAGATTAAAATCAGTAGTCGTAGGCATTAAAAGTTCGCGTTTATTTTCTCTCTTCTGGATATTTTCTTTAATTATCAATTTATCATAATCTATCACTGCAAAATTTCCCTTTCGTCTTTCATCTAACATTTGTTTCTGCAGAGATTTCCTCTTAATGATTACATCCTTGGGGTAGTCTTCCTGTAAAAAAATATCCTTGTATTTTTTCTTATTTTTCATTAGTTCGTCTTTTTTCCAATAGTTCAGAAAGGAAACAACGATTGGCCGTGGTCTTTTGTTTGTGTTATGTTTTTTCCCCACTCTGTAAACTGCATTTATGTCATTTACATTGATTGGTACTTCCGTGCTGCTTCCGATTTTGTGAGTTACTGTCTCCAATAAGATTTTTCCTGTTTCGTTATCTTTTTCAGTTACTCCAAATAAAATTACATTATTTTTTCGTTCCTTTCGTTGTAAAGTTTCCAGTTTTTCACGTAATTTCTCGTTTTCTGATTTTAGACGTCTCATTTCTGTTATTAGTGGATCCAGTTTTTCATTAATTGTCGCCAATATTTCTTTATTTTGTTCTTGCATGTAGATTTTCATTTTGTTAAAAAAATCTAGAAACTGTTCGTTCATATTTGCGTGTAACGGAACGTTTTATTTATTAAATTTTGCAACTGGCAACACTGTAGTTCTATATCGTCTGTGGGACGGGTAAATATGAAACTTGATGAAATATTTATTTACTAATTGTCACTCATTAAAATGCCTAAACTGAGGTGAAATTATAGTGATATGCAATTGTTAATTTTAGTTATATTACACTGTTTATTATGTTTTTTAAGGTACACTATCACTTATTTTTCGATTTCCGTGAACTTATTGGTAATTATATTCGATATTTTAATATTTTTGTATAAAAACAACGGAGCAAAGATTCAAGCGACTTGTCACTTTGACAACCGGAACCGGTTAAAGCGGTTTTGTTTGGTTGTACGCGCTAATCACAGGAACTACTGGTTCGTATTGGAAAATTGTTTTTGTGTTGGATAGTCCATTTATCGAGGAAGGCATAGGCTATATTTTGAACGCGATAAATGGACTATCCAACACAATTACGTTGTGTCACGTAATTGTGTAAATTACGTGTCACGTTGTTTGACGCCAATGAACTAATGTACTGAACTGATTTTTATAAAATTTCGTAACTGTGTAATTTGGTCCAACTTAAAAGATAGGATAGTTTTTATTTTGAACCCGGGTAAAGCCGGGAGCGTGTCTGTCAGTCTGTATTTTCACGATGATCTAAAAAACTACCGAACTGATTTTCATGCGGTTTTCATTAATGGAAAGAGCGTTAAATGAGAAAGGTTTTTATATATAAGTAGCACAAAAAATTGCCGAGAGCGGGTTGCTAGTTATCTATAAAGAAACCCTAAAATGATTGAATATCATATACCTACACTGCCAGATAATTTAAATTCATATGTAATTAATTTTCTTAGTGTCCTTTTCAAACAATTTTGCTTATTACTAAAAATACATTGTTATTTTGACATTTCACTTTTCTTGAGAATGAAGATAGATATTGATTTCTTTTTTCCTGTTAGGCCGCAAAAAATATGACGGATTTCGATGAATGTGATTTTTTTTTGAATCATATAATACCTCTGTCACTGGAGTGTCAGGATATTTTCATTCAAGTTATTTTATGAATTAATATCCTCACAGATTCGATGTGACATTATGAATATAACTGTATACATTGATTCACTGAAACGAGCTAATATAGCGCTTTCTCTTTCACTCAATTCCATACAAAAGACAAGGACAGCAAATCCTGAGTGGGCGTATTCAACAATTGATGAACGTTCATTCTATGCTACTTTTAGCTTTGTAAACTATAATAAGATACTATAGTAATACCCACGTACTTACCCATAACACTACACTTTTTATTTTGTATAAACTATTCTAGCTATTAAGTTGTGAATTATTAGGCTTAATTAATTAAGATAATTAGACATTTTGGTTCCTGATATAATCATAAAATGAAAAATATACGTTAAACATTAGTACACTCAGATTGTCTGTTATCTTCACAAATCACAGCCGAACGCTTTATCTGCCTATAAATTCGTTTCAGTGAATAAGGATTAGGCTTAGAATAACAACGCCTAGAAACCGAGTACACGGACGAAAAGTGAGGCAACTTTTACAAAGCCGTATAAGCTTGGTAAGCGAACAGCTCGCGTCACTCGCGTCATAGTGCTCATAGTATTCAACATTTTTTGTATACTTGTGTGCGTGTCGCCGAGAGTACTCATTACGTGTGGCTTACGCATACATCTATTAAATTTGTGCCTCAAACTCGCCAGTCTTTTGATATGAAACTATCGTTCTAGGCGTTGTTATTCTAAGGGATTAGGTATAAGATTTGAATGGTAAATTAATGTCTAAGTTGTGATCCTCTATGATACGAAAAACCTTTGATTTGTTTGCCAAGGTGTACTTTAAAAATTTCGAGGTACCTGCTGAGTTTCCTTACTTCAATTCAGTTAAAATTACGACCGTATTAAATAAATTGTCATTTAATTTCATGAGTGTACCCTTTACGAAACTAATTTCCGATTTAACGTAATGGTTATTATTGCAATTTAGTTATGAGGTTACTTATCCTAATTAACTATACATTGACCTTATTTACGTGAGGTAATATAGTAATTCGATTGTAGGGCGTGTTTAGTTCAACGCTTCTCAAAGTTTTTGTTCGATTCTTACAAGAAGCACTTTAGGCACTTTCAAGCAGTAACGAATATATTTTTATATATACGACTTCGTCAGAGTTGAAAAGTGAAAAATACAACTCCTATATAAGGAAAATATATGAATAATATAATGCCATTATTATAGCGTCTATTAACTATGATCTATGATCATTATTATAGATCATCAATACTAATAATAAATCTGTAAGTGTAGGTATTATATGTATGTATATTCCTCCATAACTCTGAAAAGAATTATCTGATTTTCATGAAACTTGGAAGATAAACATTTAGACGTACGGGACATAGGATAAGCTACTTTTTCTGTTTCAACGCGGACGAAGTAACAGGCACCAGCTAGTAGTTAATAGATTAGATGGTGCTGTACAAGCTCATACAAGTGACGTCGCTGAGATCGAATTCCAAATATTGGGCACGCCTAGTTGCGGTTATAAATGCCAGCACTTTGAGAACAACTGTTTTTATCGGGTAAATTTACTTAGTTCTCGGCATCTATGTATATCGATCGGTTGGTGAAACTAAATATAAGCCTCTTTTGGTTAGATTTAAAGGCAGACAGACTTATTTACTTTTAAGGTGATTCCTTTTGGTACCTATAACATGTTGAAGAACTTTAGTCAATAGGATTTCGGGCATGTACTATTAGTGTCATAGATTACAAAAACCATTTTAAGCATATTCATATTTTAAGCACCGCTATTTATCGTGATGATCATAAACAATGTTTTGTCACGATTATAACATACTAGCGTCCCGCTCCCGGCTTCGTACGGGTACAATTGTTCCATTTTCTTCTTAGCTGTACCTGCTACTGATATGCTGGGTACATTGTATCTATATATACTTATATATCTATACTTATATATGTACAAGATTGTATACGAATTAAGATGTATTATCAGCATGGATTAGGAAAAAATGTAGCGTGTTTCAAATCCTTTAAAAAAAAGTATGATCGCGTTTGTAGAGAGTGGGGGTAGGAAAATCAATATGCATATAATATAGCTGTAAATATGCATATAATAGGTAGTGGTGGTAGTGGTCAGAGCAGCACATAGGTGTACACTTTGAGTTAATTAACACGTTTCAAAGAGAATGGCATTATTTCAGTCACCACTATCGCGTTGAAATATTCACGAATCGACCTCGTCGAGCACATCAACAGGTTATTTCATTTACATGCGAAACGAGAATGTAAATAATTCCCAAACAGATTTCGTTTCAAATGTATTTGGTACTATTGATCCTCGTCTCTCGTAACCTGAGTATCTTGTTCAAAATAAAACTTTATGAAATATAGAAATATAATTAAAAAAAAAACACTGAAAAGTCAATGAATGGAGATATGGCAGATGCAGATTCGAATCACGGTAGGGCCTTCATGTGTGTGTATACAATATACGTATTACAAAATAAAATCACCCCATTGTAAACCACCCCTTTACAAAATACTGTGAAAGGTGTAAATAACCAGAGCCCAGTTTCTTATCCTTGTTTTTAGTGCACAACATGATCGGCAACACATTTGCATATCCTCTAATAATAGGCGCCTGGAGACACCATTAAGTTGATCGTCATTCTATCTGCCACATGTTATCAAAAAGAGTTTTGTTTTTGTAACGAAAATTAATCATCTAAAAGAGCCCGTTATCAGAAATGAGAAATGACGCAACACTGCGCTGGGAAAGAGAAATAAGTGTGCATTATAAAAAGGCATTGAATAGGCTCTGAGATGACGGCGACTCAAGACGAGAAATGTGAACGGGTGACGACCTTTGTTTTCACAGCTTGACCGACATCTCTACGAGAACATTATGTGTTTCCACATATCAATTTCAGGTTTTAAAAATAGTATTTTGTCTAATATAATTATTATTGCGCCAATAGTTTGTATTATTTCTGTAGCTGTATTGATTTATCCAATGTAGGAATGCGTAGACAACGCACAGAATCATTAATTCTCTAAGAAAAAGGAATAAAGAAAGCTTATCATTTATTCAAGACTGGCACACGATTAATTATGTAGTAGGTACTATCTGATATCGTCATTGATGTAGTTTGTGAAGATTAAACAGAATACTGAGATATATTGCATTTAATGTTTTTTTTTTTACAAGTAGCTTGTGCCCCAGTCTTCTTACTGTATTATTTTAATATGTCATTAAAACTATGTTCTTTAATTTGCTAAATATACATAACCGGCGACCCGCCCCCTACTTCGCACCTGCCGAGTTTATCGCTTTTTCCATTAGAGAAAACCGTATCAAAATTTGTTGGGTGTCTTAGTTAGTAGTGAAGTTAGCGGAGAGACGGAGGGGAACAACAGCGACTTTGTTACTGTATGATGTATGACTTTATGTTATTAATGTGTATACATATACATATTATAGATATATAGAATATCTTCATAAACTACGACATAAACCTTATTAAAGTATATAAGTATAGGGTCACTTTTAAAATGTCTTTAATAATAGTTTTCTAAGTAAACTATAATTTCATGTTTTTTAAATAAAAAACCGTCGAAGATTATATTGTAAGAATACAAGGTCTTTACTTTACAAAGGTTGATTTATCCGCACAATCATTTATTTCTATCGTTGTCTGATAAAGGCAGTAAATACATGGAATGGGCGCAATTTTTTTCCACGCTTCGGTGATATCCATTATCGGGGCTGTCGGGCTGTCGCATCAACCACTTTGCTCTTATTAATTTCCCCAATAAAAATACGGTGACAGACTTTCACCTTTCGTAGGCAAACATTACCCTAAAATTTTGCCCAATAAAAATTACCACATCTATATATATATATTCCGGCTTTATTTTTGTTATATATATTTTCTGTGCGTGTGTATGTCACTGAACTCCTCCTAAATGGCTGGACCGATTTTATTTCTGTCTTCACTTATAGATAGAGGATTCAATCAGGAATGTTTTGTATATAAAAAAAAATTGGTCGCGGACGAAGTCGCGGGCACCCACTAGTTTTATATAATTTGAGACCGCGGTCCGACTGTTTCGTCCGTTTGACCGGACAAACTGACGGTTAAAAGTGAATGAAATAGATAAAATGGGCAAAACATTTTTTTATTTCAATTAAAACAATGCTCACCAATCTTGCTTATCGCCAAAAAATTTTTATGACCTTGATGACAAATCCACTTGATGGTAGGTGGCTACCGTCGCTTAATTGTTTTAGCAATCAATGAAATCAACAAATAGGTGAATTAAACTGCTAATTTGTATGTATGAAGCGAGTTTATAGGTCATCTGTCAATAATGCATTTTCAAGTTTATTTAATCCAAATTAATGAGGTGATTTTGTTAGAGCCTAATCCGCTTGTTGTATCAATATTCTCAGAGACTTACTGTAGTCTGAAACAAAGTACGTGTAATCTTCTTCTTAATATATAAAAGGGGATGTGTGTGTGTGTGTGTGTGTGTTCCCTATGGACTCCAAAACCTTCAGACTTCAAACAACCTTCAAAACTTTCAGACAATCTTCAGATTAGTCCAGCGGGTAATCCTGTGAAGGTTTGTAGCAATCGGACGCGGGCGAACCCAGGAGCAGGTCGCTAGTTTTAAATAAATGTAATTTTTTGTATTTTTAATAAAAGATTTTTATAGAAACTTTTAGAAGTCGTTAATAAATAGTTACGTCGAAGGTGGCATGGACCTCAATAATTCTTTACTACTTCACAAGACATTTTAGCTAAAAAGTGGTGATCTAATTGTGGCTATACCTTTCTATTTTGTACTAAATCACAAATTTTGTATACCTATACTGCGCTTCGACTTCATATGCATGAGATACAAATATATATAAAAAAACTTATAAATAAACGGTGACTTATATACCTTATTTATATAAGCGGTTCGGTTTTCACACATATCAAATTTTTTAATTAACAATGTATTAAAAAGCGATCCGGCTCGGGTTTATATGGATTCAATTTTTTTCTGCAAGTTTTATACACAAACCAAACACAAACCAAGGTTTGTGTATCAAAATACTTTGGGCGGTTTAGAAGAAGTTAGCAAAGAAACAGACAGTGACTTTATTTTGTAATAATATATGGATTATATAAATTACCTACATATAAATTATAAAAATACATAGGAAATGATTTATTATTTACGGAGTTATTCTTAAATTTTAATTAACTTACAATATTGTTGAAAACGCATCACGCTTAAAATATTCATTTGTTATGACGTAAATGTTTGGAATAACGTAATTGACTTTTGAAATTCGAAGCCGGCTGATCTGGCCGGAAATAATACCAGTTTGTTTAAGTAATTTGTCTATTCATTCAAAAGTCTGCCCAATATAAATACATATTATATATCTATTCGAAATTTTCTTTTCGACATTTTGACTACGAAACTTTGTTCTAGTTCGATCGCTAATATAAATATTTGAAGAATGTTCAGCGAAGGAGGTCGTTACGGTTATTCGCTGAGTTGATTTAGTTGGGTGCTTCGGCGTGCCGGCATCCGGGACATTTTGCCGGTGCCGGACGCCAAACAATGCCGGTTGGACGCCGACACAAAAGCATACCGGCCTCATCGCCATGTTTGCAATAACTGCCTACACACTATTTAAATGTTATTTGTGATCACATAAATATCTGCACAAACTACTTTTTTTATTTATGTATTTTAAAACTCGTACTAGATCGATACTGTACAAAGTAATCGTTGGAGTGCATAAAGATCTAGCTTTTTCCAGCGACTTGGTTTGCATATATTAGGGTAAAGATCTTCTTCTAAGATAAAGTCTTCTAAGGGTAAAATTTTATCAAAAATCAAAAAGCAAAGCAAGCAAAAAGCATATAAACGTTCATAATGTCATACCAGCACGCCACTACGGATAAATGCTGTTTTAATTGGAAACTTAAAAATAATTTAATTTAACTTGAAACTCTATTTTAAAAACTTAAGAATATAATTAAAGTTGGTGAGAGCAAATTAATTAGTGAATGAAAACGCTGTTGTACAAATACAATTAGTTCGAACTCTTGTAACAAATTTGAATAAGGAAATTCAATTTTATATTTTCATGCGAAAAATAATATTTTTACTACAAATTGGTTAACGTTTTAATTTGTAAAGAGTAATTTTAAATTATAAGGAGTAAAATTATTTACTATATAATTTTACATACATACTCGGAATTTCGCCATTCGAAGTAGGAAAAAAATATTAGGAAGTTTGAATAAAAATATATATCAAAAGTAGGAAAATAGAATTTAGAATAATTACTCTAAGCTATTGAGAACTTTAAGCTACTTAACCAAAAAGAAACCGAGCCAGACTGAATTATTCCGTTGTTCTACGGTTTATCAAAATTAGTAGAACTTTAAGATTTGATATATATATATATATATATATATATATATATATATATATATATATATATTTCTCTATCTATTCATATATAGATTATAATTAATATTCGAATCTAAACATATATTATTTTTTACTATTGTATATTATGTTGCCTATATGGTAATATGTCGAACGACGAAAACCACTCGTACTGCGCTTGAAACTAACTGAGCTCCGATAAAACCGTGAATCCTCAAAGAATTTATGTTATTGCATAAATAAAGATAACAATGTAAATTCCTGTAGGATGCGTGCACAGTTGACAGTTATCTGTTCAGGGAAGGAAAGTCGACAGTCGCGTGACAGGATATTTATGTAAAAAAGGTGGCTTTTACAAGTTCCACGTCGAAAGGTACTCGTAAAATGTGTAGTACCTTGAATGGATCATTGCGTTGTAGGCAACATTACAAACTAGTCAAATTGCGTTCTAGACCGTCTGAGACCCACCCATTCGGTCATCGTTCGAACAAAAACGTGCCAAACGTATAACCTACGGCACGCAGCACGTTTCAGCCCCAAAACTCATTTATAATGCAATTCAATATTTCGAACCTCGAATACCGAGCGAATAATTAAATATTTCCTTCTGTACAAGCATTAGATTTTTATTAATCATACTAGCGACACGCTCCCGGCTTCGTACGGGGAGAAATTTATATATATATATATAGAATCTTCCTCAGTCGGGATCTCTCCATATCCAAATGTGAATCGGCCTACCCATTCTCGAGTTTTTGACAAATTTTTTTTCTGCAAATTATGTAGCAAAACAAATCTTCCTCGTTTATTGCTATTTCCATTAGTGAAAACCGTATCAAAGTTCTTTGGGTGATTTAGGATAAGTTAACGAAGAAACAAATGTTTAGGGGTGTAAAGTAACGGCTATGAGTTTATTATTGATATTATTGCAATAAAAATAACGATAACAAGGTTGAACTTTTTAACAGGAAGGACTGCGTTGATTCATATTAAAATCAGAAGTGAGACGTTCTTTACTTTATCACCAAACAAGCTGCTTATAAAAAATAAGGATTTCTTTTCCGGAATACATAATTACTTTAAAAAGTTCCGTAATTTCTTTAAATATAAGAAAATATTTTGAAATATAAATTATTTCACCATTTAATTAATTTTAAACAACAACAATTTTTGTTTGTTGAAATAAAAACTAATATAATTAAGAGGAAGGTAATTATTTGATGTTTTGTATATTGATAAACTACTAAACCGATTTTGAAAATTCTTTCACCGATTATAAATTATATCAGCGAGTGACATAGGCTGTGTTTTATTTTCAAAAATATTGGAGGTCCATACAAAGAATATAATAATGTAACACAGGGTATCAAAAATTTACTTATCAAAGTAATGTACTAAGTACATGTTTATAATCTTAAATGATGATTTATATTATACATTTCATATTATGTTATACAATCTATATTATTATATTGATTGTCTATTTTTATACTTTTAATTTCTACATATTCAATAAAAAAATATGTTTTTTTTTATTAGTAATAAGTATTAAAACTGACGATACTCAATTCCTGATATTCCGCATGTCTCGAGAGGCTGGACGCCTGAAGAGTTAATTTGTCATTGTCCAAAATAACACCCTGACATGGTGAGTACCGCTTCCGTCTTTTGTAATAAAGAACAATGGATGTCTTTCTAGACGTTTTCTAGCTAGACTTTGCTTTTCGCTACATCAATCAATGTCTGGAACACTACATCTTAAAAGAATCCCAACTAGAAGACTCATTAAGCTTTTACAATCCACAAAGTTTAAATGTTTTATACGAGTGTAGTTAATAGATTTCGAAAAGAAAATGATAACTTAATATGTTTTACCAACTTGAGGCCAGCTTTGCACGGATGCAATTTTTTTCTGCAAATTATTACACAAATCTTTCTTGTTTATCGCTCCTTCCATTAGTGAAAACCATATCAAAATCCGTCAGATGATTTAAAAGTGATTTAAAAAAATTAGCGAAGAAACAGACAAAGGCTGTTTGTACTCGTAGATGAACAAAAATAATTTGACTAATCACTCAATAGAAAAAAAGCACAAATGGTATTTTTTTAATATTACTTGACTTATCTTGTACACAATCTTGATATCTTTATATTTGTACCTGGCATAGAAGCAGGAATAACAGTTTCTAATTATTGTATATATTGGCATTACCGATATATATTATGTCGTGATTTCATTATGTCACTTTTAGTAACACTTCAAGTCCATAACAATGTACAGATTTAATTTAATTCATGGTTAGATTATTATTTCATTTTTAGATTTAACAAATTTTGTGATAATGTGATTTTTATATAACTAATTTGGTTTAAGAGACATGTAAAAATTGCATACTATATAATGACTATAATGAGATACATGCGTGTTATATACGCATAGAGAGTAGGCATACTAGTTCATTATTGAAAAATGGAAAATCATTTGTAGAATTTTCAGAACAATAAATAATCTAAAAATGTACCAAGGTTTGTATATAAAACAGTATAACTATTTGTTTTTGTGAATATAATCCTGAATGAAATCCTTCTAGAGTATTTGTCTATTTCTTTTGTTCACGGACGAGTAGTCTTCTTTTAAAACTTTATTTAGTATGTTTAGTTTTACTTCGAGCTTAGATCGCTGCTGTCGCTGTCAGAGCTCCTCCCTGAAAAGAGAATGCGATACGTTCCGCCTCCCGATCTTAATCGCATATCGATGGAACGTTGTATTTCTGGATCGTATGTTATTTCAGATATCGCTTACAAATGTGATTCGATCTCTCCGCTCTTACTACTTTTGAACAGAGCTATTTCAAACCTTTGAAAAGCAACAGGTATTTGAAAATGTAGTAGAGATCATCCTGCACTACAAGTCCTCGCCTAAACTACAAAAGAACGACACGTTGACGTCATTTAAAATGCCTCCATAGTATGAAGTGTATTCATACTGTTTCAAAGCAATAACAACTTTCAGTTGGACTGTTTGAAGTCTAATTTCATTAAAATTTTTCTTTGAAGTTCATATATGTACTCTCATGGGGCTTAAATACATTTATAACAACCTGTCCCTTGTTAAATGTCGTCGCGGGTTTAGCTGACCATCGCATTTCCACACGCAAAGTGGGTACAGTCATGCACATTTTTATGAAACCACCTGAGATTATATAAGTTTTGAATATGTATATTACAAAATGAAATATTATTTAAAAAAATGAAAATAAAATGAATATTGTAATTAGGTAAACTGCAAAACATACAAACCTTACATCTTTACAAATATAAATTTTATATAATATATTGACTTTTTGTAGGCTTTATCAAGCTCTACAATTTTTCTATAGAGTCCTATATTAAAGCCGTTATATCGACCGTTAAAGCAGCCATAGAAAGAATAATTTTCGTTCTACCGTTTTTTTCGTCGACTTACTTTGCAAATTCGATTACCACGCAAAGCCTTTTCATTTTACGGGATAATATTTAACCTATGGTTATCCTGAAACTCTATTCTAACTATTGGTGAAAAATTTTTTTTAATTTAATGAGTAATTTCGAAGGTTACACCCTACATACAAACATACATACTTTACCTGTTTATAATATTAGTATAGATGGATTGATAAAAATAAAGATATAGAACATGATATATTATTTATATTTTAAATTGCTTAGCTGATAGTAGTAAGTTACACACATATTTTTGCAATATTTTATGGATATATATTAATTGGCACGACTGTACCCACACGACGTAATACCCAGGCCGAAAAATTTTACCTGCATGATTAATTACTTCAAGTTTTTTATGTTAATCATAGCTTACTTAGTTTACTTTGTAGCTAATAAGTGTAAAAAGTATTCGTTATGTTACGAGTATTAATACGCAGTTGTTCTTTTATTTAAAACTTGAGTGACGCGCTCCGGCTTTGGTACAACTGGAGGTATAAGCATATACCTATGTACCCTATGTACCCTATGTTCAACTGGAAGTGAAAGAATTTCTCAAATAGCTACAATGGTTTCGAAGATTACTCTCCACATACAAAAACTGTACAGTCCGTCTAACGGCATTAACCACCTTACCATAGAAGACTACGAGAAGTAATAACACAATTGCTGGTGCATTTTGATGCGTAAGAGATAATTGTCACCTCATTACCAACCCTCTATCTTTACTTTATCCATTTAAGAACGCGTTAAATTCTAATTCCCGTCATGTGTACGTGATCAATTTCACAGCCTATTCCGTCGCTTAAAAAGTTAACCCTTTAAAATTTAATTATGCAAAAGTCCTGTTGAAACAGAACTTTCGGGTATACCTTTTTCTACTAAGTACTTTCTACAAGCTATGTATAATCTAATCAAGGGATAAGTAATTTTTGAAAATTTGGGTTTAATCACTAAGAAACACAGGATAACACACAATATAATAGGGACTATTCACTACTAGCTGGCGCCCGCGACTTCGTCCCCGTTGAAAAAGAAAAAAGTAGCCTATCCTGTGTCCCATACGTCTAAATCTTTATCTACCAAGTTTCATGAAAATCAGTTAATTCGTTTAACAGTTATGGAGGAACATATATACTTACATATATACAGAAAAAAATTGTAAAATGGTCAATTTAGTTTCAGTATCATGTATAGAGCCTATAAACACGATATCTCTGAAAACAAAGTAAATTACTCCATGACCAACCCTTACAGATTTATTATTAGTATTGATTGATGATGACGAGTTCCTAAGATGAAGAGATGTGCTGACCCTTATTTACCTACCCTTATCATAGACTATATTATTTGCCTTATTTTAAATTATTTATTTATCATACTATTTACCCTTATAATAATAATAAAATTTCAAGACAATGGACAAAGATAATGCATACTAAGATAATGCACCCCGTACGAAGCCGAGGGCGGGTCGTAAATTATATGTATAAGCCAGTGAAATCGAAAATTGACTGATATTTAAAGACTTAGCAATTGCCATTAGAAAAATAAAGACTTTTTTTTCAAATCCGACACAATTTTGTATTAAATAAGTAAATACTATGAAGCGAGTTGTAAATATATTTTTTACATATTATTTACTCGTCTAAGCGCCTATTTCACGAACGTCAATTAGGCTAAACCGTCACTTAAACTCACCTGTCACCGGGAATAATTTAGCTGATATACCTTTGTTTGTACGGTAAACGTCTCAAACATTAAATAGAAAATAATAAAAAACAATTCGCCTATCGAAGATGCAGTAAACCGAGTGCATAATTCAATAAAACAGAAAGTGATTTGTAAAAGTAACTAATCAACACTTTACTTTTAGTTCGTGAAAGAGGCCCTAACTAAAATAGTCTTTGACTAAAATAAGTATAGCAGTTGTATTTATTTGTATTTACTCGTTAACTTAGACGTAGACGATATAACAGAGAACACAAATGTGAAATATCTCGCGAGAAGATAACACAATGTACAAAGAGTATTATAACGTCCTGAAAGAAACCGCCCTAATCCCTAACTAATCCCTGTAATAAATTGCACCTTTCAAGCCCCTTTTATTGCTAACTTGGTGGATGAGTCTTTTAAATCATAAAAAGAGTGTATTATAAGTCTTAGAACTGAGTTAGTTTACAAACAGTTTAATATAACTGTCTGGTTAGCCATATTTTAACTTTTTTAAATCAATTTAAAGATAAAGTTCAACAAATATTGTCTTATGACATAGTTTGATGGTAAACCCTTTTTTATAAGGGAAATTTACAATGGATCCCTTTTTGTGTGGGTAACAACGAATAATATTATTATCATACGATATAACAATTGAATTAATTAAATAAGTAAAACTATTTGGCTGTGATTTATTGCAAACTTTCAATAATTGAGTATTCCGCCCTCGAAATATAACGAATTAAAATTCAGACCGAATGTTATCCCCTTATAATTAGTTGGAGCAACTTTCAAAAGCAATTTTCTAGTTAACAGGAGTTAAATAAATTTCCTGTCAAATACTAAATATGGCTTAAAGCTTACAACAAGTTTGGTATCTCCATATTTCACGGGAAGAAGTTAATTTTTTATTATATTTTATTTTATTTTATTGAAATAACAACAGCACATCAAAATTAACCAGGTCACATACATAAGTTATACATTACACGTTTACATTTGTGTACCAATTACTGGTATCTACAGCGAAATGTTAATATTATCTCTGTTAAAAAAAATTAGAAAAATTATTATTATCATTAAAACAATACACACATTATACTTACTCGAAACTTAAGCATTTACGATAGAAATAATAAAAAATTAAGTACAATAACATATAACTACATGAAGCAGAGCATTCACTCAAAATTCAATCAATTATATAAGTCAAAGTAATATCTAACAATATAAATTCAATCCTATCAACAATAATCCAATCAGCAATATCAATTCGTCAGACCACAAATTCACAATTATTATTATTTGAATAAAATGTTAAAATGAGAGCAATTAATCAATACTTTTAAACTTAGCGCCTATTTCACGAACGTCAAGTAGGCTTAACCGTCACTTAAAGTCACCTGTCACCGGGAATGATTTAGCTGATATAGCTTGTTTGTACGGTAAACGTCCCAAACATTAAATAGAAAATAATAAAAAAAATCGCCTTACGAATGATGCAGTAAACCGAGTGCATAATTCAATAAAACAGAAAATAATTTCTAAAAGTAACTAATCAACACTTTAGTTTTAGTTCGTGAAAGAGGCCCTTAGAGTTTCCTTTTAAAACAATTCAAGCTGTCATGAAAAATATCTACATCCAACTCAGTCCGGAGAGAGACATACTACTGACCGGGGAGAACTTGCCCAAGTTAATGGTTGAATTTTCTTATTACTTATGAGAACTGTTCTGACTGCCCCCTTCTTTGTTATCTTATAACAGAGTGAACGCTGTATGAAGTGGTACTTCATAGCAGTTAGGCAGGAAAAGCTCAAAATTGTGTCAAGCAGGTCCTTTTCTTTATCACATAGTCATGATCACCCTTCATTTCTATTGAACAATCTACCTTCACGATCTCTGGAAATAGGCCTTCACAACCCCTATTTCCTGCCAGATAGCCAACTCATAAGTTATTTATCTATAAGATATTTGATGAGCTCAAATATCTACTTTGACTGATGTTTTCGTTTATCCTAAAACTAGGATAACAGCTATATGCACTAACCTCTATATAGAGAACTAGCTGTTGCACGCAACTTTGTCCGCGTAACTTTATAAAATACGATATTACTCGCTGTTAATGTACTCGTAGTTTTACATAGGTGAATGAAAGAATTTTCAAAATCGGTCTAGTAGTTTTTGTGTTTATTCATTACAAACATACAAAAATACAATTCTCTACTTACTCGTATAATATTAATATAGATTTCGAAATAATTAAATTTATAGATTTATGAATTCTTCATCTTAGTTCATTTACATACCTGATCAATAATTACCTATTAATTTGATGTAATAATTGAGAAATAAAAAATAAAAAAACAGTCGAATAAATATAGAATTTACTCTTCTACTCTACTATTAGCGTGTCTAACTCCATTTACATGTTTTATACAACCCAGGTCATTATAAATATGTACGTGTATTACAAAAAATATTTTATATTTACATACTGTCTTTTGCCAGACATAGCTCGCGCATCTATAGAAACCTCGTTATGCGCAAATATAAATTAAAATTTGAAAAAAATTGCGGAATTCACTGCCAGCCACTACTAAGAGTCATCTAGTGATGACGATAAGTTTTTTTTGACCTAATCGACCTAATCTGATGACGAATCTATCGGAGTTTATCAGACCTTAGGCTTTTCTACTGAACGTGATAATTACCTACTTTAAAATATTTACACGAAATTAAGTGTGGAGGCATTTTAAATTAATAATGAATATTAAAAATATCCATCTAGAGAACGGCAAAGGTTCCTGGTTGGTAATAAAAACATTATTTTATACACTATGAACTAAGATAATACCGGTTGCCCCACACGTAGCGCCTGTTAACTCGTATCTCATTATGCGTCCGTCGGGACGCTTGCTACATTTTTACATCAGGCGTTCCGTACCGCATGTGAAATATTCATATCAACTTAGTAAGAGAAACCGTAGCTTGAACTTAATGGAAGGTATTTCCTGTTGTTATATTATCATATATAATACCTGAGATATACTTTAGCTTTCTACAATAGAGAGGAAGGACTCAGCTTCAGCTTACCTTGGCTTGGAGACATTTCTCAGCAATTTTTTTTATATGTATACATACTATACTTAAAGAAAGGTGTAACAAATTTAAACAAAAATATTTATTTAAAAAAATAATAATAATAATAATACAGGATGGAAATAATAGCTAGGTATTTATTTATTTTTGTCTCACAAACAATCATCAAAAAGCGGATTTATTGTATACGGTATGCTTTTAACAAAAAATAAAATAGAAGTAGACAATTAGTTAAATGGGAAACGGAAATTCATACTGGCAGTGGTCAAGGTTAACATTGTAAACATAACACGGTTTTCTTAATAATAGAGTGACGTAAAATTAAAAGAAAAGTTGTAATATGAATATAGGTAAGCAAGTGTAAGTAATTATTTTTCAAAATTAAACGTTAAGTAAGAAACTTATTGCTTCAAAAATGCTTGAATTGCGAATAAATGATGTCATTACCTATAATGTAATTGCTTATTACACTGAGCGCCTCTTTCACCAACTACGAGTAAAGTGTTGATTAGTTACTTTTAGAACTCATTTTTGTTATATTGAATTATGCACTCGGTTTACTGCATCATTCGATAGCCGATTTTTTTAAATTATTTTCTATTTAATGTTTGGGACGGAACAAAGGTATATCAGCTCCATTATCCCCGGTTACCGGTGACTTTAAATGACAGTTTGGCCTACTTGACGTTTGTGAAACAGGCGCTGAGACAGATTAACTGTTGGTGTTGACCCTTCTTAAAAGGATGTCTATTATGTCAAAGGTAAAAGGATGCTTAGAGCGTTAAAGCCTTATTTATTATTCTAAAGTGACGACTGAGTATTAAATTCAGAGATTTGCGATGAAAGCAAAATTTCAAGGTTGAATATTCTGTGACGCTGAAAGTGTAACTTTCAATGTAACTTTTTCACCGATACGCGTACTTAAAAAAGGCGAGAACTTTTGCTACGAGAAAGCGTTATTTTCGACACCTAATTTGACTTCTTAGAGTAAAATTAAAACTTAGATAAAAAAAAATATTTACTGAGAAAAAAAAAGGTAAGTAATTACTGCCCAAAAAATCCTTTCGTGTCACGGTAATAAAAAAAATTTGCAACAGCTACATTTTTTTTTAAAGCTTAAGTTCTGTAAAAGTTTTAATCGGCTACTTTTATTTTTTTCTTCATAGTTACACAATATTTAAGAAAAAAAATCTGATTTTCTTTGAATTTCTGATTTGAAGAAAAACTTTCTATTTAAGAAAAAGATTTAAAATCTTTTCGGCCATAGAAGCTACAAAAAAAATGTAGGTTATTCTCATTTTAGTAAACATTGTGTTCGGTTGGTATATCTACGCCATGCTACATAGATTTTGACATGTAAAAAGTATTAGAAGAAAACCAATTGCGCTTTTGATTGGAGAAAATGGCTCTTTTTTTATTTATTTTTTTTTGCTTATAAAATTGAAACTTGTATATAAATACAAATTTGCTTATAAATTTTGCACAAAATTGTTAATAACAGTTATAAATAATAAAGTCGATTGAATGACATGTCATTGCTTATATCATATGAAAATATTCTTCAAACAATAGCGCAGTTGGTTTTCTTCTAATACTTTTTACACAGATGCTCAGACTCACTCTAAATCTCTGCAACTTGGTGTAATCCAATAATGTTGACATGTTGCGTAGTGGTGGTGAGGGTGAGGTGCGTGCGGGGCTCGTTTGGCGGCGCGGGCGGCGGGGCGGGCCCGCGAGATGAGCAGCACGCGAGCAGCCCGCCCCGCCCGCCATGCAGCGGTTACGCACTACCTTCAAACGATCGCGCACACCCACGCCAGCGGACATGAAGACTCAGAGCAGCCTCGAGGTGCCCAAGCAGGTAATACACCATTCATATCCTTCACTTCTAAAAATGCCAGATGAAATACATTCTAATCTCGCTTTCAAAAAAGTATAGTTAGCAGGAAAAATGTTAGAGATATTCAAGAAACTAGCCATATTATTCAGGGCATGGTTTAAAGTTGTATCCATAATAGACTGTCTTGGAAAAGAAAGACCAAAACATGTATTAAACAGTATAAATATACAATGCTATGCTCAGATAATGTTTTTTAAAATACTTATTAGAATAAAAAAGGCAAAAATATGCATAAACATAAACAGTAATTCTTAACATACTTAATTAACATATTCTGTACTAAAAATGGTCAATTTAGTTTCAGTATCATGTATAGAGCCTATAAACACGATATCTCTGAAAACAAAGTAACTTACTCCATGACCAACCCTTACAGATTTATTATTAGTATTGATATGAAACTTTATAACTTTATGATTATGACACTTTTATAATGACCTCAATCACATTCATCGTGTGGTAAAGAGAAACTAAAAAATAAATAAAATGCATTTTTTGTGTATGTTTTTCTAAACTGAAAAATACACACACATATTTTTCGAGGTTTCGTTTAACGATTGTAATTCCTTATACTTAACAATACTTTTGGTGAATCTGAAATAATGCCTTTGGTGAACTAAATACCTAAATAAATATTGGTCGGTAAAAGTGTTGTTAAATTGTAGCGAGGAAGTAAACGAGCACCTATAAAACAACAAAGTTGCAAAACAAACACTAGTGAAGTTAAAACTTACATTTTATTGCACATCTTTCTTTCCTTAAAAGCCACGTACACAAAATAACAATATAAAAGGTCAAACAACTTATTAGAAGCTATTCGAATATCTTCTAATTTATTGATGGTAGGTGGTTACCATCACTTATAACTTGTGGTGCAACTATAGTAGGATTAAGAATAAGGTATTAAGAAGAAATAGGGCAATGGACTTTGACATTCTTACTCACTCTCCATAACACAACAGCACACGTGCTGTTATCTACCGGAAAATTTAATAAACTTGAAAATAGTTTGTATAATATTTCCTTTTGAGGCTAGTTGCACATTATGTTATAGCGGGAAATTTTAGGCTCCATATGACTATGTAGATTAATGTTCTTTGAAAATAGTCTAGATTTACTGCGAACCTAAGTAAAATATCTCGTTCGCTTTATCTCTCTTCTCAATTTGTCAGAAGGTTTAATGCACAATATTTTTCGCGTCATGACGTCAAAACTTCATAAACTTTTAACAACTTATACTATTAACTTTAAAAGTTCTTGTTAATTGGTTGCTGACTTTAAATTATCTATTTATTTACTTACTCTAGAAAAACTACTGGCTTTTAATGCAACAACCATAAAAGAGAGCCAATTAAAAGTTTCCCACTGTTTATAAATTAAAATAAAATTTTATAAAGACAGAAGCGGACAGTAGATAACTTTTTTATAATATGTTTAGATTTTTCAGGTTTAAACATGACGTTAGTTAAGTCATAACTTATGTCAGTATTTTATGACTTAAGAGGCCACTTTCCAACTCGAGCGGCGTACCAATTCCATACTACGTAATTCCATGATTACTCATTAGGTATTGGTCGTAGTAATACATGAAAAAATATGACTTTTCTGAGACATAATATGAAGGTTTACATCGAAACAAAAAACTGAAATTTATTTTATATCTAGTATAATTAATTTCTAAAATGTGCAGAATTTGTCACATTTTCTCTGGTTGAGATCTCGTAATTTTTGACTGAAAGCCAATAATGTTTTCCAATGAAAACATCCTAGCTATAGTGTACATTAAAAATTGGGATGTCAATAGTTACTATCTATAAAGGTTTTTCTAAAATATTGGAATTGCTGGCGTATGTTTCGCTAGTTGAATAAGTGCGCGAATGTGTTGCTTCGCATTCTGTCTTAGGTTATTAGCATTATAGTAAGTTGAGACAACAAATTCTCCCAAATACCTATTACTGAGTTCCCACGCTCGTCCAGCGCCACCTTAAGTCAGTATTTTTTCATAAAATGAATTTAGCGATGGCTTATGACAGGTGTTTTAATTAAAATATAGAGACGCTTTATGTAAATAAAAATACCCTAGTTCTTTTTGTAATCACAGTACTTTAGGTAAATATGAGGTCACAAGGTTTTAGAGACCGAACGCCACTAACCACTATAAGATAAGAATATTCTTGAAGACAATAGTACTTTGAACGAACTCACGCGAGCATGTCTAATTCGTGAAAGACATGAGATTTCTAAGCTGGTTTAAATTCTGATGTGTCCCGGTCAATATACTCTTCTATTGTTGTACGAAACCTTTGTATTAACTACCAAATTACAAGTACAATATCATCATTGTAAAATGTAATATCAACCGTAAAATACTTATCCAAAAATAACACGTTCTTTTTGTAGACAGAGCTTACGCCAGAGATTACAATTCCAATATTTTGCTATCTGGTTTGCATTTATATATACTTTTAATTGCTGATCTAAAATCAGCGGAAAAGGGAAAGGAATCTGTATTTTTATGTTATTTATAATTAAACAAATTGATTGTAAAGCCTCTCGAAAAGTATTATAAAACTGCTCTTTGAAGATAAGATATTTTATCATCACCAAAATTTGAAGATTTTGAACAAAATTGAACAAACTGATGTTGGAAAATTTGCTAAATGAATGATATAGATTTGGATTTTACTAATTTTATCCTAACTACAGAGAGTTTTAAATTTCCTTTAACCATTAAACTAGTGGTAGAAAATAAGATTTCTTATATAAATCTAAAACATTTAAGTTGAATAGAGAATACTATAAGAGTCGATGACATTTCATGAATAGCATTAGCATAGACAATTATTTTTTCATAATAAAAATGAATTAAGATAAATTCATCTATTTTAATTTTCTCATTAATTCGGCGTCATTAATTAGTTCTTGTTTCGTAGAGTAAAAACAAAATTTGTAATAAAGTTTTCTAAAAGTCAGTAAACATTTAGTAACAATGTATGAACAATGTATATATATTCCCTGTTCATCTCTCTTTTACTTTACATTATCAAAAATATTAAAAAAATATGATTTTTTTAATCTTAACTTTTCAGTGGACAGTCATTAAAAAAATTAGAATCTATAGATTACATTTTAAATACACGTTAAATTTAATAATAGTCAAAACAATATAGGGGCATTGAACTGTATGCATTTCTTCTACAATAAACAGCGAACAAAAGTGTCTACATTATTTTATGTGCAGCAAGTGGCTTACAATTCTGTAAATTGATCTCTGTCATGATCACTTGACAAGAATTAAAATATTTACTAAATTATTTTTTTTAATTTTCATTTCAGTAACGTTCATTGCGAACTTAAATGCGTTCCTAAAATTAATTTCATACTCGTACTGATATTAATTGATATGAAATTAATTTAACTTCGATTTCGAGTAAGAAGTTATCATCGAATATGATTAAAAATATAATAAGTATTAGGGCCTCTTTCACAAACTACAAGTAAAGTGTTGATTAGTTACATTTAGAATTCATTTTCTGTTATATTGAATTATGCACTCGGTTTACTGCATCATTCGATAGGCGAATTTTTATTATTATTTTCTATTTAATGTTTTTGACTTTTACCGTACAAACAAAGGTACATCAGCTCCATTATCTCCGGTTACCGGTGACTTTAAATGACAGTTAGCCTACTTAACAGATGGGGAAAGAGGCCCTTAAAGATTTTGGACTTACTTATACCATGATTTGACGACACGTTTGGTCTAGTGGCTAGTAACCTTAGCTGTTAACCGAACGGTCGCGGGTTCGAATCCCGCTAGGGGCAAATGTTTTTACCTTTGTACCTGAGTCATGGATGTTTTGTATTTATAATATGTATGTATTTACAAAAAAAATTAATATATGTAGTATATAAACTGTCTGGTATCTATATATATATATATATATATATATATCTAGTTCCAAAGTAAGCAACTAATGCTTGTATTATGGATACCAGACAGTTTATATACTACATATATTAATTTTTTTTGTAAATACATATATATATATATATATATATATATATATATGATTTTAAATATTTTGCTAAAAATAGTCAACATCCCTATTCAAAGTATTAATTTCACTACTAAAATTCTTATCACTTCTGTTTCAATTAAGGTCCGGTCGGCGTCGTTCGATGAGATTCAGCTGGAAGCGGCTCGAGGGTCTGGAGCCAGTATATTGCTATCAGTTCCTCAGACCGGAGGCCGCAGCCGATCCTTCGATTCGGCCGGATCAGATGACTCTGGCACTTACCTCGAGGTTTGTATTACTTTATTTTATACTAGCTGGCACCCGCGACTTCGTCCGCGTTGAAAAAAAAAAGTAGCCTATCCTGTGTCCTGTATGTTTAAATGTTTATATACAAAGTTTCATGAAAATCAGTTAATTCGTTTAAGAATTATGGAGGAACATACATAGATACATACATACATGCAATACCTACACTTACATATTTATTATTAGTATTAATAGAGGTTTTTATTTTTATTTTCTATAAACGTCTAATGAAGTCTTCGAAGCTTTTAAACATACCAATACAAGCTCTTACATTTTATTTTATTTACATCCTTGGTCAATTTATCAGATGCAATACAGTTTTATGCAAATTTTGATTAGTAGCTAATTAAATTTGGTTTTTAATGCATAAATTGTTGTGAAATGATTATGTATGTGTACGTCATTACATAGGTGATATCACAAATAAAACGTGGTATTTGTTGAAAATATTTTATTGTTACAATCACTAAAATCCTCCGCCGCGTCTGTCTGTCTGTAAACTCAAAAACTACTGCACCGATTTTCACGCTGTTTTCACCAGTGGATAGAGTGGTTCTCGAGGAAGGTTTTAGTATATAATTTACAAAGTTATGCGGGCGAAGTCGCGGGCAGCAGCTAGTTAATAGTAAAAAAATCGTAGTACGTCTAATAATTTGGCCAGAGACGTTAGTCTTGATAACAGATCACCCCATAAAATAGAACGACATAATTCTTAAATAAATATTGTCCTCTCCAAACATTCCTATGTATACAAGTATGTAATTGTGAACGAATAGGTCACAATAGTATAAACCCATATAAGTAAGAGCTGTACGCTATTCTCTCAAGGGAAAGCACCTTACGAGTTAACTAATATTTAACTGAATACCCTGTCAAATTAACTTTTTTAATATTTCACTTACAAATAAAATGTAGAGGTTAAATGTGATATGGTTCTAACGAGCATACATAGTAAAAGAATAGACTCTACTTTTCGATTCGTTACAGAAATCATATCTAGTAAGTTATGTTGCTATTAGTATCAGATAACTAACACAATGATGCAATTGTGGTTATAATTTGTTCATTAAAATTGCTAGATCTATAAAATATTTAGTCACGTTCCAACGATAACCCCACGAAAGCAGAAATATCTCAATTTGTGAACCGTAAATCCTATTTCCACGTTGAAATTTGTTCATATTGCATAATCTGCAATACATATATTGCCAATTAAGCTTTCTCGCAGAAATGCTGCATTCGTCTGAATATTACAGTGTCGGATGCTACTTGGCGACTAGTATCCACTTAGACTTGGCATCGATATTGTCGTCTTTCACTTGGCTAAACACAATTGGATGTACTTGACCCACATTATTAAAGACAATACGACACATTACTCCAAGATTTTACGATTATTATGATATATGTTATTTGAAAATATCATACTAATGGTCTGAATTTTCAAACAAAATAATCACTTTTCAATACGTCAATGAAACTAATAATTTGTTTTAGTAGACATTGATGCATTGATGCCATTAAAATCAAGTTAGATCCCTTGAGTCGAAGTTTCTTGTATTATTCACATAATAGAACTTTTTAAAGAAAATTTTGTGTTCCATCTTGAGTAATGTACAGACACGGCTCGTTTACGATTTCATTATTTGCAGGCATATAGATTATTATTAATGTGAGATATTCTTTCTTAGGTTCCGCGATTATGGTCCCGTCGACGTTCAGGCAAAGGTACGCCGCCACCATGCGTGCATTGTCGCCATATGGAAACGTGGCTTGCACGACGCAGCGAAGAGCGTACGACCCCAGAACGGCTTCCAGCCTCTTCCTCAGCAGAGGACGACGATGACGATGATGACAGTGATTTTGAGACCCCCAGAGTTCTACTAGCACCACCTCCTCCACCGAGGACTTTCATTCCACCGCCATTACAATCACCACCGCCGTCACCGGGAGCTCCATCGTTTGAACTCCAACCGCCCAATGACGAACCTCCGATTTTACCTCAACGTAGACGCTCTATATCGCGTCAGGAAGCATTTTTTGTGGAACCGACGGGCAGTTCTCTTGAAAATGTTCGCGCTTCTGAAGAGGGCGCTGCCAGCGGCCCGCGTGATTCGCTGGTACATGATATTTACTTGGCCGTCCCCGAGTTAAAACGCGACCGCGCCGCGTCTGTGGACTCGTCTTTTTCAAAGGTGTCCGGCGGTGCCAGAGCCGAGGAGTTAAGTGGTACCGGTGATTCTTTAACAGTGCCGGGAACTGGTCTTCGTTCGCGATCAGTTGACATTGTTCTACCGACAGCAGAGCAAACACGATACAAGGCTTTAGCTTTGACATCGTCACAAGTTCAACCATCGATCCATCTAGCAACAAAAGAATCATTAGCGACCGACACTCCCGATGCCAGGTCAGTTAAATATAAATTATACTTCGTCGCTTATAATAAACGTTTTGTTGCATTGTTTTGTCTTTTACTTTATATTTTACATTTATTTAAGTTTTACACAACCTTAATAATGAGTAATATTTACACACTTACATATTAATTTTTTTAACACATGTTAATTTAATGTATCTGTCTAAAGTTTGATACGGGACCTTGTTTGTCCCTAGAGTATGATTTTGGAGTATGACTCAGGTTTGTTGAGAAATTTCATTAATTATTTACAAATTTATGTAGGGTGTGTGCAAACTATCGCCTATGAACAACAGCAACATAATTGCTCGTTTATAATTTACAAAATTAAGCTGACATCTTAATTAGAGTTGTTTTAATACGTTAAACAATTTATCTACAGGCTTTTTTGCATTGAACATACAAAAAAACCTTATGAACAGTTTCAAATACATATACCCTAAATTAAATCTGTGCAACAATTATAATTATGTTTACATAGATTATACCCCAGAACCATGTTATTATATATTTTACAAATTCTAATCAGTATTTTGTTCAACGCCATTTAGTGTTGATTTTTAATATAAAGTTAGCTGTCGCTTTGATAGCTAATAGATTGTTTATGTGATTGAAGTTTTAATTAACAAAGGGTGCAAAACAATATTTTCCTTGAGCGATACCCTGCTTCATTGTTTTGAATCAACGGATAGTTAGACCCTTGTAAGGTGAGTAGGGTTACGGAATTAAATCGGGGATCTCTCTTGATTGCGTTAAATACGTATAAACATTGTATTATCCAAGTGCAACAACAGTATACTTAGTTGTACTGTTAATTTTATTTTTCCGTTCACTGCACGATGCCAGTCAGCCACTTGTTAAACATAATCCGTCGGTAGGTACAGATAAAGTGGACAAATTGATTACTGGCGATTCATTGAACCGCGAATGCTAACAAGTTTGCCAATTTTCGCAGAAACGATGACACACGTTCAATCAGAAAACGCCAAGAAGTATGACAATTTTTATTGTGTTTGTTGAGCAAACGAATTTAGCTAAATATAATTTTTATTTTGTGAAAAATGTTGTTAAAATATCTTAAGAGTAAGATCAAGAATCAAGTTCCTTATTAAGTTTTCCTTATAAACGTGTTTCCTAGTATAAAATGTGTGATTTAGCGACTTAGTTGAAGAATATATTCGTATATTTGTTAAACAAAGTCGATTTTCCAATGACAGTTGCCCTCGTCTCCTTTTGGTAGCACTTGACCTTTATGAAACTCTGTGGTTTTGTTCTTTGATACGAGTATTTTAGTCGACCCTTAAAATTAATAATTACATGGCACACTTTACCCAATTTAATACAATCTACAAAGGCTAAGGTATATACTTAATTTTATTCGTTTTTACTTTAGCAATATTTTTGTAAAACAGTATCGATCTCGGCCTCCTTTGTAGAAAAATAATGTTGAATAATTTGACATTTCCAAAACGGAATGATCTTGAAACCCCGTTGTTTCGTTGCGCCCGATTAACTTTGTTAAATGCGAAAAACTCGAGAGAAATTTAAATAAAGGACCCGTTAAGCTGTAAAACATCGTTGGTTCGATGTACAACGAAAACTCGTCAAATTTGCTTTTCCCTCGAACTAATTGCGTTTTTATTGTTTTCAACTTTAACGACATTAAGTAAATCATTGTATCTTTAGGAAATATTCATTTGAATACTGTCGAAGGACTTATTATACAGCTTGTTAAATAACACAAATGTCCCACTATTTTGGGACATTAGTGCCATTTTTTTGGCTATTAAAATTATGTAAAATAAAAATAGGTATGTTAGGCATTTTTTGTAAGAAAATATTTTTAGTAATATGTTAACTAACTGCGTATTCGCGCGCATTCATACTACCAGAAGTAGCAATTATCAAAGGCTTGAAGTTTGAAGAGTAGACCAGTGTGTACTTATATAAGTACGTACTTAGTACTTGTAAATTGAACCAAAAATAAATAAATAAATACACGTGTAAATTGTGGGCCATGCTTAAATATCCACAAGTGAGGTAACGGATATTTATTGAGATGAAGGAAAACGAAATTCACATATAAATTCGTACACTACACCTTTCTCATTCAAAATGTCGTAAGCTATTGCAAAGGATAAATCGTAAATTATTGGAAATATATGTTTCCTTAAACAGAATTTGGCAGTGTGGTCGTATTCCAAGTGATTTTTTCAATATAATATCTTATCTTTTCTTCCTTCTTCCCACTCGTTGAAGTTTTAGAGTGTAACAAGATGTTGAAAATGTCTATCTGAAATCTGCTGAGACAGATATTATTTCAGCGGTGATCAATCGGGTGGACCAATTCGGCTAATTTTTTTTTTCAAATAATCGTTAAAGTCCGCGGAAGGATCCTATGAATAGAGATTCATAGGAACCTTCCGCTATTCATAGGCTTCCGCTATGCCGATATTCATAAGAATAAATAGAGAAGTTTGGACATCCGTGCGAACCTGTGGACGGTTCGCTAGTTACAAATAAAATCATATGCTATAACGGCATACCAAACATAATAAGAACTAGCTTGTGCTCGCGTCTTATCCGCGTACCTTGAGAACACAATTTTTTTTCTGAATGAAGCATAGTATACCCTATATCCTTTTCTGTACCCCCGTGTAACCTGTATGTGAAATTTCACAATGATCCGTTGGGTAGTTAAGGCG
Source organism: Synanthedon formicaeformis (assembly GCA_945859745.1). Lineage (NCBI taxonomy): Eukaryota > Metazoa > Arthropoda > Insecta > Lepidoptera > Sesiidae > Synanthedon > Synanthedon formicaeformis. The sequence goes on from OX243957.1 coordinate 10,648,637, forward strand.
TGTAAGCATTGCTACGCTAAAAATGAAAGTAACTATGCTTGCTAACATAGTTACTTTCGCATTTATAATATTAGTTAGGATTCTGCGGGTGTGACATATCAATCTGATTATGGTTTAGAAGTGGCAGAGCACATTGTGTTCCACAGTCAGAAGTCTGACAGAAGATCAATGTGATTTAAGTGTCAGTGTCTGCGCTGTTGTGTTAAATGAATAACGCTAGTCAACGTAGGCTCTTGCATTGTTATTTCATGTTTTTATAAAATCAATTATATTAGACCTAATGTTAGAATCAATTCTAACATAAGAAACCTATGCCTACAGCGGTGATGGAACTTAATTTACATTTATGATCATAACATGGCATAAGTTAATCATACATATTATATTTTGTTACAAATACTCTACCAAAGTACTTTGGTACTAATATAAAAGGCATGAAATATATGTATCCATATTGTATTATATACATTAGTACCAAAATATGAAAGGTACATATTATATACCTATACCCTACGTAAAATCTTAAACTGGGGAGATGTCGAGTCTTTCGTGTTACGTGAGGCATTAAATTCCTTCGCATTCCTAAATGTAGATGCGCTGGTATGATCCCCTTGATACTTGGGAATGTCTGTGACTATACTGTAAGAATGTAAGAATGTATAGCATAAACGATCAAGTTAGTTTTCTCACTACAAACTTTAACATAAGTGGATACTTTTTTGCAACGAGTAGCCACTTTATATGTGAATAGGTCGACAGAATCCTATTCCCTTTTGAGCACTCGGTGCTCAGTAATCGCATCCAATTTTCAGGAACGCGTAGCTCTTTTGTCAACGGCATTCTCGTCACGTATACCTTGATTTAAGTCCGGCATAGAACGAGAGTATTGCGGAATTGGTCAGTAGCTACTCCAAATGGGTGTATCTTTCCCATAAATGGACTCGGACTGTACACTCACGGTTGCTAGAGTTTAATAACAAAGCGACGTTTGTACGTGCTCCATTTTGCCGCTGCCAGTACTAGAAAGCTCTCAAATTTTGTAGGCTTAAGCCTAGCATTATATACGAACGCAATTTGAAAAGGAGAAACCATACTAAATATAATATTTATTGAAGAATGTTTTTTTTTTTAATATTTTTGTAAACCATAATAATATTTACACGACATGTTTGAAAGTTCTTTTTGTAACCTACAATGAAACTTAGAGTTTGAAGTTAGTATAAGCTTTGCTCGCGGCTTCGTCCTCCTTAAATCACCCGGATTAATCGCATCTAGCATATAAAGTGATAGAACTCACCAATTGCCTGTTTCGGGAAATTGCAATATTCCCAAGCGATAGTTTTCCCAGCGTTTTTTTTTTATATTTTATATACATTCATGCGAATTTCAAACTGAAAGCACATATATATGAAAAATAAAAAAAAGTATCGAAAAAGTGTGTGTAAAATTTTTCTTTGAAATTATTTCAATACGTCCATTGCATGCAAATGAACAAATAATGTCTATATAGAATCAGTAATCGTAGTAGTAGCTATCAGCATCTGTCTGTTTGTTCGTCAACTTTTTCAAAACCACTAGCTTATGTAGGTAGTTATGTAGATTAAGTATGTAGCTTATGACTTTTTAAAACAGTTGCAATTTGATTCTACTGACTATTACTTTTCTCAAAACTTTCACTATTCATTTCACTATCACTATCATTGCCTGAAAAGAATTTATTGTACATACTGTGACAATTGGGTACGGCCACAATTTATTGTAAGCTTCTGGATCCGAGGATACACCTTTGCGGTAACATTTTCTCTAAAAAAAAATGGTCACGCGACTTTTGCCTGCAAAGTTTCACTAAAGGATAATAATCACACTTCATTCCTTCTAATTTCTTTAATTCACTTTTATACAACTAGCTAATCATCATCAATACTAATAATAAATCTGTTAGGGTCGGTGATGGAGTAATTTACTTTGTTTTCAGAGATATCGTGTTTATAGGCTCTATACATGATACTGAAACTAAATTGACGATTTTTAGAATTTTTTTCTGTATGTATGTATGTATGTATGTTCCTCTATAACTCTTAAATGAATTAACTGATTTTCATGAAACTTGGTAGATAAACATTTAGAAGTACGGGACACAGGATAGGCTACTTTTTTCCTTTTCAACGCGGACGAAGTCGTGGGCGCCAGCTAGTCAATTAATAAGTCTTTCCAGATTTTTTTTCGTTAAAATATTTAAAGTACGCAGAGGAATTAATATCTAACTAGCGGCACTAGAATATGATGAACAAGGACCCTTGCTCATGCAGGATAGGATAATCCCTATTTTTGTATAGATACCAAGTATTACCTATTATTGCAAACTTCATTAAGACCTCCATCAACAAGTATATACCTACATATAGTTAAATTGTAAAAGAAAAAATATTCACTTTCGGCATTTTTGTTTACGAAGTGTTCAGCCGCAGGTAAAAAATGCTAAAAACCTTTTTTATACTCTCTTGTTATATTTTAATCATCTTAAATTGGAGTAGGCAAGTATCATCAATTCGTTCACGAGAAATACCTTTCGTAATTAACACCTAAAAAGGCTTTTGATCTTCCATTGTCAGAAGCAATTTGCATCGTTACAAAGAATATCACGTACGCATTGGCACCCTTTGAATATTATGGTAATGTGGGCGGAAAAACCGATTGTGTGATTTTACTTCAAAGGAAAGCTCCAAGAAAGTATAATATCGCAACACATATTATAGTTCAACAAGAACAGAACGTTCTGTTGAAAGAAACGTATCGTATTTATGTTTCAAATGCGTTAAAAGGTATCGCTATTATGAATTAAGAAGTTTATTTTTTGATCTGAAACATCTTTTGCGGAGGGTGCGACCAACATATTATCGGAAAGATAACAAATACATTAAAAGATGTTCCCCGCGACCTGGCTATCCTTATCTATTAGTCCATCAACATTTATAAAAATACTAGTCGGCGCCCGCGACTTCGTACGCGTTGAAAAAGAAAAAAGTAGCCTATCCTGTGTCCCGTACGTCTAAATGTTTATCTAGCAAGTTTCATGAAAATCAGTTGATTCGTTTAAGAGTTATGGAGGAACATACATACTTATATACATACATACAGAAAAAAATTCTAAAAATGGTCAATTTAGTTTCAGTATCATGTATAGAGCCTTTAAACACGATATCTCTGAAAACAAAGTAAATTACTCCATCACCGACCCTAACAGATTTATTATTAGTATTGATATGAAAAGTCAGAAACTACATAATCTCATTAAGGTGGGAAGTAATTTGTTGTCTCAACTTACTATAATGCGCAAGACGTTCGCGTCACTTATTACTACATCCTTACATATTATAAAACAAAATCCTCCGCCGCGTCTGTCTGTCTGTTCGCGATAAACTCAAAAACTACTGCACTGATTTTCATGCTGTTTTCACCAAAGGATAGAGTGGTTCTCGAGGAAGGTTTGAGTATATAATTTAAAAATTTACGGAGGGGAAGTCGCGGGCAGCAGCTAGTCCTTACATATTATAAAACCAAGTCATCCGCTGCATCTGTCTGTCTGTCTGTTCGCGATAAACTCAAAAACTACTGCACTGATTTTCACGCTGTTTTCACCAAAGGATACAGTGGTTCTCGAGGAAGGTTTTAGTATATAATTTACAGTTACGCGGGCGAAGTCGCGGGCACCAGCTAGTTTAATATAAAACATACGCCAGCAATTCCAATATTTTAAATAAACCTTTATAGATGGTAGCTATTGAAACCCCAATTTCAAATGTACATTATAGCTAGGATTTTTTAATGAAAAAACATTTTTGGCTTTTAGTTAGTAATTTTACTTATATATGTGCTGTCATGTACAGAATTTGTGGATTGATTATACTAGATATCAAATTAATTTAACTTTTTATGTTTCCATGCAAACCATTATATTATGTCTAAGAAATGTCATGTTTTTCTATGTATTGCTACGACCAATAACTAATGACTATGAGTAATCATGTAATTACGTAATATGGAATTGGTAAGCTGCTCGAGTTGGATAGTGCGCTCTTAAAAGTACAATAAAGAACCACATAATAAATATTGACAAATGTCCTTTAAGGTTTCTTTACATAACTACTTTTTATACCTATGGTAAATAAGAAGACGCTATTTATAGTGAAGAACGGGTCATTAGAGTTTTCACTTTGTGAGAAGCAATTTGTTTGTCACGGTTGGACACAAACCAGTATTTTGTATAACGTTGAAACGTTTCGAGGCGCTGAAAGTGAAGCATCAACGTCTAATGGTCTTGTTATCATGATTTACGATTCAGTCTCCTCGAATTTAACTCAATTTTTTAACGCTTAGGTACTTTACGACGTCATATTGACATTCAAAGTCAACACACGCCCCTTAATGGATTAGGTAAACACGCATTTGTTTTAGGGGTAACATATTGTCCTACTAAAATTAAAATTGAATTGAATTTTGTTTTTGTATAGTAAAAACGAATTAGTAATTATGTTTAAAAATTTTAAAATATGTTTGCTTGAAAAAATATGTAGTAAAACGTTGATTTAACACTTACTGTCTACAAATATTGCTTTGAAAAGCCAACGATACAATTAAGGTGGCTAACGTCGTTTAAGGACACAAGCAAAACCAGGGAAAGCAGCAGCCCTGTCACACCTGTCAAAAGAATTCTCTAACAGGAAAAAATAGAATGCTTGAAGAAGCCCACATAAATATTATCATATTGTACGAGTATTCATATGACTTCTGAGGCAGGAATAGTGAAGAATGAGTTTCGAAATGGCGAATAAAAATTATTTTAATACTGCGAACAAAAGCTGAATAAAAATACTGAGAAAAGTAAAAAAGCTGAGCAAAAGCGAAACAAAAATACTGGAAAATTATTCAAAAACTGAATTGTATACAACCTCTAACTAGTGACTCTTTTATGATATGAAGTTTTTTCAATTATCAAAATGGCCTAAATCTCCGCATATTTGCTAATTACGTACAAGAATTCACAAAAATCGAATATATTTCTGACAAAACGTTGAAATAATTGATATATTTTTAGATATTTAGTTCCTATTTCTAATAATAAATTCCATATACGCTAATTAATAAACATTCGATGAGTCTATTTCGGTAATAGATAAGACGCGTCGTGGCCTTAATTAAGTGAAGTTAAAATTTAATTTAACGACCAAGTTAATGTTCATCAAATTATATTATCGAAAATTGATAAAGTTTCATTTTTTGACTCAACTTTTAGTTAATTTTAACTTTTAAGTTTGTAAAAGTAATGATTTCGTAGCAAAAAAATACAGTTAGATAAAAGTCTATTTATAAGTTATTATATTTGCGAGTTATTTACTAATATTGATTATTGCCATAAAATATTTTAATGGATTTTATTACTTAGTTGATGATTTGCACTCTATAGTGGTACTGGTTTAAGTTTTGTTAGAAGAATATAATTAATAACAGTAGTCTAGTAATCTATACCAATATATAAAGCTGAAGAGTTTGTTTGTTTGGTTGGTTGTGGGCGCTAATCTCAGGAACCATTGGTTTATTTATCCATTTATCGAGGAAGGCTAGGCTATAGAGAACGCACCTTGCGTGGCAGGCGATGCTCACGTTCTGTGAGCACGTTATGTCGCGCAAGGAAGCGGCGGAAAGGCAGCGGGAAGAGGATCCCCTCTCCCAGCCAATCCGCCGGAGAAGGCTCGGGCGCAGGCGGGCGGCCTATATCCGCCGCCTTCCACCCTGACCGGGACCTGGGCGGTAGTCTTGGGGGAGACTGCCGCCCGTAGTAAGGTCCCCCGAGCAGGCCGGCGTGCCTCCACTTTCGGGTACGCCAAGGTTCTGACAGGGAGCACAGGCCTCCCCGCGTTGGATAGCCGTGGCGGGGTACCGAAGTCGTGTAAAAACGTCCCCACGACCCCGCCCATCAACGGCCGCGATAGATAGAAAGTCGTTGGGTTTTAGCCGGTAGGAATCCGGCATAACCCTGCAGTGTCCCCTTCACTGCTGGGTATCCAAGAGGATTTCCCAACGTTAAAAAAAAAAAAAAAAAAAAAGGTTATAGAGAACGCGGACGAAGTCGCGGCCACCAGCTAGTCTTATAATATAGGTTTATCTTATAATGTATACCGATTTCTCGATTCCTTTATAGTATTAATAAAATAAATATTTCTGTTACTAGTCTATAGTTTAGTATTAGCTTTGGATAGACTTTGCCAAGTTAGGGATCCTGTTTATTTGTTTTTGACAAAATAATTTCAATATTGTCTAACAAATATATACAATGTCTTTATGTATAAGCGACGGAAAGAAAATATGTTTAACTTTTAAAATAACCATACACGAGTTTCCATATAACCCTTCGCGTATTGCCCTGACAAGTATCTTTTGTGCCTAGGAATCGACTGATTGCTATGGGGTAACTGTATGTATCAGTATCAGTATACATGATATTGAAATCCTTTTTAGTTAACATTTATTTTATAAAATAAACCTGTCTTCCAAATTTCAGCTTTCTAGACTTAGTATTTTTGTCTGAGTTGAGTCAGTGAGTATACAAAGGGTTTTATAAGACGTGCCTATAGATAAAGCGGTATCCAGTCGACATATTGCTAACAACGTAGTGAATTTACACCGTGAGAACCTTTTCAACGGTCTGAATGAAAGGTGTTTTCCGGTGCGAGGGTGCTTACACATAAACATCACGTCCTAAACGAGCCTTCGGCCAAACTACCAACGCAATTTTCCGCCCGACGTTTCCACGAATGAATATATTATTGTACCGGAAATCTTTCTCTGTAAAAAACACTCTGTGCTTACCGAAGCAATCTTGACAAGTGATTTTTACTTATTTCCTTAACACTCTTGCGGACGAGTGGAGTAATAAAAATGTGATTTGTTTTTATTAAATAACAAGCGGCGTTAGTTTTTAATAATTCATAATACAATTGAACAAATTTTATTAGGAAAATCCTGTTCCAAAGCAATCGTACAAAACTGTAAATCTTACCTTAAACTTAATATAACTTTAACTTGCTAGAGTTTTTGGCCTTTATTAAAATAAATTTTAGATTAATATAAAATCTATTTAATCAATAAAATTTTATTTTTTTTAGATTGCATTTTTTTATTCGTTCACAATCGAGGTTCACGGGTTAAGTTTATGAAAGAAATCGGAAGTTTAATTTGCATTTGAATTTACTTCACTAGTAAAAGTACTTGAAATAAGTTTGACAACTCGTTAACCTAGTCGGTAGATTTTATTTTACCTACTTCCTGTTGAAGTTCAATTCTTCTTTACGTGTATATAATCTAATAAAACAAAAACTAAAATCTATCCCGCGTTATAAACTTCATAACATCTATCTTCCTAAAGATAGTTATGTCAGATATTGTAACAAACTAGCTGGTCCCCGGGGCGTTGCCTTTGATATGGCAGCGTATAAGATACGAACAAACAACAAATCCACTATCTGATACAAGCTATCCATACTAATATTATAAAATCTAAAAGTAACTCTGTCCTTTGCTACCTTTTAACGTCTTGTTTAACGCCTTTTGCATTCGTGTTATAGGCGAAACAGAAAAAGACATATATAGGCACCTTTCACCCAGAAAAAAAAGTAATGTGAGAGATCACTTCAAAACAAAATTCTAATGTCTGGCAATAATAAGTCAGTTTCATTGCTGATGTATTTTGTCAGTTACTTATATACCTATTTAATTTTTCAAGCCTCGTGTTATTTAAAATTGGAGTCTGAAGTTGTTGCTAATGAGAGTATCGTGTTTGGAGGCCCATCGCCGCTTGAATTTATGTTTTCCGTCACCTCCTGGCGCTGACTTTACACCGTTACGTTATAACGTGTTTACCCTTAACAACTGTATTATAACGCTTAACGTTCGCACGTGTGGACTAATTAAAATTGTATACAGAAATGCGAAGTTAAATTGGCACAGAATTCTCCAACAGATACGTTGAATTTAACATAATTTATTTATATACCAGTGGTGGATTTACCAGAAGGCTGAGTAGGCTCTGTAAGACAAAAATAATCTTTTGACAAATTATTTTTGTCTTACAGAAATACATTACATTTTTTATGTAATATAAAAAAAATATATTATTATATCAGTTACTCAGAAATTAAGGATTTATTATTATACTCGTAGTATTGATTTATATTGAGTAGGTACATGACAGTCTGACTTTTCGAATTTATAGAATTTTTTATATTGCTAGATGTTTCCTAGGGAACAGTACTTTTTTTCTGGAATAAAGGTATATGAACTTTCTTGTATACCTGACAACGTGTATTGCAAAATTACACAATGATCGGTTGGTTAGTTAAGTCGTAAAAGCGAAAAAAACAAAACCACTTTCCCATTTGTAATATTAGTTGTTTTATTTATACACGTAGAGAGTCGTAATTCATATTATAATTCCACATTTCTATCTCAATAAGAGCAAAGCGGGAAAAAATGAAACATGCAACGCGCGGAACCGCCGAGAGTGCAAATTAAATATAAAATTAATGAATATTTATTTTGTCGAATTGCGTTGTTTTAAGCGCGCACACAAATTTTGTTCGCCGATGTAAATGAAGGTTCATTTTCTTCCGTGTTTATGTTTGGGGAGTTTTGAATTGTGTATTTAAATAGACTCGTCTCCCGAAGTGGCCGGTCACGCGCATACTTCGGTTCTAAATATATTTTTATCACTTGGCAGATGTGGCCACGTAGTGACGCGACATGCGGACGGGAGAGACCACGCGAGTCTCCAAACGCGTCGCGAGTATGTCGCGTGGTCAAGCCACGTTTGATTTTCACACTATTTATTTTTGGTTTCAGACATCGGGATTGACGCTGTACATTACAATATTGATTCGTCTACAAATGAACGATTTCTCGGCATGTGTACGTTCCAAAACTTTGTTGTGAACTTTCGTCACTAGATTATTATGCTTTGCACTATGTTTAGGAACGCCAGAGGCTTCATTTTCCTATATCTTTTTCTGATACTATTAATATATTCGAGATAGACAAAATAAGGATATAGGCGGAAATAGGAGGATTCTTGTTATGATTTTTTCATTTTTCTTCATACAATTTTCTTCCCACACCTTATTTATACCTGTTAATACAAAATTAGGATATGCGTTCCTATATACTAATTATGTACCTTATCTCATACAATTTTGTTTCCATACTAAATCTGAATATTAAGTAAGTACTCGTAACACAAATTGAGCCTAAGAAACACGGTCCTACATAAACATAAGTCTCTCAAGAAATTCAAAGTCAAACCCCAAATTTGAGGTGCAACATTGATCTATGTAAATTGAACCTTAGGAGATCGGAATTCTTAATTAACGACGAATTCAGGTACATAAAAACTCATCTCTCATTTAGAGCCTCTTAATAATCCCAGTTGGATTTAATAAATAATTTTACCGGCATCAAGAGCAGACGTGGAACTGGAAATTGAGAGATATCTTATTTCCTGTTTCCTAGACATTGAAATACTGTTAAACCGTTTCATTGGTATATTTCCAAAACTTGTTACTAAAAAATAATTGACTGGCTAACAGCCTGGTACTGGGTAAATAAATAGACAAAACTCATTTCCTTTTAATTATAAATGAGATAAGATTAATTAATAGAGCATTTAATTTATTTATTTTGAAAATAATTATTACTATAATAGCAATTTTGTTAGGACATTCTAGAAGCGGATTCAACACAGGGAAGAGCCCTTCAACGCGGGTAGCAATATATTATTTCGATTCGGCTAGCAAACAAAGTAGTGTTAAATATAAAATTTAAATACCTATTTGTAAATTTTAATAGTTTAGGAGGAGTTACCGGATGTACAGACAAACAGCGGACAGCGACGTCAATTTACAGGCACTATATACCTGTAAATTGAAAACCCAAGTATAAGATACCTAAGACCTGTAATACCTAAGAATAAAGAAGTAAGAATAAATAAATAATTGTTAAATTTTATTATTTTAATATTTATTTCTAGTGATTCTAAAGTGATATTGTGTATAAAACCGTGTCATTTCAATAATAATAATAAATCTTTATATAATTCAAACAAAAATAATATAAAAAAATTTAAACATTATAAAACTTGCCGGAAGTATTACGCTATTATGGAGAGAGCATCTTTTATGTTTTAACATTACATCAACGGTTTTATACTCTTACCCGAATATTCTTAATGAGACATTTTTTAGGAAACTGTCGTCTTTATTTTATAGCTTCAGCTTTCAAGAGCACAAAATGGCATCAAACATCAATAACAATAACAAGTAATTGCGAAAATATGGCGTTATCGTTATCCGATAGATCACAAGAAAGTGTAGATATATACCAGACAGTTGGTATACTACATAAATTACTTTTTTTTTGTAAATACAAAAATTGTAATATTATAAATACAAAACATCCATGACTCGGGTACAAAGGTAAAATGTTAACACATAAACATTTGGCCCTAGCGGGATTCGAACCCGCGACCGTTTGGTTAACAGCTAGATTTACTAGCCACTAGACCAAACGTGTCGTCATACCAAACTTCACAGTTACTCGCTGGACTAATCTGAAGATTGTCTAAAAATTTTATCAAATGGAGTCCATAAACACATTGCGTTTTATATAGGAGATAGATGTTACTCGGTGATAATATTATTACGTAGCTTTCTATAGGTAAAAGAATTTTTTATTTCTATCCAGTAGTTTTTGAGTTTATTCATTACAAATTACTCGTAGCGTATTGTACAAATACAAATACTAGCTGACCCAGAAAAAAATGTTTTGGCAAAAAAAAAAATTTTTGGGGGTAGGCCATCCTATCACTTAGGGGTATAAAAATAGATAAAAACCTATTCTCAGACCTACCAAGTGTACAGTCGGGGTAAAAAAGGTTCGTCACTTTAAAGTCGAAATTTGCTTACACCATAGCAAATGTCAGTCATACCAAAATTTGATTTCAAACATCTGTCATTTGTCTGCTTAGTGCTTTAGTTTCAAAAGGTACTAAGAGTCTACGATTTTGATAAAGGAATGAATTTGAAATCTGAAAACTGAAAAGGTTTTCGTACCCCGACTTTACATATAAAATTTCATCAAAATCGGTTCATCCGTATTGGAGGAGTTTGGTTACAAACACTGTGACATGAGAATTTTATATATATAGAAAAAAGATATAGATGAAGACTGAAGTATATCGATTGATTGTATTGAGGACATTTCTCAGTTGACATTTATTTGACACATGAAGGTTGAGAGGTGACATTTAATTAATAACGCCTGTTTCATTGTGAACATGAAACATACCTATTTATAAAATTAATTGTATATCGACTGTCTTCTTGGTAATGTTCTTGTTTTATTAGTTAAGTAAACAATGCTTAATGTATTCGACAATCAATACATGCGAATTATTTAGCTTAGCTCGTCTTTAAAATACCTTAAATTTAATTGAATTATTGTGTGCCCATTTTTTTATGTTAATGCCGTCAGACAGTCCACTTATGCTATGATTTTGCTATTAAATAATTTATGATAAAGTAAATATAAACAGATAATATAAGTAACTAATTGAAATAATGTACAACTTATTAAATTATTAAACTTATTAAACTAAAATAATAATATATTCTAGTTATTATATATATTTTTTAAGGTTTCTAGTTTTAGTTTCAATAGTAAGTTTTGTTTTTTAATATCTAATGTTCATTTGTAAATATATATAACTTAGTTTTAGATTACTTTAGTTTTTATAATGTATGTTAATGTAAATAATAAGTTAAATTATTAAGGTATAATAATATATTCCTTACCTAATAAAAAGTAACTTATTAAATATTTTAAGAAATAATATGTGCGTACAATATACGAGTACGTTTCTGTATAAAAAGTATATTACAGGAATAATAGATTCTGCTTAAATACAACGGAACAAGGAATGTTACTTTCTGAACACTAATTAAAACAAAAATGCAATGCAGCTTCATGTGACGTGTTTCCTCTAAAAAGGAAAAAAGGACTGTGTCTGAATAGTTTTTAAAACATGACTAACCGCAATCTGCTTGTCCTTTAAATTCTTCAGAATTAAGCTGAATTTTAATTCGGTTTTTACTTTTGAATAGCATTTTTCACTTTTATATTGGTCAGCCAACCACCCCTCTCATGGAATAATAGCTCTGTTTTATGACATTTATTTTTTTACTAGCTGGCGCCCGCGACTTCGTCCGTGTTGAAAAGGAAAAAAGTAGCCTATCCTGTGTCCTGTACGTCACATACATACATACATACATACATACATACATACATACATACATACATACATACATACATACATACATACATACATACATACATACATACATACATACATACATACATACATACATACATACATACATACATACATACATACATACATACATACATACATACATACATACATACATACATACATACATACATACATACATACATACATACATACATACATACATACATACATACATACATACATACATACATACATACATACATACATACATACATACATACATACATACATACATACATACATACATACATACATACATACATACATACATACATACATACATACATACATACATACATACATACATACATACATACATACATACATACATACATACATACATACATACATACATACATACATACATACATACATACATACATACATACATACAGAAAAAAATTCTAAAAATGGTCAATTTAGTTTCAGTATCATGTATAGAGCCCATAAACACGATATCTCTGAAAACAAAGTAACTTACTCCATGACCAACCCTTACATATTTATTATTAGTATTAATTATTTAGGTAGCGTACTAGTAACACCAATAGGCGAACGAAGTTACCTTCCATCAAAAATGGACTATTTTCATAAAAAAAAATCATTCGAAGCCAGGTGTGGCTTGCTAGTATTAAATATATTAAAAATGTCTTGTATTTAAAATTGCAGTTATCTAAATTATCGAGATAGAATGGATTAGCTACGGAATATCGCCGACTATCATTGAATTACACAAGACGTACCTAATCTCGTTCAACTGTGTAATTAGCAATCATGAAGACAATCAAGTTAAGAGGTCAAGCAGTAGAAGTGAACTTGCAAATTAACTTCATGATTACTAATTGCTGATTATGTATCACACCTATTAAAAATGTTACAGTGTATCTTTGCATTGAAACATTTTTATACGGAGTTTCCATAAGCATCAGAGATTACAGATGTAAAATCTAAATATAGAAATGAAAAATCTTTCTTACACGTGGAAATCGTATGTTAAATATAATTGGAGCAACTCTTCAAAAGCCTTATAACCCTTACATGTATTGTCTCAAAGAAACAGAGGCCATAACAAATTTTATTTGAATAATATATGAATGATAATTATGAAGACACCGATATGAATATTGGTCATTTATATTAAAAAATGAACTAATTTTATATTATATTAATATTAATATGAACATATTTTATGGGTATATATTATATGTATAGGTACATAAATTATAATATAAGTCCGCTCCGTTAACTTTTTAAAAACCATACCATAGATTTTGATATGGTTTTCACGAGTTATTAGTCAACTCGCATGTAATTAACTCGCGTGAGCTCGCGAGTTTGTATTTTACTCATCAAAATAATATATCTTTGCAAACAAGTTTGCTGATTTTACCTATTATTTTGTTTGCTAATAGAAAGAGCGACAAACGAGGAAGGTTTGTGTAAACTTTGCGTCCATGTGAAGTCGAGGACGAGTCACTAGTAGCGAGTATAGTTCACCCGTTTGATGCCTTAGCCATATCTTAGCCATAATTTTTTGTTCCATTTTCGATGTATTAGTCACTTATACAGAATTAGACCCTCTCTTTTCGCAATTGCATTGGTGTTATTATTTATGGGCTTGTGTTAATGGGTGAAGGTAACCAACTCGTTGGCCTGTCATCTACCCATAAACATAAAAAAAGTTCTTTAATCTTAGACAGGTAGCCACAGTTGTTGAAAAATATTTTAAAATATGATGCTCTTCAAAAGATAGTCTTCAACAGATTTTGTAACAATAAAGATAAGACATTGAGTGGTATAACGCTTATCTCAAGTATTCTCAATTCTTAAAATAACATAAAACCATTATCATAAGCATCTGGGACATCTGTTTTTTTTTTGCGATAGACTTCTAAACTTAACTCTGCCTATTTGGATTTTGTCTAAATATTTGGTTACTATATTTTTTTAAATATTTTTATAGTTTTATATTTTAATTAATTATATTTCAATGATTAAACTTTAATCGTCTTTATTACTTTTTTAACAATATAGGTAAAGTAGAGGGTTTTAATAGTGTTAAAAAACTGCTTGAGCACTTATATGGCTTGGCAAAAACATTGCCATTGGCCAGTATTAAAACTGTTAGCTCTTGCAATATACAGTGCAAAAAATCAAAGTAGACAATGTTGAATTTTTGATTGCGTGAATATTGCGCGCGGCGAGAGAACAATGTATTCGTTTAATTGTATTACATATTATTCTGCCACGTGTGTACATAATGGCACATCTTTCGTCAAGGTGACAAATGTTAATATCTTTGTGCAAGCGTGACTATTGGAAGTATTTCTATTTTGGAACTACACCGCTGTGACCGCGCGTTACGGGACGCGGCGACGAAATTACAATTACCAGTTGTTTTTGGGCATAACTCTTCATTAAATCGATATATTAAAGAAAACTAATTTACTTTATGAAACTTGTTCACCCTAACTAATATTATGAACAAACTGATGTCCGCGACTTCGTCCGCGTATGTCCTTTTTCAATTCTGGTGTCCCAGAAAACGTGTATGCAAATTTTCAGTAGTTTTTGCGTGAAAGAGTAACAAATATCCATACAAACTTTCGCATTTATAATATTAGTAGGGATAGCCTGCGGACGAAGTCGCTGGCAAAATGTAGTATATATAATCACAGTAGATATTAAAACTAATTAAATAGTTATAGTGTAAAATTTTAAAGCTGAATACATTTTAAAAATCAACGGGCATTTGTAAGTACGCTACTCGGTGGCATGTAGCCGAACCGTCGGTGCCGCGACGTGCGCCCGCGCAACCACACTACACAATATAACATAACGATACCCTACTTTAGTTAGTCCACGCGTACGCTCCCACAACCTAACACGTATGGGTGTCGCTCATCCTGATCCTACAGGACCTTTACGACGAAACAAACAATTCATCCTGTGACGCGGCACGGCCGACACGCAATGCTGTGGATTGGATTAAAAAGTACATTTGTGTCTGTGCGTTACCCTACTTTTTTCAAAGAATACTCGTTAACTATTAGCGCAGTGAGTGTACAATAGAGCGTAAAAAGTTAAATTATTAACGCGAGCCGGTCTGAAGGCCACACAGTGACTCATATGTGTAATGTCATTGTATTTTTCATACGCCGCATTCGAGAACACCTTGGGGACCACATGCGAATAATTTTATTCGAAAAAATTACACCTCCCTGTACTTGTTACGAATTCGCGGATTCACTAGGGGGAAAGCTACCTGATTTCAAATTAGATATTCTACCCTGAATTTTCCATGCTCTCAGTATATATTTTTTTGTTAATATTTAAAACATTCATTTTGTTTTGCTCCGTTATCCTGGTTCATTTGTTTGGAGGTCAATCACCTTGTTGAAGTACACAAATGTACACGTATGTCCAAACGCACTAGATACAAATTTTGCAACAAAATTTTGGGACTTCGCTCCGTGCACGATTCTAATAAAAAAGGTGATAATAGATCAATTCGACACACGCACAGAAATAACCGCTCGGCGTTATGTCCCAACGTCAGATACTCGTAGATAACAGTGATTACTCAGTGATATGATGTTGGATGATTGCGCGCGCATTTTCCTATAACACTCCTGTACTGTGAAGAAAAGGTTTTTAATAGCAGAATACTGGTTTAGGGACAAATCCGAAAGTGTTTATATTTAGTGGTGACGTTGTTCCAGTTTATTTATATTATGTGAAGCGTGTAGCAATTAGTGAAGTTAATGGTGAGAAGAGTGCGCGGTGTAAGTGCGATTGGTGGGTCGTGTCGTTGTCGGTGCGCCGATATGTTGTTGCATGGTGGCGGCGAAGCGAGAGGGCCAGTACAACGGAGACGCTCAGGTCTCTGCGGAGTTCCATGCTGTCCTGGGGCACCGGTAAAAGTGCCCAGGGCAGTTCCCGAACCGTGGCAACGTCGACGCATACGCGCCCGCAACTTGATAGACAGCCCAGCTTCGAGGATGACCCTACAAGCGACCGCGACACCGAAGGCCCGCTGCTCGCGGGCGCCGCTGCCTTGGCTAGAAGGCGACACGCCATAAGGATCAAGAGAAAATCCAAAATAGCCTTCAGAATTTTGAGGTCGGTTTGTCTCTTTTTCCATTACCTATAACAGTTCTAAGTTACCACTGCTTATTATCGCATGATCACTATACCTCACTGGGACAAATAAACCTATTCTACATATTAATCCAGGACATGATTTATCTGTAGATATGATATATTTCTCTTCCAAATTTTATGTAAATAAAAATCTCGTTTACATTATAAGCAGCAACTTGCTTGGACCTTATTTGGCTTGGACATTATTTATGCACTAAGCTGAAATACAATACAAGTTAAAACGAATTATTACCTCAGAGCTCAAGTTAATAGACACTGAGGCCATCAGAGGCTCAGTAATTATAATGCACCTATTGTAGGTAGGTACCACGAGTAGACACAAAGTTTAATCTACAAAAACTTACAAACTTTCATCTTGTGCTAACTGACCGCGTATAATGCCTCTTACCCATCTATTTACTTGATATCTCAATAATTAATGACTCAATTTAAACCGCCGTGAAGAATAAACTTAATTTAACAGCTCGGTCTTAGCGTTAGTTTAAAGGGGAGAAGTCCTTCTTTCTCCCCGAGTGATTTAACGAAGTGAGGATATTAGGTTATGTCTACATTTCAACCGTTTTAACTATTTGTATTAAAAAACTTTGTTTAATAAGTATATGTAACGAGTTATTTATATTTTGATGAGTCCATTATTTAAATAAGAAAAAACATATTACTCTACTTATCGCCAATTAAGTATAGATCTATGCGCTCCAGCTTCGCGTGAATGTAGTTGAGTCATGTAGGTGAGACATTTGAACATTTTTAAGTTTTCTAGTTGTAGGAAATGTTCATGTATGCTTGTGATGTATGAGTAAGCACCAATAACAAGCAGTGTAAAGCAACCGTAAATGAATATCTCAAATGCTTATTATGTGAAGTAACTCTTGTTAGGTAATGTAGTCCTTTAAATTTTATATACAATTTTATTTTAAACCAGAGCCCCACCGCACAATCATTGAAATAGTTCGGGAACAGCCTGGGCTCGATAAAGGCGATCGTGCGTTATTGTTAGACGATTTGGGTCAATCGATGAATAGCCGGCATCATTGCATACACACGAAGGTAGCGCGCATTGTATCAATATTGTACATTCGTTAAATACACGTGTCTAACTTTTAAGTGTATCTATGTATTTGAATTTTTTTCTTTTGTTAAGGACCTTAGATAGCCTGACGGTCCACTTGATGGTAGAGGTGGCTACCATCGCCTATAACATAAGCAATGCCACAGCACAAGTGCTACAAGTGTGTTACCGACCCTAGAGTATTAAGGATAAGGGATTAGAAATATGGGCTCTGGCATCCCTTTTTCACTTACCGAAACACAACAGTGGTTTTCTATAAAACCACTGATGTGAACCCGTCATTCCGGGAAGTGACCGTTCCAATCGCAGACCACCTACAACTCCTTGGTGTGGACCTTACTAACGATCTGAACTTTGGTAGGCATATCGAGTCCATTGCCAAAACGGCTGCCAGAAAATTGGGCATCCTTTCCAAGGTTAGGCGGTACTTCACTGCGAGTCAGCTTCTCGACTTATACAGAGCACAAGTCCGATCCTGCATGGAGTATTGCTGCCACCTCTGGGATGGTTCTGCCCGTTATCAATTGGCTGCACTGGACTCGAAGGCGAGCTAAAAAACTCATTGGCAACGACACCCTTGTGGAGTCTCAGCTTCAAAGCCTGCAGCATCGCCGATAAGTAGCATGCCTATCGATTTTCTATCGTCTACACCATGGTGAATGTGCGTCCATCCTATGGGATCTGATCCGGCCAGAGCCGTTCCACTTGCGGAACACGAGGCGCTGGCGGGGGTTTCATCCCTTCGTGGTTGATGTTCCCCGGTCACGCACGAATCGTTATAGTTCCACCTTCCTTGTCCGAACTGCTAAGCAGTGGAACTCATTGCCTGCGTCCGTGTTTCGCCAAAATTACAACCTCGGGGTCTTCAAGTCTAGGGTAAATGGGCACTTACTAGGTAAGCGTGGTTCATATTTGGCCGCATCTGCACCTAACATCAAGTGAGATCGCGGCCAAGCGCTGCCTCTATATAGTAAAAAAAAAAACCGAGACGT
This sequence comes from Synanthedon formicaeformis, assembly GCA_945859745.1. NCBI lineage: Eukaryota > Metazoa > Arthropoda > Insecta > Lepidoptera > Sesiidae > Synanthedon > Synanthedon formicaeformis. The sequence continues at coordinate 10,667,277 of OX243957.1, forward strand.
GCAGCAGAAACACACAGCATGTTGCCTAGTGTTGTGATGGTGGATGACCCCATGTCCACCGTCTCCGGCCGAAGCGGCATAAACCAGCCATAGACCCATACTCACCTCTCGTAGCGGGCAGTCAGCGAGGCTTCACTCCAGAAGCAAGTCGCAATGTGTCCTGCCACTAACTACACTGCTATTATACGGTGTATTAATTTGTTATCCCTAGAAGAAATAGCTAAATAAAGTGGATTAAGGGAATTGTAAGTAAAGTAAGTGGATTAAATAATCCACTTAAGCACTATTGCGCAGAGCTTAGCCTGCTTTAACAATATCGATTGTAATAAAAAGAGTATCTGCAGATGTAAAGTAATTCTGTAGTCAATTCACCGGTATGTAATAGTCTATGATTTGTTGATAGATCCACCAAAGAGTAAAGAATTGAAAATTTTACAAAAGCAATTTATACAGTTTTATAAATTGCTCTAATAATATCTCAAAAAATATGCCTAAAAAAGTAAGCTAAAAAACATTTCATAAAACTTCCTCAGTAATGTAATCTTCTCAAGCATCATGTTTTCTTCGTTCGCTAAGGTTCTGACGCACATTTTGTTGAATGAAAACAATTAAAGTAACCAAGATATTTTATAGACTATAGTATATTAATAGTCTATTGTATAGACACATATATTATCTATTTTAACACAGTGTGCTGTGTTAGTGTGACGATGTTACTATTCATTCTAAGTAGTATAACTATAGGGCTCCCGGATTTCCTGTATCACTTTCGAGTGATGATTCCTAAGGTTTTAAATCTTGAATAATAATAATAATAATGATCATACTTTCTCAACTAAATTTATAATTCACATTTCTAATAAAATAAATAAGCCTCAATTGTAACATACAATTGAAAGGATTTCTTTTAAATAACTAAAAAAAACTACACAGATCTCTTCTCGGTGAGATTAAGCATAACTAAGGCATAACAGCAGATCTTATCATGTCTTTTTATATCAATAAAAGTCAAGTCGATAGTTTTCACTAATGAACGAGAAAGGTTTGCGTATATAATTTGCAGAAAAGAATACTTACATCGTGTGAATCCGGGGACGGTAAGCTTGTCTATGATAAACGATGATCTAGACATTGACATCTCGGTAACATTACGATGCGATTCGTAGAGCAATTTGCACAATGGCGGAGGCATCGAGACGATGACGTGGTGTAGAACAATCACGTCGTGTTCCGTTGCGGCCCTGTTAACATTCCCGTCACGGCCGCGCCGACCGCGGCCGTCTTCAACAGGTTTCAAAGGAATACAATAACTCTTTTATGCCATGTCTGACTTCAGACAGTATACTATTAAGCCTGTTTACATAGCAGTCATATAATATTACAGCTGTTATTGCGATACTCGAAGTACGATCAAGTTTCTTACCCCAGACAAAAGGAATCACGTTAACGCGTCGTTTTATTGTTCTTTTAAAAACAATAGAATATCGCCTGTACGTTTTCGAATAATCGACCAGTTTAAGGAGGCGATTCTGAATCGATATCTTTTTTATGTATTACAAACAAACACATTTGACGGTATTTCTTCTAGCTTCTTTTCTAGCTACATTTGTATGTTCTTGGCGACTTGTTTAAGGTTTAATAGTAAAAAGATTGCTTGACACCCATTATTTTTCTCTATGATTAGTAACAGCAATGGAAACCATATTATAAATGGAAAAGTAACTCTGTCTGTTTGTTACGGTTTCACGCCTTAATTTATCAACCGATAATAAAGAAACTTTGCATACACATTGTCAGGGATACAGGAAAGGACATAGGGGACCTTTTATCCAGAAAAAAGTATTACTTCCGAAGAATTATGAAGGATCAGCAATAAAGATGTTAGGCTTTATATTGCTCATATTTTTGTCAGGCGTTAAATTTTTTATTTTTCAACGCGAACGAAGTCAGTAAATTATATATTTTCTCTCAAGTACAATTTTTATATATATATTGAAAGTAGATTATTCTAAGATTTGTGTGTGCTACCAAATGTCTATGAAAATGTATGTATGTATGTGCACTCAAACACCCGTCGCTTAGCCAGTCGGGGAGATATCCGTCGCTTTGTACGATCAATTACTTGGGGGAGGGTCAGCGTCCATTTCGGGTCATCGATCAATCTGTCAATTAACTAATTCGTTAGTAAAATTCTACTTAAACCCCAACGCTTTTCAATATAAAAGATAACCTTAGTAGATAGATCTGCACCGCGGTATAAAAGTTTAATAACTATTGGGGTATATGCGTGCTCGTAATTATGTTTATTCTCGATATTAAAAAAAAAAACATTGCTTTTTTTCTTTTTATTTTGATAGTCAAAATACATTAAAAAAGTTAGCGAGTCTATCACCGACACGGAAAGCTCTTTCTTTTTAACAAAAATAACAAATATACTTAAATTGTAGTTATTTTATGTGAATATTTTTTTATTTTTTTATAGGAATAAATATTTGGATAAGCAAAACATCTATTTGGTCAGCAACTTGTTTTGGCTGACCTAATACTTGTTGACTCTTTGGGCTTCTTAGCTGATGTATAATTTGTTGGTTAGGTTCTATTAGTTTTTTATGATAAATTAAATAACCACTTTTATTTATTTAAAATGAAGTTTTTTCGCCTGATGACCCGAGAAACGTCTCGTCGGAAGATTGAAGGTACAATGGATCAATGGCAATACAAAAATATCTTAGAGCACACAATGATTCCCTACTCGGACGATAATTTGCCTGTAATCTGGATCTTTCAGCATGACAATGACCCTAAACACACGGCCAATAGCGTCAAATTAATGTTTCCTTATCGAACAGCGTATATCCGTTTTAGACTGGCCAGCAAATAATCCGGATTTAAACCCGATAGAAAATCTGTGGTATATTGTTAAAAAGAAAGTCTCAAACAAACGTAACACCAGTCAAAACGAACTATGAAGCATTTGTTGAAGCATGGAATTCAATCCCCCTAGAAAAATGTATGAGATTGATTGAATCAATGCCAAATCGTTGCAGATCTGTTATTGAAAATAAGGGATACGCCACTAAATATTAATTATAACTATTGGTAGGCTGTGGATAGTAGCTATTTAAAAAAATACTATTTAAAAAATATTTTTTTTTGTACTTTTTTCTTGTTGTTTCTAATTAGTTGACCATTATTGTTCATACCTTAAAACTGATTTAAATGTTTGTCCGTAATGTAATGTTGAAACTGCACTTGTGTAGTGGGATTTATATTGTTTTTCTAATAAATGATAAATCGTTGAACATATTGTTGTCCTATTTATTGTTTAATTTCAAAATAAAAACGATTGCGGTGAAGTATCTTACATAATGTCAAGGACCGTTGGTAGTGTTTCTAATTATACGACCACCACTGTATATATATATCCCTTCAATAATCGCTGACACAATGTGGGATACAAAGGGATGGACGTATGGAAGCGTATTATGAAATTAATTAATGTAGGTAGTGGAGCCAAAGTGCTTGTAAGTTCAATTAACATGTATCGGAAGGATGCTCCCCCGTATCTTGCAAAATTTGATATTATATTTGTACCGCCAATCAAAGCGTATTCCAATCAGCTCGTAGCAACTGCTGTCGGAACGATTCGTGCGAAAGTTTCAAATCGAATTTATGAACAAGCAATTTCTACTCAATTATTTCTGCTCATTCTTTTGACTTAAAAAATATTGAGGAAAAATAAATATTTTTCATGAAAACGTTAAGAGAAATATCCTGAGTTTTTTTTATGTTTAAATTCATTTATTTTTAACTTATGTAATTAACAAAATAATTAACACAGTAATAACGTCATCTATACGAATAAAAAACAAAATAACAATATAAATATTAAACTTTAAATACAAAACAATTATAAAAAGAATATCCGTCTAACAGGTCCGCCTGCGGCACGGACCCAAGGCGACGCGACGGTTACACGTACGGTATTAAACTGTGATCCATCGAATTCAGTATTTATTGTTGGATAGATGTCAGTATTTCTAGAAATCCATAGAAAAAATATTGACATCCATCAATACGCTAGACTACACGTTCAGTAAATACCAATATACATAAAATTATTTATTGACGGATCGCAGTAAATACCGTTACGTGTAACCATCGCCTTATACTTGCAACGCGTTACAGTGTACTGCCAGAGCGATGCGTTGACAGTGCCAGCCCTGGGAGCTTACTTTGATTACTCAGTTCATCATCATCACAACCCACAAGTTGTTTTTTAATTAGGCGCCATCACACACGAACTTCCGTCCTCCACATCCATTCACTGCCAGCCAGTCTGTTTTGACGAGCCAGTTGAATGAGTGGTTAAGGTGCTTCAAAGGTTCGATTCCAAGCAGGGTCAACTTTGGAAATAAACTATTCAGTTGGCTCTGGTATGGATCTGAAAAGTAGTGGTAATTAATGATTTTTGATGGTCAGCGCACTTGCAGCACCTGTAGCGTTTCTTTGATATGTCATAGGCGACGGTAGTCACCTACCATCAAGTAGACCGTTGGCCTGTATGTCAATCTTAACATAAAAAAAATTAAGCCAGCCAATTATCCAGTTATCAAACCAAAACCAAATATTTTTATTTAAAAAACAGGACATATTAACTATATATGAAAATTAATATTTTGAATTACACATATATATAAATTATGTATTCGTATATAAGTTCTGAGCGTTCACCTGATGAGGGGGCAACTGCCCTCACGAGTGGCACGCCAGTAACTATCGACATCTTGCTACTTCCTTACTATACATATAGTATAGCATATGTATATAGTTCCATAGGCAAAACTACCTTTTCTGTTTTACAAATCTTCTACAAACTAAGAATTAATTTTTAGTGAATACCTTTCTTATCTGTTATTTGCAAATAAACATCTTTTATAAATCTCGACTTTTTCGACAGATTGTTCGGGAACTGAAGCCATAAGCCTCGTAATTGAAATTTGCCGCCTACTTAGGGAGATTATGTATTTTAAATTCACGCTTCGAATCTTTCAGTCATAGAGAGATTTTCTCGAATTTTGAGGTATTTGCTCAACGGACGATCGCGAAAGGCCATTTACCGTTTTATTTCCTGTTTATTTTCGTATATTTTTATGTAGATAAAAAGGCGGGATATTTGTAGGTTTGTTGGTGATAAGAGATGTTTAAAATAAAAAAATAAAAAATAGTCACCGTTTTTGAAACATAACGTACTCAATGATATAATCATACTCACAATTTTGAAAAAAGTCTTTGGAATGACATGCACTTATAAACTGTAACTTTATGTCCTGCTGCTGACTAACATTACCTATCTTTTATTTGCATTACGTCCTAATCCTTTACATTCTAATCCATATTCTTTATATCCTAATTCTAATAATATTATAAATGCGAAAGTTTGTATATCAATACTAATAATAAACCTGTAAGTGTAGGTATTGTATGTATGTATGTTCCTCCATAACTCTTAAACATATTAACTGATTTTCATAAAACTTGGTAGATAAACTTGGATAGTTCAATATAAAAATTTATAAAGGTACGCGGATGAAGTCTTGGGAAAAGCTAAGTTACTGTTTCATGCAAAAACTACTCTTACAGATTTTGATGAAGCTTTACTGTAACATTTTCATACATTTTTGAAAAACACACAGTCAATAATTTGGACGAAATCACTTGCAAAAGTTCTAGCATTGTTATCTTCTTTCATATATAGACTTAACCTAAACATATTGAGATGAACAATAAAACAGAGTTTCCATTTTGTATCTCGTATCCCACTTGAGACCTCCTAGGTGATAGTTTGACCCGATTTGAAGGCATGTGACCGTTTTATAGGCAATAACTTTATATTACGTTTCCTTTTTACGTTTACTGGCACTCTCCAAGTGTCTCCTAGCTGACCTTTGGCTAAACATCAATCACCTTTTAATGCCTATCTCTGAACCTCATAGGAAATTACCTGTAGGATATTCCGGCATCAGACTATATTACACCCCTTCACAGAATACCACCGTAAATATGATATTAGCATGTAGCGTTGTTTTTCTATCACCTCCTTACATAATCCTAAGGCGTTGCTTGTTTATAGAACGGCGGTAGTCACGTGCCATCATGTAGATTGTAAAGCTACCTTCTGACTGTTACATAAACAAAATAAGTTTAACCGACTGAGATTTGAATCTATATACATTGTCGTAAGTATAGGCTTCTGAGCTTCGTCCCACAAGCTATCACTATTACATTGAAATATGGAATACTGAAAGCTTACAAAGAGATGTGCCGTTCTTAATGATAGTATAGAAACTGCACTCAATGGTTGCGGTGAGACCGGACGTCGTTGAGTGGTTTTGGTTGCCGCGAACTGTTCGAATGGCTCCATTTCGCTTAATACTCTCCGGACGCAAACCAATTTAGAAGTACATTTTCCTCCGCCTTAACGGAATGGAACTTGATGATCTCACCGAATTTATCTAATTAATTCGCTTGAATTAATAGCGACAGCGAACTTTTCCTTGTCATTTTTAAATGCGTCATTTTAAGCCAAATAAAAATTCATATTCCCCAAGAAAAGAACTTTATATTTCCAGATGTCGCCGTAAATAAATTAGTCGCTAATCTGAAACGTCCCGGGTGCGGGCGGGCGGGAAATTTTTTCACTTTTTTTTTATCGAAATGTTTCCTTTCATTTCCGTCGTGCCGGTGGAATTTTAAATTCAATTACCAATTAACCTTTGTGCCTTTAAACTGAAGGATCCTTACGCTGCTTTGTTCCTCGAACAAGGAATAATAAATGTGACTTAACACGAATGATATAATCTCATTTCAATCTTATTCTTAATTATTTGTTTTGTTATTATCCGTGAAATAAAGTTATTTGATTATGGAGCTACCGTTAAAAATACGATTATTCTCGTATTATAAAGGAATGGACTTTAACATCTCTTATTTCATGGTGACATATCACCATGAAATAGGCTTGATACAGGAATATACATATATGTATGTAAGTATACATACGTACCCACTAGCGTCGTTTCATATTACGTAGGTACTGTCTTATTTCATCTGACATTTAACAAAATGTCAGCAATAACAAATACATGGATGAAACGCGGCTAGATTCTGTTTCATTATAATTTAAGTAAGAGTTACATTCCAGCTACTACATACCACGTTAAATTTTAATTGAAAAATTTAAATACCATTCAGAAACTTCAATTTATCGAACACATGTTTAGTTCTGTACAGAGCCTATCCCTATATATCCTTTTCATAAAAGCTTTTCATACTTCACCTTAGCAAAGCTCGAAACCTACATTTACATTGGGTGCCTCTTTGCCACCCTTTAAAATATTTATTAAAAATAACTACTTCAGAGGCCTTATGTGGATGATATATTTTGTTAGGCTGCCTAATATAGGGATAAAGGTGTACCGTAATACATAAATTATCTTTATACAAAAATAATAGGTACCGACAATGGTGGCGTTTAATTAAAAAGGATATGTCCCGAAGTAGACTATTCATAAAAACATACTGATAATAATACACAGAAAAGTATATTTAAAAGTTAATTATCAACAAATAATACCGTTAATTACCGTTTACTTGCCGTAAAATCATTTTCTATGGTAGATAAATAAAGCTTCAGATAGTTAAACCTTTTTAAATTGGATAAGCCGCACAGTGACTACTTCATTATTGTGTAATTTCCTACTTCCAGCATAATAACAATATCATCAAAGTGAAGAAACACCAGAAAATTAACGGGAAAACTAATTTTATTAATTTTATTTTAATGAAACGTTTTGGTGCCTTAACATTTGGCCAAAACTCACAAGTTTTGACCCGCACAATAAAAATGTACTTTTACCCCTTTTTGAGGACCCATTTGACCCACTATAGGTAAAAACCTATATTTATTTTTATTTTTGTGCCTTTCTGACTCATTACTAACTATAAAACGAAGGAAAACTTTACAATTTGTACAGTAGACTAAATTTGTTTTGTTTAAAATAATTCTACAAAGAACAAAATTTTTTAATATGAACACTACATTAGCTGATATTTTTAGGTGATACTAAATAAATTCATAATATATATTATAACTTCGTATAGGTACTTACCTAAAGCGTCTTGACCTGTGTACCTACTTAGTAAGATATTTCCATAATCCTCTTAAAGTCGGTACGCTTTATAAAGAACGTAGATTAAGTCTAGGCATGACCTACAACGTCGACTAGTATTAATCATGGGGATTATGAGCAAAAACCTCGTTCGCCGTTATATAAATACATATTACTAGCTGTTGCACGTGACTTCGTCCGCGTAATTTTATAAAATTTAGTCTGTTACTCGGTGATAAAATACTAAGCTTTCTAAAATTTTTAAAATCGGTCCATAGCTTTGAATTTATTTATTACAAACAAGAATACAAAAATACAAATCGTCTCTCTTTATGATATTAGTATAGACAAGTAAATCCAGTATTCCATTCAAATTAAATTCTATTACTTAGTTCGTTCAAGTACAAAAAGGTGGTCTTAATTCATAAGCCCAATAGTATCGAAATGGTTTTGTTTACTGTTGTAATAGTCTTAACAATTGTTTACTTCAGTTGTTTACCCACGAATAAGTAATTATCCGACTGTGTGGGGAGTAATTTTAGTTCGTGTTCCTTGATTAATGTTTTGTTGAAAGGAGAGGCAATCACAAGTTGAACCTCGCGAGCGCCCGCAATCTCGAACAGCTTTAGTAAAAGCTTACATGTATGCTCTCTCGGTTTTGTTAATCACCTTTCTCAGCGAATTTGACTAACTTTAAACAATACATAATTATTGTAATGCACCTAACGAATCAAACGTCTTTACACTACTTATATTAGAATGTAGTATGGTGTGAATTTAATACTAAATACTGAGGTGCTGTTCACATTATTTGATCGATGGTATATTGTATAGAATGCGGCACATAATATTTTGATATATTTGTAAACTAGCTTCTGCCCGGACGAGGTCGAGGCATTTTTTCAGGCGTTGAATGTTTTATCTTGTTTTTAGATGATCCCTAGTTTTTAAAAACATGTACATATTTTTATTAACACCAGATTTCAAACTAAAGCTGTTGATTATTATAAGATGTTTTATTGTTTTATGAAAATAATAAATAGTTTAAAGATGGCATTGGATTTTTTTAATTTAGTACCTATTTTGTAAAAAAAACCCGGTTAGTTTACAAAGTTTTAGGCACTTACTCCTACTTTTCTGAAAGGTATCATATTATGTCCCTGACAAAGTGTGCGCAAAATTTCATGATGATTGATTGAGTAGTTTTGGCGTGAAATACTAACAAACTAATAAAGTCACTTTTGCATTTGTAATATTAGTTATCAATTTGGTTTCGAGAATGCTGACTATTAAATTTTAAGCTTGCTTATATTTTTGTATCAGTGCTAGATCTGATAAACAAGCATGTAGCATCAACTCATCACTTTAGCCAAGTTCACTTAAATTTTTCGTCATTGTGAGTATCTATTGTTATTCTATTTATAACTTATTATTGAGTAATCCTTTTGTTATTTTCAGGTAAGATAAACTAAAGATCACGTCTGTGCCGGGTTCGATCAAACGGGAACTTTACTTGCAAGTAGTTATGTCAAGAACTTTTATAATAAGTAATAAGTTAACTTAGTTGTATGCTAGCTTATGAGAATGAATGGTGGAGGACGAGTCCATTTTTGATTGTCCCGCTGCGTTTTTCCACAAAAACTGTGTCTGGTATTTTTATAGGTCTTGCAAACACATCAAGTTTTCCTTTATGAGCGGCAACACAACACTATTCTTTGAGCGGCTGAATGTTACTGAGCCCATTAGATTAGACTCGTATAACTATAAGGTTGAGGTCCATGCACGTGTAATGAATCACTAATCTTTCTTTTTGCTTACATCTACGTTATCAGTTATCAATTATAACTGGCCCAAACTATCCTTCGCCTCCCTTTCAGGACGGGTCAGGAACTTAGTGCAAGTTTCGGGAGAAGTTATATCTCACCAAAAACAAACCTTGTGATCACTTAACTGAGTAGGTACATACAGTTCACAATGTCAAATCTCTGTGAGGTTGTTTGTAATTATTCCTGTCGCTTTATTACGCTTAACCGATATTGATAAATAACAAAAACTAATGAGCATATATTTTTATTATTTTGTAACAAATAAATGAGCTAACAAGCTGTGTCTGCGTCAGCAAGAGTGAGATAGCAATAATGATTTTTCAAATAGTCGAGTAGAGAGAGAAAGAGACAGACAGTCTTCGTTTACGATGCGCCTGAGAAGTCTGTCTGTAGGTGGAAGGCTTTTATATTGACGTAAGAAGTGCTTAAATAAATCAATACTAATAAAATAAATTTGTAAGTGTAGGTATTGTATGTATGTATGTTCCTCCATAACTCTTAAACGAATTAACTGATTTTCATAAAACTTGGTAGATAAACATTTAGACGTACAGGACACAGGATAGGCTACTTTTTTCTTTTTCAACGCGGTCGAAGTCGCGGGCGCCAGCTAGTACTTACTTAAATAAATTTACATACTTCTAGACTGCTACTGCCAAACAGAAATGCAAACGCGAACTGGTTTTAATATAAATCTATGACGCAATACTAATATCGAATTCAAAATCAAGATTTATCATGAACTAGCGTCCTGCCCCCGGTTTCGCACGATTGAAATTCTCTTCATATTTCTCTTCATAAATACCTTTCTCGGTTTTCCGAGAAAAATTGGTCCTTCGAGTTTTGCGCTTAGCAACACATTTAGTGATTCATTTTTATTTATATAGATTTTATTTGTTTAATTTTATTAAGCATCGGAACTAAAATAACAACACACTCTTTAACAGTTGCCGGAAGAAGGGAAAGACACAGACTAAAACTCTAACACTGTTGGTCTAAGCGCCTCTTTCTCAAACGTAAGGTAGGCCAAACTGTCATTTAAAGTCACCGGTAACGGGGAATAATTTAGCTGATATACCTTTGTTTGTACGGTAAACGTCCCAAACATTAAATAGAAAATAATAAAAAAAATCGGCTATCGAATGATGCAGTAAACCGAGTGTAACAGAAAATGATTTCTAAAAGTAACTAATCAACACTTTACTTTTAGTTCGTGAAAGAGGCCCTTAAAGAAATAAAATAAATTTACATAATATATATATATAACAACAATTATTTTATTTAAATTCATAAAATTTAATATAATTAAAAATAAAATTATTAATTCTAAATAAAACTAAACTAAACTAAAATCTAAAACTAAAGAGGCCTAAAAAATATGTAAAAAATTGGGCGCCCGCGGCGTGGTGCCGAGGAAGCTGCCAGCTTTTCGGTCACCAGCAGTGCTGTTGCCTTTTTGACACCTCTTTCAAAAGTTGGCGAGCACTGGGACCCCACGGACCAAGTGTCTCGACTTAATTATTTATATTCATCATCATCATCATCATCTCAGCCGCAGGACGTCCACTGCTGGACATAGGCCTCCCCCAAAATTTTCCAATTGGACCGGTCAGAAGCAGCCTGGATCCACCGTTGACCCGCGGCCTTTATAAGGTCGTCTGTCCACCTTGTGGGTGGACGTCCTGCGCTGCGCTTTCTGGTCCGTGGCCTCCACTCGAGAACCTTCCGGCCCCAGCGGAATTATTTACAATACTAATAATAAATTTGTAAGTGTAGGTATTGTAATGTATATATATGTATGTATGTTCCTCCATAACTCTTAAACGAATTAACTGATTTTCATGAAACTTGGTAGATAAAAATTTAGACGTACGGGACACAGGATAGGCTACTTTTTTCTTTTTCAACGCGGACGAAGTCGCAGGCACCAGCTAGTACTTAATATTTGTTTAATTATATGAGCGACATATAATTATATGAAGGCATAATTTTTAATAGCCCACAACCATCGCCCACAACGTATTTCAATAATAGACAATCTCCTTTATGATGGAAGCAAAATTGTTAATTTTTTTTTTTAAGAATTAATTTCAATTTTAGGAGAAAAAAATTCTATTAATATTCTATCATTTTAAGCATTTTAAATATAATAATTGCATTTATAGCGATGTATATTTAAAATATTTATCAATCATAAAATAAATAAATATTTAAATTCTACTACTTACTAAAACTTTATTAACATTTATAACTTGTTTACAAATTAAATTACACTATGTTTCGTTTATATTTACGCAGACTAAATAAGGAAAAGTCACTTTTAACCGTATTTTACAGTGTTTACAAAAAAAAACTAGTTTAGAGTAAATCTATAATTAATTCTCATAAAACAGGTTTATAGGCAAACAGGTAAATTGATATTTGATTAGATGACGTCAAATCAAAGCAGAAATGCGAGTAGGTATATTGACTCGAGCGAAATACACGTATTTCCTAATGTAGGTATATGTACGCGTAGCGTAGGTATACCTATTTAATACCTACGCACATATCACATTTTATGTACCTAAATTAAATAATGTATAGTAGTTGTAGATGATTGAAGTCGTGACCTAAAAGGATGTAACGAACAATACATGGCCATTATTGTATGCTGATTTAGACGTTAATGTGTGCGTGGCGGGCGCACGTTCTGTTCTGAGCTCACTTTATTAACTCGAACGTATTCGGTGAAACATCTCAAGCGAGTGTATGGCGTGTAAAATGTAACTCGACGTGCATTGCTAAGGATTCGACACATATCCGACTGTTTTTCTGGGCGATTACCGCACGGATTAATGACACTTGTTATTTAGTGCAGTGAGATTCGACACACATTCGGCCGAGACGACTAAAGAACTGAAACAAACGCTGTTAGTTTTAATATTAATGAACAATACAAACGGCGTGATGTCGGATATATGTTGAAGCCTTAAATGAGTGACGCGTAAAGTGTGCAACGATGCATTCATTCGACCCCAAACTCGACCATCTGCGAGTTCTGTGAGACTACCCCGGCTCCGACCGACATTATGGTCGCAAACCGCTTTACTGCTTAGTCACAGGCGTTACGGCGTGCGCCTTAGCCGCACTACACTACCGGCATCATAATACATCATAATATCTGTGATAAATAACGTGTTGTGAATGACATCTGTGATACATTTAGTGATAATGGGTTTTCTCAGTGGCGTATCGTTTTCTGTGTTCAAAAAGTGTCCAAATCTAAAATTGAAAAAGATTAAACTGCGCATGAGGTTCGTATGTCTCGATTTCATTATGGAATATTTTTAATAACATATTTCCCAACTATGTGATCTTTATCGTGTTGATGTAAGATTTGTTTTATAATAAAAATGTGTGATTTTTTCCAACGCATAAGAACACGTACAGAAGTTATTGATAAGTCAACAGCTGATGTGGACATTGTAAAATATTGACTCAGTATTTCATTATGAAACGTACGTGACCTTGAACTTGAAGTTAAAATATCGATTACTTACCTATTATTTTTTCCTATGGTACCTAATTATATGTTTTATATAATTGTACATAAGTGTAGGTATTTTATTTTGACTTATAAGATATTAACTTAAGATATTAACTTAACTATAGACTTAAGAAATCTTAAGCACACAACTTGTCCTTAAGTATAAACTTCCGTAAGCAGTTTTAATGTTTCGAATACGGAAAGGATTGTTTTGTGGATGACCTCAGAAATTATAATATTCAATCCAAAATATTTTAGTGTTGTTACTTATTTCGCTGATTTAACTAACTTTTAAAAAAATTTAAGTTTTTTTTTTTCAACTAACACTGGGACACGAGAATTTTATATAATATTAGATATAGCTATACTTATTGCTTAGTGTGAGCATATTTTTAATATATATAGATATACTTTATTAGAATGACTTAATAAAGTACCTAAGTTACAATTATTCTAAAATCTATTACCTAATATGTGTATAGTCAATAATTCCTCAACTTCGTCCAAAAAACGTATAAGATCAAAAAAGGTTCTTTTTTTGTAAAATATACTTTACGCACGAACTTATACAATTATTCAATTATTCTATATAGGTACATCGTTGATATTACCGATGTAATATTAATATCAGCGCGTCGGACTGACAAGTGCCTTATAGTAATGATGTCATCAAGTAATTATAAAAGTAATACCGCTAAGAATTTATTATTAAATGTATTCTGAGAGAAGAGAAACCCAGCATATAGGTATCTACCATCAGATGAGGTGCTCTATAGCCTCTTCCCAATATGCTTGAATTTGAGAAGGCAATTATAACAAATTCAAAATATTATTTATTGCATATAATTATGGACCACCAAATTTCAATCATTTGCAATCTATATGTATTATACTTTACGTAGTTTGTACGTGGTTTGTACTAATTGTGGTTATACATTTTAGAGCTATTGCATATAATATAAACAGTCTTCGTCCACTGGTTCGAATTAGATTATTCGGAGATATGGGCTTTCTACGGAGATGGTCCTTTTGAGATCTAGACCTTATGATGATTCGGTCGTTTTGACAATGTAGTCGTTATGATCCCAACACGAAAAAAACTAATGAGAAAGTACTTTGTTTTGGTAACTTTTTGGTCTGCCTATTTATATTTTATTTTACGTTATAGATATAAGATAAAAATAACAAATTAGATTCATATACTTATTTTTTTATTTATATAGAAGTATATTCATTTCAATTTTTGAATAAAGGCTTATTTTATTAATTTAAATTAAATCTAACAAAGTACATAAATAAAAAAATATCGCTGCAATGTGCTAAGCTCATAACTCGAGAACTTATGCAGAGAAAAAAAGAGAAAATTGCAAAAAATTGCATCCGTACGAAACTGAGGGCAGGTCGCTAGTGTTACATAATGATGTACCTTGATAGCTATAGTACAAAGTGAAATATGTTGATTACATGTACATACAAATCTGTAGAATTGCATTGTCAAATAGGAACGTGGGTTGACTATTTAGCATGAAAATATGACGAAAATAAACGCCATATTGTCGAAACTCCATTGTGTCGATCTGTTTCTATGGAGCCATGACCGTGACGGTGCAACGGATTGGTGATCAACTAACTACGTTTGAAGTAACTGAATAATATACCTTATTGCATTATGCGTAAGGACTAGAATAAGTAACATTGCGGCGGACATTAGAATCAGAAAAAAGGCATAAAGGGACGAATAATAAAACCAGTCAATGCGGGTGTTTTGTTTTGTGCTGACGAATGCAAAATCGGTCAAGCGCTTGTCATAAACTGGACTGGAACGCATAAAGTTAAGGGATCCTTCGCTCGAGTTGTTATGAGACAAAGTCCGACTAATGTCCGAGAAATAATAAAAGATGGTTTTTAATATATAATTATTTGTCTTTTTTTTGGTTGTCTTGTTATTTTTATTTTTTTACATGCGTTGCCACAAAATCACCTGTTGTTTAGCAAGTAAAGTATGGATTTTTTAATGATACAATTTAATGGTACCAGAGCAACTACATAAATTTTTAAAGTTCAAATTTTTTTTATATAATTCTTTTGAACACATTATTGTTTAGAAAGTGACTTAAATGAAATATTATAAATTTTCGTTAATATCCGTTAGAAGACCTTTTCAGTTACGATAGATCCCACGCGCACAGCTTCCTTATTCTATAAAGGTATTATAAAGGATAATACCCCCTTTAATGTTTGATTGATACGAGTATTCTCTGCTCCACTCTGTAATTCGGTATTTGCTTTCTTTCAAACCAAATTTACGCCTGATACTCGTAGCCACTGATAGCACGCTGCGTAACATTAGTACTAACGATTCTGATACAACTTCGCTTGGACGTTTTTATACTTTATAAATGTTACAAAGTTTTTTTATAGAAATTAATCAAATTTTACATATTTTAATCTGAAATAAACTGCAATAAAATGAATAATGTCTTTATTAAAATAAATTGTTACATTGTTATCGTGTTACGATCATTAAAATAGTGGGTATTTTAACGATAAAATTTATGTGAATTACTATCAAAACGTCGGATTTATTGAAAGCCTATCAAAATTAATTTAAATCGTATTAGAAAGCATACTCTATTAATTGCTTTTAAGATTCAATTTTAAGTAATGAATAGAATTTATGAAATTTGTAATATTTAGTAAATAATGGTAACATTTTCCCAAGACACTAACATGTTTTTGTTATATTTTAATATAACCAGTTTACAATGTTCGTGTTTATATATTTAAAATTTTCCTCTTAAATTTCAATTATATCAAACGCTATAATTTTCTAGATTGTTTCTACCATAATGACACCGTGTTTTATAATCTGCGTTATGATCTTGTGTACCTATGTATTATTATAATATAATAATCCAGATAACAATTATTATTCTCGTTTATGACCTTGTGGGGACATACCTATATCACGTAGTTTGTGATTCGACACTCGTTTTATATACTTCACTTCCTCAATAACGTCTCTTTAACTTGTTATAACCACTGTACAAAAAATATTCTTTTTTTTCTTCTCTTAATTAAGATTTACCTACAATTTCAGTTGGTGATCCCCTGTTAAATGTAATTCATGTTTTAAAACATCTTAAATATTATGTACTAGCTGTTGCACGCGACTTCGTCCGCGTTGAAAAAGAAAAAAGTAGTCTATCCTGTGTCCTGTACGTCTATATGTTTATCTACCAAGTTTCATGAAAATCGTTTACATACATACATAAAAAATAACTTAAAATCGTCAATTCAGTTTTAGTATCATGTATAGAGCACGATATCTCCGAAAACATAGTAACTTACTCCTTTACCAACCTTTACAGATTTATTATTAGTATTGATAGCCTATATTATTAGTATTATTATAGATGTTTATTTACCATCGAAGTTTACTTACTTATCGCCAATAGCTTGCAGATGTAGTTATAAACTTTTGTTAACGTTCCAAAGTTACCCTGTAATTTGCTTAGCGCTAAGTATACCAAACTTTTCGCTGCAGCTACAATACACAATAGGTACCTTTTTAGACTGAGACGGACCAACTGAGCAAAAGCATTGCTAACCCAGATGATTTCGTTACTGCGATACCGTTGATTGGTGATAAGTTAACTTTTCAACATTTTTAGTGGTCGTTTGTCGGATTCATCCATCACTTACATAAAACCTGTACATGGGTGTAAAACCATGTAGAGGCAAATAAATAATTTGGAAAAAAAATCATTTATTAAGTAAAACTTCGTAAACTTCTTTTTTGCAAAGTGTGAAACATTTTGTGTTGAACAAGTAATTAGTTATTAACTTGACTAAGTAAATCATCTAATTTATGTACCTACATACACTGACTGATGTTTGATTGGGTATAAATATTTCAATTTCTAAATCTCAGTTATAATATTTTTCTGATATGATATTTCGTTCTTCACTTCATTTCTGATATGAAAAAAATAACTACTTATGTTTACCACATGTATTTGTTGTTATTGTTGTTTACCACAAGTTAAGCGCCACTAAAACTCACAAACTTGTATTATGTAAGTTCAAGGATGTTTTAGTATAATAACATATTGTGTTTGATTGATTCGATTAGCGATAGATAAATATAGTGGTCTGGTCAAAAAACCAATTTTTTTGGGATATGGTTTCTTTGACCAATGATGTAAATGAGCAAAGTTCAGTGTACTTACATACTTGTATAACATACAATTCACACTTAGCTATGTCAAGACAATAATTACTTACGAAAATTGATAAAGTAAAATTTCTTAACCAGAAAATACAAATTATACAAAATCATCAGCCTGTGTCTCTCTTTTGGATATAGGCTCTCCACTAGATTTTTAAGAGCATCAGAAATATCATCAATTTATCCAAGTATTTATAAAGTATTCTATACAGTATATTATAAAATGAGGTCGCTGTATACTTCTCCGTTAACTTTTTCTAAACCGAAAAACAGATTTTGATTTTGTTTTTATTAATGGAAAGAGCGATACACTAACAAAAAAAGAGATATCAATACTAATAATAAATCTGTAAGGGTCGGTCATGGAGTAATTTACTTTGTTTTCGGAGATATCGTGTTTATAGGCTCTATACATGATACTGAAACTAAATTGACGATTTTTAGAATTTTTTCTATATGTATGTATGTATGTATGTATGTATGTATGTATGTATGTATGTATGTATGTATGTATGTATGTATGTATGTATGTATGTATGTATGTATGTATGTATGTATGTATGTATGTATGTATGTATGTATGTATGTATGTATGTATGTATGTATGTATGTATGTATGTATGTATGTATGTATGTATGTATGTATGTATGTATGTATGTATGTATGTATGTATGTATGTATGTATGTATGTATGTATGTATGTATGTATGTATGTATGTATGTATGTATGTATGTATGTATGTATGTATGTATGTATGTATGTATGTATGTATGTATGTATGTATGTATGTATGTATGTATGTATGTATGTATGTATGTATGTATGTATGTATGTATGTATGTATGTATGTATGTATGTATGTATGTATGTATGTATGTATGTATGTATGTATGTATGTATGTATGTATGTATGTATGTATGTATGTATGTATGTATGTATGTATGTATGTATGTATGTATGTATGTATGTATGTATGTATGTATGTATGTATGTATGTATGTATGTATGTATGTATGTATGTATGTATGTATGTATGTATGTATGTATGTATGTATGTATGTATGTATGTATGTATGTATGTATGTATGTATGTATGTATGTATGTATGTATGTATGTATGTATGTATGTATGTATGTATGTATGTATGTATGTATGTATGTATGTATGTATGTATGTATGTATGTATGCGTGTATGTATGTATGTATGTATGTTACTCTATAACTCTTAAACGAATTAACTGATTTTCATGAAACTTGGTATATAAACATTTAGACGTACGGGACACAAGATAGGCTACTTTTTCTTTTTCAACGCTGACGAAGTCGCGGGCGCCAGCTAGTATTCAATATATTACATACATTGTAATGTAATTGTTGTTGCTGCTCACATTGTTCGATTATTATTATCTGTGTTCATCTCTGGTAACCGAATTGGTTGGACACACATTTAATGGTTTACCCACTCCTTTATGTATCCTCAACGTTGATATTCATCTCTTAATTTCCGCCATCCAAATTATTGCCATTATGTGTACATTTATTTAAGTCCATAAGGAAACTGGGAATTCAGTCTCCTTGGAGACTCCTTGGATACGACCAACTCATTAGATGAATTTGTCTATTAGTAAACCTGTTGGGGAATAGTATTTTTTTTTTAAGAAATATCTCTACTATACTCTTATAAAACTAAGATTTAAATATTATCAAAATAGCAGACTTAAAAAAAATTAATATATTTTTATAAGTAAATAGCGAAGGGGTGGCCCTTCGCACGGATGCATTTTTCTCTGCAAATTGTAACTTCCTAACTGCAGTTTTGAAAAAAAAAGATACAATTGTTTTCCATACATTTCCATACATTCGGTTAACACGTTTTTCAGAAACGACGCCTTTTTGTACTTTATTGTTTCTGGACGTGCCATTTGTTGTAGTTTTGCTTTATTAAATTTACCTTGTTAAGCTGAAAACATAAGGAAGTCATCCAAATATTTTTTTACGACAAGTTCATACATTTTTTTATGCAAATCACATTTATGTGTAGATAAAAATAATAATTCAGTAATTTAGTATGTGACAATTTGTATCGAATAAGATTAAAACAAAATGAAGAAATAATACATTTTATTTTTTTATTTTAATTATTTAGTTAATTGGTACAACATTTTCGTTATTTTTCTACTGTGTTTTAATACCAAAAATCCGGATAATTTTTCAAACTGGATTTGACACAAAAATGGTTAATTTTCGACCCGTATGTGACTGGGGTTAAATTACTCCAATAGTTATATTATAGTTCCGTCTCCCGAGAGGAATACGAGCAATTTCCGGGTCACCTCTATATACATTTAGTAAAAAGTAGTTATTTTGCCATTTCAAACACTGTTTAATTTTGTTTATTAGAATATAATATGTATGGAATTAAACATTTTGTTCATTATAGGGTATTCGGCAACACGGAAAAATGAAACATGTTATGTAATATTTACTAATTTTAAGTTCAAACAAACACGGACGCCGTCGTGTTGTACGTATCATCAATTTTTAAGTATGTATGTAGCGGAAATAAAATTTCTTAACGCCTTTTCTGTTAAGACAAGGACTAACCTCATAACGAACACAGTTTTTACCAAAATCAGCGCAACCTATGAATTAAGGTGCAATATTGCATAGCAAATTTTTATAACTTCTCCAATCACTGTGAAATAACCAGTATTTATGTGCTGTTGTGTTTCGGTTAGTTAAAAACCGACATTTCCTCATCTCTTGCTAATCGCGTAGGTATCCTTAATCCTATTAAGGTAAGCAATACTTGCAGTACTCGCTTATTTAGTCTAGGTTTCCAAACATCAATAGAAGAATGGATTTTAGTCTTAGATTTTTAAAAAAATATTTTTGTGTATAGCTGTGAAAAAATAACTAGTAAATTAGTACACACTTTAGCTTATTTTTTTTATATATTTTTTTTATTATATAATTATCAGAATAGTTTTTAATAACTGATGATAAAATCTAACAAAATATGAATCGAATTTTACCTGTTTCCATTGGAACTTAGGTATATTATAAAAACCACTTTTCTGTTTAAATGCAATATTTTGTAATAATTTCAATTCAATCAATCGGCTAGCTTCGGCTGCTTCGGGTTTTGTGGACGCAAACAGATTATATGGAAACTAAATTTATATGCGTATAATAAGAGATTAAGAGCGGGTATAAAGAGAAATAGCCAATCCTAGATTTGAATTTTATCTAAGTAAACAAAGTCTAATTTAATTATTTTTTTAAAATAGATAAATACATTATAAATGAAAGTGACGACTGTAACAGAAAACATAATATAGTTAATGAAATTTTCTCGATAGAAAAAAATCACCAAGTCCGCTCTCATTTCCATCGATTTTAGTTTTATTTTCAAAATGACACATTACAAAGCTAAAAGTGTATCAGTAATTTCACTTCACATATTATCTAAGGCTGTATGTAACAATTTTTCATTTGACATTGTACATAGTTTACGAATAATTAATATTTAATACTTTTGGCACATAACATTTTTATTGAGCGAGATGCGCTATCTTCCGTCGCATGTTGTGCGTAGTTGTACGTATTTTGTGTCACTGTCATGTCCAAGGGGCCACGCGGGTGAAATTACAAATTTTGTTTGCTTTATTCGCACTTTTAACATTATTTATTTTAAAAGGTTTTAATTCACAGTAGTTTTCAATTAGTCTTAATAATCTTTAACAACGTTTTAAATACAGAATGCGCTCGTTATTTTCAATTCGCTGGGAGCGCCTTTACAGGAACAAAATGTTTAGTGATAATTTCACGGGGATCTTGGCAATATCTTTCACTGGATTTATTAGAGACGTTGACAAGTTTAGAAATGTCACAAAGCGCCTTAAGAACTATTAGTTCGTTTTAAAAATAAACATGGAAAAAGAAAATGTTTTTAACATTTCGCTAATATAAATCGTACTAATAAACTGTTTTTAAGCATGTTATCATATTTTTTATTCAAAACCCTCGGGTGGTTCAAAAGTCATGGTAAACGGATATTTCTAGAAAAGAAATCCAAAAAGAATAAAGAGCTTAAACTCTCTCACTACATTACGGGTTAAAAAAATCAGAATTTTATCAGAACTATGTTATTTTCTAAACAAATTTAACAAAGCTTACTTTCATTTATTTATTTTGCTTGTAAATCATTTTGTGGAAATTTGAAACCCTTCTAATGCGTCAACAATATTACATTAAACATTGAATCTCTTTTATTCCACGCCTTAAAAAGCATTTTGAAATCGAGCAACATTGCTAAATGCTGCGTCGATTGTTCCATTTGTTGAGGTTCGCAAAGCAAGTAGGCGCTTTGACTGATTGTAAGGTTTGTGAGCTAAATCACATTCTCCAATTCAATTACATGTCACATGTCGCATTCTAACTGCATTGCAGCACAAATGCTTGAAACAATAATCGAATATCTGCATTTTTATTACTAACTAGCTGACGCCCGCGACTTCGTCCGCGTTGAAAAAGAAAAAAGTAGCCTATCCTGTGACCTGTACGTCTATATGTTTATCTACCAAGTTTCATGAAAATCAGTTAATTCGTTTAACAGTTATGGAGGTACATACATACATACATATAGAAAAAAAAATTGTAAAAATTGACAATTTAGTTTCAGTATCATGTATAGAGCCTATAAACACGATATCTATGAAAACAAAGTAACTTACTCCATGACCAACCCTTACAGATTTATTATTAGTATTGATTATTATATTAGTATTGATAAAATACCGCTGGCGGTTGGAAGCGAAATGCTACTTTTTTTCACTTGATAAGCTACACATTATGGCTACACCATAAGCGTAACTATTGTAATGTTTCACAAATAAATGATTATGGTTCAAATTTCGGCTGGAGGGCGAATGCTGGTTATTTTTAAGTGACTAAAACTTGAGGAACATAAAATGATTGTACTTGAATCGCTAAAATTATAAAACAGCGCATATTTCTTGTGATTAAGACCAATAAATTTGTGTAAAGACCGGTCCCAGTGTTACCACTTAAATGGTGCCTTTCCCATTGTTTTATCGCGTTTTAAATTGCGATTAAAACATAGTTCCGCTTACGTATAAAACTCAATCAATGAGTCACAGCGATAACCTTGTCCTTTCATGCATAACGTGGGTAACTTGTTCACGGCGAGTGAACAGCCTTACCCGGTTCTTCGGTAATGCAGGCGTCAATCACTGACCGCTTGCAAAGCCCTTGTCCGTTGATTATATCATATTCGCTAAACGTATACACGCTAATGTGAACGCGTATCGATACGCATCCTAAGAACTAGCTATAGTTTGGGTGTTTACTTAAAATTGAGATATTCTGTGTATTATATATTCAATTCAATTTCCCTCTAGCAATTGTCTACGACTTCGTCCAGCCTTTTTTTTATTATGTGTAAAACAGGTATAGTCAGGTATAAAATTTTCAATTTTTATTTTTAGATGATCTCTCTCTTTCGGGGACAGTACTATTTTATAGATGAAATCATACAATATTTTATGTTCTTCTTTGTATCCCTGATAACGCAAGATATTTTTTTAAGTTTTAATTATTTCATATTTGTTCTGGGATATTTATACTTTTTTAGTTTATGACAGCAAAAGGGCACTGTAAGTATTTCTATGAAAAAAATTCTTAAAAATGTAAAAGTTCCCTTCAGCTCGGAGTTTATACGCCGTCCGGTCCCGCCAGATATATGCAGAAGCCTTATGAAGGAGGAAGTTAAGAATGTCGTTACTTCAACTTGCTAGCCGACGCGCCAGGCATTCCCTTAATTCCGAGATAATCTTCTCGAGTCTAATTTTCTCAACCATTGTTCTTGATTTTAATATTTGACGTCTTAAACATTGTTGTAGTTTTAAATTTAATTAAACTTGAAATGAGACAGAACTGAAGTAAAATTTGCAAATTAATTATATATTGTTCTTTAAAATGTCAATGTTTCAGCCATTTAAAGTCATTGAAATTGAAATTGAAAATAAAAAATATAAAAATGGAATTTGGGAGCCTTATAAATAAATGTAATTATACTATAGTGTTATGTTATTAAAAGTAATAGGTAAGAGGCATTTGAATCACTCTTATCTATTAAAAAAACCGCATCAAATGCCGTTGCGTAGTTTTAAAGATCTAAGCATACCTAGACAGACAGACGGGTAGCGACTTTGTTTTATACTATTTAGTGATAGTGATGATTATTAGGATTAAATTCCCACTCTGAATTTTTACTTTACCTACAATTTATTAATTATTTAAACTCTCGTGATTAGTGGTTCCCCTGTTGCTCGTACTTGACCCGTTCCTAATGATCTAATTATTCTGACTAAATGTTGTGTAGTTTGCGTTATTTATTTTTGGAATGGAATCAAGTTTTAACAGTTACACATTAAACCAGTTTGCCTATCTTATAATTGTTAACTGGTATAATTTGGTAACATGCCCCTCCTACGTAGCATAGGGTCACAGGTATTATTATAGTCCAATGACATTTAATTTGGTAAAAGTGTCATTGTTCTAATATAATACAATGCGTATTCTACAAGATTTATGCTTAAACTAGCGACCCACCTCCGGCCTCGCACGGATGCAATTTTTTCTGCAAATTATCTACGCAAACCTTCCTCGCATTGCAAATTACCACGCATTGCTGAATTATTAAATGCCTAAGCATAAATCTCTCAGTAGAATTTTTCAAGGTGCCTTTTTCAACAAATGACAGCTTTACTGCGTTAACTCATAGTTTATTTTATTTAATTACTTTGCTATCACGTAATCATATATTGATCAATTCTTTATATTTCTACTAGCAAACCGCCCTCGCATGAATGAATTTTTTTCGCAAATTATTTATACAAACTTTCCCCATTTATACTCGTAGCTCTTATATTATTAAATAATAATTTAAAAAAAAAAACAAAAGACTAATCGAGCTTCGCCAAGAGCTTAAATGCTTAACCAAGAGCAATTTAAATTAAACGGTGAGTGAAACCGCGGGACAAAGCTAGTGAATAAATAATATACACACAAAGACTCATATTAATATTCACAAAAGTGTCTTTGAATGAACGCAATGCATAGAATGGGCGGACATTGCGTGTGCATTTAAAAGGCAAG
Organism: Synanthedon formicaeformis; assembly: GCA_945859745.1. NCBI lineage: Eukaryota > Metazoa > Arthropoda > Insecta > Lepidoptera > Sesiidae > Synanthedon > Synanthedon formicaeformis. Next base: position 10,692,220 of record OX243957.1, read on the forward strand.
TAGGTTCAAGCAACCACAACCTCCTTGACATTATAGGTATGCAGATATTAATGTCATTCTATAGTCATTGTAATTACAATACAAGTTTGACTTTACAAGTTTAAGATACGGTTTACAGAAACAACAAAGAAATAATTAGGTACTAAAATTATAAAATATGAAAATATTTTACGTTACCGTTTTTTTCAGTAGGGGATCATATTTCAATAAATTGTCATTTCTTTGAGATTACCACAAACCACAAATTGTTTTTTATTCAGATCCGGCTCGAATGAAAATTGAAAACAACTTTCTTTCGTACTTTCTTTTGGATTTACAATTCGTATAATACATTTGATTTGATCAAGTTATTTAAGGCTATTAGGCTACCGATTTTCGCCCGTTAAATATAACAAATCAACTTTAAAAGTAGGATAATTAATCAACCTTTTAATTAATAAAGGAATTAGTGGTATGAGCGCTTACATCCCTTAATCACGCAATGAAATATTTTTACGAATGCTTGTATTTCATGGCCCTCTTGTGTTAGATAGTAGTTACTGCCCTCAGACAGGGGGCAGTTTATGACTTGTATTGTTCTGCCCACAGAAAAAAACAAGCAAAGAAACGTATTAGTGCTATAAGTTAAGTATAGTCAAGGCATGCACTTGCAAATATTAATATAGTAAAACCTATAACAAACTTACTTTTGAACCACACGCTTAAGGGGCAAGTACTCTCTTATGTACAAATTGTGTACGAATGATTGGTACACGAAAAACTGCTATGAATATTAAAAAAAAACAGTTCACCACTGCCTGAAATAAAATGCTTTATGATTCAACCGATTCAAATTATTCTCATCTTTAATCATTCAGTCTCCCCTTCGTCTTCGTTCATTCATTCAATCTATTGTAGTATCATTTTCGCTTACCTACTTATTATTTTCTTGTGCTTTGTTCGTAATTCTTTTTCAAATATTTGTTATTGTTGAATATGTAAAAAAAATGAAATATTAAAACGGCATATTAGCGGTTCGCGTGACGTCTGTTGTTAGTGAGTTTTTACCGTGCCAAAGATTTATGAAGGTAAATTTAAAATATACAAGTTAACAAACAGTGCATTCTCAGTTATATATTTATATATACAAGTAAAACTCACAATGTTATATTATTGCAATACATTTTTATCATAAATTTCAATTCTCATTGTAAAGGTAAACTTGCAGCAGGTGGAACAAAAACAATACCAGATCGGATCCAAAATAAACTTGGGGAGATTTTGTTTTGAAGCGGTTTTGAACAAACGAACATTAAATTTTTATATAATAACTAGTTGAAAAAGAAAAAAAAAGTAGCCTATCCTGTGTCCTGTACGTCTAAATGTTTATCTACCAAGTTTCATGAAAATCAGTTTATTCGTTTAAGAGTTATGGAGGAACATACATACATACACATATACAGAAAAAAAATGTAAAAATGGTCAATTTAGTTTTAGTATCATGTATAGAGCCTATAAACACGATATCCCTGAAAACTAAGTAATTTACTCCATGACCAACCCTTACAGATTTATTATTAGTATTGATGATAGTATTGACTAGAACCCTGAAAGGAGGGGCAATAGTATTAAAATTCAAACAGATATCGGTTGAAATGGTTTCTTTTTCATTTTGAGGTGTGGAACTCTAAAACAAGTCTTCTATTTCTATGTGTTTCAATGTCATTGTTTCACTCACTTATAAGGAGCTTGGTAATATCTGCATATTCATTACCTATTGTATGACGAGACAAATGAAACAGTTTTAATGATAGCTTAGTTAGCGTTTTATTGCTGCACAGTAGCCATGACTAGCTAATGACTGGGGTACACGCGGTATGTTCTATATCATATTGTGTACTCAGTCTGATTGAAGCTTAATAAATTATATGAGCCGACCGCAGCTCCGGATGCGCTTCCCCGGTGCAAATTATATGACAGATAACTAATCAAATATGTAGGTATATGGAATATCAGAGTATTAGCCGTGTGATTTTACAAAACTTTTATGTTATTCCTTTTATATTTTATTAGCGGCTCGGCTCAGCAAATCGGCTCAGCACGGACGCACTTTTTTCTGCAAATAATATAAAACGCCTCGTTTTTCGCCCTTCAAATGAAAAAGAAATAAAAGAAGCCGATTTAAAATTTTAGTACATAACTTAAGTTAATTAATAAGCTTAAAAACAAATATAGATGACGCTGAAATTTTTTATTGTGATAAGAGGTTTTTTTGGGCAGTAATTTACTATTTTCTACTAAAAAAATAGTTATTATTTTTGTAAAAAATTGCTCGTTTCAAAACTTTCTAAATATGGTGGTGGTCTATTATTATGCACTTTATTTAAGTCATAATTTTACCCTAAGTGAAAGACGAAAATAACGCTTTTTTGCTAGTCCACGCCTTAACGTATTAGTTCTCGATTTGGATGAAAATATATTATACAACCCATGAAATGAAATGGTAAGTACAGATTTCAATAGCCTTCCCACGCGATAAACTTTTACGTAAACAAATATTTCATATATATTTTGAATCCAACATATATTTTATCTATATACATGTGTTTAAAACCGAATGCGGATAAAAGGTTTGCGAAGAGAGCGCTTGAGGTTTGTGTTTGACGATATAAATAGAGATGTTTTATATAATAAATTTCAACATTTTATTTGCTATTCGTATTATGTTTGCTGAGAACCATTCTTCCTCGCAAAGTCAACACTCGACTCAACAGTCCCCATCTGCGAACGTTTGCTTACCATTCGAACAAAACGTTGGAAATTATATCATTTTTAAAAGTACATTCCAGTAGCTAAATTAATTGAAGAGTTATTTTAACAAAACTTGCCTAAGGAGAATATGCACATATTATACAGTAAGTAATGTGAAACCACACTCGCTATTTTTTTTTTCTTAACGTCGCCACTTTTCTGTAACATAATCAGTGGGAAAGCTGTTTTTATTATCAACGTCCTTCTTATAAAGTTACTTGCTTGGACTAACACACACAATCAAATCAGAATTGGGATTTTCTTATGCCTTTGTGGTATTTTTGTATTTCTGGAGAACTTGACATCCTATGGTTTTTTATTATATATGCAGGTAAAACCACATCTATTTGGTTTTTTCATCATTACCTCGAGTATAATCATATTACCCATAAAAACGTAAAATACACATAAAAATAAGTGTAGTTTGTAGATACGAGTAGAAAAAATACTACAAGACATCGGCGCTATTTTATGTTCATAAAGTCTTTTTTTCTATGTATAAATAATATCGTTTTAAATTATAAAAAGTTCGATGAAACTTTTATATCAAGATTTTCCTCAAAATAAAATTAAATGAATGAACGAATATGAAACGAAGCTTAATTGTAAATGAAATAAAACTTTAAAAAAGCCTTCAAACGGAAAATACAATAAAGCTTTTGCTAGTGACGAGACACAATTTCTATTCACTATATTTCTTTTAAGTTTTTTCTTATTTAATATGAACGACTGCCAATCATAAGTTTTCTATATTGCATTTAGTTTATAAAGAAACTAGTAGAACCCGGGCACGCTTGCCTGTGGCTCGTTTTTTTTGTTTCCGTTACAACTTCGGAATAAAAAGTATATTAAACATTGAAACACCTTTTAATATGAAATGTTGTGTAAAAAATTCAAGTTAATCCATTGCCTAGTTTTCCAGTTTTATGGAAATTAACATACGAAAGCTAAGCTTTTACATATGAAATCTCAGAAACAATACCTATATTATTTTAAATTCCAGAAACTAAAAAATAAATACTAAATAATAAATAATAGTACAGATTTTAAATACTGCTGATTATTTTTTTATATGTATTTTTCTCTTGTTTGTCTTTTAGAGCAAGAGCCAGTGAAGTCCAGACCTTCGTATTATAATAAAATTTATACTCAAGCATTATCCTTTGACGTTTATATACAAAAAATATCTTTGAGAATCTCCCTTAAAAGAAATACATTGATTATTGTTTGCCCGCCGTCTAGTTGAAGGAAGATAATTTCATGCTCCTGGGGCACGTTTTTGGTGCCGATAATTAGATCGAGTTAAAACAACTTCCCTATCAAAGTGACAAGAAGTCGTTTCTCTTGATCAAAGTGATCAGAAGAAATAAGTCATAATTATGTCAAGTGTTTCAATTTTGCCTTCTTCCCTTTTATTGCTTATTTTAGCGAAAGGCAGAAAGAAAGCAATTTTCCGACCAATTAATATTTTTTGCGAACGTATAAATAGACTCTTATAATTATTATATTTAAATTTATATTATAAAAAACCCTACGCACGAATGAAGTTTATTTGTACAAAATTACTGTTCCTCGTTCATCACTTTTTCCATTAATGGAAACCGCTTGATACGGTTTCCATTAATGGATGAGTGATCCGGTTGGGGGTGTCTTAGAAAAGTTACCGGCCCGACGCAAAAACGTGATGTTATAAATTTGACGTGTGTGTGTGTATATTGTATTCTTTTTTCATTGATCAAAAAGGTAAACAAACAATTCACGATATAGAACTAAACAAACAATACGAACAAATTCTAAATGAGTTAATCACTGAGTCAACTCTCTTTGATAATGCCTAATGTACAAATTCCATCTTTAATAGTCCAGTGACCATGGCGACGCTATATTTGTTTACGTTTTTGATCAATAGAAAAAGAATAGATCATATCTGTCTATAGAATCGTAGCACCCAAAGGGGTGGACTGAACTTGATGCGGTTTACTGTTACTTCCAAGTTACTTCGGTGATATTTCCATGATGGTAGCAAGATACAAGTAATCTGCGAAACACGCAACTCCTCAGCAACTTACAGCAGATATAGAGTGCTTGGGCTCAATAGAATGTCTGGTATTGGTTTGTTATTTTTGATTATAACTTTTGTATAAAACAGCAATAACTACTCCATTAGAGTTCAACTTTCAGATAGGAATTTAAAATTCAAATGAGAGTTAATTAGAAAATAATTGATCATTTGTTCAAACGCTGATGGAAAACATCTTTGAAGTCATTCCAGTCTGTAGATTAAAACCATTATTGTGTAGACTTTCTCTGGTGTAGACAGGATATTAGTTACAATCGTATTCCACTCTTACCTAAGCCTACTATAGAGTAACTTGCTGACAAAAAAGAATTACCCCTTTTTTCAGATTTTTGCTTATATCGCGAAAATCTTTACGAATAGCATTATGCCCTTCTGACCCACCGTACCACTGTGGTATGGTCGGTGGTACGGTGGGTAATAATTTTAAAAACAATACCACCATATCTGTTCATCTGGATACTGCAAGGTATAACTGTACCAATCTAACCGAATACTAAATCTATGGTACCAATATTCATAACTACACGAATTATTTCCCCCGATTGCCCACTTTGTCATATTCGGCTTAATTTGACTGTACTATAAGCTTTAATGGAAAATGAGTATGTTCTGCGAGGTACTAGTATTATTAAAGAAAAATTTGTTATAGTAAACGTTAACAATGTTTATTTAGAAAGACATAACCAGATATATGTAAGTGTCGAGACAATGAATTACACACACACAGAGCTTTCAGGGAGCATTGCGTTCAGGCTCGCCAACTTGCAGTTGCCACAGCACCAACTATTGTCGTTGGGTACCAAATTTTCGCTGCTCACACATCCAAGGTGGAATTGCGATGAACACATGCTGCACTTGATCGAAGCGCAGCCCTTTAACGTAGTTTTACAGTGTGCGCAATCCATTTTATTAGCTGAAACAAAACCACATTTTAATAAGGGTTCCCTAACAGGACCGAGAAATATTTTTTTATGTAAGTCTGCAGGGAAGATAATGATCCACTTGAAGTTAGGTTATTAACACATGCAACGGCGTAGCAAATGTGCTGTAGGAAAACAGTCTTTGGCATTCCTTACTCTGTTACCAAAACACAACAAAACACGTAATATTTGACAAATTTTTGACATAGGTTATTTTCGGTCTGAATCATGATCTTGATCACTTTTAGAAGTTGGCTCTTTATTGTTAATTTTGTTTAGTCCTTCCAACATTTTCACTTTTAATTCAACGATCGAGTTGTTAGTTCTGTTAATTTGTTATTTTTAAATAGGATCCTTTAATATTAAGCAAATAGTCTGTTATTTCACCAATTCAATAATAAAATTTACTCACCTTGTATTTTCCTTGTCAGTATTATAAAAAAATATAAAAAATATGTTTCCCGTTTATTCGGATATTCAGATCCGTTTATTCAGAATATTTTTTGACTTTTACCAGAGTTCATTTGATTTTCTTCTGGCCTTCTTTCTTCAATTTTATGAAATTTATTGGATGTTCATTTGTTTGGAATTTTCTTTTGAAATTCTTCTTGCCAGTTGCATCTTTTTCAACTGTGTTATACGATTTATTTTTACTGGACCCCACTAAAGAAGAAATAAAATTGGCAATAGAATGACTTTGATATATTGACAACTGATCAACAAATTGAGATATAAGAACGACGTGGACAGAACTGTCTGTCAGATTTTTGTGTAACACAATTTGAATACAATGAATAATGGAAAAATAACATTAAATAAATACGAGAAGATCAAGAGGAATTATATTTAACTAGCTAGACTAAGAGTATAACTATTCGCGATAATAATATAATGTTTTAAATGTGTGCATTATAATTTAAAAGACATATCAATGCTTGTATTTCGAATAATATATGTGGTTAGTATACAGTATACCATTTGTATTTTACCTAGATTTTGACCTAGTAATTATAGTAGATATTAATAGTAGCAGTACCTACATTTTTGACAGAAACAAATAAGAAAAACCGTCCTCATTAACACGATTTGATTGCATTGTATTGTATGATTGTATAGTATTGATTGATGATGATTTCTCAGCATGTCTTTTAAAAACGTCGTTATACTGTTCTATTAGACTATAGCTGACGCCCGCGACTTCTTCAGCGTTGAAAAAGAAAAAAGTAGCCTATCCTGTGTCCCGTACGTCTAAATGTTTATCTACCAATTTCGTTATCTTTCTTCAAATATTACGATGTTGGAATATATACGAATTAATATAGTTAGGTACTATTCGTATTTTCATAGCTTTGTAGTTGAGATTGAGACGAATCTATACTCCGAGTATTATATAAAGCCGAAGAATTTGTTTGTTTGGTTGTACGCGCTATTAGGAACTACTGGTTCGAATTGGAAAATCATTTTTGTGTTGGATAGTCCATTTATCGAGGAAGGCTATAGACTATAGAGAACGCGGACGAAGTCTCGGACACCAGCTAGTTTATTTATATATAATAGACACCATGCTTTTTGACAATATTTTGGTTAAGTTTTGCACTCTTATGGAGTGGATATATATGCGATGAATTTATAGGGGTGTTGAGTTTCCAGTGAATCATTTTAATTTTTATAAATGTGATATAACATCACATGCGATCACATGTGATAGACATATATGTCTAGCTTTCGAATATTTTAATGAACTCTAAAAAAAGTATTTGTGATGAAATATTTTGTGAATATTTTTTTAAGTTATTCATTATTTACTTTGTTGTTATTATTAGTATAGGTCGCGCAATATATTAAGGTTTGAAGGCGAAACTAGTAGGGCAATCGGCGCATGTGTACAATAGCGCACAAAATTGCTAAGGGAAATGATTTTTTTATTATTTTATATTTTTTGCACCTTACTAATTGTGATATTCCTTCCATTAAATCGTCGTGCGATGTCGAACAAGGTTTTTTTAGGATTTTTTACACTATGACGTATTACTAATACGTTAAAACAATCTGTACGCAACAGTACCCAAGAGACACGATACGCACTATCGAAGTGCGGGAGGTGAAGAACGACTGAGTCTACCGACCAATAACGTGTCGGCACCGACGCGCACCCGCCCCCCACGCTCCTCTGCACATCAAACAGACCTAAAAATTTAAATCTGCGCACGCCCCTTCTACATTTGCCAAGATGTCTTAATCCGCTGCGCGACCTATATATGAACTTCGTTTTCGGCGAACCAATGTATTTTTTGTTTTGATCAAATCCACCAAATGCACATTGTTTAAAAGTAAACAAATAAATTCCTAATTTTTTTTGCTTTTAAAATAAGCTTCTATTGTAATTCACTCAAAGTACGAATACCTACATTTTCAAACAATTAATCACATGAAAACAACTCATTCATATTGTATTGTATACACCAAACTGTTTTATGAAAATTGTTTCGAAACATTTGTTTCGCAATTTAAAATGAACTAAGTTACTTTATATTCGCACAGAATCTAAAATTTATAAATAACACAAAATTTTACAAAATTTGTAAAGGTTTGTATAATACTTGAACGGATTTAATTTTCTTCTCTAGCTTTCATTTACTCTAGCTACGCTTAATTTTTAATGAAAAAATTAATCTATATACCTACACACTAGCTGCTGCCCGTGACTTCGCTCACGTAACTTTGTAATTTATATACTAAAACCTTTCTCGAGAACCACTCCTATCCATTGGTGAAAACAGCATTAAAATCGGTGCAGTAGTTTTTGAGTTTATCGCGAACAGACAGACAGTCGCGGCTGAGGACTTTGTTTTATAATATGTAAGGATTTAATCTAGTATGACACTATATTTTTAATGTCAAGGCGTAACGAAGAGTCTACAGATTATTGCTACTATGGGTGTAGTAAGAATATTTCATACTCATCCTCCAAACACAAGAGCAACTACGATGCTTATTCACAGGGATGTTTTGTGGAAGTGTGGTTTCTGATGCCAGTCAGACTTCTCTCAAATTTATGATTGAGGAATAAGTTTGCACTGCGAACCTATACTCGTAATGAACGACTTTGAATGCTTATTTGGTTAGACATATACGCATATACTCGTATTAATTTTTAATGCATCATGAAAACAGGATTTGCATTGTATAGTAGAGCCCATTATCCCATCCCTCCCTTATCCCTTATCCTTAATCCTTCTATGGTCAGTAGCGTATTTGCAACACCTATGGCGTTGCGTGTGTTATAGGTTGGCCACCTTCCATCAAGTGGACGTTCAGCCTGTCTGAACACCTTAACATAAAAAAAAATGTATAGTATTAAAAAAAAGTAATATAAATTACATATTATTTTTGTTATACAGACGCACAGCAGACAGCGGCGGTGCAAGGGTGTTGCGTTCGACACCAGACTGGAGTGAGACTGCCATCAGTGGCGAACATCTTTGGGCACCTACTTCCGTCTCTGGCGACTGCTGCTACGTTGGAGAAGCCGAGTGTCAGGTCAGTTAGAAAGCACCTCACTGACAACTCTTGTAACAATTGCAATTCACGAATGTCCCACTTGGTGAAAATGTACAAGCTGGACGTTAATAAAAAAGGAAATAAAAGGTTTAATGAGACCTACAAAATCAATTCAAAAGTTATGTGAATGAAATAATAAAAGAAAAATGTAAAGAAGAACTTCGAATACTTTGAATAATATTTTTTATTAGTATTTATTGAGCTTTAGTTTTATCGTATCAAAATTAATGTTAGGAAATTCTTCAATGCAAAACAGCAAATAATGCACTGCGGCTTTCAAAATGACGCAGCTAATCCGGTTAACCTTAAATTTTTACTAGCGACCCGCCCCGGCTTCGCACGGATATAATTTACCCGCCGCTTTTTTTCTTTATAAGAACCTTCAGCCTTCAACGAATATTTGAAAAAAAAAAAAAAGCGAATTGGTCCAGCCTATCTCGAGTTTTGCTTTTAGCAACACATTTAGCGATACATTTTTATTTATTTAAATAGATTACTACGAGTTAATTTTGAACAAGTTATACTTGAAGTTTGTACTTCAAGTAAAACTTGTTCAAAATTAACTTTCAAAATTTTCTTGTGAAAGAACGTTAGTGTGCCTCTGCTTCTATGCGATTAAAGAATTTATAGAGGTATTAAGAACAACGAGCTAAATTCTAAAACGCTAAAACTACAGGACATGCTTAAGACCGAAGAAAATGATTTCGTCATGAAATCGTCATTGTGATCGCGATATCACAAATATAACACTTTTTTTCCAATACCTCCTAAACAGAAAGAGAAACGCTAATACAATTCACGCAGAATGTTACCGTGAGCGTAAACCTAATTTGATTTCTAAAAGGCGGACGCTATAAACGTTTTTGTGGATTTATTCAATTTTCAGTATTGGGAATAAACATTGAAACGTTCCACCTATTGGTATACCTATGTTCAGTGAAAGTACAAATCTTTTTTCATCTTCACCTTTATATGTGTTTCTTTTAACAATGAATCGTGAAGAACGGGCGCCATAACGAGCCGAGGGAAATGTATTGGGATATTATAGGCACAATTTGGCAGGTGAAATTGTAATTTCCCTGACAGCCATTAGCAAGTTGCGCTGCCATTGTGTGGCAGCTGCTCCGTCGCTAGTTGAATGAAAGATTAATGATCCGTTAGCAACATTTTCACCACGATGGTCGGCTTTGACGACACAACAAAGCATGTCTTCGGATGTAGACGATTGTCGCTTAATCGGCAAGATTCACGAACATCTACCCTAAGTTTCATTGAATAGGGTCTATACGTATCTTTGTCTTTGCCTAAACAGTCTGCGGAAGGTATAGGTGGAAGTCAGTTTGTGAGAGTATAATTTTTTTTGTATCTTATAAGTTTAATAATAAGGAAGTAGTGATTTTCGGTAGCAGGAAAGTTTCTCATATATGTTATTTTCAATATTAAAACATTATAATATTACTCTAGAAATCTGTCACATAGGGAGACTCGTGAATTATTTGCAAGCCTACTAAAAAGAGGAGCATTATAATTTGGTTCAAAATAAGTTCAAAATAGGTACCTAAATATCTATTTTTCGATAGGTAAAATATAATTGCAGGGAACGCCTTTAGAAAAAATATAATAAAAGAGGTCTATGGAAAATCTTGCAGCTAAACGTTTAATGAAAATGAAAAATTTAAGAATATCAAGTCAGCCTTTGTCTGTATCTCCGCTACTTTTCTTCTAACAACGGACCGGCAAAGGATTTATTTATTTATTTATTTATTTTGTCTATGTGTATGTACACCTGCAGTTAAGAAGGTCAACTAAAGGGGCTTAGGGTAGGAATGAGCTAGTACGCGCGGTCCAATTTTGTCCAACAACTCATGCGTGTCAGCCGATCAGCTTAACACATTGGAAATAGAGGCTTCCATAAACACACGCACACACACACATTCTGTATGAAAGGCCTACAGTTTTTTTGTATAGGTACTTGTCAATGTGGGGAGCGTGTGAAATCTGTAGTTGTTGAGATAAGTCGTTAGTCGATAAATAGCATTTCTCGTAGTACGACGCGACGTTGAATCAAACTTTCATAGATTACTTTTTTTTTGTAAATATGTATATACATATTATAAATACAAAACGTCCATGACTCAGGTACAAAGGTAAAATGTTCAAATAAAACATTTGCCCCTAGCGGGATTCGAACCCGCGACCGTTTGGTTAATAGCTAGGGTTACTAGCCACTAGACCAAACGTGTCGTCAAAAACGTACATGTGAAAAATGAATATGTTTTGGATAGCTGAAGTTTTCCGGAAGCCATAGGAGAAAATTCAAATTGATATGAAATGCGCGTCTTAGTAATGTAATAGTCAAGCACTTTAGGGATTCGTGTCGGAAAGTTCAAACTATACCCTTATCATAATACTCGTATCACCTTTTGATGTCATGTTTGACTACGATATTTGTGTATTGTTACGTTTGAGTGAATTAATCTGAGCGAAATTAAATGAATTTATTGAAGTGAAAAATTCTTTAGGCGTGTTGGGCATTTTTGAGATGGGAAAAAACTATTGAACTCGACCCGTTACCGTAATCGTGTAAACGATTAATTTAAAAAATAACTATTTTTGAGATGGGAAAAAACCATTGAACTCTCGACTGTTACCGTGTAACCGATTAATTTAAAAAAAATTAAAAAGGAACAATTTTTTAATTTGTATTCGAGTGGTTCACAATTTTGTATAAACGTCATGTATATTATGTCATGTAGTTCGTTATTCATGAGTACGCTACAAGCATTATAAACGAGGAATTTAAAATTCAAGTCGTTACCCTGTAAAATCCAGTTTATCGTAGATTTAGAGAATAAAAAAAAAATAACTTTTATTTTTCCTGTACACCTTTTAATCTGGCTAAAGTCAGATTTAGGTTGAATTATAGAATTTCCTTCGGTGTAAGATGAATTAAAATTTACTATTTTCTTGCAGAAATCTGGTGCACGCATGAAATGTTCAGCGTGTAAGATAGTCGTGCACACGGCGTGTATAGACGTCTTATTGGACAGGGTGCAGTTCACCTGCAAGCCTACTTTCCGGGACGTGGGCGTGCGGCAGTATCGGGAACAAACGATAACCCATCACCACTGGGTCCACCGAAGATCTGAGAAGGGGAAATGCAAGGCTTGCGGAAAGGTAGGCGTTTAATCAAAAGTCATGTTTTTCTATAATTTTTCCTGTGTAATTTGTATAGTGTAGCCAACGAGACAACGCAAAAAATGCCCTCACCCTCTCACAAAGCGGTCGGCGCTATCTGTTTCATAGTAGCCCATGAAAGTTTGTTTACATTTTTTTCGTGGTCTCGTTGGCTTTGCTTTAAGTGGCTATATTTTAACTGTACCTATACTAACTTCATTAGACCTATTGTCAAAAAATACGCATTGAATTATAGTTTTCCTTACGCATAGAAATAGGAACACCTCAACTGCATCATTTAGCCGTCGCCAATCAATCGTTACTTATCGAAGATATTATAATATTTATTCTCAAGATTAAAAGCTATCGCCATTCTATTTCACCTGTATCTTTATTTAACTGACATTGCATAATAATTTTCGTAATCAAACATGTATTTGCTACATTGGGTTTTATTTCCATGCTTTTTATTACTTTTTTTTTTTTAATTTCTAAATCCTTTCGATGTCGTCGCTGTATTGGGTGAATAGTATTTTATGTTTTTGTGTTTGATGGTTAACCTATCATTAGGTGGACTGTCAGCCTGTCTACAACTAAAAAAAACGACAAAATTAGACGCTGAATGAATAAGATTTTAGACCATAAATAGATTATGTTTTTGACGTGTTCAAGTATCGAACTTATTAAAACAAAGTATAAGTTATCAGACCACCTCCGGCAAAGTTTGTTTGGCATTATTTAATATTTAATCATTCAAAAACGGAACAGTTAAAAAGTGGAAGGTTTATCTAAGATTGTTACTTTATTAAAGAAACACTCGGGTAGAAAGAAAGACATTAACTTTTGCAATATTATACGAGTACAAGCGAGTAACTTCTCTCGTTTCAACTAACACTGTGAGTCCGAGCTGTTAAATTGAGTCTGTTCTTCACTGTGGCCGTTTTAGATCGAGTCATTAATTATTGAGAGAGCAAGTAAATAGATGGGTAAGTAGCATTGTATGCGGTCAGATAGCACTCGGGAGGAAAGTTTGCAAGTATCTGTAGATTAAACTTGCAAGTGCCTACTCGCGGTACCCACCTACAGTACATTGTTATGGCTGTGCATGTCTGTCTATTAACTTTAGCTCTGCGGTAACATTTCATTTCAACTTGTACCGTACTTTAGTTGAATGCAAAAGTTTTATACTTACTAAGGATTGTAGGAATGGAATTTGTACGTAGGTATACTTCTCGACGGCGGAGTTGCGGAAGAGTGTTCGCCCGACCTCGCAACTTCGCCTTATAGCGGACGTGGAGGACGCCAAGAGGTTTAGTCGGTAGGTCTTCCCCAATACCATCTCGGGGCAGGAGTCCGACATAACCCACCGGTGTGTCCCCAGGCCGGTGGGTATCCATGATGGATTCCTCTTGTAAAAAAAAAAAAAAAAAAAAAAAGGTATACTTCTCGAGGTTTAGTATATAATTTCAATTCAAACGTGGGGGCGAGGACTTTGCGAAGCTTTGTGTTATTCACGTTTTACGTTGTCACACAAGCGTCATTTTGGGCAGCCCGTCTGGGAACAGTACAGTAACAATCCCCTTATGGAAAATCGGCTTGTTGTTGTTTTCACCCTAAGGTTAAAAGCATGTGTGTTGCTGTGTTTCGGTGAGTGAGTAAGGGATGTTTCCTAAGCTCTTAAACGTTGAGGTATTATGTACTAACGTACTAGAGAAGCTATTCTATGTATAAGTTTTGCTCCACTTTGATAAAATAATAGTTAGTTACCCATAACTAAATGTTACAGCCCTAACCAAAAATTACGAAGACAAATTAAACGATCAACATGCTACGATAATAGATCACTGGGGGAATATAATTTTATTACAATTAAAAGGTATAGTAAGCGCCGTGTTATCTTAGGCATTACGCGTTTTGTTCAAGTGCTAAATAAGGTGTACCGAGTACAGTATGATTCTGTAAAACACAGTAATTGTTCGGAACCTGAAATCTAGTACATTAGTACATAGTACATACATAGTACGTAATACATTGCAGCACATAATATGGCGTTACGTGTAAGTGACGGTAGCCATGATAGCGTCAAGTGAATCGTCAAAAAATTTTTGTACATAAAACACATGTAGGTACTCCTTGTGTGCATAGTATGCATGTTTAGATACATACATTATACACGTACGCCAATTAAAGGGTAATGCGGCGAACTGTACCGCCCGCCCAACGCAGCCGCTAGCCGTTCGTCCATGCACCCTTAGTCCGCGGAAGCTTATAATTACCTGCCCACCCTAACTCGCTTTAACGACCTATTTGCAACACAGCTTTACAAGTCACTAAAGATATTATCGTTTATAATACTTTTTTTTTTTAATTAAAAACTAGCCCTTGGTCGCGACTTCGTCCGTTACGTCCTATCTTTCAAGCTATATACATGTAGCGCAACATTTTATCAATAGTTTTCGTAGGGCAAGAGAAATAATGACTTCACCCAATTTAATCAATTGGGTTGCATTATTGTAATTTTCGTAAAGATCTTAACTAAAATTTGTTTAGTTTTTTAGTTTAATACAGGCTCCTTCATAATGTAGGTAGCTTTCTATATGTGAAAGAATTTTTAAATTCATTTATTTCATTACTTTTAGTTTATCCATTACAAACGAATACAAAAAAAATTTCTCTATAATAATATTACTTAGTGTAGATTAGAATACGTCTACACATTTGCATGCCATAATTAAGCTCTAATTAGTGACTATTATTATAGTACTAGCATAGATAAATTAATACTAAACCATCAGTAGGAGATACTAGGCATTTACTGAGTTCTACGAATAGTTCTATGGATCTAGGCATGTGATATTTCCATATGAAATTTACATATTAAATTAATTCTCATGTACGAGTATGTAATGTAAAAAAAAATAGTTAGCTTGCGGTTTGCACACAATGTTCCGCGCACATTGTATGAAGAGCTTTGAGTATCGTGTAGTATAGACCTTGACAAGGTTTTTATATTATGTAAAAATCCACATAATCCTAATTATAATTCACATGTAAAACGTTGTTTCGTTGAAATGGAACCTTATTTTTAAAATACGCAAATGCAAATCTAACTTAGCCTTGACGTTTCCACGGCTTTTAAGTCTACGCGGAATATTTACATATTAATGCGATGCGTAAATAGGACACTTAATAATGAAACAAAATATATTCTGTTTATATAAAGGTAGTTAGACAGGCTGATGGTAGACTTGATGATAGGTGGATAGTCATAGGAGTTAAAAGCGCGCAGTCAACTATAATAGTATAAAGTATAAATAATAGATAAGGGGATTAGATAGGGGAATAGAATATTGACATACCTTACTCATGCATCGAAATACAACTCACCAGTTGATATTTTAGGGTAGCCTTCTAATCTCTGAGCGGATAGTATATTATATAGAAGACTGCAAAAGTTTTATAACAACAACTCAGTGTATCGTGTGGCACTAATAAAATAAAAATAATAATCACACACTTTTGCATAATAATCGAGCGGTTTTGCGGTTTTTTCCTGTTGCTGCTTTTGAAAGAAAACAACTTTTTACTACATTTTATTAATTTAATCAATTTCTTTTTTGATTAAATCGTCTATTTATACAAAATGTTCCTATAAATCTGGCGAAAACTATTCCTTAATTACAATGGTAACAATAAAATTGATTCTTTGTTTATTTGTTAATTGTAAATTTATAAGGAAAAATTTCATTTGGATATAAAATTTTTATAAATCTTTATATAATTCAATTATAAAAATGAATTATATGTATGTATTTTATAATTATCTTTTATAAGAGGTCTTACTTAGACTTCTTTGTAAACTGTTGCTATTTCCCAACCGCCAATGAAACTTACATTAAAATCAGTTCTCGTTTCGGAGATTAGCCAGCCGTGTCATTCTGCAGAGGTAATTCGTCAATCACTTCGACGTTCATTTCGCACTCGAGATTGGATTCGTCTGTGTCCAAATAGGTAATTTAAATTTAAGGAATGTATTTAACGTTCACAGTGATAATTAGTGGTATAAAGACCTGTTCACTTACCTAATAAATATAATTTTAGATAATAAACTATCTAATTTGACAGAGGTAAAGTCAATGTCGATTATTTTACAGAATCTTACAACACACAAACGAACGAACGTTTTCATACATTATTTTAATTTTCGTGTAAATTATACCTATTTAAAGGTTTTTAGGTAAAACGAGTTTTTGTATATTAAGTGCCTTTAATATAATTTAAAGTTCATTGTATTATTATTAAAAGCTCTTAAGGTATAAAATACCATGGAAAAATATAAGTACTTTGCCGTGCCATTTAAATTACCTACCCTAATATTAGACACAGTTTTCTAACTTACAAGTTAGAAAACTGTGTATAAATAAATGTGTCAAGTACGAGTATGAGTGATGTTTGTAGTAGCAGGTGGCAGTGGTCTGTGGGTAGTGGGCGACCACTTCATGAACACATTGTCGACTCGACATGATTTGCATTCGGTTTGCATGCAACACGACACCAACACTCGCCCGGACGTCAACCAAAAATTAAAACTTTGTTTTCATTACATTATTTTACCTTAAAAATTACGTAGCGTTCAAAATCTGCACTGAATTCTTTTTTAAACGGTTCTATGTTGCCATCGCAATGCTTTTAGTCATAACATTTAAGAATGTCGTCTTTTATGTGTCTAACATTATATTTTTACTATAAATGTTTAATTATGATAACTTTAGAAAAGGGTTAATCAAAAATTGAAAAGCATTAAAGCGCTTGTAAAAAGTAAAAAAGTTATTTAAAATACATAATTATGTGTGTGCAAAAACATATAAACTAACAAAAAATGTGACTTTCTCAGTAAAAAAGAGTCTCGCATGTGATTCACCAGAAGTCTCGTTTCTGGCTTACCGCCGGGCCACGTGACATTCACTGCAGCGAATTTTCGCCCGGGGCGCGAACGCTACGCGTGGCATGTTTAGTACATTTCTATACATTTGTTTTAGTCGCTCGCGCGAAAATACGCTGCAGCGAATGCCCCTTGGCACGGCGGTTAGTGCTTCATTAAAAATAGTGAAGTTCAACACAAATATGCGACGGTGCGATGCGGTTTCGTGACCCCGACGAGTAGTTCGCTGGAAGTAATGAAGCACCAGCCGGTGCCCGCGACTTCGTCCGCGATGAAAAATAAAAAAATATATAACGCCTGAGATACATTGACGCCTAACATTATACTTTTGCCAAGCGTTGGATCTTTATTATTAGATTAGAATATCTGATGCCCTATTGGAATATTTAGCCTGTGTCCATGTGAAAGATTTTTAAATCGTATTAATAAGTATAATTTCGAATATTACCTGCAATTTTGCACTTACACGTTATCAGGGATACAGAAAAGTACATAGGGTGGGTCTTTTTATTTTTACCTATTATCCAGAAAAAACTGTACAGTTCCCGAGGGAAAAATAAAAATCGACAACTATACCAGCAAAAAGATTGAATTAATTATTGCTCATATATGTGATCAGGCGTTATACATTTCTTAATTTTTCGTAGTGGACGTAGTCATTAAAATCTAGTATTTAATAACCAAATAAAGCAATTTAATAAACATCAGAAACAAATTTTAGAATTTCTCAACGTCGTACGTCGTAGATTAACCCTTTTCTAAAGACAAGTTTTTTTTATTTACTCTTACTTTGGTGTTTTTATTTTTTTATTTTTTATTTTTACTCATTTTGTGTTCTCATTTGCATGTGTGTTGCATGTTGTTTTGTGGTCACAGTCATTGCGGCGCCGCTGCTGTGGGTGGTGCGTATCCGAACAAGATTCTGTAGACAAGGCTATCCAACTTCATGGTGGATCATACCATGGTGTGCGTATTTATGTAATGTCGTCAGGTGCTACCTTAGATAGAATTATTATGTTGCTTCTCATTTTCGTTTATTGCATTTAAAGCATTGAAATTTTTAAGCCTCTTCGCGATTATAAATTCTTATATTGTCTTTGTTGACAGTCGCTGCAAGCTAAACTTTCGTTTAGCTCGAAGGAAATAGTGGCGTTGAGCTGTTCTTGGTGCAAAGACGCATATCATAACAAAGACAGTTGCTTCAATCTTCAGCGAATAGGAGAAGAGTGTTCCTTAGGTAATTTTATACTATAGTATGACTTGATTAATTGACTGATTATATTATTATAAAATGACTTGGTGCTTTTCAACGGCTTAGAGCGGTATTGTCCTTTCGCAAAATGTCCCGCGTTCTCAATATGCCTCGCTAAAACGTACCGTTGTCAAACCACTGGAACTAATTGTCCTTTCAAATTAAAAATCATTAAAATAAGGGTAAGTAGTTAATATTATTAAAGATCTATTTTTAACGTTAATCACTATATTATAAAAAATCAATCAACATTATATACACGGTAACTGGAAATTCGATACATTGGAGAAGTTGAAGTAGAGCTCAATTTCGATAGAATATTGTCATGTGAATATACACTATTAATATAATAATATAATATATATTGGATATATTTAAATTATCTAACTCTATCTCTAGCTGATGTATTTGGTTTTTGTGATAATTATTCAATTAGAAATCTCATTTCAGTTTGATTGTCTATTCTTATTTATGAATTCCTAATTACAAACGGGACATTTATGTTTCAAGAACGGGACATTATGCGAAAGGACATTACCGTCTTAAACTATTTCTACTTCTTATATATGTACTCATAAGTTTATGACAAACACCACCTATGAAATCTCGTCGTCGTGATCAATCGGTATAGAATTTAGAATATTTTTGTGCTCATATCGCTATCCTATACAATATTGAATTAAAATTAATAATAATAATAATAATAATGTCAGTATAATTAGATGATTCACAACAAAAGATTTTATACAAGTTGATCACAAACTCAAATATTAAATGAATTAATTAATGAAAAAAGCGATTAATATAATAATATAAAAACACTATACTAAGCTACATAGCTACTGAAAAAAGACAGTTAAGGTTTTTAAACTAACTTCCGATATGTCATAATGAAAATTTGAAGATAAATGATTCAACAAAATTTCTGACAAAGTAAACGAGAATGATTAAAATACATACATCTTTGTCAAAGATAATCGTAACATGCAATTAATAACTGCTTAATTTTACAATTCCTATCAGGAAATTAATGGCGCATACACAAGATAATGAACGATTAATGCTATTGTTATTATACACCCGTCGTCTTAACACTGTAATTGCTGTAACAGGTACACAATCCACAATTATCGTGCCACCGTCGTGGATAGTGAAGTTGCCTAGAAGAGGCAGCTTCAAATCATCGTTACGGAAGTCACCGAAAAAGAAAAACGCAGCAAAGAAAAAAAGCAAAGACGCGAAGAATGAACAAAAAACGTTTGTGATAAAACCTATACCGACCTCAAGTGTTAGACCAGTACTGGTGTTCATTAATCCGAAGAGTGGCGGCAATCAGGGTGTAAAGTTGTTGCAGAAGTTTCAGTGGTTGCTGAACCCTAGACAAGTTTTTGATCTCACTCAGGGAGGACCAGGGCCAGGGTAAGCATATTAATTGTCCATATATTTAAGAGTAATGTCCAATGAAAATTATACAAAAGTTGTTTAAATACAACTTGAGTGCGCGGTACTGACTGGTGGTTGCTTAAGTGCTTATATAAATAGTTTTTATTTTATTTTTCTAAAATAAAAGTAGCCTAAGTTACATCTTTTAACCTCAGCTATCTTCCAGTGAAAGTCCCGCCAGGATCGTTTCTACTGTTTCGAAGATTAGTCGGAACAAACAGACAGACAATATAATATACTTTCATATACATTTAATAAAAAACAGTTATTTTGACATTACAAACAGACTGCTCATATATACTTATTAGTATAGATATATGTAAGGCTTATACAATCTATATTTTTGGACAAAAATTTTCATAAATCGTGTAGCTAACTTGTGTAAAGTATATCTGTAATATAATTAATATAAGGAATTCTATTTGAAATAAAACTATGTTATATAGATGGTATTTATACTCGTAGATCGTCAAACCCAGCAAAAGTATATTAATCTTCCACCGGTTCCGGAATGTAATTTCTAAAGGGAAGAAACCGACAAAACCCCCGTATTAACAAAAAATATTAGATATAAACACATCAATCCCCAATGTTGTCAACAAAATAATTTTCTTCACTATAACAGTGTTGTTTTTTTATATTTCAATTTATTTATTTCAAAAATTATCTATACTTATTTTATTTTATAATTTTCAATATTTTGTCACTAATTTCACTAATTGTCACTAATTTTCTTAAATTGCTCCCATAAAAGTATCTGTCTGGAATGAGTTCTGTATCTCCGATAACTTAAGGTTTCTTATATTTGAATCCTGCTATTCGCAATCCGTAGTACATCCACTCCTCATAGTTTTCCAATAGGACCGATCAGAGCTAAAGAAACTAAAGTCGATTTTCAAATGATAACTCATTAGTCTCTTCGCTGCCACTCCGTCGGTCCGCGCTGACCCTAATGGACCAAATACACGGTCAGTTCATCGCGTCAAATTAACTGGCGTGAAGCCAAAATTTGACCGTGAATGGTAAAAACTGATGGCTTGATGTCAAACACTGGATTTCAAATCGCGTCATTGCGTCACGTCAGTTAATCGCGCCAACTGATCGTGAGTGTAGAAACCAAGGAGTTTAGAATACATTTTCTATCCTCCTTGGTAGAAACACTACGCCGTGGCATCTTGTCGCGCTTCCGAATCAGAGCTCATGTCAATGTCACTCGACCCAGTCAAACGCATAAATGACAGAAAATTGAACTGACCGTGTGTGGGCAAATTTTTTGGCGTGGCTCCATTTGATTTAAATCGTTTGGAGCCACGTCAAACGCTTGACCGTGTATTTGGTCCATAACGCTTACCACAGCGTTGTGCGTTTCGATCAAGAGACCAAAGCTTTACGCTGATGCGCTTGCCGGTCCATGGCCTCCTTTAGGATACTATACATCTAGCCCACTGCCAATTCAACTTACTGTTCCGCCGACTTTCGTTCGTCTCCTAATTTCTGATTCGATCACGCAGTACTTATAACCTTGAGCATAGTTCTCTCCATAGCTCGTTGAGCTTTCTTACGAAACACATCACACTGTTAATGATCAAAATAATTGAATTATGATGATGAATGTATATTTTAAATTTGATCATTGTTTATGTATACATCTTAAATTAATAATAACGAAATTGTAACACCTGCCTCCGTAATATAATTTCCATCGGTGCGAAATACTCAGCTCAGACGTTCTCAGCTCTGACGTCTTAAACGTCGTTGATCCCGGCGAATTAATTGAGAACAAGTCGAAAACTTTGTGACTGAATGATTTATAAGAGGAGGGTTTATATCAATTTGTGATGGTGATTAAATGGATGAGAGAGAGCGAGCACCCCGACAATGCTACAGAGAGTTAAAGTAAAGGAAATTAAAGGAATTTACTTCAATAAGGTTCTTCGTTTTTACATTCCTATCGTCTAATGAAATACGATAAATTCGTTTAACTACATTACGCATGACAACAGACAAGCTCTTTGTGATTTCAAAACATGGTCCGCTGAATTCTGACTGCACGGAAACAAAATTGCCCCTTTTGTCACATTAGCATTAACGACATAATGTAGGTACGATTTTGACGGTTTGCCTAAAATAGATACACGTTTTTGGATCTTCACGTAGGCAGTTGCTTGTATACTTTATTTTGTTTTTATTATTCAATTCCGTTATGGAAATAGACTTGGTATGCTCAACGGCTTTCAATAATTGCTTGCATTAATGGGGTACCTACTTAGGAAAGGAATATAACATTTTGTTTTTAGTTCGTACTGGCATATCGCATGATCTATCGAATTAAGTCGCAAAGATTTGAGACTTGATAAGCAGAGACGAAATGATGAATGTTTAATTTCAGGTTGGAGATGTTTCGCAAAGTGCCTAATCTGCGCGTACTGGCGTGCGGTGGAGACGGGACCGTGGGATGGGTGTTGAGCGTACTCGATCGCATTGGAGCACGACCCGCCGTCGGAGTTTTGCCACTCGGTACCGGCAACGATCTGGCAAGAGCTTTGGGCTGGGGCGGGGTACGTATATCGTCATCGACTAAGCGACACAGCGCACATCTACTGTTTTATTATTATTATTACTAGCTGGCGCCCGCGACTTCGTCCGCGTTGAAAAAGAAAAAGTAGCCTATCTTGTGTCCCGTACGTCTAAATGTTTATCTACCAAGTTTCATGAAAATCAGTTAATTCGTTTAAGAGTTATGGAGGAACATACATACATACATATATACATACATGCATGCATACATACTCGTACATACATACATACAAAAAAAAATTCTAAAAATCGTCAATTTAGTTTCAGTATCGTGTATAGAGCCTATAAACACGATATCTCTGAAAACACAGTAACTTACTCCATGACCGACCCTTACAGATTTATTATTAGTATTGATTATTATTATAATTAGAGGCCCATGATGGAGCGAGCTCACTCAGAAGATAGAAGATGCCTATTCACTCGAACTTTGAAAAGATTTGGGTTATATGCTCGGAAATACAGACGCCGGCAGGGAGTTCCAAACCTTGGCAGTGCGCATTATAAAGGATGTTTCAAAGCGCTTGGTCTGACAAATAAGGATTTCGACAAGAGTTGGATGGTCACCAGCCGTACGTCTGTATGTCCCTGCAACTTTTACTATGTCATTTCACCACTTAGCATTTACTCTTACAAATAAGTTAATCCCAATTAATATTATAAATGAAAAAGTGTGCTTTTTTGTTACGCCTTCTAATGTAACCGATCATCATGATATTTTGCATACCCATTATCGAAAAAATACTGCGCCCGAAGTATCATCTAAAAATAAAAATAAAAAATTCAACGACTGACAACTGAGTGACAAGACTGAATAATGAAAGAGGAACGCGGACAAAATCGCGGGCAAAAGCTAGTTATCTCAAGTGAAGGATATATTTTTTCATATAAACAACACACAACACGTACACTATGATTTTTTCCAAGCTTGTTTCTATCGGCAAACGGGCTACTCTCTAAGTTTATGACTTGCGTAACGCAGTGCCGTGTCACCATTAATTTTGCGCTACACTAAACCGATTTTGACAATATTTGAATTTAACTTTCAAGCTTTAACCATTCGAGAAACGTG
Source organism: Synanthedon formicaeformis (assembly GCA_945859745.1). Taxonomy (NCBI): domain Eukaryota; kingdom Metazoa; phylum Arthropoda; class Insecta; order Lepidoptera; family Sesiidae; genus Synanthedon; species Synanthedon formicaeformis. Next base: position 10,716,034 of record OX243957.1, read on the forward strand.
GACTAATTACTAAATTTTCAAACAAACCCTTGTTAGTTGATACATGTTAACAGCATATTATACCTACTCGTACATATATCAAGTAAATCAAACATTATCACACTCTGTAAAGGTACGCCGTACGTGTATATTATATATCTATGCATATCATATGCAATATAATTTACTCGCTTTTGGGCCGCGACTCCGCTTTGATTTTTTTTTAATTTATACAATCTTTATTGCTTATACGTTTTTGTCAACCGTTGAATTTTAATTTTTATATTTAGATTAGCAGCTCGCCCCCGACTTCGCACGGATTTTTTCTGCTAATTAAGTATATACAAAAGCCTTCCTCGTTGATTGCTCTCTTTATTAGTGAAAACCGCATCAAAATCTGTTGCGTGGTTTATCAGGAGTTAGCTGATATACAGAAGCGGTTTGCTCTCGCCTCCACAAAATTTTATAATTTCAGATGATCCCTCGGGAACAGTACTCTTTTTCTGGATGAAAGGTACCCTATGTCCTTTCCTGTATCCTTGAAAACGTGTATACAAAATCTCATGATATTCGGTTGTTTGTTAAAGCGTGAAAAGGTAACAGACAGACATAAAGACAGAGTTATTTTTACACATAACATTAGTATGGGTTAAACGTAAAATATTTGTGAAACTAATAGTAATTCAAACTTATCTGTATAAATTCAATTAATATTTAATTATTCAATGAATAAAACTACTGTAACTAGATACAAATTTTATGGGTTCATTGACATTGTTTACGCCTGAACTCTCAAGACATCATAGAGTGGAGTTTAGTGGCACCCTCCTGGGGTGGCCAGTAAACAAAAAATACTGTGTAGTTAGAAAAATCACTTGAATAATTTAATACTTGTGGTTAACGTCTCAAAATGAATATTTACCATGTCCTATTAATATGTATTTTCGTTGTGAGTAGAAATACTTTGTATGTAATGTTCTTGTTAGACAAAATATTGAAATAAACTGCAACTAATATAACATTACTTATTATTATTAAGCCCATTTGTTTTTATGTTGAGGTCGAAAGAGAGTGCTACACGGATTAAGGATAAGGGACAAGAAAGGAATGAGGTCACTCACCGAAACACAACAGCACTTATTTCACGGTGGTCTTCTTTAAGTGGGTGTGCACGCAGTGTGCCCTGCCACTACTTTCCAAATCCAGAATAGAGCCAACTTTGAAAAGTTCATTTTACCCCGCCGGGAATTGAACCCGGGCCCCCTGAAACGTCTGGCAAGTACCCTTACCACTCATCCAACGGGCTCGTCAATGTATGAATATGCGATTATATCTGTAATTACCTGTTGCCACCTGAAGCAATAAAGCTAGATGACAATGTCTTTTAACGAGCTCATAAGCAACGTTTATTGCGGCGCTCGTCAAAATTTCATTATTCTCCAAAATGACAGGTCGAGGGGATATTTTTGTTATCTGAAAATCTCCCTTTTCTCGGTCTCTATTTTAATTGCGTATTTTGTCGACGCTCTTCTGAGAAAAAAACATCCCATTAACAATCATAAATATCCAACCGTAGTTTATCAAGATAAAATTACGTCATTATTTTCGTTTTATAATTTGTATCCCCTTTCGCAATCATTATCCCCTCTCGTAGCGATTTTTTTTTGTAGGTACGTGTAAAATTTGAGGTCCAGTCGGTTTTAACATCCAATGAAAAGAATAGGCCTAATGGCGTCTGTATTAATTTCTTTGTTCGTCGCCCTCCCCAATGGTTTTCCAAATTCACATTGTCGGATAAAATTGCGTTTAATGATAAATTTCTTGTTGAACAATTTGTATATTTTTCTCAATATTTTTCTGCAAAATATATACATAAACCTTTTCCGTTAATCGGCCTTTAAAGAAAATAGTATCAAAATCTGTTGGGTGGTTCAGAAGAGTTATTGTAGAAACATAACAGAACAGAAAACATCGGTTGGTCATTTGTGAAATTTTGCATAGGTATACAATTTTAGTACAGAAAAGGACATACTTTCACCCAAAAATGTACTGTTCCCTAGGGACGCTAATGAAATCGCGGGCAAAAGCTAATATCGTTATAAATATGTAAGTTCATGAAGATCGCTGCACTGATTTGGATAAACTTAGCACAAATATAGTCAATGTCATGGGTTGACTATATTTTTGCCTACTATATATAATATAGTAGGCACATTTTTTATTTAAAACAACGAGTTTAAAAATATGGATGGCATCTTCCATATGTTTGAAACACACATTTTCTTTCTGGGCTAGAATAGAATAATGATTAATTGGGGATAGTACTGGGAAAACCTACTCAAGGACAGGGACTACTTTTTTTCAGTTCTTTACGTAGACGGCGCAAAAGCTTTTAGATATTATTTGAGACATGTTTACAGATTCAAACACAATATTAATCGTAGCTACCTTACTTGTGGCGCTAATGTACAACCTTTCAACAAAATATAGAACAATATAAAACCACTTTGAGTTTAATGTTCATTTTTTATACCATATAAATCTGTATAGAAATTTGGTTAGTCGTTACAAAATATTTTCAACGAAGAATTATTATTTTAACGCTATAAATCGTCACGACTTACGAAGTTACAAGTTGACAAAGTACTAAGGAAGTCTTACACATAGTTTCCGTAAGAACGTGTAATAAACTACTCCGGACGTAATTTGTCACGATGAAGTCGACATTACATTCATTATAGTAACAAAGTGGACCAAAATTTAATTTTGGTCTGATTATGTCTATGTCTATGTCTGAAATAAATGATGATGATGATTATTATTATTATTATTATTATTAATTTGCAACTTGTTTATAGGGTTACGAAGACGAGCCGATATCAAAGATCCTGACCCACATCGGTGAAAGTGACACGGTGCTCTTGGACAGATGGGAGCTCACCGTGGAACCAAACCAAGAAGCAAGTGGCGAAGATACGTCAAACGCTAAGGAACAGCTGCCTCTAAACGTTGTCAACAACTACTTCTCATTTGGTGTAGATGCGCACATAGCCCTTGAGTTCCACGAGGCCAGAGGTAAGTTGACATTTTTATACGCAAACTAACTGAACACGGCCACGCTTCGCTGTGGCTCATTCTTATATTAACTCAGCTGCCATAACATCGGCTAACTTCCACTTTAAATGTGACAGCGGTTCGCGTCTCGTTGGCGAGTGAGTTCTCCTCGCTTTCGGCAGACGGCGCCGTAAAAAAAGGCGATTTCAAAATATAGATATGTCCTTGAAACGGATTGCATATTGTGTAAAAGTTTCAAGTCAATCCGTCGCCTAGTTTACGAGCTTTTGAATAATACACAAACCAAACCAACATTTTTACATAATACATATATAGATTACTATTTTTCTTAAGATTTTGATCCGTCAAATGCGGTTACCTTTCCTGTCCATAATCCACTAACTAATGATTTCCAACAAACTATTTGTCCAGACAATTTTCGTCTTTCGTATTTTTTCTGTCACACTTTAGTATTTGTTCATGTTTGTCCAAAATAAACCTTGTCAAACTACAAAACTTATTAATCCTCCTAAAATGAATCCTATATAGACGTTTTACGTCTATGTTTTTTATTGGTAAACAATACCTGAAGATTTATTAATAAGAAAATGTTTTCGAATCTAGAATTTAATCTGAGATTTAAAAACACTCAATATATTCTGGCCTAGTTTGCATTGGAAAAGAATATGGTGCAAGGCTTTGCAATTCTGCTTCCGATATCAAAATTTATATAGCTTTCATAAAAGATTGAATAAATTACTTTTACCAGGTCAGCAAACATTTTGAAAGCATTCAACTAGCGAATCCGTTTTAATACGTTCCAAACAATTTTAGATTACATCAACTTTAAAGGATAGATGCAGAATGAAATTTATTATTGAGGAAAATTTTATATAATTTTTAAATCAATGAATTTTAGTTTACTGTACAGGTAGATTGGATCGTTCTTGAAAATTCGCTCGTAATATTAAGATAATTCTGTTTTTAATCTAATTGGTGTTCATGTAAATATATATTAATAAATAATTACCCAGATAATTTGGTTAAATAATACCTAATAATAATAATATTGAAGCTGATCAGATCATACAAATAAGAATATTGCTTTATAAAAAAAATTATAACGTCACGTGTAATGAATGATTATTTTTCTACTATTTTAATTATGATAATACCACATAAGTCACATCAAAAGACTGAAAGGTTCAGAACCGAACAGGGATCGAAAATGTGTGTGTGCTGTGGCGTCAGCCTAACATTCTATACAGACATAGAAGATATAGAAGTTATCTTAGATATCTGAGATATTAAAGTTGTTATATCTTGTTTATATAGAAGCGCATCCTGAGAAATTCAACTCTAGAATTCGAAACAAGCTGTTCTATGGCACCGCGGGAGGCAAGGATCTGATGCAGCGCAAGTGGAAAGGGCTGGCTGATTTCGTGACAATGGAGTGTGACGGAAAAGATCTCACTCCAGTACTGCGTGAACATAAAGTGCACGCCATTGTTTTTCTTAACATTCCAAGGTACCGTTTAGAATAGCTTTATATTTTATTGTATCAATACTAATAATAAATCTGTAAGTGTAGATATTGTATGTATGCATGTATGTATATTCCTCCATAACTCTTAAAAGAATTAACTGATTTTCATGAAACTTGGTAGATAAATATTTAGACGTACGGGACACAGGATAGGCTACTTTTTTCTTTTTCAACGCGGTCGAAGTCGCGGGCGCCAGCTAGTGAAAAAATAAGATTTTGCCCGTGACTTCGTCCATACACTTTATTGCTCATAGATTTTTTGTCAAGCGTTGATTTTTTTCTTCTTCTTAGATGATATCTCAGGAACAGTACTTTTTTTTCTGATGTAAGGGTACCCCTTTTCTGTATCACTGCTGTTATTTCTTGGTGGTCTTTGTAAAGGGGTAGTTACTGCAATCAGACGGGCTGCCCAAATGACTAAGAGCAATTACGAAATATAGTCCTACTTTATGAGGTTAAATATTAAATGAGATAAAACTTTTACCTACTACTTTTTATTACCCTATTATTTTTAAGAGAACCTCGTAAAATAAATATATATCTTCCGTGTCACCCCGTGGCTATTAAAATATTACAATCAATAGTAAACCTTATTTGGTGGGCACTAAATGTTTAGGATGATGGGAAATTTCGTGATTTGAAATTGAGATAAGTAAGATCTCGCCTTAATCAAGTCACGTCTTGGGTCAATGAAGACGAAAATTATAATCTCAAGATCGTTATTATTGATTGTAAACATTTGAGACGTGTGCGACGATAGCCACCTACTGCCCAGTGAACCGTCAGCCTACCTGCCGACCGTTATCATAAAAAAGTTACTCGTACATAATTTTTATTTAAGTATACTGTAATCTTTAGTACCTCTTGTTTAGAAAATGGCACCTAATGTTCCCAAGGAATAACCTTTTTAGGTTATTATTTTTATAAAAATAATAACGCCTTTGAAAATAGCACAAATTGTTTAATGCTCGCAGACATAAGATGGTGTTTTATAAAATAATGCATGTTTGCCTATACAATACATACTTAGGTAAACTCGACAAGTAAAGTGCTTTATCATCCTAAGATTGAACATTCTTTGTATTTTGTAGAATGATAAGGTCTGTTTTCCTTTGATAATTCAAAGTGACAATTTTGTCAATCAGTAAGCAATACCTATTTCAAATCTAAGCCTTAGCGAATTTTGAAATGAATGGAATTTGTTATCGAAACTGATAAAGCACTTTTCTGGTCGGCTATACATCTCGCAGGTATAACATATATTGTACATCAAAATATGTTGACGAAATGAGGGATGAGATCGATTGCGTGGCTGAAAGTATATTTATATCTATCAATATGTTACAATATGTTTGATGTTCTCTTTCTACTCACAAGAGGAAACATTCGATGTCATCCAACAAGGCATACCCTTAGAGATGACACGATTTTTACAGTACGCTAATGATTCTTTGAATTTCTTTTGAGAACGTTCTGTTGTTTCAGCTACGGGGGTGGAACTCATCCCTGGAACAAATCACAAGGAGCTCAAGAACCCTCGACTGAAGACGGCCTAATAGAAGTTGTAGGATTAACCACATATCAATTAGTTAGTATCACTACTAAATTGCTTTTTAATCCGTTACTGTCTCCAGACGGCTATACGACGCTAGACGGTGCCCTGCCGCTACTTTCAAAATCCAGACTAGAGTAAACTTTTTAAAGTTCATTTCTAAAATTGACCCTACCGGGAACTAAACCTGTCGGGAAAAGTTAAAAAAAGAGGTAATCATTGAACAAATTACCTATCTAAATCTATGTACAAAATTACTTTTTTTTCTGAAGTACGTATAAATATAAAGCCTTTTATTAGATGAATATTGTCTCAAGCAGAGGTCTGTTATATTTTTCACATTGCCTATAATAACGTGCCGCTAACATAATGCGATACGCACCTTATTATATTTGCCAACGTTACAAGAAACTCTCATACCGGTTTGCCCCTGAAACAATATCCTGCGCCGAAGGGTATAAACGAAATAAATGTAAACACAAAATGTTATTTATTGCTATTCTTTAACTTACGCTTCTCGCGAGTTTCTTTCCAAGAGATTCCCTTTTCTCTGCCATTTGATTTCTGTAGGGGTAATTCTTCAACCATTCGAACTCGTTGTATGAACTTGTGGTAATACCTATTGATTTGATTTCCACTAATGTTATAAATGCCTGTTTTTGAGAATAATAAAATAACCCTTCACGCAAAAACTGCTGAACGGGCTTTGTTGATACTTTACGTTATTTTTTTAATAATACATAAAACACACGGGGACTAAGTATATGCTTTGAATTGCTCATTTTGGTGTCCAAATATTAAATCCAAAGATATTTTACAATATAGCATTTTTGTGATTTAGAACTTCTACGAAAACCCAAATACAGCTTTATTATCCTATAAATATATTATAAATATAACTAATATTATCCTACTTGTCGAAATTGAACCATAATAATTTCAAAGTTGGGAAAAGACATAACTGTTTTTAGTGATAAATTTCGTAAACTAAACACAGAATATCACACTAAATCGGAAACTACCAGATCTTAATTTAATAATTTTACATAGTAATCTTGAGTTTGAATTGAAGTTATCGATAATAGTTAATTATATAATATAGTTATAGCGAAATACGAAGGAATACTCAAATCGCACATCTATTCCGGCAATAAAACAATTTATATGTTTTTGGAAAATGTTATAGTAAACTTGTAATTCGGTTCAATAGAATTTCTTGTGGAACTCGTTAAAATTTCGCAGCACAGCGGGAATCGTAGCTTTCATAATGTAAATATCCAGTAACCTAGTCTATTCTTTCTATATCTATATATAGTTTTTTTATAAAAAAAGTTGCTATCCGCTTTTGTCTGTTTTTTCGTCTAAACCACCCAACGGATTTTCATATGGAAAGAGCGACAAACTAGCAGAATTGTATATAATACGAGTATTATTGTATCTTTGCGACGCTCCAGGAGGAGTCGCTAAGACTAAGAAAAAAATTAAAGCTATTTTTTATGCGTGTATCGAAATGTTTATTAATAAGTCACGTACATAAACTTATCATACATACATAACCGAAATTATCAATGCTCAAACTTTTTTCTTCCATTTGATTTGCTTTGAACCTGTACGTCAAAGACTGTAATATGTCTTGGCTGCCTGTATCGATTAGGTTAAAATTAGTTTGCTTCAATTATATATGTGTTGTTTGTTCGGTGCTCTTTGCGCAACACGAAAAGCTGTATTTAAATTTTAATATTATTTTTCAAGTCTTTTGAACAATGCCTGTTACACATAAAAGTCATACTGCAAGAGAAAAGTTCTGGGACACATTCGTTTTATGTACTCAACTATGTAGCTGATAATTACTGTTACTGTCTTTAAAAAAATTAAAAGAAATATATAGTAGAAATTATATACCTACTTATTTATTATAAGATCATATCATTATTATAAGATTAATAGCTTTGTTCCGCGATTACCTGCTTGTTGTCTGCCTCAAAGTTTGACAGTATTATTATAAAAACGTTGAGTCAAATCGGAAAAAGTGATGAACACTTTTTCAGAGTTTATCATACTATTTATTATATAAAATAAGTATTCAAGCAGTTCTGGCTAGAAGACTAGAATGATAGTAAGATTTAAATGAAAAATCTTGTAGGTCATATGGATGAAATATAAATGGCACGGTCTGAAGAAATTAACATACTTACCTAATTCATACGTTTAAAAGTGAAATTCTAAAAGATTGTTTTTCTTTCAGCCTTTACTGCAGGCAGGTGGACACGGAACATGTATAACTCAATGCAAGACTGCTAAAATAGTGACCACGAAGGTGATACCCATGCAAGTAGACGGGGAGGCGTGTCGACTGGCGCCCTCAGTCATATCACTTTCTTTACTCAACCAGGCTACGATGCTTGCGAAGAAGAAGCCGGGTCGTGCCCTCGCTCCGTAAGTCAACTACATATAATTATAAAAAGGCTTCAAAGGGTTCACGTAGATTCTCAAAATGCGGATTTATAAAGCATCTAGCTATGGATGGACCACCTTCACGCTCATTATCATCATTAGCAACAGACAGGCGCTCTCTGCTAAACACATCCACATTCACAGTTTTTCTAGCGACTTATTCTATGTCGTCGAATATATTTTTTTCTCAAACGGTTGTCTGTTCTACAATGATTTTAGTCTGTCCAATCACTTTATATTGTATGACTTAAGACGATAACCTTAATTCTGCTATAAATTTCTTCATTGAGGTTTCTATCTCTCAGGGAAATCACAAACATAACATAACTGTTTCCATAGAACGCTGTGTATTTATGAAACTTTTCATCAAACTAATAGTCCGAGTATCTTAAACCGCCACTGAAAACACACACTATAATTTAACAGTTTCGATTTCTTTAAATTAACGCTCCTCTGAGATACGTCACACGAGAAGACTTCGTAATTTGATATTTATTTACTTATCTACTTATATAAAATTTTACAATTTATAGATCGTCAAACATAACAAAAATCAATGTTACCAGTTTGGAAAGATATTTATACAGGAAAGCAGCAAGAAGCCGTAGTTGCTCTTTTCAAATATATGTGTAAAAAAATAAATAAACAAACATTCGATGTCAAGTCAGTGACATTGTGAACGAAAACAATTTATTTCCAATTTTTTACGCAATTTTTCAGCAAGATTGTTTGCTACACTATAAATCTTAGTACACAAATATCTTTTGATAGATGATTCAAATTTAGTTATAGATATTTGCTGTGTATCGGTTGGTAAACTTAACTATAGTACCGTATACATTGCGATCTTTGAAAGAATTACTTATTTTATTGAGCCTCGAACTAGGAACAACCAATTGTTTATTTTTATTCCTTAAGTTTAAATTGTAGAATAGAAGTCGCTTTATTTTTCTCATAACTTTCAAATTACTTACGAAAACTCATTAAGTTTGTTCTGTGTAAATATACAGTTTGTAGATTAAGTTTGATTCATCGATCGACTTCCTTATCGAGGTTGCGTTAAAAAAATCGAAAAGCATCCTACTAATATTACAAATGCGAAAGATTATAAAGATGTATGTAGTGAATGTCTGTTACTTTTTCATCCAACGGATTTGGATGAAATTCGGACATATAGGATAATTTTAGTACCTGGAAAAATGTTAGGTTCCCGAGAGGTCGTCTAAAAATATTTAAAAAATAGTCACTACTGTCTCCAATAGTGGCAGCTCCACGGCCGTCACCAGCGATTAAGATGTCAGCGTTATATCAGGTGTTATATTTTTCATTTTTCAACACGGATGAATTCGCGGGCACCAGCTAGTTTATTATGAAGTTTCAATCCTGAAACGAGGCAGTAATCTACTCGTTGCGAGAACTTTGCAGTGTGAACAAATTGCGGCTTAAGATTTGCTTGCAAGAAAGACGCCGTCACCGCCGCAAAGCGCTCTGAGCCGTCTTCTCTGACTAATGAAATAATTCACTGAGCTGTGTCTGTCTTGTGTGTGTCACAGACAAGCGACGTTGGACAAACTCACTCTCACCGTGAATCTCATTACGATGGCGGATTACGAGCGGCATCATTACGACAAGGAATTACTCGCTAAAACAGGTGCGTTTGTTTTTGTTTTTCATTTCGTTTTGAATTAACTTGTCTAAATCTCTGCATGTATGCTTAACTGATTTGAATTTGTGCTAAATGAAAAGGAGACGTACACAAAGTTCGTTCCGAATGATTTTCTTTGATGTGATTTGTTTTTTTTTTAATACTTTTCAGTGGCGCAGGAAAATTATTTAATTAAAACCTGTTTTAAGAACATGAAACTAACAGTAAGTATAAGTTAAGAGAGAAGTGTAGATATGTGTAATTTGATTAAATAATTGAATGGCGTTAAAAATCGTAAAATACACAGCGATTATTGCACACGCACCGACGACGGTATTGTATAAATACGAGTATATAATAAAAGTATACACTTGGATGGTATCCATGTTAGGAACGTAGCGTTTAGTTAAATCTATACCAGTATTAACTATAAAAGAGGTTGATATTTTTTATTTAAAAGAAAGCAGAAGGTATAAGCCAGATTAAGCCTTACTTTGAAAGCCTAATCTTGAATGAAATTTATTGTTATAAACAGACCAAGGAAATAATATTCTTACCGCTAATTAATGGAAAATGCTTCTGATTTACTGTAAAACGCTTTCAGTCAAGGTAAAAAATATAGAAAAATAAATTAACATTAAATTTAATTCGACATGAATTTGAATTTCATGTCAACCGCATGAAATACCACAATTTGTTACAAAATTGTTGTCAAATATGAAATTTCAACTCATAATATTTTACAGATCCATGTTGGTGGTTTTATAAATATTCTGTGGTGGTTTCATATAAATTTAATCCCTGAAGCGTGTTATATGAAGATAGAACACATTTCTCTAGTACCTACTGTGTCCATCAAATGAAACTTATACATTTTAGTTTCTATGTATGATAAGTATAGGTATCTAATGGAGCAGAGTTAAAGTGGTTATTCACATTCCACACAAAAGATATATTTTATACACGAATTCGTCAATTTAAAAAAAATAATATAAAATATGTAGGTACGAGTATGCCTGAAAGAACATTTATCATTTGGACAGTTTGTCAGGTTAATTTTAGTTTACAATGCAAAATTTTCACAACTGAATAGGGTTGATAAAGTTTATTATTAAAAATAGGCCAGGACGCCCCGACTTCGTCCGGGTTTCTGAGGGAGATATGTCCCTTTACATATAAGCCAATGTACAACTTGGAATAATTTATAATTATTTTATTATTAATTATTCCACATAACGGAGATAAATAGCTCTTGTCACAAATAAAAGGCTATAATAATCGGACCAACGGAAAGAAAAAGTCTACATAGTTCGATTGGTCGATCTACGTGCTTTTGTGATTCCCAGTGGTTCAATTAATCGAATTTAAATTTAATTAATAAAATATTAATTATAAGCTATAACGGTTCTTGTATATCTCCAGTTTGTAAATATTATGATAAATGATTATATGTATTTTTTTCATTGTTACAGCGGAACGAATAGGTACACTACAAGCAAATCCGGCAGCAGATCTCGAACAGACTAGAGCTCTAGTTCAGAACATAATGAAGGAATCGCCCGCGCATGCTAACCTGATCGACTGGTGGTTTCTTGACTGTTAGTAAAGATACATTCTTTCAAAAAGACAAGAGTTTTGGATTTGAGTATACCAATGTCAAGAACATTTGGTACGGTTGTATTTGTTTGAGTTTCTTCGGCAAACCACTATAAATTCTCTTAGTCAAGCAGGGATTCAAGTCACGTTTAAAGTTGCTTACCGGACATTTACGACGCATCACTATTCGCATTCTGCAAAGTTGGTCGTCAGCGTTTGTGCACAAAAGACACGAAGAAATGAACAGTCGCAAATCCTTTGTATAAACTAACCATAGTCTTTTATAATATAATACTGTCTTAGCTTAGCTTAGGGGTGAGTAATGATAGTAGACTTGCTACTATCCCTTTGAAAAGATACAGTTTCAAAGTCGCCGCATGCGAACGTGTAATCTCTTGTTGCATTAATATGACACAATCACAAGTTACAGTAAAATAAATCTGGATAAGTTTGAAGATGTATTTTATGTCTTAAATTGACCTAACCAACGGTTGAACAGAATATGTAATAGAACTACTCTGTGCCCACGGTTTGTGCATATCGATAAAATATCAAATCGCTTTGTTACTATGTAGGTATATTATTTTGAACCCTCGACGCTCGATGCAAAAACGATGTGTTCTAAGTTTGACATGTGTGTCTCTCTGTGGAATCGTAGCTCCCAAATGAATGGTGTGATTTTGATTCGAATTTTTTTTGTTTGAAAGCTAACGTTATTAGAAAATTACAATAAACTGATGTCAAGTTTCATAGTTAATACTTAATTACATTACAAAACTTTTACTTATAGCTTTATATAACTTTGTTAAAACTGGTTTCCATTTTTTAATTGTCTTTGAAATTTTATAGCTTTTAAACATCTAGCGAGTTAAAGCTTAACGTTTTTTGCGGTTTCCTCAAAGTCGACAAATTATCGTTTACACAACTTCTCGAGTTAAGTTTCTAGATATATTCATTTTTGAGAGCATATTTTATATAATGGAAATTAATGAAGAATAATGTCTTCAGCGGTGACAGCAGAGCGGTTCTTCCGCATCGACAAGGCGCAGGAGAACATTCATTACACCACCGATATCGGTCATGAGAACATATATATACTGGATGCGGCTCCGCTCACGCCGGACGCGGAGTCCGCTATGGCGGGCCGCGGGTCCGCAACGCGAGCGGACTCAGACTGCGGACCGCGTGCGGACTCAATGTCCACTGCCCATCCGGACACGACCGCATCTCTAGACAGAACCGGACCGTCCATGTCGCTAGAGACTACTACAGGCAAGTATCAGTTTAACAAACGGTTTTACCACCGTGAAATATAATAAAAGCATGTGTGCTGTTGTGTTTAGGTGAGTAAGTAAGGTATGATAGTCCATTTTCTCTATCCCTTCCTTATCCTTAATCGTAGTATTTTCCTTCTATAGCACTTGCACTTGCGTTGCTTGTTTTATAGGCATCAAGTCGACCGTCAGCATATTTGATGATCTTTACTTTAAAAAAAAAACTTTATTTTATTTTTCTCAATCTCCATGACAAGTCACCAATGTACGCTAGCATAATCTCAAATATATTTTAGCTTACTTCCTCATATAACCTTGACTATGTTTGCCTTTAAAATTATTCTTATCTCGGCTAATATCGAACACGCAGTTTGAGAATCACTGCAATCTACAAGATAAGATTTACTCCAATCCATAAGCATCACTCGCTCTACCCCAATGAGATTTTGTTACTAAAAATAAAATGCAGAATACTTTACTGATTGAGTTATTTTGCTTTTTATAATTTATAGTATAGGTACTACCTTTGCAGATAATTCGCCTCCGGATTCGCCCGGGATACAGTTTTTTATATACACAACCCTTCCTCATTTCCTCATTCCATAAGTGATAACTACTGATAACCAAATTAAAAGCTGTTCAAATTAAGATTCAAAACCTGCTTTTTTTTTTCTACGTAAAAGTAATCAGACAGGCTGACCGTTCAACTTGATGGTAGCTGGCTACCGTCGCCTATAAAACAAGCAATGCTAGACGTGCTGCAAGTGCGCTGCCGATCATAACAGATATAAGGTTAAGGTTAAGGAGATTAAGGTTATATATGTATAATATACATAAATAAATATTTAATTTTGATTAGTGTTTAATGGCTTATTTGAAATCGATGCGGCGAGTATGCTATGAAAAAATCAATGAAATCCATTGCGCAATAATATAATTATATTATCTAAGTGTATTATAAATTAGAGAAGAGTATTTTATTTTATTAACTCATATAAAATGTTGACGTAACCAGGTCTATCCGTCTCAGTATCGTTGGATATATCGCAGAGCGCGGATACACCCAGTGCTGGAGTCTCTCTGGATGTACCCGAGTCACATGCAAGGTAATAAAATCTATGCCAATAAAGAAGTTAATTTAAGTTGTATGTAGGAGGTAATCTTCAAAACTACTCAACCGATTTTTTAAAAAAAATCACCAGTAGTTGGAATAGAATTTCAGGATGGACAGGAGGACATATGCTAAATATTCCACGCGGGCACCACCCATCATCATTACTAATAATAAATCTGTAAGGGTCGGTCATGGAGTAATTTACTTTGTTTTCAGAGATATCGTGTTTATAGGCTCTATACATGATACTGAAACTAAATTGACGATTTATAGATTTTTTCTGTATGTATGTATGTAGGTATGTATGTATGATCCTTCATAACTCTTAAATAAATTAACTGATTTTCATGAAACTTGGCAGATAAACATTTAGACGTACAGTACACAGGACAGGCTACTTTTTTCTTTTTCAATGCGGACGAAGTCGCGGGCGCCAGCTAGTCTAAAAATAAAGATCCAACGCTTGACAAAAGTATAGTGGTCAGGCGTTATAACTTTTACTTTTCAACGAAGACGAAGTCGCGGCCATTAGCTAGTTTTATACGATACTACTCTGCTGAAATTATATGTGTTATGATAGATAAAATTGGCTGAGTTGTGTTTAAAAAAATATAACAAAACTGTTAGTAAATAACAACACTGTACAGTCAATAACAACATTTATAACTTTTGGTTTATTCGAATTTCGAATTATGTTTGAAATAAAATTATTCGCCGCTTAGTTTAGGGTTTACTTTTATTAGAATTTGTATTTACTTAAAGCGAAACAAATAACTAAAAGTTAACAACGACTGCAAGTTATTTCCCCACGAGCATAAATATTTATTTTGGTTTCGCCGTTGAAACTTTTCGGTCAGTTCGAAAGTCGCTATTTGATCTGACCGGACGAGAAAACTCCGTTCGCTTACAACACAATACGATATCATTTATTTAGACATTAAACGAGAATCATTACCGTTCGGAGTCATTTGTTTATTTATACTCGTTAAAAAGTGGACATGTTTTCTTTTTATTTTAACACGAGCCATTAATAACAAACGGATCGTAGCTGTCTGAATTAAATTATGACTGTCGTTAAAACTCTCAACCAAATAAAAGTAATTTTAATTTTAACTGAAAAAAAAAAAAATAGTCTCGCATTCTCGCATTTTGACGGAACGAGTTGTTATATTAATTTATTAATCGTCATCTTATTACAAAATATTACAATTATTTTACTTTTTCGAAAATTATTCTCGTACTAGCTGGTGCCCGCGACTTCGTCCGCGTTGAAAAAGAAAAAAGTAGCCTATCCTGTGTCCTGTACGTCTTAATGTTTATCTACCAAGTTTCATGAAAATCAGTTTATTCGTTTAAGAGTTATGGGGAAACATACATACTCGTACATACAATACACTTACAGATTTATTATTAGTACTAGTTGGCGCCCGCGACTTCGTTCGCGTGGAAAAAAAAAGTAGCCTATCCTGTGTCCCGTACGTCTAAATGTTTATCTACCAAGTTTCATGAAAATCAGTTGATTCGTTTAAGAGTTATAGAGGAACATACATACTTACATACATACATACTTACATAATTATATACATACATACAGAAAAAAAATTGTAAAAATGGTCAATTTAGTTTCAGTATCATGTATAGAGCCTATAAACACGATATCTCTGAAAACAAAGTAAATTACTCCATGACCGACCCTTATAGATTTATTATTAGTATTGATTGATTGATTTGGCCGTGTTGAGGTTTTCTATGAAACGTACACAACTATTCGTATAAAAATAAACAAAAATAAAAATAAATAATAGTGTTCAGAATCGATTTTTTCCTTTACAGAATTAAACCTAATGCTTTGCTTGTGTTGGCAGCGAGTCTGGCTTGGGCAGTCCGGCGCGGACTTCGGAAGAGATGCTGTCCCCACAATCTCCGACCCCGGCGACTGCGCCGGCCAGTCCTAAGACACCGCCCACCGCAAAGACCAAGTCTCTATCACCTAAAACGGCAAACACCCTTCACGACGCTCATTCACCGCCTCTATGCACCAGCCCACCGACCAGAGATCACCACACACACGAATCTATCGTACGATTCAAAACGTAAGATTTACTTTTAATATATTTTTTTTTTTTAAATTATTATTATTATTTCTTAGATTTTCTCTTGTGAATTGGGCTGGTTCAAGGAAACTACGGATTAGGTTATCTTCTAGCACTTTATTCGAGTAAATTACTTAAAATATGAATACTATTTTGAGTGTAAATTACTTAAAATATAAATACTATTTTGAGTGTAAATTACTTAAAATATAAATACTATTTTGAGTGTAAATTACTTAAAATATAAATACCATTTTGAGTATATAACCTAACGTGTATGCACTGAGAGTTGTGTGTTGAAAGAGATGCGACTGAGACAGAATGCTTTGTCTGACATAGATTACAATTAGGTATATAGTTGAAGTTTTAGTTGAAAACTAAACATTATTATTATTTTGTTTGTTGTATGCGTGTATTTAAAAAGCGATTTGTGTGATTGATGACCGAAAAATTATATACAATAAATCTTTCGTGTTTAAAAAACAAAATTGATCGTTTCAAAGATTAAAATGATAGATAGAATAGGGAGGGGTTTGACAAAAAATATACTAAATTAGAGGGTTTTTTTTTTACTCTTACAAGTAAAAAGTGCTTGTTATTTGCACGTTAGTTTTACTGAGATAATTAGAGCTTGGAGCATGAATAAATAATTGAAATAGAAATAGATAAAGATAACTAGATAGATGGAATAGTTTTTTCTATATATTTCAAAAAAAAAAAAAAAATAGATTTTTACGATCTGGAAAGTCTTAGGGATTAGGTACTCCATATCGCTACTTAAAAACTAAAGGGCCATAAAACGAAAAAATCCAAAAATGTTTTTATTGCAAAAATACAATCACAATCCTTCATATTGTATGTTGCAAAAAGACTTATGGTTGTTTTATTCCATATTTAGTATATTTTGATAATTTTTTAATATATTCAAAATTAACTTATATATGCTTATATATCTTCTAGTATTCAGTTTATTATAAAAGTACTTAAAACATTTAATGCTACTTAAAAATACGCTTCTAACGATGTATAATATGCATATATTCGATATATATCTAATAAGAAAAAAATATAGACAAAAACAATTTTTTTTTTTCGATTAGCTCTCCTGTAAAAAGTGTAATTTTGACTTGTGCCCCTTTAGTTTTTAAGCAGCGATATTCTATTTTTCTAAATGTAAGCTATATTATAACTGCATATTAGCGATTACCGCATATTTAAAATAAAGAGTGGTGTATTATTGTTTTTATTAAAATGAATTATTGTTACCAATTCATGTTATCTATTTTAATCAGATCGCCATGCATTTATTTAATTCACAAATTACAAAAGTCATTTTATATAATTAACGATTGAGGAAATATCAATCATCAGTATCTATCGATATTTTATTTTATTACTAGCTGGCGCCCGCGACTTCTTCCGCGTTTAAAAAGATAAAAGTAGCCTATCCTGTGTCCTGTACGTCGAAATGTTTATCTACCAAGTTTCATGAAAATCAGTTAATTCGTTTTAAAGTTATGGAGGAACATACATACAATACCGACACTTACAGATTTATTATTAGTATTGATTTATCAAAAAAAAAAAAAAAATTTTATTTCGATGTAAATGTTTATAATATCATATTATTTTTAGAACGCTTAGTCAATGGGTAGGCGCTAGATTTCATTATACAATATGATATTGTGATTAATATCTAAACTTTTATATTGTAATGTTTGATGTATTAACGATACTGGCTAGCGTAAATAGATAAAATATTTCTAAAAATATTTATTCCGGAATCGATAATTTCGTAAAGGCTAGATTTCACCGCTAATTAATGTTAATTTCTTTGATATACTGATTATATAAATTCTTCCTGGATTCCTCGTTGCTAAAGCTATTTATATGTCGCTCTAGACAGACACCTACATTTGGCACAAGCACTTTATACTCGTTGCAACAACCGTCTTTGCTCATGACATTCTAAACGCTAATGTTGAAAGAGGTACGTTCGCAAGTCCCTTCCTTCCTCTTTACTAGCCACAAAGACCAAAAAGTCATCTAATATTTTTATGTCCTTATCAACCAATATTATCAAAGTACCCAAAGCACTACGTACGTAAAAGACAAACGTACGCAAAAGGATAAATAATATGAAATAGCTACTGTATATATTACACTGTATGTAATATTTTCATATTATATAGTTCACCTGCGTTTAGTTTCATATGATATATATGGCATATATTCAGTATTAACACCCACGCACGCTTTTAAACAATAAAAGCATATTCTTGGATTAATATCTATCATAGACAGATATATTATGTATTGTAGATAAACAATGTAGTTGAAAATTGTCATGATCTTTCATTCACATGTGAAAAATTACTTAAAAGCACACCCGCACACAAATATTGATACTGTAATCTGCACTCTATCTCTCTCTTCTATTGCATGCAGCATTCATGAAAAGCTCTTTGGACTTGATCAAGCAGTTTTTGGTTATAGGTGAGGCATTACATTTAGCTGATTATTCTTCGCTAATATTGTATATTTAGTTTATAAACAATTAGTTTTATATTTAGCTGTAGTTTAAAATATATATTATTATATTTATTATTGTTATTTTTTTGTTCAAAAATCACAAATGTTGTTGTTCAAAAATGTTGTTCAAACATTGTTGCTAGATCATGACATAACATATATGGCTGAAATGTAGTCTAACGATGGACCTCGTAAGAAAGCTACAACACTGCACTTTGAGCTACGGGGAGCTATGCTAATCTAGAGATTTAGAACTTATGGGCACTTTAGAATATTTAATTCTAAAGTGTCTACTTATACAATTTCATCATTATTAATTTGTACTTGAAGACTTTAAATTAAAGAACAATTAAGTAAAAGCTAATATTTCACTGAAATAAAAATTTAATGTGTTGTTTTGTTACAGAAATTTATTGGAAAAAACTTCAGACGCTCTTCTGAAAGCTGCTAAACTTGGCGATTTGAAAATGGTAAGCATTGATTTATTTATATAAATCAAATTAAAACAAATTTAGTTTACAACAATCATCGGTGTCATAATAAATAATAATAATAATAATAATAACACCTATGATTAAATATAATAACCATTTATTACCATATTATAGACATATGTATATATAAAACTATAGAAATATTAACAACAGCCCTTTTAAAAACATTATTATCGCTGCTTAAAAACTAAAGGGCCACAAATCAAAATTACAATTTTTACAGGAGAGCTAATCGAAAAAAATTAAATTATTTTTTGTCTATGTTTTCCTTATTACATATAATACATCGTTATCTAATACATCGTTAGAAGCGTATTTTTAAGTAGCATTAAATGTTTCAAGTACTTTTATAATAAACTGAATACTAGAAGAGATATAAGCATATAAGTTACTTTTGAATATAAAAAATATATATCAAAATATACTAAATTTTGAATTAAACAACCATAACTCTTTTTGCAACATACAATATGAAGGATTGTATTGTATTTTTGCAATAATAACATTTTTAGATTTTTCTGTTTTATGGCCCTTTAGTTTTTAAGTAGCGATATGTATAATGTAGAAAAGTTACTCTTTAAAATTCTAGAGAGAACCAAGAGTATCCTATGTAACGTGTCTTATAATATAGAAGAAGTGTAATCTAATACTGATTGAGGATCCATTAACTAGATAATATGATTTGATTTGAAAGGAACTTTATCCGTGCAATGTATGTGATAGTGTTTTGTCTACGAGTGACGTCACCCAGTGACGTCACTATGAGAGTGGCCTCGTTTCCGAGGATTGATTTAGTAAATGTGATAAAGTGCCCGCGGCTTCAGAATCTTGTAATACCTACTGTTACATGTGCAACTTCTTAATCCTATACGTTTAAGGCTTCGGCACATATCGGACAGGGCGTTGTGTCTATTTTTACTGAAGTGAAAGTAAGATTTTCACAGCACGGACGCCCCGTATATATACTTATACGAGTGTGGCAACCCTATAAAGCCTGTTGTTGTTTTAATAAAGAATTTTGCATAATTTTAAAAATGTACAAAAATAATACTTAATATTTATTTCACAACACTTTAAACTCCCAATACATTTGTAGAATTTAAATGAGGCCTTCCGCTTTTTCGGACAATTTATGGTTTTATCCGGACATTCATCGGAGGAAAGCAATGGAGAACCAAAATGATTTTTTTTTCAGCAAATCTGCAAAATAGGTACCTCGAGAAAAAATAATCTGTTTTTATTTTTTTCCTATCTTCAAAAATGACTGAGATATTAAACGTTAAAGTACGGCTTCCGCGACTAGTGATCTTGAGTGATCGCGCTAACGTGTGACGTCATAACGTAACACGGTTCTGCGTATCTACATACTTTCGCTCGTTGCGCTCGCGGTCTCGCCATAAATTTAATTGTTTTTCTTACAGTGCATCACTAAAATTGTTAACAAATATTGTATTGTGCCTATGTGTACCAACTCCAGTGAAAAAACAACCCAAAAATAGCTTTTTTTCTGTACCACGCGGTAATAATATTTGGAAAAAGTGGTTAAAATTTATGAAGTTAAAAGTTAGCATAACGTAATATCTATTTATTTTTATTTATAAACATAACATGTTAGAATTAGTCTATTAGTAGGTACATAATAATAAAATAGTAAAGAGCGGATCGAATTTTATTGTGTCTCAGGATTGATAATTTTTTTTGTTTATGCACCTCTCCCAAAATCTTTGTATCTTTTGACAATAGCTCATCACAGTAAAGAATTTCATAAATCTGAAATTTGTTGAATACTTCAAAAATACTATTTTTTTTTCTTTGTTACATACTTACATATAGCTAGCTAGCTATCCCATCTAGCATCTAGCTGTTAACCTAATGATCTCGCTCGGGTTCGAATCCCGCTAGGGGCATATGTTTATGTGTTAACATTTATCTTTGTACCTCAGTCATGGACGTTTTGTAGTTATAATAATAATAATATGTTCGTAAAAAAAGTATTCATAGTATATCAACTGTCTGATATCCATAATACAAGCATTAGTTGCTTAATGTGGAACTAGATGGTGCTGTGTGGAATGTGTGAAGATATTTATTATCCATTCATTCATTTATTTATTCATTCATTTTATTCACTCTATCATTCATTCGTTCGTTCATTCATCCATTTTATCGTTGGTACATTGATTCATTCATTCATTCATTCGTTCGTTCGTTCATTCGTTCGTTTGTTCCTTCGTTCGTTCGTTCCAGATGCGTCGGAGTAATATGAAATTTTACAGAGCATACATCCCTTTTTATCTGAGTGATGTTTTATGACGATCAAGTCATATTACTCAGTTTATTTGTTATGAAGCATGAAATGAACTTTTTGTTTTGTACCAAATAAAAAAATCAATAGGCACATATTTAAAAATGAAATTAAGAAAATATTTGTTACCCCTGCCATTTAAAACTCGACAAAAATAAACCTTTTAATAAAACAAAAAACTTAAAAAATCCTTTTTATTATTTTTTATTGATAAAAGGTTTTTAAAAAACCCTTAATAAAACTTGATCGAAAATCTTACTTACTTTATATTATTTACTTATTCAGTTTTATTTCTCTCTATTCTACGGCTACAAAATCACCATTCTAAGATATCGCGCAACCATAAAAATGTCGACTTTTGGTAGATTATCCGACTGTCCTTTTACAAAACTCTCTTCCATCGCTATGTTTATTTAATAACAATAATATTTAAAGTAATCGCTAACACAAATACTTAAAATAATAACTGTAAACCACAACAATCAAATTTTATGAAGGTAAACACTCCGCATTACTCGCAATCGGACAGAGACTGTTGCGTTGTGACGTCATAGCAGTAGCGCGCGTATGAACGAAAATTTTAAAAGCGGTGAAACTTTACAACGCTATAACTTTGGAAATCCTGGCCCGATTTCGATGAAACAAAAACTATTATTATTTTCACGAGTAGGCGCATCAAATCCAGTAATTTTTATAGTAATATTTGGATGTGCTGGTGTTCTCCATTGAGTGGTACATGATATTATTATACTGTGCGATATTATGAAGATTGGTGTAATTTGTTGTTCCC
Organism: Synanthedon formicaeformis; assembly: GCA_945859745.1. Classification (NCBI taxonomy): domain Eukaryota; kingdom Metazoa; phylum Arthropoda; class Insecta; order Lepidoptera; family Sesiidae; genus Synanthedon; species Synanthedon formicaeformis. The sequence goes on from OX243957.1 coordinate 10,738,462, forward strand.
TTGTGTGTTGATTTATTGTGAAAAATTCGGTTTACGAGTAAACATGAATTAACATGAATAAATTTTACCACATTTTTTAAATCTAGTATTTTTACTCACTTGGGATGAGTGGGTTCGACTCCCGACAGGGTCAACTTTGGAAATAAACTTTTCCTATTTGTCTGGTTCTGGAAAGTAATGGCAAATTTGCCAAGTCAGTATAATTATTATTGAAATATAGATGTCAAACGACGATACGATCACTATAAATTTTGATAGGTAATTGATCGATTAGATAACAATTTATAAAAAAGTTGTTGAATATGTACATCCATAATACACTAACTAAAATAACTCAGATTTGGTTTTACATGAGATCTCACAACTTTTTGTATTGAAGGAACTATACATATACGTTGCGAGACTTGGTATTTTTTACATTTTATGTTTTTGATGGGATATTAATCCTTACCGAGAAACAGATCCATAAAATGTAGTTAGGTAGTTTATTGCGGTTACTTTAAAAACCAACGGTTCGGAAAGTACTGTTTTGAACATCAAGACACTTTTATGACCAGCCAGTAACATGTTCAAATGATTAAAACCTTTTTCGTGTTCAATTGTTTTTTTGCAAATGAGTGTAGTTAAATACGCTTGTATACATACAGATGAAAGAGCTGCACGCCGCTGGATACTCTCTTCTGTCGATTGACGCGACCGGCCAAACTGCCCTACATGTAGCGGCCCGTTACGGGAACAAGGAAATCATAAAATACCTGATAGCGAGCGCGCCATCCTCGATCCTAAATATGAGGGACAACGACAGAGGGCAGACGGCGTTACACAAGGCGGCCGAGAACCGCCGCAGGGCCATTTGCTGTATGCTTGTGGCTGGAGGGGCGTCTTTGACGCGCGCCGATCGTGCTGGCCACACGCCGCGTCACCTCGCTCTGCAAGCCGAGGACCATGACCTAGCAGCGTATTTAGAGAGTAAGCATTCTCTTCATATTTTAAACTAGCTGGCGCCCGCGACTTCGTCCGCGTTGAAAAAGAAAAAAGTAGCCTATCCTGTGTCCCGTACGTCTAAATGTTTATCTACCAAGTTTCATGAAAATCTGTTGATTCGTTTAAGACTTATTGAGGAACATACATACATACAGAAAAAAAATATAAAAATCGTCAATATAGTTTCAGTATCATGTATAGAGCCTATAAACACGATATATCTGAAAACAAAGTAACTTACTCCATGGCCCACCCTTACAGATTTATGTATTGATAATATTTAAAAAATATATAAAACTACGTAACATTTTGTAATGTTCGTGAGAGTTTTTAAAATCAGTTAAGTAGTCTTTGAGTATACTTAACAAACAAAAAATCTAATCTTTCCTCTTTGTAATATTAGTGTAGTGTAAAATTTCAAGTCAGGCAAAACGCATATATTTTTATATGCTTATCAACTGTGTCCAATTAACAAATATGCTGGGCACAGTTAATCTATGTGCGTAAACAATCTTTGTAACATTTTTTTGTAAAATTTCTGTCCATATAACAATTTTCATCAAATCTTCGTTGCAGGTCAGGAACAATTTCAGTTAGTTTCCGAGGATTTAGAAACAGCGGTGTGATGTAAATGGTATATGAATAAAGGATTGATTGCTGAATCTGGATTATGCTACGAGCGGATGGAGCTTTACAGTCATATATAAGGGAACATAAAGCCGTCAACACATTAGTGCGGTCGTCATGTGATAGAAGCGTTCGAATTCGGCTGTGTTTCGTACAGACCCGACGTCCGTCATCGGTCCATGGATACGTAGTATTGACGTCATAAGTTATTGAGAATGTATCGAGAGACATTACGAATATTTATTATTATTATTATTATACTCTAAATCTGAAGTGATATTAAGATCTGTTTTTAATATAGGATTCGTAAAGCTTTTTAATTCACAGAGTTTAATATTTATAAAATGGGTAAATTATGAAAAGTATTTATGCAATTAAAATCTTATCGGAAGATAATCTTTTAAGGTATGTACTCGTAATTCGTTAGATTAACTGTCAACAAAAGAATCTTTTGCACGTGATCTTCAAAAAATTTTTAAACATAATATTATAATTTTAAGATACTTATTTCAGTTCTTGTTTATAGTGTGCTGTAAACTCAGTTTCAAAATCCAAAATTAGTATGTACTATGTTTTCAGATTTACGGATAATAAGACGCTGGCAGAGTACAATCACTAAACCCCTGTGATTTTTAATAAGTTATTGTCATAGTTATGTATTCCGATGAGCATAAATGATTTTTTTTTACAAGATTCTTGTAATAACAAACGCCGATTTATTTGGTTTAACTACACTTATTTAGATCCATTCGCGTTCGCTGATTGATTTGGATTACACTCTGTTTCTGTCAGTCCGCTGAACCACTTCTATCGGCTGCGTACAGCGCTGAATGACTGAGAATCTGTGCAAATTGTGTCTAGTTGACTAGGAATTGAAAAAGATCCGCGCACAGCGCTGAACGCGACGAGACATTACTGTTCACTGTCGTTAAGCATACGAATGAGAGAAACTTCGTCAAGTGAGTCCCAAACGGTGCTGGCTGAAAATCAGCGCTGTGGGTGCTAATGGCATCTCAGCACAATGCTGAGCCAGTGTCCGTTTCGCTGCCGCGAGGACACACACATCTTTTACACTATTGTTAATTCCTTTTTGTTGTTTTTGTATTGTGTTTGTGTCTTTGTGGTGAGTGATTAAAATTCTTTCTTTCTTTCTTTCTTTCTTTCTTTAAACTTGTCCTTTATTTTTGCATGTTTGCGAAAGCTGAATAGACTCGGAAACCTGAACAGACACGTACGCATCTCCATACAAAACTGTTTTTTTTCTATGGTTAAAGCTGAATAAATGTAGTCTTCTGAAGTCTTCTCCCTTTAACGGAGAAACGCGATGTAATCAAGATATTATATACATTTGTTTCGATTTAAAAGTGTAAATATTGGTTGATAAATAATGTACTCAACGCGAATAGAAGCAACAAATATCTGGAAATATAATTTGAGTTATAGTTGTATTGTGTATGATAATAAAGATTTAAATAAAAACTTATATAAATTAAATATTTACTATAAAGTTTTCATGCTTGTAGATTGAAAGTTAGTGTTTATATTTTAAGAAAACAATACTATTTTTTTTCTAAACCAGCGTCATTACCAGCGTCTTATTTTTGTAAATCTGTGGCTCTGATACGATATTTTTAAATAAAAATAATCCAATATTTACCTAATATTAATTGTTCAATTTGAAAAGGCTTTAATAAACCTCAATTTAATATAGATTGAATATATTTTTTTGCTATTACAATTTTTTTTATTGATTTATTTGGCATCATGAAGCACACGAAAAATAATGGCAAAACAAAAGTTACTATTTTTGCTAATTACAATACAACTGCAACTAATAATGAATTTAGATGAAGCATTTTATAGGTAAGTACTCACTTATAAAGATAAAAAAGATGAGAATTTATAATAAGTACCTCAATTCAAAAGTAACGATGAATAATCTTAAAACGATGGACAATCTTCTACACCTAATGCATGAATTTTATTTTTTAAATGAGATCAGTGATTTCTTTTAATAAATTTTAATCTCAAAATACCAAAGGAATTGTTTTGAACTTAAAAATAATTCCAATTAGCTTTGTTGAAAAATAAGCCTTAAAACTTAGATGATAAAATTTCTAATTGATTTTCTCTTGTAAAATTGAATAATTGGTGATAATTCCTTGGATGTTTACGTAGTGTCAATCTTCGGCAATAACTAATTAATTGTAGATGATTATAACTAGGAACGTCTGGTTTTTAATATTATTAGAGTGTGCATGTACTGATTCTTGTCGTGTCCTATGATCTCACATATCTGGTGATTAGCCATTGCCAATATGTATTGTTTCCATCCCTTATTTTGAATACATTCGTTTGGAATTGTTAATTTGACATGTTGGATCTGCGAATGAGGGTTTTCTGTTTACTATCCGTATCGTATTTGTATGTATTTTGTGTGTAATATTTGGGTTTATTCGCGAGCCCTCCCTATAATTTTATGCATATTATGATAATCGCACCGAATCGATTTGTTACTGAAGGATTAGTGTGGTGAGACTTGGAATGTTTGTTGTTTATCACTTTTAATGCCAATACCTCTATGTGTAGTAGTTATACCTCTAGTTTAGTATTTAACGAATTTACTCTTACGAATCGCTAATAAGCGAACAATGAAAGACAAAGCTGTGAGAATTTCGGTCATAGTGTAAAAAGTAAGTTCATTTTTATATTAAGCGAATACTATGTTACGCCATAGAGATGTTTTGTGGATTTTTCGTGAATGTAGTTAGACATTGTAAGATTCGAATTTGTTTGTTAGATTATACTTGTTATTTAGATGTATCAACTTCTCAGTCGTACTTTTGAATAAAATTCTCTATACTCCGTTGAATTTTAATAAATTTTTGAAAGAAAATTTTATAAAAGTAACAATTTTGATTAGTTTCAAGTCTTGCAGAGTGTGATGCTTAAAAAGTTGCATTTATAACTGAATCGCAAACATAAGTAATTTATTTTGTCAGTCACTGCTTTAAAAATGAGTCGCATAATATTTTAACTAAGTACTGAAAAAATCTCATTTTATAGTAGATAGAAGCAAAAAAGGTCAAGATTCTTACATTGAGTTAACTAGACTAGATACAACACATGCGTAACAACACGTTTAATACAAGGAGAGAAAGACAGACAACTCATGGTCTCAAGTAAACAAATACTAATTTATATTTAATTAATACATTTTTAAATTTTAATGTATTTACGAATGACGTTATTACTTCTTTCTTGTTTCTTGTCTTGAGGACTTTTGCAAGCAAAGGTACAAAAATACGTTATAAAAATCCACAAAAACTGTCATATGTACGCTAAACACGACTGAATGAAACTGTGAGCACTGGACTCAGTTTTTAAGATCCATGCGCAGATGAATTTTCCTTTTTTGCTTATATCTACGCATTTTATATTATAAATCTATAAATTCATTTTCTCGGCGTATTTTATGTAAATCATATTATGTCGTTTCTAAAGTATATATTATATTTATAACATTAGTGATACTTTCCTATTAGATTTAACTATTTTCTGTGTACATACTATATTGGAGGCCTTCATTCGTCTAGGTATTATTACATTTAAATAATTAAAAATAGCTCTTATTATAATAGTGTGTACTTTCGCGACCAAATTCTATCTTAAACGAGAATATTATAATGTGAATGATATCATTAGGTCAATAAGTTGTAAAGTTGAAGCACTGATTTTTACATTATATTCGTTCATGTCACTAAAAGACACCATAAGTGAGTGCAATCATCGATATCTATTGTCCATAATATATCTATTACTATATTAAAATTGATATATTTTTTAACAAAATTCTTACTAAATTCTTCTAATGTTACACAAATTATTATTTTATTTTATTAGTTGTTCGAAGAGGCCTAATCTTTTTAGGGGACTCTTAAAGTCTGTCTACTTAAAAGAATCCAATGATATTTAACAATGTATACCATTCCAATAATACCCCAATATTTACCAGTAAAATTGAATGTAATATTTTGAGGGCAAATTTTTAAAAATAGTTTAAGTTAAACCGACTCCTATTGCAGTGCAAAAAGGCTTTATTTATACTGCATTTTAAACAACTTTAACGAAAACTAATTTTCATAAATATCTGTTCAACGCCAATTTGTACGTTTGAGCCAATCGGCCTATGCGAACCGATTATGTGTTTGACGTCATCAGTCCGGGCGTTACTACGTGCGATGCAGTGTAAATAAGGCCTTAACATAACAATAAACCTTTTTAAGTACAATAATGTTGTTATCATACTTAATTTTATCTGCATTTTATGTTACTTGTTACGAATGCAATGCGTTAAAATAAATTAGTTTGTAAACGGTTAGATAGGTAATTAAGTTTTGTTGTTTGTAATTTATGATAATTTATTAAATTTAGTTTTGTGACGACACTAGTTTCGAAATGAGAATTTTTGTTGTTACAGTTACAAAAAAAAAACAGTATTGACAAAATTTTCAATTGAAAATTTCTTTTCTTAATTTTTATGTGCTCTGATAATCTTTGTTTGAATTAGGATTGATAAATACACGAGAATTTAACAAGTCTATAAGCACCAATTTTAAAGCTATTTGTAATACTCGAAAAGAAGATCAATTAAAAGTAATGTAATAAAATTAATAAAGAAACCACCGAAAATAAATATCTACTTTTCAAGCACACTTACAATATAATAATATTCATGTTCCTTTTAGGGTGTGTAAAACTTTAGTAAGGTATAGATTAAAACTATTTTAAAAAAAGACACCAAATTAATTATTACCTATAAATAAAATATTCTAAAAACTACTTTCAAAAGGCATCAAAAGGTAAAATTTTTGTATTTTATTTAGTTTGAAGACTCCGTTCGTTACTCCGTTCTACATATCATAATGTATTATTTATAATTAACATGTTTCTCACAGAAATTTGTTATAGAAATTGTTCTTTCACACTTGCGTCTGTTTGAATATATGTAATAAAAAAATTATAAGGTCGCGCTGTGTTGGAAGTTCGGTGAGCGTATTTTTGTTAATACTAATTAGCTATTGAGTTTCTTCAGTTAATGTACTGTAACAAATATCCAATAAATCCCCACTTCCGAATGATCTTGGTCGGCCAGTGTACTGTGGTTTTTATATGGATATAATATTTTATCTGGAATTTAGTTAAAAAAAATATTGGAACTTTATTTTTTTACATACAAATCGGAATTTCTTAGTTAGAAATGACGACTGAACAGCTTAGCCAGACAACCAATAGACTAGGTTAAGCTTTATTTCTGCACGTGTATTTTAATTAACGTGTCAGTTAATTCTCAATAGAAGCAACAAAACGCTGTAAATATTTCTATAACATATATCTTGAAAATAATAAATGACTATATAAATTTTTATTAAGTATATAGTTACTTAATACAATTTACTTTTTAACTTTTCTAGATAGTCATAGTCATCGTCGTCACGAGGGGGCTGTAAATGATGTAAACAAACGGCATTTTATTAAGGAACGTATCTGTATACTATAGACTATAGCGTATATACTTTGCGCTCGCAAGCAACTTAATTTGACTGGGTTATAAAGAAGCGAACGTAAACATTTGGTTCGCAATTTTGGAGTAGACGAGTCAACGAGTCATATACTCACGTCATTCGAGTTTAGAATACGCATGGGGGTTGCCTACTTGCCTATTTGTTATTGCGGATTAATTTATTTTGGTTTTTATTATTAACTAGCTGATGCCCGCGACTTCGTCCGCGTTGAAAAAGAAAAAAGTAGCCTATCCTATCCTGTGTGTAACATTCATGATAGATCTAAATGTTTATCTATCATGAAAATCAGTTAATTCGTTTAAGAGTTATGGACGAACATACATACTTACATACATACATACAGAAAAAAATTCTAAAAATGGTCAATTTAGTTTCAGTATCATGTATAGAGCCTATAAACACGATATCTGAAAACAAAGTAACTTACTCCATGACCAACCCTTACAGATTTATTGTTAGTATTGATTTTGGTTTTTATTTCATTTTGTTTTTACTATTTAGAAATCGGTGTCGCTTTTGTTAATTATTGCTTTACTTCTAATTATTATTCGATTCAAATGTTGCAAACCCCTGAAATGTTTGTTTACATAAATTACAACTTCAGATCACGGCGACTATAGATTGTTGCAAATTGCTTTTTTAACAAAATTAAAAAAAAAAACTCGTGTTTTGTTAAGCATTAAGGATTAGAAAAGCAATTTCTCAATTTATAGAAAGTGATTTCGATTTTTAAACACACTATCTTCTATAGAACGGAGTTTAAACAACACGTGTGTCAGTTATAGGTAGATAATGTCTATTATTTTCTATCTGTAACATCGAAATACTACAATGGAATTTGCGTTACAAATGCCAAAGCGGCACATAAAAAGAACGCCTTTGACAGAATCATGGCGGACTCTTGCCTTCACGCGTCAATGGTAAAAGGTAGTAACGATCAACTTCTACTCTTTCATTTTAAACTCTAATGAGTCACATTTTCTTTAAATTACGTACATATTATTATGTTGTTTTGTTTTAAATGACAGTTCATGCTCTACGCATATGTCACTTTTAAATGTTCCATAAAATTCGTAGTGTTTTGTATGGCACGCGGGTTCCATGTTGTAGTAGTTTGATGATCTATAATAAAAAATATAGTGGGTACGATATCACGGCCTTGACTTGAAATACCTTGTAGAAGTATGTAAATTCTTTTTAAATGAATAGGTACATTACGGATGCTAAATTAAATTAATGAAATTTTGAATTTTTACCATACATTTATCCTTAAGATATAAAAAAGTCTTTTTAATAATATTGAAAAGTACATAATATAATGCATTTGATTACCTAATGTTTTTGGAAGCACTCATTTTCATTATAAGTAACATACTTATTTTTGCACTTAATAAAGTCACTATTTTAACATTGAAACAACAATAAACGATGAATGACATATTGCATTTTTATTTTTCCCTTTATGAGGTAACCTAGATTTTTTTATTGGGTTTATTGAGTTTTCAGAAACAATGAAAGACTTCAATTGAAGTAAATGATATTTATTTAATTAGTCTCGATTGGGTTTCACAGGAATGTGTATTTTCTCTATAAAGGGGCACAATCAGAACAGAACTATAAACCAATCGCAAATTCATAGGTTCGTGTATGAAACAAAATACTATTTTTTTAGTTGTTTGACGTGTGAAAGAAATATAGATTCTCAATCTAATTGTTAATATATGACAGATTTATTTTGTACTAGCTGACGCCCGCGACTTCGTTCGCGTTGAAAAAGAAAAAAGTAGCCTATCCTGTGTCCCGTACGTCTAAAGGTTTATCTACCAAGTTTCATGAAAATCAGTTAATTCGTTTAAGAGTTATGGAGGAACATACATAACATACAATACCTACACTTACAGATTTATTATTAGTATTGATTGATTGATGATGATGACAGTTTTGGTTGTTCCAAGTAAGTATATGAACCATCGAAATAATATATCTGCAAATAATTTATGAACTGAATTGAAGCTTGACACCATTTGTCTACTTAGATTTTTACTTCGATTTCGTCAACTGTGAGCCATTCTTTTAGTAGTGGCTTGTAATTGGACTGGTCGTCTTCTAAGTAATGAGAAGACCATCATAGTTTATAAACGATGCCAGAGCCCATCGTTCTATTCCTTACCTTTTTAACCTTTCTTCCCTTTCTTGTCAAAGTCGGCGACTATGTTGCTAGATTTTTTTAAAGGCAACAGTAGTCAAGCAGAAACGTCGGACTACCTGCTACAAACTGTATAAACGAAAATTTATCAAGTGAATTAATTGGATCTTTATTGAATACCACCTCTCCGAAATAAGAGCAAACTTAAATAAATTCATGTTTTTTTTTATTTAATACATTTTTTGTCATTATTATATAGAGTTTTTAATACGGTTTTCAATAAACGAAAGAGCTTTAAACGAGGAAGGTTTTTTATAATATATAATTCAAATCGAACGAAGTCGCGGGCACTAGTTAGTAATAAATAAAAACTATTTTCAAATTTCAATTCACCTATACTAATTATATGAATCTGAAATAAATATTTATTTTCATTACTATTCATTCAAATGTAATACTAGTAATAATAATTTAAGAAAATATATAAGTAATCACATTAAATTACTTTCGATAAAGGGTATTATGTTTTGATTCCTGGCAATTTAGATTTAAAGATAACAACACGATATCGGCTTTGGCTTGATTTTTGAACTCATGTAAATCACTCGCTATTAGGTATTTATATTATCTTTGCTTCTATCGGTATATTACCTCTATGGCCCATATCTTTATGATCGATTATGTTCTGGTTACTTATCAGAGACACGCACACTCGTTTTCTACGTCACAGTGTCGGGTCAACGGTAGATTATAGCTAAATTCACTATGAAGTCATGAAAAATGTTAAAAATGTATTAAACATAGACCGCAAAACCTGTAATTTACGAATGCAATTAATCCTCATTGAAGAATTTCTTAAATTCTTAGCATTAGGACTACTTAGACCAATCTAAGCAATCGCTCCATCTTTCATGCAACAGCTTCCAAGATGAAGTTGATGATAACCAATTTTTGTAGAGAAGTGGCATGTTGAGAAGAAAAAGACAAGACTAATTTTAAATTTCTAACAAAATTATGTTTTAACATAATTTATCTCGTAGATACGCGACTAGGTTCCTAAATGTGCATGGTGTTGTCAATTTTAATTAACCGGCGGATGAGACCGAGGGACACAGCTAGTGTTTTATTATAATGCCTTTAAAAAGGGAAATTTATGATTAAATGTAAAATAATTAATGTTAAATTTAATTAATTCATTTAATCTAAGCGTTTTCTGCAAACATTGTTTTCATGATCAGAAAACTGAGCCGCAAATTCTAAGTTTGCTACAATTTCCAAGTTCGCCCTCGTATTTCAAAATGCGTCATTCTCATACATTTCCTTCTTTATTAAATTATTTTGCAATGTGTATACTAAGTCACACATGCAACGCGACACGGTCGCCTACAAGCAAGGCCTTTTATTAAATTTCTTCGTAACTCGTAACCCCACCTTTCGGGTTTATCGTTGTAGAAAGATTTTACTCCTTTTACGTAGTCACCATCGAATTTCGATGGTAGTCACATAAAATTTTCTTTGACATAAATCTTTCTTTAATAAATATTGATAAATTTAAACATAAAAAGAAAATTACTTAGTTTGTTTAAATCTATATTTCAACAGTAACAGTATCAAAATTTGTGACCAGATTCTTGCGAGTTTTTTTGCACTTATCGAGTTCCTCAAACTTATCGTGTGTGTGTTTGTCTATGCGTCATGGTTGCGTTCAGAAAGAAGTTAGTGGTCAAAATATCGATATCGGAATACCGATATTGAAGTGTTTCCGGAATTACGAAATTCCGGAATTCCAGAATACATGCCCTATATGTGAAATAACCAAACCTAAGAAGGATAGCCAAGCCTAAGTCATAGAAGTAATGCTTCTTATTGCTAATAAATCATTGGTATGAATTTTGTTTACGTCAAAGGCAAACTCATTTTATAAATAAGTAAAAAACAAGTATTATGCAAATAAGTAAAAATTAATCTTCGGGCTTCTGTATATTTCTACTACTAACGACCACAAATTAATAAATTAAATTATTAAATTTATTGAATAATTAAGTATTTATTAAATTTTAATTAAGTTGTGAGCATTCATAAATCTTCGTAGTGCTAATGAATCCAAATAAATATAAACATTTGTAACTGCTTCTGGTACTGTACCTAAATGATAAATACTTTCTCATGTAGCGTATATAGTTAGTTAGTTCTATTTGAGTAGAGATGGTTGAAATTCGAAGTGTATACCTGAATAAAACATGAAGGCCATGACTTAATGCCCGAAGTAAAGCAACTTGAAACTTCATCTATTATGAAATGGCACAAGGCATGTTATGTATGACTTACTAAATCAATGAATAGTTGTTACACACCCCCGAGGTATTCCGGAGAGTATTCCTTTGAGAGCGTTCGTGAAATCAAAGGTGCTTCTTGCATTGCTCTACTAAGGTTTATACATAATTCTGTCTTGTCTTCACAAAATATACTGGCTACCTTTCTCAATAGAGAAAATAAATCAAGAAAAAACTCAACAGACAAACTCTTTGCTGTATGAAATAAAATTTGAGTCAATACACTAATATATCGCTGCTTAAAAACTAAAGTTAAACTAAAGTTTAACTAGTTTAAAAACTAAACTAAACTAGGCCACATATCAAAATTACACTTTTTACAGGAGAGCTAATCGAAAAAAATTAAATTATTTTTTGCCTATTTTTTTCTTATTAGATATATATGAAATATATGCATATTATGCATCGTTAAAAGCGTATTTTTAATGGCATTAAATGTTTTAAGTAATTTTATAATAAACTAAATACTAAAGGAGATATAAGCATATAAGTTACTTTTGAATATATGAAAAAATATCAAAATATACTAAATATTTAATAAAACAACCATAAGTCTTTTTGCAACATACAATATGTAGGATTGTAATTGTATTTTTACAATAAAAACATTTTTGGATTTTTTAGTTTTATGACCCTTTAATTTTTAAGCAGCGATATATTATGTAGGTAGGCATATAAGAAAGTCTATATATAATAATAATAAAAATAATATAGATTATAAGATCACTTGTCCTTAATCCTACTATGGTCTGCAGCACACCACACTAAATAGCACATGTGGCTTTGTTTGTACTCGTATCGTAGGCGAAGGTAGCCCTCTACTATCAAATATACCTTCAGTCTGTCTGGGTACCTTTAAATGAATAAAAAAAAACGTGAAATTCATATTTATTTAAAGTTTCAGTCGCTAAATACGAGTATTAAGCGCCCAAATGCTCTTCTGCTTTGATAGGGAAAAATGGTAAGGAGTTTAGGTCTCAGTCACTGACCACAAGGTCTTGTAGTTATATTTAGAGGATACTCATTAGCATTGCAGCTATTTCTCAGTTATTAATTGAATTCTCAGATTATAAAGTCACGCTTGGCCACTAAATGAAAAGTGTACTAGAAAGAAATATGCATAATACATGGTAGGTGGAAAATATTTTGGGCCAGTATTCGTGTTCCAAATAACATCAAGTGTTTGAATGTCGAAAAATCTAGCAATAACTTTGTGTTTTATAATTTTATAAGCTAAAGTTAACAATGTGTCCCGTTCTCACTCCGCAATGAACATAAACCGAATTGAAATGTACCAATTGTTACTGAAATGATGTTGGAATGATCGCGGTTTACCGAGCTTCTGTCGGATTACTCAGGCGATTTCCGAGAGCATTGATGCCCATCAAATATACGACCTCATGACAACATTACAAACGAACTGAGCCGAAAACGTTTAATGAATTTCGTGTAAATAATTTCTACTGTTCGCCCTTGTTAACTTAATTTACATAGAAAATCCACTTTCAATTCTCTGCTAGTCGTTACCGTTTTGTCTTAGATTTCTCGCTCAAACTTTATAAGAGTACTTACTAATTAAAGCAAGCAAGTCGTGGCGAATTTGTGTTAGTAGCAGACTCACTTAAGTTGTCTTTTATGCTATGTACTTAGCACTTATACTTATGCTTTACTTTATAAGTTTTATAATAATTGTCGTAAATTTAGCTTCCATATTATGTTAAGTACACAAAACTCGAAAACTAGCCAAAGGATTGACTTGAAATTTTTAGAAAATATTTGTCTTTAACAGAAGATTTTAAAATGAGTGTGTGTGTGTGTGTGTGTGTTTAAATTAATAGTTGCACTTTTTCTTAAATATATTGTTGAATTTAATTAATATGTAAGTATAGGTACGTCACAGAATTATGTTCACAATAAAGTCACAAAAGTAATTTCATCAGCGCTTAAACCTTCCTTACGCAGCAGTTGTTTTTTATGATCTATTTTGCTTTGACTTATTTCAATTTTGTGATACATTTTATTTTACATAACAAAAAAATATTACATGTATTTCGAACTAACGACCCGCCCCCGGCTTGGCACTTGAGCAATAATTTTCCCAGCAATTTTTCCAATATTTCTCTTCATAAGAAACTTGCTGGGACATAAACGAATATTTGAAAAAAAATAGCCGATTAAGTCCAGACGTTCTCAAGTTAGTTAGTAACGCATTTAGATATTCATTTTTATTTTATATTTACCTATAGATAGATAGATATATTCTTTTTATCCAAAACATTATTGTAGGCGCAACTACTGAAGCCCGACCTTTGTTTGAAATTCGAATTTTCATATGAAGAGAAATCCTTTGAACAATATATCAGATTGTTGAAGTATTCCCAACGCTTTCAAAAGATTGCAAATACCTTTACAAACTCACGAACTTTTTCTTTTGTACAAATAAAACGGAGGCAAAGAAAAATTCCGCTCATGCGAAACGAAACCAGTATCATAAAATTTGTGTTACGTTAAATCCTAAGTATTAGAAATCCTAAGTATTTGAAAATGCAAATGAAAATATTAGTTTTAATTCTAGCCGATGTATTTTCAACAGATTATTTACTTCTATTGGTTTTTGAGGGAAGAAAGTTTTCGAGTTTATGATATATGTAAATACTAATTGTGCCCTACGTTAAATGTAAAAACGAATTCTACTCAGACGTAGTTAGGCCCTACGCCCTAACTACGTCTGAGTAGAATTCGTTTAGACAATATTTCTTATTTGAAATAATTTTAAGGAAGTAAAAGACCAAATTTTTTCATCTTGAATTTTTTAGTAGTTACTTAAAGAACACATTCCGCAGTCATAAAATGGGAAACTCGTTTGGCGGAAGTGAGTAGGTAAGAATGCCGGAACCCATACCGATATCTAACCAAACTTACCCATATCTGACCCATACCCAAAAAATACAAGTGCTTCTCTTAAAAAATCAAACACTTTTTACTAATTGTAATCAAAAGCCAAAATAAAAGTCTCAATTTTCAAATTTCAAGTCACGGAAATCCGTATCGAGCCCTTACTAAATTTCATCTCATTTTGTACCCTTTTAAGTCGTAATTAAAAATATCCTTTGTCGTTTTCTGTTCATTACTTCTCCGAATAAAATTGAATTTTAATCATTTCAGTTATATAGTTCATTTTCGCAAATAGACAGAGTAAACTTTTGAGGATTTTAACTATGCATTTAATACCTTAGCGGAATGTGAGGATGTGTTGTTGTTATGAATAACGATCCTGCGGGCCTATTCTCTAACTGTGGTTTTTAAAACGTATCGACTCCAATGTCGACATTAAATTGGAAATAATACTTTGTTAAACTAAAAACCACATAATAACGTGTCAATAACTTCATTAACATGTATAACTACGGAAAAAACGTCGTAGACATTTTTACATGTGCTTAGTGAATACCAAAGTAGACAATTGTCGAGTCTATAACCGCATCGAGTCGATAACCACACCAAAACCACACTTAGAGAATACGGGCCCTGCTCTGAGAAAGCTTTTCAGGAATTTGTTATAGCATACTGGATAAACATTCGTTTGTATACGAATCAAGGAGTTCAGTGACATACACACGCACAGAAGAAATATATATATAAAAATATTCTAGTGTTTAAAAAAATTATACATCATTAGAAAACACTAATGCTTTAATCTTTCTTTTTTTGACGTTTTGACCAGATCTGCCATCTGGCTTTTCTTTCCAGTTCGAAGCAATACTCTCAGATTTTGTTACAAGTCACAACAACGATCGTCTTTCTCTATTACCATCCGACAAACCACGTTGTCCACCTGGTTGTTGGCACAACCTGGATGGTCAGTTGCAATTAATTTTTCTTAACTGACAACCTAACGGCTCAAGAAATTTAGGCTCCATTGAATGCCTAATACAATATAGCTACAGGAGAATACCCACAAAACATCAATGGAATACTTTCATTGCCTGTGTTTCTACTCTTGGTTTGTATGTCAAAGTATTAAAGTATAGGCACAAGCTTAGTTTTATTTCAAAGAATGATAAAAATAATATTAGGACATGAAACTTCGTAAATAGATTCTTATTTATTTGCTAAAAGTTGAACCGAGAAACAAGTGTGTTGAATTATGGAACAAGTTTCGAGTAAAAGGACAAAAATTAGAAAAGTAAATCATCTGAAACATCCAAAACACTTGCTCGATGTAGTGATATGTTAAACAAGACAGGATGCGCCCTTACCATACTACTAGTGACAAAAAAATGGTCCTCCAATTTGCACCTAGTTACTAAAAATAATTTGTTTTCATTGCAATCTTAATACGTATTTTTATTTCTTATTGGCGTATTCTGTTATTGTAGTGTTCTCATTGGTTGGTTGGACATATCACTGGTAAGTAGGCATTTTCGTATCTTTCTACGCATAGAATGAACACACGTCATTGGTGCCAATTTCCGATTTTGACACCGGCGCGTCGGTGCCACGTACTAGGAGCGTTAGCCTTGTCCTTACGAAGTAATATAGAAGTCATTGGCTCGAGGTTTATCTTCTTCGTTTCTCTACAATGTTTGTCGTCTCTGAAGAGTACATACTTCCAAACTTCCAAAAGATAAACAATGTTTTATTTAAATTCCATTCTATTTATAATTCTAAGAAATTAATGTTGGAGTTTTTAGTTAGGTATAATAACTAAGTGTTGCCTTAGCAGTACGTCATAGTACCGACAGAATTCTTTACAAGGCTTCACATGAATGTCCCTTTTTTCCATTTTTCCACCTATTAACACATGCAATTATCTAGAATAAATATTTTATTTTATATTTAGAATAAATTTTTAAATACTAGAATATCTTCTTTACATATATATTTCTTCTGTGCGTGTGTATGTCACTGAACTCCTCCTAAATGGCTGGACCGATTTTAATTCTGTCTTCACTTATGGATAGAGGGCGAATCAGGATTGGATTGTATGTAAAAAAAATGGTAGCGGACGAAGTCGAGGGCACACACTAGTATACTGTAAAAAACTTTACTGAATAAGAATTTTAAGCTCGTAAAAAGAAATATTTAACATAGGAAAATAATAAGTAATATTAACAAAACACTTTAGATCACAATTAAAATTACATATTTATGAGTCGGTTCATAAGCAATTTTAACTTCATTCCCAATTAAGCTGAACAGTAAAGAATGTTTAATGATCCTTTGATAAAATATTCTGTAGTTTTATCAGATTTGAGGAACTAATATCTCATCTCCAGGTAAATCAAAATGAGATGACGTTTGAACTAGGAGGGATCTTTTGTATAGTCTAAATTAAGCTATTTGGAGTCAGCCCTTCGTGACTGACACAAAGAAGAAGATATATAAGTAACTATGTTCTTACTTGTGTCTATATTAGTATGCATTTATCGATAACATTCCATTCGGTTTATAATAAAAAGTTAAGTTAATTGAGATGATACGCGTTATTTTAGAACCAGCACAACTAATATGCAATAAAATTTAAAACGTGACGTCTTTTTACCTATAAAGGTAAAATAATTATACAAACCTATTAAGGCATTTCATTTACAAGTAAAACAACTTTATAAGTACAAAAGGTCAACAACACATTTTATCGCCTTTGAAGTTGCTTGTGTTTAAAGGCAACCGTAGCCACATAAAAATAACCTCTTTTAGTTACATTTATTAATTAATTAATTATGACGATTTGGCTTATAGCTAATTTCATTAAAATTTACGTCCAAAAATAATAATTCAATATCTAGTTTAAAGGGGGACAAAGTAAATATTAAACCGAAATACAAATAGTTTTCCAGATCAAATAGATTATCGATATTGTAAAGTATCGCAAACCTACCGGAACAAATACATGTAGATAAAATAGAGACATGAATACAACCAACCACCCTTGTCAGGATAATGGACCCGATCGTGACCCTTGCCACCAAAATATTACTAATTCACCGGGCTGCGGTAACCCCGTATACGATATTAACCCCTATTCACAAGTTTTTATAGGCTATACTAGGTTAACATTGTTTATTAACACTTTGAGATGTTGCGGCTAACAATTTAGGTGAGGCAATGAATTTAAATTAGCTACTGTCTTCGTACAAGTGGCAATTTGAAGAGTTAGAAGGCTAACTTAGGTACCTACGTATACTTACATTACTTAATTCATCAAGACGAATGAAGAATATGATAAATTCATTTATTAAATATAGTGTAAAATACGTCAAGATCAATATAGCATAGCTTAGGAATGTAAAGAGTTAGTTTTCTACAAACGGACTGTGTCAAGTTTTAAGAAAAACCCGGGTTCAATCATGAAAAAGTGCTTGTTAAAAATAGATAGATGAATATGTACCAAGAAATAACTTAAAAAAAGACTTGAAACTTTCAGACAGCTTTTCTTTTGCGTATGGAACTAAGTAATTGGATACTTATAGATATTTTTTTTTTTCATTTATAATGTTATTACCAGACAAAGAAATCCATTATTCTTTCTCATCTATCTACTTACATAAGTTTGACTACATTTTGATTGAGTAGAGCGCTTGAAGTAACTTTACAGCTCTATATTGATCCGTTACATTAAAATAATATAAATTAAGATAATTTTGACTTAACGTTACATTAAGATAATTTTGGATCTAGTTTCACCCCCTTTTGAGGTTGCACTATATCGCGGGACACCCTGTATATATAGTGTGTGTGTTTTTCAACACTTATATATCGCTCCTTAAAAACTAAAGGGCCAAAAAACAAAAAATCCAAAAAAAAAATTTTATTGCAAAAATACAAACACAATCCTTTATATTGTATGTTGCAAAAAGACTTATTTATTCCATATTTAGTGTATATTGATCATTTTTTATATATTCAAAAGTAACTTATACGCTTATATCTCTTCTAGTGTTCAGTTTATTATAAAAGTACTTAAAACATTTAATGATACTTAAAAATACGCTTCTAACGATGTATAATATGCATATATTTGATATATATCTAATAAGAAAAAAATACATAAAAAAAAATTATTTTTTTTCTTTTAGCTCTCCTGTAAAAAGTGTAATTTTGATTTGTGGCCCTTTAGTTTTTAAGCAGCGATATGATAATCATATATATTATATGATAAGTTAGTAATTTTGCCTCCCCTTCTGAAAGCCCGCAGGCCCTGTGCAACCTGTTCTAATTATACGTATTTGTGTATGCCCGCAGCTATATAGAAATACTATATTGCTACGGAAATTTCAAACGATGAATAAACTCGAGTTTAATGCTGACTGGAATTTGTGTGCAGAACATCGATAATGTTTACATGAAAACTATAACTGTATAAGTCAATAAAACAAACGTATATTTTAGCTTCTCTTAACTTAATTCAGTGATAATTTTGATGTAATAAAATTTCCTTTTTGAGTTTATATGCGCGATAAAGCATGTTTTTAGGTTTGAACTACATACTTTAGTATTTGTATGATGAAAAATAACAAGCAAAATATACCTTTCATAATAATATTAAGACAAATAGCTTTAATCCCGAAACTCATTTATACCCTCATGGGCTTAAAACTTTCTCCAACAAGACACGTAATTTGTAAGCCCAAAGTCTTAAGTATAAAGTAGTTAAGAAGCAATACCACGCGGTGTTTCCGTCTCTGTTAGGTGTTTTAATTAAATGCTTCACATTAAAAAGTTTTTCTGTACCGGTTGCAAGAGTGCGAGGTGGTTTATTTTGATAATAAATAAACGTTGTCCTGTATTTAGTTAATTTCGCAGCATATATCATCGTACGTAGCCTCAGGATTATTAGGAACCTCACAGGAGGTGTATGCGCCGGCGGATATTAAACTGGTCCTGGTTAATGTGTGGGATATGGGAAATAAATTGGACGCATCTCTGTCTGAGTTATAAGCCTTGCTGTGTTTTGCAATTGCCAGGTTGGAATAATTTTGTATAGTGCTATAACTTCTGCAGCAAAATCGTAACTAATGCTAATAATATAAATGCGAAAGTGAGTTGGTTTGTTTGTAACGATTTCACGCCTTAACTATTCTACCGAAAATGATAAAATTTTGCATTACACTTTGTCAGAGGTGCAGAGAAGTATAGATTACCTTTCATCATGAAAACTATGTTGCCATGGAATAGAACGCAGACGAAGTAGCTGAAAATATTTTTTTTTGTTTCACAAAAAAAAATATTTTCAGTTTCATAATTGAGGATTTTACGAATATTTTTCTTATATGAAGATTCTCATATGAAAAGAGCAATGAACGGATAATACCAAGCTACCGAGGCACCAGCTTGAATCTAAATATTGGCTAGTTCAGAAAATAATAATGACTGTGTTGAGCATACCTACCGTAAATTTTTTAGTCTTCTGTAAGAGGCCGATTTCTGCTTTCAGATAGTCTTAGATCTAAATGAATACAATGTATAGTTTTAATCATACAAGTACAAGCTAGTGTGACTAGATTGCCATTATACTTTCCCAAAAAGTAGCTAACATTTTCATAATAAAAAAATCCGTTCATAACGTTGAAACAATTGCCAATTTTAGAATACAAGTACAATTTTGTTATATCGTTTTAGTACCGAGTACCTACTTAAGTGACAAAAGTTCACAATAAAGTCACAAAAGTAATTTCATCAGCGCTTAAACCTTCCTTACGCAGCAGTTGTTTTTTATGATCTATTTTGCTTTGACTTATTTCAATTTTGTGATACATTTTATTTTACATAACAAAAAAATATTACATGTATTTCGAACTAACGACCCGCCCCCGGCTTGGCACTTGAGCAATAATTTTCCCAGCAATTTTTCCAATATTTCTCTTCATAAGAAACTTGCTGGGACATAAACGAATATTTGAAAAAAAATAGCCGATTAAGTCCAGACGTTCTCAAGTTAGTTAGTAACGCATTTAGATATTCATTTTTATTTTATATTTACCTATAGATAGATAGATATATTCTTTTTATCCAAAACATTATTGTAGGCGCAACTACTGAAGCCCGACCTTTGTTTGAAATTCGAATTTTCATATGAAGAGAAATCCTTTGAACAATATATCAGATTGTTGAAGTATTCCCAACGCTTTCAAAAGATTGCAAATACCTTTACAAACTCACGAACTTTTTCTTTTGTACAAATAAAACGGAGGCAAAGAAAAATTCCGCTCATGCGAAACGAAACCAGTATCATAAAATTTGTGTTACGTTAAATCCTAAGTATTAGAAATCCTAAGTATTTGAAAATGCAAATGAAAATATTAGTTTTAATTCTAGCCGATGTATTTTCAACAGATTATTTACTTCTATTGGTTTTTGAGGGAAGAAAGTTTTCGAGTTTATGATATATGTAAATACTAATTGTGCCCTACGTTAAATGTAAAAACGAATTCTACTCAGACGTAGTTAGGCCCTACGCCCTAACTACGTCTGAGTAGAATTCGTTTAGACAATATTTCTTATTTGAAATAATTTTAAGGAAGTAAAAGACCAAATTTTTTCATCTTGAATTTTTTAGTAGTTACTTAAAGAACACATTCCGCAGTCATAAAATGGGAAACTCGTTTGGCGGAAGTGAGTAGGTAAGAATGCCGGAACCCATACCGATATCTAACCAAACTTACCCATATCTGACCCATACCCAAAAAATACAAGTGCTTCTCTTAAAAAATCAAACACTTTTTACTAATTGTAATCAAAAGCCAAAATAAAAGTCTCAATTTTCAAATTTCAAGTCACGGAAATCCGTATCGAGCCCTTACTAAATTTCATCTCATTTTGTACCCTTTTAAGTCGTAATTAAAAATATCCTTTGTCGTTTTCTGTTCATTACTTCTCCGAATAAAATTGAATTTTAATCATTTCAGTTATATAGTTCATTTTCGCAAATAGACAGAGTAAACTTTTGAGGATTTTAACTATGCATTTAATACCTTAGCGGAATGTGAGGATGTGTTGTTGTTATGAATAACGATCCTGCGGGCCTATTCTCTAACTGTGGTTTTTAAAACGTATCGACTCCAATGTCGACATTAAATTGGAAATAATACTTTGTTAAACTAAAAACCACATAATAACGTGTCAATAACTTCATTAACATGTATAACTACGGAAAAAACGTCGTAGACATTTTTACATGTGCTTAGTGAATACCAAAGTAGACAATTGTCGAGTCTATAACCGCATCGAGTCGATAACCACACCAAAACCACACTTAGAGAATACGGGCCCTGCTCTGAGAAAGCTTTTCAGGAATTTGTTATAGCATACTGGATAAACATTCGTTTGTATACGAATCAAGGAGTTCAGTGACATACACACGCACAGAAGAAATATATATATAAAAATATTCTAGTGTTTAAAAAAATTATACATCATTAGAAAACACTAATGCTTTAATCTTTCTTTTTTTGACGTTTTGACCAGATCTG
Organism: Synanthedon formicaeformis; assembly: GCA_945859745.1. Classification (NCBI taxonomy): domain Eukaryota; kingdom Metazoa; phylum Arthropoda; class Insecta; order Lepidoptera; family Sesiidae; genus Synanthedon; species Synanthedon formicaeformis. The sequence continues at coordinate 10,760,609 of OX243957.1, forward strand.
CCATCTGGCTTTTCTTTCCAGTTCGAAGCAATACTCTCAGATTTTGTTACAAGTCACAACAACGATCGTCTTTCTCTATTACCATCCGACAAACCACGTTGTCCACCTGGTTGTTGGCACAACCTGGATGGTCAGTTGCAATTAATTTTTCTTAACTGACAACCTAACGGCTCAAGAAATTTAGGCTCCATTGAATGCCTAATACAATATAGCTACAGGAGAATACCCACAAAACATCAATGGAATACTTTCATTGCCTGTGTTTCTACTCTTGGTTTGTATGTCAAAGTATTAAAGTATAGGCACAAGCTTAGTTTTATTTCAAAGAATGATAAAAATAATATTAGGACATGAAACTTCGTAAATAGATTCTTATTTATTTGCTAAAAGTTGAACCGAGAAACAAGTGTGTTGAATTATGGAACAAGTTTCGAGTAAAAGGACAAAAATTAGAAAAGTAAATCATCTGAAACATCCAAAACACTTGCTCGATGTAGTGATATGTTAAACAAGACAGGATGCGCCCTTACCATACTACTAGTGACAAAAAAATGGTCCTCCAATTTGCACCTAGTTACTAAAAATAATTTGTTTTCATTGCAATCTTAATACGTATTTTTATTTCTTATTGGCGTATTCTGTTATTGTAGTGTTCTCATTGGTTGGTTGGACATATCACTGGTAAGTAGGCATTTTCGTATCTTTCTACGCATAGAATGAACACACGTCATTGGTGCCAATTTCCGATTTTGACACCGGCGCGTCGGTGCCACGTACTAGGAGCGTTAGCCTTGTCCTTACGAAGTAATATAGAAGTCATTGGCTCGAGGTTTATCTTCTTCGTTTCTCTACAATGTTTGTCGTCTCTGAAGAGTACATACTTCCAAACTTCCAAAAGATAAACAATGTTTTATTTAAATTCCATTCTATTTATAATTCTAAGAAATTAATGTTGGAGTTTTTAGTTAGGTATAATAACTAAGTGTTGCCTTAGCAGTACGTCATAGTACCGACAGAATTCTTTACAAGGCTTCACATGAATGTCCCTTTTTTCCATTTTTCCACCTATTAACACATGCAATTATCTAGAATAAATATTTTATTTTATATTTAGAATAAATTTTTAAATACTAGAATATCTTCTTTACATATATATTTCTTCTGTGCGTGTGTATGTCACTGAACTCCTCCTAAATGGCTGGACCGATTTTAATTCTGTCTTCACTTATGGATAGAGGGCGAATCAGGATTGGATTGTATGTAAAAAAAATGGTAGCGGACGAAGTCGAGGGCACACACTAGTATACTGTAAAAAACTTTACTGAATAAGAATTTTAAGCTCGTAAAAAGAAATATTTAACATAGGAAAATAATAAGTAATATTAACAAAACACTTTAGATCACAATTAAAATTACATATTTATGAGTCGGTTCATAAGCAATTTTAACTTCATTCCCAATTAAGCTGAACAGTAAAGAATGTTTAATGATCCTTTGATAAAATATTCTGTAGTTTTATCAGATTTGAGGAACTAATATCTCATCTCCAGGTAAATCAAAATGAGATGACGTTTGAACTAGGAGGGATCTTTTGTATAGTCTAAATTAAGCTATTTGGAGTCAGCCCTTCGTGACTGACACAAAGAAGAAGATATATAAGTAACTATGTTCTTACTTGTGTCTATATTAGTATGCATTTATCGATAACATTCCATTCGGTTTATAATAAAAAGTTAAGTTAATTGAGATGATACGCGTTATTTTAGAACCAGCACAACTAATATGCAATAAAATTTAAAACGTGACGTCTTTTTACCTATAAAGGTAAAATAATTATACAAACCTATTAAGGCATTTCATTTACAAGTAAAACAACTTTATAAGTACAAAAGGTCAACAACACATTTTATCGCCTTTGAAGTTGCTTGTGTTTAAAGGCAACCGTAGCCACATAAAAATAACCTCTTTTAGTTACATTTATTAATTAATTAATTATGACGATTTGGCTTATAGCTAATTTCATTAAAATTTACGTCCAAAAATAATAATTCAATATCTAGTTTAAAGGGGGACAAAGTAAATATTAAACCGAAATACAAATAGTTTTCCAGATCAAATAGATTATCGATATTGTAAAGTATCGCAAACCTACCGGAACAAATACATGTAGATAAAATAGAGACATGAATACAACCAACCACCCTTGTCAGGATAATGGACCCGATCGTGACCCTTGCCACCAAAATATTACTAATTCACCGGGCTGCGGTAACCCCGTATACGATATTAACCCCTATTCACAAGTTTTTATAGGCTATACTAGGTTAACATTGTTTATTAACACTTTGAGATGTTGCGGCTAACAATTTAGGTGAGGCAATGAATTTAAATTAGCTACTGTCTTCGTACAAGTGGCAATTTGAAGAGTTAGAAGGCTAACTTAGGTACCTACGTATACTTACATTACTTAATTCATCAAGACGAATGAAGAATATGATAAATTCATTTATTAAATATAGTGTAAAATACGTCAAGATCAATATAGCATAGCTTAGGAATGTAAAGAGTTAGTTTTCTACAAACGGACTGTGTCAAGTTTTAAGAAAAACCCGGGTTCAATCATGAAAAAGTGCTTGTTAAAAATAGATAGATGAATATGTACCAAGAAATAACTTAAAAAAAGACTTGAAACTTTCAGACAGCTTTTCTTTTGCGTATGGAACTAAGTAATTGGATACTTATAGATATTTTTTTTTTTCATTTATAATGTTATTACCAGACAAAGAAATCCATTATTCTTTCTCATCTATCTACTTACATAAGTTTGACTACATTTTGATTGAGTAGAGCGCTTGAAGTAACTTTACAGCTCTATATTGATCCGTTACATTAAAATAATATAAATTAAGATAATTTTGACTTAACGTTACATTAAGATAATTTTGGATCTAGTTTCACCCCCTTTTGAGGTTGCACTATATCGCGGGACACCCTGTATATATAGTGTGTGTGTTTTTCAACACTTATATATCGCTCCTTAAAAACTAAAGGGCCAAAAAACAAAAAATCCAAAAAAAAAATTTTATTGCAAAAATACAAACACAATCCTTTATATTGTATGTTGCAAAAAGACTTATTTATTCCATATTTAGTGTATATTGATCATTTTTTATATATTCAAAAGTAACTTATACGCTTATATCTCTTCTAGTGTTCAGTTTATTATAAAAGTACTTAAAACATTTAATGATACTTAAAAATACGCTTCTAACGATGTATAATATGCATATATTTGATATATATCTAATAAGAAAAAAATACATAAAAAAAAATTATTTTTTTTCTTTTAGCTCTCCTGTAAAAAGTGTAATTTTGATTTGTGGCCCTTTAGTTTTTAAGCAGCGATATGATAATCATATATATTATATGATAAGTTAGTAATTTTGCCTCCCCTTCTGAAAGCCCGCAGGCCCTGTGCAACCTGTTCTAATTATACGTATTTGTGTATGCCCGCAGCTATATAGAAATACTATATTGCTACGGAAATTTCAAACGATGAATAAACTCGAGTTTAATGCTGACTGGAATTTGTGTGCAGAACATCGATAATGTTTACATGAAAACTATAACTGTATAAGTCAATAAAACAAACGTATATTTTAGCTTCTCTTAACTTAATTCAGTGATAATTTTGATGTAATAAAATTTCCTTTTTGAGTTTATATGCGCGATAAAGCATGTTTTTAGGTTTGAACTACATACTTTAGTATTTGTATGATGAAAAATAACAAGCAAAATATACCTTTCATAATAATATTAAGACAAATAGCTTTAATCCCGAAACTCATTTATACCCTCATGGGCTTAAAACTTTCTCCAACAAGACACGTAATTTGTAAGCCCAAAGTCTTAAGTATAAAGTAGTTAAGAAGCAATACCACGCGGTGTTTCCGTCTCTGTTAGGTGTTTTAATTAAATGCTTCACATTAAAAAGTTTTTCTGTACCGGTTGCAAGAGTGCGAGGTGGTTTATTTTGATAATAAATAAACGTTGTCCTGTATTTAGTTAATTTCGCAGCATATATCATCGTACGTAGCCTCAGGATTATTAGGAACCTCACAGGAGGTGTATGCGCCGGCGGATATTAAACTGGTCCTGGTTAATGTGTGGGATATGGGAAATAAATTGGACGCATCTCTGTCTGAGTTATAAGCCTTGCTGTGTTTTGCAATTGCCAGGTTGGAATAATTTTGTATAGTGCTATAACTTCTGCAGCAAAATCGTAACTAATGCTAATAATATAAATGCGAAAGTGAGTTGGTTTGTTTGTAACGATTTCACGCCTTAACTATTCTACCGAAAATGATAAAATTTTGCATTACACTTTGTCAGAGGTGCAGAGAAGTATAGATTACCTTTCATCATGAAAACTATGTTGCCATGGAATAGAACGCAGACGAAGTAGCTGAAAATATTTTTTTTTGTTTCACAAAAAAAAATATTTTCAGTTTCATAATTGAGGATTTTACGAATATTTTTCTTATATGAAGATTCTCATATGAAAAGAGCAATGAACGGATAATACCAAGCTACCGAGGCACCAGCTTGAATCTAAATATTGGCTAGTTCAGAAAATAATAATGACTGTGTTGAGCATACCTACCGTAAATTTTTTAGTCTTCTGTAAGAGGCCGATTTCTGCTTTCAGATAGTCTTAGATCTAAATGAATACAATGTATAGTTTTAATCATACAAGTACAAGCTAGTGTGACTAGATTGCCATTATACTTTCCCAAAAAGTAGCTAACATTTTCATAATAAAAAAATCCGTTCATAACGTTGAAACAATTGCCAATTTTAGAATACAAGTACAATTTTGTTATATCGTTTTAGTACCGAGTACCTACTTAAGTGTTTAAAGAATAATTTTTTTTTTAATTAATCAATGATAATAAATAAAGTATCGATAATTCCTACATATTCATATCTGTATGTTTACGTTTGAAATTGAAATTTTCTTGATCAAACTTCAATCTATATCTATACATAGTATAAAACAAAGAAGCTGTCCGCCTATAACTGTTTCCGCCTATAAGCTATAGCAAATGCCGCACCAAAATTTCATTTTTGATTTAGACAACAATTGATTATTGATTAAACTTGTAGATATCATATTCACACACCTGGATACCGTCATCATAAACTTATAAGTTCACGTGGATAATATTATACAGTTCTCGAAGGATAAGAGATTACATAATTATAGGTTAATAATTGTTATAATATTAGAGGAAAAGCAACCTCACTCGCTCGCTCCACGTAGGGAGTATTTGATTACATTTTGATTATACACTAACAAATTCCGCAACAACTTGCATATACCTCTTATAACAGGAACCCTTATAAGTATATACTTACTAGATACACGAAGCCTTCAAACTCGATATGTATCTCATCAAAAACCTTAAAAATGACAAGTGTTGCAAGGCAGTTCTTCCACTATGTTGGTCAATGTTGGTCTTGTGAAAAATATCGATTTATAACTTTACATCATATGCACTCTCTGCATCATATGCACACTATTCTATAACAGCATTGTATGATTTGTCATTGTGAACTACAATATTTTGCAAGGCACTCTTCTTTCAGCAGGTCAAGTGACTGATTCTTTCTACAAAGTTTGTGAAGGATTCACAAAGCATGTGTATTATGCAACCTTTTATATTACTATTTTCTTTTAATTATATAATTAGGTATTGTTTTTTAGATCACCTAAGGAGCTACGTGCCCCATCGGACCTGCTATTTTGCCTGAGTTTTAAGACATTGATTAATTCAAATATTGGGCAATCTGTTGAGTAGAAGTTAAGTGTTATCTTTAGATAAATAAAGTGACGAAACACAATCTATCATGAAGTTAGGATGTGTCAACCGCGCCCATCACAGCGAGTCGGCCGTATTTAAAGATTAAATAGCTACGATATAAATAATATAAATAAGATTTAGATCTATGACGCTCTCATCATATCTAGAAGTTGGCAAAAGAACCAAGTAGTCATATTGTATTCTGGACTGTTTCGAGACCACCCTGAAGGGCTAGTTCATACTGAATATTATTATATTCTGTTGTGAATGTTCATAAGTTCCATGGCGGAACTTGGATCAATGAGGAAAACCTCTAACCATAAGAGATTAAGAAAATTTGTTTTTAGGAACCATCACGATTCGATTTTTTAATTTCATTCAAACTTTCGCTCATACGCGACCAGTTTTTTTTAAATTGAATGCAAATTTTAAAAATTTAATTTTCGCTTCTTTCTATTAAAATTTTGATTTTCTTTTTTGGTAAATAAGATTTAAAGTTATAAAGCACCATTACCACAAGTTCGGAATACTTTGGCCTCGGGGAGGAAAACTCTGTTTTCTTGTCGGTTCTTGCGCTCCTTCCATTATCTCCATCCATTATTTATCCATGATACGATCACGATACAATCAATCAAACATAAATCTGCACTAATTATTTCTTATTTTTTTATATTATCTGATCATGCAACATTATCGATTGCAACTAATCAATTTAATCCTCTAATCACTCGATATTTCGGTGAACGTATAAATTGGTGAAAAATTTTGATAAAATTGACATAGTCCCCACATACTCCATATTGGCTTCACAGCCATTGGTGTATTAAAAACCAAAATAATTATTAAATAATAATTCAAGAAAAATGCGTGCCATTTTCTTGCTTGCTACGGCTGTGCTTTCAGTGGTGGCGCTGCCAGCAGAGCTCCCAGAGCCTGGCCATCTGGCGCTGATCCTCAACGAAGAAGATTTCGAAGACTACCTGGACTCTTGGTTAGAAATCGAGGAGAAGAAATGGGGCAACGCTTCTAGTACCATTACACGTTCGAGCGGTAATAGACTCTTCTTTAATATTAATAATTAATATTAAGTAAATATACAAACCGTTACTTGGTTAATTTGTTTTATATTTGTGTCGTTCATTGTAAAAGTGATGTAACTCCCTATTTTTAAAACCATCTTTTCTTGCCTAATGGTATCACATTTAGTCATAACTTTCAATATAAAAGTGAAGTAACTCCAATAGTTGCATTAAAATCCCATACATGAAAACAATGAATGAATGCTTATATTTTTTTTCCTACACTATAATTCGCAAAAAGCTCGTTATTCTAAAATTCAGTTACAAGGAAATAGTTCACTTTTACAATGAACGACACATTTTACACTCGGCTTAGTAGTTAATCTTATCGAACATTAAATAATTCTGCAATTTCACAGGATGTACAATCCGTGTGAACGGTGATCTTGGACAGCCACAGCCGGTATACCTACAAAACGGTGATTATCTGGTACCAACTTCTAATTCTGGTCAAATTCATCTGAATACCGGCGAACAAGTTTACATCGCGTGCACAGGTTCTGGAAGGATTATAAGTCACCCTAACATCGCTTCCACTGTCGCCACTGGGGTTAGTAACACATTCATATAATATCATCGAATATAGGCATCAAACTACTACAACATGGCACACGCGTGCCATACAAAACACTACGAATTTTATGGAACATTTAAAAGTGACATATGCGTAGAGCATGAACTGTCATTTAAAACAAAACAAACATAATAATAAGTACGTAATTTAAAGAAAATGTGACTACGTCAACCCATTAGAGTTTAAAATGAAATAGTAGAAGTTGATCGTTACTACCTTTTACCATTGACGCGTGAAGGCAAGAGTCCGCCATGATTCTGTCAAAGGCGTTCTTTTTATGTGCCGCTTTGGCATTTGTGACGCAATTTCCATTGTATTATTTCGATGGCTTTCCATCGTCATGAGGAAACCTTTAAGATTTTCTTAGCTTAAAACTACTTTCTTTAAGAGCTCTTAAAGAAGTTCTCGTAAAAAATGAGTTTCGTTTCAATATAATAAAGATGTCTAAAAGAAGTCGTCCTTTAAGCATTGAGTTTTTCTTAAACTTGCTTGGCTTATTTAATATAATAGGTACTGAGTATTGTGTATTTTTGTTTCCACACCTAAATTCTCTTGGCAACTCAGTTATATCTAAACATTAACACTACACTACACTTAGCTTCTTAACTTTATGGTACCTAAGCTTTGCAGTTGCAATCAGAAGACACGTCGAGCGGCTTATCTGTCTTCTATGAACTCGCCTACTACTACTCTCAATATGTATATCGACTCTACATATATAAATTTTATTGTAGACAGCAACATGTGTAGCAGACAATCTTATCTCTGGTGCTGGATGGCTTAACGGTAACGGAGAGTTTGGCGGTCTCACATGTTCTTCACATTCGTACCATGATGCCGTTGGTACTACATCCAGATGCTACAACAACAACCTAGTCATACAGTAAGCGACTCTTTATAATTACTTAATTACTATAAACTTCATTTATATTACTAGCTACTAAACCTTCATCACGAGCCTGAATAACGCCTGACAACTTTTTTGCTGGGATTTTTTTTTCCGAAACTGCTGTATTATAGTTAAGCCAACTTTTATTTACGTCCAACTTGTAAATATAAGGATGTTAAAACAATATTTTTATCCACAGAATCGGCTTTATTGTAGATGGAGTTTTACGTCCACTATACTGGTCTTGTTTCGACCAAAACAGACTGGAAGTCTTGTACGTGTGGTACGAACAAAACCCACAAAACGCCGTACATCAAACTGGTGTCGACAGACCGAGTTGGTTAGGTAAGTGTTATTTTATTATATCTTAATTTTTTAAGAATAATATGTGTTATTTGAGTTTATAAAGAAAAATAATAATTATCTCTCAAGGTCAAGAACAATTTTATTGACGACAAAAATGTCAATGAAGTTTTAATAAATATATACTCGTATATAAAGGATACATACTTGAAATAAGTACCTACTAGTGAGGTTCTAGTGAGGTTTCTATTTAATAAATTTAATTCATAAAACGTATCTCGCCCACCTGCTAATTTAAATCATTTCATCTACATACATTATTTACTGATAAAGTACTATCACCGCTTCGTTATCATTGAAATTATATCGAAAGTAAACTAAAGTGAGGCTTCCTGAAGCTAAAAATAGTATTAAAATAGTCATAAATTATTACTAATAAATTCTTAAAAAAGCAAAAATTGTTATAAAGTTCAGCACCCATTATTTCACGGCACAACCTCTGAACCGATTTTGAAAAAAATCCGTGAGAAGATGCTACCGATTCTGATGACACTGCTAATAATTTTTTTATACGAACCAAATCTCTGACAAAATAATTAAATTTTATTGAATTTTATATTTTCATTTAGTGATATAAAATAAATGAGAAACTAAAGATATAATTAATTTACAAGAAAGTTTATGGATTGCAATAATTAATATTTGAAAGAACATCTTTAATTTTTCTTTAGGTATACGAAGACGATAAAAATGAGAATATATTCGAAATTAAAAAGTTCTATTGAGACATCAATATTCAATATCAATCAATACTAACAATAAATCTGTAAGTGTAGGAATTTTACGTATATATGTTCCTCCATAACTCTTAAACGAAATTACTGATTTTCATAAAACTTGGTTGATAAACATTTAGACGTATAGGACACAGGATAGGCTACTTTGTTTCTTTTTCAACGCGTACGAAGTCGCGGGCGCCAGCTAGTATATAATAAATATTTACCGTTATTCCTTCCAGTTGGTAGTTTCTTCCCTGGTGTGGCTGTGAATAACAGATACACTCAAGTAACTCAGAAAGAGACGATTGCCAGTTTAGTCGGTGATGAGTTGGCTGACAAGTATGTGACCAGCACTCAGTTCTTGGCACGAGGACATCTCGCCGCCAAAACAGACTTCATTTACGCGACTGGTCAACGGTCCTCCTTCTACTTCATCAATGCGGCTCCTCAATGGCAGCCTTTTAATGCTGGAAACTGGAACTGGCTTGAGCAGGTCTGCAAATTTCTGTATAAAATTTAAAATTGAATACACACTATATGGTGGGAGGTAGGCTGACAGTACTCTTTATGGTGAAAAGGGAGATCTTGATTGAATAAGGATAAGAAGCTTGTATATCCCTTACTCATTCACTGAAAAACTATAGTAAATATATTTTTTATTTCAGTATAGTTTTCTGTAAGCGCTTTAGTATGGTCTTCTAGGGGTAAGGGTTACGTTTGATGGCAGAAAATAACTATACATACTGCCAAACGGGCTATCCAGTTACTACTACGAAATAGAGTATCTTGTCTTCACAAATCCACTACTGTCTAAAAAAGCCACCCCTCTGTGTGGGTGGGTAGGGTAAACGTGGGCTTATAATCTACCATGCTAGCAAGATATAGCTATTACTACGAATTGGCAATATTCTCCCAACCGAAATTTTGGTTTTGTATAAGTATAACGTAATATCGTGTTTTCTTCGTAGAACCTTCGCGCTCGCATCGGTGAAGCTGGCTACAACACCATGGTCTACACCGGAACCTTCGGCGTATCGCAATTACGTGACCAAAATAACCGCCTTGTCGACATCTATTTGCACCGTGACGCCAACAACAACCCTCAGTTACCAGTGCCACTGTATTATTACAAGGTAAATTTACATCTCTTCTGGATTCGCTTTATCATAATTGATTTTAATCGCAACAAATAGGTATATTTTTGTTTTTATAATTTCGGTTGTTTTGCTAAAATATAATCGATAAAAAAAATTAGTGCGACTTAATTTTTATCAAGCATTAACACTGATTTCATTTTGAATTCAAATTAATTGTGATAACAATACATAAACAGATTATTTAATAAAATGCTATAAACAATATTTATAGACCTATATTGATGATTTTAGCCACGGATCTCGAAATTTCTTAGCAATTATAAAACCTATGAAGGATTTATTTAAAACCAAGATTTTATTTTGTGCAAAAGCTTTAGATGATACCAAAAGAAATACAACATAGTGTCCCTCTTAAATATTTATATATCCTAAATCCTAATAGATTAGCCGGAATGTATACCACACTATATCCGATAAAATTGTAACAGTTTATATTTTAAAAGTAATCAATTGTCGACTTACATCGAAAAATTGTAATCGAGATTGGCTAGAAGACCTCACTTTCAATTCGTTCACTCTCAACAAATGAACAAACGGATTTAACCGCTTATAAAAATATTGTGTATAAAATATGTTTTAATTTTTTTCTAGGTTGTCTATGATGAATCGCGTCGTTTGGGCACAGCATTCGTAAGCATTAACAACCCATACTACACTGAAGAGGAAGTGCGCGCTCTCACCTTCTGCACAGACCGTTGCCGCAACAACGACGCCTTCAGCTGGCTCAGGTGGAATGCAGATCGCATTGACGTCGGATACAGCTTCTGCTGCGAAGTGGACGACTTCAGGAGGACTGTCCCACATCTTCCAGCGTTTACTGTTAACGGCCTCTTGGCTTAAAACTTTAAACAGTTAATAAAATCTTGTGCAATTTTTAAAATTCTTTTTATTTTATCAAACGGGCTTGAATAATAAAATGGCTTGAATCCTTTAATAATAAAGAAATCCGTGGGTTGTTGTAGTAGATAAGCAAAAAATTAATCAATTGAAATGCTGACTGAAAATTTTCGAAATATACTAATACTGCTTATACCACTTATACTAATAATTTAAGTAAGTAGGTATAAGCATCGCTGGCTATAGGTAATAAACTAAAAATTCGAGGATAGAATTGAAAACTTCAAATAATAACAACATATTATTATTAATATTATTTACTTTGATAAACAAAAACATCCTTTATCAAAGACTAGCTGCTGCCCGCAACTTCGCCCGCGTAACTTAGTAAATTATATACTAAAACCTTCCTCGAGAACCACTCTACCCATTGGTGAAAACACCATGAAAATCGGTGCAGTAGTCTTTGAGTTTATCGCGAACAGACAGACAGACAGACGCGGCGAAGGACTTTGTTTTGAAATATGTAAGGATTATTAAATTTATTTGATTGTTTTATGATCCATATCCATTCGTTGGTAATATGATGTATGGGTATGACATTATTTTAAATTTGCCACTTATTTTCAATGTCAGATTTCGTCTGACATTATATTAAACGTCCAACCAGCAAATGTATGTATGTGTCAATGTCAAATTGCAAGATAAGATAACGTGATAACGTGTTATGTCAAATTAATCAATGTTTTTGCGATTGCCTCGGTTTTCTGTTTTCTTTTTAAGTTTAAGTGGTTTTTCTCAAATCTACATATGTTGTTACTGATAAATCTATTTTCAGTACATAAAGATAAGTGGTAAAGAGAATATATTCGTTGCGTTAAATAAAAAAATCTTGGCATATTTCTCACAACCATGGCAGAAGAACTAAGCCCCATTAACGAAGATGATTTAAAAGAATTAAAAAGTAGAATGAATTTGATTGCAAGCGCGGACCCGGCTCAATATCATAATGATTTCTCATTGAAGAGGTATTTAAGAGCGTTCAAAAATGTCGACAGTGCCTTTCAGGTAAGACATATTTAATATTATATAAAGCTGAAGAGTTTGTTTGTTTGTTTGGTTGTACGCGCTAATCTCAGGAACTACTGGTTTTCGAATTGAAAGATTTTTTGTTGGATAGTCCATTTTAGTCCAGGCTGTAGAGAACGCGGACGAAGTCGCGGGCACAAGCTAGTTTTGAACAAAAAACAGAATTCCCTCGTAAAAGCACCAATGTAGCAAGTGCTCCACTTTTCCTCTTCCCTAGCTGCATGCCTTGACCATCTCCATTTTCATTTAAATAATCCCCAATAAAGACTATCCCCAATGAAAGATAAATATTTATTTTTAGGCAATATTGAAAACAAATAAATGGAGAGCCGAATATGGAGTAACAGATTTGGCCGATGATAAGGATTTAATCAAGAAATATTCGAATAAGGCAAGAGTCCTAAGACACAGGGACATAGTGGGTCGTCCTATAGTGTACATACCAGCGAAGAATCACAGTTCAAGTGACAGAAATATTGAGGAACTTACAAAGTTCATCGTATACTGCTTGGTATGTATATTTATCTATACTTACTAATAGTTATTATAAAGAGAGAAGATTTGTATGTTTGTAAGGAATAAATTCAAAAACTACTGGGCCGATTTAAAAAATTCTTTCACCTATAGAAAGCTACATTATCAGCAGCTATACATTACTAGGCCATATTTTATAAAGTTAAATGGGTGAAGTACGCGACCTCACCCATGTAACTTTAACTATTTTGATTTTAATTGGGGTGCAACTACATTTATTAAGCTTAATTCAGCCCTACATCTTTAACAGCTCTGTACCATCTCAGCAATTTGTCTAGGAAGAAAATACACAATTATTTATAAACCAGCCAACTTGGTACGGACGGAGGTCACAAGATTAATTTTATGGAGAAGCCCTCAGAGAAGAAATGTGTATTCAATCTAAAACTATCACATAAATAAATAAATTGTGCAATACACAGTATATATTTTACAGTCTAGATTTTGTTATATTTTCTGTCGAGCAGTTTATAAAAAAAAACAGTAAAATGAAAATTATTTTTCAAATGTATTGTGTTCCAGGAGGATGCAAGTAAAAGATGTTTTGAGGAAGTCGTGGACAACTTGTGCATAGTTTTCGACCTGAACTCTTTCACTGTGTCCTGTATGGACTACCAGGTGCTGAAGAATTTAATCTGGCTTCTCAGTAGACACTATCCGGAGAGGCTTGGAGTTTGTCTTATAATCAACGCTCCTGTTTTTTTCTCCGGTTGTTGGACAGTCATAAAAGGATGGTAAGTTCCATACGTTTTACTAGTTAGATTCGTTTTCTTCACTGAGAAATGGGGATTGCCTTGAATTCTGTGAATTATGTTCGTATTTCATCAAATAATAGTTTAATAAGTAATGTATAATTATTTAATCTATACTAATACATATTACAAAGAGGAAAGATTTGATTGTTTGTTTGTTTGCATTGTATAGGCTCTGAAACTACTGAACCGATTTGAAAAATTCTTTCACTGTTGGGAATCTATATTATCAGCTATATTTTATAAAATTACGCGGACGAACTCGCGTGCAACAGCTAGTCAATAATACTTGTATATTCATGCATCTGATTGAAAGAGGTAATTACTGGTACTGGTACTCAATTTATGACCCATGAATTTTACCCACAATATTTATACTTTACTAAATTTTTGTTTAATTTGTTTTGTTGTTGTTGACAATATTTTGTTGACACACTCGTAGAATGTGAATTCCTGATACACATACATCTTAACAAATAATTATTATAAATGTGAAACTCAGTTTCACGTACTAACAACTGAATCGATTTTAAATTTTGCTTACACGTTTTCAGGGATAGAGAAGGATATAGGGTACCTTTTATCCAAAAAAATTGTAGATACTGTTCCCGAAAGATCATTTAAAAATAAAATAAAAAAATCAACGCCTGACATAAATATATGAGCAGGCTAAAGTTCGTAAGGTTTACATATAGAATCTGTAAAGGTCTATTACTCGAGAAATACTTCTTGTGTATGCGTGTGTGTGGTAAAAGGAAAAAAAAATATTGTCAAACAGGTCACTAAAGTGATGAAATTATAGTAGAGGTGACAGTTCAGTATTGTTTTCAGGCTTGACGAGAACACAGCTGGTAAAGTGACATTTGTGAATTCCGAAATGGACCTCTGCCAGTACTTGATACCTGACATTTTGCCGACGGACATGTAATTTACTATATAGATATAATATCGTTACTAAAATAAGTAACTATGTGTTAATTTCATAAATTTCATTCACAAAAACAGGGATAACTTTCGCCGGCGATTGTAACAAGTTTCTTTATTTTTGCTGCCATTTATCTCTCCTCTTGGGGGTTTTATTAGTTTTCTGTTGAATGTGGTTAATACCAATGCATTTATTAACTATACCTTATTCACTGAAATGAGCTTATATGGAGATAAACCAATCACAACCGCGTTGGGTGATAACAGACAATGTGAGTGTACACAGTACATGTACTTTTTAGTCTGTTCGTAGAACTCTCACTGTTCAGACACTCTCACTGTTATACTGCGTTTTTTTTTAAATTTGTAATTCGTATTATTGTTATTTTATGGTTTGAATTTCGTTTAACGTGTATTAACTAACGTATATTATTCGTTTTATGATTATATCAGGAACCAAAATGTCTATTATCTTAATTAATAAATAGTTCACAATTTAATAGCTAAAATAGTTTATACAAAATAAAAAGTGTAGGGTATTACTATAATATTTTATTATAGTAAAAAAAGCTAAAAGTAGCGTAGAATGAACCTATTATTGTATACGCCCACTCAAGATTTGCTGTCCTTGTCTTTTGTATGGATTTGAGTGAAAGAGAAAGCGCTATATTAGCTCGTTTCCGTGAATAAGTGTATAAGGATACTTATTTGACATTTAAATATATTATTGTAGTATTATATATTTGACAGTTTTATTGTCAAATAGTTAAAAAATATTTAAAAAATAACATTTTATTGATTACTGATTTGTTTTTGTTTCATTCTTCTTGTATCCATTTCTTATTCATAACCAGCTGCATATGAATCTAAACTTATTAAAACCGTGTTCTCACACACATTCTATGACAAAGAAATTATTGTTATTATTATTATATGTTATATAAATTAGTTACATTCGTTTTTGTGTTTTAATTAATTTAAGATGATTGAACACATGTTTCTAAGTAAAGTTAAAAAAATGTACAAAGAAGTATTGGAGAAATATTGTTAGCATTCCGAAACATGTATTAATTTTATGTGCTTTGTATAACACATTTTATTTTATATTATAAATTATATTAAACATTTAAATATGAAATAACTTATTTTAATATAAGTAGGTATTTTGTTTATTTAAAATTAGTAGAATTTCAAATTACCACTATGTACAAATAAAACGAAACACCAAATTTTAAAAAATAGTCAATTAATATATAGAACTTAGCCTATACATACATATTATTATGTACATACTATTCGTAATAGTTTCAAATAAAATTAGAGCCTCTTTCACCAACTACAAATAAAGTGTTGATTAGTTACTTTTCAAGTAATGCTAATTGGCGAGTAAATTACCCTCGAGTAATGCTACTCGAAGATGGTGAAACTCGTACGCTTTATTATCGGTGACTTTAAATGGCGGTTAACCTACTTGACACTTTACTCAGAGACGGTAAAAGAGGCCTTAGTTTATTTAAAAATTAGTTTCTTTGTTAAAGTAACTTGTTTTCTAAAATGGCAGCTTCTAATTTGTTCTGTATAATAAGTGAGAAACTATACTACGATCTGTTTTAATGAACATGTAAAAGTAATATCCAATGTTAACTTTTAGTATAATTTAATTAAATTTAGAAATGAGTATAACTAACATGCAAATTTATGATTAATTTATTTGGGTCAGTGGGGAATATAATAGTGGTCAAATATTTTATTATAACATGAGGGGTGATTTCGATTATAAAATTCCTTTTCTTTAGAATTTAATTTAGTTTTTAAATAAAACTAAAAAATAGTATATTTTTTTGCGAAGAACTGTAATTTTTTTCCATTTCACCATCTAACCTAATGACAATGAATCATGGTATAAAATACTTACCTTATATACATTAATAAGAAAAGTTGTGACTTGTACCTTAACATTATGTTATAATGCATACCTAACAGTTTTCTAACCACCTAAAAATACTAGTCGTTATTCTTATGGTTACAATTTTGAATTATTGCATCTGGTCCTACTTGTAATTTGATTATTATTTTTCTTAATTCTGCCCAGATAAATGTTAAACGCTTTTATATATAAGTGCATAATGAATAGTGTAAATATTTGTCAAACTTAATATTGTCCCCAATATCTCTCAGGAATATTTTTTTAGTTTACGTTACCAATTATGTGTTAGCAACTCGTTAATATTACCAAATTAGTTCTTACCAAACAATTAATGCGTTTATCGAATGCCTTTGTTTTTCGAAAATATCCATCGATTAAACTGTCCGCCGAAGTCCGCCGAAATCGGCTATGAGTCATTTTGCCGATAGAACGATAAGAACACTTATCTGCCTTATGTACTATGTATAATCTGATCTGAAGTTTATATGACCTTGTTCATAATACAATAGTTTTGGTGAAATATGTACTCGTTCTACTGCGAAATACGATTCAATCTTGTCCAAATACGTACGTATAAAATCAAAATTTATAGTTGATTCAGATGGAATAATTCGCAACTATTTGCATTTTGAGATTCTTTATTAATCTTAAGGTTCATATTAAGTTAAGAAATACAATCAAATGTAATTTAGATAGTCTATGCAAACTTATTAATTCATATTGCTTTAAATATGTGTGTAATTGTGAATTTTAAGTGAATGTTTAAAGAAAAATCCTGATAAAATCACAGGGTACTTATATTTATCTCTTAAATGAAATATAATTATCAGTGTCTATAATTGTTTTTCTTTTCGTAAAACACACAACTGCCTAATCGTTTTAAAACCGTTATATAATATTGGACTCTTCATGTTATCAAGAGATACTTTAATATTTCTGGTGATTCGATCCGAAAGAAATCACTAGTCCAAATTCAACTTTTCATTGAAAAAGCCACAACGAAATCTATTTGTTTGGTTATAGTAGGTGACTAGTCTCAGCGTCACAAGCAAGTTTTTACAATTGTACAATAACGTCTTGGAAAAAAATTCTTGTTTCATCGACATCCCTATTTTTCGGACCAAGCGCTTCCTTTATAATGCGCACTGCCAAGGCTTGGGAGCTCCCTACCGGCGTCTGTATTTCCGAGCATATAACCCAAATCTTTTCAAAGTTCGAGTGAATAGGCATCTTATGGGTGAGCTTGCTCCATCATAGGCCTCATCTTCGCTTCACAGCTGGATGTTGGCCAAGAGCAAACCCATCTTATATAAAAAAAACATCGCTATGTATCAGTGGCGTAGTTTGTCCTAGATAGGCTGTGTATAAAATTTTGTCCTGTATAAAAAGGAGCCCTTCTACCAAGCTTCTGAAGCCCAAATGGAGGGTTAATGATTTTTTTACAAAAGAAACTGAGAAAGCTCGCATGTTTTTAGATAATGCAACTCTTTATACCGAGTAACCTGCGCGTCTGTAATATGAATAATATTTTCGAGCGAAGCTACAATATTCGTATGTTTTTAGGGTTGTCAAAAAAGTTATTCTTTTCCACCATCGAATTGATTATGATCAAATTTTCACGAGCACTATTTAAAATAAAACCACAAATTACATAAGTGTTTTATTCGGCTTAATACTTTTACAAAATAGTTATACAAATTAATGACTGTACAATTCCAAAGCAAGTTATATCTATGTTGGACTCAACATGCATCTCATACATACTATTGTACTTAATATTTATTCCAGAAATCTAAATAATGGAACTAATCTTTCATTCTCATAAATATTACTGTAACACACACAATCGTATTTACGAATCAAAAAAATATTTTTGTCGGTCTGAGCCATTGTATTTTCATAGCAACATTTTGCAACATAGTTCGATAGGCTTCCTTCGGTAATTATTTTACTAAAGATTTATAAGTCAATAATATAAATTGTCTAAAGGTTCCTAAACAATTGTGACTAAAGTCTACCAACCAAGCCTACAAAGTTAAAAAAATATATATACATTCATTCCTAAATACGAGTGCCTGTGAAACTACTACACAGTCCAATATATTATCACATAAAACACAGTTACAACTTAGTGAAATAATATCATTTACACTTAGAATAACTCATCATGCCTTAAGCATTTACATTAAAATCAAAGTCATTAAACAATCAGTGAAATAAATTACTGATAAAAATTGACATTCAGTCCAGTCTAATAAAACATACAAACACTTTTACTAAAAAAGTATTATATTGGCACGCTTTCTATAATAATATGTCACTGCTGTGCACTATGCCCGTTTTGGCTTAAAGTGCAAGATGTCAGGCCAATTGAATTTATCGTTTGAAAGTAATTCCACTTATTCAGCTCCATTCAAGTTTCTATGGACGATTTTGATTACACTTATACAGTTCCGTTTCTATCGGCCGCTTATTTTTATCTATACATATAAAAAAAAAAACATAAACGAGCCGTTAAGTATTTTTTCAAAATAAAAAATTACAATTTACACATTTCACTTATGTAAAAAATTAAAAATTACCGAGTGTTTGTCTGTGCGTTTGTGCATGCGAATCTCAGAAACGACTCAACAGATTTGAATGCGGTTTTCACTTTTGTAGCAATTTTCCCGTAACATTTAGTGTTTGTTTCATTCCAATTGGTTTACAAACAAAATAGTTATACCGAAATACCAAGCGTACGAAGTTGCGAGCACAGCTAGTTATAATAATAAGACATTTAAGGGAGTAAACCAAAGCGCGTACGCATCTCAATACATAACTGCTGTTTTCTGAAGCTGAATTGTAGTTACTACCTTACATTTCTTATTATATTTTATATTATAATAAAAATCAAAGACTTTATAAGTATATTTGGGAGTATAGACACGGCGTAGCCCGTAAATAATGGTAGTAGTACAATTCGTCCACTCGAGATTGTCCACACGAGAGAGAAGTGGACGAATTCGCACTGTCGCTCGCTAGTGCGAGTATGATTTTAATACTACCAAAGATTTCGGGGCTTTCTGCTTGCTACGCCGCATCTATAGTTCAGATCAATGATAAAAATACGCAGCTGATACTAGCGAAATTATACAATTGTAACTAAAACTGTCCAGCAAAACACGAATGGATCTGAATATGTGTAGTTTCTCCCTAAAAGCAATCTGAACCTTCCTCTGACGTCACTATCACTTGATTGACTCTTTCTAACACCGATATGCTTTACAGTGATGCCATGTACAAAAATTCGGACAACACAAGCTCTATTGAATAAAAATTGTAAATTTCTTATAAAAATTCGTTTAAAAACCAAATCATAATACGATACTGTAATATTTTATCACATTTTCTTTATTCCCTATTATGACTAGTTTCTTTACTAAGGGAATGGAATGATATTAATTAATATTATATTGGAATGATTATTCCTTTCGTTCACATTGATTGAAGAATAGCAGTGACATTACAGAAATTAAATACATGATTTTGTGTAAAATTATTGGATTGTCAAAACGAGTTGTAGATAAAAAGGTTGTATCGCTTGTAATGGTTGTAAACCTTTACAATTATGATTCGATGAATGTACAGTCAGCGTTATTTAGAACAACATTCACATGTAATCGTCAAAATACTAGTAATACAAAGTGAAGGAGTCATAATCAAATGGCACTATAATAGTCTGTAAAAGTCATTGAATAATATAATGAGTATAGAGTACCAAATTAATATTTATTTGTGGTTTTTTTATAATTTAATTATTAACAAAGATTTAACGTCAGTTGAAGCCATTAGATTATAGGAATCTAAATATTTTGGTACAATAATAAATAATCAATCATGACTTATTTATACACAAATATAAAACACTAAGGTGTAATTTTATTAGAAATTATAGCATTCTAGTGTTGGGACATTTTTGACGCTGACTGTACTACTTATTATTTTTATTATAGTCACATATTTTTTTAAATTGTAAAGAAGAAATGCATGCAATTTAAAAAAAAAAGACATCAAACGATCCTGAGTAGTTGGTCTGTGGTTATAGTACATATTTGTGCGTAAAGGAACAATATAGCTGTCTATATAAAATTCGCCGCGTACCTAACGACTAGTTATATAACTAACATGTATATACAATCAAAACTACTGTCATTATTATAAAATAAGTCTAAGTGGTGAAATTGATTGAGATATGTGCTGTCTAAACATAATACAATTATGTACGAGTATGTACTGTGAGCGATGGCGACAACCTACAATGGCGTCTATTCGCCATCACAAGTTTAAGGGAACCATAATAACAATTGTCTAAGGGCCCATTCACACGGATTGAAGAAACGTGCGTTCATAAAGAGTCATTTTATAATCACTTTCAAATTACAATTTAATATAGAATTTTTAAAATTCCACAATTCAAAAAACATACTATGACAAAATAATTCGCTCGACAATAGCTCCTCCGCCTAATATTATGTGCCAAATATCTACGATATGCATTTCAGACTTTAGGAATAAAAATTAGACTCTTTTTTATAGGCTTCGATGCGACACAATTTAATGGTCAATCTAACTAAATTGGCAATCAAATAGGTTCGTGTATATTGAAATTGACCTATAAATAAAATTGGAGCCATTAAATTAGAGATCGTTGGATTCAATTGTAGCCAAATATTTCGACGATCAGTCAGTTTCCATGCAAGCGTTTCGTGCTAAATACGAAAGCTTAAAGTAACAAATATTTTCTTACAACCTGATTGTAGCCAATTTCGAACCTGATTGGCGATTAGATTGTGTTGTGTGGAAGCTGCTTTATTAAAAATTTGTATTTATGTAGTTATACACTATTTATTTCCAGTTAAATTTTCCCTAGTTTTCCCTAGTTACTTTCGATATTATGCCAAATTGCAAGAGTAGTAATACAAACGCAATTTCTACATACAAAAATTATTTATAATACCAAACACTCCACGTGTGGATAGGCCCATAGATCTAATTACTTTTAAGACAGTTAGCCAAAATGGATGTGAGTTTTAGATGTCGTTTTGTATGACTCGTGGTTTTATAATATCATTCATAATATGAAGGTGAGTGCAGTTTGTTTTTGGCAGTGTCTACGCTACTGTCCTACTGGTACTGTATCATTATTGTAAATACTATTTTATAATAAATTCCTCAATTCCGTATCGGCGCTCGATTTATTGTCCATATTCGATGCCAGTGACGACCGGTCTTTCATTTCCCTTCTAATCAGAAATACTAGAACAACACGAATATTGATTTTAGAATGTAGATTTCAGGCGTATAATGCCTATTTTTTTTATTTCTATTAAAAATTAATTTTCAAAATCATTGCAAGGAATATTTTTACAAGAAGGTTGAGTTTTAAGATTCCTTGAATTTTAGACATATTTTATTTATAAATTATTAATAATAGAGTAACATGAAGGTGTTTTATCAATTTATCATCATATTTTGTTATATGGGACATTTTTTTTTTATATTAGCATTCATGTATAGACTTTTTAGACGACGTAGAGTTTTCTGTCTACGCTTTTGCCTTAGTATTTAGGCATTCGATACATCCTATTAACATTCCATAATCTTAGATATTATTCCCTTTAGCGCATTGCACTTTAGAGTTAACAAATTATGCATTTTTTGCCATGACAATTTCAATTTTAGTCTTTCTGATGAGAGGAGCAATCAAAGATAAATTCGACATTTTAATATCTACTATAAGGAGTTGACTTCAAGCCGATATGTAAGTACTTGTAAGATCTCTACATATTAGACGTATATATTGCAAGTGAGAACATTTTTTATCAAATTTTAATGTCACTCGATCAAAACAGAAAGTGATTCTATTTGATTTAAATTTCGAGCACCGTACTAAGAAAAATTCGACTGCATGCTGCCTTAATAATATCACGGTATTATTTACCCATTTCAAATTATAATTAAAATTCCATACATTACTCGCTCGCGAACACTTGTATACTTTTTATTATTAACCCGTCCATTGCCAAGGACTCGCTTGGCGAGTTCATATGACATTTGAAATTTTTGGTGCGGCTATGAACGTGTTAAAGAAACAATGAAATTATTTCATTGTTTACTGTCATGATAATAAGTTTCAAAACAGCCCCGCCCCGGTTTGGTTCTCAATCGAAGAAAATTAGACCGTAAATTTGTGCAATTAAGGTTTACTCTTGTTTGCGCTCATGAGACACTACAGACTTTTCAGAAACTAATTTTATCAAAAAACGAGACCGTTTTGTTACCAGTTTATATATAATTAATGATAGATAAAAAAAAATTATATCACGTGTTTCTTCCATATTTAACAAAATTGCATTACTGATACAAATGTTTCATATTACTATTATTATAGCGTCATTCCTTTTGTGCGAGTTTATTTTTAAAATGAACGTTTATCCTAAACAAAATGATATTTTTGTGTTTTTGAAGAATAAATGCACAAAAGGACTTATTTAACGGCGGCACTTCACACGACTATTTGTATTCGATATTTTAAAAACCGTTTACGCCATAGTAACAAAAAAGGATTTAAGCTGAAGCTGTGAACACAATATATTTGATGTTATTGTATTCAACAGAATGATTTGACATTCTAATAAAAGTGTGTCTTTATTAATTCTAATAAAGAATAAGATTCCATTTTAAAAAACGAATCTAGGTGAATCTATAACATTTAAATTATTTATTCGCTGTGATAATATTTCAAATTTCATTGTATTATACTATGGCAACGGCCCTAAAGCCGGGATTCCTTTAGGCCGGTAGCTTGCACGAAAGTAGTAAATTAAAAGTAAGTTGTAAATTAGAGCATGTTACGGAAAATCTGCGTGTAAGTAAACCATAAAACAGCGCGTTTTCTGATCATTACTCAGGCCTCTTTAGACGACGCTTTTTCTTGTCATTTAAAGCGTAGATAATCATTTCGATCACTAATCTGTGTGCAGGTAGCACCTTGACATTATAACGAAAAATGTTAGGTAGGTTTCCACGTGACTTACGCGCAAGCAACCGACCCAATGGAATCCCTGCTTAAGAAGCGAGTCCACGTGCAGTGCCACCGCAACTGTCGCGTGCGAGTGTAGTTCATACGGGCGAGGCTTCGCGCAGTCGGCGCACGCGCGGCAGGGTGTGAGCGGGGGTGTGCGCGGGGGTGTGGGGGGCGTGGTGGTGGGGTGAGGGCAGCAGCAGTCGCAGCAGCAGATGCAGTCAGTCGGCGAGCACCGCCTGCGCCACCAGCGCCAAATCCTCCTTCAGCTTGCGGAACGGCGGCCGCTCCTCGGGCGTCGGCCTCCAGCACATCCACATTATCTGGCAAACACAACTCACATTCATTCCACTGTACGGTGATAACCACCTCCCTACAGAACACCACTGTGAAATAATAGCGTGTGTTATACACTACTGTGAAATAACAGCGTGTGTGCTACACCACTGTGAAATAACAGCGTGTGTGCTACACAACTGTGAAATAGCAGCGTGTGTTCACCACTGTGAAATAACAGCGTGTGTGCTACACCACTGTGAAATAACAGCGTGTGTGCTACACAACTGTGAAATAGCAGCGTGTGTTCACCACTGTGAAATAACAGCGTGTGTGCTACACAACTGTGAAATAACAGCGTGTGTTATACACCACTGTGAAATAACAGCGTGTGTGCTACACAACTGTGAAATAACAGCGTGTGTTATACACCACTGTGAAATAACAGCGTGTGTGCTACCACTGTGAAATAACAGCGCGTGCTACACACCTGTGAAATAACAGCGTGTGTGCTACACCACTGTGAAATAACAGCATATGTGCTACACAACTGTGAAATAACAGCGTGTGTTATACATCACTGTGAAATAACAGCGTGTGTGGTGTTGGTCTTTCGGTGAGTGAATGCAAAAGCCCTTATGTCATTTTCATCATCCTTATCCACTCCTTTAACCTACTAAGATCGGAAGAACACATGCAGCACCTAAGGTGTTTGCTTATGCTAATAGGCGACGATAGTAATCCACCATCAAGTGCCTTAAGAAAAATAGCTACTTTTCATTGGGC
This sequence comes from Synanthedon formicaeformis, assembly GCA_945859745.1. Classification (NCBI taxonomy): domain Eukaryota; kingdom Metazoa; phylum Arthropoda; class Insecta; order Lepidoptera; family Sesiidae; genus Synanthedon; species Synanthedon formicaeformis. Next base: position 10,785,445 of record OX243957.1, read on the forward strand.
ACCACTGAAAACAGAACAGAAATGAAAACTCGACGCATTATTTGTGTCATACACATTTAATTTTTTTACCTGTGCTAAAAACAGACACTAAAAACAAAAAGAGTAGATTAAATGTGACTCACATTGTATATTTCGTTGAGACAGCCCTTGGGCTTCTCGAGCACCTTGCCCTGCTGCACCATCTCCACCACCTCAGAGTTCTTCATGCGCCCGTACGGCACTTTGCCACACGTAAACACCTCCCACATCAGGACACCTGCAAACACCCACCAAATCTTGTGATAAACCGTATAATTTTCGCTGCAAACTATATTATTGGGAATTGAGATCTTTAATACATATACTGCATACAACTTAAGTAATGTCGTCCTTGTGTATTACTAAGCAATTTTTACTATTGCAAAGAAATATGAAATGTTGTTTGGGTGCATATTTAATCAAAAAAAGTTCTCAAGGACCACCATGTATGGTCCTTCGAGCCGAATAAGAATGACACTCACCGAAGGCCCAGACGTCTGATTTGGAGGAGAACCTGGTGTAATTGAGGACCTCTGGCGGCGCCCATTTGATCGGGAACTTGGTGCCACCGGAACTCGTGTACTGGTCGTCTAGGACGTATCGCGCCAGACCAAAGTCGGCAACCTGAAAACGAACAAACAAAACTAATCAAATTCTAAAGACAGTAGGGGCCGACGTCTAAAGCGGTAAATAAACTGGACCCGGCGAACTTCTTAGCGCCACAGGATAAAAATTCTTTCCATACAAAATGTATGAGATAAGGAATTTTATTCAGTTTTTTTTTCTACCCGAGTTGCCCGAACCAATGACAATAGAGTACCATTTCCATTTTGATTATTACTTTGATACGTATTCTACATTTTAATCTTAAAAAGGGAGTTTATTCCGAATTCTTACTGTAAAGAGCATAAAGTTAAACTGAAATTCTTGTGTGCACACGATTTCGATGATTCTGTAGTTTTATGTGTTAATTAATTTTCTTAATATGTATATATATATATATATATATACATATATATATATATATATATATATATATATATATATATATATACATATACATATATATATATATACATATACATATATATATATATATATATATATATATATATATATATATATATATATATATATAACTCACCTTAACAACATTTTCATCACCAACTAAACAATTCCTAGCAGCTAAATCTCTATGTATATAATTATACTTTTCTAAATACGCCATCCCTTTGCACACCTGGAAAAGTTAAAAACCAACAATTTAACAATTGTTTATTAAGCGAAGGACTGCGTAACTGTGCCAATAACTTCAAATATATTAACAAACATAATGAACTTTATTAAGAAAAAAATATTCTCTTCCGAAATTAGAAGAATGGGAAAATACTGGCATTATTTGAACGGAAAACATAAACTGGGAATTATCATGCGTACACAATATGCTTTTTCGATATAATTATGACGATGAAAACTTATTGTGTAACTTAAAAGGAGGATGATTATTTAGTTATCAAAATTGAGAGAATAATATGTATATTATTTCTTATGTATATTGTTAATGTACATAGTATCGTATGGAGCGTATATTTATTTAATGTAACATTTATAATGAATTTATTATCTTCTTTATAAATAAAAATGAATCCCTAAATATGTTGCTAAGCGCAAAACTCGAGAACGGCTGGACCAATTTTAATTCTGTCTTCACTCATGGATAGAGGGATAATCAGGGAAAATTTTTACGTAAAAAAATGCACCCCGGGCGAAGCCGGGAGCGGGCCGCTAGTTGATAAATAAATATTTATGATTTTGATATTTTTTTCTTATTGAACATACCGTCTTTTTTTCTATGCTGTGATGTAATTAAATTAAATTAGAAAGAAGTAATTAACCTGTATGCACATCTCGAGCAGCACGCCGGGGCCGGGCTGGTCGTTGGCGATGCGGCGCAGGTAGTTGAAGAGCGAGCCGTGGCGCATGTACTCCGTCACTATGTAGATGGGCCGGTGCTTGGAGCACACGCCGTACAGCTGCACCAGGTTCTGGTGCTGCAGCTTCGTCATCACCTTCGCCTCCTCGATGAAGTCGTCCTCCGACATGGTGCCCTCCTTCATCATCTTGACGGCCGTGTCGATGCGCCCGCGCCACCTGCCGCGCCGCACCACCCCGAACTGGCCCGTGCCCAGCTCCTCCATCAGCACCAGCTCCGACGGGTCGATCTCCCATTTGTCTAACCGCAAACACCTTACACGTTACTAACTAGCTCTTGTCCGCGTAACTTTTTAAAATATAGCCTATGTTACTCGCTTATAATGTAGCTTTCTACCGGTCAAAGTATTATTATAATCGATCCAATAGTTTTTGATTCTCTTTATAATTTTTGCACATGGAAACATAAGTGTTTTATGGATCCAAAATGTGACAGTGAATGATGGTAAGTAATTTACCCTGTGAGAACACGGTCAACTACTAGATATTACTACGGCCATTATCGTCAGACTTTTTAATGTGCACCTACTGGCCTTCTTTCAGGTTCCCACCAAGTTACGGGGAAAAACTATATATTCTATATACCGTCGCCTGTAACACAAGCAACGCTACAGGTGCTGCAAGTGGTACATATGCATTGTTAAATACAAGTGATTATGAAGGGTGATTATTTTTATTATTAAAAACTAGTACAAAACTGGTCGGAAAATGCAATTTGTAAAAGACATAACGCTGCTTCAAAACTAAAGGGGCATAAAACAAAAAAATCCAAAAAAAAAAAATTTATTGCAAAAATACAATCACAATCCTTCATATTGTATGTTGCAAAAAGATTTATGGTTGTTTTATTCCCATATTTAGTATATTTTGATGATTTTTTTATATATTGAAAAGTATCTTATATGCTTATATCTCTTCTAGTATTTAGTTTATTATAAAAGTACTTAAAACATTTAATGCTACTTAAAAATACGCTTCTAACGGTGTATAATATGCATATATTTGATATATATCTAATAAGAAAAAAATAAACTAACAAAAATTTTATTTTTTTTCGATTAGCTCTCCTGTAAAAAGTGTAATTTTGATTTGTGGCCCTTTAGTTTTTAAGGAGCGATAAGTAATTGGTGACATGAGAAATAGAGTTACCGTGCGAAAGACCAGCGGTGGGTGGCGCCGGTCGGTCGCACGGCGTGGCCTTCAGCCTTGAGCAAAGACCACCGCTGTTGTGCTTATGGTAGTTGATCAGATCCGGAATACTGGCGCAGCAATGCTTATCCGACAAATAGAACTCGCCGCGCCCGTTCTGCTTTATGTGGTAGTGCTTCGTTTGCGGGTAGTTTCTGAAACAATACACATAGTTTTCGACATTAATATAATCAATAAAACGAATTACAGTTCATATTTTTTACTCAAATTATTATACATCTATTTACGTAGTTCTAAGCATTTTTTTTTTCGTGTATTCGTGTTTATAAAAATTATTAAGTTTAAATTGAGGTTTAGTTTAGATAGTTGTAAAATATTTGTAAAACTTAGTTGTAAAATCGTAAAACATGAGAATTAATATAAAAGTAATCTAAAATATTTTATATTAAGTAGATTAACACTAATTAATGCCGTTGTCTGAGAAGAGAAAATAATTGCGAAATTTAATATTATTCTTACAGATCTTCGTAATTTTTTTAAACATCGATCATATAATGATATTTGGTCATTTTTGACTTCTATTTATAAAAAAAAAAATAGGGCAAACAAATGAAGAATTTTCTTAAAATTAAAGTAATAATACTTACACTTTGGTATATAAAGAGAGTGTGTACATCCCTTTAGTTGAGGAGTTCCGCACAACGAAACAACCCTCCTTATCCTCCTGTTTTAGTAGAGATTCTGCTCTCTGTCGTGACATGTCCCCCACGTACCATCTGAGGATGAAATGGTTGTATTATTAACACTGAATCACTTGGGTCACTTGAGCAAATTAATATATAAAGGTTTATCAGTGTGTCAGTTTTGTTAACTCAGAGCAGTAAACAAAGAAAATGTTTTTTTTAAGTAATGCTCATGGTAATGGTAAATAAATATCATAGATAATTTTTAAATTTAACAATAAAACACAGTCTCATATAAAATTATATCGCGCATATAGTCTGTATATAAAAACATATTGTAGTATATATTATATTATATACGTAAATCCCATTCATTTATAAGGTCATAAGGAGTAATTTTATTGTGAAACAGTTTATTTTTTGCGACTATAATGGTTTTCAATCTCTCAGTTAAGATTGCTTATTCTATCTAAACTAAACTGTATCGAAGGAAAAAGCTTAAAAAAAGGAATATAATATTTAAGAATGTGTCAAAAAGTCCAAGTTCATGCACAATTAAAACGATATTGCAAATTAGTGTTTAAATCAGAAAACAATACTCACTCGTATTTCTGTAATCCTAAAGTCTCTTTCTCCTTAACATAATTACTTGGAATGTATCCAACTGACCTGAAGAGGGAAATAAAATTTGCATAATGTTTATTTAAAGTGGAATTTGACGCAAGAACACCCTCTAATTGGTACAAATGTTACCGAACAATTATGTCATTACAATAAATTATTAAGTCCACTTACCCACTTTCATCTTTTACTTTCCACCAGTGGTCTTGACTGTCATCAATCACTTCATACTCGGCACCCTGTAAATAACAATTACGCTGTGACAATGAAACAAAGTAATACTAGACAACCCCTGGGGCAAACTGGGACGACAATATCTACTATATCAAAACAAAATATTTATTTATCACGAAAACCATCTCGAAAAATAAAATAACTTACTCTATGCAGTAAGTACCTACCCTTACAAATTTATTATTAGTATTAGCTGGCGCCCGCGACTTCGTCCGCGTTGAAAAAGAAAAAAGTAGCCTATCCTGTGTCCCGTATGTCTAAATGTTTATCTACCAAGTTTCATGAAAATCAGTTAATTCGTTTAGGACTTATGGAGGAACATACATACATACAGAAAAAAATTCTAAAAATCGTCAATTTAGATTCAGTATCATATAAAGAGCCTATAAACACGATATTTCTGAAAACAAAGTAACTTACTCCATGACCAACCGTTACAGATTTATTATTAGTATTGATTGATTAGGTTTCTCCAGGAAAGTCTTATGATCGTTATTATAAATTTAAATTTACCAGGGTTTAAAGCCAAGACGACGATCCTGAGAAGAAACCCCGAAAGAAACTCAGGATGCCATTCTTTTTGTCATCTTTAAAATATAAAATTACAATTACACTTGATTATATTATTAATTCACACTTGGCACTGATTATTAATTCACACTTGACATAGTTTGAGCGCCTAAATATACTACAAGAAAGATACCTTCAATCTTAATAATATTATAAATGCGAAAGCTTGTGAGGTATGTTTTCACCTGGATTAACATAAAGGATACTTTTTAACCTGGAAAATTGTTAAGTTTCCGAGGGGTTGCTCCAAAAATATAAAAATTGGGCGCCACAGTCATAAAGCGATTACAGTCACACAGCGATAAAGATGTCAGATATTTTCTCAGTTGTTAATTTTTTTATTTTTCAACGCGGACGAAGTCGCATCAACGCGGACGAAGTCGCAGGCACCAGCTAGTATAAATAATAAATAAAAATTCCGTATAAAGAACATAAAATGTAACATAAAATTTGCGATTACCTTTTCTAAAGAGAGATCACCACTTTCAATGGCTTTGAACGGATATAATGCCACTACCACTTTCGGCCTCTGTTTCTCCTGAAAACATAAAATATATAATAAGTTTAATTAGTAGTTACTTATAATTTGTTTATTTTATATAATACGATATCAAGTTTGTCGAATAATATACGTTATCAAAATTAATAGAGAGAATAAATTCAGTTGAGCGTTGCACAACAATATAAGAGAATGGATAGATGTGCACAATTGTAATACATATAGTATAATGCCTAGGTCTCGACAAACCCATATAAAAAACAAACTGTGCTGGGGATGATTCGGTTTACTTTGTTATTCTTATGAAAGATAGATCTTAAGATCTTAAGATAGATGCCTACAACCGGAATTACTACCGCTGAAAATCGCCCCTCGAAGGCGGTGACACTGACACAGCGTAGTAGGTTCAACAACACAGTTAATGAAGTCTTCAAGACCCTGAGAACCGTTCATCCTTGCCCTTCCTAAATTACAATTAGCTACGAGGATGAGATTATTATATATATTTTGTTTTTTATATAATGTTCGCAGGTATAAAAAATCTGTATCTCACAAAATATAGTTGTGTTATAATATTAAAACGAGTGCTTATTATGTTAAGACTAAGTGCTGAAGTAGATGTGAGATGTATAAATATGCAAACAACATATTTATAACTTTATTACTGGGAAGGTATTGTGTACAATGTGTGATAATACCTTTGGCTTGGCCGAAGGAGTACCAGGTGGCGCTCCACCGCCGCCCCCGGGCATCGTGACGGCCGCTGTCACCGCTACAAAAACACAATTATTACACCTTAATATTTGTTCACAATTAGCTGAATTAAAATAAATTAATTAACACTACAACCCCATTCTGAAAATTGACAATAACTATATGACGCTAAGCAAGTTTTAAGTCACTTTTGAGTTGCTGCTTAATTTGCGATTATAACTCCAGGAAAGGTGTATTTCAAAATATAAGCACTAGCATTGCCTTAAGTAGTGAGATAGTATCTGATATATCTGATTTGGAAGAGACTATCAGGGTTAGTTAATTATAATTTAGTTAAGGAAAACTGCTTTCTCTTCGACATTATGTTAATAAGTATAGAAATGTAGGGTGTAACTTAGCATGAGCTTAAAGAATGAGCTGTAGTTTATAGATAGATGTAAGTATTTTATCAAAATATATCTACTACATCATTTGAGTACATTTATGTCAAATTAAAAAAAAAACAATGTAGCTTCAAGAGTTTTTCATGAATCAATTCTGTTCAATTCAAAGGCAACATAACAACACACAATGATGTTAAGAACATCAACGTCATTAAATAAATAAGACCCGTACATAATTATTTCTAAAATTGCTGCTATTGTTAATTTCCTTCGAGATAATTGTTATAAATAATGATGTTGTTTTGTTGTTATTGCTATAAAAACATAGTATTTCATTTATTCAAATAATAACCTTAGAACTGTGAGAGATAATATTATAAACAATCAGTTTTAAGTAAAAAAATCCAATAATCATTATTTTCAGTAAGTAATTGCTTTATTTTCAATTAACTTATTTAGTTAGCTTAGGCTAAACATTTTTTAAATTTACTTAAGAAAAATAAAAAGCCAAGTTCAAAACACTCAAACTAAAAGGTGGAAAAATGTTGAGGCCAAATATTTTTTACAAGCATTTATAAACATACAAAAAAAATAACAAAAAATCTCTTAAGCATAAAAAGACCTAATTGAGAGTTATTTTAAGTAAATTATTACGGAAGTAGAGAACAATGATTGGATTAAGATATGCAAAAAAATAATACGCGTTTCGGAATTATAAAAAGGGAATTGCCTATAATAACAAAAAGAAGATGAAAAATTTTATTGTAGACATATCGGGGGTGTATTAATTAATGTAATTAATTACCTACAGGCTCAATTATTTATTTACTTTACCATACTGCATACTTTCAAAAAACAATGGTACACAATGTATATCATTGTAAATCTAGACGTTTTAAATTATCTTGAGTCAGCTTGGCGTTTTATTAAATTAGGCTTAACTAGGCTCTGGGTAGCTTGAACACACGAAAACCTAACGGAAAGTTCTTGGAATATATGGTGTCACGTACTACTTTATTGTTTCGGAACCCATAAAGTTAGATTCTCCATAAAAATAATATAAAATTTTGATTGTTTTCGTTTTGGAGAAGCTCTTTCAAACTATGTAATTGGATAACCGAAAACTTTTGTTAATTTAGCCAATATCGCATTTAGAAGTCCTTCTACGAGTATAAAAGTGTTAATGTGGGACGAGCCCCAAATCGAGTATATTAGACATCATTCCTTAAATGTTTACGGGTAAAAGGGCACGGTTACGCGTAAAAGAAATTACATGAATTAAGATGTACGTCTGTGATGTCCTCAGAACCAACAACTCTAAAGAAACTTGGCTGTATTTGGCACAGAGAATAAACTTGGAACTCCAAAACCAGACGCAATATAATTGACTAGCTGTTGTACGCGACTTTGTAAACGACTTTATAAAATATAGACAATGTTACTCGCAGTTATATGTAGTGAAAGAATTTTTAAAATCGGTCAAGTAGTTAGTCGTTTATAACAAACACTAAACTCAAAAAAGTTTAGTCATTACAAACAAAAATACAAATCTCTTATCTTTATATTAGTATAGATAAATACAGTGAACGGAAGAATACCGAGAAATCAACTCGGGCAGACTCCTCTATATATGAATGAATCAAACCAGTCTATCTACCCCCATTAACTTGACCCTATATCATGGAAAATCTATGTGTTGCAAGGCCTACTTCCATTGGACTAGCATTTTAATATTTTTTGTGATTCTTCTGACTCAAATGATACGCAAGCAGGATATTTCGCAGAAGAGACAGTTTTCTATCAAATTAAGCGATTCTCCGGCGATCACGTAACTCAGTATATCGTAAACACTGCAGTTCATAATATGAATTTGAACACTCTTATTCAGGTATAGTTGTAAATACTTTGGCACGTTTCAGATTCACTATCGCATTTTCTTTATGTTCAAATGCTAATTTATTATTGTGTGTATGGTATGCAATTTTACATGCATACAATACATAATTGTTATGCCAGTTTCCTTTCTATTTAATTTTACTAAGTTGTTATTTAACGGATGAAATTGTATTTTCATAAGCGAATATTTTAACCTCTAATATAAACCGTAATCAAAAACTAAATAAGATCTTATTCGATTGTATTATAATTTTTTAAACCACCATAGTTTTAATGGCTAAGAATAATTGAATATTGAGGTAACACATCAATAATCAACAAACTAGTCACAACAATCAACAGCCTGCTTTTTGTGGGCAAAGTTGGTAAAAAATACACGGAAACAAATCGTTTTGTTTGGAAATATAATGTATAAAAAAAACCTTACAATATAATCCCAATGGAAGTTAACCGAAACACGCACATTAACCACAAAACCAACACATACACAAAGTTTCTGGTAACGAAACCACTGAACAATATCACTCTTGCTGGCATTACATTACACCTGACCAAGACAAGAAAGTGAGTGCAACAAGACCGAAGTGAAGGCGAGGCCGTCTTCATAGAGGTCACACGAAACAACAATTAAACCGTACCCTCTAAGGCGGGAAGGAACGACGATAGAGACAGGCATGGTATCTTGGACTTCTTCTTGGTGACCATCCGTTCGTCTTCAGTTTTATTCTGCAACATGGAGACGGTAGCCGCGGCCGGAGGTGCGTTCCGACTGCCGACCAAACGCGACGTGTCAATGTACCGCGTCGAGCTAAAGCCTATTGCACAATAAACCCGATATCGATAGATACAGCCTTGCCGGCGCGACACAACCAATTGGGCTAGTTTTTTATTTTTTTACAGTTAGACACTTTTTACTTGTCCACGTGTAGGTTGTTCTCGATTCGAGCTTGGCCATGAATCACCAGTCTATTTGTGTTACTCATATATATATGAAAATGTAATAAATTCAATTAGATTTAATACGAGTATAATTCAATATTAAATAATTACAAATTCATATAGAATAATTTAGATAGACAAAATGAGTAAAAAAAATCGTGTATTAAATAAACAGTTAGTTATTTTTTTATAATAAATCTCTAACAAATTATAATATAATAAATATTATATATTTTTATTAACAGTAACTTTAAGTAAATCAAACACCATGAAAAACATGGCTTTATGTTCGTTGAGACGAGGTGGCGAGGGCTTCAAAGATGGTCGCGTCCTACATTCACCATTCGATGCCCATGCGCAGGCGGTTCCCCGTCACCCTTTCACCGACGCGCGATCGCACGAGCTAGAGCGAGACGGGTGAACATATCGAGCGCAGCATGCCTTCCGCGGAAGCCTATCGGACGTCTAAACGAGTGTTTATTTCTTTTTCTACTGTCTGATATAAACATATTGAACTTATAACGCACTCGGAAAGGTTAAACAATGTTTTAACGCGGAAGGATATAATAGCACGTGCATGATACGATGTTCACCTCGAATCCTGACGTAAACAAATTAATGGATATCAGCAAATTACACTTTTGATTACAGAGATTATTGAAAACTCCCCGTATTCCGAAGCACATAATTCACATGGCAACTGATGGCGTATCTGAGGTTTGAATTGAAATTAGCTGTAATCAGCGAGTAACTCGGGCTATAATTGCATCTAGCTAATCACACATTCATACTACAGTATTCAAATTGACGCTTATAAAACATCACGTCATATGTTAGATCAAATTAATTCACACAATTTACAGTGTTAACATTGCAAAACACACTTTAATAGAGGCAAATGGAAATATTGAAAAAAGTAATTAATGTAAAAATTCTTAAACTTCTACTTATTCTACTGTCGAGTTAAAAGGTATAATAAGACTTGTGTATGTCAGTTGTATAAATAAATTTCAATTGTTATTTTTTAATATTTAATGTAGTATCGTTTACGATTTTATTATTTTTATTTTAATCAACAGGGTTTCGTTTTACATACACATTTATCATTGAGTAATGCAATCCTCTTATTTGCTCTCATATTTTGTGTTTCGAAGTGAATGTGTTCAATTTATTAGAAAATTAAATCGCATATTTTCATTGTACACCTAGGAAATGCTCAATTTATTGGAGCATTGCTGCATAACGCATTCGTCATTACATAAATACAACATTAAACAAAAACCATTTTTAATGCTTCACAGAGAATCAAAGTACGTGAGATATGTGAACGTAGGAATATTACACACGAAATAAAAGATAAGTCATTCTAGGAATTTGACACATTCAACGAACTGGTTTGGTTTTCAAAACAAAACATAAAGTGTGCACTACGAGTCGGATATATAGATCTTATGCGCCCTAACAATAAACGAGTCAAATAAAAGTTTTGTCATTTTTAACTTGTCGCGAGCCGTCGAAATGTAAAAGCATAAAGTACATAGCTTTACTTGGACAAAAGCGGAAAACTTTATAGCAAATTTAAATTCTCGTTTGAAACTCGCTCCTCGGTATCTGGAAGGTTGTGACATTTGAATATAGGTGACCTATACCTTCCATGTGAGACCAATCAGTGGTCAAGATATATCTAGCGTGGGAGTAAAATTTTATTTTTAATCAGTTTTTTTAAATAAACTGAGGGCCTCTTTCACAAACTACAAGTAAAGTGTTGATTAGTTACTTTTAGAAATAATTTTCTGTTATATTGAATTATGCACTCGGTTTACTGCATCATTCGATAGCCGATTTTTTATTATTATTTTTGATTTAATGTTTGGGACGTTTACCGTACAAACAAAGGTATATCAACTCCATTATCCCCGGTTACCGGTGACTTTAAATGACAGTTTGGCCTACTTGACATTTGTGAAACAGGCGCTGAGACTAATTAATTCATAAATTTTAGGCACTTCTGAAAAAAAAAATTAAATAAATCTTATGTAAGAGGTATTAGTGATAGTAGTGATACCCACCTTATTTAATGTCTCGTTATTTATGCTCCAAGAGAATTCATAATTTTACAACAATCCGAACTATACTAATAAAAATAAGAAAAATCATCTATAATAAAAAAAAATATTTAATTAAAAACGATCGCAGTTTGAATAAATGATATTTATGATATTTAAACGCTATAATGTTAAACAATAACAAATAATATCTCAAGCAGAAAATCAATCTTCAAATTCATTGGCTCATGTTATGGTCTTAATTATGTTTCATATTATGAAGTTACATTTGTTTACGTAAAAAAAAAATTAATAATATTTTCTGCAGCTAAATAAAAACCCATATGAAAAACCACAATAGTCAATACAATCCATCTTCAATGCCACCAAATAATGGAGGTGTCAATAACAATTTACTGTAAGCCCAATCCAATTGGGGATCGTTCGGCTACTGAACAGCTGGATACAATAGTATTCTATTGTATATAGACTCCTCTGTTGAAGACTTTAAGAACTTATATCCTTTTATTTATTGTTCTATCCATCAGAATGATTCATCAGCAATTCAGCACGACCAATTAAATTCATAAAACTTCAACTTTAGTTAAATTTTAATAAAACTGAATGCAATTGAACTCATTTTTATCACGTGCCGTTATTCTGATGAAAATCTACACGATGATTAAAAATGTGGTGTTCGCCTTTGGCTACGGTATGCACTAAGGACGTCATGCAATCGTGTGAGCACTGAGCACGTATTGTGAGTATGGAGTAGATACTTTAAAACAATAACAGTAAGACACATTTTTAAACCCACGAATTGGCGAGACAAAACGGTGTACCAGAAAATGCGTGTCTTATGAAACGTCAATGCACAAGGTAACACTCATTTTAATGGAAATTTTTATTTTCAATGTGAGGCGTTGTGTTTATATTTAAAAATAACAACCGCATCCTTATTTACATAATTTGAAGTCGCTTTCCACGTCACTCTGCCTGTATAATCGCTAATTCTCCTTTTAAATCACGATTTTGCGATGCGATTTTATCATCAGTTAATTTTTGGAGTTTACTCCTTAATAATCGATTTGCAACCGTACTAATATTATAAATGTGAAAGTTTGTATGGATGTATGGATGTTTGTTATACTCTCACGCAAAAATTACTGAACCGATCACCATGAAATTTTGCATTCACGTTGTCTGGAACAACAACACCAGACAAACACCAAAAAGGACATAGGGTACCTTTCATCGTCCAACGCGGACGAAGTCGCGGGCACCAGCTAGTATATTTATATAAGTCCGTGGTATGAAAATTTATGGGAGTAAAATCAAAATTGTCACACGAATGCGTTATGTTATGCGTTATATTTACGTTCTATTTTTTTGAATATTTTAGAATAAATAAACTGAAGTTTCAGAGATATTGAGTCATCTACACAACATCAAAGAACAATTATTGTTTTTATTTAAAATAAAAACAATAATTGTTCATTGATGTTTTTCTTTCGGCGTGTTCGAATTGTAAAAAATTTAAATTTTATAATCGTTCGTAAGGGGGTAAACTCCAGTCGTGTGTCGGAGCTGACACACACAAATTTATTTTTTTTCACGGAAGGTTTAAATGTATAATTACACCAAATTAAATTTTTAATAAATAGAAAAAGAAAAACAATATTTTTGCAACCAAGTTGCCGAAAAATAAATATGTGTGCTGACGTGACGACGTGGGCTTAAAAACCTTAAGACATACATAAAAATAATGTACCTACTAGAAAATTTTAGTTAAACTAAAATTATTTGTTTGACTAATTCTGGGATAAATCTTTCTACGTTTAACGCTCTTTCCGTTAGTTAAAACCGCTTTAAATTCTATAATTCTATAATATCTAGTAGTCGGCGGGAAGCGAATGTATTTTGTATATGTAAAGATATCCAACTAAATCGAATATATCAAAAAAATATTTGATCCTTTAGCTATCAAGGCGATAGAGCGATCGAATATTTTTTTTTGGTATGTAGATTTTGGATCATTGAAAATTTTGAATGCAGTTGATAGATATGTAGAGCTACAGCATCAAACTGTATTCCTTTATTTTGTTATCATTTTTCTGAATCACCTTCCACTGTGAAATTAAATTGAAATAAAAACTCACGTGTAGTGGTGGCGGTGTTGGAGTGATCGTGCGCGAGGAAGTCGATCTCGAGCTCGGAGAGCGTCCAGCCGGTGGCGACGGAGCAGCCTGGCGCAGAACGCCGCTCCGCGTCGCAGCAACACCAGCGCCGAGCCGCCCACACGGCCGGGTGGTAGAACACGTGTCGCGCGTTCGATATGCACACTGAACGACACGCTCACTTCAATACTCTAAGCTTAGGTACATATCCACACTCCTTCGATTATTTAGTACAATACCGTCCACAACTTTTGGAATAGACATGGAAAAGCTGGGAATATAAGTTACATTATACGCGTGAGGTTGTAATTATTTGACTGCGTTTCGCAAGTCATTTGGGCATCCCGTGTGGCGGCAGTAATGGCAGGCACGTGTACTGTTGTGTTTCGGTAAGTGAGTAAGGGATGCCAAAGCCAATTTTCTTATCCTTTACCTTCCCAAGCACTTATCCTTAACCCTATATGGTCTTGGTCGTGTGGCGTTGCTTGTGTTATAGTTATAGGCGACGATAGCCACCTACCATCAAGACATGGACCGTCAGCCTGTCCGCCGAATTAACATAAAATATAGAAGAATTAACTGCAATCAAAAAAAACTTTATAATGTATAGTCTTCTATAATTTTTTTTTTAAATTTTTCAGTGTTATCAGGAATACCCCTTTTGTGTACCTACAAACAAACCGATTTATTCAATTTATTTTCCATACCGCATCGTTTTCGTATCAGAAATAAAATTTAGTTTAGAATTGAAAGTATAACGTAAGCAAGCATAAGTACATGTAGATTTTTGGATGTAAATATAAAATTCAATTAAAATTCGAATAAATCTACTAATATTACAAATGCGAATGTTTGTGAGGATAAATTGTTTGTTACTCTTTCACGCAAAAACTACAAAATGAATTTTGATTAAATTCTAAGTATTATTTTTAACGAAATGCAAAAATACAAAGTTACGGGCAAAAATACTTAATAATAAAAATGATATCCAAATCATGTTAGGATGAAACAGCCTGGCTTTTGCACAATATTCGGATATTGAAGTTGTGAGCGCCTATTATTTTGCAAGTTGCAAACTTTATTGAATTGAGTCGTACGTATACGATGTTCGGGTAACATCTGTATACTAGGATAAAGAAAAATAATAAAAACAACATTTAGAACACCAATCTGAACTTTCGGCAATACTATATACTAAATTCGGCAATACACATTATTAAACTTTAATAAGGCATAATAAATAAAGTATTCGACACAAAACTATAAATAAAATTAAACTCATTACAAAAAGGAGAGGCCTTTATTGTCTGTAAGCAGCCTATTTTATCAAGATTTTCAATACTTAATATAATACACTATTTTAACACAGTTTCAATTATAAATTACTAGCGATCCGCCTCCGACATCGTACGGATCCAATTTTATCCTGCAAATTATATTACACAAATAAATAGGTATTCCTCGTTTATTGCTCTTGTAAAACAGTATCAAACTTTGCGTTTAGAATAAGTTTAGAAGAAAGATTAGAAGAAAAGCGGAGAAACAGGCGGAAGCAGATAGCGACCTTATAAAATGTCACTGAACTCCTCCTAAAAGGCTGAACCGATTTTAATTCTGTCTTCACTTATGGATAGAGGGATAATCGGTAATGGTTTGTATGTGAAAAAAAATTGGTCGCGGAAGAAGGCGCGGGCACCCACTAGTATTAGTATAGATAAAGAGATAATGATAATCGTTCACTCATAGTGCTATTCACTTAAATTGGCATCTGTTCAAACCGCGATCATTTTCGGCTTGAAATTTCACCACAATTTAGTTTCGAGTGAAATTTTCATTTTAATTTTTCGAGGGGCATGATAAGTGAAACGCTTTCAGTAAATTTGAACCGGGCAGTCATTATCTCGTGGAAAGTTTGAAAAAGGTTCGTAATGAACTAAGAGACAGGCTCAGTTCCAAGAGATCAATATCGGCATCAGTCAGGAGCTTGCCAAGCTGTGCGCCCGAGCTTTTATAAATTACTCTTATATATTATAATTACTATCCTTGCCTGTATAAAGAAAGCTATTTACATACTTTTTTTGCTCTTGTTCGTTTTTAAAAAACTATTTTTTTTTACAATTTAGAAAATAAATAATTTCGCGACATATATTTGCAACAATTGGCTCCTAGTTTGCAACTTAATCTGTTGGTAAAAAGGGGTAAAACATTGCAGTAACTTCGGTTCGTTTTGAGGTTTTAATAAGTAAGTCACGCTAAAGAAAAAAGCTCAACCTCGTCATCAACATACTATCGTCTGAATTTCAAACGATGTAGGGAATTCCGTTTCAAAAATAAATTGTGTAAAGTAAGTACATAACATACAAGAGATTGTAATTAATTTTTTAGTTAGTAAATTAATAATGCAACTAATTTTTAGAGCGTCCCAAGGTCGGTTCATTAAGATTTTATGACCAATACTATGAACGGTCGTGTAGTTAATGCGTAGTAATAAACAGACTCACTTTCGCATTTATAATATTAGGATTTTGTTTCTATTACACCTTAGATAGAACTGTTCAAATTATTCTTGATATAATCATTAATTTATGTATATGGAAAACACAAGTCACATATATAAATTAAAATCAGAATAACGTACCCGTTCTGATGGCGTCTATCCACTCTAAACGCTCTTTGTGCCCACTCGCGACCAGATACAGTGTGTAATCGGTGTTCTGTTCTGTATAGCCTACCTGCACAAAATATGCTATGTCAACACACATAATGTTAAACTTTTATGGCAAGGAGTGTATCAAAATCATTATTATTTTTGAAGCGAAAACTTCTATTGAAGTGAAAACTTAGCCGCGTTATACGACTTTGGGTAGGAAAAAAATGTATGGGTTCGCGTCAGCAACATGCCAATGCTCACAGTTAATGCGCGCGCAGCTGCCTACGTACGCGATCACGCCAGCACATTGCATATTATACCCGATTTTATGTGTGTGCGTTGGACATTCAGTTTTACGTTTTCACTTCTGTCGGCAGTCCTCATGACTGCCTCCGATTTTTTTTTGTGATAAAGGGGCGGAAGACAGGCTAACGGCTTACTTGACAACATGCTACACAAGCAACATACCAATAGCCGTAATTTCTTAGCATA
The DNA here is from genome assembly GCA_945859745.1 of Synanthedon formicaeformis. Lineage (NCBI taxonomy): Eukaryota > Metazoa > Arthropoda > Insecta > Lepidoptera > Sesiidae > Synanthedon > Synanthedon formicaeformis. Next base: position 10,802,507 of record OX243957.1, read on the forward strand.
TATTATTATGCCTACATTACCTATCCAGTAGGCAGTAGGCCCCCTACAATTACATAGATCATGAACCTGTCTGATAACCTTAACATTAACATATACCTATTAGGGTAGGTGGTCTGTGCCCATATGGGATAGCAGTGTGCCCAATTAATATTATAATTAATTAATTATAATTAATTTATATATAAAAATTACAGGAATAATGATTATTTGCCTAATTTTTTTTTTAATTTAAATTAAACAATGATTTTCGATGAAATCATATTGTATTCACGATTTTAACATAATATGTAAACGATTATACGACCGGTTCGTAAGAGATCAATAACTGAAGAAAGTTATAGTTACAAAGTTAACAGATAGTCAGTACAATACAATTCGATATCGCAAACTCCGAACAACTAAGTTAGATAAAGGACGAGACCAAGTTTGATATTGACCCTCCATAAGTTAAATTGGTATTATCATTTCATTATATTGTATATTGATACAATATGTATTGCAATTCATATGAAAACATAAATTATTGTATAAATCTCTTGAGTGTATTTAAGCATCAACATTGCGTTGCCAAGATGAACAAATTACTCCTCCTGGAAATATATAATGTTAAAGAAAAATTGTTGTAAGTGTAATAAAATAAATGCAATAATGTGTATTTCTGAGGAAGCAACATTAATCTATAATGAAGATTATTATATTGATTTAAGTAAACTAGATTAAGTATCTAATTTGGTGTGTAATATGTCGCCTATAAATAAAACTAAAGTTATTCCAATTTTGATGAATCTCTACATAGAAATGGGCTGATCCTGGGGGAGGACATAGACATTATTAAATTAAAAAAAAAATAAAAACAAGTTTGAGGATTTTTGAGTATGTGAAGATAGAGTATGTAAGATGTGAAGAAGATACAGACCTAATACTGTAATTTCATTCAAAATTATTAATACAATAGATAGAATTACGAAATAAATAGATAAATATAAATAATAAAATGCAATAAATAATACTGTCACAGCTATTGTAAAAACCCTCAAATTCATTCGTGAAAGAAAAATATCGGAGATCAAAATTAAATGTGAAAAAAGTATAAGCGTAAAAAGATATTATATTTTCCAACACTGAGAGGAAAATTGAAGGCAATGCAGAACGAAGTTTTTAACTTGACGCTTTTGAATAAAAAAAGCTCGCTTTCAACTAAATATACAGCAATTTCTTTGGTAGACGGCTCCGTATCTATTAAACATAATTGCATTAGTTGCTGGGCGGCCAAAATGAATTGCTTTTAAACCTTTTTAAATTTGCTTCACAAACAGAACAATGGATATTACATTTCGAAAGGAAAAGTGTATAATTTCATAGATACATTTTCATGTTAAGGTCGACAGAGCAAGTTGACGGTCCACTTCTGACCACTTCTAGGTGCTACAAGTGCGTTACTGAATCGACCTTAAGGGATGACCGATTAGGGATTATGGGGTAGTAAATGGTCTCTGGCATCCCTCACTCACCCACCGAAAAACAAAGACACTTTTTTTTATATAGACATAGAAGACAAGTAGATACTCGTATATCTTACATACTGTATAAACGATTTATATCTTGCATGCATGCAATTAGAATTAACCTTCTTATGTAATTGCAAGTGCTAAAAAATGTTTTATATGCATATGGGGTATATAGGCGTGTAAAAAAATAAACACAACGCCCAACAACCTATTAAATCTGCAATGCAATGCCATAATTATACCCTTTTATGAAAAAAATATATATAAACCTTTTTCAGCGACTTTGCCCCGTTTTACACTCTCCCTTTTTGGAGGGCATATTTATTTGTCAATTATCTACAATTATGGTATGTGTACATGTAGTAGAAAAAAACTCTGTTAGTGTGTGGCCAGAGTTACGCGAATCTAGAAACTTACCAAAGGCCAAATTAAAATTAACTTATTAGGTTTGCTTGTGTTAAAAGGCGACGGTAGCCACCTTATCATCAAGTAGACCGTCAGCCTGTCTGAGAATCTTTACATAATAAAAAAATCACGTACATTTCTCTGATGAGTTAGGTAGTTGGATGAAGAGAGTTGAATGTATCCACGAAATGCGATATTACCTGAAAGGGATATTTGTATGAGGGAGTTTTCTCTCCGTCGCCCTCTGGTATTTGTTTGCTGAGCTCCCCCAACTGCGCTTGCTCAACGGTGTGTATCGTGCTTGTCGTGATACGACCGCGCTCTTTGCGTTTCTGTAATTAAATCGAAAGTTCAATCTTCGAAAACATTTCGGGCGATTTTGTTTTAAATAGTGGCAGGACACACTACGATGGACATTAAAAAACTAGACAAACCCTTTGTAGAAATAACTACACTCATTATAGAAGATCACTATAAAATATATGCTGTTGTGTTTAGTTAAGCATGGGATATTATCTTATTAAAGACTAGCTGGCGCCCGCGACTTCGTCTGCGTTGAAAAAGAAAAAAGTAGCCTATCCTGTGTCCTGTACGTCTAAATCTTTATCTGCCAAGTTTCATGAAAATCAGTTAATTCGTTTAAGAGTTATGGAGTAACATACATACATACAATACCTACACTTACAGATTTATTATTAGTATTGATTTCGTATCTTTTATCTTATTAAGGCATTGCTTACGTTTAAAGGCTATGCTAACCACCTACTAACAAGTAAACCTAAGCCTTATTGCCGACTTTTATATATTAAAACATTAATCATGAAAAACGATCGTTTTATTAATAAATGATTATCCCTAATTACTATTTAAGGTTATTAACTATTTTATTTAACTATTTTTCTTTTCTCGCTGAAAGTCAAAACCACTAAAGGACACTCTGGTCCGCTTGTGAGCATAATATTCTTAACTTTTATAAATGGCTTTAGTTATGATAAATACTGGACGAGCTAATTAGTCGAGTACAATAAATGCGTAATAACTCGAGCTGAGATATGTGTAATAACTGCAAATCTTTCAATTTAATTTAATAGATAACTACTTATTATAAGCTATAATAGAAATGAATACTGTAGGTACCCAGAGATTATCTAATACGAGTAAATATTAGGTAGAATTAGAAGTGTTATCATTATCCTTGACAAAAAAGAAATAGGTATATTAAAATGTAAAGTACGTATACCGTACACGCCACAGTAACCACTAATTGAAGTCGATAAAAGTGGGAGACAAACGCTTCCATCAGCGGTTTCGGTAGCGCGTAAAAAAATTAATTTCCATTTTAATAAATGATCACAGATCTACCATACGAGTATGTATAGTTTAAACCGTTTTTGCGTTACTTGCAATTAAAAAACATGCATTCACTAGCACTGGCACTGCATTTAATAAAATATCGAGGTCAGTGTAGATCGAGAGGAATTTTGTTTTAAACATTAAAACCGTTTAGATTTAGTTCCCAATTAAGGTAACAATTCAATTTGTTTATTGCTATACGAGAAAATTAGAGGGCTAAAGATGATCTTTTACCCGAAACCGAACTGTTGACAAGATTAGATAAAGCAAGAAATTGAGGCGTAAAAACATACAAATTTATTATAATAAAAAGAAAAGTGTGTCTTCCATCACGATATTGCCAAACCACACACCTTGTTATTTACCTACTCAGCAAAAATAATTTTTTATAAGGGGCTTGGAATATTTTTTTTTCACCGTACCCGGACCACTAGATTTCCATTTGTTTCAATCTCTTAAGAACTCAAGTACAATCTCTCTCTTGATGTTACAATTTAAAAAATTCTAAAACCACGGGATCATGTCCTACAAAATCGCAATAAGAAATAACGTAATCAGTTTAATTAAACTTAGTCTTGAATTTACATTACGAAGAAACTTTTTGTCCGACCTAAATACAAAGACGCGGATGAAGGCTCGCGACCACTTTAGGTTCAATGTGCCGAGTTGTTTCTAGCTAGATTTTTGATGTAGACAGGTACACATTGTACACAATTTTGAAAGTATTATTTTTAACTAGCTGGCGCCTGCGACTTCGTCTGCGTTGAAAAAGAAAAAGTAGCCTATCCTGTGTCCTGTACGTCTAAATGTTTATCTACCAAGTTTCATGAAAATCAGTTGATTCGTTTAAGAGTTATGGAGGAACATACATACACACAATACCTACACTTGCAGATTTATTATTAGTATTGATTATAAATAATTTACAGGCTCTCATTTTTTAATATTGATTATTTAGGGGTGGTTACTGGGTGGTGATACGGGCTGCCCAAATTGATTGAGACCGCAGTGTGCCTTACCGCTACTTGCCAGATTCAGACCAAACTACTTTTAAAAGCCCTGAAACAAAGCCTTGAGAAAATAAGCACCTTAAGCACTGGTTAATATCAGCGTCTACAGCGGATATAGGTACCTACTTTATGTGTTCTCGATCAATTTTTGAAGTTCATACACCGCCAACGGATTTGCACGGAATCAATAACAACTATTGGTTTTGCGCAGTGGCTTGGAACGTTGAGATAAAAACTTAACTTTTGTTTCTGTCTGTTACAAAATGAAGCGTGAATATTACTAAGATAGGTTGTTTATAGGTCGATGCAAATTACAGAATGCAGAATGTAAAGCGGCTGACAACTATATGGGTAGATGAACGTACTGGCAGACTGCCAACACTGAAGTTAGAAGTGTACTTATTCAAACTACACGCCTCTGAATATACCAATTACCGCGTTTGCAGCGTGTTTCCACTGAGATGCTACTCATGTGGCAAATTAAAGGAGACTTCTGTAGCAACTTAATGTAAATAAATTATGCATTATGTAATGCAACCATTGAAACAAGGGAACTCTAATGAATTTTTAAACAAATAAATCGTTAATTTGATTAATTGCTAAATATATTATGTGCAATTTGTCGGCTCAATACATTTAATTTTTTAAAGAAATTTCAAACTGGCACATGAATGCATAATGACTTCAAACAACCCAAGATTTTAAACACGGTAGGTACTTGACCGCAAGACTTATTACACGGTTCATGGCACACGTTAGGCTCTTTGACGTTTAAAATGGGCTACCAGGAGAGCCACTTCGTGTGAATTCACGAAGAACTATAGCTTTTACCCCGCGGCATCGTGGCTTTATATTCCATCCAAATTTCCTCGAAAACAGTTACTGAATCAACCATGAAAACATGAAAATGACAGACAGAAATTGAGACATACCTACAAATTTTCTTTTGCATCTTAATATTATAAATGTAAAAGTGAATTTGTTTATCTTTCACGCCTTAACTACTCAACCAATCAACATGAAATTTTGCATATACGTTGTCAGGGATACAGAAAAAGACATAGGCATACAGAATAGTCTGCCCGTGGAAAAAATAAAAATAAAAAATTCAACGCCTGACAAAAATATAATTATGAACAATATATAAAAAGTTTCACCTAAACACCTAAGGAAAAGGGGCACGGACGAAGCCGCGGGCAAAAGCTAGTAATAATATGTATTTATTAGGTAACTTATGAATCTCTATAATTCTCGTTTTTGATACCACCATTAGACTTGACGAATTGTTTAATATTACGCACATGGGACAAACAATAAAAATGACAAAGCACATAGCAAAGTCCATCATAAATCATACAAACATCGTGATGGTTGCGATTCATACGAAAGAACTAGACGCGAGTGTTTTCGGAACTCCCGTGGGAGTAGGGTGTGGACGTTCATTCTCAAAATAAATTTAACCGAGGGTCTACCGTGACCCTAGTGGCACATATACGCATGACTTTTGGAGGCAATTTTTAATCAAATCAAGGGAACATTAAATTTACCGTCCTTTTTCATATACAATGTGTCCAAAAATAAACTGCTCAGATGTAAAGATTATAAAGTTCACTTAATTTCATTGATAAAATAAACTCCTCGCTCTCGATTTGTTTTGTAGAGTTACTAAAACTAGTAAATCATTTAAATTTCATTTATAAAATTTTCGGGTCGCTTGTATACAATAATTTATTGCATGTTACATAGTAATCGTACCATAAATTAAAATTTGAAAAAAGCATCCGTTTTTTTTTTTCTTTAACTATTAAATCTATCTTGTCGTGATTATACGTGACAGTTTCGTATTTCCAACCAGTTGTTATTGAAATCAACTAATAATTAAGCAATAACGAAGAAACAAGCAAAATTTTAAATTTAAGCAAAATATAAAAGCGAATTAATTCTAAACTAGTCGGAATTTTGATGCAATAAATTAATTATATTTGCTGTTGAATAAATTACGATTGTTGATAAAGACATTGCATTGAAACGTGAGGCAGCCGAGAACGCACCAATGAAATTACACTACATCCCATTTCGTGGACATGAACTCTGTCCCCGTAACCGCTAAGAGGATTTCCGAAAGGGAACTGCGAAATGTTTCAGTGAAAATGATTCTAAAGCAATATCCGTGAGCGAATAAAGTCTTCGCTCGATCCCAAATTGTCAGTAACCCCATACAACACAATCTATTCCGCATTATCTCATTGCGTGGAAGAATTTTAAATATTTCAACGAATCGCACTTTATAAACGGAACAAGTTCTAAATGTTCTAAGAGATCATTTAAATCTTGTTTTGAGTAGACCTAAGTTTTAAAACTTGAGTTTTATTGGTCTTTAAAAACCAATAAAACTAATACTAAATAACTTTCATCTTTAGTATTGAATGTTTGATATAACAAAATTATGATAATTCTGCAATAGCAACAAAAAATGAAAATTGAATTGACCAATATCGACATTCTATGTAAAATTTTTATCCAATCAGCAATTCCAATTTTGGGCATATGGCAGTTTGTTTGTATCGAGGAGTGTTTCACGTTGTAAAGGACAATTTGTACAATTCAACTACAATTGATGTCAATAGCAATGAAAATTAAACAAAGGCAGGGCTAAGTGTAATAAGAGCCTTTCAAACTTTGTGAATAGACGGCTAATGACGAAGTGAAGAACCTGAAGAGAATTAATGAATGAGTTTGAAAATTCAATCTGTACCTACGTTGTTTGAGATTATTTTAAATTTGGTAGAAAGCAGTAGGTGTTGCTATCGTGAAAAATAAAAAAAGTGTTAGGTATACAAAGTTGAAAAATGGCCAAAGGAAAATCTTCACTGAGAATTTTCTTTGGTCGTTTTTTAATATTTATTATGTTAGTGTTTAGTCGTTTGTTTCGTGTGTTTTCTAATCAAATCTTAGTGAGAAAGAGCAGCAGATAGGCTTACAGTCTACTTGGTGGTAACTGGTATGTTACAATTCAAAGTTACCCTTGTTGTTTACAATTCAAAGTGTACACTACTGAGTTGCGATAGGATTTTTTTGTTTAACGGGTTTTTATTCTGAGGCGGTACGAAGTTCGCCGGGTCAGCTTTAAATTTCTCTTTATTCAATTTCGCACGTGAATTCCTATCTAGAAGCCAATATAGACTTCCATACAAAGTCAAACAATTAACTAACCGCGAGAATATTCCTTCCTTTCGTCAAAGTTTATTGAATCGTAACAATAAATTAAAAGACCTACATCAAGTTTGACAAACGTCAAAAGGAAAGAGGGAACAATGCTTGCCCCATTTCGTATATCAAAACTATACTTACTTATATATAGAGAGAGTACGTCTCGAGACGACTTCACTGAGACGTTCTGCTAACGACACGATTCTTATGATTTATGTCATACGGAAACATATGTTGGTGTACCTATTAGACTAGAAGATGTACTTGGTATATGAAATATTTTATTTTATTTTATACTATTTGTAGGTAATGTATTAAAGGTCTAAGTAAACTTAACTTTTATTGAAGGTGCCGCGCAGCTTTGGATATAAAGAATAAATATTGACCATGCCTTGGTACCTTCCATCGCGAATACTATGAATTTGTCTTTTTCTGAAAGATGATATACCTACCGTTTTCATAATATAGCAAATAGCTTACGAATAGAATAATATGTGGCTTATAGATAATTTCTAAGTAACTAGGACTCGCCCCCATCTTCGCACGGAGTTTAAATTTTCGAAAACATTTTCTTAGCGAATGCCTAAGTTATAAAAAAAACCTAAAGTATGTTCAAAATTTCAGTTTTCTTGACTTAGTAGTTTTGGCTGTGCGTTGATAGTCAATTTTATTTAAATCTACGTTATATGTTCAAGTTAAGATCGACTGGCAGGCTAACCGTCCACTTATATTATTTGCGTTGGAACATCAGGCCAATGTAGATATTGAGCCTAAACTTTCAGGAAGAAACTTTCTGAATGGAAGGAAGACCTAAGCGTTTAATAAATTGTCGGTAGGAAGATGCAGGCATCAATATACTTTAATTTATACTATACAGAGAAAAAAATATGTTATTTATTGAAGGAACAAACTATGTTTGACACCTGATGAAAATTACATGGGTCATTGCAAAATCTTTGCTAAATAAAGAAAGTGAGTTGATTTGGCGGGCAATCTCCGAAACCACTATTTCCAAGGTTTATTATATATATACTAGAGGAAGGTTATGAAGAGAAAAATTGGAATTTAAAAAAAAAAAATTACATCCGTGCGAAGCCAGAGGCTGTTCACTATTAATATATAAATACATTTTATAGTTCATTAACATAACTACTAATTACGGCGGTGATTGTAATACATGAAACAAATAAACTTCGCCTCCGGATAAAAACTGGTACATATTAACGCGAAATTAGTCATAAAGAGAAGAGATCCGGGAACATGAAGCGCAGACAGTAAAAATGAATGCTTGACAAAAGGAGCGATCCGCAAACGGAGCAATGATATGCTTTGAACAAAAGCTGACAGAGTTGGAATAAGAGACTCGTATGGGAACCTTTTTCAAACAATTAAAGAGCGTCTCGGAGGGTCCTCCATTAAAACTGCTTGGATAACGAGAGACCGCACGTGAAGCGGTGGCGTGAGTGCATGCATTACAGTGAGGGGTTGCTATTCTCAACAATGTCATGTAGGGGAATGACAACGTACTTTCGTAAGCAACTAGTGACTAAATTTAACACAAAGAGAACAAACAGTTCACCACTTTTCAATCCAATCATTTTCATAAGAGTTCGCTTCTAAAATGTGTGTGTTTACTGTAAAACCTTAACACACAAAGTTAATGAAATTAATTAAAAAAATAATACTGTTACGGCGATAAGCGATCAATGAACATAAAATCAAGTTACAATTGCGAAAATTTAAAAAGGCATCAAGGCTGCATTTCCTTATAAGTCAATTAGCGTATTAATTAAGCAAAGAAGAAAAAAACTGGTCACTTTAAACACAAATATACTGTGTTTTTGCGTAGGTCGACTACGATGTAAGAATGCGCACAAATTGTATGGCAATCAGCGGATCGTCTCCGAAAGTATTCAGAATGATTTTTGACATGAGACATGCGATCAAGTGTTATTGGGTACTGTTCCATGTAATCTATGAATAAGCTTGTGAAAATGAAGCGTTTGATAATTTACCAGTAAAGCGATGTGTAGAGGGGGTGCGATAGTGCCGTGCGGTGGTCAGCGGTTGCCGGTGCGGAACTGCCGCGAGCCGGGTGCCAAAGCCAGACACACCCAGCTCGCGCATGCGCTATTGACTACGTACTAACCCTACAGTTTTTAAGGCCATGTTATCATCAGATTAAGCTAACGACAAGTGACGCGATAAAGGTTCAAGTTGATTAAAAATCCATCCTCTTTTAGCATTCAAACTTTTTAAGTCCAAAGACACGAAATAGATTTATTGGTAATTTTTAAAACGGTCCAAACCAAACTACTTCTCTCTGATACCTGCAGTTATATTTATGTCCAATGTGTACCTGTATGACCAGACACACACATACTATGAGATAAATTCCCGGTCTAAGTTACTTTAAGCACTGACCCATAAACTCATTACTTATAACACTAGATGCGGGACTAAATGGTAATATAAATACGACTTATTTCTCTAAATTGTTTCATTAACATTAACATTATTCATTAACAAAATTGTTTTATCATCGGACTAAAAGGCTCAGTAGTACGACGTTCTAAATGATCGGACTACTGGTACGAAAAAGTCTCATCAGTCCAATCATCAGTCTAAATGATCGAACTACTGGTACGAATAAGTCTCATCAGTCCAATCATCAGACTAATTAATCGGACTACTGATACTAGGCCGATGAATCGAATTAGCAATATCACCGTGTCAACTGAAAACGGAAATTCAAACGATTGATGTTACACCGCGCCGAGATTAAACTTCTTGTATTGAGATTATTTAAGATATATCAAAATTGTTAAAATATTGTGACTAAGTAGGGTGGAATTCATTAGGGACACTAGAATCAAAACCCGTTGTGATACAGAAACTGTCCTAAGTAGGTATCAAAGTTGTTATTATGGAAACAATCCAAGAAGACCAGTCTTTTAGTCGGGCATAATTATAAGAACTTGACAGTTTCGCGGTCCTTATGTGCTCGACTAAAAGACGTGAAAATAAAATTAAAGACTTCAATGACGTGAAGCGGTAATGTGGCTCATTTTTTTTTCGTTTCCGTTGGAATCTCGGTTTTTAATAGTAGCAGGGCACACAAAATACGACCGTGAAATAACAGTATAATATGTGCTGTTGTGTTTCGGTGAGAGGAAAGCCAGAGCCCATACCCAGGAAGGGATGGGTTCCTTATCCGTTATCTTTAACCTTTCGATGGTCGGCAGCAAACTTACAACATTCATAGCGTTGCTTGTGTTAAAGGCGACAATATAGCCACCTACCATCAAGTTGACTGTCAGCGTGTTTGTCGACCTTAACATAAAAAACATGTATAGAATTGGAATAAAAAGTATATAAAAGTGTTTTTCTCTTAAAGCGAAATGTTGTGTTAAAAATTTCAAGTTAATCATGATGATGATAAAGACTATATTGGATGTCATCACAGCTGATACACGTTTTTATCTCGTTGGCTTGCCCAGCAGGTAGGTGGAGTGTGTGCAAATTCAAAAACCTTTCTTTCTGCTAGCAGCTTGAAGAAGGTATATTCATTTCGAAATCCTCTACCTGTATTGTATAATCAAAGGTGACTAATGAACTAGATAAAATTCCTTTTAAGGCTGGAATTACCTGTGTCTATTTTAAGTATACCATTGCTTTTGAAAAAGAAAATTTTATTTGATTTTATTTATAATTTTTTTTTGTTACAAATTATACAAAAAAAATATTCTTTATCAATATATCAATAAAAATTATTTGCAGTTAAGAGATAGGACAATTTAAAAATATTACCACTGTAAACTGTATTTGTAAATTGCAAGACTGATGGTTTACTTTAATTATATTCATTATTTATTTATTGTGTATAAATCTTATACAATACATAAAAAAAGTACTGTCATTAATTTGTTAAAATGGTTGTTTTTTATTAATATAACACAAGTAATAGGCAATTATAAGTTGGGCTGTACATCATAAAGCTGGGCTGTAAATCAACAAACGGTTTATTTATATTATGTCAATGCATATATACTTTAAACTTTGAAAGTCTCAAGTCTATAATATGTATAATGATTATTTGACAAATGTGGCTGCTTGGGATTGATGGCTGCATTTTTTTAAGGAATCGATTCGCATATATATTTTTGTTCTTTCAGCGTGTTCGAATTGTGAAAATTTAAACTTTATAATCATTTGTAATGAGTAAGCTCCAGTCGTGTGTCGGAGCTGACACACACAATTTTTTTTATTATAGTTTAATTGATGTTGAAAACTGGAACTATCAGGCTTCATATGACGTAATTACTAGAGATGCACCGAATATGAGTTCATGTAATAACTTTTTAGAACAAACTTTTTTATTAGGGAAGAATAGCTTATGATATCAATATGATAACATGAAACTTGAATTAATATATTACATTTATATTCTTATTCCTACCTACTTGATATTACGATTCATAAAAATTTAGTTAGTAAGTAGGTAGCTGTTAAAAGTTTTAATCAACGGTAAGTTATATTAAAAATATTTTTTTAGGAAATTTTTTGCAGAACATTAAAAAAATATTACACACACAAGAAGTTCCTAGTACATAATATTCCATAAAATACTTAATTATAAAATTGTAGTCTGCTTCTAAGTATTCTGATGTATTTGTTTTAATTTACAATAAGTGATAGATATGCCATCAAAAGTATAAATACTAGCAGAATTTCCAATATAATAAAATTGAAAAATCGTATGAATTCGATGTAATCGACAGATACTATATTTTTAAACTAAAAAAAACCATGAATATAATGTGAAAAAGTAAATCTACCTTCAAATTCCAATTTAAAATTCTCCTGTAAACAATTAATAAATACAAAACTTTCTTCAAAAATTTTAGAATTGTAATAAAGTCATAATTTCGCTTACCTTGCACAAACGATTGTATTTAAAGATCCTGAGCAGCATACAAATAAAAGCAGATAGAGTATAACATATACTTTTATATCGCTGTTTTAAGTTAGTCTATACTAATCTATACTAATTTATAAAGAGGAAAGATTTGATTGTTTGTTTGTTTGAATTGAATAGGCTCTGAAACTACTGGACCGATTTGAAAAATTCTTTAACTGTTGGGAAGCAATATTATCAGCGAGTAACATAGGATATATTTTATAAAGTTACGCGGACGAAGTCGCGTGCAACAGCTAGTAATCTATTCTATACTATTATATAAAGCCGAAGAGTTTGTTTATTTGATTAATCTCAGGAACTACTGGTTCGAATTGAAAAATTCTTTATGTATTGGATAGTCCATTTATCGAGGAAGGCTTTGGGATATATAAGTCGCGGGCAACAGCTAGTATATAAATAAATAGAAAACTTACTTCACTATCAGAGTCATAATATACGAGTGCTTTTCTTGTGAGTACAATCCAACGTTCCCTATAGTTAACAGGAGTAAATAATTTTTTGTTTTGAGATCTCTTCACCATGAAGGTTTGGCATATAACCTCTTCGTCGTCTTTTCCAGCCATGTCTTTCACTAAAACATAGCAAAAAAATATGTGTTATTACTTTGTTTAGAGAATAAAAAGTATGAAACAAAGCTACAATGTATAAACTTAGTACCTACTTAATAATTTTCAATTGTTTATTTTTCGTTAATATAAACTAAAAATCACATTCAACGTAATCACTTCAATTTTAAATTAGGTATAATAAGTGAAACGAAAAAGGAAAACAAATACGAACCGGCTACACACATACCTTTTACTTTAAATATTGCCATTTATTATGAATCAGAATACACAACACATTGCATCTATTTTATATTATAGGCAGGTAAAACATAACTAAAAATATGATTAACGATAGTCAACTTTCATAACAAATTACATTAATAAATTAATGAAAAAAAATCGTTGAATGAAAGAACATTTTGTTTTAATTAGTCATCGAAACGAAATTCGAATCGGAATTTCGGAATCGATCGAACAGTCCAACTCAATCAGATCGAATCAAGTTTGAACTAGGAACGAATAGCGGTAACAAAAGATTTGACTCATTTGACTCAAGAGGAATGGGAACTGGACCAAACTGACGGATCATATACATACTTATATTACAGAGACATCGAATTATATTTGTATGTTCTGTGTCTGAAATATAAGTTCCGTATACGGTACCGTGGCGGTTCAGTAATGTAGACATATTATACAAGATCCATCCCACCTCTATTCTCCATGGTTCATTTATACAATAGTTTGTGAAAATTGTGAAGTATTGTGCTATAGTCATAGGTATATATATAGTAATATATAATATATTACTATACTCTTTGAGCTAAGGAGCGTAGATATAAGGAGCGCCATCTTACATGGGTGTTAAACTGAAAAAGTGGCAACATATAGCGATAAATAGAGATGGCGCTGGTGTGCACAGAGAGTGTTTGAGTGAGAGTATGGAGAGTATGGAATGAATGTAGCAGTAGTTGACGGAGTGAAGTGCACCGAGTTGAATTTTGGTTGAACACTAGCCTCACCAGCGCCACCAATTTATCGTAATTCGACGGACACTTTTAATACTCAGAGATTGTCCTCCTTGTCTCTACCCTCCTTACTTTGAGCTATACACAGTCGTGTGTGTGTTGTGTAGTGGCATAGAATAAAGTAATATAACATAGCTAGTTAGCTCAGAGTAATAAATAATCATTAGTGACCATAAACAACCACTGACAGCTGACAGTAGTCTAGTGACACATTACAATACATTAAAAAATATATTATAAATTACAATACTTTTATTTAACTTACTTACCTTTTACTTAATTTGATTTCCTATAATTTTAAGTTTAATTACATATTACAATAAGTACTTCTCAATGTTGTAATGTAAGTTATACCGATACGTGCAAAAGAGTATTCTTTCAAGAAAGAGTTACGTCTCGTCTTGCATTTTTTATTGTAGACCTTAATTCTATTCGCCAAGAATACCTCGAAAGATTTCACAATGTCATCCGATACTGCACAAGTCAGCTCATTACCCTTGCCTCCTATTCAGTACATCAACTTTTACACTGATGATAATGTACGAAGAAATAGAGCACCATTACCACCGCGCCCCATTCACGACTCGTATTCAATGTTTGGGCACCCCTTCAATGCTGATGACACAATAATTCGCTCATTGGAGAGTCAGGTAACATTTGTTCTTTTCACCATAATGCTCGCCCACTTTTAATGACTTTAGGTCATTAAAAGTGGGCGAGCAACAAGGGGAATTTTTAGCAACAACTTTTACAAGTTGTTCTTAACATGTTCATTGTCGCAGTAAAAATTTCAAGTCTCATATGAATGGCCAGCGGTATAATATGTTAAACCAATGAACTCGTGTGGTGAGTCGTCGGCCGTACGAATGAGGAGAATAGCATATCCACATTTCAGGGTGGTTTTTGAATGAATAAGTTGTGTTTTACATTAATTCCTAGTATTTTTGGAGAAAAACCGATAAATAGTTTGGACTCACGTAGCGAGTCCTAAGCCCCCAGTATGCAATTTTAGTGAACTCGCCAGGTGAGACCTTGGCAATGAACGGGTTAATTATTCATCTAATACAACAATCATATTGCTTAAAATATAAATGGCAATAAAGTTAAATGGAGACAAGTTAAAGATGAGCCCTTATAATTTAAAAAATTGCAGTTAGTCTCTTCTGAAAAATGAGTAACTAAAAGAAAATTGGTACAATTTGAATTAGAAAACTAAGATTTCATAATTTGTCCTGGGGAAATCTGATATATTTAGGACTAGCTCCATATCCACGTCTGATTTACAATGATTATTGAGGATATGGTTGCCTTTATCTATATAGATGTGGAAGTTCCCCATTTGCAGATGTAAATTCTATGCCATCAATATAATTAGTCTACTCAGTTTTGTAAATACTTTTCAGGGTTTTCGGCGGCTATATCCAATGCACTTTGAGAGACGAAGGGAATTGAAGAAGTTAAATCACTCTTTGTTAGTAAATTTCCTTGATCTCCTTGATTTATTAGTGCACTGTCCAGACTCACCAAAAAGAGCCGAGAAAGTGGAAGATCTCAGTCTACTGTTTATTCACATCCACCATTTATTAAATGAATTCAGACCTCATCAAGCGAGAGAAACTCTGAGAGTTATGATGGAGTTACAGAAACGTCAGAGAGTAGAAACCGCTATCAGGTAAAAATTCCATTCTATTAATGTCTAGCGTTCATTTTATTGAAAACTAGCTGTTGCACGCGAATCCGCCCGCATAACTTAATAAATATAGTGTATGTTACTCTCTGATAATGTAGCTTTCTATAGGTGAAAGAATTTTAAAAATCAGTCCAGTAGTTTTTGAGTTTATTCATTAAAAACATACAAATCTTCTCTTTATAGTCATAGTACTAGCTGCTGCCTGCGACTTCGCCCACCTTCCTCGAGAACCACACTATCCATTGGTGAAAATTATTGGTTTTGAGTTTATCGCGAATAGACAGATGCAGCGGAGGACTTTGTTTTATAATATGTAAGGATTACACATATTTTTTTGATGTTATTGTTTTAATAAAGCAAAAATTACTTTGTTTTAGGTTTAAGAAGCACCTGGACAAAGTGCAAGATATTTTACAAAACGCTCTCCAAAGTTTGCCTGATCAGAATGAGATTGAATCCAACTTCAAAGTGCCCGTTGAGATATTGGAACATATGGATAGCAATACAAATAACTATGTCAATTCGGATCCTTGCTATGAACTTGACCGTATTATGTGTAATGTTATTGACAACATGAGATAAGGTTCTAAATGGAACTTAAAAACAAGTGCTTTCTTGGACTACCACCGTAGTACGCGCGAATTGAATGCAGCTGTAGAGGAATGGTGTTGGGACCTAATTTATAAATCCTTTGAGATAAAATAAATAATACTTTTGTCATTTGTACTTATAATAGTCTACCCCTGGATTCGCACATATGCAATTTTCTTTCTACAAAATATATATATTACAATTAAGTCTAAAACTACTAAGTAAAAAGCTGTTATTTGGAACATAGGTTTATTTTATAAAGTAAGCAGACACTAAGAAGGGTTTTTTTAAATTTTAACTCTGTGCAAAGCTGGGGGTGAGTCATTAGTTTTATATGTATAGACTATCTTGTTTTCTCTCCAATAACTGCAGAAATTTGTGACAAGTAGACTAGTTTACGGTTATTTATCTAGATAAATGTATAAATTGCCAACAGTTTGATTTCTCACAATTGTATTAAAATAGTCTAGATTTTGCTAAAATATTTTTTTTTAAATTTATCTGATATTTTTTTATCAGTCTTTAATAGTACACTGTATTTGATTCGCGTGTGTACCCAGTCCACTTGCATACTGGAAATTAACTTTTACATAAAGTGGTATTTGTTCTAGATTTTGAATTTCGACATAAGCTAGCTATAACAATATTTTTTATAATAAAGAAATGTCTTCATAAAATAATCTTCGTTTTATCTTATGCCTTTACCTATTTATTACTAGCTGGTGACTGCGACTTCGTCCGGAAAGAATATAACGCCTAAGGAACTAACATTTTATTCAGTATAAAAAGTTCCTATACCCGCTCCCGAAGTGCAATTTTATATACACAAACCTTCCCCGTTTATCCCTCTTTCCATAAGTGAAAACGGAATTAAAATTGGTTGAGCGCTTTAAGATAATTAAAACATACTTAATTGATTTTTTATAGATTAGGATGAATAACGACTTTCCCGACTTTGCATGGATGATTTCATTTGTATACACATACAAAAACTTCCTCATTTATCACTTTTTATATATAGTAAATATAGATTGAATATTAATATTTTCATATTGGGATAGGATGAGAAATTAAAAATCAAAGATACTATTAAAAACTTTTATTATGTGAATAAATCAATTCACAGCAATTATAACCAGCTTGATGACTCCTTTACAATGACTGTGAAAAAAATCTGAAACAAGAAATTTAGACGACCGGTGATCTCGCCCTTAGAAGCATAAAATACTTACTTTACTGCAGTAATTCTTGAATTACATCAAACTCATTAGAACTGGCTGCCTCCGAGATATGAAAGTGACCTATAGTTATTTATTTTTATATAATTAAAACTGATATACTTACCAATGCAGACACGTATTTAGTACAGCAACAAATAAAATAAGACCTACTCACCGTTAAATGTAGACACGACTATGAAAAACATCAAGTATGGGACACCTGTTGAAAAAATTATTGCTGAAAAATCTCATGTTTGGTGATAAAATTTAACATCTCAATTGGAGCCTCCATCTATAGGAAAATTTGAAAAGAAAAACAAGCAAGTAATAATAAAAATTTGGATTGTCTTTGTTTCTGTCAAGTCAATGGCTCAAGAATTAAATTTTATACTTTCAAGCCAAATAATTCTCAACTTTTAGCCAAACTTTTGGCTTACTAAACGTTTCACACAATTTGTGAGTTTCAGAATAAAGTATGTAGAGTAATAAGTCTGTGTCAATATGTTTGCGTCAATTATATAGTACAAGAGTCAAGTCATTTTAGTAGTTGCTTCGCCTCCTGAAAGGGGCCCCAGTGTTTCTAAAATCGCGTCTCCCTCGACCCCTTCCGTAATTTCCGCCGGAAAATCTGGGCGTGGAGTTGTTCAATCTGGAACTGTATTTTCCAGAGGGCGGTGTGTACATCTTAACATTTCTGTCTCCGCTACGGGACCTCTTTCGTTGGAACTTCTCATTGCCGTTGCCGAATGTTATTGGACGGTGTCGCTTTTGGCCCGGCGATTGCTTCTCGCCCTCTTCTTTCGACGAGTTCTCAGAGTCCTAAAATAATAATATACTGTTAATAAAATCGAGCTAATTTTATTAACACCAGCAATCACTACAATTCGCTGCTTAAATTCAAAAGTACGACACAAATCAAAAAATTCCAAAAAAAATTTTATTGCAAAAAATACAATCACAACCTTCATAATATTGTATGTTGCAAAAAGACTTATGTGTTGTTGTATTCCATATTTAGTATATTTTGATCATTTTTTTAATATTCAAAAGTAACTTACATAACTGTCTGTCTGTCTGTTCGCGATAAACTCAAAAACTACTGCACCGATTTTCATGCTGTTTTCACCAATGGATAGAGTGGTTCTCGAGGAAGGTTTTAGTATGTAATTTACAAAGTGACGCGTCACGGGCAGCAGCAAGTTATAACTTATTATAATAAAATTGTTAATTGGGTCTAGCGTGAGTTAAAAATGACCGCACAAATAAAGACTTGGATTAAAGGTCTAGTTGCCAAGCCATAAAATAATTTAAAAAATGACCACACTTAGCGAGAGCGTAAAACTTTTATATATGGAAAATTGAAATTCTCTTACATCTTTCTCGACTTTTTTGGTCTGGAAGGAGAGTTGAACTTTGCTTTTGAAACTGGGCGGCGTCCGGAATATATCTCTGATGAGTGTGTTAATATTTGATGTCGTTTTCAACGCGGCCACCTTCAGCTTGTTCTCATCGCTGTTGACATCTTCGCCTTTCTTACTCTGAAAATAAGACACAAACTCATTCTTTAATTACATACTACTTTTGACTATTATACCGGTGAAAGGAGACTCGGTGGGTAGCATGTGTACATGAATACATTTAAATATAAAATTACCAAGGTATAAATTTAAATGAAAATATTATGGACTAGTAAATAAAATTATAAAAATAATTTTATCAGACCTCTTTATTAATAGTCTTATTTTGAAACTAGCTGACGCCTGCGACTTCGTCTGCGTTGAAAACGAAAAAAGTAGCCTATCCTGTGTCCTGTATGTCTAAATAAATGTTTATCTACCAAGTTCATTTAAGAGTTATGGAGGAACATACATATGTACCTACATACATACAGAAAAAATTCTAAAAATAGTCAATTTAGTTTCAGTATCAGTATAGAGCCTATAAACACTATAAATCTCTGTAAACAAAGTACAACTCCATGACCAACCCTTACAGATTTACTATTAGTATTGAAGAGGCGAACTGCCCCAAGAGCCTCGGCAAACTCACCTGTGTGACTTCCTTCAATTTCTTTAAGTATCCCTGTGTAAGTCTGGCTGTGTACTGAAGCCGTAGCCTGAGGGCTTTCAACCTTGCAGCATCAGCGCCCAGAGCGTCCGGGGCCTCTCGGCACAAGGAGTGAAGCGCGAACAGGGCACACTCCACATGTGAGAACTGCAGCGATGGCTCCGACTTGCTTTCTTCCTTGGTTTCTTTTTCCTCGAGTTTTTCTTCTGGCTTTTTCTCCGTTTCCGTTTCCACTGGTGCCTCCGGTAGGTAAAGCTAAAAATTACAAAACACGAGCTCTATACCAACGATTTTTATACTTGAAATAAGAATTTTCTGAAACTTATAATTTGAGCAGTTGCATTATGTGATCTGAACTATAATCATAGTTAAAACTTTATCCAGAAAATATCTCAATGAATTAATGCAACGACGTTAGTAATCCAGAACAGATTTTAAATAAAACTAGAAGGCTTCTATAATGTTAGGGGAACATTTTGGTTTATATGAAATGAAAACTTTGCATATAATATTAATCAAACATTGACAAAGACCACTTACCATTAATAAATCGTATACAGTATTGATATTATCCTGTGCATTATCCATTTTCCCGCTATACTCTGTCATCTCAGCAAACAGCTTCAAGAGTTCTAACTTTGTGTCCGCTCCGCCTTCTGTCGTTGGTATTTCACTCCAACGATTCAAGATGTTAGCACAGTAGTAGTTCACAAACTGATCTGATTTCACTTGGCCCTGTGAAATTTTATATTGCAATAAACAATATTTTTATCTATAACAAAACTGAACAGTATCTTTTTCTCATTTGTTAGTCAAATGATGTAACTTTTATAAAAGTAAGTAGCTATAGAGGAGATTTAAAAATTACATTTGGTCGAATATTGATCAGTGAAAAAAAAAAAACAGTTATTTTCAATGGGGATAGATATCGGTGCATTTTATAATATACTAACTAGCTGGTGCCCGCGACTTAGTCCGCGTTCATAGTTCAAGGCTATAGAGTCTTCCTCTATAAATGGACTATACAACACAAAAAAAAAAAATTCAATTCGAACCAGTACTACCCGAGATTAGCGTGTACAACCAAACAAACAAACTCTTTAGCTTTATATATTGGTATAGATTAATATTATAAATGTGCCTTCAATATAATTATGGCACGAGTAAATAAAGGGCAAAACAAATTCAATTATAAATGTAAAAATAAGATAGGATAAAACATGGAAGATGCTTAGTGTGAGAAATTCAATATTGCAACAATATATATTTATGAATAATTGAGAAAGTACTAACACTTATGGAAAACAGAGGCAGAGCATGCTGTGAGCATTGCAAAATTCTGTCAATACATTCAGGGTCTTCCGGATGCCAGTCGTTAGGAGTGCATGCAAGAGCCGCAATCAACTGCACCAATTCTCTCCTCCCAATAGAGTTTTTACCCAACTTCGACCATGTCAGTAAATCCATTATATGTTCAAATTCATCAGCAACAACGTCCTGGTTAATACAAAGTGAAAATTATTACACAAGTAGGAAACAGCAGATATTAAATTTCTGCAATCGACATTTGTGTTATCTAATGACTGAATGACTTAAGAATTACATATTTTCAACTTAACCACTAGAAATATTGGACAAGTGGTTATTTAATGCTTTATCTCAGGGTCCCAGGTTTGATTCCTGGCAAGGTTAACTTTGGAAATGTACTTTTCAAAATTGGCTCTGATCTGGATCTGGAAAGCAGTGGCGTTTCATAGTCATTTGGGAAGCCCATATGGCAGCAGTATCCACCCTTTACAGAAAACCACCATGAAAATAACAGCATGTGTGCTGTTGTGTTTCAGTGAGCGAGTGTGGAATACCAGAACCAATTTCCCTACCCCTCCCAATCCTACTAAGGTCGGAAACGCACTAGCAACGCCTGTGACGTTACTCGTATTATAGGCAATTAAGGAGGGTACTTGTAAGGCTATTTGTCGACCTTAGAATAATAAAATTATATGTATTGATTTTTGTTAAGTATTGCTACGACCATTAACTAATGAGCAATCATGGAACAACATGGAATTACATTGAAGTATCACTAACATTTGTTTTTATTAAGTAATTTGAGAAGTCATAATACATCATATTAACAATTAAATAATACCAAGGTTAAAACATGGAAGATTTATGTAGAGAAGATAAGAATGATTTTTTTCTGTTGCATTTTTAATCATAAATAAGACACCCACTTACTTCCAAAAGCTTTTTGCACTCTGTAATAATAAGATCTTCTGTTTCCTTATTGATCACTTCCCTGCCTAAATGTTTTACTTTTGAAGATAAGAACTTGATACATCTTTCCCTAACAATGTTTGCCTCGGTATCTGTATTTTGATGTATTTGGGAGAAGATGCCGGCTACGGTCGCTTTTGGATCAATCTTCAATATAGTGAGTAGAGAGTTTGTGACAATACTGATTTCTGTGGCATCATCTGCCTGTAAGAGCTGGGCCAGCACTTCGGCAATCCTCTGAGTATGCTCTTTATTATCTTTGCATAACGCAGAAGAATCCTTAACAGCTTGTTTGCGAATCTAAAACAACAGTAACATTTTTGAGTTTTCTTGAAGAACATTCTTACATTATTTTTTTCATGTAAACATTTTTACAAAATAAAGTAAGGTGTTTACCAAAATAATAATAATTTATTATGTTAAATTCATTCGTTTTCCAAATAAAAGAACAACAAATAAAGAATAAGTAACATAGAACCAAAAATTATTTTGCAACTAAGCAGTTTTATCAAAAATACCCTTTACCAAATCTATATTATCTAATAATAATGTAAAATGTCAATTGTTCATTCATACTGAAGAAACTATCTATTTTGTTATAAGAAAAGCTGGTAAATATAGTCTTGCATGCATGCATGCATGCATGTCAAACTTAAATATAATTACTTACGGCTACATTATCATCCTCACAAAGGTCGAATAGAGCGTCGATAGCTTCATTAGCAAGGTTAGGAAAGCTGTTGAAGAATTTCGCAATGAATTGTGACGCCAATCGCTTTTCTTTATCGGAGCCTTTAACCGCTGCCAGTATTTCTAAATATTCTTTTTCGTGCTGAAATGAAATATGGTTGGTAAATTTTTTTTAAACTAAGGCATAACTAAGATAAAATTGTACAATATTTGGAGGTTACTTTTGAGATGTCCTCTTTGGCGTCAGCCAAAATCCCGTAGTTTTGATAAAGTTTCTCAATATTATCTGAAGACATAATGTCTTTCTTTGAAAATCGAAGGATAAATAATTAAATTTATTAATATACAATGTAAATTTAAGCAATAAATTTAGAAATAATTATGGAAAATACACCACACACAACTAAAACCGCCTACTTGAATGAACTGAACTGAACTGATGAATGAAGTCAATGAAGTGAACTTGTTGAAGTTGACATTACACGAATGAATTGAGTTGAAACATGTAATAAATTAATCGTTAATAAAATGAATGAAGAATTGACATGAATAAACCACAGTTCATTACGTTACACAGACTAAATAAGCAATAACTAAACCAAGGAGGATAGAGAAAAGGAGGGCAATCTCTGAGTATTAAAAGTGTCCGTCGAAAGACGAAAAATTGATGGCGCTAGTGAGGCTAGTGACAGTAAACAATTTAACCAAAATTCTACTCGGCGCACTTCACTCCGTCAACTACTGCTACTTTCATTCCATACTCTCAAACTCTGTGTACATACTAGCGCCATCTTTATTTATCGCTTCTAGTTGCCACCTTTTTCAGTTTAACACCCATATAAGATTGCGCTCCTTATCTCTACCCTCCTTAAAATAAAATTTATAATTTATAAACATAAAATCACAGTAGATAATGATTATGACTCAGAGTAATAAAATAACCTGGGAGGCGCCCTATTCTACTATATGAACAGTAGATGATATAAACATTCTGTTATATCGTACGTTAATGTCAAAAAGCATTTTGACTCAAAAGAGATAACTTGTTAAACGCAAATTTTGGCAACACTCTTTGCTGACTTAATGATTGTTTTTTTAAATTTTAATTGTGGAGCCATTTTCTCCAGCTCTGGAGCAATTTTTTCGCGCAATTTAGACAAGGAAATAATACGTATTTCTTAAGATATGTGCGTTGCAATTTGATTGCAATGGTCTAGTTTGTTTTTTGCGAATATCATTATTTATAACCTGGAGCAAATTTTGCGAATTCAAGAGTAGATTGTTTTCTCACCATCATACGCAAGCGGTGCACGTCTCTGCTCTGCAGGGTGAGAGCCAGCCCCAATCGCGTCTTGGCGATGATAGCGGGTAGGCTTGACTCTCTTTACATGAACCATTGCTTGATGATGCATGTGGAGAGAGGCAAGTCTTAGGTTCTAATAAAATAAATAAATTAAAGTTAAGTCTGTGTTTGTGTAACAATTTTATGTATACTAACTATAGGTTTTGTAAGATGTCTACTAACACTGGATCCAAGTAACCCGAATAAAGAATTTATTATTATTATTATTGGATGGAGCCATTAATTTTACATCGATTTGTGCTTTTGTTTTATTTGTAACTTCATCCAGCCAGGGTTACGAAGGTTGAGATTACACATGTTACATATTGTGGTCCAGAGAGTATATATAATGTTCTTTGCTGTGGTCCAACTGTGATCTGTGTCACAAACTAAATAGTAATAAAATATGTTGTCAATCAAGGAGAATTGAGTAAGGAGGACAATCTCTGAGTATTAATTGAATAAGGAGGTGTTAAACTGAAAAAGTGGCAACAAAATCCGATAAATATAGATGGCGCTAGTGTGAACAGTGAGAGTTTGAGAGTATGGAATGAATGTAGCAGTAGTTGACGGAGTGAAGTGCGCCGAGTTGAATTTTGGTTGAACACTAGCCTCTCCAGCGCCACCAATTTATCGTCTTTCGACGGAAACTTTTAATACTCAGAGATTGTCCTCCTTGTCTCTACCCTCCTTCATTAAAAGTGTCCGTCGGAACCCATAAATTGGTGGCGCTGGTGAGGCTAGTGTTCAACCAAAATTCAACTCGACGCTCTTCACTCCGTCAACTACTACTACGTTCATTCCATACTCTCAAACTCTCACTTTTCACACTAGCACCATCTATATTTATCGGATTTTGTTGCCACTTTTTCAGTTTAACACCCATGTAAAATGGCGCTCCTTACTCAATTCTCCTTGTTGTCAATGCTTTTATGTACTTTGTCTATGGCCTTGAAACTGAACGGAATGTGATTTAAAAAACAAATGAAGGGGTTTTTTCAAAATGCATGTCAATTTATTTGATGATATTTTAATGATGTCTTTTAATGATTTTAATTATATTGAGATGGTTGTTGAGTAAGTTTTGATGAATAGGTATATTTATACATTACATAAAAAGCTATGTCATATGGAAATTACCTAAAGTGAATAAATTTATGATATGAAGCAATGTAAGAGAGTGCACGCACTGCGGCAGCAACCGGTGCGGTTTGTTATCACTGCGGTTGTTTAGCCGCATGCGGCTAAAAATCTGTAGTTTGCCACAGATTTGTTGCGGTGCGGCGCCGCACGGTTTTTTGCATCCTATGAACTTGTATGAAACCCCGCGCACTGCGGCAATTTGACCGCACCGGTTGAAAAATCGCAACCGCAAATGGGCGCACCGCAGTGCGCGCTAGCTCTAGAAAGTCTACTTATTAACAACATAAATGGGTCCCAGAAAACCTGTGATAATCATAGACGAATACACTTATGAAATTATTTTTGATTAGATGAAATGGCATTAAACCTAGATTACTTAAAATCACCTACTACTAATAATTTTTTATTTATTAGTCTTATTATATAATAATAATATATTCATAGAAAAATGATTGGACGGCTACGTCGAGCGCAGCGAGACAGTCAAATCTTTGAATATATTATTCGGTTTCTGTTTTTACGGAGGTGCAAAATGCTTTGCAGTGTTGCCATGGTAAATGACTTTATTATTTTAAAAAGTCTAACAACGGCAACCCTAGCAGCTTTGAATTTTGGATTCGAATTCACAACGCAATGTTAAGTCATTCGCATTCGTTTCTCGCTAGCATCTCTGTAGGTATAGTTTGAGGTTTCTCGTTTTCTCGCTTCGTTCTGATGTCCTATTACGGGTACTTTTCTGTGTTTGATACTTAAAGGTTATGCTTGTGCTATTGTATTTCGGATGCTAGGGTTCATTTCTCTATCCTTTCCTTATCCCTTATTGCCACCCACCTCAACCTGTCTGTCGACTTTTACATAAGATAAAGTAAAATCGAAATTCTAAAATAACCTTAACGGTTTAATCAATAACACAATACAATGACGTAGTAATAAAAAAGGAATAAAATATTTAATTTAACTAACAAATAGGTACCAATTTTGTATCCTTTGCGACCAAGGATATACAGTTTTTACTCCGTTCATCCCGTTCAGGTATAAACATCGCAAAACTTTATGGGCTCTGGCGATGTCACGTGTCAAATATGCGAGTAACCGACTAACCGATTTTGGGACTGTTTGTGAGGTATTGCGACGCGGGGATGGGGGAGCCAGGGAATGAGCGAGACGCAATGATAACATTTTGTACGAGAGAAAGCAGGTCCACAGTAGGTATTGTTCGCAATTCTACATGCGCAAACGAAAGATACCCGCTCAAGGTCAGAGCCCATCAAGTTTTGCCAAAACTATACCATTGATTCACTTTCCGAAGCTCCCGAAGCCCTAACCCAAGTAGTCCTGGCCAGTAAAGATGTAGTTAAGTAAAGATGTCCTGGACAGTAAAACCGTCAAATGTCTGCTCCACTTCGTATAGGTACAACATTGTCTGCTTCACCATGCATATTTTTAACGACACTCAATTTAGAACGTTTCGTATTCGTATCGTAGGTTATAACCTACGATTCGACTCGCGGTCGTAACTCAACGATTTGAACGGTCCTTCGACGGGAACCTGTTGAGACTTCCATTGTCCGGCATCGGATGGAGTCCAAATTAAACAAGAATTTTAAATTTTAACGGTCCCTTAACTACATCTTTACTGTCCAGGACTACTTGGGTTAGGGCTTCGGGAAACTCCGCCGTTTGCCGGTCCCAAGCCCGGATGAGAAAGGAGGAGGGTTGGCTCGAGAAGAGACAGAACCTCGCCGTAAAGCTGTCAACGCCGAACCTCGGGCGGCGGCAAATAACCCGACACTGTAGCCGGCCTAACCAGCAGGCTTAAAGGAGGTGAGGAAATGCCCTCTCTTACACCGTAAGCCTGTGGTCATGTTTCACAGGAACGGGGGTCTTGGCTTAATTGCCCGGACCGCGAGGTAGAAAGCCTCTATAAAAATTTACCCCAACCCTACGGTATGACGCGCGCCAAGAGGGTGAGTGGCTGAGGGGTTTCTCAGTCGCTAGCGGTCAACCTCCGATACTTGGGGACCTCGGAGTGTATATACCCTTAGTCGGTAACGGGAAGGCCGACTGGACGTTTTATATCCCGTATCTACTCGTGGGAACAACATGGATGAATTTATACCTACATCACTGTTCTCTGGTTTGGATCTCGATGATCCATCTGAATCAGGCTCGCCTGGAGGACGCTCTGACGCCTCCAACACAGCCTCGATAAAAGCAGCTGACATGGGTGAGAGGCTAGACCATGGGCAACCAGTGGACTCAAATGCCGCTGAAATGCCTTTGGCAACAGACTCGGTTCATGTCAGCACCAAAGAAAGTAGAAAGCCGCTTAGTAAGCTTTCAGGCGCCGCAAGGAAACGCCTGAAGAGGCTTATTGCAGCCAACTACTCAGTAGCTGAGGCCAGGGCTATTGCTAAAAAGCCCTGGGATCAGCTCGATATTGCAAGGCCTCCTCCGAATCCGACGAAGGCGAGGGTGAGCAGCAAGGAGGGAGACAACAAAACTCCTTTAGTGCCACCCAAAGCAATCGCCTCGAAACGCCAACGCTCGGAAGAGGAGTCTCCGAACCAGCCAAAAAAGGCGGCTAAAACGGAGGAAGCGCAGGCTGGCCCGTCGAGAGCTAAGCCTACGTTTAGAGAGGCAGCGGGAGCTTCGCGAGTGGGCATTCGCAACAGCGAACCCATGAGCGAAGAACAAATGAGGCTGACGCATCGCAGCATCATCCTCGAAATCACCAGGGCTGAAAAAGGTACTGGTCCAAGGTTCTTGGGATTCTCCAAAAAACCTGGCTGGATTCTCATTACGTGTGAGAACCAGTACAGCCAGGAGTGGCTTGTGAGCAGAATCCCAAGCCTTAAACCGTGGCCTGAGGCAAACCTCTCATACATACCTGAGAAGGAACTGCCTAAGCCTACAATTTGTACCACTTTTGTGCCCAGCAGCGAAGCGGAGAGCCTAGATGAAGCTCTGCTGCTGCTGAGGACGCAAAATGTGGGGCTCAATACTGAGCACTGGAAGACCATCAGCAGTAGGGCTGAGAAGGGCGGCACTGTAGCGACCTTCTTCATAGACGACCCTTCTGCTGAGGTCTTAAAAGCTGCGGAGTACAGGGCCGCTATTGGCTTTAAAAAGATAATTTTTAACGTCAAGAGCGGCAGTGACAACGCAGCAGAGTCCACTGAGCCAACGAAGGGCTCCAGCCGGCGCGAGGGACATCAACTGTCTGCAAAGGCAGGCGATGGCTCTCAGGTCGCTAGCAGGGGGGTTGGCACGGGAGGGCGTAAGGCGCACGGTGGAAAGGCCATCAGAGGGCAGGCTAAGTCTGCAGGTGGAACAAAACGTCCGCCGAAGACGATAGCCGGCTCCAAAGGCCCTTCTACCAAAAAGGGCGCTTAGGGGAAGAAAAAAAAAAAAAAAAAAAAAAAAAAAAAAAAAAAAAAAAAAAAAAAAAAGGATGAGGGTGGTTCAAATCAATCTTCACCATGCGATGGCTGCCACAGCAGTGCTAGAGCGGCTTCTCCTGCGGAGTGAGGTTGATATCGCTCTTATACAAGAGCCCTGGACCCAAAATGGTGCGGTTCTGGGACTCCAGTCTGCAGGTAAAATTCTCTATAATACCTGTGGCTCAAAGCCCAGAGCAAGCATAGTCTTCAATAGAAATATTGAATGTTTGCCAGTGCCAGAGTTATGCACTGATGATATGGCGGCAGCTTTTGTCAACATTAAGGGCAGGGAGGGAACACGAATCATCGTCTGTTCTGCGTACCTACCTTATGAAGGACAGGACCCCACGGTGGAGCTTGCGCGAGTGGTGGCGTACGCGCATCATCACAAAGCCGAGCTACTTGTTGGAGCCGATGCCAATGCCCATCACATAACGTGGGGCAGCACCGACACAAATAATAGAGGTGAGTTACTACATGACTTTCTCTTAGTTAACTGTTTACAGGTACTCAACAGAGGGAGCAAGCCGACCTTCGTGACAACCGTAAGGCAGGAAGTTTTAGACATAACCTTCGCCACTGACAATATGGCCAAGTTCATATCAAACTGGCATGTCAGTGAAGAAAGCTCTATGTCTGATCACAGACAAATTCGTTTTGATCTAGCAACATCTACAAAAGATCAAACTGTAACTTACAGGGACCCGAAAGCTACAGCCTGGGATGTTTATAACAACAAACTAAGGCAAAATCTTGAGGACTTCCCTAAAAGTATATGTACACCGGAGGAGCTAGAACATGCAGTGGAGGCTATCACGAGGGCAATAAGGAGTGCCTTTGAGGAAAGCTGTCCACTCAGAACAAAGCACTCCAAAAGGAATGTACCCTGGTGGAACTCGAGGCTCCAGAAGCTACGGGAGAAAACCAGGCGTCTTTTCAACAAGGCAAGAAGAACCCTTGAGTGGGAGAATTACAAAAAAGCCTTGACTGAATACAATAAGGAGATAAGGAAGTCCAAGCGTGCTGCATGGAGGAAGCTCTGCGAGGAATTAACACAAATGCCTCAAGGGGCTAGAATCCATAGACTGCTCGCGAAGGACAAGCCTAGTCAATTAGGGCTGCTTAAAAGACCTGATGGCTCCTTCACGAACACTGAGGAGGAAACTCTTCAGTTGCTGATAAAAACTCACTTTCCGGGGGCTCACAACTTATCGACCGGGTCAGACAGAACGCCTTTACACCAAAGGCCTCGAAATGAGGACCGTAACAGAGCGGCTGATCTCATCCGACCCAAAGTTGTGAAATGGGCTATTAGATCCTTTAAACCCCTGAAGTCTAGTGGTGAAGACGGACTGCTGCCCATTTTATTACAAAAAGGCATAGACGTACTCACGCCGCATCTGGTAAAGATTTACCGGGCAAGTTATGCCTGGGGATATATACCGGAACAATGGACCCGGGCTAAGGTATTATTTATACCAAAGGCAGGTCGGAAGGATTACGCTCTGCCCAAGTCCTTCAGACCAATTTGCCTAACGTCCTTTATGCTGAAAACTCTAGAAAAGATTCTAGACAGATACATAAGGGACAAAGCCCTGGCCTCGAAACCCATTCATTG
Organism: Synanthedon formicaeformis; assembly: GCA_945859745.1. Taxonomy (NCBI): domain Eukaryota; kingdom Metazoa; phylum Arthropoda; class Insecta; order Lepidoptera; family Sesiidae; genus Synanthedon; species Synanthedon formicaeformis. Next base: position 10,832,631 of record OX243957.1, read on the forward strand.
CACCCAGCACGCCTATCAGAAGGGAAGGTCCACTGAGACGGCCCTGTTACAACTAGCTGACAGGGCGGAAAGGGCTCTGGAAGATAAGCAGATAGCTCTGTGCGCATTTTTGGATATAGAAGGCGCTTTCGACAATACTCCCACCAACACTTTAGTGAGGGGACTACAAAACAAAAATGTGGACCCGACTACAGTTAGGTGGGTAAAGGCCATGCTATCCAAACGTAAAGCGAAGGTCGAACTACATGATACCTCGTTTACCGTAGCAACTACAAGAGGGTGCCCGCAGGGCGGAGTTCTATCGCCACTGCTTTGGACTCTTGCAGTTGATCAGCTTCTGTACAGGCTGGCAGAGCACAAGATCGATACCCTAGGTTATGCTGATGACCTAGTGGTGATCATAAGAGGCTTCTGCCAAAGCACTATTTCGGCCATACTACAGAAAGCTCTAAACGTCATTTGCGAGTGGTGCACAGCAAATGAATTGTCAGTTAACGGTGACAAAACCGCTATAGTACCGTTTACCAGAAAGAGGTTGCTAGACAAATTAAAGCCACCTCTAGTAAATGGCAAACGAGTTGAATTTTCCTCAGAGGTCAAATATCTGGGAGTCACATTCGACCAGAGACTAACGTGGAATGCACACATTGGAAATGTGATAAATAAGGCTAAGGCAGCCTTATGTATCAGTCGTCGAATGGTAGGGAAAAGCTGGGGTCCGTGTCCCAAGCTCACCCATTGGCTGTACACTGCTATTGTGAGGCCGATGATTGCATACGCCTCTATAGTATGGTACAGAAAAGCCAACCAGAAGACGATTATTGATAAGCTTAATGGCTTACAGCGTTTGGCATGTCTGATGATAACAGGAGCCATGTCGAGTTCCCCCGGAGCATCCCTGGAGGCAATCCTGGGCTTACCGCCTCTGCATCTATTTTTAGAGAAGGAGGCGAAAACCAGTATGCACAGAATGATGAATCGGGGTAAACACAATTGGCTGTCCGAGGTACTGAGAGCTCTAGAAGACTCAGTACTAAGGGATCCTATCCTAGGCATGCCTACTGACACATTGTTACCACAGTACATAGAAGAAAAATCTTACACTGTGGAGTTACTCTCAAGAGAAAACTGGTCAAATAACAAGATCTCTTGGGAGGAAGGTAGCCTTTCTTGGTATACCGATGGGTCCAAATCAGGACCTGACGTAGGTTGTGGAGTGTATGGCGGGGACCAGAATTACAGGACCAGTGTAAACCTGGGACAATACGCCAGCATCTTCCAAGCAGAGGTCTTCGCCATCCTAGAATGCGCGGAAATCAACCTGCAAAGAAACTACGTCAACCGTGTAATTTACATTCACTCAGATAGTCAGGCTGCACTTCAAGCACTGGACTCGGACTCTATTGTCTCAAAGCTGGTGCGAAACTGTGTAGACTACTTAAATATTTTAGGGCGCAAGAATAAAGTGGTCCTAAGATGGGTACCTGGCCATATGGGGGTCGAAGGCAATGAACTTGCCGACGAACTGGCTCGAGCAGGCGCAAAAGGTAGGCTAATAGGTCCTGAACCTATGTGTGGACTACCAAACAGCCTAGCTCACTGGACCATATGGAACCAGTGCTTTACTAAATCTTACAAACGCTGGACTAACTTGCCAGGGTTGAACCATTCCAAAGCGCTCATAAAAGCCTATAGTCGAAACGTGACAAACCAGGCTATGTCGCTTAGTAGGAGCAATTTGTGCATGCTAACTAGGGCACTAACGGGGCACTGCCGCCTCAATAGGCACCTTAAACTAATGGGTCTCACTAGTACAGGAGAGTGTCGCTTCTGCCATGAGGCAGAGGAAACACCAATGCATATCCTGTGCGAGTGTGGCCCGTTGATGCACAAGCGCAGTCACATCCTAGGAAGCCACACAATGGCTTGTGAAGATGTGAAGAATGCCTCTATCAAAAAAGTACTACAGTTTCTCAACGTGGTAGGTATAGGTAGAGAGCTTTAGTTTACGTGGCGATCACAATATTTCAGCAATGGACGTAGTGATACTGGTTCTCTAGCAGACAGGAATAGCCACTAGCGAATAATAATAATAATAGGGCTTCGGGAGCTGAATGTGTGTGACGGAATATTCGGAAAGTTAATCAATGGTATACTTGAACGGGATGAACGGAGTAAAAACTGTATCTATCCTTAGTCGCAAAGGATTCAGTGTTTTTTTTTCAGTAGAACTGTACGGGAAGTCTATCCTAGCGTCTTTGTCTAAATCAAAATTGAGCTTGTATAGAGCTAAGTATCGCTGAGACATAGATTTTTGAGTAAGTTGCCACTAAAATTGAACACGTGAAGTTATCTACTGCATTTTTAATTCTCTCATTTTGTATTTTATTTTTAAAATTAGGTAATAATAGGTAATCGTATTAAACATCCTAGAGTTTTAGACCAGTGAAATGAAATTTTGACTTGTGTTATGCTGTCTGTGTAGGTATATATGACTAAAATAATTGAAAGTGTGAGTTTTATAGCCCTCGATTTAATAATTGTTTTATATATTTTTGTAAAAATCGATGGTAAATTAATAAATTTAAATTATTTTATTTTGTCTTATTTTAATTAAAAAAATACAAACAGTTTAATAAAATTGTCAAATATCATATGTATGCCAAAGTATTCCCTAATATTGTAAATACATTGGTCTATAGTTAGGTATATTATCATTTATTTCTCATTTTTCTTAAAAATATACAGACAACATTCAGTCCTATTCCGTATGACATTCACTTTATTAATAACGTAATGGTTATAGACATATTTAACATTTAAAATCAAATATCGCATTGATTTTAAAAGTTAATGTCTTACCTATAGCGGTTGCGTTATTCATCAAGTGAATGATACCTACAAAATACCTAATGGACGAAATACACGGTTAGTCCATCGCGTCAAATTAGTTAATTTGACTGGCGTGAAGCCAAAATTTGATCGTGAATGGTAAAAACTGATGGCTTGATGTCAAACACTGGATTTCAAATCCGAACGTGTCAATCACTAGTATCGTAGCGTAGGTGTGCGTCACTTCCATCCTCGGTGCGGGTCACTTCCATAGGCAGTGCGCTTTCATCCGCGCCCGTCCCTACACCTACTTCACCCCCGCGAAGTGTAGTTTTAATTCGACTCAAAAATATAATTAGCGGCTTACCGATGAAATGTGATGCCGGATTTCTGTTTATTATCTTTCCTAGTATCATTTGTACAAGATTTTATGGCACATTTAACCATCGTTGTTTGATAACTAAGCGATTGTTCAGTCGGAACACGCTCGTCATAAGCGTTTGGTTATGACTGGCGAGAGATAGACGACATCACGTTGTATGTTCCCACTCGTACCTCCTGTTCCCACTTGAACGTTAGCACTCTATACCTACTTGGTGGAATTATACCTTTATGCGGTCAAACGCATAAATGACAGAAAATTTAACTGACCGTGTGTGGGCAAATTTTTTGGCGTGGCTCCATTTGATTTAAATCATTTGGAGCCACGTCAAACGCTTGACCGTGTATTTTGTCCAAAAGGGTGATTGTCACTATTTTGAAGTTTTTTTTTTCAAGATTTATCAACAATCGGCTAGCTATTTAATGTTTTGTTATTCTAAGGGCCTCTTTCACAAACTACAAGTAATGTGTTGATGAGTTACTTTTAAAAATCATTTTCTGTTATCTTGAATTATGCACTCGGTTTACTGCGTCATTCGATAGCCGATTTTTTTTTGGACGTTTGGGACGTTAACTGTACAAACAAAGGTATATCAGCTAAATTATTCCCGGTTACCGGTGACTTTAAATGACAGTTTGGCCTAATTGACCTTTGTGAAATAGGCGCTAAGTAAAAAATAAAAGCTACTACAGCTTTTAGAATTTTGTCCGTAGGTATGTTTGTGCACGCTCATTTTGGAAACTGCTGATATACTTATATAATATATTGTTAAAATTTCTAATAAAAATAGGGTTTTAACAAAGTTTTATTGATTGTTACTGTCATTAGATATAATCTCTGATTTGTGTTCTTACTTTAGGTATTATTTCGGTACAAAGGTTGAATTTTGGAAAATCGCCCCACAGGAAAGTGACAATTTTGCCTACATTTAGGCATTTTTCTCCAAAAAGATATTTTCTGACCTCGCTGAATTTCAGTGCCAATAATTAGTTCTTCATTTCAGATTTATAATACATCTGAAATATTAAAAAAACTAAGGAGCTATGAGTTGAGCCAACCAAAATTCCTTCACTGTAAGAACTAACCAAAGACCCTTTGTTGAACACTAAAATTTACTAGATATTTACGTAATACTATCTACCTCTTATTTGCATTAAATATTATCATTTGATAATATTATACTTATCGATATAGGTAGGTACTTATACATAAACACTAAAAAATATATTTTTGTGAAGAAAGTCGCAAAATATTTAAAGTAAGTATCATTTTACGAGCTGGATGTAGGACTAATAATAAGCATAATTCTAATGAATTATTTTCTAAAAATTCATTTTATTAGGTACTAGCTGGCGCCCGCGACTTCGTCCGCGTTGAAAAAGAAAAAGTAGCCTATCTTGTGATGTACGTCTAAATGTTTATGTACCAAGTTTCATCAAAATCCAGTTAATTCGTTTAAGAGTTATAGAGGAACATACATACATGCATACATACAGAAAAAAAATCTAAAAATCGTCAATTTAGTTTCAATATCATGTATAGAGCCTATATACACGATATCTCTAAAAACAAAGTAAATTACTCCATGACCGACCCTTACAGATTTATTATTAGTATTGATTCACAAAAATTTCTGAAAATCAAATAGAACAGTCATCATCACTATTACATAGCATTTTCGTTGTGTTTAATATTTTTTTTTTAATTGTACACCAAATTAGTCTGAAACGTAAGGGACATGCAGCTGTGGTGTGGGGCGGGACTAAATGCGTACAGCGATTCTATTGGCCGTATACGCCCATTGCTCCCCCGACGCCCCACTGCCCAACCGAGGTGGCCAAGCCTTAGCAAGGTACCACCACATTATCTGTCAGTCTGTCGCGTTCGCCTACTGTGAGCAGTGTGCTTGTGTGAAGTGTTGTGACTGTAGTGCGATGCTTGGACGGTGATTGAACTATGGTGAATTATGTTAATCCTCTCGCTATGTACCAAGGCAAGGGTGGACAATATGGCGCTGGAGGATGGTACGGTTGGCAGCCGCAGAACTTTGAAGAGCAACAGTGGTGCGCATGGAACGGTCCACCGGGTAATGGAGAATGGGCCCCCGACCCGCATCATTTCCCGAAGCGAGAGCCAGGCGAACGGGAGATAGCTGATATACAGTCCCCTGGTAGAGGAGAACTAGCGAGTCCCGCGGATGGTTCGTCCCCTAGTTCGAGACCGTCACATCCGCCGGAAACGTCGCGGTCTCCGTACGAATGGATGAAGAAACCGAATTATCAGTCACAACCTAATCCCGGTATGATTATAGATACTTTTTTTTAAAGATTTATCTTAAGCAGGTAATAAAGAATAATAACTGTTCAATTTTCATGTGTATGAGAATTTGCATAACTTGCAATTTAATGTAGGTAGGGATATACCTAAATAACTTACCCACATTATTCGAGTGACGAGTGAAGGGAAATGTTGAAAAATTTTCATGGTAGGTAATTATTTTTATATGGAAATGACAGGGAAACGACTGGCTTATTCTAGTCTAGTCTGCTAGTAGGTATCTAATCTACTTATTTATGAACCGATTTTCTATTTTTTTTGTCAAGCTATTTGATTACTAACAAAATCAATCAATACCTAGGTACTAATAATAAATCTGTAAGTGTAGGTATTGTATGTATATGTATGTTCCTCTATAACTCTTAAACGAATTAACTGATTTTCATGAAACCTGGTAGATAAATTTTTAGACGTACGGGACACAGGATAGGCTACTTTTTCTTTTTCAACGCGGACGAAGTCGCGGGCGCCAGCTAGTACTAGGATATATAGTAAATGCGAAGTAAATTGGTTTGTTATAATTTCTCGCCTCGTTATATATTAGAATTGTTATAATATTCTGCTTAGGTGTACGTTTGTGAGGAGTATAAAATAAAAAGTATGTAAGGTACATTTCTTCCAGAAAAAAAAAAAAAACTATTCCAGAGGGACGCGGATTCGCGGACAAAAGCCTACCCAAACATAATTTTCTTCTAGGAAACATTTACTTAAGAATAGAAATACTATCTAGGAACACTTTTATAGCTTTTAAGGTGAATATAAGGCACCTACCTACTATGTCAATATTTTTTTTTTTTTTTTTTTTTATGTTTTCCCCCAGGGGTTACGCCACCCCCGCAGGCCGTTTATTTAAAGTAAAAATTACAATTTTAATTTAGTTTTAAATAACAAAGTTACCGTTACAAAAAATATCTTTTTTCTTTCTCTTATATGTATTTACATTTACAAAAAAAAAAAAACAGTTACGGGGGCTTGGGGGATCAAAGCCTCAACCTCCGACATAATCGGAGACTTTGATGTTTCTAGTAAAAAATTACCTAATACTTATGTTATGTTATGTTATTTATGCTTATGTTTATTTATTTTGTCAATATTAACAGTCTTGATATCACTGAAACTATTACTATGTCAATATTAACAGTCTTGATATCACTGAAAAAGTTAATTTTACGGATAGATGTTTTTACTGCAAATTTAAATATACAAGCTTTCCTCGTGTATTGCTCTTTTCATTAGTAAAAAGTGTAAAATCTGTATCAATAATTTAACCTGGCCGCATCAATGAATAATTTAGAACAACAGACAGGCGGACATCGACTTACTTTATTTTGCAATAATAAAATAAAATATTTTATAGTAGGTAATAATGAATGTAGGTATGGATACCTTATATAATAATACCAAGAATCATTATTTGTTTATATGTCTAAATATCTGTATACCTATATTATAACATAGACTATGGCATATTACCTACATAAAAAATAAAAGAAATATTAAAAGTAAGTCTAAAACCCAGTCAGACTGATCAGTCCGAATTTCAGAAGATACACCTTCAAAATGAAAAAAATGAAAAAATTGTAAAGAAATTAAAAAGAAATATAAAATTTATAAAATTTTAAATTATAAAGAAATTATCTTTGTCTCGGTTTGCGGTTAATTGTGCTTTGCTTTTCTTTTCTCTTAAGGTGATTTATTCTGAATTTGAAGACGCTTCATAAAGAAATCCCGCATAGGTATCATTTCATATTTTGTTTCCTGAGTTTTAAGGCCTGGGGTCTTTTTTCGGTCTTATTCAAACGTTTTTCTCGGAATATATAAAAAAGAAATATCAAAACCTGAAAATATGTCACAACAGAACTGTACCTACCAAACCAACACACCTACACCCAACGCTTACTTTAACAACAAAAAAAACATTGCTATTTACCTGCCATGACAATGAAAAAAGGTCTATGTACAAAACTAGAAAGTAATCACTGCTACAAACATAATGTTTGCCATTAATCGAGGAGAAACATTCATTCATTACTTACTTTTGAATACAAAAAATAAAATAAAATGAAATCTAACAAAAATATTAATACTTTTGAAAAATAAGGAAGTATTATTCAGCTTATTATTATTATTGTTCATTTTATTCAGCTCCATTCGCGTTTCGATTGACGATTGATCAGCCGCGTAGGCCGTCATAACCATAGCACAGCTTTACAATCCATACAGTTGTGCAACGCTTTTGATGTCGGGCGACGCCGCCACTCACGCGCGGATGTGCTAGGGTTGTCACAAAATAGAAAATCCGCCACCGCTCACTCAACTCAAAAACATGTAAGCGCCAGCCTTGAAAATTGGAAATGCAGACTGTGTGAGTCGCCGTGGCGCGGGCCCAGCCCCCAGCGTTGCTCTGTGCAAGTACATTCGTTGCCCAACTGTATGGATTATAAAGCTGTGGCCATAGCGTGCTTATGTCCGCTGAACCAGCGGAACCGCTTCTATCGCCACATACAGCGCAGAACGCGGTGGTACAGCCCTGACACGGCTGCAAACTTGTTCTCATTTTCGCCTGTTTGGCGCGAAAACTAAATAAATATAATAATAATAATAATATAATATAATAATAATAATAACTAACAAAGTTGTACGCGTCTCCATACAAAAATGCCGTTTACTATGGACAAAATAAGCATTGAGCTTAATAAAATGTAGTTACTCCCTGAAGCATTTAAATCGCGCTTTGGTTGACTGATGCAATATTTTGAACTGTTACAATTAGATGGGAGGCTGCTGTTTCTTTGCACCTATCTAAATAATATATCTATCTTTGAAAGTTTGCACCCAACTCGGTACTTCTTTAATAATACAAACAGTTAGTACCAGTTTCTAATTATATGCTAATCAGTCTTTAAAAGTAGGTTACTTACTACGTTAATTAAATCTTCATCTATTACGAAGTAATCATCATCAACCTCTATGTCTACTATATATTATATGTAGATTGTATACTGTAAAAACGAAGTACTAAGTACTTACTGTTATTTATAACTATTGTACTATAGAGTTACTTTCATGAGGTTCAAAAAAGTTTTACCGTACGTGTGCGCCATGGCAGCAAAAAGGTTAGCAACATGGTAGCACTTTCATTAAACTAGGTATAAGAATTTGTCTTTTACAATAAAATTTAAAACTTTTACTAAAACATTTGATGAGCCTACGGTCAAACAAGGGTCAAACTTGATACTCGTTTAAAAATCGAGTATTTCATTTGTACAGTAAATTAATGACATTGTCATTGTATGACAAGTAAAATAGTGACTCTTTTTAGTTTTAACCCATTATTAACTCCATTTACCAGCGAACTTGTTATTTACTTAATCAAAACCATCGAAAAACGAAAAAGTTATGGCCGAAATAGTGAAAAAAAAGAAAAAAACATTTTTTTTCCGAATTTTTGATTTCGGCGCTCGATATTTTGGAAACGAAGAATAATATCAAAAAATTGAGAATAACTCCTCTGGACAATTTAGTCAGCTACAATTTGAGCCTAAAATAAACACGATCGGGTTAAGGGTTTGCCCTGTACCTAGCTTAACCTTTTTGAAAGAAGTCAACAAGTCAGAACAACATATTTTTTCGAATTCCGTAGATTCATTTCCAATGTGCTCGATAGTCGTGTGAGGCACGAAATCTGTGATTTTTTTCTAAATAATATATGTCAAATGTCAAAAACCTTTATCGATTATTACCCTGAACTTGACCGGGGAACTGTCTACTTACCTACATACCGCGATGTAGTGATTTATTACATTATTTCACCGTAATATAAGAGTCAATAATATTTTGTAACATCATAAAATGAATTGTTATTGTACCAATAAAGTAATAAACGTATAAGTATGTAGTACTAACGTATTAATTCACCTCATACAATTTCATTTGCAAACACAATAGTGTAATGTTTATTGCACGTGAAACAACTTTATATGTGTTATATAATATCTTGTAGGTATGTACTAAGTATAAATAATTGTAAACGTTAAGATACTTACTTAATTAAGTATTGATAATATAAAATTTAGTACCAAATAAATAATATCAAAATTTACCCTGAGACCGCGTGGTCCGACTTCTTCGTTCGAATGATCGGACGAGGCGGACTTTTTTTCTGTAGCTCCATATATAGATTAATTAAGTATCTAAGTAAAGAAAGTAGTAGTTAAATTATATATTATATATTATGTATGTATGTATGTATGTATGTATGTATGTATGTATGTATGTATGTATGTATGTATGTATGTATGTATGTATGTGTATAATGTGTATCGAGATATTGTATGTTTCCCTAAAATAAATAATTATAAAGTCAAATTTTGATCAACAATCCTATGATCTATGATGAATAATGAAATCTTATTCATTTATTTACGCTAATGAACTCAATATTAGAGTAGGTAGTATATATACCTACTATATCTCTATATACACCTACTATACCTATCTGTTTAGGTATTATTTTGGTGCACCTATACTAGTGATAATTGTCGTATTTATTTTGCACGTTCCACCCATCTCTACTAAGTATCTGTCTGTGGACGAACCTCTGAATGGCAATGGAATAGGTGTCTTAACTTTATTATTCTTACTATTATTTGTTTCAAACACGTAGGCGACGCGTCACGTGACTACGACGTGTTGCCACGCGAAGACCGCGTCGCTTTACGGTTCCAAAAAATTATAAAATAAAATTCTGTGATTCTGCAGGTACTAAGATTAGTTGCAGCCCCCATAAAACCCTTTTTAGCGATGGACCCAAATTAGTATAGGTAGTAACCTATAATTTCAGTTTACAATGTTTTTAAACCACGTTTCCACGTGGTTAGAAGCATGGTAGACTTATGATTCATAAAACATTTACTACCATTCACTGAGAAAACAAATCATCAGCAACTGGTAACTGTATTTTTTTTTTTCAAAAGTAAAAATATTGTTCTCTAGCACAGGAGCTATCAAAAGTTTGATATTGTTCGCACACTTCTGGAACATTAATTGTGACTGTGAATTTCGGTTTTATGCAATACCTACTTAAAGGTTTAAAGGCGAAACGTAATATTTTCTCTTGAAAAACATAGTTTATTTTTGCCAAATTAATGTAGGTATCTACTTTAAAGTTGATATACTTTAGTTTAGCGGACGAATCAGAAATTTATCCCGCCGACAAATTATAGTGACGAATGAGGCGAAAATCGATATTTTAAGCACACTGCGTTTCAGTAATTTGGCAGCCCATCTAGCGGCAGTACTACATCCTTACATAAGGCTTCCTTGAAATAATCAAAGGGATTCCATACGTACTCTGGTCGGGCACTTGTAGCGCCTGCCGCGTTATTTCTTGCGTTATATGCGACTTTAACCAAGGCTTTCTGACCCGCCTGTCTAACAATTTTTAGGCAAAAAAAAAAAACCAACACAAGTAAAACTTAACAAAAAAAACCAACTTCAAACCGTTTTCTCATGGATATACCATTGTCAGAACTGGACCAAATTGAAATGGGACCACACGGGAAGCACCAGCTTTGAAATAAAAAAAGAATCATCAAAAATAGTTTCACCCATTAGAAAGTTCTGAGGCAACAAACATTAAAAAAAAATTACATTTGAATTTTGAACATCCTCTTTTATATTTGTCGAAATAATAGATCGATGGGGAAAGTAGACCGATTGGACAAGTCAGCTAGATAGGGAAAGTAGACTGAATGGTCAAGTTGACCAAATAGGAAAATAGACGGAATGCTCCGGAGGGCTTTTTTTGAAGTCGATTGATAATATTATTAATCTGTCAAATGATCTCTTTTTAACAAAAAATAAACCGACTTCAAACCATCTCCTGTCTTTTCTCATGGATGCCATTGTCAGAATTGGACAAAATTGAAATTGGACCACACGGGAAGCACCAGCTTTCAAATAAAAAAAAGAATAATCAAAATCGGGTTACCCAGTCAAAAGTTCTGAGGTAACAAACATTAAAAAAAATACAGTCGAATTGAGAACCTCCTCCTTTTTTGGAAGACGGTTGAAAACAATGCATTCGCGTATGTTAGAGTAATTTTAACTCTTTAATAATGTTGTCAAAGCACAACAATTATCGTCGGGCATAACATTAGATGTTATTTTACGTTCACAGAAACGTTTCGCGGTAACGGTCGCCATGGGAGCGGAGTGCACGGTACGGGCAATTAATCCAAGCCCCGGATGGCCGGGTTGCGCGGATAACCGGGGGCTGCTCTCGGCGACAATCATAGCCAACAACGCCCCCGGGACCCAGAGACCGCTCTCAACAACTTAAATCTTTGCTAACTTATTCCGTGCACTGTGATTGTACTTTGTTTTAACTTGCTGCAATTCTAATCTGCAAAAAGTGCAGAGAGATCTGTAGGTAATAAACGTGTAAGATTAAATTTCTTAAATTAATTAAGTTTTATTTTGAATTTAGAAAATTAAACTTCTAGAAATAAGTTACAACTTTTATTTAATTGTCCGACTTCTAAGTATATGAATTAATAAATTTATTTAGTAATTTTGAATAGGTCCTTAATGTGAAAGATAATGTAGACTATACCTATACAATTTATTGTAGGTATACTAGCAACTCTCTAGATATACCTATATGTTACATCAATACAATTACAGGATAACGCTCAGCAATTTCATTATGAAAAAATTACAAGTTATACTTATTTGAACCTAAATCTTATTCTCCACACACGGCCCTTACTTATTACATACTATTTTGACCTCAAACTTTTTTTTTTATGTTAAGGTCGACAGACAGGCTGACGGTCCACTTGATGGTAGGTCCACTTGATGGGCTACCGTCGCCTATAACTCAAGTAACGCCATAAGTGCTACAAGTGCGCTGCCGACCATAGTAGGATTAAGGATAAGGGATAAGGAAGGGAAGGGGTAATGGGCTCTGGCATCCCTTACTCACACACCGAAACACAACAGCACATAATGCTGTTATTTCACGGTGGTATTCTGTAAGGTGGTGGTTACTGCCGCCAGACGGGCTGCCCAAATGACTGCGAAATGCAGTGTTGCCCTACCACTACTTCAGACCAGAGTCACTAATCCAGACCAGAGTCAATTTTGAAAATTATATTAAAATTTGCAAAGTTACGTTACCCCGCCGGGAATCGAACCCGGGGCCCCTGAGACGTAAGGCAAGCACCCTTGCCATTCGTCCAACGGGCTCGTCAAAAATATAATATTCTGGCAAAAGAATTCTGTTTTATTTTTTATTTTTATGTATTAAATTTTAATACTTGAAGTGGTTTTGCTATAACTTCTCGTACTTTACGATTTAATAATAATTACACATTACACAAGTATATTATTAGTAGGTATAGATGTACACATATAATATAGGTTACATATACTTAAAATCTTACAGCCCCTATTTGTCTACTTTGTTTACACAACCTCGGCCACCTCGGCTTAAGGAAATCAATCTTCATTTGTGTACAACATCCAATCCCGTCACCCAAAACACTTTAAAAGAGATTAGTGACGATACATTTCACCACAAGAGCCATCTTTATTTCGTTGTCAACGCCTCTTTTGTTGAAAAGGGTCGAGAAGAAAGGCACTATGACAAATTGGTTTCAATCTTTTGACAGGATCTGTCACTTATCCGCGCGGTAGTCACGCCTAGGGGATCCGTGTCTTTTGAAAAGACATTCAGATGCGGACGGAAGGTTCCCACTGACTATTTGTTTGTTGTTCGGGTTGTGACTAATCGCTGATGTCGGTCAGCAACTCAGCATGTCCACTGAGCTGGCTGGTTTTCGCAGACTTCATGCTGTGATGAATTATTGTCATGAGTTAAATGGTTTGTTTTGGAACAATAGATCACTGAAGACTGCTTTGCGTAATGGAGCATCGTTATAGAAGTTAAGGGCCCATTTAATTATGGTTTCCTATATATTGAAATTACATTCACGTGCAGTTTTGAGATTTTAAAGCTTAATAAATCCACGTACGCTTGTAATAAATTGCAAAACAATTTATTGCAGACAATTCTTTGTCTAATTTTAATTTTTAATTATTTATTTTTATTATTATCTGGTTAGACAGTTTTTAGAGAGCAAAAAATTTTTTAGAAATTTTTGCTATTCATTTCTATTATTATGATAATATTTACGTTTCTTTCCTTAATTTTTTTTCAATATAATATAGGTACCTTCCATACTCGTAATGTATAAAAAAAACTTTTTATTTTTATTTATAATAATTTAAAAGTCCTATCGTAAAGTCTTATTCGACTAATTTTTATTTTATTGAGATAACGGCATTTTTATTTATTATTTTATTGGTCGAGGCGTTTTATAGGTGCGAGGCGCATCGATACTCGTCTTTCGAGATCTGCGCGCGTCTCGTCCTGTTATACCTACCAGTATTCCTAGATATGTTCTGGCTTAAAATATTTGTATAATTAAGTATATTACTTACCTACTTATTCTGAGATAGCTATTGAATATTTACTATACAAATTAATAGGTAATAACACGTATTTACTAACGTTAAATATCTATAGTAGTATTGGATATACTATCTAATGTTAGATACGTGAAATTTAAGACACAATAAAATTGTGTAATATATTTAGGTGTAAATATAAAGGCGCCGTCGGGTCGGCACTGTTGCCTAAATGGACGTAAAAGCGGCACATAAAGTTGGCGAGCGTCACTTTATAGCCCGCCCTACGAAGGGATGCCACACCCTCCCCTGGGAAGGCATAGGATACTTCCCCCTCTCTGTTCTTCACCAACGTCCATACCTACAATTATAATGTCTATCACGCAACGAATTGTAACATTTGTTTAATAATAGTTCATTTGCAGCGATATAATTTTCAGTTTTTTTTTTATAAAAATATATTTTCTTCTTATACCTATAGTCTAAAATCATAGGTATTTAGGACTTTTAAGTATCTAACTGAGTTGTTTTAGAACGTGTTCTGAGTCTGATGATAAAGTGGTAGAATAGGAGGGTTCAAATTCGCTCTCCTCTTTTTTTAGCAGTTTTACCCTTTCTTCATAAGTTCTTTAAATTCTCGCGGTCTCATTAGCTGTCGTCTTTGAACATTTAATTTTTGTAGTAGGTAATACTGCCTTCATTCAGATCACTTCTAAATTATACATTCTAGATTTAAATTAAATTCAAGAAATGTAAATTATTCATTATTTTCAATTTATATAGTCTATGTATGCTTTACGGAGACATTGAAGAGTTCCATAAAATTCTTATGAGAGTGGTTTTCATACAGATTTTGATATCATGATAGCACTCAAAGTACCCAGGCATATAATCGTCGGATAGAAGCTATCAGCCGCGCCTTCGTCCATCAAAAACGCATTACAAACGTTTGCAAGAAGGCAACCAGTTGATACGTGGTGTTATTGAGTCAACAGTTTCAAAAGCGCCGCTATCTTTATCGCGAGCGATAGGCGGCTATCGTGCATTTATGTACTGTTCGTGTACAGTGGATTTCGGCAGGCCGACAAAGCGGATAATTATTTTTTCATTCACATTTCAAGCGGTATTTTGTTCGACAAGCAATTCGTTCCTTTCGATAAATATTTTTATTAGATTACACATGTAATCGATACCGTATCGCAATATCTACAACACTTAAAACGTTGTTATTATTTTATATATTAATATCTTTCGAATAAAACAATATCATGTGTTTTTTTTTTCTTTTCTCAAACGCTATAGCAACTGAGTGAAGTTCTAATATCACATACATTATTATTATTTGCTTATGCACGCGACTACGTCTACTTAGTAACGTCTAAATTAAATCCCATTATTAGAGCTGGAACCAACTACTTATATAAATATTCAAAAAAAAATATTCGAAGGTTAGCGTGAACGAACACTTGATTTTAATACTCATTAATATTAGATACTATGTATCTAGTGGTGCCTAATGATCACATTAAAATATTTAAAAAATACACAAATAGGTTTATTTTTTTTTGCATTGAACCGCATGTTACGAATATGAAATATGATACAGAAAAAGTGAATTAAGTATTATTAATTAGTTATAGATATTTAATTTTGTTTATTACGTAGGGACCTAGAAACGGCTTCGCTTGTGTAAATATTTAAAGGCAGCCTACATTCTTATACAATTAAATACAATTACTACCCATTCACGAGTTTTTGAACACAAAACAACAACATTTTTATATGTAGATAAATTTAAGAAAATCTCAATACCTACCTAATTTCATTAAAGTTAGTTAGTAGTTTAACTGTAAAAAGTCAGTAGCTACACATAAAGACAAAATTTTATGTGATGCATTTATTATCCACAAATATTTAATCCCAAAAATAATAAACTTTTGCATATTCTAATCGTTGGATCACAAATAAAACTAATTTTAATAAAAGTGCATCGTTTTTAATTAGCTAAATTGTTTTCATTAAAATAGGTATACTTTAATAACTAACGGTTCTTCGCTGGGACGTTACACTTTAATACTTTGAAGTTTATGTGACAAAAAAAAATGAACATTTTAGTTTTTCATATTATAAAAAACTGCATTTCTTTAATAATTCTTACACGTTTGCATGACTGTGGCAGATCAGATTGCATAAAGTAAAATATTTTGAATGCAGAATCCTCCCTCCAGTGTTATGGATGTATTAAGGTTTTCCAGTTGGTTCGTTCCCGGTTTATCTGGCAGTGTATTTGTCTATGATAACTGATTAAACAACATCCACCTCGACCGCGCCCGCCCGTAATGTTTGTCATCCACAAACACCTATGTTTTAGTTCAGACCAACAAGATAACACGGTTGATCATCTTTCGTTTTATTATTTATAACATGAATTACAACATCAACTATACAAAATTGATCTTTGAGATTTTATCTTTTTCAACAATGGTTTCGTCTTTTATAAATAAATATTACTAGTAATAACTATAAATACATATTATTTCCATAATCAAGTAATAAAAATAATATTAAAAAATGGGGTGAGGCTGTGTCGTGTATACGACCGTGTATTTATGTGAATATCTACATAGGTTAGGTATAACTACCTACGTTACAATGTTTTCTTTGAGCTTATGATATGTAAGTAATACATTAACCAAACGAATTCGAATATACCATATATTATGCCAATTACAAAATAAATAAATATAACTAAGCGCCTGTTTCACAAACGTCAAGTAGGCCAAACTGTCATTTAAAGTGACCGGTAATGGAGCTGATATACAAAGTTTGTACGGTAAACGTCCCAAACATTAAATAGAAAATAATTTAAAAAATTCGACTATCGAATGATGCAGTAAACCGAGTGCATAATAAAACAGAAAATTATTTTTAAAAGTACTAATCAACACATTACTTGTAGTTTGTGAAAAAGGCCCTTAGTAATGTAATTCACAAATTACCTCAGTTATAATTACAATTGTTATGATTAAAATTCATTAATACAGTTTAGAATTTTTTTATCTTTTAGGAATTGTTGCTTTTGTATCGAAAAAAGTTTCTTAAAGGAAATATTTTTATCGAAATACACACAACATACTCGTATTGTACAAGGATGGGTTTGCAAGGCGCCCCGTCTATACTGGCCGACCACTTCTGTTTGCTGCTCAAATTATCGCTTTCAATAACATCTTCAATATCCATAGAAACTGTTTACTTTACCTTTGTCATTTTTTCTTTGTTTGCTCCCATAACAGGATATTTATTTTCGTGGTAGTTTTCTGTCATTTTTAAACTCGTAAAGAGTTTATCTCCGATTTTTCTGTTGTGCGGTGAAACATGTCACTGTGTTGATTTTTGAGCTTCGTGTTCTTTGAGGGCAACATTTTTAAGACGTAGGTAATCTATCGTCGAGAATCATAGAGAAAATTACAATTATCAATAAATTCTTTGTCGGCTTCACTCTTGACAGAGTGGTCGCCGGCATCGTTTCAGGCGTTGGTGGCAAGCTTCACAACACGCCACCATTCCTCTCTGATGGTGCCGCCTTCCTTGTGCATTCTTGTAGTGATGATGAGCCATTTACTGCAGCTTTTATCTGATCAGTGAGGATCAGGTGAGGATACGGGACTGTACCAGAGATGACAAACGCTGCTTAATGCCGAGTTCTCGAAGTACGGTATAGACTCGATGGTACGGAATTCAGTCCACGATACTCCGAGCATTCTACTCCAGCACCACATCCCTAAGGCGTCTATCTTCTTATTCTCAACTTCCCGCAGGGTTCAGCGTTTCAGCGGCGTACAGGAAAATGGGAAATACAAGTGCCCGAACTAGCCGGATTTTTGTGGCTTTATATATGTTGCGATTCCTCCATATCTTTCGCAACCTGTCCATTGTAGACCTAGAAATCGCCATACGTCTCTTCACTACGTTGACATCCGCCGTTGTTCGTGATTAAGGCTCCCAAATAAATGTATGATTGGACCACATCACAATTCGCAATTTGTGTAATTTTTGGAGAATTTTTATTCATGCGGTCGATAATCATCATTTTTGTTTTAATATTTCTTTTGTTTTAATATTAATATATTATTATACTAGCTGGTGCCCGCGACTTCGCCTGCGTTGAAAATTATATACTAAAACCTTCCTCGAGAACCACTCCATTGGTGAAAACAGCAAGAAAATCATTGCAGTAGTTTTTGAGTTTATCGCGAACAGACAGACAGATAGACGCGGCGGAGGGACTTGGTTTTACGTATAATATGTAAGGATTATTATAGTAGTTACTAGCTGGCGCCCGCGACTTCGTCCACGTTGAAAAAGAAAAAAGTAGCCTATCCTGTGTCCAGTACGTCCAAATGTTTATCTACCAAGTTTCATGAAAATCAGTGAATTCGTTTAAGAGTTATACCTAGAGGAACATACATACGTACAATACCTACACTTACAGATTTATTATTAGTATTGATTATAATACATTAAATATGTATAAATAACAATACGTACATTGATTTTTCTGTAATCAAACTATGCATTTTTACTGTTAAAAAAGAAAAAATACCAGAATTTAGTAAGTACGTATTCACTAAATTCACTAAATATTTTTTTTTCTAATATTTCATGTGGATGTGGTAGATTGTACCAGAAATGGAATATAAATTAGCCTTCATTACTATAATTTCCAAGGTCCATGAATTGAATTTTTCCATATTTGTTCTAAAGTATCAGTGGTTTTTGTGACGGAAATAAATCATAATGGAAAATAGATGATTACACTTGAAGTAACGCTCTAGATAAGTGTTTCAGAATCAATAATGGTATCAAAATGAAAATAAGAGATTGTTGAAATAGTACTTAAACTGAAGAGAATTATGACACGTTTCATCTGATTCTATCAGGTGACAAACATAATTTATGAAGTTACAATGATAAGGACTATTTACACACTGTGAATAAACAGACAGACTCCTCGACTCTGCATTAGTGTTGTGTACATAGATCTAAGTACCTGGCTTTGTGTAATTTTACACGTTTAACGTATAAAGAAAGATAAAAATCCTAAAAAACAAAAGCTTCATAAAATTACCAGAGTGCCTACGCTTGATGTGTTTGGGGAATTCCGGCAAATTCCAACATAGGTATAGCAGATTTGAAGCTTATTCGATAATTTTAGTGTTATCTTAAAACAAATAAAAGAGATAGCGAGAGAACTAATAAAATACGTCTTGCTTGATTTACCTATCTCACTAAAAATAAAGTTGTGTAGAGGTATTAGACTTTTTGTATTTCGACGTTTATTGACTTATCTGGATGACATTGGTAGGCAAATAACAGGTAATTTTTGACAGCAATTCTTAACAATGCTTCTTAACAAAAACAATCATGTGTATTTATTGATTGCATATATAAATAAATCCATTACTAAATCAAAATCAAATCGTTTATTTTTCAAAAATAAGACAACTTGTCAAAAATAAAAACTAGTACAGTTTTGGAAACAAAAAGGCTTTCTGGAAGAGAAGAAACGGCGAAAGAAACTCTTCAGCAATCGCTCTTTTAATGCCATGCATTTTTATCTCCTAAATAATATTTAATTGTATAAGTTATTTTAATTTAACAAGTTTCCGTTTTACAATACAACTCTTTTAATTTTTAAAGTTTGTGAATATAATATTTTTACATATAATATCTATTCGGAATTAAAAGATTTAAAAAGCTTTTTTACATATTATTACATATACTATTAAATTAGTCGTCAACACTTTGCACTCATGCCCAACACATTTTTTGCATGCAGTTTAGGTATACAACGTCATTTCAAGTACGGGATGTTTATTCAATAACCTTTATAAGAAATCGTTAATTGTTTACACTGTGTGAAAAACAAAGAAAACACTTTGTTTTATTTGAAAATAATTATTTATAATTTAAGAATTAAAATAAATGAATTCGAATAAATTATGCATTTATTTAAAGGCGAATTGCGTAAGATACTTAACTCAAAATCTAATATAATACAGCGTTCAAACAGTATAAGTGGAAACTACACTTAAAAAATTAAATAGGTAAAGTGAGCAAACTGAAGTCTACATTTCTGGTCCGTAAGTCGACACTCGGTGTGGTCCCACCAAAAATCCCCTTACTTAGGAGAGTGACGGGCGGCGCCTGTGTTCCTCGCCGCCTGGATTTACCTTATCACTCCTCCGGGACTCTTCCCCTCTTTTACCTCGCACATAACAAGCAGCCGTACTCGCTTCGTTTCCTTACGAGCATGTAAAAGATCTTTATCGTCATTTATTCGTCATTGTCTAAGTGACAATGACGAATAAATGAAGACTCACTAAAGTGACAACGTTTGGATGGAAATAGGAACTAACTTTAAATTTTTTGTCACACACGAAAATACAGATAAATCTTACTTTAAATTTTTTGTCACACACAGATTAATTAATAGTTATTTGTCACCTTTAAGGCATATTAAAAATAAAAAAAACACCTTAACTGGAGTTTACTGTCACTACTTAATTGAATTTTGAATAATTTATATACGATTTTTATAGATTATTCTAAATTATTAAAAAAATAGAATATTTGCACGCCTTATATTTATTAAAAAAAAATGGTTTAAAGCTTATATTAACTGAAAAGTAACGGTTAGTGATACTATGGGCTACTTATGTGAACCAGAGATTCTCTCCCTTTGTATCTTAAAATCTACCTTAAAATCTACCCTTTGTATCTTAAAAACTATTTTACCATTGCATTTAGTATATAGGAAGTACCAATACTGATTCCCGATGATCTTTGAGTACCAATATTGATCTTGATTAAAATAACTATTGAGACCCCTGCAAAAATATAATCATACGAGTATATATATGGACATCCATACAGCCAAACTGAATAAAACTGTAATCCATTCAGCCTATCTATACCACAGATTACATTTTATCCACAGGATAAAATATATTAAATTATTCATTTGGTCATTTGACAAAATATTGCAAGAAAACCGGTTTATTAAAGATGACCGTATCAAGACTGTTAATAAACTTGAAGTCTTGAGTTGATCATAATAATTAAAGGTCTTTTTCTTTGCTTTAGGTAAAACGAGGACGAAAGACAAATACAGGGTGGTGTATAGTGACCATCAGCGACTTGAGTTGGAAAAGGAATTCCATTACAGTAGATACATTACTATACGCAGAAAAGCAGAGCTGGCATCCACCCTAGGTCTCTCCGAACGACAGGTAATTGATATTTTCTTTTATTCAAGAGCTTAATCTAAGATTCTATTACTTGGTCAAGCTTAATTATAATATATACTTATTAGAGCACATGTTTATAATCGCAAAATATCGGCAACAATTATTATATGTACGAGTATAATCCGATGTAAATGTAACGTATAATTATTTTGACACAATCCTAATATCGGCAACAATTATTATATGTACGAGTATAATCCGATGTAAATGTAATAATTATTTTGACACAATCCTAATATTGGTCTTTTAGTACAACAATATTCTGGTTTTTGTAAAATTATACTTATATTTTGTCATAATGACGACTCGTACTTCCTTCTTTCTATGTAACTAGCTGGTGCCCGCGACTTCGTCTGCGTTCAAAATGTTATATATAGCCTTCCTCGATAAATGAACTATCCAACACAAAAATAATTTTTCAATTCGAACCAGTAGTTCGTGAGATTAACGCGTTCAACCAAACAAACAAACTTTTCAGCTTTATAATATAAGTAAATATAGATTTACGCTTTTCTTAAAGGCATTGGTTGCAAGATTAAGATTTTGTATTAAAATGAATAGATGTTTCATTTAGCACAATGTTTCCATTTGTTTTACATGGAAAAGTTTGGATCACTCATTGTTATTCAGATGCATATTTTCTATTTGAATTGTTTTTGTGTGCCTTAGAGCATTATTAGGTACAAAGTACAGTAGAGAAAAATGATTTTAATTCTAATCTTTGTTCAATACTGGACTGGAGTTGTGGACTCTACTTCGTCGGTCGAATCAAAACCCAATGTGAATGTTGGAATGAGAACTGAACCCTTCAATATAATTACATTTTTTTATTAGCTGTACGTAGTACTAACAAATTTATAAATTACAGGTAAAAATATGGTTCCAAAACCGCAGAGCGAAAGAGAGGAAGCAAGTAAAGAAACGCGAGGAAGTCGTTATGAAGGACAAAGGAGACCATACGTCGTTACAGCACGCCCAGTTACACCACGCGACAATGTTTCATCACCAGCAGATGATGAACGGAATGATGCATCACCACCATCACTATCACCAGGGAGTGTTACAAGGTGTTCCGGATCCCCTAGTCCCTAGTGTAGGACCTGTTCCTCTTCTGTGACCTCAACATGAAATTTGTACAAAAGACACATATGGGCAGTGATCAGTGAAATAAAGGAGTGCTAATTTTAGTATGTAAGAATACGAGTTAGGGGTAAGCTAGTGAGTAAGTAGTTGATTTAAACAACACTAAAAATATATACGAAGCCCTAATATTGATATAATGTAAATAATTAAAGTTTGACACTCTTACAACTTTGATTTTACATAATGCCATATTGATATAGGCATTACAATATAGACCAGTCACATTTGAGCAAGCTTACTCCTTCAAGACAAAGTGACCTTTTAGATAATTATGAGAATTTTAATAGTCATATACCTATATCAATCCGGAGTACAAATCACAGCTTCTTTTTGACATACTAACATGATTTGTGATAAACTATAAATTTTTGTTATATTGTCTTTAGGCAATTACATGCGCTCAAGAAGTCAAATGTTTGAATTTTTGGGTGTATGTTTTCTCGGAAGTAATAACAAATGCCATAGTAGGTATTCTTAATAAAGATTCACAATAAACTAGGCAGTAAAGGAGTCATCACATTATGAAGTTCACAGCTGCTCCAAAGTATATTAGTTGTTGATTTGTGAAATCTGTTACGCTGCGAAGATGTGAATGTCTCGAGAAGAATTCATATTTTGAGCATAATTTTTATCTGTCCTTTGAAGTGTTTTAAAGAGGTTAAGCGACTCTCTAGATTGGAATTCTTCTTGTAACTATGTAACTAGAAGTGGACATAAAACTTGAAATCAAGATTTCGGAAATCAATGTTGAATCAGCTTTAGTGTCTAAAATCTTGCCTGAAGTGAGTCGAAGCCTTATTGTATACTAAATTGATATAGGTAAAAAACCTGCAACATATACTAGTATCACAATAGTTATAATTATTTTAACATTTTATAACTAAGGTTTAAATATTGATTATTAATTTAAATTGTAGCTGTTAAGTACTTATTTGTTGTATTTGTATGCAATCCGTTGTTGTAGCTAAATGTTTTTATATTGCATAAAATAATATATCTAAATATGATATGAATAGTTTAAATACATGAAGTGTCACCTAAAATACTACCTAAATGTGTACATGATTTCTACTTAGCTTATGGGATAGTAAAATGATTATGAAAAAAAATCTTTTTGATATTCCAAAAAAATCCTTTCCAGTTACACAAAATACCAGTATATAAAATTATTCCGGATAACCTAACCTTTACTTTAAAATTTAGTAGTAATTTTTCTTTCAAAAAGTTTTTAGGAGCTATTCTAAAAGCACGACCAAATATGACACTTCTTCCAAGCAATTTTAGCTATGTCTTACATTTCTTGCCCGTGTACCTTAATATGTCTGAATTAGTGACTGTCTAGACCAGCTATATTACCTATGTAAATTTGTATACTGATGTAATCTTTCACGACGTACGACGCTGTGCGATTTGTCACACTAGATGTTCTCACCCTGTGAACATGGTTTTACGTTATAAAATAAACCTATGTTCCAATGTTCAGTTTTTCCAGACTTAGTACATAGTTTTGATTTGTGCATTGACAGTTAGTTAGGACAAACGATTCTATATGTATAGATAACTTTGTTTCATAAAGACGTATAGTCTACACAAACAAAACATGTTGTATAACTATTATTTAAAAAAATTTTTTTTTTTTTTAAATATGGACTGCCTTTAGACCGAACGGGAGAACACAGAGCAGTTCAGTGTGACAAATCCCCAAAAGAGAATGTCATTGTTAACGTCTTCAGTATGACAAAAGCCTTTTTGTATATATAAATGAAATAAATATAATGTTAATTTATGTAAAATATTAGTAAACGCTTTGTCTATGTGATTAGTAGATATTTAAGCTTCTGCCTTATTCTCTTGCTATGTTGTATGTGCTCAAATTATATTGTAAATATTGATGTCTATATTTTTATATTGTTTTAAGTTTTAAGCCAGCCGATTAAAAGAATTGCAACGCTTTAAATGCTTGTTCGTGAGATTATAAATTATTTGTAGGAATATTAGCCGTTTTTGGGTTACTCTTTGTTCTTTAGGTTATGGGAAGAATAAGGCCTGGTTCCCACTATTCCGGACCGGTGGATTTACCGGCCGGTAAAACTGCCGGGAAGTCCAGTGGCTGTATAATTTATATGAAGCTGTCTACACTATTACCATGGTAGGGGAGCCCAAGTGTAATTTGGGATTTACTCGAGCGCGTCAGATATTACCTTCCGTCAGATATTACCACCGCGTCAGATATACCTGTAGACGCTCACCTCACCGCTGAAAAGAAAAACATCATATAACCTTTCTTTCTACCATCTAATCTTCAAAATCCAATAGGTCCCCACGACACTCGAGTGACTCCACATTTAGCATCGTGGGCACCCCTACCACCAGGTCTTTTGTACCTGCAAAGCGCCGACAGAACGCTCAGGCTTGAGTAATGTAAACGAGTTCGCACCGGTATGATCCGTGTCTCTTTGAAATTAGTAAAATGGCGTAAAATATATTTAGTACTAGTATTCGCTTTTAGCTGGTATTGGGAACCTAGCCTTTTATTCGTACCTAAACTTGTACCTATTAATTTATTTGTAATTATAACGCTTTCATAATCTTTAGTAGATAATAAAAAAGAGGTTCATAATATTTTGTTCTCGATAAATTTCCAAAAAATATATATCTTTATTATACAAGCCCAAAAGAATCTCATATCTGAAATAATAGATTTATTAATGAATTGGTGGCGCTTCCACTGCATTTGTAGCGTTGCAAAGACGGTTGCCGTGGTCATGTTGATTGAGATTATTTCTAGTTATATTTTTCGTGAACATATAAGTATTGTAGTATCTGTAATGTAAGCTGACTTCACGATTAACAAACAGCATGAACAGAGATTTATTTAATTAAGCATTAATTAATTAATATGCTTGTGTCAATTATCTAAAGATCTACTCTACTCAGATGGAATTCAACTTTTTTCACTTTTGTTTAAACGTTC
Source organism: Synanthedon formicaeformis (assembly GCA_945859745.1). Taxonomy (NCBI): domain Eukaryota; kingdom Metazoa; phylum Arthropoda; class Insecta; order Lepidoptera; family Sesiidae; genus Synanthedon; species Synanthedon formicaeformis. The sequence goes on from OX243957.1 coordinate 10,858,084, forward strand.
TTATGTATTTGTTATTTCGCGTTTTTGTTATATCTATTAACTAGTTTCAGTTGATAATTTCTAATGTATTCGTGGTGCTATAGTAATTGTTAGAAAAGAGTTGCTATTCCTATAGTGAACAAACCGCAATGATATTTGACATTATGCACATTTGATTAATCTTTTTTCAAGCACAATCAGCTTTATTAAATTTAGCGCAGAATGTTGGGCGTCTAAAAACTAGATAAAAATGTAAATGTTTGTAGACTACAAAAGCAATGGAATATTTATTTTTGCTTTCAATGTTCAATTAGCGTCATCTCACACCGAAACGCGATGCGCGCACGCACGTTTTTAGAACAACATACAACATAGAACTTAAGTATTTACTACACGGAAAGGCACTTAGTTCAGTGAGTATGCGAAAATAGTGCGAAAAAAGCCTCCATCTTCACGCTGCACCGCGATGCACCTCGCGACGTCGAGATGCGTACACGCAGTGAGGATAGGGCTCTGAGGGCTCTTGTTAACGGCCGTTTTTGTAAACGGATAACGGGCTGACGCGAAAAGGTTACCTTTGTACACGATCCGCTAAAATAATGGATGAGCTCGCAGTTCATCCGTTGAGGTTCGTGGCAACGGTTGCGTTAAAAAACACCCACACTTACCTATAGAATACTGCGCGTCGGCCCGTCCCCCAATGAAAATCGGACCGTTAACCGTCGTTATTAACAAGAGCACTCACGGTGTCCTATTGCTACTTTCATAGCGTCAAGATACGCCTCACGACATTGCGATACGCATCGCAACGTCGCGATACTCATCCTCAAGCATAGGTATTGCCTCTCCGAGCATTTTAAAGTAGCGTCGCGTTTCGGTCTGTACTGACCCTTAAGTAACTAAGTACCTACTTACTAAATTAAATAAGTAACTAACTACTTAAGTAGGAATCGATAAGCATGTAGAAACTTAAGTAGGTACTATTAAGTATGTAGTTACTTATTTAAGTAGACAGAATAAAATCGAAAGTGAGAGCATATAATATCTGGTTCCCACATAACTCTTTTATCAAAATTAAACTTTTCGACACGCCATTTTTATTAAATATTTCATTTATTGATTCTGATCAAGTAAAATCACATTGTCAATGGCCTTGCACGTGTTTGCTTAAGTGTGCACAATGCACGATTTGATATTTAAAACAAAATGAGCGATCTCTGTTTAAAGCTCTGTAAAGAAAATTTATAAATAAAATGTTACTTTTAAAAAGCTTCATGGCCCTACTAAGCTTTATTAATAATAACAATAAAGCTTTATCTATAAGTAATATATTTATTATAATTAATAATAGTATTTTTAATATGAATGAAAGTATCCGAACTGATTTTAATGTTATGCTTTTGTTTGTGTACACCGAAACGAAATTGTTAATGAGGCACTTCACGAAACACAATTCATAACGTAAATAAATACATGTTAAATGCAACTATTTTTATTTGTTTTTTTTTTTCTGCTGACGGTCCACTTGTTTGCAAATATCAAAAGCGAACAAAATACACAACATAGGGATTGTAAGTTCTCTACCAGACGTTGATAGAATATGGGATAAGGAGCAATATCCCTTACATACTCACCGAATATAAAAACCGCACGAGCTGCATTTATTATGTTTGATTGTACCTAAGCATAAAAGAAAGTTTGGTTGTAACAGATATATATTCAAAACTACTGAACCGATTTTAAAAATTCAATAAAAAAATTAAGCTACACTATCAGCGAGTAAAATAGGCTGTATTTTATTTATTGAAAAAATTTGAGATAATTACAAAAATTACAATAATGTAAACTTTGCTTTTAAAAAGGAATATATATGACAAATAGATATATATTACATCAAATAATGTATTAGGTACATACATGTTTATAGTTTATGTAATTAGTCAATTTATAAGTAGAACCGAAAGATGGTGGCAATTTATTTCTTATCCAACTAAATAGTTTCATAATCAGTAAATCCAATAAATATGTAGTTTCATAAAAAGGTATGAGATGAAGTCCACGCGAACGAAGTGGCGGGCATCGGCTAGTAGATAATTTATTAACATATGACTTAACGGACGCACTTAATCTGATTCACAGGATGTATCACCGGAAAACAAAGATGCGTAAAATACATTCATTCATAGTGAAACAACACTTTGCTTATAATTACTATGAATACATCACTGAACACACTGTCAATATTTGAAACTTTTGAAATGCATTCAGGGCTGCTACCACGGCTGCTTTAACACCGTGACAACAATGTTAATGACCATATTGTCAAGTTTAATGAGTAATACCAAATCTTAGACTTCGTCTCGTAAGCAACATTAAGCTTTGGAATCCAAGCATATATTAAGGAATCCTTGGCAACTCGACATAGATGTTTGAGGATTGAAGATTTCAACGTAATTATAAAATTTGACTTTTAGAAAGGGTCTAATTAATATCTTTCTATAAGTAGATCGAATTACGAATTTAAGAGCCCGGTGGTTGAGTGATTAACGTGTTGGCGTTAGCGCTCTGACTCAGGAGTACTGATATATGCTAATTAGCGTTCAAGTCTACTAATACGACATCCCCTCTGGCCTCTGTAGCTGGATTTCTGATTCCCTGAGTGAAAGGTCGATTCGAGTAATCATTGATGGCTGCTCCTCGGATCTCATGGCTATTGATGCCGGTGTTCCTCAGGGATATCTTCTCTCCACGAATCTTTTTCTGCTTCAGTTAAACCTCCTTCTTCCAGGAGTAGATGCATACCAAGATGACACGGTCATGGAGGGCCAGTCCCGATGAAATTAATTCTGAGAGAGAGGCAATGGTTGAGCGAATTAACTTACCTTCAGCCTTGTGTCCTAATGGGTGACAGAAATCTGGTTAGTTTTAACGCAACCAAAAACGCAAGCGTGTTTGTTCTAAATAAAAGTTTTATTTTTAAAATTTTCTTGTCTAATTTTTTTGTGTCATTAGCAAAATTTGTCAGTAGGTAATCTGAATAACGAAATATGTACTAAATTCTAACATTTTTCACGATTACAGACTTGGTTTGGTTTATAATAAAATATGTTGGTCAGCCCTGCATCGAGTAGTAAAAGTGAGATGGAATTTCGTTAATTGTTGTGTAAACGAAGGCTTATTGAGAACGTTTTGGAAGCTACTTCAAAAGCACCGCCCGCTTCAAATATTACCGCCCGGATGGTATAACAATGTTGGAATTGATTCGATTATGTAGAATTAATTTCTTGAGCATTTACAACATGGATTATATAATAATATCACAGTTACACGAACTAGGTTTACATGTTCCTGATAACCGCAACTTCGGTCTTTTTCATGTTCTTACCTACATATTAACATTTTTATAAAATTATTTCTAATAGAGATGGTTTTTGCTCTTGGCCAGCATCTAAGTCGTGTAGCGAAGATAAGGAATAAGGCCTATGATGGAGCGAGCTCACTCAGAAGATACCTATTCACTCGAACTTTGAAAATGTAAATAAATATTTTTTATTATATTTTATTATATTGTAAGTACAAATTTACCAATTATCTTTACTTATATCTACATCATTATGTAAGTATTATACAATATTTATAGACATTATAAAATACAGTCGCTGTCCTTCTTTATCTGCTTCTCCACTAACGGATTTTGAAACGGTTTTCACTAATGGAAAGAATGATAAACGTGGAAGGTTTGTGTAGGTATATAATTTACATAAAAAAAATTGTATCAGTGTGCAGTCGAGTATCAGTGCTTTGTTTTGGCAATTAACAGACTTGTTGCTCTACATGGGTCAAGTAAAATTCAGGAACCGAATCCAATACTTTTGTTTTATATACATAGATCAAATTTTAAAGGATGTACAATAGGACTCTTCAATTAATTAGGTCATCACAGTTAGGTTATTCCAGCAGTCTAATAAAATGTTGGATACGCTGTAAATCAAGTCGGCAAGAAGCAACCGCCGACCGCTGTTCTGACGCTCATAAACAAACTCCGTAGAAAAGCAAACACGTCTCTGTGTTTGCTCTTTCTTGCTGTTTGTTTGCCCTTTGACAGCTCTCACAGGTCGTTTACACGTAACGCCTAACTGGACGAGAACACAAAATTTAAATCACTAGGTAAGTCACATCACAATATTACTAAGAGCAAACATTAGGGTGAGAGATACCGGAAACTGTATGAATGATAAATGGTAAATGTATGATTCATAATCAAATATGAACATTTTTTTCTACTAAAACACTGATTTACTGTAGCTACTTACATCACCTCTCAGGCACATTTATTGAATTAAAGTATAAGTACTTGTCCTGGGCCATATGGAAAATATGTTCTGCACTGGAGATCCCATTCCATTACGTTATGTTAAGTAGCCAATGATTACTTCCGCCTTCCAGGCCGCCATCTTCTTTCTATTTTGCCCATTCAAAACTAGTATCAAAAGTAGTAGTAGATAAACTACAACTAATGTGTTGATAAGTTACTTTTAGAAATCATTTTCTGTTATATTGAATTATGCACTCGGTTTACTGCATCATTCGATAGCCGATTTTTTTAAATTATTTTCTATTTAATGTTTGGGAAGTTTACCGTACCAACAAAGGTATATCAGCTCCATTATCCCCGGTTACCGGTGACTTTGAATGACAGTTTGGCCTACTTGACGTTTGTGAAAGAGGCGCTAAGTATCAAAACACTATATTTTGATGATCTAAAGAGAGAAGCTCTTGTATTTTTTAACAATTCGTATATTTACAAACTACAAAACATTAAATAATATTAAAATTACTATAAAATAAGTAGGATAGTAACAATGACATTTGATTACTTTTTTCATGTTTTTTTTGTGATAGGTAGTCAAATACTTCTATTCAAAATACATTCCTGTAATTTTTACAAGTATAAATTAAAAATTTAATTGATATTGGAGACAACATTCTCTTTGAACACCTGTATCACAAGACCCTTTTTTCATCCAAATACCTTTTAAACTTCCACGTTATAAATACAAAATAAGTAAAAAGTTTCAAGTATCTGATCTTTTAATAATAATCGTAAATTGTTTTATTGTATTTTATCCTGCAAACAAAGAAATGCCTTTTCAACAAGAAAAGTTTCATTTTGTTTCAGTAGTTATTTTGAGTTTAATGGTTATTTTGAATGGTGTTACGTAATGACTTTTTTTTAAATACTCTTAAATATTATATAGAGAAATTAGTCTGGTCGAAAGTGAGTTTCCTGAGAAAAATAGTTGCCCGCCTTTTAAAAATATGAGCGATAGCTCATTCGATCCGTAATGAAATATAGAAAAAGACTTTTTTGGATTTTTTCTGCCAATAAAAATTGCAATTGTTATAACTAAAAACAAAAAATAAAAAGAGGCTTTAATTTTTTGATAAAAACTCAAAAAGTATAAGCCATAGAGAAAATTTTAAAAAGTTCCAAAAAGAAGAGGAAATTTCTGATGAAAAACTCTCAACTCCCGGTACTCTAGCTCTAATATTTATAGTTTTAATTTAACGTTGAATAGCTCCGCCTCTATAGAGAGTACAACACATATAATAATTTTTTTATAGTATGAAATATCAATTCAAATATTTGGATTTATATATATGTATATTACTCGTTAAGCGGGGTTGACACGGTACGAGCGCACTCGGACCGAGCTCACTCGTACGTGTCAGCTCGTATAGGAGTGTACTCGGATTACAGTTCCCACCATACGAGTTCAACAGTGTCCGAGTAGCGTTTGTCGTTTGACGCCATTTTTTTAAATATTTGATCCGAGTCAGCTCGTACAAATAGAGCACGGTCCGAGTCCACTTTGATCGGACGCTGTCATCCGAGTGAACGAAATCCGAGTAGTAAAGTAGGTAGCATCCGAGTAGTAATCCGAGTGCGCTCGTACCGTGTCAACCCCGCTTTACATACGTAGGTAAAATACACGGCCGTATCTCCATCTCCAAAACACAGCCGCACCCCATTTTTTTCGTGATCTTCGTCTATTCCAAAGAAATAAATAATTTATTAAATTGATTATTTTCTTTAAAGAAATACCTACTCACACTCTTTATTAAAATGTACCATATCTGTCGTTAGTGCAAGCATTAACAGATAATCAGTTGTTATCGCTAAGGCTATCCTATATAACTGGGTGTATTAATCCCTTAGGATTGATACAAAGATAAACTCAGGAGTATCGGCGACATGAAAGCCACAGTAAATTAATTTTTAATCCATTCCTTCTTCCATTACTCCACATATCACTATGACGTGAGCGATTTAATGATATCAGGCCATATTAATTCATGCCGACGCGACGAATGATTGCGACAATGAAAAAGCCTTTGAAAAAGGCACCTCTAGTGTTAGGTAACTTTAACTTTATTCATATGGTATATTATGTTTACATTATTAAGATGTGGCTTTGCTATAGTGAGCTCCAAAAGGATTTATACTGATAAAAGATTTAAATGTAGATTTAGATATATTGACAATTTACTATACATGCTTATATACTTTGTAAATTATATACTTAAAACCTTTCTCGAGAACCACTCTATCCATTGGTGAAAACAAAATCGGTGCAGTAGTTTTTGATTTTATCGCGAACAGACAGACATACGCGACGGAGGACTTTGTTTTATAATATGTAGTGATTATTGTACTATTTTGAACCAGTTTATATAATACATCCTAATTACCAACCAGAATTACCGTAGTAGTGGTGAATGGGACAAATAATCCCATTTGCCACCACTAGTGACGTACCAAATTATATATACCTAAACTACTGGTGGTTAATATAATTTGGTAATAGTGTACGAACTACAAAGGTATAACTATGAATAAACCATAGAAAGAAGATGGGAAAAAAAATTAACAACGTCTACGAAATCATAGCTAACATTAAAAAAAAAACTTGTTCGTTAAATAAAATGGGACATTAAGCGCCTCTTTCACCAACTACAAGTAACTACATTTTCTGTTATATTGAATTATGCACTCGGTTTACTGCATCATTCGATAGCCGATTTTTTTTATTATTATTTTCTATTTAATGTTTGGGACGTTTACCGTACCAACAAAGGTATATCAGCTAAATTATTCCCGGTAACAGGTGACTTTAAGTGACGGTTTAGCCTACTTGACGTTGGTGAAAAAGGCGCTTAGAAAATAAAATTTCACCTCGGATATGTTTCACCATTAGAATATTTGACTAATGTCGCTTTGGTGGTATGCGATGTCTAATATGTGCAACGCCATTAACACTGAATTCTAAATTAAGGGGCATCTCGATGGACGTACCATAAAGTTTTATGGTATACCCGTACCAAACGAGATAGACCGACGACCTCACTGTTGATTAATGGAGGCCCAGATTTTAAAATGAACATCTTAAGAATTGTGTGACCACATTAAACATTGCTATTGAGTATAGAAACGGCAGCGATGCGATGCTTATTTCCATATAAAAGAAAAGTTAATTAAATAGGTTATTTTCTTTTGGAAAATTATTAGAATATCCCCTTCCTTTATGGTTTATTAGGTTAGATTATCATAGTATCACTTTAAGACCAGCTTTTTGGTCGAGTTTTAAAGCTCTGTCTCAGGGATCCCGGGTTCGATTCCCGGCAAGATAAACTTTTAAAAAATAACTTTCAATAGATGGTTCTGGTCTGAAAGGCCCCGTGAAACAACTTGGTAAGTGAGTAAGGGATTCCAGAGGTCGCATTTTCCTATCTCTTCCAAATCCCATCCTTATTGTAGGCAGAACACTTGCAGCTTGCAGCACGTGTGGCGTTGTTTGTGTTATAGGCGACGGTAGCCATCTAACATTAAAGCCGGAATTACATTACGAAATTAGTGGCATGAAATTAATTTCGTGACATTAGTTTTACCAACAGTTTCACGTGTAATTTAATATTTTCGTAATGCATGCATTAATTTCATGAATGCAAATCAGTTTCGTGCCCTGTGCGATTTTTTGGTAAAATTAGTGTCATGCAACTAATTTCATAGTGTAGATGCGACGTGAAACTAGTGTCGCGAAAGAGCCTGGGCTGTGCGGTCGCGCTTCAAGCGTTGAAAATGGCAAACCAACGATGGAGTACAGATAAAAATATACAATTCATTAATTAAATCATTCGGAAATAGTTTTTATAGCTCTCAGGATCTTCATCTGCTAATTCTGAGACTAACTTCATTGCACCCAAATGCTTTCTTGTTAACCATCCTCGAATCCACCAACGTCTTTTTTTTATTGATAGTCTTTTTTTAAAGTTTATTTAGAAGCATGTCTTTAGCTACATTGAATATAGAAAAATATAGCTTTGATGCTGATGGGCCCATGGTTACTGCAATACTGTGAATTTCACGACACTATTATTTTACGAAATTACTTTCGCATATATCGAAACTACTTTCGTGAAACTGAGTTCAACATGCATGCCACTAATTTCGTAATGTAATTTCGGCTTAAGTTGGCTGTTTGACTACCTTAATATAAAATGAAAAAGAAATCATTATTAATGACAGTCATTCTCTGGTAGATACAAGCCTCTTTTGTGGATCGCCATGGGATTCAGCTTAATTCGCGACTTTTACGAGTACTTATGTCGTCGGACAACCTGTTGGCTAGAGAACTTTTATTTTCTAACTATTATAGATTCTAAGAGCTAAGTGAACTGCACTTTGAGAATTCTATGAGTTATATAGGTGATTTTAAATCTACGGATTCCTTATTAAGAAAAATTCTCATTGAGAAACCTTCACTCAAGCACGCCAAGCAACCTTGAGAAATCTCATCAGGCCAACAGTAGGTATTGTTGTTAATTGACGAGTAATTTTGTTTCACTATGAAAAAATTCTCGGAAAAACTACTTTATCGATATATCTATACAATATATAATATATGTATATCCATATATTGTAACGTATCGGTAACTTGTACCAAGTATAACGTGATTCCGTGTCGACCATGATTTATGTATATATCACTTTATAATTTATGGGCATATTGTAAAATACGTCGAAAGCATTTTATTGGTAGACGCTAATACTGGTTGTGGTATCAAGTTACTTTATCTATAAGAATTCAATGTTAAACTTATTGCTTTAAAAATATTTTTATCTTACAGAAAAATTTAAAGAGGTTTTTTAGATTTTTCTTCGCTCAGTGACCAGGTAACATTCTCTTCTTTTAGAGACGCGGGCTCATTCCATAAAAATTAAGTAGAAAATCAAACGCCAACATTATCATCACTTTATCATTATATACATATAATAATGATATATAAATAATTACTTTAAATGCACTAATAATAATATGATCACACTTAGAATGAACGATAAATCTATATAAAATATTTATGCTACTTTTGTGACTTTAATAGATATTATAACTCGTTGTCTAGACAGCCCTATATGTTATGTAACTACTTGTATATAATAAACTAGTATTCAGTTTATTATAAAAGTACTTAATGCTACTTAAAAATAAGCTTCTAACGATGTATAATATGCATATATTTGATATATATCTAATAAAAAAAAAACAGACAAAATCATAATTTAATTTTTTCGATTAGCTCTCCTGTAAAAAGTGTAATTTTGATTTGTGGTCCTTTAGTTTTTAAGCAGCGATATAAGTAAAAAGAAATATTGAGTAAAGAAGTGAATGAAAAGAAAATTTCAGATGTGATTTTTTTTATGTAAGCCATTTATTTTTGATAAACATTTACCATAAAATGAAGTGATAATGTTGAGTTATGTCTACATTAGAATTCGTCAAAGGGCAGTGCAATCTCTTTCAACTCAAAGTACAGTAGGTATATTTTTGCTAAAATGGGAACGCCTGAGAAGCGTCCGCTTTTTTTCTCTGGAAATAGTCAATTTTATGACACCAATAAAGCGATTGTCCGCTCCTTCATTGTTAATGTTAGAATAAGATGTTCGTATTTTTTTACTATCTTAACCATTACGACTGGCGGCATTTGTGCACAATATTTTGACTGCATTGTTTTTTTTTTGAAAAATTACGTTTGTACTAGCCGCCATATTCATGGGACTCACAACCAATACGTACATGTTATGTTTTTAAATTCATCCACTCTTCAATATTTTTTCCTTTTTTTTAAATTATTAACTGTTAATTCTGGCTATGGATATTATGCCATTAAGGACCTCTTTCACCATCTGTCAAGTAGGCTAACTGTCATTTAAAGTCACCGGTAACCGGGGATAATGGAGCTGATATACCTTTGTTTGTACGGTAAAAGTCCCAAACATTAAAAAGGAAATTTAAAAAAAGTCGCCTATCGTGCATAATTTAATAAAATATAAAATTATTTCTAAAAGTAACTAATCAACACTTTACTTGTAGTTTGTGAAACAGTAAAGTTGAATGATTACAAGTAATTTGGATTAATTGTTTCAAATTATTAAATTTATTTATTTCTGTATTAGACTTTACTACCAAATATTGAAACGCTTCTAAAAACAACTTCTTCTGTTACCTCTTCAGTCCTGAAAGTTAGCCGTCAACTTCTTAAACCGGTCCCTGTCAAGAGCCAACTGTTCCGACCGAGGCAATCCAGTCCACTCTCGGATATTTCTGAGCCACGACTTTCTTCTTCGCCCAGCGCGTCTCTTCCCTTCCACCTTACCCATCATAGTTAATTGTAGCAGACATCTATCGTGCCTAAGCACGTGGCCAACACGTCTTACGTTTTTTGATGGTTTTCATCATATTTTGAGGCATTTTCTTAGATAGATTTATTAGTTTAGAGTTGATTTGGAGCGACTTCTAATTCCCAAATACCTACCTATATAATGTCACAGCAGACTGAGAAGCTCGAATACTCGAAGACGAAGCTCGAGTCTAGATAACAAAGTTTAAATCGTCGATCGACTATTTGATATTAGTTTTTAATAGGTCTAAAAATATGTGCTATGTACTTATTAACCTCATTGGATTCAGAATGGTATCTAGAAAGTATATACAGTTATACAATTAAAAAAGTTATAAAAGTTACTTATTTAGGTTTTCGTTAATAACTCAAAAGAAATCGGAAAAATATTCTTATGTATTGAAATATTTAAAGAATCAAGTCTCGTTGAAAAAAAATTGAGTTTATCTTCATTTGTTAGTCAACTATTATTTTTCCGAAATATACATTTTTAACTTTGTGGAACTCTTCTTATATATAGTTTCTTCTTATATAACTTCAGAGTGTCAGATAATTTCAAAAGTTTACCTCTAAATATTTTGTCCAAAATTCAAATCTATTCAATTTGTACGGCGCCCTCATACACAAATTGTTTGGGAGGTTCAACAATGGTTTATTTTGTGTCCATTTCAAAAAGGACACCGCCAAGCAAAGTTACAAAGCTTTAGGAAAGTTACCTTATCGATGACAAAAGAGATAAAAATTGTCGACTATTTAAACAGATTACGTTCAAAGTTAATATAATCTGATTACGAGTATGAACTAAACGTAGGTACTTTGTCACAATGTTTTGACGTTTTAAATATCTTCACAAAAGCCTAATATTTATACCTTAGAATACTGCTTGTAATGCCGTAAGTTAAAATTTTTACATACCGAATTAGGAATAACAATATAATTAACTCAACATTTTAAAGATTTCCACTACTTAAACGATTCGATAACACGAAAGGGTCGGTAACGTAGGTACTATTCTTCTACAGTTCTTCTTTTTATAACAACTTAAGTTAATATGTACAGTAAAAAAACTTATTAAGTACCTAATCAACTAGCTGTGACCGCAACTTCGTAGTGTGTGGTTGTGAGGTTCTGTTTAAAATCGTTTAAAAAACTGCTTTTAAACTTATAAACCATCATTACCTATTTTCATTTCTTAAACAAAAAATCTTTCTGATTTGCCATAAATCAATCCATAATTTTTCATTAAGGAAGTACCTACATATATAGGTAATTATCAGCTTTCTATGTTAGGGGGTCAAAATTTTCATTCACGTTGTAAATACTATATGTCATAAAAGTGTATTAAGTATACGCAATTATTATAATTTAAAAAGTATTGAAACATTTAAATACCTATGAGCATACTGGTTCATTTATTGAAGCACGTTAGGAAAGGAAGCGATTTAAATTTTAATAAGAGCCGTGATTATGGGTCATAAAAAGGCATAAATGTGTAGTTAGTCGGTTGCCTGGCCGCACAATTTCAGAAGAGGTACCTACCCTATGTTCGATTCATGCGGTACAAACTACATGTTTTGATTTTTGTTGTCCCAAAATGACCTATAGTATCTAATTATAATTATATAATTTAAATAATAATTTGAAAAAAAAAAAATGCGTGCAAAACCGGGGGCGGGACGTATTATATCTACCTCTGCTAATGCTAGATTTCCTATGGTATGCTAGATTTCCGAGAAATGTCAAAATACGCGAATTTCTTTCTCATGTAAGTGGCTTTGTCCACTTGATAGTAGAATGTAGATCATAGACCAATCACAGGAATGGGTCCTAGTAGGCATCCCTTAGCTACTCAACTAAACACACTTCGCATACGATGTTATATAACAGTGGTTTTCTGAAAATAGGTGCCAATTTTATGAGTTCAAAACCATCAATATACCTACTTCTCAGATTATTACAACTGTTTTAATAATCTGAGACCTACTTTTTTTTTTTTTTTTTTTTACCTAGTCTTTGTTCAAAACATGGTGTGTCCTATCTCTACTACTTTTGATTCGCACGCCTTTTGAATTCTCAAAAGGCGGTATAAATACTACCAATAAACTTATATAGTCTTTGGGTATAAAATGTTACGTTTCCTAAAACTATCATCTGATCGATTTTCATGTTTCTATACCAAGGCCTGTACCTACCAGGTAGTATTAATAAGTAACTAAGTAAGTATATAGTTTAGGACATTTCATGGTTGTTCAGTCAATCAGATCAGGTATACCTTCTTAACAACCGATTCATAGTCCTAATAGTTAGATGGTAAAAATGAATTTTATGGTTACCAGTTTTTATTTTGACAGAATTAGGTATGTTATGCATTATTTTTACTTATAGATATCATATTGATTGCTATAACAAACCTTGCTTAAACTAATGTCATAAATTAGGTATGCTTTGTTTATAAAAGTTAATTGTTTCGAACCGTGACAATTAATCTGTTTATCGTGGACATACCTATTATCCACAAACTTTGTTGATAAAGTGATAAGCACAACTCAATCGTCTGATCAGCGCCATCTCGTGCATTGCAATACAAACTGATTGACATTTTGATATTATTTTAAACTAGCGACCCGCTCCCGGCTTCGCCCGCGTCCGATCGCTACCAAACTACAGGATTACCCGCTGGATTAATCTGAAGATTGTTTGAAAGTTTCATCAAAATCGGTTCAGCGATTTTGGAGTCCCATAGGGAACATACATACACAAACATCGCCTTTTATGCTTGCTAGAGTAAAATTCTTTGGAAAACCTGCATGTGCTGACTGATAGTAATCTACTTGACAGATAGCAAATCGAGTCATGTTAGAGCCGTAGGATTGTTCGGTAGGTAGTGGGCCTTTATAATTGGCAGCTGGGTAGGTACTATTGTTTTGCCAGAGATACACGATTAAATTTAAACAACATTGTAGGCCCGTATCAGTATAATTGCATCAAGTTCCCTTCACCGCTCCAGCATATTAACGTCATCGCATCCGCAGAATACAATGTTTCAACAAGTGCAATTTGCATCGTGCCTCACTTACGGTAAATTAAAATATTAAATTTCACTCACGCTATAGGTATATACGTTTTCATATACATTGTATTAATTGATGGATCAACGAATGGATCAATTATTGGTACGCGGCGATTGATTGTAGGCGTAAGCCCACGTTCGCACGAGAGCTTTTTCGACGCTTTTAACGCGTGTTAAAAGCGTTGACGTCAGACGTTTCGAATAGACCATATGACTTCTAGGCTGTATGTTCAAACGTGAGCGCTTTTTTACGTCGGGAGTTTTATTATCCGTCTATGCTCGATTTTAAGCTCCGAGCTCAGAACGCTCTACAAAACTCCCATGCGAACGAGGCCTAAGTAGTTGAATAATGCCTTTTTTAATATTGGGAAATCCTAATGGATACCCGGCAGTGTAGGGGACTGTGCAGGTTATGCAGGACTCGTACCGGCTAAAATCCAACGACACGACATCGGTGCCCCGCCGCGGCTATCCAATGCGGGGTGGGCTACGCTCCCTGTCGGAACCTAGGCGTACCCGAATGTGGAGGTACGCCAACCATCTCGGTGGACCTCAGGACGGGCGGCAGTCTCCTCGAAGATTATTACGATAGACAGAGAAACAAGAAATTGAAAATCATCTCTACTTATTGTAGGTTTTCTCTACTATATAGGTATGTTCTATGGAGTTAGCATAGCACCCAATTAATTTAGTATCGGTGTGCCATTGATGAGATATTGGTATGTATCTAAATGGAAATTACCTTACATAAATTTATACTATTATATTATTATATTTGAATTAACGCCAGCAGAAGTCGTTTAGTATGATTTTAAAAAAATCTAATCGTCCAACTTCAAAAGCGTCTGCATAAAATGTTGCATATACCTACCTATATTGATTGTTGACGCGTACCGATGATATATTGTGGGCAATTGCCCCAGAGAACTACACAATAAGGCGCGATAAGCGGATTCTAGCGGCGTGTTTTATGTTCAGCCTTTTGTTAGAGGCTTTCCGCCCGCAGTTACGTAGAGTAACTACCTACTACGCAATAATAAGCGATAGGTAGGCCTGGTCACGCATCCATCCCGCACCTTTCGATGTTTCTAAACCCCACCTACGCATTGCCACAGAAAGCTTGGGCTTGCCATATTACCCACAGTATTACCTAACATCTGTACCTTTTGTGCTTGTATTTCGATCTTAAAACACATAGATAATTTTTAAAAAACTTGACAATATAATATAGTAAAGTTACAAACTATGGTGAAAAGATCAACAAGCTATGGAAAGGGCATGCTCGCTATGCTCGGGGTTACAACGCATTGTAACCTCATAGTTTGTATCTCGCAGATCAGCAATAGGAAGATCCGTAGATGAACGAAAGTTACCGACATAATCTGGCGAATTAGTGGCAGTGGGCAAGACACATAGTACGGAGAGCCGACGGCTGCTGGGCCCGGAAGGTTCTCGAGTGGAGGGACCGGCAAGCGCAGCGTAGGACATCCACGTCTGATAAGACGACCTGATTAGGGTCGCAGGACCTGATAAGACGACGGTGGATCCAGGTTGCTTCCGACCGGTCCTTTTGGTAAATTATGTCCAGGCTTGTGTCTAGCAGTGGATGTCCTACGGCTGAGATGATGAAAGTTTTCTGTAGGAATTCCTGCTCGGCTAACTATAAATATATATTTCTATATAAATATATATTTATATAGAAAAGACGCTGTCCGCTTCTGTTTGTTTCTGAGGCAATTATTCAGCAGTATGTAATTAGTAGTGTAACTGTAATTAGTAGTGGCAGGGCACACTGCGTTTCGCAGTCATAAATTGGGCAGCTACTTCGGTGAGTGAGAATGCCAGAGAACATTAGGTATCCCCCTCATCCTATACCTATACTGGGGCGGCAGCGTACATGCTTATTCTAATAGATAGGCGATGGTAGCCATAGCCACCAACATTCAAGTAGTGGACCGCCAGTACAACTCACGACCTTTAGGTACCTACTTATAAAGGAATTGTAAACGAATGCATAATATATTATTCTGTTTGAAACCAGTGCTAACATATAAAATTACTTCATAAAGTTCATATTAAACAATTCAAATAAACAATAAACTTACTTACTTAATTTTTTAATATATATCGTAAATCTATTAAGAACATTTGCACAGAACATAAAAATCAATTAAACAAATAAATATAAATGTTGCTTTATCATTAATGCATTACACAACATCTAACTTTTAATAACATACTCGGTTTTAATAAATTTTTTATTGCACTAATTAGCGTTGGTACGTGAAAACGCGTCGAGACTCGCCGACACACCACAGTGCCTTCGCATTATTTCATGTCAAGGCGATTTTTATTTGTTTATTCATTTTTTATATAAAGTGTAGACGTTGAATTTAATGCAAAGTTAATTATTTTATAAGTAATTTCTGTTATGTAGTTATATAACATACATATATCAAAACAAAACTGTACGAAAGGTCATTATGGAATCACTGATTATTTTAAGCCATAATAATGCCTCGACTTACGTAGATACCAAAATGTTTACTATTACATACGTCATATACTAAGCGCCTCTTTCACCAACGTCAAGTAGGCTAAACCGTCACCTAAAGTCACCTGTCACCGGGAATAATTTAGCTGATATACCTCTGTTTGTACGGTAAATAATAAAAAAAATCGCCTATCGAATGATGCAGTAAGCCGAGTGCATAATTCAATAAAACAGAAAATGATTTCTAAAAGTAACTAATCGACACTTTACTTGTAGTTGGTGAAAGAGGCGCTAAGATTTGTGTATAGTTTATTTGTTAGGAATGCTGTTCTTTATATTTTATTTTGAAGATGACAATAATAATGGTGTCCTGAGTTTCCTTCTGGGATCTTGTAAAAACTGGTTAAAAATAATGTGACGACTAAATACTTTAGTGTTTTTTAATTTAATAAATAAATTACTAATTCACTGTTTTACTATCAACTTAAGAAAATGTTGTAATTTTTGGAGCTAGAAAATAATTTTTCACATCAAGTTTTGTTTTAAAGTCACTGCGATGAATTTGGGACCATCTTCATTAGCGCACTTTTCATAAGTTAAAACCGTATTAAAGTCCGTTTGGTGCTTCAGAAGAAGTTAGCAGAGAAACAGAGAGAAGCGGGCAGCGGCTTTATTTTATAACTAGCTGGTGCCTGCGACTTCGTCCGCGTTCTCTATAGCCTATAGCCTTCCTCGATAAATGGACTATCTAACACAAAAATATTTTTTAATTCGAACCAGTAGTTCCTGAGATTAGCGCGTACAACCAATCAAACAATCAAACAAACTTCAACTTAATATATTGGTATAGATATGTAGTTTTACGGTAATTAGTTCAAAATCCAAACGACATAAGTTGTGTGAAATGAGAACGCAAGAGAACAATGATTGGTGCAGTTCGGGAGTCCATAAAACAAGGTGACGCTGTTTTGTTACGAAGCTGTGTTTTTATTGTGCTCTATATAAATTTATGGAATCATCATTGAGTTGTATGGACTCTATTCGTTCGCAGCGGGTCCATAACCATTACGGATTGTATTTTGATAACAACATTTATTTACGGTAGTTACGACGTCGTTTTTATGAAACACCTCGTCAACGTCATCAGGTCGAATATGGCTCACGTAATATTTAAAAATTACAGTATAAACATAACATTTTAAATACACTTTAATTCTTTTAAAAAAAAGTTATATTTATACTTTAAAAATGTGAAGCCTGGTGGAGTCCCAGTGTTTCAATAGCTTGTATATTTTCTGTATAGTTAACACATATAGTAAAGTGATTTTAATTATTTTTATAATGACATAAATAATAAATAATGACATAGAAAAATATGTAATTTTATGTAACGGTAAGTAATAGGACTTATTTTTCCTAAAAAAGATTTACTTATATTAGAATATTCGCAATTACAGACCTACATATCTTTGTAATTAACAAGAGTGCCCTCAGCCGATCGTAACTCAAACGATTATATAATATAATTATTACACAATATATTGTATACCTACAGTTAGTTTAATATAATTACTACCAACATAAAACATAAGCGTACTTCACTATAATATTATAAATTGAAGTTGAATT
This sequence comes from Synanthedon formicaeformis, assembly GCA_945859745.1. Lineage (NCBI taxonomy): Eukaryota > Metazoa > Arthropoda > Insecta > Lepidoptera > Sesiidae > Synanthedon > Synanthedon formicaeformis. The sequence continues at coordinate 10,875,996 of OX243957.1, forward strand.
ATTACTTCGTTTAGTAGTAAATTTATTAAAATTACTTTAAATAGCTATTGAGTGTCTATTTAGATGAAGATATTACAAAATTCCTTTCTACCATAGTAGGTACTTATAAAAATATTGTGCAGTCTAATACATTATGTGTATAATGTATTATATACATAAATTATGTGAAATTTATGTGTTGAATATTCAACATATAAAACTGTCTCTGTGTATGCCTAAGATTTAGTTAGTGTTCTAAATTTCCGAATTGGATAATGTTGTATTTATAATAATGTACAGCATATATACCTATATTTATATTTAAATTGTATTGTAAGTAATAAAATGACATTTCTGTATTTTTCTTGAAACAACAACCATTTGAAAAACCTTGATTTTAACACAAAATTTAATCGAATAACCACAATATTTTCATTGGTAGGTACGAGTACCTATATAGACAATGGTTTTTAATGTGTACGATGAAGCTACATTTTCAACGCAATCGCTCAATTATCTTGCGTTGTTTACGATCCAAAAATAATGAGGAATGAAAATAAACACTATAAATCGACGCACAGCAGCTGTATATAAGAAGTCAGAAGGCATGCGGTTATATATACAGTCGAGCCACTCGTTATTTTCTGGTCAATTGCTGGTTTTACTGCGCCCGCGCATCCTCGCCTCCAATTATACCGCGCAGCCGCCATCGCTATAAAACTTCTACACGCAACTAAAACGCCTCACGTATTACAACTCACATTTCAATATCAACTCTTAAGTCAATGTCACAAGATTCATTATGGAATGATAGTTAAAAATGATAATGCCTCTTAATGACGAAAAAGATGTAAATTACCCTTAGGTAAAACGTGTTTCTGTACGTTTTGTGTTTTATTTTTTACAATTAAATTGACTTGGTTACTTGGAAATGCATTCACGAGAAATCGGTGAGGGTTTCACGATGTTTAATAGGGTAAGATTAGAAGCTAAAAGCCGGGATGGTTTGCGGCCATTAAATTGTTTTCAGAGCTTTACATGGCTAAGTTCTAATAAGCCGTTGCTGAGAGAAAAAAAACGTCCGTGTGAAGCCGAGGGTCACTAGTTAAATATAATTTGAATTCACTAAAACATGACTTCAACTAGGAAGCGGTAAATACATTTTTAGATTTTAGCTCAATGCTTTTGGTTTTAGACCGCGGTCTTTACAAAAAAACAAAAGCTTACAAACAAAAACATCCTTACAAACAAAAGCTTAGAAACTAACTAAAGTAGGTAATCCATTATAAAAATTGTTGATTTTTTTTCGTTATTTTTTACCAACTGGTTTTACCCATGAGTTTTGAAAAAAAAAATCTTTGAGTTCAATTTTATTTTTATTACAGAAAGTTTTGCGTAGCAACAGAAACAAAAAGGAGAGACAATATTTTGCACTTTTTGCTGCAAATTTGTTTGTATTCGATTTGATAATAATATAACAATGGAATATTTGCCGACAAATGCTTTTTTTGTGTGCCAAAGAATCACATCTGTTTTTTTAGAATAACCAGGTAGGTATTCACTTGAATCCTCAACCAGGTATTTTTGAGACCGGACATAATGTCCGGTTAACTTAATAACCGAAGCAAGGGCTCAATGGTTCAGCTACATTATTTTTAATAACTTGAAATGATATAATAATTGCTGTCTTGTTGTGGCAGAGCATCTGGAGAGCATATTATTCGCAGTCATAAAGTGAGTATACTCCATTGCCCATCTGCAATGGCCTTAACGGCCAACCCTTGTACGGTTCTATTTCTTTAAATGAGCTAGAGGTGCCACAGTCAATTTACCTATTTATTTATTTTTTGTATTCAGTACCGAAGTCGGCTGAGGACCTACTTGATACTCCTATACGTATGTAGGTAAATATATGCAACGTTAACCTGCTTGTGAGCCTTTACATAAATATAAAAAAAAAACTGTTAGTTGCAATTAAAGATTAAAATCTACTATGTACTACTAGGTAATCTAATATCTACTAGGTAAGCGTGGTCCATCTTCGGCAGCATCTGCACCTAACACCAAGTGAGATCGCGGCCAAGCGCTGGCCGCGATCTCACTTGATGTTAGGTTGATCTAGTAAAAAAATAAAAAATAATAATAATAGGCTAACTAATAAGTTAGCCTACTAATAAGTTGGTACAAAGTTTAGGTAAGATACTTATGCTTTGAAGAGCGCATTGGTCGAGTGGTTAAGGTATTTTTTTATATTATTTAGGGTTGCAGGCATGCTGATGGACCACCTAATAGGCGATTACCTAGTAGGGGTCCAGGGTCCATGCAGGGCCAAAGGAACTTTTCAAAGACTTTGGTCTAAGTGCAGAGTTTCTCTCCATATCTGTTGTATGATAGTTATCCCATTACTAATGCTTACATTGAGGACCATACAATTATTGGTATGTTTAGTCTTGGCTATTTATTTATTTATTTTCATTATTATTATTAAAATTAAAGTTCTTTACTGTCCTGCGTGGACATTTTTAGTAATAGACACTATCAATTCATTGCACGCTACCGAATTCCTTATGACAATTTCACGGTTTTACAAGGCAATATTTCACGGCGCACTTTTAGTGCATTCTGTGTGCAGAACTGGTTTCCTACGAACCGATGGTTCCGCCGGGGAGGGCGGGCGGTACGGTGGAGTGGGGCGTTCGTAGTGAGCCAATAAAGGCGTGCAGTAAATCCACGTAATTTAGAGCAGTTGTAAATTATAGTTCCGCTATAAACGCGGGCCGGCCGCGTACCTGCCGCCATGGCGCGTCGCCGTCCGCCTCACGCGATCGTAAATCAAACCGCTTCACGTGAACACCGCACCGCTTGTGCTTGGCCGCGAAGCCTCCGGAAACCTATTCGGAAAAATTACCATCAACGTGGAAAAACAGGTTCCTTTCCTGGAAAAAACAAATGAAAAATCCCAACTAGCACACAAGTTATATAAAACAGATACAGTGTACCTACAGCTTTCATTGCTATATAACAGCTGTTGAAGAGAGTTTGTATATTGCTCAACCTGTAAGAAGTTTATTTGTAAGTATAGATAGAATTTGTATTTTGTGTAATTTGGTCCAATTGTATATTACTCGTATATTACATGATATTACTCAACCTGTAAGATATTCTGAATTAATAATCAATGCAAAACAATTGACTTTTTCAGAGACTGTAACTTAGTTCTATAAAGTATACAAATTAAACCGTAAGTATAAATGCGAAGTACTGAGTAAGTATAAATGCGAAAGTGAGTAGGGTTTTACGCCTTATAAATATATATATATATTAGAACTACTAGGTATAACAATACTCAACCGACCATCTTGAAACGATTTATAATACAAATAACGAAGTTACCACAATAACGTCATCGAAGTTTTCAACTTATTCTCGTTACTATTTCATATTAAAAATTCCTTTCCTACGTAAACACCTTTAACTACAAAAACTAAGTGATTCTCAAAACGTTAGATCTAAATGATTTTACAATTCTTATCGATAAAGATGTTGAGTACCAATAAATTATATTCAGTTAAATTTGTGAGATCTTCGAACGCGTCGAGATTCAATTTGAAATGAGACCAACCCTTTCAATTTCAAAGTTAACACTATAAAACCACATGACGCTACACCCTTTACGATTACACATAAAAGATTCTCACTATCTGTTTTATCCGACCTAAACCTCCACTAACAATAAGATAAAGGGTCCCCAGTTTACACACCGTGTCGTATAAAATAAATTATCCACAGCAGAGTAAGGCCGGGACACATTGTGAATCTGATGGCAGTTGTAAATCATTCAAACGTAGAAACACGTTTGCCTTCTATCAGATTCAATCCTAAAAAATAAACATTAAACACATTAGGTTAAAATTAACCTGCTATCACCCACTATTACTTACCTAACATTAGTAGGTAGGTATATTACTAACATTACTTACATTAATACATCCTAATATAATTCATTACAGTGATATTACATACATGCCTCATTACATTATGAAATATAAATTATTACATACTAGATTCTAGAAATTTTCGAATTGCAAATGCGGGGTGGCAAAAAGAAATTAAAAAAATCCTCAAATTATACGAAAATGGTAAGAAAAAAGTTTCAGACAAAATATAGGTATACTTACCTAGATAGGTATATATTGTACAGAGTTACATAAAAATGTTAGTTTTACATAAAAATGTTTAAATAAATAACTTTTTTTGAAGTACCTAAGCCTACGAGTACGTTTTTGTTTCAAAGTTCGCGTGGTTTATCTGACTTTGTAGATTAACTGTTAACATATATTTTTGTGATATTGTCATCCCCGGATGATTAGTTAGGCCATCGCACCAAAAAAATAGTTCCAAACGGCTCTTTTTCTAGCAACCTATTTACAAATTGAGATTTTAAAATAAAATTTTAAAGATCCTTTGCCTATTGCCTTATCCTTAATCCTACGGCTCACATAGGTAACGATAGCCACCTACCATTAAGTGGACCATCAGTCTGTATGTCGACCTAATCATATTTTTCATCATATAATAAAGAAATCATATTTTTATAAACATTAAATATATCTGAGCCTACTCAGGATGTCATTATTTTATTAGTATTAATTATAATATTAATATTTGCTGTAAAGAAACATCTAATAGCTAGTAATTCTATGAATATCAAGTCTTGCTATGAACATAGCGTGAAAAATTACAGTACAAATTTTCAAAGCAAATACTTGCTAAAATTATAAAAATTATTCTTCCTAAATAAATTAAATTTAACATATAAATATATTTAATGTAGGTACAAATCATACATTTTAATAATATATATTTTTCAGTAGTTTATTATTAACGAGCCTGTTTGGATGTCAACGGATAATTTTATTGTTAGGTATTGTACAGGAAATTTTGTTATGTAGGTAACTAATAATAAAATTACTTAAATTTTCGAAGATTAGATACATTTACCTATAAATTATAAAATTATTTTTGTACTAAAGACAATATAAGAGACTAAATAATTCAATAAGACATCAATTGCTTTTGGGTGTGTGCATAAAGCTGCTTGAACCGACTGAACCCCGCTATAAAAGCTCGGGCTCGGTAGAGCTTTCATTATCTTGGATCTGGCCCCGCCCTGTGTCCGCGCGCTCCCGACCGACCGTCCAAAATGGCGGCCAAATGCGCGGTACATTTATAGAGTCTAATGAATGCCACTTTAATAATTAATTCACAGTAATCACAAACGCACCAACGGCAAAGCTTTTATGTTTATGGTTTCCATAACATTTTAAAGCACTTTGATTTCTCCGGAGTGTCATCGCCATAACATTAACCTACCTGCTCTTATGCGTACAATGCGCTGTTATATTATTACAACATAAATTAGATATATGAGACCGCAATAACTACCTATTGTGGCGTTTTTATTTAGATTATACAATTAGGTACATAAGTTTTCACTCTTAAATATTAACTATTATTAAGTAGAAATGTGTTTAGTATTTGTTTATTATAAGTATCACTCGATAGGTGAGTACTCTGTCTATTTTGGTAGTTTTTTTTTTTTCAGAAAAGCTTTACGGTGGTCATTGACTAGGATTTTTAAAATAAATTTCAGTTTTTAATTTTTTTTATTTATAAAATAGGTTATTTTATTTAAGCAGTATAGGTCGGTTTAACTAACAGTATTAGATTAAAATAAAATTATTCAGTTAAATTAATTTAAAAACTCATGTATGTGTAGCAATTGTAAGAAAAAAAATAATATCAAAAATTGTGAATTATGAAATATTCTGAGGTGTTTCCACTTAGCTACAGTATGGTCTTCTTCAAGCAAGATGAAAACATATTCTTGCAGGAACCAGCACTTTTATAAAGTTTTAGTTAGGTCTCAATAGTGATTTAAGATAGTTTTTGAAAATGACGAAATATGAACATGTTACGTACCTAAGTACTTAAATACAAAATAGATGACACCCAAACCGAATATGTAAAAATATTGGTATTTATTTACCAAGGTAAACAATAGTGTAGATAGTAATGAAGAAGAAGTCGACAGAAGGATAAATATTTCATGGAAGAAAAATTTTTTGCTCACAAAAAGAGAGTTCAAAGGGAGATCACAGCATGTAGATTAAGAGAACTGTAACGGAAACATGTATTCTGCCAAGCTTGACCTATTATACCGTTTTTTTTGGATTTTTTTTTAATGCGTACTTAGTTATGTGCGATTTTTATGCACCAAAATTCATTTAGTAGATGAGATCGGTCCTAATCCTAATCCTGCAAGGGGACGTTGGAACCGACACCATTATCTAATAAAGTTTATCTTTATAAGATAATGAATGAAATACCCTTATTGAGGTCTCAATTATAATTCCCAAAAATCTCTAATGATTTAAAGTAAAACGGTAAGTAACTAAGTTCGACCGATCTTTGTTTACCTAAGTCGGGGTAGGTGGTCTGTGCTACACCCAGATACAGTCGAGGTAAGAAAAGGTTCGTCACTAAGGAGGGTAGAGACAAGGAGGACAACTGCTACATTCATTCCATACTCTCCATACTCTCAAACTCTCTCTGTGCACACCAGCGCCATCTCTATTTATCTATTTATTTATTTAACACCCATGTAAGATGGTGCTCCTTTTACATGGGTGTTAAATATTGCATATTGCACCAGAGCAATAAATGTCAGTCATGCCAAAACTTCATTTCAAACGTCTGTCAGTTGTCAGCTTAGTGCTTTACTTTTATAAGGTACTAAGAGGACCTGACTGCTTTGGACTTGACGGACCTGTTTTGGAAAACTAAACCAATAAAAATTATAGACTTGACTGACAAGTCTCGGGATCTGTTACTTTTGATTTTAATTTACCTACAAATTGCTATTTTTACTAATGACACTGGCAAAATCATCGGAGAAGATCTGATGGAGCCAAGACATTAAAAGAGAAGAAGAAGAAAGGAAAGAAAGAAGAAAGAACAAGAAGAACAAAAGCTACGACTTTGATAAAAGAATGAATTTGAAAACTAAAGATTTTCGTACCCCGACTTTACATATTGATCTACAATTTCATATTAAAAATGAAATACAATCTGAGTTATTTGTAAAGCTTACTTCAATAGAAATAAACAAAATTAGTTGGGTATCTAAATTCCATCGCCCCAAAATTGAGTGCGGATCAAGTTTCATATCGTTTTGCATTTATGTCGTTACAAGTCCGCGAACCGCAGCGATTCTCCGGCGACCGTTTTGCCGTCACTCCCTCGGGACTCGTTAGCCACATCTCGAGTTAACGCGACAACCAGATTTATTCGCGTCCCGCGTTTTGCACCAGACATTAATGTCGCTTTTGTTTCGCTTACTGCAAGATATATTGTCGTCGCTTTGGGGGTGACAAACGACGACTTCGTGATCCTGATCTCATATTAAGTATCTATATGAGCCTTGCAACCACAATTTTGTGTATAGGAATTTCACACACTGCGATTTCTGGTTATAACCAGCCCATGTAGCGACATTAACTTACAGTCTCTTACAGGAGACCACTGACATATAACAGGATAGGTAGTACGAGCCTGTTAGATGACTACTCACCTAACGATCTCGTACCTATACCTATGCTGGAAGAAAATCGATTTTTTCCAGGGGTCCCGAGTTCGATTCTTTTTGGAGATGACTTTTCAAAGTCTCTGATACAAGTATTTTTATAACTAATAGGAGTGCCCTATTAGTGCCTATAACTCTTAAGAGAGTTAGTAATTTCGTCCGCGTTGAACGATGAAAGATTGTCCTGTCTAGTGTCCCAGACAACGTGTATGCAAAATTTCATGGTGATGGGTTAGAAGTTTTTGCGTGAAACTCGTGAAAGAGTAACAAACATCCATCCATACAAACTTTCGCATTTATAATATTAGTACCTACCATTCAACTCTGCGGGCCTATTCTCTATCTGTGGTTTTTAAAACGTATCGACTCCAATGTCGACTTGAAATTGGAAATAATACTTTGTCAAACTAAAAACCACACAATAACTTCATCGACATGTATAACTACGGAAAAAATGTCGTAGACATTTTGACATGTGCTTAGTCAATAGCAAAGTAGACATTTGTCGAGTCTATAACCGCATCGAGTCGATAACCACAGCAAAACCACACATATAGAGAATACGGGCCCTGGTCTGGATCTGAAGTGTCGTGGCAGGGCACACTGCGTTTCGCCGTCATTTAGGCAGCCCGTCTCGGCAGTAGGTACGGAATACCACCGTAAAATAACAGTAAGTATGTGCTGTTGTGTTTCGGTAAGCGAGTAGGTAAGGGATGTCAGAGCCCATTTTCCTATCCCAATCCCTTATCCTCAATCTCACTAGAGTCAGCAGCGCACTTGCAGAACCTTTAGCGTTGCCCTTGTTATAAGCGACGGTAGCCACCTGCCAACAAGTAGATCCTCAGCCTGTCTGTTGATCTAAACAAAATAAAAATGTAGTTGTGTTTCATGCAAAAGGAAGAAAAGAAGTGGTAAAAAGATTTTTTTTTGCCAGGATTCGCAGCACCGGAAAGTGTCCTCAATGCTATGTTGCTTACCGAACCCCACAGCTCTATGCCACAAGTCCAAATGGGCTTTATGACGGTTTTAAAAACTAGACTAGAAGCTTGTTGGTAAGCCAATTTAGTGATTTAAATTGTAGGTTAGCCTCTTTCCTTTTAGTTCTGATATGGTAAAAAGAATAATGTTTATTTTTCGATACGATAATTAAAAACCAAGTTTTAAGAATGATAAATAAAATGTTATCAAGTTGCATTATATTTTGTGTACAGTCGCGTAGAAAATATTTATTGGGTAATACCCAAGGTATATCCTTGGGTAGGGTGTAACTAATTTTTTTTTTCTATTTAGTCATGTTAACACATTTGCGCGAAAAGGCTTAACGCCTCTTTCACCAACTACAAGTAAAATGTTGGTTAGTTACTTTTAGAAACTATTTTCTGTTTTACTGAATTATGCACTCGGTTTACTCGGTTTAAATTTTCTATTTAATGTTTGGGATGTTTACCGTACAATTGTAGTATTAGAGGTAATAGAGAATTTTCTTCTGCACTAAATTACTAATCTTATTTCTTTTTTAAAATAGGTTCAGTATCACGTACTGACCCTAAATGCACAAAATCCTTACAAATTAGGCGGGCGGAAGTGCCGCCATTTTGACAAAAAACATTTCGGCCTATATCTTTGTAACCGTGTACTTGAGGCCAAAAATGGTAATAACATTTATTGTAGATAAATAAATTTCCTATCTTTTTTGTCTAATATTTTGTTTTCTATCATTTACCGTTTACGACTTATTTGACTATTAGGATTTCTTTATGGCCATTAAACAAATCATAATAGTCATGCTATGACCTTTAGAAGCTGAGCAAAATACCAGGAGGAAAGATGCGACGCCTGGGTCAGGGGGGCCGAGGTCGCCCGACGAGAAACGAGCTTTACCGAGAAGAGCATTACTTTGTCAAATTAAATTAAACAGCTCGTGAATCCGGGGGACACAGCTATATTGTTATATAACGAGAATAAAAATGTTTTAAATGTAATTGTACAGACAGCGTTATCATTATTTCAACTTACCTACATTGACCTATGCTCATTGAACGATTGTGCATGAACATTTACTGACTGCTTGCGTTAATAAAATCATTATCTATCACAAGATGAGTTCACATATTAATATTTCGGTGGTTAACCATTTAGATGATGCGCAATTTGAAAGTATTTTTGGGAATATAATCGAGTTTTGTACCGATGCAGCGACTCAAGCAAACAAGAGGAGACCGTTCAATAATATCCAGGATTTAATTGCAGCCTTTTTTGACTACTTGGACAATCTTAACACAGAAGGTAAGGCAGGATTTATTTTAGAACTTATTTTGTTTTAATACTTGTTTATTTTTGTAAACACGCCAAAATAGAATAGAAAAAAAAAAAATTAACTTAGTAACAACAATAGAAGGAATTGTTGAAAATTTTATAAAAAAATATATATATCTAGGTATATTTAATATACTGTCGCCTCTGTCTGTTTAATTTAATTTCTTCTAAATCACATAACTGACTTTGATAATGTTTTCACTAATAGAAAAAGCGATAAACGTATCAGTGAAATATTAATATAGTGAATTAGTGAAATACTTATTTGGGCAGTGAAATGCCTAAATAGATGACCCTGAATCTGGAGGACTTCCGACAAAAATTATTGATAAATCTTAAAATAATAAAGTTATTTAAGATAAACAAATTACTTTTTGATGCACTAAAATAATGAACCGATCAAAAGAATGAGCAAATAATAATTATGAGAAATTAGAATTAATGGCAATGTCGATAGTAAGGACGTATGAAAATCCGTACTAATATTATAAATGCGAAAGTTTGTATGGATGTTTGTTACTCTTTCACACAAAAACTACTGAACCGATCCCGATGAAATTTTGCATAGGTACACATTGTCTGGGACTGGGACACCAGAAAGGACATATACCTTTCATCGTTTAACGCGGATGAAGTAGGGGGCACCAGCTAGTATTTACATATTGCTTAATTTTTAATACTAAAATTAGCTGACGGTCCACTTGAAGGTAGATGGCTATCGTCGCCTACTTACACAAGCAACGCTAAAGGTTCTTCAAGTGCGCTGCCGACTACAATAGGACTAAGGATAAGGAATTGTGAAGGGATAGGGAAATCTGATATATTTTATATTTTTAGGAAAACAAGTTATTTTAAAATTACATCCCGACTTGGTTAGTAAAAATCTAGCAGCTCAAGGTGAACTGACACAAGAGTCAGCGCGGGAACAGAGTAGCGCCGGCCTTAACAACCTCAGTCTTGAACAAAAGAATATAATCGAAGCCAGCAATGAGAGGTAGGTACGCCTACGATCCTAAGTAGGCATTAGTAGGTATCAATTTGTGAGGAAACGTAAAACACTGCCATCTGTTAAAAAACATGTAAATCTATTGTTGCAAAGTGAGACATTTTTAATCATAGCAAAGCGCCATCTTGTTATCATATTAAAAAACTTTTCCTATGCTGCCATCTGTCACTTATTTTTCGCAACTGTAATATACGTGTGAATATTTCCCAACTTGTCAGTTGTCAGCAACATTCGTAATATGTGCTTTAATTTACAAAACACACAATATTTTTTACTCAATAAAATCGCGTATTTTTGCAGAATTATAAATCTAATCAAGCAAAAATTAGCAATTTCAATTAGTGCACAGCGCCATCTTGTAATCATATTTCAAAACTTTATTATACTGCCATCTATCATTTATACCACGCTCTATAAACGTGTGAATGTTTCCAAATTAGTCCGTTGTCAGTAAGCAAAATAACATTTTTATATTTGTTTTTCCAGATACAAAGCAAAATTCGGTTTCCCCTTTATAATATGTGCGAGGGAGAACAAAGTGAAATCTATAATTGAGAATCTTCAGAATCGCTACAATAATACACCTGAAGAAGAAATTAACACAGGCATCAATGAAGTGAAGAAAATATGTAAACTGAGGATACTTGATATTGTACAATAAAGTCTATGAAATGAACAAAGTTTATATGTAAAATTTTAACACTCGACTCAGACAAGCTGTCAATCGACTTGATGGTAGGTGGCTACCATCACATACAATCAACCTGCAAGTGCATTGCCTACCACAGTAGGATTATGGATATAGGGATAGGAAAATGGCACTGCAGTGTGCCTGGCCACTACTAAATTACTTATTTTATAATTCATCATACGTATAACTGTCCATATTAATATTATAATTGCAAAAATTTGTATGGATGTATGTTACCCTTTTATGCAAAAACTATTAAACCGATCACCATGAAATTTTGCAGACACGTTGTCTGGGACACCAGAAAGGACATAGGCTTTATTTTATAAAGTTACGCGGGCGAAGTCGCGTGCAGCAGCCAGTATTTCATATATGGTGACTTGTTAAAAGACGACGATATTAATAAAGGATTTTATTATTACATAAGAAAAATAAAAAATTACATTTCTACAGTATTCCAATAGACTTTTCTAACACTGCATGAGGCTGCCCTGCTATTTCACAGAGCTCTGGAGTGTTGAGTATATCCTCAAATCCAATGTCAATATGTTTGCCGTTCAGCACATCACGCTGTAAGTTAGAACTGGGCAGGAACGGGAGGCGGCCAATCTAAAAAAATAATAAAATTAAGTTGGAATGGCATTAAAAATCTAATTTTAATATTTATTAATTTATCGATTAATAAACAATAATTAATTAAGAATTGTCTGAAATAGTAATTACCAAATAATAATTAATGGAAGAAAAAAATAAAAATAAATACATTCAAGAATAATTTTAAAATTTACATGTGCAAGAAAGCATTATAACAAATTTTATATTACAGTATTTTAATAGGTACAGTAGTTCTGGAAATTTCACTCCAAATAAAAACAAACTATTTAATCCACTCTTACTCAGAGATTGGAGCTTGTGATTTAGTAAAAATCAATGTCCAAATTAATAAAATAGTAACAATATATTAAAATTACAACATAAATTAATTGTTGATGTAAAAGAGAAATCTTATATATAAAATTCTAATGTTTTATGAAATTTTTTGTGTATATTTGATAGGTCTGAGAATAGGTGGTAAACTATTTTTTATATCCCATTTTTTTTTATTTTGGCAAAAAAACGTTTGCGAGGTCACCTAGTAAATATGTAAGAGACTATTCAGACGGCAAGCTGCAGTTATATCAACTGCACCAAAGCCACATTCAAACTGGAATTTTGCTACAAGTTTTTAGTGTAATAGACATCAATCATAAAAATTACTAATAGCAGAGGACTCTAATAAAAATTTGTATATTACTAACTTGTTGTGGAGAAAACAATGGATTGTGGCTAGAACAGTAATACATTTGCTAATGAGGATATTCCAAATAATACAAAAAGCAGATTTCTTTATTATAAGTAATATTTGGAATAGTCCAGCAGTGGACTAATGTTTTAGGACTTACTTTGCTTGAGAATTTCATTTCCATGTTCAGCTTCAATGGAGCGTGTAAGCCTTGAACATTGCGAAGCATTGCCATGTTCATTTTATCTTGATTCAAGTGAAACTGAAAAATGAGAATAGTATATCAATACTAATAATAAATCTGTAAGGGTTGGTCATGGAGTAAGTTACTTTGTTTTCAGAGATATCGTGTTTATGGGCTTTATACATGATACTGAAAATAAATTGACCATTTTTAGAATTATATTCTGTATGTATATTCCTCCATAACTCTTAAACGAATTAACTGATTTTCATGAAACTTGGTATATAAACATTTAGATGTACAGGACACAGGATAAGCTACTTTTTCTTTTTCAACGCGGACGAAGTCGTGGGCGCCAGCTAGTTTAAAATAAAATTAGTTCATAAACCTACAGTAAAATAGTAACTTTATATATAAAAATGTCAAGTTTCAAAAACTTTATTTATATAATAAGTTGTTAACTAATATAGAGGAGTTTTATTTGCAGTATGTAATAGTGGCAGTAACCACCTCCTTACAGAAGACCACTGTGAATTAGCAGCATAAAAACACAACAGCACATAATATTATATTATGTGCTGTTGTGTTTTGGTCAATGAGTAAGCATTGCTTGTGTTATAGGCGGTGGTAGCCATCATCAAGTGGACAGTTAGGTTGTCTGATGACTTTAACATAAAAATAATATAACTCTGCAACACTTACATATCCAATAAATTATCTCTAAGCAGTGGTGATAGCACTACACAACGTAAAACTGCCTCTAGGTAAGTACCTTTATGTATCCTTATCCTTACATACTATAAAACAAAGTCCTCCGCTGCATCTGTCTGTCTGTTCACGATAAACTCAAAAACTATTGCACCGATTTTCGTGCTGTTTTCACCAATGTATAGAGTGGTTCTCGAGGAAGTTTTTTTAGTATATAATTTACAAAGTTAGGCGGGCGAGGTAGCGGGCAGCAGCTAGTTAAAAATAACTTTCAGGTTTTTCTATAAAAATCTACAAAACTAAGCAGGTAATAAAATAATTATGCAAAAACTCACGTTACGCTCGGAGAATTCTAGCGGATGTGCTACGCCAAGTTTTGATTTTGTGGCACTGAGCCCCGAAACGAAAGGATTCGGCACACCAAATGGACCTTCCTGCATTTTCATGTCGCCATTACTTTCAGGCTTTACTTTCAAAGGCGGTAAACCGAAACTCTGTAAGAAAAGTTAAAAAAATTTGCAAATCATTGTATTGTATGCGGCTAGAAGACAAACATGATTTAGTTGAGAGGTTGAACTACTAATATTTACAAATTACTTACCATTTTGATAAATTATTAATATGTGTACTTGTTATAATATTGTGTATAAGCTACGTTGTTTTAAAGCAATTTAATAATTACAATTTTAAGTAAGCTATTAACAGTAAAATATAAATTATTAAAGACAAGACAACAATGGTGATTGGTGATTGTCAAAAAAGCGTGAATTCACTCAATTTGACAGCTGTGAGCTGTCATTGAGAGCGACAGAGCAGATAAGACAAATAGAGTACTTTTCGTGCTTGTTTTATACAAGTAGTCTATAGACTACTTACAAAATATATAAACGTCAAGGAGGATAGAGTACAAGGAGCACCATCTTACTTGTGTATTACACTGAAAAAGTGGCAACTAAAAGCATTAAATAGTGGTTCATAAATTGACCAGAATGGCGTTAGCGTAGACAGAGCATATGAAATGAATGTAGCAGATTTTAATATATTTTAGTGATTTTATTGGATTCACTGTTATATAACTTTTTAAAATAATAAAATTAACCAAGCGGGCGGGCGCAAAATGAAAAATAAACAAAATATTACACCTGTGTCTTTCTTTAAAATTTACACACTGGCTACACTAGCGCCACCAATTTAACGCCTTTTAACGGACACTTAGAAATACATAGATGGAGCTCCCTGTATCTCGGACCACTTGTACTCTATCCTCCTAAATATGTTCAATATTTCTTCATATAATACTTGAAGTACATAATATTTATAGTTATAAAAATTTAGTCTAATTATTATAATTTCAAAAATATCAAGAGGCCAAGAGGTTTTATCCCACTTACAGATTTTTGATTCTCATCCTACATGCATCCTACCTACTTCATTGTAATACTCGTATGTCATCCATAGATTTAGTATTACCTAGGTACTACCGTTTCGTTATATCTAAATTGCCTTATTTATTGTTCTTTGTATTTGCTTCTTGATTATATCATTTGTAATAAATTTGCATTAAATTATAATCATTTATATATATTATTCCAGAGATTGAATCTATTGATAAAAAAGTTTAAACACAAGAGATAATGACTAGCAAACATGGAAAGAAGGAAATGGTAACTAACATTTTGACTTAGGTATAAGACTTACCTTCCAGATGTTCAATTCGAAACTGAGCATCGTTCGGTCATTCATTTTGTATACTTTTTTTTAGGAGGGGAAATGACGTTTATCCCTCGTCGACGGGGGAAGGGAAAACCCACTAAAACCCCTCCGCATTCCACCATAAGCGGTGGTGTGCGGGTCCGAGATCACAGCCAGGCTTTATCCTCGGATCCCCACAGACCGTTATGTTCCTTCGAATTATTTTGTATACCTAAGTCGGTTATACGAGTATCTTTCTCATTTATTTACTTACTAGCTTACTAGCTGACGGTGCCGGCGACTTCGTCCGCGTTGAAAAATAAAAATATAACATTTTGAGGAAATATGACACCTTTATTGCTGTGACGATGGTGGCGCGGCCAGATTTTTTAAAAGAATATTTTTAGATGATCCCTCGGGAACAGGTAGGTACTTTTTTACTACATAAAAGGTACCTACGTTATGTCCTTTCCTATATTACAGACACAGACAACATGAACTAAAGTCCCATTTAGTTTAGGTATCTCCTATGGGAACAGAGCCAGTGCGAAAAATCATGGAATTAGTTGAGGCAACCACATGGTGCCTCAACTAGGTACTAAATAATTTTCTTTAATGTCAATACTCACATTCCAAAAACTTCAGGACCCCGAAGAGCAAATGCGACGCAAGTTCATTGCGAAATGTTTGTTTCGTGCACTTGGTCGGCTGGTTATGGCCAATGCTTACTGGTTGATCGAAGGAATTGATCAATACGAAGGAGTCGAAGATGTGAAACGAAGAGTCGAGCAAGCAGTGCGAGGAAAGAAACAGAAGCAATTGCTCAGTATAAATGTAAAGTTTAATTTAGTTTTTTTTTTTTTTTTTTTATAAAAAAGAAAAGGTGAAATATCACCCAGTTAAATTGACGGCATTGATCACATAAAATTAGTAGAGTTGGTATAGAAAGAAAATAGAATAATGAATAAACGTGAAAAGGAGGATAGAAAGATGGGTCGTTGGCAAAGATTTAAATCACAGATGCGCCCTGTGCTTCCGAAAACTGTCTACGTAATATGTCTGTAGGTAACGTGGACCGCTCACTGCTTTCTACAGGTGGAAAAGTGAGCTCCGGTGGAAGACTGCTTCGACTAAGGTGAGAAGAGCGAGCTCACTCTTCCAACACACATTTTCGGTCGCTTGAAGTATGGCAAGGGCGCCTCTGTGATTTAAATCTTTGGTTGTTGGACAGTCTCATAAGTAGGAGTCTGTTCTTAACTGAAATGTTTCGAATAAGTAGGAAATAATTTTTATTCATTGAGCTCCTAGATCAGGAAGGAAGGGAATAGACAAGAGAATAAAGTAATATAATATTTCATACCAAGTAGCCGTACACATCATATAAGCATAGTAGTCAAGAACTCAAAAAGAAATACATGAAGACGTACGTAATTTATTATTACAGGACAAGGCGCTATTGAATAAGAACGCCGAAGAAAGAACTGAACAAGAGAGACGTTATTTATACAGAATTATTGGCGGATTAAAATGTTTCAAACGATATCCAAACGTAAGTCTAGTAAATGTTAACACTGCATTTTTCCTTTAATGACTTTTTCAACATCTGAGATTTTTTTTTAATGTTTAGAACGTAAAACGTAAACTCGCTGCAGCAACGTATTTCAAATACTACGGACCTGGAAGAACTATAGTTCGACAACACCAAGAGGCTCATGCTATGTACTTCATAGTATCCGGTGACGTCACAGTAAGCCAATTGATTTACGACGAATTACTACAAACAGACGTGTCTGTCGACGTAGGAGTAATGCACCCGGGAGATATGTTTGGAGAAGTTTCATTATTGCATAACATACCTAGAACTGCGACTGTCACCACTAATGGTTAGATATTGTGGTTGGAGTAATATTTCATCACATTTAACTCATCAACTCATTCATACTCGTGAAAGCAAGATATAGAAAGGAAGGTAAGGATTAAAATTGGCTTGGCAATGATAATAGCAAGCGGTTTGTCGTTTATATTTTAACTCCTACACGCCTATCTTAAATAGGAAGAGGCACAAGACTTCCTAATATTTTAATAAAAGCCTTCAACAATTTAGATTGTTTTAACGGTAGTCTGTTATTTGGTCTTGTAAAAAAATGTTTAATTATTTCTATAGAAAGAGTAGTTGTACTCAATGGATATTCGAATTATCGTAACATAATAAAGGCTTCATTTCCATAAAGGCTTAAATAGATTGACCAAATAATTATTACCCAATGAGAGTACATACCTACTGTAATTTGTATAAATTCTTTTTAGAAGGTAACATGTATTTGTATATATAACATGTAAATATTAGCAAATGTAGGTTTTTCTCTTTCATTATCGGTGTAGCTTGGTAACCATTGATTTAACTTCGATCGGTTGGTTCACATTTTTTCCCTTTAAACTCATTCTACTAAACCTCAGGTCACTGTGAATTGTTGGCCTTAATGAAGGAAGACTTCAAAAACATCCTTCAAGCCTCAGTGCAAAAACAATGGGATGAAGTTCGATTTGCTATGTCATCTTTTACTTATTTTGACGCCCTTGACGAGGTATGTAAAGCCACACTTAGGTACACGTTACAATTTATCAGCTATATTACAATTTACACAATATTATGATACTTATTTTATTTGCTCTTATCTTACAGATCAAGCTTATAGACTATCTAAACTCTTTAGATAGTTCTCTTAGTAAATTTTGACAGGCGTTGAATTCTATTCTTACATTCCTACATGGTATAATTATGTTTATTCGTTTAAGGTTGCCCTGCGCGAAGGATGTATTGTAGCAAAG
Organism: Synanthedon formicaeformis; assembly: GCA_945859745.1. Lineage (NCBI taxonomy): Eukaryota > Metazoa > Arthropoda > Insecta > Lepidoptera > Sesiidae > Synanthedon > Synanthedon formicaeformis. The sequence continues at coordinate 10,894,328 of OX243957.1, forward strand.
ATGAAATCCTATGCAATTAACGAAACAATCCTAGGCGACGGGGTAGGTGTGGCCAATTTTGTGTACTTCGTCCTTTCTGGTCGATGTCAAATGATAGAATCATTACAAATCAGCACTACAACGCGACTGGGAAAGCATTATTACTCTTTATATGATCCTTATGTAAGCAAATCTTTGAATGATGAGTAGTATTTAGGAATTATGCGAGAATGTTTGATACAGCTCACTTCAGGGTTTTTATTATATATCTAGGTACCCAAAGAAGAAAGTGAACAAAGTTTCGACACGAAATATTTTGCTGCTTATAAGAATCGAAAGCAAAGCAATGTATCAGAGGAGAAAGAACCATCAAAAGAAATATCTAAAGAAAAAAATGGTCAAGATGATAATAAAGCTCCAAGTATTGAATCCGTCCCAACTAGACAAAGTGTATTAAAAAAGGAAGGATCTGTGTCTAAACATGAAAATGTGCAATTTGAAGAAAAAGTGGAAGAGGGTGATGGGGCTATTCAAATCATATCAGAAAAACCTGCACCACATGATGAACGAACCTCGATCAGGTAATCATATTTGCGGGTGTGAGTTTTTTCTATTATATCAGCTATATTTTAATAATTGTAATTCACCAATTAAAATGAATGATGAGAAAGGCACAGGACAGAAAACGATGGAAGGACTTAGAGGAGGCCTATGTCAAGTAACAGGCGAGGAAGAATAATAAAAGAGATATTTTTAAATTTAAGTAATATAAGGTAACATGTTATTTTTTCCGTATTAGGATTCTTCGCAATTAAAGGCTATCTTTATCTTTATCTTTATCTTTATCTTTATCTTTATCTTTATCTTTATCTTTATCTTTATCTTTAATTAAAATGAAAACATTAAAATTTTATCACTATAAAATTATTAATTTATGTATCTTACCTATTATTTGTGTCAGAATTGATCCAACACCAGGAATAGGAGCTCAGGCTATACCACCGAATCTTCGGACTTATTTTATGCAGGTGGGGATTATATTATGTAAAATAAAAAGCAAAAGCCATTGAAAAAAAAAGTGGTTATTCTATACTACATAACATGTCGTATAGGTTTGCCAATTCAATCCTGGTTCGAGTTTTGGTTTTGGGGAAAATATGCGGGACCGACGTATCGTCGCACTAACTCCAGTTGACTGCATGTTGCTCCCCATGATTTGGCTCCTGCAAAGGAACACAGCTAACATTTGGACTCGTATACAACACTATTTAGAAAAGAAGGTACTTACCTAATACATGCTTTCACTTAAATTTCGAGAAGAAAAGAAAGAAAATACTTTGAGACAAACACCGAACACCCACACACAAAGTTTCCTTATTTCATATCGTCTTTAAACCAAAAACAAAGCTAAATCTGCTATATGCAAAAAGTACTTATATATATTACTTATACGTTTGAGATATTGACAAAAAAGTTCTGAGATTTTTTTACATACTTATGTTTATTTTTAAAAAAATATTTGATGTGAAATTTAGTGTTGTTTTACGTAAACTTATGTGTCTGTTAAACATGATAAGTCTAGCTGGTGCCCGCGACTTCGTCCGCATTGAAAAATAAAAAAAATTACCAATTTAACGCTTGACCAGTTGTTGCTATAACACTTTGGCCAGGCGTTAGTTTTTTTATTTTATTTTAGATGATCCCCCCGAGAATAGTCCTTTTTTTCTGGATGAAACGTACCCTATGTCCTTTCTGGTGTCCCAGACAACGTGTATGCAAATTTTCATGGTGATCGGTTTTAGTAGTTTTTGCGTGAGAGTAACAAACATCCATACAAACTTTCGCATTTATAATATTAGTACGGATAATAGTTTATTTATTAATTTGATAAATAGAGTACGTTTTGCACATATTAGATTCTAGCTCCTGCATACCTATAGCATATTTTATTAAGAAATCGTAGTTACACAAATAGTGCTCATTCATAAGCACTTATCTAGTAGTTTTTTATACGATAGATAAGGCAGTGAAGTATTCAATAAGGTCAAAATGTTGGAATCTCAAAAGAGTGCACATAGCAAATTTTATTTTCACAAAGACGATATGCTGATTTATCGAACTTGTCACTCAACATTTCAGTCGTAGGACGTACATTGCTGGACATAATATTTAAAATACATATTTTTTGTATTTTTAGATACCAACTAAGAAGCAGTTATTTAAAGAGTTCGTATCAGCTCGCCGTTGGATCGAGTTTCGTGACCAAATTGTTGAAGACGTGGTGGCTCGTTCCAACACCGTCAACTGGACATCTGTCCACGACGTGCCCTACTCCATCCGCATGGAAGAAATGCTTGATATGTGAATTTAATGTTGTTATTGTTTGATTTCAAATTATAAATAAAATATTTATCTTCTTAGTCAGTTTACTGGTTGAACATTTTTGTTAAAAAAAAATAGTTCTGGTCTGGATTTGGCAAGTACGTAGTGGTAGGGAACATAACTCTTCTAAAGCCGATAACCGCCCCTTACAGAAGACAAACGAGAAATAACAGCATGTGTGCTGTTGCGTTTCGGTGAGTGAATAAGGGGCATCCTTAATCCTTATCCTTAATCCTACTAAGATCGCAGCACACTTGCAGCACATGTGACGTCGCTTGGATTATTAGAGGATGTGTAGTCACTAGAGCGTCGTTGAGACCTATGGGATTTTGAAGATTAGATTGTTGGAAGACGAAAAGGTTATATGAAGTTTTTCATTTCAACGGTGGGTTGAGCGTCTACAGGTGGTGGGTTCTCCCGTACGGAAGCGTTGAAAATGAAAAAAAAAATGTAGTTACTCGAGCGCGTCAGAGAACCCAAACTAAGCTCTCATTTGAAAAACTGACGATTTAAATGTGACGCAAGCTCGTGGCAGCTTTCTGAAAATGCAAAAAAAAAGTCATTTTGACATACTCGAGCGCGTCAGATTTTCATACCGACGGTTCGGCTTGATATGCCGGTTGTGCTGATCCTTAATCTGACAATTATGTGGAGGTTTCTTAACCTGACGGTTTAATAAACAAATATTTCTTTTTCAACCATTGAATGTGATCTAAATCAAAATCATTATTGGCTGGCCTTTCGTTGTAAATACCACTTAAGCTCGAGTGAGTGGTTGTTGTGAATTCAATTCCGCAAACGGTACACCATCTGCGTTTACGCAGCGCGGCCTCCACCCCCGCGTGTATTCGCAATTACTTACAACCTTGTATGGGTAACAATGGTTCGCCAATATAAACGGTATTGGACGCTCATCAACGTCAAATTTTAGTATTGAAATATTTAAAAAACCTTCCTATATCTACGATACGGCCTTTTAAAATTGTGATTTATTTTTAAATATGCATAAGTAAACAAATTTAGGAAAGTGTTACATGATTTAGTTAATTATCATCATTTCGGGCGCAAGACGTCTACTGCTGGACATAGGCCTTTCCTATCAATTTTCCAATAAGACCGGTCAGAAGCAGCTTGGATCGCTTGTGAGCATAATATTATATTCGCAAATTATTATATTCTCAAAATATTATTGATCCAACGTCAACCTTCTTTCGTTTCCGTTACAATGTAATCGACTCTTACTTCGTTATAGATCCTATTATATACACCTGTCCGCTTATGTCTGTTTCTTCGCTAACTTTCTCTGAACAACTTATTCAACAATATACTTAGTAAAGATTTTCGAATCATTTATTATAGGTTATCGCTTCTCTCTTTAAATGTATTCATAGATTGGCTAGCTGTCCCCCACGGTTTTCCTTTTATCCTTAGTCATAGGCATAGCGTGTCTGCGGCGTTGCTTGTATGTGATAATGTGACGCCATCTAATATCGAGTCTACCTAACGGAACGATAGTAATACTAAATCTATGGAGTGGACCGTCAGCCTATATGACGACACATAAAATAAATAAATAAACAGCGCTTTCTGACAAATAAATATACTTTTCAGCGTTATTGTGGATACAATACTGTTTATGGTCAAGAGAGAAACGGTCGCACTAAGGAGTCACCACTAAAACCAAAATACCTACTCGTCTGCCCACCAGTGCGTCATCGCCTCATCGCGGCTTAACCTCGATTTGTATAGTATGCGTTTTGTATAAAATTAGAAAATAACTCAAATTGTTACATTGTTTTTTACAAAATAGTCACAAATTCCAAAGCGGCACATAAAAAGAACGCCTTTGACAGAATCATGGCGGACTCTTGCCTTCACGCGTCAATGGTAAAAGGTAATAACGATCAACTTCTACTATTTCATTTTAAACTCTAATGGGTTGACGTAAAGTCACATTTTCTTTAAATTACGTACTTATTATTATGTTTGTTTTGTTTTAAATGACAGTTCATGCTCTACGCATATGTCACTTTTAAATGTTTCATAAAATTCATAGTGTTTTGTATGGCACGCGGGTTCCATGTTGTAGTAGTTTGATGTTGATAAATTATAACTAGTGAAATATCCTCAAAAATTAAAAACTAATTTATTAATTATAAGCAAACATATGATTTTTCTAAAGTTTTCTTACTAAGCAGGTACTTTCAGTGCGGACAATAATAATCAAGGAAATGTAAATGTACACGACAATAAGTATTCAAATAGGTAGAAGAGTCTGCCTATTTGAATAACATGACCATATCATCTTTTTATACTTTTTAACTTCTTTATCCTTAAATATTGATTTTTGTCAAAGTATGGAAATCCATATTTTAAGATAGGTCTGGAAAAAATAAGGAAGTATAAAAATTAATTCCCAATTAATTTATAATGAAATAAAAAATATATATACCTATTATAATAAATAATGCAGACTACGAAGATAAAATATAAATGTAAATATTATACTAGCTGATGCCCGCGACTTCGTCCGCATTCTCTATAGCCTATAGTCTTCCTCGATAAATGGACTCTAACACAAAAATAAATTTTTCAATTCGAACCAGTAGTTCCTGAGATTAGCGCTTACAACCAACCATACAAACAAACTCTTCGTATAATGCTTAACGCTTTATATAATGGTATAGATATAATGCAGACATCAAATACGTACCTATATACCTACCATAAAAACACTACACTAATACACTATAGAGACTGCATACCATAAAAAGTCATTGCATTCAATGAAGTCTGTGAAAATAGGAGGAAATAAAAAAAAAGTGTCGCCCTCCGAGTATGGAAACAAATGGAACTATAGCGATGACATATCGCATGTCGTAACCATAGCAACCGGTTTTGGCGGGAAGCGCCCACACGCCCGCAGTACAGTGTACAGTCCACGACAGAAGTGGCCAATGCTCGAACACATTCGACCGCAGTGCACCGCGACGATCGCCGCGTATACCGACGACAGCTACGGCTGACGAAAACTCGCGACTGTATTTTTTATTTAATTAATGTGAATAAAAAAACATTTATTTTAATACATTTAAATATTATATTTTATTATAATTAATAATTTTATTAACTAACTTATTGTTAACGATTGCGACTTCAATCTTAAGTTATTACTGTTAAGGGAAAAACAACTATTAGCAGGTGAGTGTTTATAAAGAATTTACATAGACGATATAAGTATTAGAGCCTCTTTCACAAACTACAAGTAAAGGTGTTGATTAGTTACTTTTAGAAATCATTTTCTGTTATATTGAATTATGCACTCGGTTTACTGCATCATTCGATAGCCGAATTTTTATTATTATTTTCTATTTAATGTTTGGGACGTTTACCGTACAAACGAAGGTATATCAGCTCCATTATCCCCGGTTACCGGTAACTTTAAATGTCAGTTTGGCCTGCTTGACGTTTGTGAAACAGGCGCTTAGCCTTGTCAATAATTTGTGGTCAGCAATTAAAATGTATGATTACAAATTTAACTCACTTACTATATTATGTTAGTTTGATAAGATCTGTATAAACTTGATTTTTCACGGCCTGATAATATCTCCATAAGAAGGAGGCTTACGGGGAAATCAAGCCTTTCGATTAATCCATGTTATTACAATTTATATACGGATATCAGCAAGATATTTTATTAAAACAAAGACATAATATGTTAAACATTAACAAAAATGCATATATTCAAGTTAACAACTTATCAACTTTTATCCTATTTAAATGCGAAAGTTTGTATGTTTGTTTTTCACCTGTGAAAAAATGACTGAACGGATTTGGATGAAATCTAGCCTACACACAGTACCTATATTACCTGGATTACACGATTCCTCAGTGTGAATCGAAAAAAATTCTAGGATAAAAAGTATCCAGGGCCGTACTATCAACTTTTAAAAGACGATTCAAATTCAGAGCAGTTTAATTTGGGTTCCTAAACCAAATGGTTTTCATACAAATACGGAGTTGATGGGACGAAATAGCAATCCTAAATTAAATCCTATTAAGAGTTGATAGTGGGGCCAGGAGTTGATACAGGTAATAAACTAAAATCTGTTTTTTAATCAGAGATAAAAATGACACATGCAAATGTCAAGTTTGCATATAATGATACCATGTAATGTATGTAATGCATGTCACATGTAATGTCATTTTTGTCTTGAGATTAAAAAACAAACTTTATATGTCTGTATGCTATATTCATTCAAATCTTTCGAGCCGTGAAAGAGTAACAAAGATCCATCAATACATCCGTACAAACTGTCTCATTTATAATATTAGTTGAAGTATGTAAATATGGCGACATACATGCTATTGACTTTTTTTGTGCCTACCCACATAATTAACTACGATATATGCAACATTAGCTCTGAAGTTACGCATGCAATATCGATTGTATGTTCTTTATATTTACATAGGCATGCGAAGCAGTTAGCGTCTGTTATGAAATTGAATCTAAATATATAATGCGCATACCCGTCAATTATCATGTTCAAGAAATTATAATTACACGTAGAGTAACAAACAGATAACGGATAAGAATTTCCATTGGACTTTTTTTTATAAACAACTAAGTAAAGACCCACCCCGGATTTGCAAGGATGCAATTTTATTCTGCAATTTATATACACATGCCTCAGATCAAATAAAAACTAAAGACAGGATTTTGCGGATAACACAGTGTAGCCGGTTTAATAAACATGTTTTATAACATTACGTTGGCTGGTGTTGCCATAATAATTAATTTGTATATTTTTTTTTTTAAATATTGGTTTCCCAGTCAATTACGCGTTAAATGTAATTCCATCGTGCTTTTTATTATTGAGATTAAAATAATATCTTCCGTTGATATGTTCAAAAAACTTGATATTTCTACCTGTTGGTAGAGATTTATAAAGTCAAAGTCAAATACTCTCTTCAATTTCAAACAGAACGAAAAATTCAAATCAATAAGAAAATACTATTTGTATATTTATATTCTGATACTTCCAAAACATTTTAATAAAGATACAAAGTGCCATAGCAAAAGTACATAAAGGGAAATTTTTTTTTTGCATTGCTACTTAACCAAGTTAATATTTTAATTTTAAAAGCTTAGTTCTAAGTTTATTTATTTATTTATTTATTTATTTATTTATTTATTTATTTATTTATTTATTTATTTATTTATTTATTTATTTATTTATTTATTTATTTATTTATTGTACAAGGCCCCCAACGAGGCAGACATCCAACTAAAAGGTTTTCATCGCGTAAACCTCAGTGCACTGGTCGAATTAGCTTTATTCCTTTTATATAACTTGCAGTAGGTATCACAGATTGCAGCGACCTTTATAAAGAGATCATAACAAATAATTCCTTGTAGAGCAATAAAATAATTGGTTGCGTGGGGGCTAAATTGTAGATGACGTCATGCACTGCAGGTTAACTATTGATAAATTGGACGACATTGTATACCTGTTGTAGCTACCTACTCTGTCTCATTTCACTGTTTCGTTTGTCTTGAAGTATTTAATCAAAGAAAAGTTGCTAAATAATCGGATGTCAACTTGTTATAATTATCATAGTTATGCATACCAATATTATAAAGAGGTAAAGATGTATGTTTGTATGTAGGCGGTAATCTTCGAAAATACTAATCCCATTTAAAAAAATCTTTCACCAATAGTTAGAATAGAATTTCAGGATAGACATAGGCTAAATATTCTATGCGGGCGAAGCCGTGGGCACAAGATATCTGTAAATAGACGGGCACCAGTTAGTATAATTCATAGAGTGTATCATAATATCAAGTTTTGGGCAAAAAAAAAAGTAATTTTTTTTGGCCGACTGATAGGTCCTCAGTTAATTCGACAAAACAGGCAAACAAACAAACTCTTCAGATTTGTTATAATACTCGTAGTATAGATGACACAATAATATTATTTTGTTATTGAAACAAATATGCATATGACAACATTGACGACTAATATAAACATTGAGAACTGTGAGGCCACAGTATTATCTTGTCGAACTGGTAACCTGTTTAAATATAAACATAAAACAAAAGTAAATTCTATATTAGGTATATACTTATAATAAAATCGTAAATGAGCCTTGTCTGTACATATTTTTTTCAAAAAAACAATTCATAATCAATGTACTTATGTTACCGAGGTCAAAAAAATGTTTTTAGTATTTTTGTCTGTTTGTCTGGGCGTTTGAGCACGCTTATATCAGAAACGGCTTAATAGATTTGGATCTGGCACACAGATATTTTATTACCTAGAAAGACCTAGAGGATACTTTCATCCTGGAAAAGTGTTAGGTTCCTCAGTTGGATTTTCAAAAAACAAACTACATCGTGTACGAAGTATCGAACACAGCTAATATTTATAAGTTTAAAATTTAAATTTTTTATTTGTAAGTATAAATGAAAATTTATAAAGACTTATAGAATTCGCTAAACGCTAACGCTTGGAAGGCCCAAATACGATTTTATTCATTTTTCACGGCGACAGTGACTCGCACGGCCTGGTACTGAATTAACTTTTCTTTCAGCTTTCAGCGAATGTACGATTTATATTATGTGACAAAGAAAAAGCCAAGGATGTACTTGCCTATCGTCTGAAATCGATTCAGCCATACGAGTATCGAACGATAATATAAAGTTTAAATCATAAATAAAACATTAATTAGTAATACGATTTAATGTTTTTAATCATTGCAAATATTGCCTTGTCGTATTTAAGTAATTTAGTTTCAATTGTTAAAGATATAATTAAAGCGATAACGTATTTTCTAACATAAAGTAGATCAGATATATTAAAATCTTTGAAGTACCTAAGTATATATATTCCCAATAATTATGTATTTATACAGACGTGAGCCACAGTTACAAAATTAATAAAATACAAACCAAAGGATAAAGGCTTTAGACTGACTAAAAATATATTTTTATATCTAATAAATCTCATAATATATCTAAAAGAGAATTTCTTAATATGTACAATTGTATTAAATTGTATTATAATAAAAAATAAACAAAAACTTTAATTTATAATACTAAACCCAACCAGTCTGCTGACCCTGTCATAGAAAATATTTATAGCATTTTTTTTATTAATAATTATGTTCGGACATTATATTATTACTAGCGACCCGCCTTCGATTTCGCCTTCTTATTGTTTCAACATATTGTTTCAAATTTTAGCTTTCTAGACTTAGTAATTTTGGCGTTGAAAGTCAATCGGGACAAACGTATCTAGATACATTGTGTGGGCGAGTATCAGTCGACAATATATGGAAGTTTTTTTTATAACGTTAACTAGCTTAATGTCTACGACTTCGTGATTTTTTTCAAATTCATTCGATCTTTTTTACTCATATATTTTTTTGTCTTGTGTTGATGTCCCGCCACTGTCGCTGTGGCGGCGCTACCATCGTCACACTGTCAGATATTTTGTCAGATGTATCCTTCATCTTTCAACGCGGACAATGTCGCAGACACCAACTAGTAAAGATATAGAATGTGTTTTAGTAAACAATTTTTTTGTATAAATCTTTTTATACGTTACAATCCATCCATATTATAATAGATGTTTTAACAGACATCAAATGTTAGTAAACTTTCACATGTTTTTATAAACACTTTTCATATAATATATAATTTATGCATTTCTATTACGAGTATCGATAAATCCCAGTCTCTCATTTAGAGAAACTCTCCTAACCTAAGATATTAGAAATTGAAATATGAAATAAGTAGTTTATTTTCGCACGTTCGAAATTTATCGACTCGTTAATGGCTCCGGCAAATTGCAAAAGCTCAATCGTATTGCCACCAATTGCCACACACGACACGAGACAAGCGCGTGCTACAATAACCATTAAAGGGAGGACGGCTTTCTACATCACTATGAGCCATAATGTGTTTTTGCGAAACGATAAAATCCTCCGTAAACGGCTGTCCATACGTGTCCCATACGCCGAATTAGTGCTGGCGAAGCAATTAAATCAGAGTTGTTCTGAAGAATTGGTTTTGTATATGTACTGGTTTGTTTGTAATAAAAAATGGTCACTGAGTGTAAGTTCTGCGTTTTTCTTTACGCTTTCCATTGCGTTTTTTTATGATTTTTTTTTGTGAACAACTAAAGACGCGCCTCGCCTTTGCAATGAACTAAAAGAGAAATTTCCTGCTGTATTTATATATTCACCAATAGAGCAGGTAATTCTTATATGAAATCTGTAAACATTTTGAGATGTGGTCTGGACCGAGAATCAACCCTTTGTCTGCTATATATATCGTCAGAAAAAATATACTGGGGTTTTACTGGCCTGTACATCTATTTTAATGACATTAGGGCTTCTTTCACCATCTGTCAAGTAGGCCAACCGTCATTTAAAGTCACCGGTAACTGGAGATAATGGAGCTGATATACCTTTGTTTGTACGGTAAACGTCCCAAACATTAAATCAAAAATAATAAAAAAAAAAGGCTATCGAATGATGCAGTAAACCGAGTGCATAATTTAATAAACTTAAAATTATTTCTAAAAGTAACTAATCAACACTTTACTTGTAGTTTGTGAGAAGGGCCCTTAGGCTTCTTTCACCATCTGTCAAGTAGGCCAACCTGTCATTTAAAGTCACCGGTAACCGGGGATAATGGAGCTGATATACCTTTGTTTGTACGGTAAAAGTCCATAACATTAAAAAGAAAATATAAAAAAAAATCGCCTATCTTTAATAGTGCATAATTTAATAAAACATAAAATTATTTCTAAAAGTAACTAATCACCACTTTAATTGTAGTTGGTGAAAGAAGTCCTAAATAAATAATGAGCTTATTTTATAAATGTTATTTTCTATGTTTTCTAACTTAAACATAATACCTAGGTATTATTTAATATTCAAAAATTTACAAAAATTAACATAGATATTTTTTTGTTAATTTTAAAATTGAAATAAGCCAGATTAACCTTGTTCAGAAACATAAATTTTATTTAACCTATGACGTCACCGCACTGGCGAATGACAGGTTTATAAATTGGCATTGTAAATAAAATACATATATTATGATTATTTTTTATATAAATAGCGATGATAAATAATAACAGGATTTTCTTAAAATATTATAACTCATTTTGTTGCACTTTTTTGAATGCAGCATTTAGAATCATGCTTACCTTCATGCTGATTTCATGTAAGATCTTCTGTAAAGACATGTGTTGAGGTTTTGTGTTAATCGACCTCTATGGTATTATATTATTCATCGACACTAGTCTTATGTCACAGTAAGACACTAGTCTTACGTCATTTTTGAACGAAGCGAGTCATTCAAATAGCGCAGTTTTATACAATATCTTTTTTATGTTATTTTGATAACTTTATATGGATGGCTTTGTAAAATAATATAATCTTTTATAAACTATCATTACATAAAAGTACATAGAATTACAAAGAATTAGGAATATATATTTTTCAGTGACTTTTAGAATAATAATAAAAAATTAAAATGAAGTCCACGATGAGCACTGCGAGATCGGTATTTATTATTTTATACCTTGTCTTATTTTATTTTATCTTATTTTAGATCAAATAAAAAGCTTATTATATCTCTGAAAACAAAGTAACTTACTCCATGACTAACCCTTACAGATTTATTATTAGTATTGATATCTTGTCTTATTTTATTTTATCTTACTTTAGATCAGATAAAAAGCCTATTTATATCTTACTTAGGATTAACTTTTTACCCAGTTTTGCTGTACGCAATTAAAACAGAACAGACACAGTTACTTTGATGTCAATATTAGAAGGGATAGCGCTACGAGTATTTTTTAAATAATGTAAGAGTTTTATGAAAATCAGTTAATTCATTTAAGAGTTACTCGTATGAAGGAACATACATACATACATACAATACCTACACTTGCAGATTTATTATTAGTATTGATGTCCACAGGCGATATCACGGTCTGCTCGTCAAACAGCGTCGGTGATCAGGAACTGTGACAGTCTGATGGGCATACGCCAGAATCCGTGGACACCGACCAAACGACGCGGGCCAATCGCTGCAGAGGCCGCCAGTCCAGGACCAGCTGTTGTCTGCTTGCCTACTTTAATAGGTAATTTTTACATACCAACTTCATCGTGTTCATAAATTATAACTTCATACAGTTTGTGTAGACGCTCTTAGTCCACTATATAAATATTCTTCTTTGGCGATTTTAACTATGTCGTCGGACCAACTAAGTAATGGGAGATGACGATCAGTTGAGTAGCTGAGGTGTGAATAACAAACAAACAAACTTACTTATACATCGATCATCATCAATACATACGGTAAAATTGTAAACGAGAACGTTAAATATAATTTTAAAAAAGTAACTTTACGTTACCGCGGTAAAAAAAAATTGTTTTTGTAATTTTTGTCTATGCATTTATTTGTGCATTCAAACCGGGAATTGTAGTTATTATAGCAAGCTTCCTTTAACATTTAGCGTTTGTTTCATTCCAATAGTATAAACAAAAGATTCAAGTTAATTGAAGTAATTAGCGCTATTCTAGAAACCATAGAAGACCTCTACCTCTTGTTATCAATCATAACCAATTATTGCCAAGTCGCAGACATAACTTGTTTATAATATTAGTAAGTAAGGATTAGTAGCCTTCAGTAGGTACTCTCGAGAAGATGAAATATGATGAAAATTCATAATATTTCAAAGAAAATCCAAAACTTTTTTTTGCACAGTTTTACACTAGGTAGGTACCTACCTGATACCTAGTTTTTTCTGTTTTCGTACAACGCACGTTTATTTATGTACGTCGCATCAGTTTCGGCTGTGTGTTACATTGTTCGCTGTTGCGCTGACATCATCCGGAGGTTGTGAGATTATCGCCTGCTGCCCGCAAACACCGGCCTTGCTCGTGTCGAGTCTGACATCATAGCTGTGCGCCAAAACATAAGCTCGCACTTTTTTTTTCTACACCACCACTCCGCAAGTTATATTGACCTTAGTAACTTTGAAAACGTGTCTTTCTAAATATTTTTTTTTTAAATATCAACATTTAACTTTTAGTGTGAATATTTGAAATAGAGACCGAGTATTTATTAGATTCTAGATTGGTGTGATAAATCAACAGAGTGAATGCGTGAATAAATCAACTGTCAATTGAATCATAAAGTAGGTACTTAGGTATAATAATATGTATATATACACAACACAGTGTGATTTGTAGAGCGTGGGCACAAAACATTGACCATGACGAAGGTCACATTGTATAGGTATCAGAGTGTGAAACGGAATTATTATGGTTTAGTTGACAAATATAGAAAATAAATTTATAAGTCAACAAAATGTGTCCCCAAAATGTGGTTTAATTTACAAACATAGCGTTTTTCTTATATATTCTGTAGTCAATAACTGTTTCCGTGTGTTTAGGTAAACCGCCTCGCGAATCTCGAAAACCTCGGGCACCCGCTTTCACGTTTGGACACAGGATCGATTCCCGTGGAGTGGCTGCGTCTGGTCCCGGACCTGCTTCTTACAACACTGAAGGAATGACCTCTAAAGGTGTGAGAAATTTGTGTATCAAATCAATTTTCGATAAATTAAAATTTAATATTATTATTATAAGATTTATAAGTCCACTTATATAATTTACTAACTGGTGCCCGCGACTTCGTCCGCGTTCTCTATAGCCTATCTATAGCCTTCCTCGATAAATGAATTATCCAACACAAAAAGAATTTTTCAATTCGAACCAGTAGTTCCAGAGATTACCAAACAAACAAACTCTTCAACTTTATATGTTGGTATAGATAATATAATATTGTCTTAATTTATATCAGACCCCACACGCGGTTTCAAACCTTTCTTAATCAATAATCGTCTTAATCAAATAATTTAATGTACCTAATTAGAACGCGAGCCAAGTTTTAGCTCACGTTCAAAATGTACTGCTAATTTAGCCAAGAATTTAACTATGACTTTATTTATTATCCTTCTAAGAGCGACGCCTAGTAACTTAGTGATTTAGCAGCTTTATTAACTGATTGCATATGCTAATGAGAATATATGGAGTCGAATCTTGCAATCCAACCATATTACCGCACCCACTTTGTTGCCGACGAGTCGATGAAGCGTATACTTACTGTTCGGCAAAAAAAAAAAACTATACACAACTGCTCGCAGATCTTGTTTTACAAGTATGTAGATCTAGCTGTTGCCCGCGACTTCGTCTGCGCCCCCCTTTTTCTTAGGTGTTAAAAATATTTATTCAATCTTTATTGCTCATATGTTTTTGTCAGGGGTTGATTTTTTTTATTTTAATTTTTAGATGATCTCTCGGTAACCGTATTTTTTTTTCTAAATGAATGGTGTCCTTTTTTGTATCCCTGCCAACGTGTATGGAAGATTTCTTCATGATCGGTTTAGTTAAGGTGGGAAAGCGTAAAAAAAAACGAAGAAAGTCACTTTCGCATTTTTGATAGGTAATAAATATACCTAAGTTAGAATATAGAAATGATAGAAATCTTTGCAGGGGTAGAGAAATGCACGTTAAAATTCTTGTTACAATTTTTCAATAGAAAATCCAAATCAAGTTTGTTTCGCGCCTTGGTGGGTAGGTAATAGCTCACAATTGTCTTTTTACTGGATAATTGTTCGTGTTGAGCGAAGTCGTTTAAGCAATTATTCAGTCTGCTGCCGCCTACGTCTCCCTCTTCGAAACCAATCGTACAAATGACAATTATAGCTTTGCGCTTCTATTTTTTGAATCCTAATATAAAGAGCTCATCATTTTGTAAACATCAAGAATATTGTAATAATGTAAATAATACTTAAATTAATTTTTAATTTAATCGACAATACATCTTAAACTTATCTTTTAACTTTTATTTTCAACCGACTTCCAAAAAAGGAGGATGTTCTCAATTTCGACTGTATTTTTTTTAATGTTTGTTACCTCATAACTTTCGACTGGGTGAACCGATTTTGATTCTTTTTTTATTTGAAAGCTGGTGCTTCCCGTGTGGTCCCATTTCAATTTGGTCCAGTTCTGACAATGGCATCCATGAGAAAACAGTTTGAAGTCGGTTTTTTTTGTTACAAAGAGTTATTCAATTTAGTATAAACTTGTATGTTTGTTTTTTTTTTTATTCTAAATAATATTATAAATGCGAAAATGTTAACGTCTCAATTAGTCAACCGATCATCAAAAGGACACAGAATACCTTTTATCAAAAAAAAAAGTAATGTTCAATAGGGATCATCTAAAAATATAAAATAAATAAGAGAGGGAGAGAGCATAAATTTGCTAATAAATCGTATCATTTTTTGACCTCTTAACAATAAAATTGGTCCCACCAAATGAAATTAAGCACACAGATAGTTTATTACCTGGATTAACAATTAGAAGATACTTTTTCTTCAAAATTTGTTAAGTTTCCGAGGGATCGTCCAAAAATATAAAAAAGTCGGTGCCACCGTCTACACAGCTACACAGGGACAAGTACATAATATAAATTGAAGTTGCTGTTCGCCTCGTGTCTGTTTCTCAGCTAATTTCTTCTAAAGCATCCAACTAATTTTGATTTTTGAAACGAGGAAGGTTTATGTACGAGTATATAATATATAATGTGCAGAAAAAAACTGCATTCGTGCGAAGCCGCAATAAGGTGATAAATTATGATTAAAATTCAGATTAACTCATAAATATTAAACACACATTAAGGATCTTAAATGGTGTTTAAAATATGCTTTTAGACTAGGCAATTAATTTGACTTGACTTTTATGCGTAAATAGACAATTGAACTGTAATTTAACATAATTAGTATTGTATATCACCGCGTCAATGTGTGGGTGAACGTCAATTATACAACCCTACGCAAATATATTATATTTAATTGGTAATTCATTGCAAATGTGGATACGAAGTTTGATCTATGTGGATGTCATCGTGTTAAAGGTACCGCTCAAAATAAACGATGAACTAAACGTATGGACAACTTCAACCGCAAACTCAAGTTTGATACAAAATGCAAACAAACAAACAAAGAGAAAATATTCACTGCAGACGACATAGCTTATGTAAATTAACTGCAGTCGTGACCTACTTGAGAACAAGTGTCGCACAGTGAATCACAACATTGGACTCTTTTTTTTTTTCATATTAGTTACTAGCGACCTGCAATTTTTACATACATATACAATTTTTTCTGCAAATTATAAGTATACACCATCCTTCGTCGTTTATATGTATTTCTATTAATTATGAAATTATAATATTGATATACGAGTATTTAATTTCGGGTTTTTCCCGAGTGACTCTTCTTTAGTGCGGAGTTACTTTTTTCGATAGGTATCATTTTTATGCCATAAAGTAGAATAATGTCATTATTAGTTTTAAAGATCTTCAACAGAATTTAATATTCTGTTGAAGATCTTTAAAATTGATGATTTAAATGGAATTTTAACTGACTTTCACCCGACCGATTAACATACCAAATGTGAAACGCGATTTAAAATTTGTGCAATATCTTTTGTTATAATTATAATAATATATATTAAGCTATCTGGCCAATATATAATTATGTGTACAGAGCAATTAGGCTACAAAATCGACACTTTTTGGGTCCGGATCCTTTCAGCTGCACAACTGCTTAGAGTGCAGTTGAGGGGTCTTATTTATAATCTGAGCTTGAGGAGTCACACCAGCCTAGTTGTTTCATTTATATAAATGTTGTTTTTTAGTTCTTTTTTTCTGTTTTTAATTTCTAACTTTTGTTGTAATATTTTTTGTTCTCTTTTTGTCTTGATGTTTGGTTTCTGTTCTTCCTTAAAAGTAATATCTATCTGTGGAAACGCTTGTAGAATATGTGTTATTTTTTGTCTTTTTTAATGTATTTTTGTTTTTATTCTGTTTGTGTCTCACAAATTTATATAATAAATAAATAAATCGATATAATAACAACGAGAAAATAACAGGAAATATTGTGTGTTCGAAAATATTGTCAACATATTTATTTATACAGAGAAGAGAAACCTTGTATTGAATACAGGACTTATATAACGTTATTAAGATCTGAGTGCATGCATTGGTTCGATGTCGCCAAATATGTCCGTATGTTCGAAGGTGATCGGTGAGTCAGTCGGCCGTGTAGGTGCCTTCTCGGAGAGAAGTCGCAATCGACAATTTAAACTCAATTCAATTCAGTCAGTCTCCGTTTGCTAAACAAACCCTCTACACACTCATCACCACTTATCCGCATAAGTGTACTTGTTTTTCCTTACAAGTGTACATTATTTGTGGGTTAGTAGATAGTGAAAGTTATATTCCTGTGTGTTTAATTAAAGAGAGAAGCTTAATCGACTTGAAAGGTAATTTTTGATATTTTGTTTGACACATATTTATGGGGATTTCCCGATTCCGATAGACTTACTCGTAATATTTTAAAAAAAATATTCTTTTGACTATAATTATTATTTTTAAAAATATATATAAATTATGATATATTTTATTGCGATTCAAAAAGTATTTATATTAGTATTCAATTAAAGAAAATAACTTAATTTGAAAAAAAAAAAAACAAAAAGAATTTAAATTGATATTAATTTTATGATTGTGGTGTTACAGCACCTTATATATCTATACCTATTAGCTGTATTTTATATACTCGTAAATATTTTTATAAAATAAATAACGGATTCGACTGTCGTCATTATGTCAAAAGCTATTGAACCGTCGCGTCGCAGCTGATGTGTAATTTAAAATTCCGGGCAATTTTATAAATTTTTCCTTCGGACTTCAAACAGTATTTGAAAAATAATTTATCCGAATTAGTCTAGACGTCGAGATATGTATATTAATTAATATTATCGTTCAGTCTAGATTTAACAATCCAATCAACTTCAGAGGAACACACTTTTTCTATTTCGGTTTCTACTTATAGAAGAGAATTCGTTAAATTTGTGCAAATATTTTTCAATGGCATTATATTTTTTATTGCAAATTTATCCCCATGCACACTGAATAGCATAAGGCACCAAGTTTTTTTATCTACTTATCTCAACTTATCGGATATGTGGTTAGGCCGCGCTGAAGGGCCCGCGTCATCACTGCACGGCAGGTGGCCACCGCCGCGAGTGACACCTACACCCGCGCCCTGTGATTACGAGGCAAACAGGGCTGCCAGGGTTGTGTTGCAACACTCGCCAGCCTTCTCTATAGGGTTGCGGGTCAAACCGCCACAGCCCGGCGGAAAAACTCCAGGTTGAACAGTGACGTCTACGCATTTAGAATATGCTTTGGTTTCATTTTTAATTTGCAACACCTCATTGTAGATATTTTAAGTACTATATGAGTAGGGTAGCGTTCGTTTTAGTGAAGTTTCTTTAGCTGTCTGCATTTTTGCCTTTATTAAACAATTATGTAGCAGTTTTCGTTTTAGATGCACAAAATTTAGGATATTAATTAGGATTTTTTTATGTGGCTCGTTGTATTTTTTAAATTAGATAATTACAATCGCAAGATTTTCATGATTTTCGTTTGCTAAATTTTTGGTTTTAATAAAGTGTGATTCAATAAAAAAAAATCTATTTAGTAATATTTTAGTTACCTGTTGAATTTGAAAAAAAAAAAAAAGTCATACGATATTTTGTGCATACTGGGCATGTGTTGCGTAACATAATTATGCTCCAGATGTCAATTTTGTGTATTGGAAACTTCGTGTGACCTATTTCTATTCTATAAAGAAATATTTCAATTTCTCTTATTTGACTTTCCAGCACCAAACATATATTCCATGCCACCCGTTCTCGGAGAAGCGAAGGAAGGAAGCAAACGAGCGGCTCCAGCTTACAGCATAATCGGTAGAGGAAAGACGATAGCTAATAAAGCGCCTATGCCCGGACCGGGAACGTATACCTTGGACAAATCAGCGGCGGCTTCCAACAAGAGACCACCGGCGTTCACGATGGCCCCAAGACGAGAACCAAAACATCCGTCGGAGGGTGTCCCCGGACCCGGTGTTTATTGTCCTGAAAAGGTGCGATATGATTTTCATAATTATTTATAGTTTAAATAAATTAGTGTGTGATGAACGTCAGGTATAGAAATACATATCTGTTAAAGAAAAAAATCATGATATCGTTTTAGTTAATAAGTGTAAGGGCCTCTTTCACCATCTCCGAGTAAAGTGTCAAGTAGGCTAACCACCATTTAAAGTCACCGGTAAGAAAGCGTACGAGTTTCACCATCTTCGAGTAGAATTACTCAAGGGTAATTAATTTCAATGAAATTGACACAAGTTACTCGTAACATTTACTCGCCAATATGCTTTACTTGAAAAGTAACCAATCAACACTTTACTATTGGTGAAAGAGGCCCTAATGATCTCTTTAAATTGGATTTAATATATTCAGAGATTTTTCTATTAACATTTTCAATATGGAAGCTTAAACCTATGTGTTTGTTAAATCCAAGTATTATGTACTTGAAGTAAACAATTTCAGTAAATGGATTTACGTGCAACTTGGCACACAGTTAAATAGTGCCTTATAAACATTTCATCCCGGCATTCTGCTATTTATCCCGAATAATTTAATGACGAAAAGAGGAGTCGTAAGCAACAAATAAAATACGAGTAATAAAACTTTTGTTCACAAATTTTTTTTTCCTATTTAACTTTATTGTTAATTTAGAGAATAATAGGAGTCAATTTGAGTCAGACGATTGTTTAATTACTCGCTATTATACTCTCGGTTCTGCCCAAGAAGCTATTGCAAGTTGAGAGTTTAAGTATTTTTCGCAGTTACTCACGGCACCTCTAGTGTCATTTGGTGATGATTTTTAACAAATAAATTTTATTGATATTTTCTTAATGTAAAGTGCCAACTAATAACCAATCCGTCATTGAGTACTAATGTTGGTATGGATGCGCAATGGCAGGTGTGCGTGAATCTTCCGTGGGCGCCTGCGCACACTTTCGGCATCAGACATTCACAGTACGCCGGACAATCTCAACACTACCCCGCTCCTGAAAATTTCCTACCACTCTAACCGTCTGTCTTTACATAACTTAATATTCATACGCTTTTATAGCTTATAACCAGTCCTTTACTTGTGAACTTTTCTGCTGTGCATTTAACATAGAGAATCTTTATGTATACACACAGATGTGATCTTTAAAAAAATCTCTCTTAGAGACACATTTAAAATTTCTTTTTTTCATTATACACATTGATTCAAATATCCAACAGAATTGTTTATAAGTGAAGGAATAGCTTTTATTAAATTTTTATTTGACACGTTTAAAATATTTATGACTTCCTAATGTGATAACTAGAGTTAAATTCTGATGTGTTTTTTTAATGATATAATGTATATAATTTTGAGCGAAATGTTTTAAGTTTTCTAATTATATTAGTACTCATTAAATATGTTATTGTTTATTTGCATGCCATTACCAAGGCTTTCACTGTTGATTAAGATTTAATCAGGTACTTTATATGTTTTTATGCCTTTAATGATTCCGTATAAATACTATTCTTTTTAAATTCCGTTCAGGTAATTAATATGCGGAATGTAATTTTTTACAGCATTTAAAATAAAATCAGTAGATCTATCCACTTTTAAAACAGTCTTAACGTAATCAATTTATTAGCAAGCAGACACGCAAAGTATGCGAGGTTTTAATATGTAAAACGATGTAGCACTTTTTCTATTTCTATATCAGCACAGTATTAGTAGTATAAAATAGATTTTGCGATTCTCTTCTCTTATTTATTTATTATATCTTATATCTTAGATTATAGAATTTGATATTGATAATAAAACAAAGTATTAAAGTATGGCGTAGATAGTGTAAAATCGATTGTTCGGCCTTTTGACTAATTGTTTTAATTGTTATAAATTTCAGGCCGATGTTATCTTACGCTCGCGTTCCCCGAAGCATACTATCGCGAGCAAGAATAAAATCGTCTCAAAAGTTGAACAAGTCCCCGCTCCTAACGCTTATTCTCCGGAAAAAGCTGACCGATTGCTCAGAGAAAAATCACCAGCCTTTACTTTTAGAACTAAAACTGATATTGTAAAAACTCATCAAGCACCGGCACCTAACATATATTCTCCAGAAAAATCTCTTCATTCATTGAATAATGGGCCAAAATACACGCTGGCCGGCAAGGGTATTGCTGAGAAGCATGAAATAACTCCTGCGCCTAATTATTATAACCCTCATAAAGCTGACAATATTTTACACGAAAAATCACCAGCTTATACAATGCGATCGAAAGAAATACATGAAAAGATTGAATCAACACCAGCCCCGAATGTATACGCCCCAGAAAAATCAATGCATATGCTGAATGGTGGACCTAAATACACTATGACGGGTAAAGCTGGATGCACAAAATCATTAGAAACACCAGCTCCTAACAGTTATAATCCACAAAAAGCTGATAAAGTTTTACATGAAAGTTCCCCGTCTTACAGTTTTCGTATAAAAGAGCAAACAACTGCCCGAAGTGAATCTCCAGCACCTAACATATATGCCCCGGAGAAATCAATGCACATGTTAAACGGGACACCGAAATTCAGTATTAGTGGTAAGGGTACCGTTGGTAAAATAGAAGAGACACCTGCACCTAATAATTATTGCCCTGAAAAAGCTGATAAAGTTTTGCATGAAAGTTCTCCCTCGTATTCGTTTCGAATTAAAGAACAAGCAACAATTAAAAGCGAGTCTCCAGCACCCAATGTTTATGCCCCAGAAAAATCACTGCATATGTTAAATGGCACACCAAAATATACAATTAGTGGCAAAGGTGCTCCAGATAAAATTGCAGATACTCCAGGTCCTAATGTCTATTGTCCGGATAAAGCAGATAATTTATTGCACGAGTCATCACCATCTTATACATTCAGAATAAAAGATCATCTTAACAAAGCAGACTATGTTCCAGCACCGAATGTGTATGCACCAGAAAAGTCTATGAATATGTTAGATGGTTCTCCAAAGTATACCATCGCTGGAAAAGGACACTTGCAAAAAATTGAAAACACACCCGCGCCGAATTTTTATTGTCCAGATAAAGCTGATAAACTTCTTCATGAGTCCTCACCTGCTTATAGTTTTAGACCTAAGAATCCCATGGATAAACCAAATGATACACCCGGTCCAAATATATATGATCCACATTTTCTTGACGGCACTCCTAAGTATAGCTTGTATGGTAAAGGTCCGGATGCTAAACCATCGGATACGCCAGGACCTAATGTCTACAATCCACATTTACTTGACAATACTCCTAAGTACACAATTGGTGGAAAAGGTACTTCATCAAAACCATCTGATGTACCTGCACCTAATGCCTATGATCCTCACTTACCTGATAGTACGCCAAAGTATACTCTTTCTGGTCGAGGTCCTGATGGTAAACCTTCTGATACTCCTGGCCCTAACAGTTATGATCCTCATTTGCCGAGCAACACTCCGAAGTATACAATCAGTGGAAAAGGCAGTGATGGGAAGGTGGCAGAGACTCCTGGTCCCAATGCTTACAGCCCTCATTTGATAGATGGGACACCGAAATATACAATTTCTGGAAAGGGTGTGGATAGTAAACCGTTTGACACACCAGCACCAAATGCATATGACCCTCATTTGCCAGATAACACTCCTAAATACACCATGGCTGGTAAGGGCGCCGATGGAAAACCATTAAATACTCCCGGCCCTACTACGTATGATCCTCGCTTGCCAGACGGAACACCAAAGTTTACAATATCAGGAAAAGGACCAACTGGTAAACCCTCAGACACACCCGGACCAAATGTGTATGACCCTCATTCACCTTATAATTCACCTAAGTTTACGATTTCGGGAAAAGGAATGGAATCGAAAGTCTCGGATGTTCCTGCACCCAACACTTACGATCCCCATATTTTAGATGGAACCCCAAAGTATACAATTGGTGGTAAGGGTCAGCCTGGAAAGATTGTAGACACACCAGGACCTAGTACGTATTGCCCAGATAAAGCAAACAAGCTGTTATTTGAAAGCTCTCCTGAATATACGTTTAGGAGTAAAACACCATACAATAAACCTGTAGATAATCCGGCTCCAAATGCTTATGAGCCTAGCAAATATGACTACATGTTAGATGGAGTTCCTAAATATAGTTTTGGTACAAAAGGTCCAGCAGACAGACCTTCAACCAATCCAGCTCCGAATGCTTATCATCCAGAAAAGTCAGATAGAGTTCTCCATGAAAGTTCTCCGTCGTATACTTTCCGCCCTAAAATAAATACAGCAGTAATTTTTAATACTCCAGCACCAAATATTTACAACCCTGAGAAAGCTGACAAAGTTTTGCACGAAAATTCACCTGCTTATACATTTAGACCTAAAGTAGAAATTGGAAAGGTTATGGAGACACCTGCTCCTAATTCATATAATCCGCAAGTAGCTGACAAAGTTATTCTGGAAAATTCTCCATCTTACTCCTTAGCACCTAAAGGGAAAGATAGTAAAGTGCTCGATACTCCTGGACCAAATGTCTATAATCCGGAGAAAGCTGACAAAGTTCTGCTGGATAATGCACCACGCTATTCTTTTAGAATAAAAACAAATCCTCATAAACCAGATAACATTCCAGCCCCCAATAGTTACAATCCTGATAAAGCCGACAAAGTTCTTAAACCAAATGCTCCACAGTACACTTTTAGAATTAAAACGGACGCACTAAAGGCATTGAATACCCCTGGTAAGTTTACTAATTTTCTATTTAATTTGAAATATTAAAAAGCTCACGTCGTTAATAAATAATTAATATTATTTTATGTTAAATATATTTTTTTTTCAGCACCAAATTCATACCACATACCGACAACAGTTGAAACACCACTATATACAATATCTGGAAGACACAAAGAACCAATTGATGAGAGAATAAAAGTTCCAGCTCCGGGCACGTATAGTCCCGAGAAAGGATCCAAATTTGTCTTGACATATTCGCCCCAATATACTTTCGGAATAAAAATCCATACAAATAAATTTGTTGAATCCCCTGGTAAGATTATTCTTTTGTTGACGTTATGTTTTTCCCTCAATTTTTATTACTATAATTTTATAACTAATTGTTTTTTTTTCTTACAGCACCCAACACATACCGAATCCCATCTGTCTTGGACACCCCTGTGTATACCTTCTCCGGAAGACACAAACTCCCAATAGATGATAGGGAACGTGTTCCTGCACCGGGAACATATTCACCAGAAAAAGTAAGTGTGCCAGTTTATGATGACAGAAGTACAGCGTGCACTAATATTTTTTCTTTATTAATTACTAGCTGTTGCTCGCGACTTCGCCCGCGTAACTTTTTAAAATATAGCCTATGTTACTCGTTGATTACGTAGCTTACTATAGTGATACCTGTAAATATCTTACAGGTGCAGATCAACAGGACACCACAGATAACGTTTGGAATAAAACACTCACCTTTACTAGGACAGCTAAGGCCTATTGAACCTGTTCGACCTACAGAGAAACAGTTCATTGAGACCACGACTAACACAACTAGTTTTGTACGAAACGGTGACGTTGGTATGAAAACGAACGAACACACTATAGAAAGTCATGTTGATGAATCGAAAGTTCACAATACTCGAACACATGTAACGCATGTTAGAGCTGAAAGCGACTTAAGAAGCTGCACAGTGACTCCTGATCACGAACCAGTATCTGAAACACTGACACAAGAGATTGTTTGGATACCAGAGCGACCTGAAAAAGTTGTCCGCCGAGGCTCGTACACGATTGACAAATCTGATGGAACAGGATTCTCGGAACGATTCCGGAACAGTGAAATTGTACCTGTTGAAAATGGTATCATGCGCACAGCGACTAGTGGTGAACGAGGAGCAACATGCAGCGAAGAAAGGAGTGCTGAAGTTATTAGAAGGGAAGGTTTCGAACAAAACATAGAAAAAAATGTAAGAAATGCAAACGCTCATGAGAATACTCGAAAAGCTACTGAGGAAGTAAGAACAGGTACGGAAGTTGAGCATTTACCGAACGGGGGAATATCGAAGACAACTACAACCACAACGATTAAGAAAGTTGGTACCGCTGCAAGATCAGCTAATACGACAACGTCTGTGACTCGTACCGCTACTGCCGTTACCTCTCGTGACGTCGGCACCAAGTAATCTGGTGGCTAAGAGAATCAATGATACTTGTCAAGGGTCCTATAGGTCACATTCGCGATGAATTAGTTATTTGATCCTTGATACTTTACAAATGCAATTTTTATTCATTTCAATCTAACTCTAAAGTTAGTTTTAAACAATTGCATCATGCAGTCGCGTTTAAACATTAAAGTTACTAGTACTTTAACAATTTAATATTAACAATTAAGGACCCAGTGTTTTATTCAATCTTATAATTCCTATATGAAATGTTCCATATTTATTATTTATTCGTCGATTCGTCCTTCTATTGATTTAGAAGTTCGTGATCTCAAAACTAAGCACGCTATTTATTTCATCAAAAATTTAATTAACATTGTTTAACAATGTCAATTTTAATCATTATTAATGTTATCTAATTGCTCACTAATATTGTTATTATATATACAAATTTTATTAATAAATTCTTTTCTATTATTGTTTCATTTTCCATTTTTTAGACAATTAAGTAGTTATACTGTGTTCAATACAAACGTGACGACGTGTCGCTTTACGGTCCTATCAAACCCCAATTTTATGGGCGTACTAAGAAAGTTTTATAGAAGCAAGCCAAATTAAACCATTTTAAGAGTTAGACCCATTAGTACCTAATAAATAGAACTAAATCACTTGTCGTCGGAAATAACTATGGAAAAATGCATGAAATCTGAAGTCCGGATCTTGGACCCATAATCAAATTTGAAAAATACTCATAGTATGGAAACTCGACAAATAAAGTGCTTTATCACCCTAATGGACGAAATACACGGTCAGTCAATCGCGTCAAATTGACTGACGTGAAGCCAAAATTTGATCGTGAATGGTAAAAACTGATGGCTTGATGTCAAACACTGGATTTCAAATCGCGCCTTAATCGCGCCGTTGCGTCATGTCAGTTTGTCGTCACGCCAAATGATTGATCGTCTATTTCGTCCATAAGATTGAACATTCTTTGTATTTTGTAGAATGGTAAGGTCTGTTTTCTTTTGAAAATTCAAAGTGACAATTATGTCAATCAGTAATCAATACCTGTTTCAAATCTAAGCCTTAGCGAATTTTTAAATGAATGAAAGTTGTTATGGAAACTGATAAAGCACTTTTCTGGTCGGCCATACATTGATCTTGTACTTATTCTTTATCACTACATATTATCAAACAGTCCTCCGCCGCCTCTGTCTGTCTGTCTATCTGTCTGTTCGCGATAAACTCAAAAACTACTGGACCGATTCATGCTGTTTTCACCAATGGATAGAGTGGTTCTCGAGGAAGGTTTTAGTATATAATTTAAAAAGTTACGCGGGCGAAGTCGCGGGCACCAGCTAGTTAAGTATAATTGGTACTTGTTATTTGGTTTTTAGAACAATTGTTGTAAACAGTCAAGTAAGATATGATAATGGTGTATAAAAATAACTAAAACGGAAACAGTTCATTACGGATTAATGTACATACAATGGCCACAATGTATTATGGTGAGGAATTTCAAAGCGTTATAAATAAACCATTGAAACAGCCGGTAACTAGCTGGAATTTTAACCCAACCGATATTTTATATCGATTCATTGAGTTTAAATTAAATGGCCGCCATGTCATTGAATCTGGTCATCGCACAAATATTTTTTTTTGTTATTATTTTTCTCGTAATCACGGAGGCGGATGTTTTTGCGGCGATAAGTTGACTGCTCAGTTGAAACGGAAACATCAATATGGACTCTGTATATGTGGGCAGTGAACCATATTGTGCGCCTACGCACCATACGAAACGCGTGCGAACAATTCCGATAGTAATTTATCTGACAGAAATTAACGAAATTCCTTTGTCATGGAATTGAAGATAAATTCTATCGCTTTGAATATTTTAAAAGCTTTTCTGTACCAAATTAATGGTTTTATTTTTGTACCAGATTTCGTACTTAATGGGTGAATGATCACATAATTCATTTTGATAAGAGTTTTGAATGAGTAAGTATACAAACGAAAATAATTAAAGTAATTAATGGTTTCGGAATCCATTTTAGAGTTTGTTCAAAATTCGATATTTTTTTTAGGGTTACTGTAGGTCTCAATCACTGAGCGGAGGTCTTAATCTACTCATTAGCCATTAGCAACGGGCCTTTTCAGGGACCAATTATAAAATATATGTAGTACCATTATCTACTGGTAATATCTACTGGTAATTTTAACAAACGGAAGTAGTAAACAAATAATATACCCTATTTATTTGCCCTTACTTACTTTTATGCACTATATACTGTCTACCTACTTACCTCTTTGTCACAATTGATCGAAACTGATCATATCAATGCACCTGTTGCGTTGCTCATTTTATAGGCAAAGGTAAACTACTATTACCAAGTAGACCGTCAGACTGTCTAACGTTTACATGTACAACGTTTCTATTAGGTTTGTTCTATCGTAGAACCAAACAGAAGAAGTTCCATATAGTTCTAGCAGCTAGTAGTGGATATATGGAGGACGGAGGATCGAGTTGAATAGTGGACACTTGTGGATTGATAATAATGAAGTACTTAAATAGCATCATTCAATATTATGTTGACACAAATAATAATATCAGGAACATAATGTTTTTTTATAAATACACATTGATGTTAATCCATAAAGCTAAAATGTTCTAATGGTACCAGATAAGAATTGCTTTGCTACCGGAAAGTGCCTGCGATAGTGGTTACGGTTTATCAAAATATTTGTGCTTCAAAAATTGTTTGTAATGCCTTTTTTAAAATTCAAAGGTTTTGTGGCTAAGTTTCATTCAAAGTGAATTTACCTACATATATAATGAATTCAAGAGAATTCAGCCCGTTTTAAGTCTGGTTAACGTAACGTATATCGCAGGAATTTACATCGAAATAAATATCACGGTGTAAAGTTCAATTTCCAATTTGCCATGACCTAATACAAAATAAGGTCGTCTTTTCGACCAAAATTCTTAAAACAACAGTAAATGTTGCAACATTAGGACGTGGCTGAAACGTGGTCTGGAATTAATAGCTCGAGTTGATTAATAAGTGACTTTTAAACATAAGCTGAAAAGCTCTTCTATGTTTAGATACTCTGCTTAGTTTAACAATTCCCAAAGTTAATCCAAAACAAAGCTAATTTCCATATTGGCTAATGCCTCGTGTCGTGTGAAACACGCTCAGCTGTAATTTCCAACCAAGTCACGCAAACACTGCTATGTCACACACAATGTCTCAACAACAGTAACAAGTAAGATTATAAAATATAAATGCGACTATATGTATTAGGAAAGTAATTAAGAACATGTTTTTTAAATTAAAACCAAAAAATTGCGGCACTATGGTAATGAGCCTGGCAATAAGTTGAATTCTGGGCATTCCACATACGAACACATTGTTTCTTTTTGAATCTTGGAGCTAAAGAGAACCCATATGCCTAGATTTTCCTAATTCCTTATCCTTAGAGCCTCCTTCACCAACTACAAGTAAAGTGTTGATTAGTTACTTTTAGAAATAATTTTCCGTTATATTGAATTATGTACTCGATTTACTGCATCATTCGATAGCCGATTTTTTTAAATTATTTTCTATTTAATGTTTGGGACGTTTACCGTACAAACAAAGGTATATCAGCTCCATTATCCCCGGTTACCGGTGACTTTAAATGACAGTTTGGCCTACTTGACGTTTGTGAAAGAGGCGCTTAACCTACTTGACATATGCTGAAAGAGGCGCTTAGTCTTACTAAGGGCGTGAGTGCACATGCAGCTAGGCGTTGCTTGTGTTAATAGGCGAAAGAATAGTAATTTTATAGATTAATTGTAATGGTACAGATTGGCTTCGTATGGCTGTTACACTTAATTATACCTGCATTACTTAAGAATGGGTATAAAGCAAACAAAATTTGTAATTTCACCCGCGTGGCCCCTTGGACATGACAGTGACACAAAATACGTAGAACTACGCACAACATGCGACGGAAGATAGCGCATCTTGCTCAATAAAAATGTTATAAGTGCCAAAAGTATTAAATATTAATTATTCGTAAACTACAATGTCAAATGAAAAAATGTTACATAAAGCCTTAGATAATATGTGAAGTGAAATTACTGATACACTTTTAGCTTTGTAAAGTGTGTCATTTTGAAAATAAAACTAAAATCGATGGAAATGAGAGCTCACTTGGTGATTTTTTTCTATCGAGAAAATTTCATTATATTATGTTTTCTGTTACAGACGTCACTTTCATTTATAATGTATTTATCTATTTAAAAAAATTAATTAAATTAGACTTTGTTTACTTAGATAAAATTCAAATCTAGGATTGGCTGTTTCTCTTTATGCCCGCTCTTAATTGACACATATTACCTTAAAGCCTACCAATGTACTCCTAATTTGACTTTGAAATATCGTTTGAAGACTATGTTGTGGCATACAAATAATACAATGTAAAATATAAAAAAAAGGTTTTCATTGATTCCAACTTATTAATTAACGCAATATAAAGTACTAGGAAGCCAATAAACGTTAAAAAATACTCTTTATTATATGCTAAATACCTACTTAACAACACTCATCACAACTATCACCTATAGTGTGGAGATATTCGTGAGCCTATCATAATGACATACTTTAATATAAATACTAAAATACATAAGTAAGTTATTTTCCTAATAGGGCTATTGTTGCGACATAAAATAATTGTGTTTCTAGTTCACAATTGCTTTACTCGGAGTAGCTCTACGTTATCTCCATCATGATTTAATTAAAGAGGGTAAAGAAAATTACAGACGCGGACGCCCGCATTGTTATTCTGTCGACTTTTATTTCAAATTTTCGTCACAACCCACCCACTATGACGTAAATTGGAAAAGGCACGGGCCTCTGACGCAATAGAAGCTCTGGTCGGCTATAAGCCATTCTAAGAACGCTTTGGAAATTTTCTATTAATTTAATTGCTCGCTTTAATGTTAAATGCCTCACTGAATTTTTCATTATAGCTAATAAAGTTTAGTGAACTTTAATAGTCAATAAAAATATTTAGTTTTAATTTAGTAAACATGGTGATAATTCGGTGAGATGAACACTGCCAATGTAGCACATCATCGGCATCTGTTTGTATCTCCCAGTAACTTCTTCTAAACCACTCAACGGATTAAGATTTTAGTACCGATTAGATGCAGGGCACACTGCATTTTTCAGTCAAGTGGGCTTTTCAGAAGACCACTGCGAAATAACAGCATGTGTGCTATTGCGTTGTGGTAAGTGAATAAGGGATGTAACAGCCCTTTACTCTATCCCTTCCTAGCCTTTATCCTATTTTGTTCGACAGCGCATTTGCAGCACCCTTGGAGTTAATTGCTAATGTTATAGGCGACTGTGCCACCTTAATAAAAATATATCAACGAGTGCTTCGATACGTAAGTCAGGTCTGTCAGAGTAGCCATCGTATCCATCACGCTATTGCGTCAATTAAATTCACGCTGTACCTAAGCTAAAATTCTACCTGACGTACCAGACCTTGCATTAATAATTTTGGGTTTATTTTTTTATTTTATTTCAACATAAACCCTACAGCAAAACAAAATAACATACAATAGATACAGTATTACTATCTACATTGGCAATTGCAGGGTTTCATGATGTAGGACTTAAATAGTCTAGACCATGGGACAGAGATGTAACCGTACAGCCCACTTTACTCAAATTCACTTCCTAGCTAGTCTTGGTACACTGAATTTGCATAGTTGCTTTCAAATATAATTAGAATCTACTAGATATTATGTTTCAAATATTAAGTGTTTTCTCATCTTCTCGCTCCAGTTTCGATTGCTCGCACTCGGTACTCACGTCAGACATTCCTGTTCTTACACTTGACTGATATGAACTGCATTAGAGCTAAACAGTATAATGCGTTTACAGCAAAACAAGGCAATAAATTTACCAATTAATTTAATAAAGGAGCATTAAGATGCAAACAGTTAGTAGCTACGTTTAGGTATTGGAACCAAAATAAGTTGCGATTTCTCTAAGACTAAAGATTCTCCATTTTGTGTATGAGAATACGCTGCGTGTCGCAGTCAGAACTTGCGACCCGACAGGTATCAGTATCTACCCCTTACAAAAGACAATCGTGAGGGATTCCTCTTCCTATTCCTCTTACACTTGATCCTGTTTCCTTCATTCAAATTTTCAGGATCATCAATAACGCGTTTCACTATGTTTCACAGGTCTATCGGCATAACATCATAACGTAATCTACTATGGATAACCATACAATGGATCCATACCTGAGTCATGGATATCCATAGTAGATTATGTTATGATAGGTCCTGTGATAATTTTATGAACAGTCTGCACGGTCATAAAAAAACAATTATGACGAGTAAGGAGACGAGTGAAATACAATCTATACTAATATTATAAGCTGAGCTTATTTGCTTGTTTCTCAGGAACAACTGGTTCGAATTGAAAAATTATTTTTGTGTTGGATAGTCCATTTATCGAAAAAAGCTTTAGGATATATAACATTTTGAACGCGGACGAAGTCGTAAGGAACAGCTAGTGAATCCTCATATAAACCTTATATAAGCCTGGGTAGCAAAAATAAAATAAAACACATTTATTTCAAGCAACTATACCTATATATCCATCTTATATCTTATCTTCACTTACTTACTATAGGTACAAACATATTAGACATTAAGGGACAAAAATAAAACCAAATAATAACATAGAAATCTAAATTCAATAATTAATCATTTAAACGCGATTAAGGTTGAAATAAAAATAAATGAAAATGTTAGGTTTATTTTATAAAGATTTTTTTGGGGCATTGGTGACAAAGACTAATTAAATCTGTATCAAAATAGAATAGCGACATATTCGAAATTAATTTCCCAAATTGGGCCAAAGGACAATTGCGGCAGGTACGCGAGGGAATTGTACTTTATACAATAGCCTTGACCTTTAGCGTTTAGCGTGTTCATATTTTAAGGCCGTTGAAAATTCGTCACTAACATTCTTTCACTGGACTCGACAAAATTAAATGGTGTTAAGTAAACACGTAAGGGGGATAATTACGCTTCTAACACTAATAAAGACTCATGAAAATATGTTGCTAACAGTCTGCAATAATATGGTAAGGTTATTTAAAAAAATATTTTTAAAAAGGACTCTAGCATCTTTCTAACATTTTAAGTTATTTGTAAAGTTACGACCGTTCTTAGATAATATTTATATTTTCTAAAAAAAACTGATTCTACACATTCGCCATATTATCCATTTTTAAAGAATTTGTAAGTAAGTGTCAATTAGAAATCGTCAATGACCTTTTAAACAGACCTCCAGTAAAAGTTTCCACAGATTTCAACATAATATTTCTAAAAAAATAATTCAGTTAATTTAATTATTTTATATTAAAATACATTATCTTCTATCTAAGGTGTAAACACTATCACATAATATATTACGTGATATAAATTTTATATTACCTTCTTGTATCTAAATATTTAGTAATGATCTTTCAATAAAGTGAAGACAGTCAATAAAAATTGTTAAGTATGTAAGTTCGGAACGAAGAACACACTTCCGACTGGTACCGGTGATGTTTTACAAGAATATTAATTAGTGAGTAATGAATTATAATTATTTAAGAAATATTCATTAGATATTAAAGACAAGTAATAAAAATATGTTTACATTTCGAAAAATGAGTTATGATGTGTGGCATTGGTCTTGAAAGCTTCTGTTTGAAGCTTTTGTTTCACTTTGAAAGTTTTAACGACTCGTTTGGTCTACTGGCTAGTAACCCTAGCTGTTAACCAAACAGTCGCGGGTTCGAATCCCACTAGGGGCAAATGTTTATGTCTTAACATTTTACCTTTGTACCTGAGTCATGGATCTTTGTATTTATAATATGTGTGTTTACAAAAAAAAAGTAATTTATATAGTATATAAACTGTCTTGTATACATAATGCTTACTGTGAGACTAGATGGTGTTGTGTGGAATGTGTGAAGATATTTATTTATTCTGTATGTTTTGTCAATGTGAGACCCACACACAGTCTTTTTTGTCACGACTTTCAATAATATTATTATTTAGTTTTCCCTCAAGCAAAATATTTATGAAGTTAAATGCTAAATTACGATAATTACAGAAGTACAAATACTATTGATTAGTTGTAAACTTATTAGTTGATAAAATTAATTAAAACTATAGTATTGTGTAAGAATCATAAAACGCCTGACCAAAGTGTTATAGCAACAAGAGGTTATATTGCTTAGCGCCTCTTTCATCAACGTCAAGTAGGCCAAACTGTCATTTATTAAAGTCACCGGTAACCGGGGATAATGTAAACGTCCCAAACATTAAATAGAAAATAATAATAAAAAATTCGGCTATCGAATGATACAATAAACCGAGTGCGTAATTCAATAAAACAGAAAATTATTTTTAAAAGTAACTAATCAACACATTACTTGTAGTTTGTGACAGAGGCCCTTATACTTATATATTTTATTTAATCAACACATTACTTGTAGTTTGTGAAAGAGGCCCTTATACTTATATATTTTATTTAATCAACACATTACTTGTAGTTTGTGAAAGAGGCCCTTATATTTATATATTTTATTTAATCAACACATTACTTGTAGTTTGTGAAAGAGGCCCTTATACTTATATATTTTATTTTTCAACCCGGACGAAGTCGCGGGTACCAGCTAGTAATTTATAGTTTTCGTGTGTTGCACACGTATACTTGTTGGCAAATATTCATTTGGTTTATTAGAGGGTGGCGCGACGGGGACGACACGGGGACGACAAGGGGACGGGCGCGGGTTGCCTGCTCGCCACTATTACGTCAATCAGCAGGGTCTCGCCCAACTCATTATTTGGATCGCGCAAATTTCATTTCACTTGTACATTACGGACACTCTTTGAAACACTGTATGGGCCTCCTCCATGAAATCATTGACCGGCATGCCAAGCATTTATTTTAAAATTTATCTCAATTTGTTCTCTTATCTTTCACATGATTGCAAGCTAAAGACTTCTTTGAAAAAGTAGAAAAAATTAAAAGCATTCTTTTGTGACATTACCCCACTTGTCAAGTGCAAAAGGTGTGCTACTTTTTGCATTTATATCAGTACTAGCTGGTGCCAGCGACTTCGTCTGCATTGAAAAATATAATGCCTAATAAAATATTTGAGCAATATAACTCTCGACATCTTTATTTTTCCGACGATCTGGGAACGAGTGAGTGATCCAATCCAAGACCCATGGGTCAGAGACTTTCAGATTTGATAAATTTCAACGTAAAACTAGAGTACGTCTTATTTTCTTAACACTTTTTTAGAAAAGACGCTGATACCCCCGACGGGATCTAATTTTTGTATTAACTATTTATCCTAGGGACAATTTATATTAAAGATTACAAACTAATATAAAACTTGAGTGTAGTTTTCGTTTCAGTGCTCGGTTTCTATGCATATGATAACAAAAATGACTTTCCAAATAATTCCTGATTTTGCCACCAGGCACGAAATACCATAATAAATAGTATCTACAAGTACAAGTTGTATATACTTATACCTACTATAATATTTTGAAAATGAAAATATCTTTACTATTTTATATTTATTTATATTATTAAAAAAATGCAAAATTAATAATTTTTTTTGAGAATATTCACAATGACCCAAAAACATTGTTTTTTTTTTCAAATAATAAATTTACAAAAATATTTGTAGTTTTTTGTTATGTTGCCAATAAACATCAGTCTGCTAAATTTCTTATTCCGAAAACCGAAAACAGTAAAATATTAATTGATATATAATATATCATGGTATATATTATATTAATTGATATATTATATCCGACGATATAACCATATAACATGTCAGCGAACCCTGCGTTTGAAGTATTCGCAAAAAGTACTCCCAGTAACAAAATCCTAATAAATGTAAATCCCAAGTTATTATCTGTTACTGTTATCACTGTGTAAACAGAAATCCGGTGATAGCAACATTTTGTGAGATGCCATATCAAGTTGTCCACAAAGTGTACATTTATTTTTGATTGCGCTATCTGCTGATGATAATTTTATACATACGAGTAAGTAAGCGCCTCGTTTGTGCAGTTTACATGACGCGATAAACAGACTTGTAAAAGATGATAACTCACAACACGTGACACGAAATCAATTGTCACTGATTTAATTATATGAAAAAAAAATGTTTGAAATGAAATAGAGTATTCTATGAAATAGAGCTCCTTCCACTTAGATCCACAGTGGGCAGCCTGTCTGGCGGTAAGTGGCGATAAGTATAAGAAGATGGCGATAAGAATAAGCACGTGTGCTATTCTGTTGTGATACTTGAGATGCCAGAGCCAATTTCTCAGTTCTTATCTTTTACCTCTCAAGGTCAGTAGCTAATTTATATAACCGTGATTTTACTATATTATTAGCATCCCTCTGCAGATTAAAAGACTAAAATACCTCCTTCTGCAGATTCATAAACGACTAATATACCTCCTTCTGCAGATTCATTAACGACTAATACCCATTCTGATTCGTACTTTTACAGTAACAATACAAACAAATAATGAATTTACAAATGAGTTATTTTATTACACAAATACGAATCACGCTTAACTGAGCGAACATGATTTTGTACGTTTTATGGTAATAAAAACGGAAACACCCTTTGGTTACGAGTGAATATCTCGAGCAATTACTATGAAAATTGGACATTGTTTTTATGAACGAGTGTGAATGGGCTCTTATAGTAGTTTTAACAATAAATAAAAATTAATAAGCAGTTAGTTTGTTTACGAAGTCATACTATAATAAGTATATTTCACGCGGTATGGGGCGAAGCGCGTTCAAAACAACCTCGCGGGATCAAAATTAATTACATTTGCAACGTAATGAAAATGTGTTGGGTTTCATTTATTTTTATTTAAGGAATCCATTGCACTTTACCAATTTAGTATCAGTTTGTAATACACAATTAAGAACCGTTTTCCTTATTCATATTGTTGTTAAAGGTCCCCAGTATTGTTGATTTGAAATTATCGTGTGTGATTTTTATACAAAGGATAAAAATCTGCTTGTTTTCCTCAAATACCTACTATGAGGAAATATTGTTATAAACGTCTCTATGTTCGCTTAGTTCTTCAGTCCTCTGGGTGAGCTCTCTCCATCGTCAGCCTCGTCTTTTGTTACACGGCTAGATGCTGGCCAAGATCAAACCTATCTTTAATAAAAAAAATCACTAGATCCTAACCGGAAATTCAAAACAAATTTTGAAACACGAAAAGACCCGATAGATAACCGATAGATACTAGGGATGTTGACAACCCTAGTATAGTTGGACGAGGTAGCAATAGCGTTAACGATGATTTCGTCTTTACATTTAAATTTCAAATGGGCTTAGTGACGTGAAATTTATTAATCCTGCGTCAATTAACTCGTTGTTTTCTTCGACGATGCAAGCTTTCGTTAGTTCATTTTGAAGTGAAAACTGAGTAGGTATATTAGAATTATTGTTTTTGGTCTTCTTTTTTATATTATAAAGGACGGAGACAAGGTAACAGTCTACTTGATGGTAGGTTGTTACCGTCGCCTAAGTACACAAGGAGTACAGGTTTTATTGTTTGTTATTGTTATGGTTAATTCTCTGTTCTCCCGTCCTTTAATAACACTGATTACATTAATAATTATTAATTTCAAATCAATTTTAAAAATATCTATTACTTATACCTACGTCCTATTTTTTTATCAACATGAACATTCCCGACAATGACACTCTGTATGCAAGTCCTAGCATCAGTTATATTTGCGTTTATACGCCCGATAAGAAGCTTCTGATTAGCTTAACAAATAGCTCTTTACTGGAGGTTTTACAATGTATGTTATATATAATGGAACCTTGGTAGTACTACCGATAAGTCCTGGTGTATATAAGAATATATAATACAATTATTATACGTACTGTGGTTAAATCAACCCATTTATAAGAGGACTAACTATGTCACGAGGTCTCATCCGCCTCGGATTCTCAGGGTCAAAGTGTGATGATAAGTAGCACCCACCTATAACATATAAGCAACGCCACAGCTGCTTCAAGTGCGCTGCCGACCGTAGTAGGATTTGGCATACCTTACTCACCCGCTGTGCCTGGCATCCCTTACCTTGGCATCCCTTACTTGGCATCCCTTACCTTGGCATCCCTTACCTTGGAATCCCTTACTCACCCCCTGGCAGGCCAAAATATGGCCTGCCAGGTGAGTGAGTAAGAGGTGTCTTCCTTTATTTCTTCTACCCTTTTTTAATTCCTTATCCTTAATCCTACTGTAGTCAGCAGCGCACTTGCGGCAGCTGTGGCGTTGTTTGTGTTATAGGCGGTGGTTGCCACCAACCATCAGCCTGTATTAAAAAAAAATTAAGTAAAAAATATTCGGTGATTTCAGCAGCTATCTTTTTCTTTTAAAACATTTTTTATGCATCAGAACTTTTTTTATATCTTCTAACATTTTTGCGTAATTAACAGGCTTGATTTCAATTGATTAATAAATAATTTGTCATCTAAAAAATTTGGGATTTGAAAAACGTAGTCGATGTGCGTTAAAATAAGGAAAATGTAATAATAAAGTAACCATTGTCTTCGCTTACGTCAACAAAGTTAACATTTTAAATCCGCTGACGTTGACGTGCTGATATATGCAACATCAACATCATCACTGAGTTTCTGTTCACTGTTCAATATATTATGTAGGCCAAAGATTTAAAATCTTTGACGTAGGCCTCTACCAAGGCTCGCTATACCACGCTCTGTCTTCTGTCCTTCGCATCCAGTTGCATAACATTAAAGATTAATTCATCAAACTACTACAACATGGAACCCGCGTGCCATACAAAACACTACGAATTTTATGGAACAATTAAAAGTGACATATTATGCGTAGAGCATGAACTGTCATTTAAAACAAAACAAACATAATAATAAGTACGTAATTTAAAGAAAATGTGACTTTACGTCAACCCATTAGAGTTTAAAATGAAATAGTAGAAGTTGATCGTTACTACCTTTTACCATTGACGCGTGAAGGCAAAAGTCCGCCATGATTCTGTCAAAGGCGTTCTTTTTATGTGCCGCTTTGGCATTTGTGACGCAAATTCCATTGTAGTATTTCGATGGATTAATTATATTAACATAAAAGATTTTAAGATCTTTTTTTTTATATTAACATAATTTTATTTTGCGTGTAAGTTTAGTTTAAGCTACTGTTTTTTAATAACTGTTTAATAACTTTATTCTCATTTCCTACATGTAACATCCTCACAAAAATTCTGCACTCAAAAACATTATGTAATGGAATTCATTTACAATACCCTTAATAATGTTATACTAAACCGGCTAGGCATGTTACATTATACAAATTGTGTCAATTATTGTAACAAGTTGTAATTAAGTGGTATCAACTTTAAGTAATAATTCATTTATAACATCGTATCTATAAATCAGGGGAGCAATAGCGATGATATTGAGTTTATCACGTTTCTGATCATCTGTCAATTTCATCATATTACTTCGTGATTATTATTTAAACGTGGATTGATTACAATATACTTAGTATTTTTTTTTTGTAATTTCACGCTATATTGCCACATGTATGACTCGGTAGTATCGTGAATCGTGATAGTGGATTGGATTATAGTTTTTTTTTATTACTTCTGTCTCACTCGTACGCGCATGGGGCCGATATGGTGTTATCTTGTTCGTATGGGTATGGTGAACCTTATTCACTGTATTTACAGTATACAACAAGATCGCGTCATAGTAGCACAGCCAAGCCAAGCCACAAGTCAGAGTGTAGACATTCAACATTCCGACGGAGCCCGAGGCGCGAATCGGTCGCGTTATAACGTGCGTACAGCGTATCAGTTCCTACTTTACGTATGACATTTATAAACTACGAGTAGTATCAGTAGTATAAATACGATTATACAGTGTGATAAAATTTTACCAAAGTTTACCAAGTGCCATAGAAAAAGTTACACAATGTGATGATACAGTTTTAAAATTGTGTTGTAAAATCAAAATGACTCAGTGTTTCGAAGTTTGAGTGTTTACAGCGTGCTTGAATCTCGGTACCGGCTGGAATGTGTAATACATTATTTATTGTACTAACACGATTTAAATAGACCGAGTTAATTGAACGCCGATGTTATGGGAGTATTGATGGGTGATGCGATTCGCTTTTGAAATTGTTAGCATTGTGTAAACATCGTGCAAAAATGTTTACCAGTTGGAGTGTGCTGATTTTTTTAACTACCTGTCTAGTGACTGCGTCCGCGACACCGTTTGGAAATAGCATTGGAGGTTTGACATTTTTTTTAACAAACATTTTAGATTGAGTTGTAACTATCTACTTCTGTTTAATACACAGACTATCCCTCGGTTTATTGAATATCACTTTTGAATGAATATTAATCTATCATTTTTTTACACTAAAATGTTTCAATGCACCTTGTTCCCTATTGACGGTGGGTTTCAAAGTTATTCCAAGCGCTGTCAAATTGAGGGAAATCTGTCAGACATCACTTGCAGTCGAGATCAAATCAAGTAGTTACCTATGTAATTGTATGAGTTGAGTAAAGTATTGCGACATTATAAAAATATTTACTATGAATGAGTCTTTGAGCAAATGAATATCACCATTTATATTGACGAAAGACCAATGACTGTTTTCTATTTCAGTTTTCTTATCAATATCATTGGCCACCACTGTTTGTGTAAACAAATAACATTAATTGAAAAGTCTCTATTGTCATAATCAGACACCTAATTGGATACTACTTAATTGGATACATCTTATAACGAAAGTTATAAGATACCTATAAATGTGTGTGCCTAACCTAGTTTTAAACTTAGTGTTAACTTTAGAGCTAATATAATTTTAATTATGAATGTGTATCGGTACTTAAAAATTAAAAATAAAACTTTATCATTTACTTGAAATAGGTACGATAAGATGTAGAAACTTGCAGTATCTATCGTGCCTAGTGGTTGATTAGTTATTTTATACTTATTTTTGGATATGACTCATTCAATAGGTACTTATAATTGTAATTGTGTACACTCAAATTACCGAAGTGGTAAACAGATGCCAACGTCGCTAATTTAACTAAAACAATAACAGTACTATACTATACTAAAAAAATATGGAAGTAATGTTAAAAAATTGCTAAGTTAGATTTTTTCGTAACATTTAGTGTGATTGAATAGCTTGCAAAGTAGTGCTGACTATTAGAATACCTGTTTTAAAATTAACACCTAAACACATTGGAATGACTTTGAAATTGCACCGAAAATTGATTTCTAAAAAAAATTCCCAATAATCGTTTAATCACTTCGCAGAACTAGCAATCTACGCTTGTTCTATTGTAAAAACTAATTCATTAATAATAATGCTTGCTAATTACTTACAGAATGTAAGTAAAATAATGACTGTTGAAGGAATATTGACCGTCGGCCTGGGATGCTAAAGAAAAGCACGCTTTGCTACAAGGGATTTTGTTAAAGTAAGCTTCTAGTATGCAGGTGCTAATTTTTGTGCACAATAATATAAATGTGGTAACACCAAATTGACTAATTCATTTTAATAATAGGAAAGCATAAGGATCAGACGCGCCTACACCATTTTAACGAAGGTTTATTATTCTGTAATAACTAAAGTAGGTACATAGTTGTTATATTATAAGTAAGAACAACACTTATTAATAGGGATGTATGTAAAACTAAGGGTCAGCGCCGACGGACGGAGTGGCGGCGAAGAGCAGCTACAGGTCGCAATGCCCACTGAGCGCGCGTCAACGTGAAACTTCTCTCGCCGGCTCTTGGAGTCGATTCGCCGCGCGCCTCTCGACCGCGCTTTGAGTCGCTCGACGTCATTTTATTTCATTGTACCAAATACAGTCGTATTCAGGAGCACTTTAGGTTGAATTTAAATTGATACTAGGTAAATTAGTCTCTTCGCTGCCACTCCGTCCGTCGGCGCTGACCCTAATTCTACCAACATGAAATCTCAGATAAAATAAGAACTAAATAAAGATAAGACCTCTGTAAACGGAAGAGTGAAGCCTGTAAGTTACACGCACACAAAAATGCAGTCAAACTAAGCCTCGCCTTATTAAAACATTTACTACTAGCTGGTGCCCGCGACTTCGTACGCGATGATAAATTAAGAATATAAAAGCAATTATAACGCTTGACAACTTGTTGCTATAACACATTGGCCAGGCGTTAGTTACAGTTTTATATTTTAGATAATTCCTCAGGAACAGTACTTTTTCTTGGATGAAAGGTACCCTATGTCCTTTCTGGTGTCACAGACAACGTGTATGCAAAATTTCATGTTGATCGGTTCAGTAGTTTTTGCGTGAAAGCGTAACAAACAAACGAACAAACAAATTCACGTTCAAATTTATAATATTAGTAAAAGTAAGGATAAGGATTGAAAATGCCGAATTGCGTAATGAAAGGCTGCAAGTACAACTCTTTACAAAATAAAGAGCCAGATGTAATTACTATTTCACACGTAAGTTAACTTGAAAACCATATTTTTTAATAAAAATGAATTGTTATGGCAACACCGGCCTACAAACTACATGTTTATAAAACAGGCTTCGCTATGTTTTCCGCAAAATTCTGTCTTTAGTTTTTATTTGGGCTGAGTATTGAGGTGTACTGTACACCTCACTGACTGTACTGACGAACCTTAATACTTCAATGGGTCTGAGCATGAAATACATTGGGTGATATCAATACAAAATACCAACCCTGTTTTTAAATATAGATGAATTATGTTTAATCGATACAATTTTAACACAAAGAAAAGTAATTTTTTATTGATTTAAACAAATTAAATACATTAACCAACACTAATAAGATTTTTTAGAAAATTCGTTAGTGTAATTACAATTTTCACATATACCTACCTACTTATCATTCATTACCTACTATTTTTAATATTATCACTAAGTATTGAAGCGTTCCATTTTCCATTATTGTGGTAGAAAGATAGGTAAGGTACACATGACGATGATAAATCAAATCAGCAAATGTTATGTTAAATTTCATTATTTTCATTATATATGTTTAATTTTTATAGGTTTTTCATAACTTTTTAATTAGGTATAAATAAGTACATTTTGACAAAAATATAAAACGGCTATAACTAGTTTGCAAAACAGTAAATTACTTTTAAGACAGATTTTTTTAAGTAAGTATACAGTTAATCCTTTGTTATTTGTGATTACGTAGAAACTAAATAAGACTAGTTTTAATTAACAAATTGACACGTCGCGTTAAAGAAGCAATAAAGGGTAGATAAAGTAAAATGTATTTAACTAGTTAGTTACCCCTAAAACCATCGATCATTGTACTGACAACCCACGTAAATACTTATTTCCCCTTTGAAGGCAGTTTATTTTTATATACTTAGGTACGTCCATTTTTAAATTTACCTCGTTATAAAACAAAATTAGAAACTGTTTTTGAATGTAAAGTTTTGATCATTGTCTGTTGCCAAATATAGGTAATAGTCTAAGACCCGAATAGGACGTCGACCTTCATCCATCACTGTTAATGGAAGAAAAGTATTTTATATCAATTGTAATTAACAAATGAAAATTTTCAGGCAACATATTCGCGATATTCGGGTCCTCTAATAAATAGATTTGCAAGATAATATGCGACAAAATTGTGAGCCGTGACAGTTTCAAAAAAGATTTAAAAAAATTGTGATAGTAGGTAGATTAATACATACTCTATTCCTGTAATACGTGAGAACCGTGAATAAATTATTCTTGGCAATTATTTCGTTGCGGTGGAGTTCAAGCCAAAGTAAATAGATTAACATGGCAGCCCGTGGCTCCGAAAATGAACCCAAAAATCAACAGTCAACTTTATTTCGTGCGAAATTTTTTTTTGGAATTTTATTATACTTCCATTTTCACACTTAAATTTAATTATGTCGCCTCGACTAGACAGAATTGAGAAAGGGAATATTTTTATAATAAAACTCTGGACTGAGTCAGAAGCATGTTGACAAACCTAAATCTAAGGCCGTTTCTAAACGAACACATTTCAATGTCGCCAGTTATACCATTTTATTCCCAGTAAGCACATTATAATGAAAGCAATTATCTTATTAATGAATGTTTATAATTAAAGTAGCATTTAATTCTACGAATACTATAATTTAATTGCGAAAGTTTGTGAGTACTATATTACTCTTTTACTCAAAAACGGCTCCACGGATTTGGATCAGATTTGGAACACATATAGTCTATTACTTACCTGGGTTAACATAATAATATACTTATGATATCTTTTATGCCGGAAAAATGTTAGGTTGCTAAAGAAATCCACTAAAATATAAAAAAAATAGGGCGCCACTGTCGATGTGGCGCCACCGTCTTCACAGCGATAAAGATGTTGGGCGTATCATATTTTCTCAGGTGTTATATTGTTCATTTTCCAACAATGTTCAAGAGTCCATGCTATGGTTTTTCTATTTTGGGTAGCATACAACTAAAAGGGTCTCAGAGTTTGCATGACTCAGGCTACTTTTCATCATGTGTAAACGGCCCTTAATGTACTTTGTTGTTCGCCACAGACACAGCCTCCGTCAGTAGGGGCGCCACATGACTCATCGAATTCGTTTCGGATGAATACACGTATTATTTTACTTGAAACTTGGACTGTGATTCATTCATCATAATTACTTGCGGCACAAATGCTATTTAGTACGCTCTGGATATATTTTTTTATCTAAAAATGTCTAGAGTTGTGTCTACGTAGGTAAATAAAT
The DNA here is from genome assembly GCA_945859745.1 of Synanthedon formicaeformis. Lineage (NCBI taxonomy): Eukaryota > Metazoa > Arthropoda > Insecta > Lepidoptera > Sesiidae > Synanthedon > Synanthedon formicaeformis. The sequence goes on from OX243957.1 coordinate 10,938,820, forward strand.
AAGCACGGTTCAAAAAAAATTCGCGACTGGTTTTATAATCAGGCTTTGATTTGACGCGAACAAAAACAAAACAGGTTTTATGAATTAATAATCAATGAATTAGTTTAATCTATTGGAAAAAATTATACTATGACATATTAATATTCGTAAAAATACAAATTTATTTTTTATGTCGCCAGACATTGGAAATTTATTAATATTAGGGCCTTTCACAAACTACATGTAAAGTGTTGATTAGTTACTTTTAGAAATCATTTTCTGATATATTGAATTATGCACGCGGTTTACTGCATCATTCGATAGCCGATTTTTTTTATTATTTTTTATTTATTGTTTGGCAGCTCCATTATCCCCGGTTACCGGTGACTTTAAATGATAGTTTGGCCTACTTGACGTTTCTGAAAGAGGCGGTTAGTATTACAACTTTTTGATAATAGTAGATAAGTATACATAAATTACTAGCTTTAGGTACCCCCGACTTTTTATGTACCTCTGACAATGTGTATCCTGGCTATTGGTCGAGTAGTTAGGAATAAATTTTAATTTTCATGGGTTATCGTGGATTTTGTACTTCATCTTGACTTATCAAAATCCCTTCATTAGTTTTAGGCAAATTTTCACTTTTCTAATATTATGATAAGTAGTAGATACATTGCCATCTTTGTCCAAAGATTTGACAAATTAACTTATTACCTATGCAATTAGGATAGAAAGAAACAAAAAACCAGAAGTATTACCATAAGTATTTCATATCTAACCAACATAAGTCAGAAATACTAAAATAAATCACCCGTCAGTGCAAATTGAAGCCGGACGTATTCAATTTTCTACCAAGATTTATCTAATGGACACTCCACTGACCACGGACTGTATATCACAGAAGTTTAATTGTGTTTGTTTCTAGATGGGTTTTGACTCTCGGAGGGACTATATTAGTTTCGGCATTAGAAATAAACTAATAGTAATTAATGTAATGACACTGACTTTTTAAATTTTTTAACTATCGTTTGTAATTTAGTCGTTCAGACGAAATATTTTTTTATTTTACTTTATTCATATCAATCGCCTATAACACTAGCAAACAGAGGATTCAAGTTCGCTGCTAACTTGGACAGTAATAACCGATGGATAGAGGAATTAGCTCTAATATTATGTTTTAATTTTATCGTGATCTTCTGTATAAGTGGTGGTTACTGCCAAGAGGCGGGTTGCCCTCTTTATGACCAAAAAACGCACTTAGTAACGTTTTTAGTAGGGCTAAGTGAACATTCACATTGAACTTATTTGTTTGTTTATTAAGCTTTCACGCCTTAACTACTAAACCAATTATGATGAAATTTTGCATACACGTTTTCAGGGGTGCAAAAAAGGATATAGTATAGGGTGCCTTTCATGCAGAGAAGATACCGACCATGAGGGACTCGGATGTAGTAGCGGATAAAAGCTAGAGCATAATAAACTTCAGTTAAAAATTTCACATTTAACACGTTAGTACCCATTACGTTGTCACCGACTTTCGGTGGTCAATTAACCACTCTTGGCTTTTGAGCTGATACACCACAATACCAATTTGATACCCTTACATAATTTTCTTACAACGACAAATTGATCTAATTGTCGACGATCCGTTGCTTAAAAAACAACTGTTATATAACTCCTTGGTTTTAGAAGAGATGTAGCCTCTTTCAGTGTGTTCTGTAGGCTGCACAATAGTGAGTGCTCTGAGTTGGTATAATTAATGCCTACCCCAATTTTTTTACCACCGTACTGCCCGCTATACATGTGAAGTTCATCCGCATCATTTGGATAGGCGCCGACGCACATGGTCCTGATCCTGATGGATAGAAACTTGCACACAGATAGTTTATTACCTGGATTAACATATAGGATACTTTTTATTCTGAAAAAATGTTAGGTTTCCGAGGTATCGTCTAAAGTATAAAAAAAATGGGCGCCACTGTCGCTGTGGCGGTGCAGCCGTCGTCACATGATAACCCACCATCAGGTATCCATCGGCTCATTATGGTCTTATTTTGTTATTTCAACTAAACTAAAATGTAATTGTATAAATATAGTTAAGTAAGCACAAATGTACGCCAAATAAAAACAATACATTATGTTGCATTGTAAAACACTTGGCTGTTCCGTAAATAGTCATGACATATATGGGAGACGCGCCCATATTACTAAGTATTGAACACGTTTCTAGTTCAAATTAGGTAGCAAAAGTCCTTTTAATGTTAAGTTTTATTTTTAAAATAAATTTTCAATATTCTACCGATATTAAATCTTTACTTGGTTTTTTTTTTCAAAATAATTAACTTATTTTGAAACTATCGGTTATATTAATTTATCGTTTAAAGCTGGTGCACGTGGCTTTGTATGTAATCCAGCTAATACAAAAACAAAAAATATAATAACTATTTTATGCCCGCGACTTCGCTCTTCGTAAAGTTGAAAGTAATCTTTGTAAAGAGCTTCTATTAACAAAATTTCGTCATTAAATGGTCATGGTATGGTACGGTGTAGTGGGCAGAGACCTTTACAGGCCAAGTGGTACAATGGTGCCAACTTGATAAACATACAAGCTTTCCTTAACTTTGTATATCAAATAATCATATCAATAATCAATAACATGGCTTCTTAAGGTGTTACAGATACGGTGTCATTTTTTCTGATGATTTTCTGCTTGAGACTAGAAACGAAAAATCAAAATTGAAACATTTATAATTTAGTGTTATACTTGATATGAAATATCTCATATTAAGTGATGTTATTGCTTAAAACAGTTTAAACAAATCCCGGAGAAAAACAAACATGTCGGTCCAACGTTTTAAATCACGACGTATGTTTGGAAAATCCATTAATCCATTACAGACGGTCGTGAGTAACATTTAGAAAGGGTTACCTTTACTTATTCGGGTTAGGATTAAGGTAACCTTTATTGAAACTTTTTGTTAACATTTAATATTTACAAGGTGGCTTTATTGGTAGCTATAAAAGTATAGAATTAGAACTAATTTAGAAATAATTTTTAATCTAGTAAAATATTAGCTCAAAGATCTATTTGTAACACTTTTGTAATTGAATTGATTTAGCAAATGTACTTAGGTAGACAGTTTTTTTCCACTCAGCTGATTATGAAGTTACTTATTGTTTGCAAAATTTCGTTCCGATTTTCACAAATAAAATGCTGCATCGTCTCGTATAAAAAAGTTATGACTTACAAAGTCAAATAAAACACTTTGATTCATAATGTTAAACCTAAACAGTTCAAGAGTAATTTAACATCTAATAAATACATCATCGCAGAACATCGCAAATGTAAATGTCATTAAAAACTTTAGACGATATTCATTTATTAATAATACAATTAAATTTTCCGTCCAAATTTGTACTGTTTTGATACGAAAGGAGTAACATTAATAAAAGTGGAGATTCTTGAACGTCGCAACAGTATGTAAATATCAATAATATTCCTTTTAAGGATTCCTTATCAATAATATCAATAATATTACCTAAATTTTGAGTTATACGTGTACCAAGTTCGTTTAATTATTAATCTTAAACATTAATTTGATTAATAACATAACTAATGTTAGTTAATTTGATTAATAACATAACTAATGTAGATATGCTTGCATTTCTATCTAATAAAAATAATCTTATAATTAAAAAACAATTTTACTCTAAAAATTTTGTAAAATTCTCTAAAATTTTGTTGAATGGTAAATTTTGTAAATGTAGGTTTTGTCTAGAATAAACTCATTTTGATTTCAAGGCAAACTTGTTTCGAGTAAATTATTTGCATATTATTTTTCTTAAACAACTATAATTAATTTTAGTAGTGTTATTCGTATATGATTAATATAATCTTTTGTTTATGCAGATTTTAACTGCACGTGCTGAGCGTGTCTCTGTTTATGAATGGGACCTCATTTGAATATTAAAATCATATTTTGCAACGACCTTCTATCGTCAATCGAGTGTTAATCTTACAAAATAGATTTTTTCTTAAAACTTGCTACGTATTTAACTCTTACAAGTGTAAACAAAGCGAAGGACGTTTTTGTTTATGCAGTAAAAATCCACGTTCTTTCCCTATGATTGCCAATGTCATTTTTTATCAATAACAAACGGAATCTTTTTGGTACCGCTTATCTGTTTTGTTCAATTCATAAAAAATGAAACAAAATTGTAGCCTAAAGCTAATACACTAAATGTAGGATCACTTCTGAATAGTTCTAAAAGAGAGAAGCAACTATTCTCAGTTATTTTAATCTGCGATTTAGCTAAATTTAGCTAACTGTTATTGAATAATAACTATGGTCTAAGATCCGTAGAGAGGTCGTCCTTCACCCATGCATGGCTCTGTATCTATCTACTGTTTATCTACTGTATTGATAATCATCGATTCCAAATGCAAATTCCACGAGGAAGATTCCGGCAAGACATTTTGGCTAACCTACGATTTATTGTAATCGTGCTGTGAACACAAATAAAATATAAAAAAAACAACAACATTGCGTCTACAAAACAACTCGGCAATGAAGCCACAGCAAGGAAAATAAATCGCTAAATTTCCAAGGCAATTTCCCACTGTTTCACTGTTTAAAATTTTGCCTACTGTATAAAATAATAATGATTATTTTATTACCGAATCGTTGTAATATTAACATAGTAGTAGTTAGTCCTGATGACTATACGCACAGACAAACCTTCTAAGTCTAGGAAACATAGATTTGGAACCTAATTTGTTTCATTTATAACGTAAACATCTACTAAGAAAGGATTTTTTTGAATTTAAATTCGCTGCGAAGCCGAGGGCGGGTCGCTAGTTAATTATATAAGGTTTCTACTCTCACTTGACCGGTTTTTTTGTGGGAAATGAACCTGTCACTGAAGAACGCTAGAAAGATGAAAAATTACCTATCATTCAATTGGAAACTGTGAGAGATGTCAACCCTCGTATTCACCAAGGATTAAATAAAATTGATAGGACATGATCAAATTATTTTATGATGATATTACTAGGCATTTGTTAAGTTGGTTAATTATGATTCATAAAGTGAATAATTGGACGTGCTTATTTTTATTTTATTTATTTGGATGTGTAAATATGATTTTTTTACCTTATTAGGTCGGGGAAAAAGGTTTTTTCGTATTTTATACCTAAGTAAATATGTAGTTTGGTTGTACTGTTCGTATCTGGCTGGTTTTGATACATTTTCAAAACAGAAAAATGATAAGTAAAAGTATTTTCCCGTTATTTTTTTAAATTATTTTCTTTCCGCCAAAATGAGTGAATCTAACAAAAAAATTCGATACGTTTTGAAGATTATTTTAAAAAAGGGTTTTCCTTTTTTATCCTATATTTCTAAGAAATTCTACTAAAATTTTTAAAGATATATAATAAGAAATCAACTATTATAAATCCTCTATAGATTTCTATTATAGGCTTTTTCTTACACTAAGAAAATTCCTTCCCTTAATTCACCTCTAGATGGCCTCTATTTTCAAGTACAAAACAGTTGTTATTGTACATATAATTAATTATACTTATCATTTATGTAATTGCAGGGGTCAGTTATCAATTTAACATATGTGTATAAACATCATACAAAATAAGATTAATACAAATTGTTATTAATTAGCTTATCGACTTAGCATATTATCCTGTGTCCCGTACCTGTTATCTGTTTATCTACCAAGTTTCATGAAAATCAGTTAATTCGTTTAAGAGTTATGGAGGAATATACATACATATACATACAATACCTACACTTACATGTTTATTATTAGTATTGATTAATTAGTAAAGGAACTCTAAGAATAACAGAGACTCGGAATATTTCTATCCTTGATGAAAAATTTTAGATTTTTTTGTAACATACTGTATTTCTATTGTAGGTGTTGTGTAATCGTCTGTGGCAAACTTTGATAAGATCATTACGAACACCGCATAAGTCTGGTTTGAAAAGTCTGTATACAATGCGATGTTGTGTCTACGTGGGTAGTAAGGTATTTCTATTACCTAAATTGATATTAATGAAACTGTACACTGTAGGCCAATTCAATGGTACAAAATGTGGCTCGAAGACGTCACATCTCAATACGTTGCGCCTTATTTAAATCTCTTAAGGCACTTAAGAGTTTATCGAAAAAGTAAACATTTCTATTAAGTAATTATTAGTTTACGAGTAATTTTTTTTTTAATTAAGTCGTTCTTATTTTCCATGCAGTGAATTTTCAACGTTAACCTTAGTATGTGAACCCATAAAAATGTCTCAATGTTGGTACATATTTTTACACCACTCGATACTCGTAGCTAAAGGATCAAAGAATTTATATTATACTAGCTGGCGCCCGCGACTTTGTCCGCGTTAAAAAAGAAAAAAGTAGCCTATCCTGTGTCCTGTACGTCTAAATGTTTATAGATCTACCAAGTTTCATGAAAATCAGTTGATTCTTTTAAGAGTTATGGAGGAACATACATACATACATACATAAAGAAAAAAATTCTAAAAATGGTCAATTTAGTTTGAGTATCATGTATAGAGCCTATAAACTCGATATCTCTGAAAACAAAGTAACTTACTCCATGACCACCTCTTACTCAAAGAAAATATTACTTGTAAAGTAGGTATACAAGTATTCACGTAAAACACACGACTATGTCCGAGACACAGCCACACCTCATTTTTTAATTACTTTTCATTACTTTATTTAATTATATTTAACTTAAAAAAAACTACTTTCAAAGGACGTCACAAACTTTTATATGTTGACTAGCCGTTGCCCGCGACTACGTCCGTGTAATTTTATAAAATTTAGCCTATGTTACTCGTTTATAATATAGCTTTCCAACAGTGTAAGAATTTTTCAAATCGGTCCAGTAATTTCGGAGCCTATTCAATTCAAACAAACAAACAAAACAAACAAGTTGCCTAAATTTCAATGTCCCGCAGCCTCGCTGAGTCCGAGAGAAACGTCTCTATCAATACTAATAATAAATCTGTAAGGGTCGGTCATGGAGTAATTTACTTTGTTTTCGAGATATCGTGTTTATAGGCTCTATACATGATACTCAAACTAAATTGACGATTTTTAGAACTTTTTTCTGTATGTATGTATGTATGTATGTATGTATGTATGTATGTATGTATGTATGTATGTATGTATGTATGTATGTATGTATGTATGTATGTATGTATGTATGTATGTATGTATGTATGTATGTATGTATGTATGTATGTATGTATGTATGTATGTATGTATGTATGTATGTATGTATGTATGTATGTATGTATGTATGTATGTATGTATGTATGTATGTATGTATGTATGTATGTATGTATGTATGTATGTATGTATGTATGTATGTATGTATGTATGTATGTATGTATGTATGTATGTATGTATGTATGTATGTATGTATGTATGTATGTATGTATGTATGTATGTATGTATGTATGTATGTATGTATGTATGTATGTATGTATGTATGTATGTATGTATGTATGTATGTATGTATGTATGTATGTATGTATGTATGTATGTATGTATGTATGTATGTATGTATGTATGTATGTATGTATGTATGTATGTATGTATGTATGTATGTATGTATGTATGTATGTATGTATGTATGTATGTATGTATGTATGTATGTATGTATGTATGTATGTATGTATGTATGTATGTATGTATGTATGTATGTATGTATGTATGTATGTATGTATGTATGTATGTATGTATGTATGTATGTATGTATGTATGTATGTATGTATGTATGTATGTATGTATGTATGTATGTATGTATGTATGTATGTATGTATGTATGTATGTATGTATGTATGTATGTATGTATGTATGTATGTATGTATGTATGTATGTATGTATGTATGTATGTATGTATGTATGTATGTATGTATGTATGTATGTATGTATGTATGTATGTATGTATGTATGTATGTATGTATGTATGTATGTATGTATGTATGTATGTATGTATGTATGTATGTATGTATGTATGTATGTATGTATGTATGTATGTATGTATGTATGTATGTATGTATGTATGTATGTATGTATGTATGTATGTATGTATGTATGTATGTATGTATGTATGTATGTATGTATGTATGTATGTATGTATGTATGTATGTATGTATGTATGTATGTATGTATGTATGTATGTATGTATGTATGTATGTATGTATGTATGTATGTATGTATGTATGTATGTATGTATGTATGTATGTATGTATGTATGTATGTATGTATGTATGTATGTATGTATGTATGTATGTATGTATGTATGTATGTATGTATGTATGTATGTATGTATGTATGTATGTATGTATGTATGTATGTATGTATGTATGTATGTATGTATGTATGTATGTATGTATGTATGTATGTATGTATGTATGTATGTATGTATGTATGTATGTATGTATGTATGTATGTATGTATGTATGTATGTATGTATGTATGTATGTATGTATGTATGTATGTATGTATGTATGTATGTATGTATGTATGTATGTATGTATGTATGTATGTATGTATGTATGTATGTATGTATGTATGTATGTATGTATGTATGTATGTATGTATGTATGTATGTATGTATGTATGTATGTATGTATGTATGTATGTATGTATGTATGTATGTATGTATGTATGTATGTATGTATGTATGTATGTATGTATGTATGTATGTATGTATGTATGTATGTATGTATGTATGTATGTATGTATGTATGTATGTATGTATGTATGTATGTATGTATGTATGTATGTATGTATGTATGTATGTATGTATGTATGTATGTATGTATGTATGTATGTATGTATGTATGTATGTATGTATGTATGTATGTATGTATGTATGTATGTATGTATGTATGTATGTATGTATGTATGTATGTATGTATGTATGTATGTATGTATGTATGTATGTATGTATGTATGTATGTATGTATGTATGTATGTATGTATGTATGTATGTATGTATGTATGTATGTATGTATGTATGTATGTATGTATGTATGTATGTATGTATGTATGTATGTATGTATGTATGTATGTATGTATGTATGTATGTATGTATGTATGTATGTATGTATGTATGTATGTATGTATGTATGTATGTATGTATGTATGTATGTATGTATGTATGTATGTATGTATGTATGTATGTATGTATGTATGTATGTATGTATGTATGTATGTATGTATGTATGTATGTATGTATGTATGTATGTATGTATGTATGTATGTATGTATGTATGTATGTATGTATGTATGTATGTATGTATGTATGTATGTATGTATGTATGTATGTATGTATGTATGTATGTATGTATGTATGTATGTATGTATGTATGTATGTATGTATGTATGTATGTATGTATGTATGTATGTATGTATGTATGTATGTATGTATGTATGTATGTATGTATGTATGTATGTATGTATGTATGTATGTATGTATGTATGTATGTATGTATGTATGTATGTATGTATGTATGTATGTATGTATGTATGTATGTATGTATGTATGTATGTATGTATGTATGTATGTATGTATGTATGTATGTATGTATGTATGTATGTATGTATGTATGTATGTATGTATGTATGTATGTATGTATGTATGTATGTATGTATGTATGTATGTATGTATGTATGTATGTATGTATGTATGTATGTATGTATGTATGTATGTATGTATGTATGTATGTATGTATGTATGTATGTATGTATGTATGTATGTATGTATGTATGTATGTTCCTCCAATAACTCAAACGAATCAACTGATTTTCATGAAACTTGGTACATAAACATTTAGACGTACGGGACTCAGGATAGGCTACTTTTTTTTTCAACGCGGACGAAGTCGCGGGCGCCAACTAGTACATAATATATTGATTTTAATATTTTATTATTACTTCTCTACTACAGCATAGATTATATATACTGTAAACATAAAATGTTTCGTAAGTATATGTAAACATAAGTTTATCATTAAAACAATTTATTTCAATGTTAGATTGTAAAAACGTAATGCATTTAAATACGAATTCTGATAAGAAGTACGAGTAAACATTTACACAGAATTACATACAAGAGTTATAGGCAAAGATTTCTTAAAATAGAATTTTATAATGTACTAGCTGGCGCCCGCGACTTCGTCCGCGTTAAAAAAGAAAAAGTAGTCTATCCTGTGTCCCGTACGTCTAAATGTTTACTATCTACCAAGTTTCGTTTAAGAGTTATGGAGGAGCATACATACATACATACAATAAATACCTACACTTACAGATTTATTATTAGTATTGATAATTTATTTTCAACTAACAGACCGCCTCCGGCTTCTCACGGATGCAATTTTTTATGCAAATTGTGTACTTCTTCATTGATACATCTTTTCATTATTGTAACCGTATCAAAATCCGTTGATTGTTTTAGAAAAAAGAAGTTATTGGAGAAAAAGATCGACGCGGACTGAGAATAATTACTGAGTCAACGGATAGAGAATTTAAGAAGAATTAGGTACAATTCTCTAGTACATCATACATTTTATTGAAAAGCCATCTCTAGACCTATCTACAAATATTTCTGATATACCTATGCAATATCACTACATAGTACGAGTATAGAACAAAATGTCCCTATGTATGCTTAGATCTTTAAAACTACGCAACGAATTTTGATGCGGTTTCTTTTAATAGATATAGTGATTCAAGAGGAAGGTTTTAGTATATAATTTTCAACGCGGGCGAAGTCGCGGGCACCAGCTATCTACTAAAAATAAAAATACAACCCCTGAAAATTTTATAAGCAAAGATGTCAGGCGTTATATTGCTTTACACATTTAGTCAGGCGCTGCACATCCCTTACTTTTAACGCGGGCGAAGTCGCGGGCACCAGCTAGTAAAGTATGTAATAATAATTAGTTTTTTTTTTTGGAAAATATGCACACCTGACTTTTAGATCCTTTGTTACGCGAACACAACAAAAGGTTAATAAGGTCAACATTCCGTGAAACATGCGTGTTTCTATGCAAATGTAACTCCGTTTTAATTTACAAATGACATTTCGGATCGATGTAGTCCGTTAGCCTTTCTATTTGCCAACCAAAACTTTGTGTTCTCAAATAGCTAAAACATGTAGGTATTTGTAAAGATATTTTAGTTTGAAACATTTTAAAAATAAGAAAATCACTTGAGACCCTCCCTATCTATACTTATACATAATTTATAAAGAGAAATGGTTTATAAACAAATAAATACATACATATTATAAATACAAAACATCCAACTCAGGTACAAAGGTAAAATGTTAACACATAAACATTTGCCCCTAGCGGGATTCGAACACGCGACCGTTTTGTTAAGGCGATACTAAGAGCCAAAACGGGATATTCAGAGGCTAACTCCTCTTTCATAAATCAACATAAATTTCCGAAAAAAATATATGCTTTTTATTGATATTTTATCTATATAAGGTACAAATAATACTGGTCAAACTGTTTAACTACTATGTGAAAAAAAAATCTAAATGGAAGTCGTTTTTGGCTGAAAACTTGTATCTTCTTTTAAACGACAAGGAATATTTACATAATTCTTTTTTTTAAATTTTGATATGGATTAGACCTATATACTGTACAATTAATGACCTAATATAATAGTTTTTCAAGTCATTATCCATATTTATCTTATTTTACCTAAACAAAGATTTAGCGGGTCCGTGCGCGGGCGACGGGCGGCAGTGTAGCGCTGAACGTCGTACGGGGAGGTTGTGCGTCTCGTCGCAGCGCCGGCTTCGAATAGTTTTTATCATTGAGCAGGTGATAAACAGATACGACACTGTTTTGAAGTGAAGTTAATAGTTTGTTGTGCAGACATTTTTAATAATTTGGACAGCTATATTATAATATTGTACATATTTTTATATTGTAAATCAATATTTACATATATACAATATAAACAAATTTACGTTTTAAATAAAATCTTTATAAAACTATTTGTAAATGGATTTCCTCACCATAAAAACTATATTTTTACAAAACTTACACATTCCTAACGAATTTAGTCTTCAAATACCCTAAAAGCTTTCCAAATGATTCCAAAAGATTTCCCCACAACACACATAGTTTTTCAGGTCTAAGTCACAATAGATCGTGGAATAGGCCTACCGGGGAAACAAAACGTAAAAAAAACGCGCTAAATACACACTACCTCACTGGTGGCGTGGAAATATGTGCATATTATGAATATGGATGAACAAAAACTTTGTAAGCAAAGATCACAATAAATGAATTTCAATTTCTAATTTGTGTTTTCATATTTAGTATTAAAATAAGCTTTTTTGATAAATTTATTACATACCTATATATTTTTTATATTTTACGCTATATCCCCGCTGATTAAGAACCGATTTTAATCATTTATTTTGTTAAAATGTTAATCTCGACAACTCCCTTAAAAAGAACTCCCTGAGAATTATTCAATTTTACTTCTAATTTTTAATATCCAATATAAAATTAACATGGAATCCATAATTAGGTTTTTTGATAAAACCGGTCATTACTATCTGCTAAATATGTCATAGTTGGTTTCAGTAAATATTAGCTGTCTATTTACACGCCATATGATATAAAACTAGAATTGTAAATAAAATATACTATTAAAATATATAAATAAATAAAAGTTAACCATTTTTTTGCTGACGCACCTCAAAAATGCTTTGTGAAGTTAGGCATAATATGTTCAATATCAAATGTTACCACTCTACTTTATTTAGTCTTTGACTCGTTTCACGCGATCTCTAAGTACGGGTGGTGCGGGGGCTACATCTTAGCTCCGCCTACTCGCGCAAAATCCATCGGCTCTTAGAATCACCTTAACAGGTAGGGTTACTAACCACTAGAACAAACGTGTGTGTTTTTATATTTTTGTATTTTGTGTTTGTAATGAATAAACTCAAAAACTACTAGACCGATTTTAAAAATTCTTTCACCTACATAAAGCTAAGTACATTATCAGCTAGTACCATAGGATATCAATAATCAATACTACATAATAATAAATCTGTAAGTGTAGGTATTGTATGTACTCGTATGTATATTCCTCCATGACTTAAACGAATTAACTGAATTTCTTAAAACTTGGTAGATAAACATCTAAGACATACAGGACACAGGATAGGCTACTTTTTCTTTTTTCAACGCGAACGAAGTCGCGGGCGCCAGCTAGTATTCAAATATAGCTATAATAATCCAAGGGCGAGTCGCTAATATAAAAAAAAATTGAATATAAAACAAAAATAACAATTGGTTAGTGCGGGCATTGTTAATGGTTATTAAATATATTAAACCCATATTATTGAGGAAACAATGGAATAAAATGGTTGGGAAGTCACTCAGCATTTATCGCAAGCTATTCTTTTAATAGTCATCGTAAAATACCAACAAACATTACTGTGAAATGGAATGAATTGGAGCAACAATAAGCAGATTTACTTGTAGATTTCAGTATTTTCATTACGTAATTTCAGTGTTTAATTTTAATATCAAAGTAATCTAAACATTTATTTTATACTAGCGAACCGCTCCCGGCTTCGCCCGGGGTGCATTTTTTTACGTAATTTGGTACTCTGTGATAAAAACCTTCCCTGATTATCCTTCTATACATGAGTGAAGACAGAATTAAAATCGGTCCAGCCGTTCTCGAGTTCTGCGCATAGCAACACATTTAAGGTCAGCGCCGACCGACTGAGTGGCGGCGAAGAGACTAAAGCGCTATCAATTGAAAATCGACTTTAGTTTCTTTAGCTGAAGGTTCACCGCGCGCCGCTCGCCCGCGCTTGCCGACGCGAGAGTATTTTTTTTATTATACCATTTTCAATCACATACTGAAGTAACTAAAGTCGATTTTCAAATGATAGCTCATTAATCTCTTCGCCGCCACTCCGTCGGTCGGCGCTGACTCTTAGCCATTCATTTTAATTTATATAGATTATTCGATGGATATGTCGAAATATTTTAAAATTAAATTCAAAATCACTTTCCTTTGAAACTTGTAGCTTCTATATTTTCCTTGATGCAATTATGGATGAAAGAAAATCAGTATTGAATAAACTGCGTTCCTCTTGACGTATTAACATCAAAGCCAGACGTCACGTTATATTCAATCAGTCGGGTTGGGACTAAAATTTGATGATTTCTAAAAAAAATATTTGTAAAAATTTAAATTTTTCTTTACCTATTATAAGTCGCTTCTTGTCGTCTACTATATGTACGTTTAGATTTTTTAAACTACGCAACGGATTTTAATGTGATTTTCATTAATGATAACTCTTGTAGGTACCTAACATCAAAGAATTTAAAAAACCTTGTAGGACGTAGTAGAAGACTTTTATTTATTCAGAAAAATATATATTTAGGTACTTACCTACTAAGAATTGAGAATTTATTCAAATACTAGCTGGTGCCTGCGACTTCGTCCGCGTTGAAAAAGAAAAAAGTAGCCTATCCTGTGTCCTGTACGTCTAAATGTTTATCAGTTAATTCGTTTAAGAGTTATGGAGGAGTATACATACATACATACATACATACATACAATACCTACACTTACAGATTTATTATTAGTATTGATGATATTCTTCATTGAAAAAAATACAAAATAAAGTCATAATGGCTTATTTTTTAGCGTTTTTTTCAAAATAAGTAGCTCAGTAAATTGAATAATAAACAATCCTTGTTAAAACGGGAAGTATCTCATTCTAGTGGTATGTGTGAGTGCGATTCTTGATACAAACATCCGTTTACATTTTTATATATATACATACGAGTACCTACATTTCCAAATACAATGTTTCAACCTACGCAAATAGGTTTTGTAGAATTTGTTTTGAATTGTAGAATTCAAACGTTATGTTTAATTTAGAGTTTAATTTAAGTATAATTGCTGTCAGGGCTGTCAAAATTCGCCAGATAATATTGAATTTTTCAAATTCTCTTAATATTTTGATAAACTCCATTTATTTTACCATTGGTTTTTATATAATTGAAATATGCTACAAAGACGTATGTCTTGTACATTTGGTAGGTTCTAAATACATACATTGTATTGGTTGAGAAAATTGCTCAATGTCAATGAAACATAAATAGACCTCCGTACAGTTTCGCAGGGGTGAAACTGACCATAGAGAAATTTCTTGAAAATAATTATAACACCTACATTTTTTCAAACTTTATTACATTGATTTTCGGAAGAAATTTTCTAAATAATACCCAACAGATCTGTTGGTTAATTTAAGAGGCCTCACCGGATAAAAAATAGTATCTTTTATATAAGACAAATATATCTCATTTCATTACATACACCTACACTTTTATGAAACGTTAGCTTAGACGTCACAGTCCTCACTTAACGTAATGACTGTAATTTGTTGTTAAGCAGGGCCACGGTACGGGGTCCTAATCACTTAATTGGCCGATCTTTCTGGAATTGATACGATCAATTGTTATCAGGGCTAGACGAAGCGGTTCATTTGGTGTTCCACTGGCAGGATTAATTTCCCGAATGTTGACCGCGCCTGTGTCACGCCCTGGACGAACACAGCTAATTAATATTGTTTTCGATAGGTGTTCGGGTGCGTTGGCTCACGTTACAACCACCATTAGCATTATAACCTCACCTCTCGTCCTTCTTGTATTGGATGATATATTGCTCTCTTGATTGGCGTGCTGAAACACTAAACTAACCCTCGCCTCGAGGACGTTTGTCATCACAACATGATTAACTAGCCAATAGCTACACATGACATAAAAATGATGACAAATTGTGTGCGAACGTTGAGGAATATTTTCCACTCTACTTATTTTCAACGCGTACACCAATATTAGTTTTCTCGGCTATTGATTGGAGGGTTGTTTTTCACATAAACATCGTTAGTCACTCGATCTCGTAAGGATTGACAGAACAAAATTGTGCTCACACTTGTTGAATTGAAGGAGAACATTGTTGTCGTTTCAGATGACACTCCGGATGGCCCAACCATTAGTCCGCCACAAAATGAAATCGTATTGCAACAAGGCCAGAATTTCACGTTTAAATGTAAAGGAAAAACTATGTTGCGGTTTAAGCAACAAGAAGTACCCGAAGAGATAACGAGCCATTTTAATGTTCAGCAAAGGAACATTTCCTCGGATATGTCGTCCTCTGAATTCGAAGTAGCACTAGATTTATACAATGTCGACAAATTCGCAGTCGGTTATTATGCATGTTACGACAGCGAGGTCGACGACGATGAAGTTCTAAATGACATTACCGAAGAACTAATCAACACACAGCACATTGCATACATTTATGTCTATGTTAATGGTGAGATAAATTTTCTATTAGGCGCACGAATATCATTCGGAGCGATTTGTTACTGACAGTATTTTGTATGGATTTTAGGCTCGGATAGCTTATTTGCTCCCATGAGACAGCTTGTGGTAGCGAGAAGCAAGTCGAATTTTGTAATTGCTTGTAGGCCTACCACTCCAGACATAAAAATAAATCTAACAACAACGGTATGTATTACATTAGATGTCCCGAATATAATTGTTCACACTATGTATAGATAGAGACATAATATTATTGACATATTTGAAATGAAAATGCACGCAATTGATACCTTGTTTTTAACTGCCTTTTTGCATTTGCATGGTTCCTAACAAATTGAAAGAAACAATAAAGAGCCCATAGGGGCAAAGTTTATTAAAACAAATCTTGTACAAAAATGTAATAAAATATTCAAAGCATTAGTTGCATGAACATGTTAACTCTGCCTCGAGGCTCTTACAAGTGGCTTATTGCTGATTCTATGACCGTACTAAAGCATGGAATATTTTCATAGAAAATTCAATTGACTCGTAGTGGAAATTGAAAACGTTCTTATTCAGGACTACGACTATGATTTGGAACGATATAACCCCAAAGTTGGGTTCGTCTTCGATAATGATTTCTCAGACAATCCGATGAATTATTTTGAATGTACCGCTTTGACACGGGACAATTTTATGGAGACCAAAGCAGTCATTCTCCACAAACGTAGGTGTCTAGTATTGTGTCCAAATTTCCACTTATGTATTGAAAATCACATTTGCGAGCAACACGCAACGGTACCTAACAATCTCGCATAAAAATATGCTGTTTTAAGAAATTTTTGAGAATATCGAATCAGAGTTCCTCGCAAACGTGATCAGTTATGTTTTTCAATTTCAGAAGAAATTATTGAATTTGATTGCTTAACTGTTGTTAAACGAGTAATTAGTAAACACGTTTGAGTTGTTAAAGATTAAATTGAAAAACATAATCATACGCGTAGTATCTGAATATACGTAAGTACTAACAAAAAACATATTTATTTGGCTATACGATAGCAGCCGCAGAGTAACAAGGCAACAGATATCGTAAAGTTCTCTCCCAAGATTGGTTTTTTAATGAAAGCACGTTCTAAATCTGCTTATACGTGCGAGGGACAACGTGGAAATACAAAAGCTACAAAGTCTATAATGAGTAAGTAGTGTTAATATGTCAGCTAACAAGGAAGCATGGTGGATGGTTGTTGTCAATGGTGTAATTTAACCTTTTTGTTTTATGTTGGCGGCTTGGCACCTTCTTCTTCCGTTTCTTTTTCTTCTTTGATTTGTTGCTCTGCGCTATTTCTGTGCACACTTTTATTTTGTAACTTATATTTTTTATATTTAACTAACCTGTCTTTTTAACACCTTCTATATATAACATGTGTATAGTAGCACCAAAGATTTTTTTATACAGTATTAGTGTAATAATGTTTACAGTTCCTTGAGATATGTTAATAGATTTATAAACTGAAATAATTCTGTTATAGATGTATTGAAGTAATATCATACTTATATTAATTATATTTTTTTTATATATAAAACATGTTTGCGATGCAATTGTAATTTTTTATGCCATCAATAACTATTTTGCTTTATTTGTTAATATTTTTAATTTAACATTTAATTAATTTACTTTTAATTAACATATAATTATATTGCAAAGCAAACATATTGTTAAAGTAGATTTTTAGATTGTTTTATACTTATTTTTTGCTAGTCAATGTTAGAACAAGTTAGTTCATTATGTAGGTACTTAGTAGATACCTACGAGTATATTATATATAATGAATGAATACTTACAGAAATTATTTCTTTCAGAGTCTGCAAGATGGGCCCCTAAGCCAAATGTGACAGGCTCCTTATACTTTCTAGAAGGTGAAACTTTCACCCTTAATTGCACAGTTCTTTACCAACTCAATTCAGCGATTGCATTATCGTGGATAACTCCGCCCGCGTTGGATAAGGTAATTTGTAAATTATTACATCTAAGTTAATTTCTTATTGAGAATTCATTTATTATTTTATTATTTTGTAAACCTTTAAGGCTTATAAAAATTTTAGACAAAGATTTTTTTTATAAAATAAAAAATACGTGGTCACTTTCAGTTATGTAATTCATGACTTCAGAAAACCTCAACAACGCTAAAAATTAAATAGAATTTTATTTTGCGTAATAATCGCACACCAATCTTATACCAAAATAACTATAACATCATCATCATGTATTTAATAACATACGAATACCTGTTATACTAAACGATCATAGTATGTTGTGTGTTTAAATAAAATAACCTAACCTGACCTAATAACCTAATTCAAAAGGGAAAAAAATTGACTACGACGGGGCAAACACTAGTAGATAAAATAATTATTTTACCGAAATTAGTATTTCTAATTACTTACTTGAACATTATTTAAATTGATTTATTATATTTTAAGGGTTTCATAAAAAATTACACAAATGAACACGCTGTTATAGATGGGATATTATATTACAACTTGACTATTGAAAATGCGCCCAAAGAAGCTGCAGGAAAATACACGTGTCAGTCAACGAAAAGCAATTATCATGAAAAAACGGATTTTAAGAAGAAATTTTTGAGTTAGTATTTTAATTTTTTAGTATTGGATGTGCAAAATTTAATTACAAATAAAAAAATAATAAATTATATTATGTTTTAGATGAATCTTTGTTGACGCTTGAGAAAGGTATCGATAAAGAGCCATACGAATTATCAGCTAGATCAGTACGTTTATTTTATACTCTTGCATCATATCCACCAGCAAATTACACTATGTAAGTCTAGACATTTTTTTAAAATTTAATTTATCTAGAAGGCCAGATCAAAATTGGATAAAATTTTCGCCCTGTTATATTCATTCTAAATTATTTTCTCGTATAGTTACCGCGATGGCAGGCCTTTGCGGATATTGTCTGGGAATAAAAAATACGAAATTAATAAAGCCACTGACGGTTCTGTGGTTTTACGCATAGTAAACGCGACGGTCGAGGACTCAGGAGCTTACACGGTGGTAGCGACAAATGGATACAAACGAAAAGAAGCTACGTACAACCTACGAATAACAGGTGAGATAAGAAAAAAATTTTTTTTATTAAAAATCAAATGAAGCATATAAAACTATTTGTTTTTCACTCACTGGAACACACACTCACTGTTTTTACTCATTCGTAAACTCCTGAGAGAACTCTGCGAGACTTGACCGTCTCTTTATTAGTATTTAGCTGGCAACTACTAGAAAATAATATTAATTTATTATTAACTAGCTGGTGCGCGCGACTTCGTCCGCGTTGAAAAAGAAAAAAGTAGCCTATCCTGTGTCCTGTACGTCTAAATGTTTACCTACCATGTTTCATGAAAATCAGTTAATTCGTTTAAAAGTTATGAAGGAACATACATACATACAGAAAAAAATTCTAAAAATCATCAATTCAGTTCCAGTATCATGTATAGAGCCTATAAACACGATATCTCTGAAAACAAAGTAACTTACTCCATGACCAACCTACAGATTTATTATTACTCGTATTATTATTACAGATTGATTGATGATATACTAAATAATATTAATTCCTCACGTTGCACAGGTCGACCCGCAATCGACTTCGGTTCAGAAGCTCCTAGAAAATACGTGATCAAAACTATAGCCACATTACTATGCGAAGCTACTGGATATCCTATACCTACAATCTCTTGGTTATTTAATAATGATGAGACTTATCAAACCAGTGAGGTATGTAATAACGCTATAACTAGACTTTCATTGTTAAAGTCAGTCTGTGTAATTGAAGCTTAACTAAATCGTCTTTGTAAACATACTTCTTGTATAGATAATATTATTAATGCACAGTGTCAATTGGTAATCACGTGTTAATTAAATATGTCTACAAAGAAAAATAAACAAATTTAATTTTAGCTTACAAATCGCTAAATTTATTAAAAATTACTTCGTTTGCATAAACACATCAGCATTAAAATAACTACAACAATATATATTTGCTGAAATTTTTATAAAAACAAAATTACATATACGAGTACTCGTATTATAATTATTATGTAGTATCGAAATCTCTATTCCGTCCTTGTAATCAAATCGGAACAGATAAGGAGGTTCTTTCTTCTCCTGTTTCTTTATGTATTAACAATATTCTTATGTATTCTTAATATTAACAAGTAAAAGAATTTTTCTTCGTCACTTTTCACTGTTATCTTCATAATTAAGTAAAACGTTATAAAATCTTAACAAAAATTACAGTTTTTAACAAACAGTCACAAGCAGCAAATAGTAATTAATCAGCAAGGTTAAAAAACTCAATGTCATCTTTCATTGGCTAGACTTTAATTAGTCAAGTAATTATTTACTCGAAACGTTACTCGTAGATATGAGCTTGGCAGTCATAAATAAAAAAGGCAGTTTTTTGATCCACGTCCACTGAAAAAGAAAGATACTTTAGAATTTAAACAAACAGTTCTTATAATGCTTACTTGCATTTCTATATTAATAATAATAATAGCCTTTATTTAATAATCTTATACATACTATATAACTTAACATTACAATGAATTTAAATCTGACACCGGTATGTGAAGATTATCTTGGTTTCCAGCATAGGCCTCCCCTAATATTTCTATATTAAACTCTTACTATTTTGACAGGGAAAATATGAAATTTTATCTGCATACAAAGCTGCATCAACACTGTCTGTACCAGTTCAAGAGTCAGGAAACATAACGTGTATAGCAAACAATTCTCTTGGCACGACATCTGCTTCGCGTCAATTTTTAGTTTACGACGTACCAGAAGGTTTCGGCATATTGAATTATGAGAACACATGGTTTGCTAAGAATCAGAGAGTCGTATTTAGATGTCTTGCTTCTGTTTACAATTTCGATAATGTAACTTGGCTGGGTGAAGATGGAAACGAATTGATTGGAATGGGTATGTGGAAAAAATTGTATTAAAAACAGCAGCATATATTACATATATATTTTTAAAGTTCGAGGGAAAAGGCATCTTCTCGGTGAGCTCGCGAGCTCGGTGAGCGATCATGCGGTATGATCATTTACATGATCATTTACATGAGCGTTTACATGAATTATCATGCTGCATTTCATGCCGCATTATGACTGTCCTCATTATGACTGGGAAAAGCAATTGACTATCAATACTCAAACTAACCGATTAATGTTCTTTTGCAGTGGCTTTTACCGAGTTTTCTTATTCATACGTTGCTGAATTGATAATAGAGCAAATATCTTTGAATCAAGCTGGGAAGTATTCGTGCGTCGGACTGAAAAACAGTACTATTTTGGAACAACAAACTATAGATATCACTGTCGAAGGTATTTATGGATCATTAAAGATACATTGGCGGTGAACACATTTTATTTACGATATAACGTTTACAACTGTTTAGTTTTACAATTTGGTTTATGACTTTAAGTGTATTTTGAATAATTTATTTAGTTTGAATCAAAATATAATTATTACAAATTTAAATAGAACATTGAAAAAGCATAATCAAGCTATTTCAATGTTTAGTAATGTACACATAATATTGTATTTTTTACATGTATAGGTCGTCAGATGGGTTGACGTTCCACTTAATAGTAGCAAGCTATCATTGCTAATAACACAAGCACCTAAACAGGTGCTGTAAAAGCGTATACGATCTTAGTGGCACTAGGCTAGGCAATAGAATCTGGAATCCCTTACGCAATTATTACCGACCAGATGAACATAAGTTATTTCACGGTAGTCTTCTGGTAATTGCGACCAGAACTGGCTGAGCAATATTTGACTGCGAAATGCAGTGTATCCTGCCACTACTTGCTAGTCCCAGTCCAAAGTTAACCTTGAAAAATTCATTTCCAAAGTTGGCTCTCCTGGTAATCAAACAGGTCGACCAATGGATATATATATTTTTAATATTTCAGATATTCGTTACCCAACTCTTGTAGAGAATACGAATGTTATTGACAACGAGGCTTTTGTCTATCAAGAAGTCATTCTTAACTGCATAGCTGATGCAGTACCGCCTCCGAATGTTGTTTGGTATAAGGTAAGTAATTGATTGTATCTTTACACACAGATTTATTGTATATCATTAATTGACAAAGCGCAGCAAAATGAATCATAAACTTCACCGATGACTACATTGGTGACTGAGACTGAGAACATACATTAATAACATTAATGTTTACTGATCGATCTAAAACAGCATATCTGTTTAATGGTTAAAGTACAATAAGTCATTTTGTGCTTGTTTATGTTATGAGTGTTTCTATTTTTTTTAATCTTTATAATGTATACGAAGTGTTAAAAATAAGTTACTAACTTGAATGACTAAATTTAAATCATTTATCAAAAGAAAATTGTAATGGGCAAGGCGAAGGCCTACTATAGCATAGAAAACTCTCTTGCTGATAAAAATGCGTGAAATTTTTTTTTTCTTTTTTTTTCACAATATTTATTTTTAAATAATTTAATGTTTTTATTGATGAAATATATCCCTGAAAAGATTAACCAAAGAAGTTTCGAACCGGTATATTCATTTACGATTCATTTACATTTATTGTTTTTTTTATTATCTATGAATAATTGTAAAATACATTATTTGAATTTATTGGTTGCAGGATGGAATCATATTGACAAATAATACAAATGTTGAAATATTACCAGAGATTTTAAATTTGACAGCAGTTAATTCGACTGTTAAAATAAAGAGAATGCAAGAGGACGATAAAGGGGAATATAAATGTGTTGCAACAAGTTCCGAGTCCGATGAAGAAAAGGTTTTCGATCTTCTCATTAAAGGTATAACTATGCAGATAGAAGTCCGATCATTCTATGTTTTCAGACAAACAAATTAATAAAGTTTGGAATCTTGTGTGGCGTGATACCTTTGGGTCTGCTGTTCAAAACCCACAAATCTCCCCTGACCGCCTGACGTTTCACTTCCCCACATCGTGAAATTTGTCCCCATTATCGATTTTTTAAGTATTTTACGTAAACTTTAATAGATATAAAAAAGTGTCAAAGGCAAAAATTATCCTCATTAAATTCTGAACAAAATATTATGTTCTATTCATTATTTTGAATAGCTTGACGGTTTTTAAGCTATAGTTAGTTTTCAAACTTTGAGAGTTAGTTTGAAAACTGGCTATATAGCTGGAAAACTGAAAATCTATTGTCTACTAACTAATTGTCTTGAAATTAATACTCTAAAACCACCAATTTTTAAATAAATATTACAGAAAACCCAACTTTTAACGCAAAGTACATCGGCATCATTGGACTAGTGATTCTAGTACTGATCGCTTTAGTGCTATATCTTACGTGGAGGATTCGAAAAGAAAAACAGTTTAGGAAGCAATTGGCGGCAGCTGGACTGCTGTATTTCAAGGAGGGCGTTCCAACAGCGATAAACCCTGAACTGGATATCTATGAGCAAGCCGAATTATTGCCGTATGATGAAAAATTTGAGTTCCCTATTAACAATTTAAAATTTGGTAAGTTAACATTGGAGCTACATATAAGTAGCTGTTGCACGCGACTACGTCCGCATAACTTTATGAAATAATATGTTACTCGCTGATAATGTAGCTTTTTATAGGTGAAAGAATTTTTAAAGTAGTTTTTGATTTTATTCATTAAAACTACAAATCTTCTCTCTTTATAATATATAGATAACAGGGAAACAAAATGACTATTAAGTAAAATACTCCTAGAGTTTTGTAGTGAAGACCGCGGTCGAATCATAGCTGATAGTGGATTAAAGGCCTATTTTAAACAGTTTATGCTTGATGATGATGGCGAATAGTACGAATTTCTATTTCAGCTTACACTTTCAAAGAAATTCTCAGATTTCATCAGTAATTTAGTCATATAATATTGTTTATGTCTATATGACACTACGTACGTACAGGTTGCTTGTAGGTATCGTAAATTGTTACAGTAGTAATATAAGCATAAACTTGAGGGCGTGTTAAATTTAGTTTAGCTATTGAATATAAAAGCTGAAAGAAACAATGTTACGAGTATTTCGAAACAAGTGAAGAAATTTCGAAAATTTGTTAAAGTTCGAAAAGGACATTTGATCCTAAACAACGTAAAAGTTTATGGGGATGGATGTATGTTTTTTGATGAAATTGATAATTTTTTTTAAATATTTAATAGCAGATGGCAGGCAGACTGGCGATGCACTTGATGGTAGGTGGCTACTGTCGCCTTAGAAAGGATAGGATAGGAATCGTTCACCTCAGAAAGTAGGTTGTTTCACAGTATTCACTTCTAATGGATATAGTTTTTAGTAGTTTCTATCCATCCCTACCGTTTGTAGGGCACCTTATCGGTAGGTAAGCGGATGAACTCCGTATCTATGGCACGCAGTACGCTTGTAAAAAGCACTCCACTGTACAGCCGGAAGGACATACAAAGAGAAGCAAATAATATATACATGAGCAATTGAGCATATATCGCTGCTTAAAAACTAAAGGGCCACAAATCAAAATTACACATTTTACAAGAGAGCTAATCGAAAAAAAATTAAATTATTTTTTGACAATTTTTTTCTTATTAGATATTATATCAAATATATGCATATTATACATCGTTAGAAGCGTATTTTTAAGTAGCATTAAATGTTTTAAGTACTTTTATAATAAACTGAATACTAGAAAAGATATAAGCATATAAGTTATTTTTGAATATATAAAAAAATGATCAAAATATACTAAATATGGAATAAAACAACCATAAGTCTTTTTGCAACATACATTATGAAGGATTGTGATTGTATTTTTGCAATAATTTTTTTTTAGATTTTTTTGTTTTATGGCCCTTTAGTTTTTAAGCAGCGATATATCATATATGTAGTGTATACATGAAAATAATACTCGTATATACTTGGGCTATAATTTAAAAAGATACGCGGACAAAGTCGCAGGCGAAAGATAGTGATATTATAAATGCGAATGTTTGTGAGGAATAATGGACGTTTGTTACTGGTTCACGCAAAAACTATAAATAATTTATAAGGACACGCGGACGAAGCCGCTGCCAAAAGCTAGTATTTCACCATTTACAGATTGCTTAACCTAACATTTGCAGTTATTAAAACTGTGCATTTGACGCATTTCAGGTATCCAGTTAGGTGCTGGTGCTTTTGGAGTAGTCCACAAAGCAGAAGCTCGTGGTATAATTAATGCAGAGCAAACCACTACAGTGGCCGTTAAAATGGTGCACAAAACCGCAGACAATATGTATATTAAAGCGCTCGCCACTGAACTCAAAATTATGGTACATATAGGAAAACATCCAAATATAGTTAATCTACTTGGAGCATGTACAAAAAATGTTGGGAAACGTAAGTTTAACATTATTATGAAACATGTGCCTATTAAATGTCTGATTGTAATATAACAATGTTAGTGTTAATTACACAGCCTACCGAAAAAAAAAAACAATATAATTAGTCCGAAATATATACATAATCGTTAATTTTTACGCAAACCACACTAGTGTTATGAGCTACGTGATACGATTTAGTGTGATATTGCACAAATTTTTCACATTTTTCGCCTGTCGCTCAGCAGACGTATTTAGATAATAAGCCTGCGGACCACTGGGGTGTTTTTAGACCGATAATAAATTTCACACTGATTCTGATATTCTGATAATAAATTTCAAATTACAATCAAAAATTATATTCTTTTATAAATAAACGATACGAATTGAAATAGACCCTCTTAACTGTGTGTCTTTTTGTGTAGTAAGTAAATAAGATCTAAACATCGCGTAAACTAACGGATCGCGTAAACTTCGTGAAAGCTTTGACATAACTACTCGTTGTAGAACATTTCAATCTGCAATATAATTTTAAAACATCGAATAATTATTGTATTATATTGTTGTAATTTTATGATTTTATATCACATTATTAAGGTAATAAAACAATTTTTAGGTGAGTTATATGTAATTGTGGAATACTGTCAATATGGTAACTTACACAATTATCTTCAAAAGCATCGACTTGGTTTCATCGACCAACTAACCGATAATATCGATAACGACAGATTTGGAAGCATCAACAGAGGATACTCCACTAGTAGCGGGTAAGTTAAAACCACCTTTCTCTCTAAAGTATGGAGAACCTATATAAATATTGTATTTAATTAATTTTATGATTTATTAATTGCTAATGTGACTTGAAAGCTATGTATAATAAAATACTTACATAATTTTTTCTATTTATTACAATATATTTGTTATTAAAAAAATAGGAAAAGTTATAATAAATTAAAACAATAATTAAGAGCATACTTTGTACCTTACATTCATATACAGAAGTATGTAAAAGTAGAACCACTTGTGCATATTAAGTAAGATCCTGCGTAGACATGTGTTTGTGCAAATATAGATTTATTTATTTAGGTTCTACTTAGCAGTGACCGCGACTTCGTACGCGTGGTTTCTGAGATAAGCGTGCACAAACGAACAGACAAAAACAGTTTTATTATATATATGAGTTATATAATTTTCCCAGGACACATTCGGACTATTGTGGCCATTCGCAAAATACGGATCACACTTTTCTAAACAGCGCCAACACGAATAGATCCTCTTCAAGAAAAGGTGAGATGAGTTCTTAAAAAAAATTAAATTTTGTTAATGAATTCAAAATTTATGCTTCAATTTTGCATTTTTCTTTCATCAGATGTTAAAGAACAGCCGGTGGAAATTAAAGGTACAAATAATAAAAATTTAAATCACACTATATTTTCTTATGCACCGTGTTCTATATTTTGTCTTATTTGTGTATTATTATACTATTAGAAGTAAAAAAGTACCTAAAATCTTTCTTGATAATAAGCATGTTATATACTTTGAGTTTAGTCTGAAATTCTCACAAGTGTCTTATAAAATGTCATCGGTGTGTGTGCACTTGTTTCTATTTTTAGATCATTGCACAAAGACCTAGACCTACTTGTACTATTATTGTAATTCATAGCGCACAGCGTCAGTTACCAGTATGTCTCTAGTTATAACTTAATATAATAAAGTATCAATCATACTTATACCGGCTCCCGGCTTCGCAAAGTGGTAATTTTTTTCTGTAAATTATATACACAAACCTTTCTTGTTTATCGCTCTTTCCATTGGTAAAAACACTATCAAAATGAATTGATTGATTTAGGAGTACCACCTAACGGATTTTTATACACGCCCAAAGGTTTTTGGTTAGGTTCGAAGAAATAGGCCATTGAATTTATTTTGTAGGATATAAAGCGTTTTGCACAAAACATATTAATACTGGAGCTTTTGGACGATAACGATATAACTTTTGGACTATACTATGCAGTTACAAAACATACCTTAACATCTATTAAGTAAATAGAAATTTATAAGAAAAAGCTGACAGCGATATTATTTTATAACTTGTGACTCGCTCCCAGCTTCGCTCGGGGTGCAATTTTGTACATACATCCCTTCCCCGTTTATTGTGTCGTTTTCCCTTTTTCTATAAGTGAAAATCGTTAGCGGTTTTGGAGGCCATATATAGATGACAAACATACTTACATTGATTTTTATATTATAAGAAGTTTCAATTCCTATTAAACCTAATAACACTATTTTAAATTTTCATTGAATACGTTTCACTTTATTTCGTCTATTGAAAGGGGTTATTTTAATGTCAGGGTTCATCTAATATGGACGCGAAATAACACCGTAATTTGTTTGATGTACAAACACAATTAACCTCAATAACCTAATCGCAGCGAAACTTTGGCACTTCTTTCATGTACCCGCAAACATCAATTTTCTCCTTTTAGATAACATGAAAAATATTTTTTTCATTGCCGAATGTGTAAATATATGTAATATGAAAGATTTACGACTTAAAGGAATCGTATGATATACTCGTAGGCACTGGTATTGGTAAAAGCCACTGAGATGATATGTAACGTAATGTCTAGTTTAGATATGTTATTGCGATATAGGATAGTGTTTTTATATTTGGAAACTAGGAAAGAAAATATCAATTTGAAATAAGTTTTTCAAATAAAATGTTTGTCGACTTCTAAAAGCAAGTACCTAATCCAATCAGAATCTAATTATGCAGTACATAAAACAAGAGATTTAAGTTTCCTATTTACCAATTCGGTCGCCTTAATTAAACTTAAACAGTTAATTAAGCTTGACGGTTATTTAACAGATAAAGCAATTCATTTGATAGGTAAAATTTAAATTTGAAACTGTTTCTAAGGCTGATATTTTTCTTTTTTTTTCACTGTATCTCGTTTTTTGGTTTCCTATGAAACTACAGAATATAAATTATATAATACAAAAACATCGAGTTTTGTTGACATTAACATATGGAAGCTAAATTTTTATATCAAGGAATGAAAATACGATCTTTCAGAGTCTGACAGCAACTACGTTCAGCCACAGTGGCGGTCTAACTACACTTACTACAGTGAAGGATGTACTCCGCGCCCATTAACCTCCGGAGACCTCCTCTACTGGGCTTTCCAAATAGCCAAAGGCATGGAATATCTAGCAAGTCGAAGGGTTGGTATCTTAAGCAACTTAGTTATAATTGACTGACACTGGGGATATAGTTTGATGCTGTAGTTACCATGTTATCATTTGATCAAAGAAAGGATTAAATAATTTTTTGGTATACTGGAATGTTGGATATGTAATATACTTATTATATAAATATATTAAGTTCAAAGAAATATTACTGTAAATACACGGCCATGGTCACAACACCCACACAGCCATGCTCCATTTTTATACAAATATTTTATTGCAAATTTCTAGTTCTTAGAACTCGTTCTACAATTATTTAATCCTTTCCTATTTTTTCCTTCATTGTTTTACCTTCTCCCTGCATCTTCAATGCCTCTACATCTACAACACAGGCATTTCATCAATATCTTTGGTGTTGTACATATCATAAAACTCTTAGGGCTGTTCCATCTAACAGAGTGCTTGCCTGTTCTTCAAACATTTTCATCAAATAACAGAAGATTGTTTAAAAGCTAAAAACTGTAACTATAAATATAAAAACTATATGTTTCAGGTTCTGCACGGAGATTTAGCGGCGAGAAACGTCCTATTGGCAGACGACAACGTTGTAAAAATCTGTGACTTCGGTCTCGCGCGAAGCATTTACAAGAACGACGAATACCTTAAGAAAGAGAACGTAAGAAAATTGTTCATTAATGAGTTAAATAACGAATTTGCTCTTTATGACGCAACTAGCAACTTGTTTTTTGTGCAAATTACATATAATTAATTATTATATATGAACAAACCAGACAGCGACTTTATTTTATACACTACCTTATAAAAATTAAAACGTAAAATGAACATATTCAAATAATCGTTAAGAAACTCTAATACTTTATTCTACGTTGTTGTTCCTCTATCAAGTTCGGCTGCACATTATATTTTGGCTAATATTAAGTTAAAATTTTATTTAATGACAATACAACGCTTGCTAATCAAATTAACTTAGTAAAGTTAATTATTTGTATTAAACATTAAAAGAATGTCATGTCATGTCCTCTTTCACCTCATTTCTTGTAAAACAATGCCTGCTTAATGCTAATGTAATTCGTTACAGAGTCCGCTACCAGTGAAGTGGTTGGCGATCGAGTGTATAACAGACAGAATATTCTCGACGCAGTCTGACGTGTGGGCGTTTGGAATAGTGCTCTGGGAATTATTTACGCTCGCAAAGACACCGTACCCTAACATAAGTCCTGCTAGTTTATTGGAATTTCTTCGTAGCGGGTGAGTTGTACATATAATATATGTATAATGAACTATTGAAAAACTAGCAGCTAGCCCGCGACTTCGCCTTAAAAAAAATATGAATAATATAACGCCTGACATCTTTATCGTTGTGGCGACGGTCGCGCCACAACCTGCGGCCGAAATTAAAACTAACCCAAGGAAGCTTCCGTGAAACTTTACAAAAGTTCTTGACGTTAAAGGTTTGTTAATCTTTGACTAGATGGCGTTGTCTGTTTCAAATATTGCAAGCATTGTTGTCAAGTAAACTGAGTAAACTTCATTGGGCACATTCTCCAAGACAATAGATGGCGTTAAACAATGAAAAAAATTACCTTCAGTGTAAATGCAAATGTTTCAATTGACAAATGTATTAACCAATTATTCGTTCTAAAACCAACAATCACTCTTAGTTTTATTCTATTTCTATGATTTCGAATAATTAAATTCCAGGAGTCGTCTAAACAAGCCTCAGTATGCTAACGATTTGTTGTACGACGTGATGCTTCGATGTTGGAAGCACAAGCCGACTGAACGACCCTCTTTCACAGAACTACAGAGGGAGTTGGAGACCTACGTTGAACAACATCAGCGCGATGTAAGTTTTTCATAACTCCTTTTGCCAAAAGTATTGGTAACACTATATTTTCTGCAACATCTAATGCATCATAATATTATTATATTTATGTATTATATTTTTTTCAATGTAGTACTTGTTCAGCGTTCTATAATAGAATTATTATTAAAAATTAATTCTTCTCATTCTTATCTTTTAGCCATTTTAGACATGTATTTATGTATTTATTTATCTAATTAATTAATGTTTTATTTACTTATTTACTTATTCAGCGACCATATATTTATTTATAACAATCGCTTGAATTAACATAAAAGGATTTTATTATTGACATACGGTCCCACGCAATTCTCCTCCCAATCCTGATTAAAAAACTTCTAAATTATATCTTATGATTCAGCTCGTTCTAGCCTAAATTGAAATTGTTTTGTTTTGAAATCGCATTCTATACTGGCGATTTATTGCTGTAAATTTTGTTGAAATTTTGCTAATAAATTATAATTTATTTCCAACAAAAATAATGTGTTCGCTTTCAGCGATACGAGGGCCTGAGCGCGCACTACGTGGAAATGAACACCCGCAACCGCGGCTCTGAGCCTGACTACTTAGTGCAGGTGTGCCCGCCTGACTACAACCATCACGTCACGCCCAGCCCAAGCGACGCGCACAAGCGCTTCAATCTGGCACCGGCTGATATACCGGGTAGTTATTCTGATAAACTCAATATAGCGTGCATGGAGAATAGAGGCATTGGAGGACCTAACTCTATACACGAGAGAGTGTTATCCGGCTAGTTAAATAGCATGTGCTCTTATTTACGGAGGTTTCATGAACTACGCAATCAACCAATCATATTAATTAATTCATGTTATTGCGTAGCAATTAATGCTACACAAGCGCCATTCTGTTAATTATTATTGTTATTTAATTGTTGTAGCTTGCCAGTTTTTCAGTTTAGCAATGATGTAAGTTGGTTCTTCTTACCTCTGTGCTCCATGATAACGTGATAAAATTTCATCGCTTATCACTGACTCTAGTTAATTAAACTATAATAATAATGTAATAATTCTGTGTTAATTTCAGAATACCTTCAAATGAGCCCACCGAAGAACCAATCTAAGTTCGATTTCAATGCTAGCTTATTAAATCGGAGGGAGTCCGAGGGTGACAACCAGGCCTGTGAGAAGACGCCTATGCTTAATATGAATAACCTCACGACCATAAGCGGATCAGAATCCGATCACGAGAGGAGCTCGCCCTTGTATCACAACTTCAACGATCGCATAGAAGAAGAATCTGACGATGTGTTTGAAGAGAAGAACAATATTAAAAATATTAATAATAGTGCAGTGACAAATCCCACTTACATAGTTTACGATACAAATGCTGAGAAAAAACCTTTAAACAACCCTAACCATTACATAAATGTAAAACCCAACGGTCTAGTCAAATGAATTAGATTTATAAGTTATATAAACAATAAGATTTCTTTTTATTTTAATGAAATAACTCTTATTTTAATGATATTTGGATACTAAATTTGTTTTAGCTTTTTAAGTAAAAGTGTACCATGCTATTTTTGTTGTGGTTGTTGAAATTTCTCATAATACTTAGTTATCTTTTTTTTAGGATCTACTGTGTTGTTATCTTGTAGATGAAAAGTTCTTAGATTTAATATATATTTTTATTCCAATCTAGTATCTAAATGTCTGTAAAAAATCCAGTTATTGATCTCTTGGTCCCTAAAAAATAATAACTTCAATCACCACAGTCGTGATTCTATTAATTTAATTTAATAACAATAGTTGCAGTTATAAGTGTTTGTACGAGTTAAATTCTATTTTAATAAATAACTTAATTGATTGGTCATTAAAAAAAAAAAATTTTCGAATATTTTTATAGTAATTAGGTATAAAATATAATATACCGTATTAAATTCTGTAAGAAATATGTACCTATTTATTATAATTTAGTTTGGATATAATAAAGGGATAAAAATGCTCATATTTAATTAAAAACAAACAAATATATTCCGGCCTTGGGATCTTTTTTTTATCTAAGAACACTGCTATAAACGTGTCACATTTAGGGTCGCGACGCGAAGATGTTCGAAGTGACAAGATGGCATCACGACGCATCGTGACACATCGAGATTCATCGCGCCGTATTTACGCACCGAGATTCATCGCGACGCATTGAGATGCATCGAGATTCATCGCGACGCATCGAGATTCATCGCGACGCATCTAGGCGCATCGAGATGCTTGATACAAAAATATGATACAATGCACCTTAACAAAGTGCGCGCTGCGTCGCGTATTAGTGTATCGTAAATGACGCATACGTATTTGTATCTTCAATTTTTGAACTTTGTATGGGCATTGTTGTTATCTGCAGTGCTTTTGACTGCTTAATTTGTTAAGTCTACAGAGGAAGATTCGGCTATGTGATATTTTGTTGTAGGCGGATAGTGTGAGAGACGATTTTGAAAATACTTAATGTAAGTTTTTTTATATATTTTATGTAATGAACCCCACCACTGTACATACGATACATACGATACACATTTAATATTTTAAAAACTCTACTTGAAATCATTCCTATTTAAATAATTTTGTAATGAAGGCAAATTTGACTCATCTTCTCTATTATTGTGTAATAAATTTACCAGCTGAAAGCAATCCAAAAATTATCCTTATGTACGTAACACATATACCTAATATGCATACTTTATATTTGTAATTTTATACATATGCAGTAAAATTCTCAATATTAGGTAACTTCTGATACCAATTTTGCTTTCGTACAAACTAGGCATAAATTATTTATAATTATGTTTTTATTTGTCATAGTTTATAAATCGTTATATCTTCGTGTCATATAGTACATTGTCTAGTCTAGTAATTTCAGAACTGGTACATTTCACTCATCAGAAAATATTAAAACGTTATGTTATGCTTTTTAGGGACAAAATTTGTATTACTTACATTGTGATTAAACCAAAACTTATTAAAGAAGTAAACAAACGTACATCAAATTATATAAAAGAAAAAGAAAGAAAGATGTAAGATTGCTATGAGAGTTTATTTTTATATAATTTTAATATAACTTGAGAGCTAACTGTTCAATGGTTAGGGCTTCTGCGAGTACAACTAGGACCTAAGATTTTCAAACGTCTTACATGACTTACAAAAAATGAATCCATAATCTTATAAAACGGACCATTCAAATTAAAACTAATATTAATTATATTATTATTTATACATAACTAATATAACTAATATTTATAGTTATATTATATTAGTTATATAATTATTTATATATTAATTAATATTAGATTATAATATAAATATGACTAAGTTACTATCATAAAGTAACTGTTAGGTCTCTTCCTAAACGGATCTAATTATAAAATTCAGCCGCTCATTCAATTTGATATAAACTTTTTGGCTCCACTTCTAGTAGATTCTCAAAGTGCTAGCCAATATTTGGTTTAAGCACAATGTTAAGTTAAATCGATGTTGTAAAATAATGACGTTTAGTTAAGACATTGAAATATTAAGTGTATTGTTTTTGATCAAAATAAATACATATTGTTAAAATAAAAATTCCGGTGTATTCAGATTCGTATATTTTATAAGTTCTATAAGAATTAAAATACACGTGATATTATGAAAAATACGTGTTTTTATTTGAGTGTGCTGTCTTTTTAGTTATGCGCATAATTTATTTACCTATATGTATGTTTATTCCGTTTGACTGATTCTCCATCTGTAAGAGATGGTACAGTAATCTGATGAAATACTTAGATTTATTAAACAAGAAACTCAGTAAAATTATAAAATCCATCATTTTATAAGATATTGCCACTTCCGCTTATCACTTATTCCGGACGATGGGACATGGACATTGTCTCTTTGAGCATCGCTTTACATCATAATAATATGAAGATATTGAAGATATCAAGAAAATTAAATAACTCAAAAACTACTGGGCGGATTTGAAAAAAATCTTTAATCTATAGAATCTTTATATTATTAGTAAAAATAGCGAATAACATAAGCTATAATTTATAAAGTTACGCTGAAGAAGTCGCGTGCAACAGCTAGTTTTCAATATAGATAATCATCAATACTAATAATAAATCTGTAAGGGTTGGTCATGGAGTAAGTTACTTTGTTTTCAGAGATATCGTGTTTATAGGCTCTATACATGATACTGAAACTAAATTGACCATTTTTACAATTTTTTTCTGTATGGATGTGTATGTTCCTCCATAACTCTTAAACGAATTAACTGATTTTCATGAAACTTGGTAGATAAACATTTAGTCCTACGGGACACAGGATAGGCTACTTTTTCTTTTTCAACGCGGGCGAAGTCGCGGGCGCCAGCTAGTATTAATAATATACCAGGTCTGTCCTAGAACGAAATCAAAGTTACAGTATAGTAGTCACTTATATAAACGTATTGATATTGTAATATACTTACGCTTCCAATAGCACCTAGGATATCAACTCCAACCTGAAATTGGATGAGCATGTCTAGTAAACATTGCAAAAAACTTTAATTTCGGCTTAGTTTTTGTATTTTTTGGAACTTCAATTTCGACGTTAGTTATAAAAAAAATTGAAATGCATTTGGATATCTCTATTTACAAGAGATTTTTTTCCTTAGTTTGGCTCATAGATCTTTGACTAACGGAACGGTAGTATCATACTCGTAGATCTATGGTTTGGCATGTTATTCTGAACATTAGATTTTATCTATGCCATGTCGATATATGAGACGATTTATCTTCTTATACTAAATTCGGAAATTCGTCACTTCTATTCTTAAATATAGTAGTCGCAAAAATTAAGGTCCTTTAATCACAGAAAAAAATTTAAATAAAAAGCTAGTTGTAAACATAGGCACGCAATTTTTGCATCATAAAAGAGCCTTATGATACCACTCGCTGGCGACCGCGAGTTCGTCCGCGTTGAAAAAGAAAAAAGTAGCCTATCCTTTGTCCTGGACGGCGAAATGTTTATCTACCAAGCTTCATGAAAATCAGTTAATTCGTTTAAGACTTATGGAGGAACATACATACATACACTTACAGATTTATTATTAGTATTGATTGATGATGAGCTCTGTACTCTGTACGACCATTTCCTTCGAAGTTACAGCCTGTTGAAAAATCACCTAATAATTTGGATTTTTTTTTTCCTATAGGTATCCCTTAATTTTTGCGACTAGTGTATAAACTGTACTGTAATTTTAATAAACTTCATAATGAACGCACCATTATAGCACCGCCGATGACACCTTCTGTGACTTTTACGACCGCTTCTAAAGCCTGGAAAGAACATCAGTGTTATGCAAACCTTGATCCAAGAGAGTAATTAAGTAAGTGGAAACTCGCTCTTAATTTCTCAAGAGTCTCTTAAGATGACACAAGTCGGCGGCTCGAACTCATCGGTGCGTGTAGCTAAAATTCATTCTGACTCACACAGCACAATGCGCGGGAAGAGTAGTCGAGTGAGATGCACAATGATTTATACCAAAAAAAAATCATAAGCAGACTCTTGGGCATATACTCTTTTTGACAAAACTACTGCATATATCTATTTCGTGTAAACTTATTTGAACTCTTGAACAACTAATCAATGTTTGTAGGCAAAGTATTTTGGAGTTTTTGTACACTAGAGTGACCTATTCACCCTCAAAGTTGCATTAAAACTTGTGTTAAAATATGGATTTTTCAAGGATCATATCTTTTAAATTAATACTTTTTTTTAAAGTTTGTATAACAAGGAACCTAGTTAACGACAAGATAAATCGGTATCATGCTTATTTTTGTAAATTAAACATAAAACAGCGGAGTAATAATAATCATTCTACGTTTGTATGGAGGAAAGCTGACTTGTATCACCTTAATATACTGGAATAGCTTCTTACATCGTCTATAAAGTCTTCATCGTCATCGTCGTTAGGAGGCTTCTCTTTATCTGGCTTTGGAGGTGTTGGTTTTGGTTTGCTGTCATTTTTCTTCGGCTTGCTGTCTTGTTTTTCTTTTGTCGTAACAAGTACAAAAAAAATCGTCAAAGCTAACACTTTCAGCATAATGGATAATACTCATCTAACTTCAGAAGTAAGCCTTCTGTTAAAAGAAAGACTGAAGTGTTTATCTGAAAATTATATATGCAAAAAGAGACATAGGTACTGTATGAAAATATTTACGTGCTATTGTTATATTGTACGAGTAATAATTATTATTATGAACACAGCTGTGTAAGAGGTTTTGTTTATTTCTTTTATTATATTTACAATAGTCATTAGGGAAAGAATTTTACAATAAAACACATTTCGTTATAATAATAGTTTTATTAAAGTAAACTTAAAGTAGATACAAAAATAAGATAAATTAATTTTTACATAAGAAATAGTTTTTAATTGTGCTATTTACTGAAGATGCCCCTCATCACTGACACAACCACTTTTTCGATAGCTTCTGCACCCTGTAAAATTAATATCAATATTAGCGTTATCGGTAAAATTGTGAAATTGAAATTCCTAAAGATTATAAATTAAATTTTCTGTTTATAAATGATTTTTAATGAGTATGTAGTGTGGACCGTTTATCACAAGTTTAACCTAAATTCTTAGCATCTGTCAAGTAACAAAAGAGCAAAGATTTAACAAAAGAGATAACTCCACGATTTGGATTCACTCGTCATAAGCATTTTTTGTTGGGCAGGTAGGTAATTCATAACCTAAATAATTTATAAATTCCATTTTATTGTATATTTCTACTTTTTTTTTAAATACAGGATATCAGAATGTTTGTGAGATAACTTTACAATAAAAATGCACAACAAATATAAATTAATATTACTATAGAGTGTGATTCTTTTTAATCGAAATTGGTGTTAGGTACAAGCAATTGCTCCGCTCTGAAACTTAATATATAAAACAGAATTGTCAAGATCTGCAAGTAACCTTACTTGCATGAATATTTTCACATTTTTTATGAAAATAAACTGTTTACTTAATATAATACTTACGTCTTTACACGCCTCAACGAACCCCATTGGTATATCTACAAGCATTTTTCCAAAGCTTGCGATGGCCTGCAATTAGTGAAATAACTTAAAAACACGATTCCTCATTTTAACTTTTAATTTATATTAATTTGTCTCATTGAGTTCAATACGATGAAACCTGACCAAATCTGTATTGAAAAATGTATCTAATGTAGATAGAAAATTCTCCTGTATAACCATGGCAGTAATGTGTATACCATATTTATCTAGAAATATAAAAAGTTCTCACGTATCATTTAAAATTGAGATTTAGTCATTTTTTCAAGATCGGCAGATACTATACGAAATTATTACATTATTATTCTGTACGAAAACCCTTCTCTGGATATTCCAGCAAAATAGATTCTGTACAATTTTAGCGTCAGAAATTGATTAGATTGAACATTAATATGATCCTATGATTCAAGGCTGACATTAATTTGAATGCTCAGTCTAGTGTGACTGCGTCGATGGCCATTGTCAAATTTGATAAATCTACTTACGGAGTTATCAGTGGGTGTTACAGTTAACAAAATTGAAACCAGCACATCCATTAAAGTCTGATATAAAGACAAAATTAATGATCTTCATTTTATTTTGCATTGTAACAAATAAGAATTTTGTCCATAAATTATACACAATTATTGGCTGTTCATTAATTGTCATTTCATTGACACTTTGTTAACAAAATTCTAATACCTACTAATTAAGAATACTGTCTCTATCCATAAGTGAAGACAGAATCAAAATCGGTCCAGCCGTTTAGGAGGTGTTCAGTGACATACACACGCAAATTAGGCTCAAGTTATCAAGCAGCCATGCTGGCTGATAACTTTGAACTCTTGCCTAAAGGATCTAAGCTAGTTATGATGTAAAATTTGTAAATAAAGCTGTTAATTATGACGATGAAATTCGAAAAAGGAAAGTTACTTACTCCAGGTGAAGACTACCAAGCTATAGTGACTATTGTCCAGCAGGGGAACTAATAACATATAATAAAATTATACAGGCATGGGACCCTTCAGTCCACAGGGTCCCAACGTGCTTAATTTTCTCAATATTTTGAAAAACTTAGTCAATATGACTGGCGCTTGGTTCACCTGTTACCTCGTTTGTTAGCTGTCTGTTACCTCGCTGCCAAAGCAAATTAGGCTCAAGTTATCAAGCAGCCATGCTGGCTGATAACTTAGAACTCTTGCCTAAAGGATCTAATAGCTAGTTATGATGTAAAATTTATTTAAAAAATTTATTTTAAATATAAAATCGAAAAAGGAAAGTTACTTACTCCAGGTTTCCTAGCTTCCGTAGGTGGTTTAGTAGACCCTGATGGTGCAGCCGTCGTCGCATTACCAGCATGTGGTGGTGGCGCTGTTGTTGCACATTCTGTAGCCACCACAAAAATCATTAACACTGAAAACAATTTCAAATTAACCAACGCCATAGCTCTCGATACACTGACTACACATAAAACAGAAGCTTTAAATACATACGTCACTTTTTTAATATCCGAAACTACAGTATTGTTGGTCGGATATTGAACAATTTCACGCAGTAATTGGATAAGCAGTAAAGGCCGCCTTAATAATGAATATTCAATATTTAGTTTAAAGAAAATTTAAGTCTAGTTGGAAATACATAGTTTAAAAACAAAGGATAAAAACGTCAACAGATATTTGAATTTGTAATTTGTCTTATGGACGCTACTGATTCCACTTGCCTATAGTATTCTTTTTTAAGTAAAATACGACTGATGATTCCCAACAGATTGGTGAAATAGCTACCATAGAGTCATTAGACCAGCACTAATGTATGTAGATAATTATTGCCCCTGTATTTAATATATATTGATTTACTTATATGCAAAAAAGTAGAAAATGTGAACTTTCTCTTTTGCCGCAAGAACTGCTTTTACCATTAAAGATCTTATAAAATAAATGCTTCTCCATTCCTTTCTAAGAGTGTTTTCACACGCATTTTTTCACAATCACACTATGTTAAATGGAATGTCCGATGTAATGATAATTTAATTAGGTACCTATGGATTTTCCATTGACTTAATAATATATCAATTTAAATAAAATTGACCCCACAATATTCATTCTTATTACGTTTAAAAGATTTGTGTTGAATGTGATCGATGCGTAAAACGGTTTCACTTTCTCCAAGGGTATTCAAGTGGCATTTGACCTTTTTCAACTCGAAATGACTCTGCTTTTTACCATACAAACGATCTCGCCTCACCCTATGAGTTAGGCTGGTGAAAGGTTTATTTGAAATGTTTCGACACTTAATACACTGGCGGACTCATAAACTGCATCAAAGTAATAGACGACTTTGAAATAAATATTTTAACCAAGTATGCAAACTTTATATACAGATTTAAATTGAAACCTCTAGATTGGTTCGTGAACTTTAAAACAGCGTATCCTTAAGTTTAAGTTTGTGTACTGGAAAGGACCTTAAGACTTTTTTGAAGAAAAAACAGAAATTTAAGGAAAATTGGTTTTATAAAAAAATTGGTTTTAACAATAGACACAAACTTTATGCAAGGGTTTATTTATGTTTTAATAGGGTGTATTACCCCCACGTGCCCTTATTACGGATTCTAATCGGTTCCGCATAGATTTTATTAGGGTTATTAAAAGATCTTGCGGAATATTGTCCCATTCTTCTGAAAGTGCTGTTCTTAGTGCTGCCACTGTCGTGGGCACAGGATTTCTCGCATATACAGCTCTTTTTAAATTGTCCCAAACATGCTCAATGGGATTAAGATCCGGGCTGCGTGCTGGCCAATTCATTGTACGTATCCCAACCTCTTCGCAATATTGTCGAACTTGTGCAGCAGCGTGCGGCCGGGCATTATCCTGCATTAAAGTAAAATTTTCGCCTATGAATCCCATGTAAGGCACCACGTGATCTTCTAAGATCTCTGTTATGTAGCGATGTGCAGTCAAACCCCCTCTATTACCGTTTTGACGGACCATGTCTATGAACACAAGTTCTGTTCGCCCGTTCATCGATATGCCACCCCAGACCATACACGAACCACCTCCAAAAGGAACACGCTCCTCAATGCAACTTTGAGCATATCGCTCCCCACGTCGACGATAGACTCTTCTGCGACCATCTGCACCATATAATCATATCCTACACTCGTCCGTGAACAATACGGAGGCCCATTGCTCTTCTGTCCAATTTAGGTGATCACGCGCAAATCTTAAGCGAGCTTGTCTGTGAGCTACAGACAAATTTGGACCATTTGCTGGTCTAAAAGGGATGTTATCCGCTTCCTTTAACCTTCTTCTTATTGTTCGTGCACTCACATTTACTCCACGCACTTCATTAAGCTCCTTTTTTGATGTTAAATGACGTGAGGAAACGATTTCGCAGGGAAGTTGTAACAATAAATCGGTCATCACGACCGGTGGTTGCTCGAGTCCTGCCTGTACCACGTCTCCTTCTGTAAGAACCTGTCTCCACAAACCTTCTGTATATTCTAGAAACCGTAGACTGGTTTAAATTTAAATTTCTACCAATCGTTCGTTGATCCAAGCCCTCCCGCACCAGTGCTACAATTTGAGCCGCTTGTTCGGACGAAGAATCCATATTATGGTTCAAAAACTCTCGATGAGTTAAAAAACTAACCCTACAATTCTGCTGGTAACAATAATTCAATAAAAAATCAATGCGAATCAATTTAAAACTTTGCTTTAAATAACACGCAAATCTGATACTACGAGTAAATTTTCTTTTCCCGGCTATATTCATTTGTTTTACTGCAGTTCTATTTTTAAATTTTGCTTTTTTTTAAGATTAAGAGCCAGTCTCTCCATATTTATATAATTTAATCTAAAAAGTTTGCATACTTATTAAAAAAAATCATTTCAAAGTAATCCTGAACTTTGATGCAGTTTATGAGTCCGTCAGTTTATATCATGTAATATAACAACGTAAGTTCGGTTGCCGACGAGCTGAACGAAGGTTTATATCGGACCTGTACCTCTGAATCTTCAATTTCATGCGTGGTTTAGAAAAAATAAAATAATAAGCTCAACAGAGAAGGAAATATTGCGGGAAAACTTGAGTCCAATAAGATGAGAAATCGCTAAAAAGATGTCTCTCAGTAACCTACTAACTGATTGACAAGAACCCACAAAAATAATTGACAGCTAACTGACAAGAACTCAAAACTGCAGACAATAATAGTAAAGAATAGCACTTTGACCATTTGTAATTCTGATAGTTTAAAAAACTGACCATCTGAAAGTGGTCTTTTAAAAATCTGATCCTTTGAAAGTAAAAGGCATTTATAAAACATCATTATCATACTCTTTTAGTAATCTTAAAGTAACTAAGTATACACAGTTTATTAATTTTTTGACGCCGCTATATTGTGACTGTTTTGCGTGCGTGCAAAAGCCTTCCCTAGAGCTTTTTTATTCTTTACACCTCGCCAAATGACCTGCCCACCTCCATTGCATGCGGAGAATGCTCTCTAAAAAAAGGAACATTGATTTTGACTCAGTGAATTTTATCCATTTGGCTCCACGCGCTGATAGTCTACGAGTAGGTACAGTCATTCGACGTTTCACACAAAAAATGCATCGAAGTGGCTTTTAATATTTTTCACCGAGTTTCAAGGTAAAGCGAACGATATTGAATTTTATTGAAATAGTTCAATACTTCCCATAACGTACTGAACAAGCACCTGGACCACTTTTGAAAGATTTATAATAGAGATATTACTTAGCGAGTGGATAAACTTTATAAATTTAGGATATAATGTGGTGGTGGTGCTGGTGGTAGGATCTCGTTCCATTTTTTTCACAAATAGCACCGTATGTGTAAGCAGGCGATGCATCTTTAACGTTAAAATGTCTGGATTAAAATAGTTCTATCCAATTTTGTGCTTCTTTTACCTACGATACCGCATTTAGGTCCGGACAATGTGTTTGCAAAATTTACATGGATGTATAATGGTTACCAATAATACTTTCGGAGATTTGCAGTTTTGAACAAAGGAATAAAATGTTATCTAAATTTTAGTATATACTTACTTTATCTTTTCTTCCGAGCTAAAAACCAAACTTAGATACTTTTTTGTCGTAACCGAATTTGATTAAGGTCACGTGACACGTGATTGAAGTATATTAAGATATTTTTACTATTCCAAGTAAAAAGACAGACAATAAAGTAATTTCTATTATGTAATTATCTAATTGATCTAATTTATTTCATATTTATTTATTTTAAGTGACAAAATTGATAAATAACTGCATTTGAATATGTATACCGTCGATTTGAATAGAGGTTGTAATTTAAATGCGGAACCCGGGTGTATTCCGGTGATTCCGAGGTTGGGCGACGCATCCGGATTTCTGGGTGAACATTACTCTATTACAAGGGTATTACCTTCCTGCAAGATGGGCACCCTATATAGAGAATAACAGGGAATTAACTACGTAATTCCAATACCGCTCATTTTGCTCAGTGAACAAGAACGTAATGGTTTTTTTGCGTGATGT
The DNA here is from genome assembly GCA_945859745.1 of Synanthedon formicaeformis. NCBI lineage: Eukaryota > Metazoa > Arthropoda > Insecta > Lepidoptera > Sesiidae > Synanthedon > Synanthedon formicaeformis. The sequence continues at coordinate 10,982,246 of OX243957.1, forward strand.
GTATTTCTACGTACGGGTAACAGTGCTATGTTCTTAAATCAGTTTATTAAAATAATTTATTGAACTAGAGTTTCCTATTTGAAATCCTTTAAATTAGGTGGAGATTACTGGCTATACCAATATATGTGATTAATGTTGTCTGATTTGTTTCCTGATCCTGAACTGTATTTGGAAATGGACTCATGTGTCGAAAAACAACAGCGCATATAACACAGCAGCCTATAACAGTATGTCTTATTAAAAAAATAAATTTATTAAAATAGGTATTATAAAAATCAAAGGTAAATTACGACTTATCAATAAGCCAACATTATGAACATATTTTAAAATAATCCTCACTAATATTATAAATGTGAATGTGAGTTTGTTTGTTTGTTACGCTTTCACGCAAAAACTACTGAATCATTTCAAAGGTGTGCAAAAAACCGTACTTTTTTTAAAATGTTTTATTGATAACACTAATGCTTGAATGGAAAATCAAATAAGAAAACTTACTTTAACTGTTCTGTCATTACCTATTTCTTTGAAGATATTTCCATTAAATCTTCATAATGCTTAAAAACTATTGACAGTTCTTTACAGCCAATCTTACTAAAATTAAACAAGTATACTGTTACTGTTTGGCCGTGTCTATTTATACAGCTAACATAATTTGAGCAACTGCTCCAGGATGCTTGGGAAATTCCACTCGCCTTATCCTTTCACGTAGAAAATTAAACGTCTCAAGGTAATATCCGAGTACTGTGGCCGTGGATTTGGCAGTTCATCTAGCGTACGTCAAATGGGACAACGGTCGGGTTTTCTTCTCGTTGCAGCGATCTTACATTTACTAAAGTGGTTTTGTCTTTTAACTGTCTGATGTTATATGTTATCGTATATAGTAGGTTTCGATTTTTTCAAAATCAACTATGGGAAAAATCTTTTCAAAGTGGCATTGATCTGCTGGGTGTAGATCTATCTGGTTTTCGCTTCCATGCCCTCAATTTTATGAAAATATTTTAAATTAAAAATTATAAATTATTGCTTATTATTAATAATATAATTAATAATATAAATAATTTGGACGAGAACTCAGATCGCTGGCTATCCGGTGCAAAGTGTTGGCTCGCAGGTTTGTACGTTGCAGTAATGATGTTAAAGTCTCATTTTTAAAGCATATAAAAATTTGTTATTCTAAAAATGTTTTTTTATTTAAATAAATAACAAGAGAGAAGGCATGGCCAAGAACATCAGAGAGTGGACTGTTATATCCAACACAGTTGAGCTATTTTAGAGCTATTTTAAATGTTGTGTGAGTGGGAATTGGGAAAGACTTGTTTACCGATTTTTATATAAAAAAGACCAGCTGACCCGGCAAGCGTTGTTTTATAAAATAAAAATATTTTTTTCATCAATTAGGGGTATAAAAAATAGTTTATGACCTATTCTCACACCTATACCGAATATACACAAAAAAAATCCGTCGTGCCTTTCGGAGGAGTTTGGTTACAAACACTGTGACACCAGAATTTTATATATCGCACCTTCGGTAAGACAAGGGCATAACTAACAATTTTTTTTAAAATGAGTTATATTGAAAATGTATGCAGAAATGTCTTAAAAACATTATTATATTATAAAATATTTACAAAACTATGGGGCTTATTTCATGAAGAATTGTTTAAAAGCAATTATAAGCAGAAGAATACGATATTGAATGCGAAAAAATTAACTTTAAACGGCTCTCCTGTAGAATTACAAAAAGTGCAGTTATGCCCTTGTCTTGCCGTAGGTGCGATATATAGAAGATGGAACAAAATATTGGTCGTATTTAAATTATGTTTTTAAACTTATACAACTAAGTCGGTATATTTCCAGAAAAAGGGAGCATCTAATTAAACGTGCACAGAAATTATGTCTTATTAAAATTGTGCGCGATATTGCTTCAATAAAACTCTTTAACATCTCACGCGTTTAAACCATAAAAACGCTGTAAAAACTTTTTATAAATGCTAATTAATTCAGGCAATAGGTCGCGTTAAGTTAATGGGGAAATAAAATGTTAATTGAAATGAACCTGTATCATCTGTGTTTACAGCCCAGTTAGAGAAAACTCCTGTACATTAAACTTTTTAATTATGTGGGTTGAGTGTTGTGGAATTGCTCCTTTTATTATTTACAGCGAGTATATAGTATTGATCCTGAATAAATAATATAACTAATTCAACTGATAATGTAATTTAAGATAGCATTATATATGTATGTATATATTATGTCTTTCTATAGGTACTTGCTTTATCTATACTAATATGTAAACCTAAAGAGTTTGTTTGTTTGTTTATTTGGTTTTACGAGCTAATCTCAGGAACTACTGGTTCGAATTGAAAAAATATTTTTGTGTTAGATAGTCCATTTATCGAGGAAGACTATAGGTTACGAAGCCGACGAAGTCGTGGGAACCAGCTAGTTTTGTATACAATCGTAACATGTCTTTTCACTTATTGCATCATCAACGTCACAAGAGTCCTGAGAACCCCACCACACTGGGTTGTAATCCTTCACACGTAACCGGTTACGCTTGATTTCCTCCTACGCTGACGCCGATCGCTGACGTCGCTCGTGCGTACCGTCGGTCGCGTATGACAAAAAAAAAATCCCGCAGTGCGAAACCGATCGCTGAACGGAATAGTAGCGAAGCCCTAGCGCCTTTCTGCTCACCTGCGCCGTCCGGTCAGCTTCGCACTCAGCGCGCGATAGTGGTGTATAAGGCGTCAGCGCACCGACGCGCAGCGCTGACGAGCGAGACCGACGCGCGCCAACAGCGGCGCGTAGCAATCTGCCGCGGACGTCAGCGTCGCTGGGCGGTTGCCCATAGAGTATTGTGTTTATTCATACGCTCCACCGACGTCAGCGACCGACGTCAGCGTAGGAGGAAATCAAGCCTTACCAACGTAGCATTGGTTTCGTCGGTGGCCGAAGCGCGCGCACTATTCGTCCATTCAATGCAGCGATCTCTTGAAGACATCGATGTAGCGACAAAAGAACAGCGACCTGCTTCCGGCTTCGCATGGATCGAATTTTCGTTCGCAAATTGTATTCACATACTTTCCTCGTTTATCGCTCATTCTATCAGTAAAAACCATATTAATACATTGAGTAGTTTAGCGACTCTATTTTATAATATGTATCTATTTATAGATGTGTATAAAATGACAAATTCAAGTACACTTTATATATTAATGTCACGTCTAAAGTGTGCTAAAGTATCTTTTTTTACAACCAGATAAGTGCACACTTAAGGCTATTATGTGGGTCCCTTATTTGCTTTTGTGGTATACCTCGTCGGGTTATGATGCACTGCGGATGCTGCATTTGCATAAAAGCGTCCATTATCCCCAGCTTCAGCCAAATAAAAAATCAATAACACCCGAGCATCTACGTACTTATGTGGCGTGGGCTTTACAGCTTACAGAGTTTGTTGTATAAAATAATTGTTGTTTTACGCATGAATATTCGCTCAGATGAATTGTGATGCATGGCTGCATGCATCGAAAATCTATGATTAAATCATTATTTCTTCCTAACCCTAATGTAACTAACATATACACCTATTTCAGTTTCTGTCGTAATTTTATTCTACCTATCATAACTTATACCGGTTAGGGATAATAAAAAGAACATTATTGTGTGCGTGTCACTGCCAATTTTTTAAAGGCCATCTCGATTCTCGTGGTTGCTGAACGAATTTGGAATGTTCTACATTCCTAAGAAAAAGTCAGTTCTACAGATTGTATAATATATATGTATTTATATTCTTCTGTTGGCGAGTATTCAAATTAGAGATCTATATCTTATATAAATAAAAATGAATCCCTAAATGTGTTTGTTGCTAAGCGCAAAACTCGAGAACGGCTGGACCGATTTTAATTCTGTCTTCACTCAAGGATAGAGGGATAATCAGGAAAGGTCGCCAGTATCTATATAAAAGTAAACAAAAAACAATATAATATGGAAATTATTATTTACGCCAGATTGTAATTTATTGAAGAAAGTGTAACTTGTTACTCTTACCAAATGTCTAAGGACAATAAAATGACCACATTTACATGTTCAGCTCGTGGTCGAGGCTTTCATATAAAATTAGTGAGTTGAAAGAGCGGGCACGGCCGCACCTGGTTCCGGAGCGGACGACGGCACTAACTCAGCGATCCCAGATCCGACGGTACATTTAATTCCGATATGGCCACTAAGAAAGCGTTATCTAAATATTTATTTCTTAACGTAACAACGTTGATGGATATGTTTAGAACGTTTTTTTTTTAATTAAGTATTTTAAAACATTGAGTTTATTGGATGCTGAGAATACTTGGTTGGGCGGTATTGATCATACACCATATATTATTATATAGCCCTGACCTTGCATCCTCATATTTTCACCTGTTTTGATCTCTTCGAAATTCTATAGGTAGTGTTAGGTTAATATCAAGAGAAGACTGTCAAAACTAGTTGTCGCAGTTTTGTTGGAGGTTGCATATTATAAAGTAATCAGGCGTCCTGGCCGCTAACAATTCAATATTTGATTGAAATGTCAAACATAAAAAAATGTGATGTACATAGTTGGTTCATTGGAATTGTCTGTATCTGTATAATGTGTTAGCAACAATAATAAGTTTTTCTCTTTAATTCACTGCTTTATTTCATTTATTCTGCTTATATAAAACCCTCACAAAAAGTTTTTTGACCGGAAGTCCTAAAATTGCTACAGTAATGGAATAGTGTCACAAAAAGTTATTGAACTAAATAATCAAATGAAAATAAACTATTATAAGATTTCTTTAATTTGTATATAAAATGTCATTAATTTAAATGCAATATATTTGATTTACATTTGATGCTGATACATTGTATGCTGTTGTTTTTCGGTGAATTAATAAGATACAGGGTCCATAACACTGCGGTCTTTATAAATTTTATAAAACCTTTATACATTCGCAATAAATTATTGAACTAAAAAAAGACCCCTTTTCCTTTGGTAAGGATATAACCTAATATGGTCAGAACCGCATTCGTAACTCCTGTGGCTGTGCTTCTATTAACGGCGACAGTATCAAGACGACCTTACCATAAAAAAAAAATTAAACTGGAATCGCATATTTTGTGGCCACAAATCTAACTTGCTGCGGTTTCTGCTCCCGACATTACTCTGGTGCTGACTATTAACTTAATTTCAATCCGACGTTTTTCTTTTAATGTCTGTCGTTAACTGCCATGGAATTATTTTGCTGAACACAACCGGTTTCGTGGGCATTTATCTTTTAAGTCGAGCAAAGAGAATGTGAAAAATTCTTTTATCTCTTATCCTTATTTTGTGTAACATAAAAATATTTCATAATAAATCTATGTAGTTAGAAGTGAAGCAACAAAATTGGCTTTGAAAATCAGAAATGAATAAATCATGATTTTTCATTGTACGCAAGCTGTGATATTGCTGACTCAATGTTAACCCTTTTTAAACCCACAGGTGTTCTGGTCCCTAGACCCGCCGTTTACTTTTACAAATACTATTAATATATATCTACTAGCGACCCGCCGCCGGCTTCGCACAGATTATTTTTTTCTGGAAATTTTTCTTTTCATAAGAACTTTCTTTGAACTACAACAAGTATAATTTGAAAAACAAATTATATACAGTCGAGTTGGTCAAGCGGTTCTCGAATTTTGCGATTAGCAACACATTCACATTAAGCAAAACAAATAAAGAGATAAACATTAAAAAGGCTTACCTCTTATTTATTTGTATATTCAATTATATTTTTCTCTAACTAGCCGTAGGCTACAATTAGTGCTAGGGATTATCCTTTGTAAGCCTTTGAATTTAAATTAAATTTAAAATGTCACACAGAGCATGTGTGTGAAAGGTCGATTCGTGAACTAAATAAGACTGTGGTGAGTTTAGGTTTTTTCTCATCTCAGTGGGTGAATTTTATTTACATTTTTTGTAGTCTAATTGAGCCAAATCATCCAAGTCGAATCAAAGAGGGGGGAGGGGGTCCTCGGCTGGACATAGCCTAACCTACCCCCATTCCAATAGGACTGGTCAGAAGCGACCTTTATCCACCGTCGACCCACGATCCTTATCAGACCGTCTGTTCACTATGGGGTGGAAGTCCTACTCTGCGCTTGCCTCCACTCCGTGGCCGTGGCCTTCACTCTAGAATCTTCCGGCCCCAGTGACCGTCTTCTGTACTAAGTATGTGCCCTGTCCACTGCCACTTCAACTTACTGATCTGCCGGGTTAAATCGGTAACTTTCGTTTGTCTATAGATTTCTTCATTCCTAAATCTCGCAGAATGCCTTGCCTCCACTCTAGAATCTTCCGGCCCCAGTGACCGTAGTCCGTACTATGTGTCCTGCCCACTGCCACTTCAACTTACTGATCTGCTGGGTTATGTCGGTAACTTTCGTTTGTCTACAGATCTCCTCATTCCTAAATCTCGCAGAATGCTGGAGTAGCTCCGAGCATATCTCTATCGATAGCTTGTTGTGAGCGAGGTTGAGCTCAACAATACTATTCCTTAACTTGTAAAAAAAAACACACAATTTAATATGGAACAGTGAAATTCTAACCAATATATAATATACAATTATCAGTCAAATGGAAATAGATATTTCAGTTTTTTTTTTTAAATGACTGTGTCTGCTAGATCGACCCACACAAAGCTTATACTGCGAAATACCCAGACATTAGTGGAAAGATATTATCGATCTAGTTTTGATACGTAATGCGAAGGCTTTACGACTGAAAGTTGTAAAAACATTTCTGAAAAATCTTGCTAGACTCTTTAAGTGCATTTATTCTTCATAAATTTCTAGTGTAACAATATTTTCAAAGGAAATTTTATAAGATTCTGCAATAGGATTAAAAAATGTTGCATCAGCAGTATACAATTTAATTCGTATTATAGTTATATTTGTACCTAATCGTCTTTTCTACATAATAATTCTCCATATAATAATTTATAAAAGAGATACAGAAATAAAGAAAGGAAAAACTATGAGAAAATATCCTGTTCATATCTATTGTTAACAATTGCAAATTTTACATCAAATTGCGTTCGTCCTGAATCTCTCTAATGTTGTTTTTGACTAGAATTATTGAACGCCATTGATCACAAAATTGATTCAAACGAGTTTTGCTAATTATTGCGAAATTCAGGAGATTAAATAAATGTTTTAGTATTAAGCTACATTTTATTGCATTGTCATTCACAACAGCATTTAATTCACAGCTTGAATAACGGTTATTGACATACAAAATGAAATCAGGAAATAGCTAGAGGCGAATAGGAATGAAAACATTGTAGTAAATATTTAGCTGCAACGTTGGTTAATATTCGTAATACATTTCGATTCAATTATCTAAATGCACCGTGCAATTGTTCCCAGAGCAAATGTGGTGGTAATAAGTAAAATGTATTTGTCTGTTATGACCCGAGGCGAAGCATGGTTATAACCGAATACACATTACGGTCCACTCTCGGTCTGCAACAATTTTAATAGCGAAAAAGCATTCCACTAAATCAAAAAGCAATCGAAAATCAAACAGATTTTTAATTGCGGTCATAACCGAATACGCATGATCAATTCTCAGTCTGCTAAAATTTTAATAGGGAAGAATAATTAATTTCACAGTAGGTATCAAATATCATTAGAAAATGGAAAAGTCATATTTTCAGATAATTATGTTTTATGATATATCAATCAGACATATTTCAGCTTGTTTTGATTGGTCTGCATTTGAATCCTGGTGGCATTAAATAAATGTAATTAAATCATAATTAATGGTAATACGAGTAATTAAGGGAAAAATCCTTTCCAATACTCAAATTCGTTATAAGAAAGCAACAATTTGAATCTACATGTAATAGCAAAATAATATATTATTAAATAACGAACCTCTCCCGGATGCGATCCCTCTTCCAAATGTGAAAACCGAATTAAAATCGATCTACCCATTCTCGAGTCTTTGGAGTGTACACAAACCAATTTAACATTTTTATATAACTACTAGCTGGTGCCCGCGACTTAGTCCGCGTTGAACGATGAAAGGTACCCTATGTGCTTTCTGGTGTCCCAGACAACGTGTATGCAAAATTTCATGGTGATCGGTTCATTAGTTTTTGAGTGAAAGCGTAACAAACAAACTCACATTCACATTTATAATATTAGTAAAGATATGTATGGATACTAACTTTTTCTGTTGCGTGGAAAGTGTTTCCAAGTGCAGAGAAATTAGATGATACAGTTTTTGAGACCACAGATAGTCAAATTATAAATGTAATATACAATAAATTTATGGCGATTCTCTAAAAGTGGTAACACAATTCTCTAAATATCGGGTCACACGATTCCTTTCAAAGTTAGGGGTCGGTTTTGGGTCAGGTTCCGTCATCAACGACACTATTATGCGAACGAGTCTCCCTTTGAACCTTTCTATTTAATTAGGTTGTGTATTGCAAGAGTGCGAACGAAACGCAATAAAATAAATTATTTTTTATTTTATTCACATTTCTTACAAAATCACCATCCACCCACAAGGTGGACAGATTACCTGATAAGGGCCACGGATCGACGGTGGATCCAGCCAGGCTGCTTCTGACCGATTCTAATAAAAAAATATTGGGGAAGAAGGATGGTAGGAGACTGATAATCACAAGCAACACCATCGGGAGCACTGCCGAATCTGATAGTATAAACAATAATAGACAAGATAGGGATAGAGATTCCTACCTTGTCAATTCCTTCCGACTCTGTTACTTCATGGTTGCCTTCTGTTACGAGGTGATTAACAGTTTAATTTTTACTACCTACTCATAATTTCTAAAGTACTTAGTTAATAATATTTAGTTTCTATAATATCTACCTAAAGTATCAAGTTAAAGTGACTAAAATAACGTTATCATCTACAAAGCTCGAACTCGTTCAGATGAAAGCCTGAAATTGATCATAGTTTTACCTCACGTCTGTTCCCCTACGGAGCCAGAAACTAGATCAAGCCTCCATTTTACAAGATCATTCCTGGTATTTCTAACATAAATTCATTTGTTTATGACATTTGTATGTATCGTAGTACTAGAAAAAGCAGTATGTAATATTTTTTCATAAATATCGCCTTAAATGCTAACAATTTGGCTGACGGTGATCTTGACGGTAGGTGGCTACCGTTATCTAAAACACAAGCAACGGCTAGGCGGATTCATATTAGTGCAGACATTCATGAATAGGGGCAAATTGGGTGTAGGAGTATGATATTTGGCATGCACCATGACACAACAGGACTAATGTTGTTATTTCACAGTAAGACTATAAGGATAATTGTTGAAATAAGTGCCTTGTTAAATTATAATGTACATCGATCCTTTCAGATTTTGTGCAATGAGCTAAAAAATAATTACGAGTAATCTATATAAATATGACCTACATATAAAGTCGATGTCCGCCTCTGTCTGCTTCTCTAACTTCTTCATAACTTCTTCTAAACCACCTAAACGGATTTTGATCCGTTTTTCATTAGTAGAAAGAGCTAATAGAAGAAGTACCCATGGCGTAGCTTGTGTTACCAGCCTGACTATGGACTTTTACAGTCAAGCCTTAAATTTACATATTTTGTGAAAATCAGTACCTATACGGAAATGTATTCGTATAATTAGTACCTATTGTAAATGTTGTAGTGTGGTTAAAACGGTGGACAGCATTTGGTAGATGGTTTTGATGTGACAAAGCGGGCAGCTCAACGTTTCGCATCGGGGCGCTTACATAAATTCTCCCCTCAAGCGCTCCTGGGTACATGACGCGACAGCCGGTCAAGGTACCACATATACATTACTCGTTCTAATACCGGCTGGTATGTAAATACGTATACATTTCGCTAAAAAATCATTCCGAATCAGCACGAAACTTAAAAAAAATCTAAAAAATTATTGTTATTTTTCAAAAGAAGAATTCAACTTTTAACATGCATGGCAACTTTTGGTCGCATGGTCTACAAAAAGAAAATTTATAAAACAATTTCTGAGCTATAAAAATATATTAAACTTTTTCAAGGCGCTTAATTTTTTTAAAATATTCTATCATAACTTTTGGTCGACATAACTGGCGATTCCAGAACTGTGGTCTATTACGTCGGTCAGCAATTTAGTCTTGCAATACCACGAGGCAACGCAGTCTGCATGCTTGGAACCCTTTCTAAAGAATAAAAGCTTAATATGATACACTATTTGTACGCATATGAATAGTTAATTATGTTGTACATATTTAAATATTAATATAAAAAGTAATCATAGGAATAAAATAATTTGATAACATAATTTTAAGCAACTCGCTTTTAGCAATATTCATTGTAATCCGCATTTCATTTTAGCGACCAACTTTATCACATTGTTAGCGTAAATTTAATATCATTTGTGAGAGGCAGAGCTTAGCTATGTATTATAGTATATGAATGAATAGAACACAATGTGCACACAAGCTATTTTTAGTTGCTGTAGTTTCCTATATACCTTTGTATATTGTTAAATTAATTGTAAAAATAATAAGACATTTAAAATTTTCAACTAGAAACATAAAAGATACTAAAATTACAATACACTTTATACAAGTTAATTCAATGAGTTTATATAAATACATAGCTATTGAAATAGTTATTTTCGGATTGATGCTTTCACAAATCAGTTGAAAAACTTATCACTGTAGGTAGAGCTTGGAAAGCCTAAACAAGGTTAAGAGATTCGTAATGAAAACAATTATAATACAGCAAAAAATAAGACAATGATCAAAGGAAACAAAAAAGTCGCTTTCGCATTGACGCTTCTTTAAGTTCAAGATACATTAGTTTTAGCGCCTCTTTCACCAACTACAAGTAAAGTGTTGATTAGTTACTTTTAGAAATCATTTTCTGTTTTATTGAATTATGCATTCGGTTTACTGCATCATTCGATAGGCGAATTTTTATTATTATTTTCTATTTAATGTTTGGGACGTTTACCATCAGCTAAATTATTCCCGGTGACAGGTGACTTTAAGTGACGGTTTAGCCTACTTGACGTTGGTGAAAGAGGCGCTTAGATTTATATGCATTGTAGTTCGATTTTTGAAAATCCCATAGAAACCTAACATTTTTCCATGGTAAAAGGTATCCAGATAATAAACTATATGTATTTTTAAGCCAGTCTTTCACGTTAAAAGATCTGATTAGGTTCCAATTCAGACATAAGCTTAACAAGTGTCGATCACTTGCCTTCGGCGTGTGAAAGATAATGGTGTGACGGCGTGGAATTGAATTCTGGGTTATCACACTGGTGTAGCTATGAAGATAAAAATTCTTCTGTTCTGGTGTGACACAATGGTATGACAGAGAGTCTGCTCCCCAAATTTCATCCAAACCTGTTCAGTCGATTTTGCGTAAATGAAGTAAGTGAAGTTTTGCATTTATGATATGATTAGGATATTTCGTTTCGACATTGATTCCATAGGGCACTAAGAATTAAATCGGCTGAGGGCAATATTTCTGTCCTAATTCCGTGGAAAAAAATACCTATGTTGTTTTATATGTATTTCAAAACACTCTTATTCATTTCTTACTATTGAAATGTTGTTTTTGTTAAGTATTTTTATTAAAATCCATTTAACTTTGTAGGTATTGTTCTGTTCTGCGAGAGAGAAGGTACATTCAGGCACAGTATCTATGAATCAGTTACGTCATTGATTTCAATAAGATAAGTTTGTTTGCAAGTATGCGCAGTTATTTACATTAGTGCACAGTATTTTGAATGCTTTTAGTAAATTTCCTTATTCCTTCCTTTCTTCTAGTATTTAAAAATGACATTGGGTTTTATTTATTTACCAAAAAAAAAAATTAATTACATAAGTACAATTTTATCAGACAGACAGGCAGGCCGACGGCCCAATTGATGGTAAGTGGCTATCGTCCCCTATAACACAAGCAACGCCACAGGTGCTGCAAGTGCGCTGCCGGAGGATAGAGAGAAATGGAATCTTACTCACTCACCGGAACACAAAAGCACACATGCTGTTATTACATGGTGATATTCTGAAGGGGATGGTTACTGCCGAATGGGCTGCCAAAATGTGTGCCCCTGCTAGTACTTATAAATGACTTGGCATATCATAGCATAAGAAAATTATTGATTAGAAGCAATTATTCACGTTGTATTGACTTTTATACGAATAAAAGTAGCCTCTCAAAGATATTCCAACGAAAGAATTGAATAGCAAAGCTTCTTTTAAAAAGAGGACATAAAAATTACGGTAAACTTATGGCATTGTGGAAGTACACACATTTCTGAAGGATTACTTGTCTTGTGTGCGATGTTTAGAAATGTATTTTACTATTCTCAAAACATAATGTCACATTTTTAAACTTAATAATATATTTTTTGGTGAATCAATTTAATGCTAGCAAAATAATCTTGTCTGTTTGCAGGAAAGATCATCATTCGACACTTTTGTGCATTTGGTTATTGTAGCTTTAACGGTCATTACAAGTGCCAGCTTTATTTTGGAATTGAAATAACAAAGTGGGTCGTATAATTTAACTTCCATAATCTTCATCTATTTTTATCTGGCCAGACCATTTCTTATCTGGCAAGTTAGCCGCGGTCATCGACCTCTGAAGTTTTATCTCTTATCTGTCAGTGTCTGAATACAACAACTGATTTCACCAAAATATAATTCAGTGGGAGTGCATACTGTTTGTTCATATCAGGTGAGTACGTGCAGTATAGATATGCACGGGTGTCGGCTGCCGGGTGCGACATGCGACACGGCCTCGCGACATGCGACATGCGACATGTTTGCGGGGAAACTGCGGTCACACGCGCTCTACACAATACTATTCACGTATCTATTATAATGTATGTAGTCATAAATACACAGTATTTATTGAAATTCACCGAGGCCGTGACTTTTAAAGCCATTAAATAGGATAATGCAATATTCATGTCGCGCTTATGTTGTACCCACACTAGCCGGTAAGTACTTTCGTGTAGACAACTTTTGCATCCCTTTTCAGCCCTTTACAGATTGAACTCTGAAATTATACGAAGTTCGAAATGGATCATTCAGAAAAATATAATTGCCCCTACAAACTTTGCTACACTTTCTCCCGTTAAAGGTTGACATTTAAAAAACGGCAAATGTAGGTGTGTGTATCTGTGAGAGAGATTTATATAATAATTGACTTAATGATAATAATAATAATAATAATAAATTTTGACGAGCTCATTCAATGAGTTGTTAGGGTGGTTACCACTCAACACTCTAATTTATTTTTAAATATATTATTCACGAAAACTGGGCTATACATCACAGTAAGTAATCTTCATACTTTTCCAAAACTCGAACTCGATATGCCCTCAAAGGGCATATCGAGTTCGAGTTCGGTGATCCACTATTGAGCTTAACTTACCGCTCGACCAACGGACTAATTACTAAACGAATATAAAATAATATGTAGTTCATTTATTTATTGCATCACGTATGTCTATCAATCTATTCCCAGGAAATTGAGCTTTTCTTGGACGGGAAGTGTGGGCGAATAAGAAAAGAGTCGGTAAAGTGTATCAATTTATTGATCCAGTCACGCGTTTGTTGGATTGAATCTTTTTTAACCTTTTAGCTTTTACTTCTACAAAAACATATGGTTGTCGTAAATCTCTGTCCATTAGCTTGGAACTAATCTTGCTGAAAAAAGGGATAATTATTTATAGATTAATGATTTATAGTCTGAATTTGTATTCCAAGCATCCGAAGATGGATTGCCATTACAAACAAATCAATGTTTAGATTTAATACTGAAATCTACTAAATCATTTTGTACACCCTGTTTCCTGATTAAAAAATTTCCTAATAAATTTGCTTCCGGTCCATTACAAAGAAATCCCAGTTTGCCTGAAATGTGAATACACCTTAATCCCAAATAGACTAAATCCCAATTCGACTGAATGCCAAATTTTTAATTACTAATGGAAGCCGCACATTTATTTAATTTTTATGTTAAGGTCGACAGACAGGCTGACGGTCAACTCAATGGTAGATGGCTACCGTAGCCAAAGCACGAAGAACCCTCTGCAGTCGTCCGGAAGAGTGAACATCCTGTTGTATCTCAAAATAAATTAATACTAAAAAAAAAAACTTTTTAAAAACAAGCTTTTATTGAAGTGTCCTAAAAAGAAGAAAATAAAGTTTAAATTAAATCAAACCAATCAATTTAGTACATGTATTACACAATTTATCATCATCATCATACTAATCATACTAATAAATCTATAAGGGTTGGTCATGGAGTAAGTTACTTTGTTTTCAGAGATATCGTGTTTATAGGCTCTATACATGATACTGAAACTAAATTGACCATTTTTAGAATTTTTTTCTGTATGTATGTATGTAAGTATGTATGTTCCTCTATAACTCTTAAACGAATCAACTGATTTTCATGAAACTTGGTAGATAAACATTTAGACGTACGGGACACAGGATAGACTACTTTTTTTTTCAACGCGGACGAAGTCGCGGGCGCCAACTAGTTAATTGATATAAAAGCTTGTCGCGAGATTTACCTGTGTACTAACTAGTCTTACTTGACATACTTATTATAGAAAGAAAATGTTTCCTCTCATTTTATGAAAAAATGATGCATCTAATCTATTTGTTTGTAATGGCAATCCATCTTCGGATGCTTGGAATACAAATTCAGACTATAATTAATCATTAATCATTAATCATTAATCATTAATCATTAATCATTAAATAATTCTCCCTTTTTTCAGCAAGATTAGTTCAAAGCTAATGGACAGATATTTACGACAACCATATGTTTTTGTAGAAGTAAAAGCTAAAAGGTTTAAAAAAGATTCAATCCAACAAACGCGTGACTGGATCAATAAACTGATACACTTTATCTATTCGAGGCCAAATGAACTTAGTCTTGTTACCCATAAAAACCCAGGGAAAGATTCGTTCCCATTTTTAGGTAATTTCTCTACTCTTCTTGAGCTTTTTCATCACAAAACTTTGTGATGAACTTTTCATCACTAGAATTCGAACAGTTTTGTGATAAAGATACTTAAGTAGTGGATACTTTGATCGTTCCGTGAGATGTATAGAGTGGGAGTGAGGAGGGAGAATCCATTAGCCACTACACACGTGTTGCTATTTGTGCGGAAACCTCATTACCAGCCCGATGCGCCACTCGTAGCTTCTTTTTTCTATTAAAAAAAATAAAATAATACACAGTTTTGACGTAGCTCTGCACGTTGCACGCCTCTATAAATATCGAATGCTTTTTCTGTCAGAATTAAAAAAGAAATATACCTACTATTAGTAAATCAGTTTAGTAATTAAAATTCTCTAGTTGTTAAGTAAATTAAATTCTCACGATACAGGCGTACTCTAGTGTGGAACCTATGGTACATTTTTATATATTTTTTATAACACTTAGCGCCTCTTTCACCAACTACAAGTAAAGTGTTGATTAGTTACTTTTAGAAATCATTTTCTGTTTTATTGAATTATGCTAGTGTTAGGTGGTAGTTTGTAATTTTGACGAAGATAAATGTTTTGTTAAAACTTACATCTAATAAATGATTTGAATTGAATTTGAATTTGAATGCACTCTGTTTACTGTATCATTCGATAGGCGATTTTTTTTAATTATTTTCCATTTAATGTTTGGGACGTTTACCGTACAAACAAAGGTATATCAGCTAAATTATTCCCGGTGACAGGTGACTTTAAATGACAGTTTAGCCTACTTGACGTTGGTGAAAGAGGCGCTTAATGAATTGTTTCCTATTTTTTTTTCTATCATTGCCATAGGTTGGATTCACTAAATTTATCTATATTTTATCAAAACTATAGACTAATTATCTAAAAAGAAATAATTAGAATCTTTATAAGTAATTGACAGTTGATTTTAATAAATGTGTAAGTGTAGGTATTGTATGTATGTATGTTTCTCCATAACTATTTAACTAACTAACTAACTCTTTAACAAAACGAATTAACTGATTTTCATGAAACATAAACATTTTTCTTTTTCAACGCGGGCGAAGTCGCGGGCGCCAGCTAGTAAAACTATATTTATCATTTCGACTCAATCTCTACAATTAGTCTTACTGCATATTTTGCTAGATCTTTGTACACACATCAGTGTGTGTATAAGAAAATCATTTCTTTATATGATTTTAAGGCTGTTGGTTCACTTGACGCTATGTGGCTAGCACAATACAAGTGCGCTTCCGATCGATAAATTACCAAGGTAAAAGTTGTTAAATGTTAATATGGGAAGATGATGACACAATAAAATAACATTAACACAGAATATAGATATGGTTTTTGTTTTTGTTTCCCTTTTTAATTAAGACTTTTTATCTGTAAATTGAACCTTTAAGTGTTGTAGATTTTAAATGAATAAGTAAATAAAAATATAAAATATATACAAATATTGCAGATATATATACGAAGCTAACATATGAAAATAAAAGAGCGAAACCTTCACTCTACACCAGCACCTTACATACATAAATATACTGAGAGTTGTATGAGCTTTATGAAGTCTGAACACATTATACAAGTTGAATATTGTCATTATGATACAAGGAACTCGTAGCTTGACGTGACTGGCTCGAAAATTTCCGACTGACACCTTACATAACTTGCTGAAATCACATGGCAATTTGCATAACGAGGTGCAGCAGGTACTCGGAGCCTCTTTGACGCGCTAACTCAGTGCATCTACAAATGAGGGGTGCTATCCTTTATCAAATTACCGCTTAGTATACCAACACACGCGGGCGGTAAACGTGCCATATTGAAATGTGAACCGAGCGCCGTGGGTTGACGACTCATGCAGCTAGAGGTCTCAATATACAAATAGCCATAGGTATACATCAACAGCAATATAGTCAGTATTCCAGTTTGGTTGGATTTCATAGAACCTATTTTTTTAGCGACCAATCGGAAAAGATAACCAACTTTTAGATATTGAACTATAGTTAAAATGTAATGGTAATTAAAAATTATAATATCTATTAAAACTTATACGAATTAATTTAGGCAATATTAAAAATATTACATCAACGGAAAGTGTCGTCTGTTATGTAAATATAAGACCGTGGAACCGGAAAATAAGTTTCACGTTGTACCCCTTTGCTTTGCGGAATCAGTGAGGCCACCTGTGGCGGGTTGAGGGGAGAGAGGTGGGAATTCTGGAAATACATACAATACTAAAACAGTAAGTACCTACTTTAAAATTATTTATAGAAATTGAAGCCAGCTTTCTTCAAAAGGACTTCCAACTTCCAAAAGATTTATATTGTGACAGGGGAAACGTCTGGGAATATAGTATAAAATAAACTAAACATATACCAAAAGTAATCATGATACCAACATCCACTCCAATACCAAACGAAACCAATTCGAGTAATTTAAATAATACAGAATTAAAAAAGGAGACTCAAATCTTTGATCTTTGAATCTTGAAATCTTTGAACCTTTGTTCAAAGATTGAAACTCACGATAAAAATAATTTTAAACACACTGCTATAATTGGTTAAATTAACACCTAGGTTTCTTGCAAATGAGTGTACATTTAGTTATTAAATAGTCAATTAACGAACCTTACTTAAGGTGTTATTGTAAGAATGTAAGTTGGAATTGCAAATACCTTCAAAATTTTAACATAGACAATGCTGTTTGTACAGTATTATGCAAAAGTGTTAGGCGACGAAACAATTTTATTTGCCCAGGACCCTACACTTTATGAATAGTAATCAAACCGCCTTCATTTATCTCGCGAGCGGCCAACAATGAAATGTAGATGAGGACTTTTTGATAAGCTCAAAGTATAATTTAGTACTTTTACTTTGAAATTACAAATTGCGAAAGTCTTAAACAGTCTTAAACATTAAAATTGGAGTATTCCTTGAAACGATTGAGTTTGAAAACAACGCTCGATTAATAGCAAGAGCTTGGTAAAGTATTTAAAGGATATTATTCTCGGTATATTGACAAACAAAATGTGAAAATAATAATATTGAAAGATGGCTTGGTATAGTGATAAATATAGAACGTGGCTTAGAATCATATAGTAAGATCTTCAATGTACCTAGGTCGTCAGACAAGTTGACACTCCACTTTATGGTCCACTTGGTCACAATGTTTGGTGGCCTTGATAGTGCGCTGCCGATTATGGAATTGTGGATAAGGGATTGGGAAATCGGCTCTGGTATCCGTTATTTGCTCACCGAAACACAGCAGCACAAATGATGTTATTCCACGATATACTCTTTTGTAAGTGTGGTTTCTGCTGCAAAACGGGCTGCCAAAATTACTGCGAAGCGCAGTGTTGCCTGTCACTACTAAAAACTTGATAGTTTTAAAAACGAGTCAAACGGTTTAACGAAAACAGGTGTCTGATAAGCATGTCATTAGGTTGTGTAATTTATATAAACTCTAAACCAATATTTGGAAAAGCAGGTTTTTAAAATAAGAATAAAATATAAAAATATAAATAAAATACCAATATAATATGGAACTTTGAATCGTAAGTCGGTTCATCTACAAGTATTGTTGTTGTGGCGACCTTTTTCGATTCCACATTAATGCGGTAGGATTGGGTCTGTTTGGAAAACTGTATTTCCCAACTTTTTCACTGTGCTCGTAGAGGCGGCCCGCGCAGTGCCTTGAGAATATGCCCCTTTGTTATACAAATAGAGAGTACTTCCGAAGTGGTTTAACTTGTGATAAAAAGAAAATAAATTCCAAGACTTCGAGGCATGTGGGATTATAATAATTTTAAAATGTTTTTAAACGATTTTATTTGTTCAGTTATTGTAGGATTTCTTTAGGCAATATTTTCTTTAGAAACTTTATTAAAGGTAGAGATGTTGATCACAACAACAAGATTTTACTATGAAGAGAATTATTGCACGTGTCTGAATAGATTTTAGCATCATTCCATGAGGGTTCAAGTGCCTGGACATGAATCCAGCCATGAGTATCAGCCTGGAGTTCAGAAACAGCCTGTATCCACTGTCGACCCGCAGCCGTTATCGGGTTGTCTGTCCACCTTGTGGCTGGACGTCCTGTCGGGTCGGGTGTCGGCTCTCCGTACTATGTGTCCTGCCCACTGCCACTTCAACTTCTGATCCGTGATCCGCCAGTTTATGACGGTAACTTTCATTCATCTACGGATCTGCTCATTCCTAATTCGATTTCGTAGTATCACTTCGAGGTAATTAGCCTCTCCACAAGTCGTTGAGCGAAGTTGAGCTTTCTTACGAGCCGAGGCTCATAGTTAGAGACCACGTTACAGCGCCATATATGTCATCATTATTTTTTATGAGTTGCATAATTTGGCAGAAAACAATATTTAAATTTGTATTTAATGCATACTTTTAACACATACTATTATAAATGTATGCTTTAGGATTCACTACCTGTACGTTTCTGACAAAACAAAGGAAATAATTCAAAATGTAATATCTTAAAACAGGCAGCACATCTCTCACAATAATGTAATATTTCTTTCCCCCATTTTGAGCAATTCACTTATGTGACGCGATTCACTAACGTAGGCATAGTTTTTTTATTCAAATTATTCTTACATCAAGTGAGGATGCATTGACACATTTCTATGATAATACACACGAGAGAAAATATTACCTTTATTTACATCATACATAACAGAGAGACGTGCGTATTCAACGCAGACTCAGCATTATTATGAGCAAATGTTTGAAAGCGTTGTTTGTTTTATTTGATAAACACTATTTTGAAGTAATACTTATGTATTAAATGTTATTTCATCATACCGCGTGAAGCAATTTTCAGAATAAACTAAATATTTAGTTAGAAATGGTTAAAATTGAAAAATTAGTATATCATGTTCCTAAACAATTAAATTATCTGTTTCGTTATGTTATATAAATAAAAAATATACTTTGTTCTTTGAATCATCAGTTCATTCATTCATTAAACAAAACTAATTAACTAAGCCTTTAAAAAAACTAATTGCCTTGTTTTTGTTTTACATCTTCTGGTTTAGGTTACGGGGATTTTCTTGTGCTTAACGCTGACGGTGATTACCCTCGCCTATAAACAAAACTAGGTACAACAAGTTATAATGCGTTACGATTGAGAGTTAATAAGTGCGTTGTAAATTAATACCTTTCTAGACTTAGTAGTTTTGACTGTGCATTGATAGTCAGTCAGGACAAACGATTTTATATGTAATAAATTATAATTGCAAAACCATGACAGAACTTGTGGTAAGCAATTATAAACGCTAAGCTCGGAACGTTTAATTTCTTATACAGCAGCGGAATTAAATTTCGCAAAAAAGTGAGCTTCCAGTAAAGTGGGGCTGTGACGTCCGCGACAGACGTCAATCAGGCCTGCCCTGACGTTGGACATCTGTTAGATTTCTTGTTATAGCGACCCTTATCTTTGGAGAAATTACTTCCTGCATCCACGTCGCTGCCACTCGGATCTGTCATTCTTAATAAAATTTGACCCAGCTAATATTGACCAATAACACTCGGGTTTCGTCCATGAGATCTTTGACAGGTTCAATTGCCAGATCTACTTTCATGTGTCAACTAAAAGAAGCTCTGTCTGATTGGCAGACCACATTTTTATAAGCATCAAATATAATATTTAAAAGAAAATAACAAAAAATATATACTTAGGTATCTAATATTTATTTATTGTCTTAGATTTTCCTCTTGGGGAAAATGTTTTTTGATATATTTATATGATACAATTTAGCAGACAGGCTAACGGTTCACTTGAAGGTAGGTGTTAGTTGCGTTTAAATTTACAGTAAAACTAACTCTCAGATGAAAATATGCTTTTGACCAATCGGTAGAGATAGGGGAATTGACATCTCTTATTCACTTAATACAAAAGCATGAGTGCTGTTATTACAAGATGTTATTCCATGAAGGAATAGTTAACTGATGCATACTGCTGTTATTATGTCTGCGGAACGCAATGTGCCGAATAACTAAAAATATTCACTAGTAAAATTTTTGAAACTAAATCGGGTCAACTACGTGTACCGTTCACTATTTATTAGGAAACTACATACATTTTTATAAACTTCATTTTATCCACTAAAACTGTATTGACATCATTGTACCGTATCACTTTAATGGTTTTAAAAAGTCTACAAATAAAACTGGTGTTATTCAAATTATATTTTAGCTTAAAAACGTAACATAATAATTTACCGGCAAAACTTGTACAAATTACATAAAACTCAAAGTAAAGATGAAAGAAATATACATTTGAGAAATATTCGTCGTTAAGTAATGTTTAGTCGGCCTAATTCAGGCTGAAGTCTTAAGGAACCTCTGGGGAAATCATGAGCT
This sequence comes from Synanthedon formicaeformis, assembly GCA_945859745.1. NCBI lineage: Eukaryota > Metazoa > Arthropoda > Insecta > Lepidoptera > Sesiidae > Synanthedon > Synanthedon formicaeformis. The sequence continues at coordinate 11,003,677 of OX243957.1, forward strand.
CTGCTTGCTTCCTAAACTTTTGGACTTCGCTTATGTAAATATCTTTTGAATAATGACCGATGATCAAACGGTAATCTTTATGATTAAACAAATTAACCTTCACACAGATTGGTAGAGGCTTTATTCGTGTAATAAAAGTTTTTATTTTATTAGTATATGTATTATAACTCTTTTAAACAAAAAAAAACGACTTCAAACCGTTTTCTCATGGATGCCAGAACTGGACTAAATTGAAATGGGACCACACGGGAAGCACTAGCTTTTAAATAAAAAAAAATCATCAAAATCGGTTCACCCAGTCGAAAGTTATAAGGTAACAAACATAAAAAAAAACCTTCGAATTGAGAACCTCCTCCTTTTTTAGAAGTCGGTTGAAAACTATATACGATGACATTAGGTATAATGCTTACTTTTTTTGAAACTTGAACTCATGTTTGGATATTGCCTACAAGTACTAGGTATCTGTTATCATCACGATCTGCCCACAACATAGACCTTTTTATATCCATCTAGGTACTAGCAACTGCTTTCTTGAACTCATCGGTTCAGCGAGCAGTTTCGACGGTGTTAACTCAACAAAAACTCGTGTACTCCAGCGGCATTACTCTCCGCGACAATCCAACAAATCGCTGCTTAAAAACTAAAGGGACATAAAACAAAAAAATCCAAAACTGTTTTTATTGCAAGAATACAATCACAATCCTTCATATTGTATGTTGCAAAAAGAGTTATGGTTGTTTTATTCCATATTTAGTATATTTTGATCATTTTTTATATATTCAAAAGTAACTTATATGCTTATATCTCCTCTAGTATTTATTATAAAAGTACTTAGAACATTTAATGCTGCTTAAAAATACGCTTCTAACGATGTATAATATGCATATATTTGATATATATCTAATAAGAAAAAAAAAGACAAAAAATAATTTCATTTTTTTCGATTAGCTCTCCTGTAAAAAGTGTAATTTTGATTTGTGGCCCTTTAGCAGCGATATTATCACATCTTATACATCTATACATATTGTAAAATAAATTCGTTGCCCGTTTCTTTCTGTTTCTTTCTTCGTAATTACTTCTAAACTACCTAACGGATTTTGATACGGTTTGTTTTTTTCGTGTATATGGTTTGCATAAAAAATTACATCCATGCGAAGCCGTGGGTGGGTGGCTAGTATTGTTATATATCCGCCTCTGTTTCTCCGTTAAGTACTTATAAATCATCCATAGGATTTTGTTACGCTTATACTCAAACTGTCATCATGAATTTTTGCGTACACGGTGTAACACCTGAGATAAAAAGGCACGAGCGAAGTCGCGGGTAAAAGCTAAAGTATAAAGTGTATGTAGTGAAGAGTGTTTTTTGTACCTTTTTGTGAAAACTTGTAATTAGCCTTTGTATGCGAGTCCATTAGTTTTCCTACACAAAATAAATATGTTATAGAATTTTAAAACAAAACGCAATATATCTGTAGAAAATTCAAATACAATAAAACTGGCTGAGCGTCATAACATGACGTAACTTGACACAACGCTACTCGTTCACTTTGTGTTTCATTCGCATGTTATGTTTTATTGCATTTATTTGCAGAGCACATTTTAGATTAATATTTTTCATTGCGATTTTCAATATTTTAACACATAAATTATAAATAGGATTTTGGACTGATTTTCATGTATTTTATGGTTTTTTTTATGTAAAATTTTCATGAATTAATTAACATGATTTTTGCATGAAAACCATCATTAAAATTAACTTTAAATTAATATTACGTTGTAAAGAAAGTTCGTAGAGCTTTCATATATTCTTGTAATTCACAACGATTCGTTTGCTGTATTCATTTAATAGAGCTCTTTATGCTCTACAAAACTGTGTTTTTGGTTTCTTTGGAAAATTTTATTTTTCATCATTTGTCAGGCTCAGAAAGGAACTATCCCGGAGGCAAAAATCAAAATTTTCGACACCTGCTTTTCTTCGCTTTTTATCGAGGTCAAAAAGCTGCTGAAGCCGCTCGGGACATATGCAACGTGTATCGAGAAGGAGTCAGGCGTGTCTACTGCACAAAAAATGTTGCGAGCGATTTTTGGCGGAACGACATCAACAAATTGGTCGAAAGGTTCGTGTCGTGAACAGCAACGAAGAATACATCATTGATTAATTTATTGTTATAATTAAGTATTATTTTTTGTTCAAATAAATCTGTTTACGAACTTTCCTTACAACCCAATATATCAATTATAATTAATGTTTCCGAATACTCCAATATTTTTTTTCCGATGACCATAAATATAACAGACAACATGATAGTATTTACAGCATTAAATCGTTGTACCTATTATTTTAAACGAGGTCGAAAAGGACAGCAATAAAATAAAACAATCAGGGAGGTTAATGTAAAATAATAATTGTGCGCCGGTGACCAGTAAAGGTAAATCGCTTAGGTATTCGAACGAATGAGCCCGGTGTTTCCCGGTAATTGGAGCTGTCGCCAGGACAAATGTCCTGTCGGACGTTGCCAGATAGTCACTCTAACTGCGACCATTAGCCAGAGAGATAATCTCAAATTACTACAAACACATTTGACGTCACATTCTGTTGCATTTTGAATTTAGAACATAAAAAGTATCATCTAAACAGACTTGTAGCCTTCATTTTCAGGCTTATAGGAACTTTAGCAAGCTAGTAGTCCAGTATCCCTCACCTGATTTTTTTTCTGATACTAACAGGCTGAAACTCCGTGAGCTTCGAGACCCACCTTTTTCCTCTGCGGAAATTCTCATAACTCTTATTTAATCTGAGATAGAGGTAGCTAAAGTAGTGCGCAGCCGTAAACAACTTCCAAGCGTAAGACTGGGAAAACGTACCACTCAATTTGTAGGACTATGCGGCCATTTTATTATACAAATGTTTACTAAGTTGCAGACAAATAATCAGCTTTTTATGACCTCGTTATTTTGATATATTGGGAGTGTTTTTTGGGAGGGATGGAATTACTAACCAGCTGATTTTTATATGTGAAGACGCCGTTTGTCTGTTTCTCTGATAACTTAAACCACACAGGGAATTTTGATACGGTTTTGAAGTATACTTTTATACGAAACGAGGAAGGTTTGGAAGGTTTCATGATTAGCATGAAAAAATTTCATCCGTGGCAGGTTCGGAGCGGATCGTTATCTTATACATTACTAAAAAAAAATTAACCTTTTTTTAACAATAGAAAATATAAAAGCTTTTAATAACGACGTCGCTTAAATGCTTTAATTTTTTAATATAGATACTTAAAATTTGTCTCATATTGAATCTTACCTGTGCAAAGTCGAGACAAATCCCCAGTATTACTTAATAATTAATAATTCGTTACTGAGATTAAAATCAAATGAAATTGAAGTCAGCTTAGTAAGTAATTATTCCGTTAATAAACTAGAAACGGTTCACATGAGGCAATATTGACTTAAGCTGGCGTGTAATATGATATTGTTAACCTTGGCTTTGGCTTGAGATGAGTTGCCAACCGCACTTCTGTATCAGCCAATATGTTAAGAGTTACTGTGCTGGGAACTAACCTCTCCTCAACGTGATAAAATATAATACAGAAGATCAGCTCACTTTGTAACTGAGGTTAAAGAATCCCACTGTAAAATAATAGCAAGTGTGCTCTTTTGAAATAGTGGTGTCAAATCCCATTTAATTCTTTAAACTCATTTGCAAAGGTAAGCAGCACTTAATTTTTCCATAGTTTGTTTGTGCTTCTGAGCGACGGTAACTACATACCATCAAATATAAATAATCAGCTCTTTTGCTGCCCTCAAATCATAGAAAATTTCTGCTTTGATAACGGTGCTTGGATTTCTCTTCCTATTTACTTTTCATGGTTTCTAGATTTCCAAGCTAGATTTTTCCAATTTATTTTAATCTGTGACAGATATGGCAGACAGACATGACTTATTATTACATGGGATGCAACACTAGTATTGTGCTTGTATTAAATTCGACAGTCAAGATAGTCCACTTGTTGGTAGGTGCATAGTGCTGCAACGCCACTGGTGCTTCAAGTGCGCTGCCGACAATAGTAGGATTGAATAGGGATTGGGAAGGGATAGGGAAATTGCATCCCTCACACACTCACTGAAACACAACAGCACAACACGCTATTATTGTAAGGGGGTAGGGGGTGGTTACTGCAACCCCCTACGTTGTCTAAATGCAACGTGCCTTGCCACTACTTTCCAAATTAAGACCCAACTTTGAAAAGTGCATTTTTACCATGCCGGAAATCTGACCCGGAACCCGGAGGCAAGAGCGTTAAGGCAAGCTTCCAATGGATTCGTCCAAATTAGTATAAATTATAAAAAAAAAAACACTGTTTTAACTACTCTCGATACTTTAACATTAGTTTTAATAACAAGGCAAACATATCTCTTCACCACAATTACTCAGTGTCCCTGTTCACTTTACGCCAGATCTCATACAAAGCAACCTTAACTTAATAAAGAGCATGTCGGGATGTCCGCAAACTTCCGTGGGAGTTACAAAGACGTACTCCCCAAGTCTCCTTTATGCAAATCGCGAGTAATTTCTTTGGTGGGCGTCACCCGGGGACCTTTTGCTTAAGATTGCGTTGACTTGTCAACTGTGGCTCCACACTCTCTAAACTAAAAGTTCAACAGGAAGCGCAAGCAGAACACAACAGTGACACGAAGTTTGCTTATAAAGAACAATTGGTTATGATTTTTAATATAACATGAACATTCTCTTCTGTTCTACCCGGTTCAATGTTCTATCATAGTATAAAATTAAGTTTTCCTTTTGATTACAAAACTATACTGAAATAGCTTATGCTAACTGAAATATATTTCGGCATGCCTTTTTTTGTAATATTAGGTATAATCAAAGCATAATCAATACTAATAATAAATCTGTAAGGGTTGGTCATGGAGTTTTTGTATTTAGAGATATCGTGTTTATAGGCTCTATACATGATACTGAAACTAAATTGACCATTTTTAGAATTTTTTTCTGTATGTATGTATGTATGTATGTTCCTCCATAACTCTTAAACGAATCAACTGATTTTCATGAAACTTGGTAAATAAACATTTAGACGTATGGGACACAGCATAGGCTACTTTTTTTTTCAACGCGGACGAAGTCGCAGGCGCCACCTAGTATTGTAATAATATAATTTTTGTAATAAAATAAATATTTTTCAATTTATGCACCTACCACTTTTACCGAGAATAAATGTAAAAATAAAGTTAAAATAAAATAAAACTTCTAATTGACGAAAAGTCGTAATTCCAATTGACTAGATGAAAACAGCGCTCACAGTCTCGTGGGTAATTTTAAAAAGAACTGAACACAGACAGAGTTACGGATACTTTAGTGTTCGAGAGGCGGAAATTGCGAGGAGCAAATGTGAAAAGTTCCGAATACAAGAGCGTGTGGGGAGAGTAGGCCCCGTCACAAGTACAATATTACCATACTATCAAAGTGTACAAACGCTTATCTTATTGGATTAACTCGATTCTGGTTTTCAAACTTCATTTTCGAACTTTGATTGAGAAATGAGTTTGTATCGCCAAGTTAAGATGAAATATTTATGATTAAATATGAAGTTGTACAAACAAGTTGAATTTATGGTGTTGCTAATAGTATATGTTTAAACCTTCAATTTCATTTTCGTTCGTCTTTAGCAATTGAGCTTTGGCTATCAATAATAATAATCTGGGGTACACAGGCATACACAAGTCATCGTATTTTCACTTAATATCCCTAACCAAGTTTAAGCTTAATTCTAGATTACTAAAACAATCTTAAAGTTGTTAAGTACAAGTTGATAAAAAAGTTAATATATAGATAAAATTATATAAATATATATAGATAAGTTTTCAGGTTTTATATAGGTATTGTTTTACTTCTAACCATTGATAAATCTATCAAAATTTCATACCCTCATAGCGTCAGAATTCGTGTTGACCAATATTGTTATCCAAACATACGTGTGACACTGCTTCTCGAAAGTATACTATCCAATGATAATCATTAATAAGAATATAATGACTGAAAATAGGCAGTGTCTTCGGATAAGATCAGACATGGCTATGTAAAAACAGTATTGTTAAACTTTGATTTCGATGACTTCCTGGTTTGCATAAATTAGTATGGAAGGCTCACTTTTAAAAACCATTTAAAATTCTGTAATAAGATTTGCATTTATAATACCGAAAAGTGCAACTTGACAGCTTTATTTCAATTCTGTATTGAAATAGTCTGGTTTAATTTAATTGACAGTTGAATGTTTTGAAAATAATTTTTCGTTTCTAAGTCATAAGTTCAAGTTGGTGTTAATTCTTAACAAAGACACTAAAATATGTGTAAAAGCTCATTGGATTCGGAGTGATGTCTAGAAAAATAAAAATAAAAATGTATTAATGTACCGTTCAATTTAATTTTTAAAAAGATAGGTATTTGTTAGTTAATTATTATGTTACGACCTTCACTTTATATTGAAAACGCCATAAAGGCTTGATTTTTTGAGTAGTAAGAATACACCATTTTTTTAAATTGTTTTATCCATATTTTTAAATTGATATTTAATACAATAATTACCCTGATTACAGGAGACGCACGAATCCTTAAATTACGTAACTTACATTCAGTTTACATAACTGCTTGCCCAAAGGAAATTTGTTCACAGTTACCTTATTTATTCACAATCTAATTTTATAATCATATTCTATAATATATATTTTTATTAGATACAGTTCATTTATACCTTCGGTTTGGGATAGACTATTGAGGTAATTTTCTTCTAAAGACATGATGTAACTGTGATGGTGATGGTCATCAATAGCTCATCTGCGCTTTAGCAGATATCGTTTTGCGGAAGTTGCCATCCCCTTACAGAGATGATCACTGTGATGTAACAATAAGTAAGGGATTCTGTCTCCGCAATTTCTCATGCGCACTTGCCATCCAAATAAATTTTCTGTGTTAGCAGGCGAGCTAGGCACATACTCGTACTATGGATTACTTAAAAAATCGATCTTTTTTATGCTGCATTTTACGAAAAAATGAACAACAGATTTTTGGACTCGTAAAGAATTATGTTCGTTTCGCGCGCGTTCGTTCCTAACATTACGTTATGTATGACCGTTGGCTAAAAACAGGGCCACAACCTAATTCTATATACTGAATGCGATTTGCATTTGAATAAATTACGTGACTTTAACTTTGCAAAATGTCCATGCAATTCATTGTTAGAATGAATCGCGAGACATTACTAGCACAATGTAAAAAATGTGACCAACTAACAGGACATAAATTTTGTACAATAGTATTTATTAGTGTAACTTCGTATGTAAAAATTATTAAAAAAATTTAAAGTACTTAAATGCAGACGAAAATAAGTTTTAGCCAACGGAATCCATACTACATTTTGAAAAAATGTATCTTACTTGATGGTAGGTGTCTAACCATTATAAAATGAACACAAGCAACGGAAACAAAATGTAATTATTACCAAAAATAAGCTTTAAATAATTTTAGTAGTATTTAAAATTATTAGTTAATTTGCAATTAATTTAGTTGTTCTAAAGTTTTACATTATTATTTTAACCGTTTTTTTCGCTAATCAGTTTAGGAATCGTTTGTATTTTTGCACTCCTGCTATCTATTTGGTCAAATACGTATCTCAATAAAATAACACTGATAACGAGTGTATGACAGAAATGTGTAACTCAAAGAAGGTACCTTTTTTTTCAATTAACAAAGTTTATTGATGTTTGCTACTAGACTAAACGGCTTGGTGAAACGGCATAGTGCAACTCGAGTGCATTGAGACAGCACTGATATGAATGTAGGTACTATCTCACTCTACCTCCTCTCCCCTTTTGATGCCACCATAATTCTCACCCCCTGATCGCCCACGCTGGCCGGTCGATGACCAGAGTCCGATAACGTCCGATCTGCTTTTGTGTATATGTTAAAAAATTACACTACTTTAAAAAAGACTTCATTTTTCCACACAATGTATTCGATTTCACTAATAACGATAAATTCAATATTAAGGACGCATTCTCGATACGTTTCCTTAGACATGTTATGTTGATAAATTGTCCTCATCTCGCAACAATGAAGCAAAATTAGAGAGCATATAAACTGGCCGATTTTAAGAAAAATCGCCTATCGCACACCTGTGCCTGTGTTACGTTGGCGCGCGAAAATGAACGCTATTATCCCACACCATAATCTTAAATCACTTCGGCTTAGTGTTTCGATTACAGACAAAGGTTCGGTAGAAAAACCCACATTATGATGGTGGTTGAATAATTGTATAGATAAGTGGAATTGATGGCTTTCACTAGCCATCGATGACTTGCAGATATTGGCGTATCTTGCGTTAGACGAGTTTCAATTTTGGTAATTAATTTGGTATTCAAGATCGATGTTGAACGTTTGTCCTTCTCATTTTACGAGAAAGTGTGCGACTTTGTATTATGCATGTCGCCTGGTTATTAGTAGGTTAGGGGGGGCTTTATAAGTTTTAAGAGCCATTCTTTTCAAAATATTATTTAGAACAAACAGTGTTGGAAGCTTGGAAGCCGCAAAATACGGTATTATTTTCTTTTTCATTTTCGTTTTTGTGTACAAGAACCTTGGAACTTACATATTTAGTAAGCTAATTTACATACTAACTTAATCTAAGCAACTCTCACTAGAGACTGTACCGTTGCTATCAAGACTAAAGAAAAACAACCAAGTATAAAATTATAACAAGTAGTTAGATACGTTCTATGGATTTTCTTCGTGGTGATCGTGGCTCGTTATAGTCTGAAGCAAAGATTTAAATCACAGATGCGCCCTTGCCATACTACAGGCGGCCGAAAACGAGTCATCGTTGAGAAGAGTGAGCTCACTCTTTTATTTTGCTATTTAGGTTCGTTTACCTTTTAAAATGCCTTCCTGTGCCTTCAAAAAGTATTCTCATAATTCAAGAAACGAACGAACGTGTGAAACGTTACAGACACAGACATATTACGTGAACAGTTTTCAGATGCACAGGGCGCATCTGTGATTTAAATCTTTGCTTCCTTCGCTGCCGCGATGGGGTCATTTAGGTTCAGCAAAAAACAAAAGGAAAATGTTTTAAAATACAATTAAATACAAGGAACTAAACATAAAATAGGTCATCAATATAGAAAAGGGAACACTAGATGTTATTGTTAACTATTCTACATTTTAACAGTTCAATAGGCAGAACAATTGCCTTTGAAAACTGTTCAATCCCCAGTGCTACTGCCATTTCGATTTGGTATTGCAATTCGAATATTCGACTGTTTGTGATATTCGAATTAAATCCAATCGAATTCGAATATTTTTATAACTTAAATTAATCGCTGAACTAACGGACCAATCAGAGAGTTCGGAAACAACGCTACATACACTTCGTTCGTATTCTATCGGCATATATCTCATTGTTTGATTTCGCATCACGTTCCTGGCCGTGTATATTTCTAGAGATTGATACAAGCGCCAGGAGCACGAAAATGCGTTCATTAATACTTAAAGCAAGCGATGAATTACATGTATTTACAGTAAAAAGATGACTGTTGTTTAGCTTTATTTTATTTTATTGTTTTTTTTTTTTAAGTTATGGCCGTGTCAAAAAGGCTGTCCGTCCACTTGAAGGTGGGTGGCCACCGTCATCTATAACACAAGCAACGCCACAGGCGCTACAAATGCGCTGCGGACCGTATTGAGATTAAGAATAAAGGATTAGGAAGAGGGCATTAGGGAAATTGGCTCTGGCATTCCTTACTCATTTACCGAAACACAGCAGCATGCATGTTGTTTTTTATTTGTGGTCTTCTCTGAGTATTTTTCTGTACTACCGCCTGATGAGCCAGACGCCACACACGCGAATGATGCCACTGTCATCCAAGTCTATCTAATTCAGCGAATTTTATGGCTTCTAAGGCCAGTATACTGCAATCAATACTCATTTATTATTATCGGACTCTTCTACAACTTATCCAAGGGTCTTTTTCACCAATAGTTACTTTTAGAAATAATTTTATGTTTTATTAAATTATGCACTCGGTTTAGTGCATACTTCGATAGGCGATTTTTTTATCATTTTCTTTTTAATGTTTGGGGACTTTTACCGTACAAACAAAGGTATATCAGCTCTATTATTCCCGGTAACCGGTGACTTTAAATGACGGTAAGCCTACTTGACTGATGGTGAAAGTGGCCCTTAGTCTTTAGATTCTTGGTCCTAATAGGGCTTAATATAAGTAATTTCTCAAAAGATTCATACAAGGGAGGTGCATAACGACATCAAATCCGTATTAACATGATGTTTAAAGTACTAAGTAAGTATTAAGCACAATATTTTGTTAGTCTATAAAGATAACATTTTAGTAACAGTACAAAATAATTCAATTGTTCTCACATCCTTTCATCGCTGTTTACGGACAAAATATGAGTTATCTCTTTACGCCAAATCAAGCGAGGTGAAACAGATTTCAGCGTGAAGTGTAGTGAGGTCGAGCGCGTGTAAACATTTCTACCCGATAACCCTTCATGTGTCCTATTTGCTTTTGTCTTCAATTTTCTGTTTACTTGGATCCAACATGGAATTAAGTGCAGGCAAAAGTTATTAATTATATCCAAACGTAACTTGTAACTTGTTTAGTAATGGCACATACTGGATTTGTAAATAGTTTAGTTTCAATCATTGATTGAAAGATGCAAGATACCTTGTCCTATATCTTCCTTATCCATGTTACTTTCAAAGTCACAAGCGCATTTTTAACACCTACAGCGTTGCTTGTAGTAATTAATATATATTTCAGGAGCATATGGAATAGGGAGAGCACTTTTATTTTTAAAAATATGGTGGAAAAGATATATACCCATCACCATGGTGCAGGTCAATGGTGCAAATAAACGTACGCTGTTAATAGATGACAGTATCCACCTACCATCAAGTCTGTCAAACTAGCTGTAGTAACCACCCTTCCTCAAAGAAAATTCCCGGGCTATATGCAAAATTCACATTTATTTTAATCGATAATGAACACAAAATACGAGTACATGTTTCGAAGCGTACTAATGGTTACTAAAGCCCCCATCATCCCTTATCATATTTTAGGGGATTTGCTTATTTTTTCTACACAACCATTTACCATGGCTAACCTTAAATATAATAATCAATACTAATAATAAATCTGTAAGGGTCGATCATGGAGTAAGTTACTTTATTTTCAAAGATATCGTGTTGATAGGCTCTATACATGATACTGAAATTAAATTGACCATTTTTAGAATTTTTTTCTGTATGTATGTATGTATGTATATATGTATGTATTTATGTTCCTCCATATAAACATTTAGACGTACAGGACACAGGATAGGCTACTTTTTCTTTTTCAACGCGAACGAAGTCGCGGGCGCCAGCTAGTATGAGAATAAATGTGCAAACAAGTTGAATTCTAGACAAAGAAGTCAGATAAGAGATTCACTCGCCAGCAAGAAAGTTTGAGTTATAAATTGAGGTTGAAATTTTTAAACGATCAGAAATTCTCACGAAACTGTCCGTTCGGCTGGTATAATGTATTGCAGAGCGAGCGAGCCGAGAATGAATACGAATTTTTCCAGTCGACATATCCCCGAGTTAAGATCTGTTCGGGTGCTATTGAACAACAATGATAATAGAATATAAAAGTCCCAACAAAGTGAGGCGAAGAACTTTTCTCGTTATGTCCTATGAAACTGTTTTGGGTTCTGTAGAACCGAAGTGCATCGAACACAATGGCCGCGGTCCGCGCCTCCTCTTATCCTCTTTTGCGGGCGGGCTTTATTTGGACTTTTTTGTTGAGGCTTCGGAACAGTTGGTCGCGAGGCACGTACGCTCACTCGTAGCTCGCAGCGGACACGCTCAGAATTCAATATACCTATTTCAAGTTGCCGTCTTTTACACATACACGTATGAAACAAGCAGCAGACGGGAAGGCTGTGTAATCCCATTCTCTTGTGTCCTGCTATCGTAACATGTTTTGTCTGTAAATGTTAGAATTTCTTATACATTTTTTATTATGTGCATACAGAAAAATGGGTTGTGAAATAAATAGGTATATAATGTTAAAAATGAATGTTCACAATAAATTTAACATAATCAAAAATTGTTTGCATTTTGAAAACTTATATATGTCTAGAAAGAACGATTTTAACAACACTCTTAGTTATTATATTTTTAAATTTAGAAATCTTAAAAATAGTCCCTTTGTTGGTTGGGAAGTGTATTTTTTTAATTGTGTTAATAAAAAATCACGACCAATTTATTAAAATAGCAAGATATCCCACATATTTTCTAGAGACTCCACGCAATACAATACAAGGACTGTGAAACGAATACGTCGATTTATTCGATAATGTCACAAAATTACACTATCTGCTACATTTCGCAGCTAACATTGCAAAGTGAAAATTAAATGAACCTCCCAAATTGAATTTAGGCACCTCACGTCTATTGCTCGCCGTAAAACGTTTACACTTCAATAAAATAAGAGTTACTCGAATTAAGGAGGCTCTTTAACGGCCCACATAAACGGGGAACATTATCTCGTCATTTGTTTTTGTAATATAAAAAAAACATCCAATAAGAGGCGAACGAATGAGCTTTAAAAATAAATCAAATTAAAATAATTTATTTTAGAAAATCTTGTACAACAAAAATAAATGGTTAAAATAGGTAATAATTAAATGTACAAACGAAATTGATGCTTATCATTAGATTTAAAAGTATCTAAATATTCTAAGCTGTTCGTATAAAGACGACCATGTATAATCGCAGAGTGAATAATATATTTACAAAAATTTAAAATATTTATAAGGTTTCATTTAAAATTTTAATCGCGAAACAGCTGCTGAAAAAATGAAGTAAGTAGGTACAATTTTGATACTGAACATTGTAGGTATGTGTAAGAACGACGCATACATATACTCGTATGTAAAGAAAACGTGGAGGTCAGCTTTTGTAAAGATCGTTGAAAACTGAAAAGTATGAGGCAGCCTCACAATAGAGCCTGTCTCCCCTTGGCTTGCTTCATCGCAAACTGCCACATTGTGGTCCACAGTAAAATTTACTACCAGAAAACAAGTTTTTTATTTATGTTCTGTTCTGTTCAATATTCATAAAATTACTTCATAAATTCATAAATTTTCGCATAAAATTACGTACTCAAAAAATTACAATTGGAGAATTGTAATTTTTTGATTACAATTGTACAATTGTACTTACTCAAAAAATTACAATTGTAGAATTGTAATTTTTTGATTACAATTGTACAATTGTACTTACTCAAAAAATTACAATTGTAGAATTGTAATTTTTTGATTACAATTGTACAATTGTACTTACTCAAAAAATTACAATTGTAGAATTGTAATTTTTTGAGTAAGTAATTTTATGCGTTACTTACGATGTATAAGATGTTGCAATTTTTATTTTGGCCCCAAAGGTGAAAGAAAATAAAATAAAAAAATCGTCAGAACCTTTTTATATTTCATAAAAAAAATATATAAAACACATTTTATTTTATTTAGGAACTTTTCTAATTTTTCAATTTTTAAATTTTTCATAAAAACGGGCTTGATTTTTTTATAGAATAGAATGCAACTTTGAAGTCATTGGGTGATCGGTAGTGTGCTATAAGGTCTTATAAGAAAGATTGCATGTCTAATTATTTTCTTCTACATTTTATGGCAAAAATGTTACCATTTCAACTATCAAGTAGTGTACGTTACAGCGATATTTTGGTTTATTTCCATTTTATTTCGAATAAGCGTATGCACTGTTTATTTTACGTAGACTATGGCCCGACTTTGCAAACCTTTCTCATTTCGTTTTTGTTTCGCATCGCGTCGCTGTTGTGGCCGCAGATGTTCTTGCGAAGGCGACGGCTCATCTACGGATTAACCGTTAGCTATACGTATTATGTGGCCTACATTACAGACCGAAACTTCTGACATGTTATGACAGTTGCTAGTAGAATTAGCAAAAATAGGTTTCATTACAAGCGGAGTGTCGAATTTTTACTCAACTATCTTAATCATTTTCTTTTGATAAATGTTATTGTAGAATTATTTAAAGTTAGTTAAATTAGTTAAATTAGTTGGGTTGGCTTTAGAATCCATGGCCAAAGTTTTAGAGTATTTATATGCTTAATCAGTTAAGAATGGATGTTAGTTTTGTAGAAATATAGTTTTTATGGTGAGAAAATTCATTCAAAATTAATTTTTTCACAATTAATTTTAAAACGTAACCTGATTTTGTTTACAATACAAATAAATATGTACATACCAGTAGTGTGTTTGGAAGCGTGATTATTTAGCAATAGATGTTAGTTTTATAAAAATATAGTTTTTATGGTGAGGAAATTCATTCACAATTAATTTTATGAACATTTTAAAACGAATTCTGAAATTGTTTATTAATATTTACTATATTAGACATAGAGTAATAAATAGTGTTTATTTATTTAATATTAGTACTCTGTTGTAGCAGAACGTTGTGCGCTTATTACAAAATGTGTTACAAGACTATTTGCACTGGAAACAAATAGGTTAGGTTAGGTTCAGGAATGTTATGAAAATGCGAGCGGAGCGAGCTCACCCGATTACAAAATGTGTTACAATACTTTGCATTGCAGAAAATAGGTTAGATTGGGTACTGGAATACTGGTTGTAGCAGAACAATTGTGCTAAACCAATTTTAGGTTATGTTTTAAAATGTTTATAAAATTAATTGTGAATGAATTTTCTCACCATTAAAACTATATTTCTACAAAACTAACATCCATTCCTAACTGATGAAGCCTATAAATACTCTAAAAGTTTGGCCATGGATTCTAAAATTTACCCAATTAGTTTAAAGTACAACACGCAGAAAAGCGAATTTATGTTCTTCGGTCTAAGTGGTAAGAACCCTGAAATTCCAACAATTTTACTTGATGGTTCTCCTCTAAATAGAGTAAATCAGTTTAAATATCTAGGGCATATTATCACTGATGACTTGAAGGATAATGCTGATATTGAACGTGAACGCAGGGCTTTGGCTGTCCGTGGTAATATGTTAGCTCGCAGGTTTGCTTATTGTTCAGATGATGTTAAGATAATATTATTTAAAGCATATTGCCAATCTTTCTACTCGAGCGCCTTGTGGGTGGACTATACGCAGCGGGCATACAACACCCTGCGTGTTCAGTATAATAATATTTTCAGGATGCTGTTGCGGTTACCGCGTTTTTGCAGTGCATCCACAATGTTTGCTATGGCATCTACTGATGATTTCTATGCCATCAGACGCAAACGGATCGCCTCAATGTTACAAAGAGCGCGCGCTAGCGGTAACGGCATTCTGAGAGTGTTATGTAGCAAGTGCGACTGCCCCATACTATCTTTTTGGGTCAAATTGGTTATAGGGATTATTAAATAAGATGATGGCTTTTATTTTTATTTATTTTTTTGTTTGTATAATAATTTTATTGTGTATTGTATTTACTAACATAGTTTTAAGTTAATATTGTTACTAACCATTATGGATCTGTGTAATCCGAAAATAAATAAATTATTATTATTATTATTATTCTTATTATTATTATTGGTTGCTTTCGATTAATTTAGATGAAAATTATACAAGCAAGATATGATGACGAATATATTTTCTCAATAGAAGAGGACACAGGACAGTTGACAGCATTGACACATTATAAAGACATTTAGGTACACAGAACAATTACAAAGCATAATATAAATTACAAGGACTATACATATAAATTGGAGTGTCGCATTCATAATCCAACAGTTATAAACATTAAAGAAGATGCAGTTTATAAGATTTTTTATATTTTTTAATGTTAAGTTCAGCATACAGGTCAACGATCCATCTACTATAGGTGGCTACCGTCGCGTCGGCCTGTACCACTCAACAGATTTTCATACATTTTTCCCTAAAGGAAAGAGCGATCAACGAAGAAGGTTTGTATCAGTACTAATATTTATAAATGCGAAAGTTTGTATGGATGGATGTTTGTTGCTCTTTCACGCAAAAACTACTGAACCGATCACCATAAAATTTTGCATACACGTTGTCTGGCACACCAGAAAGGACATAGGGTACCTTTCATCTAGAACGCGGACGAAGTCGCGGGCATCAGAAAAAAATTGTATTTACAGAAAAAAATCTCATCCGCGCGAAGACGCGGGCTGGCCACTTGTTATTCTATTAATATGAATACTCTAAAATCATTCCTCGAGGAATAACTGCAGTTTAATTAATAAATTGCTGGAATAGCACGAATGCAGTACAAATATTGTTTTAACACAGTCAACCAAAGGACAAAACACTCTGTGGTTTGCGTTGAAGGTGTCATTTTGCATAGCAAATGTAATCTATGACAGTAGCTTCCTATCAACATTAGTTGCAAAAGTTAAATCTTGTATGTACTTGACAGCAAAATATTTATTCATTGTAGTCAAGCGAAAATGTTCCAACAAATATTGCACGTTTTATTATCTGGTTGGATTACTTTTGACAGGGATAATTTGAAACTCTACTACGGTTGTATATGATTTATATAACAACGACTTAGATACTTTTAAAAACATTTTTATAAAACAAAAGTAGCCTTCAAAATCGGTCAAGTCGTTTCGGAGATTAACTGGAACAAACAGGCAGACAGACAAAAAAATATTTTTATTTTTTGTTATAAGTAGTTATAGATTTAGTAGTTTTGACATTACAAACAGACACTTTAATTTTATTTATATGTATAGGTAAAAAATGAGTCAAAAGAAAACAATCATATAAACGTTACACAAATTAAATAAAAATGTTAATAAAAAAACGTACATAAATAAATTTACAAATAAATAGCTTAAAAGTTTCCAATTAATTACTTACTATTGATATTGGACATAATTATATCTGTAACCCTTTTTCACTTGCATCCCCTTAATAATATTTGTGATACTTATCATAATGGGAATATTTACTTATCCTTATTTGTGAAAAAATTAAATGTAAACAAATAATTTTTGTTTGAATTAAAACAATATTGGTTTAGTAAATAGAGTATCTAACATAATTTTCATTAAAATTCAATAACCGCACGCATTTCGCGTGTGAAATTAAATAATATTATTAGTAGAACGTTCGTTATTCGAGACCGTATTGGTTTCAGGAAAACTGCTAACAAAGTTTGTACTGTTGATTACAGCGTAATTAACACGTTCCTCGCAAACCGTGTACTGCGTCAAATTAACTCAATAATACTACACATGTTTGAATGTATTTCGCTTTAAAACTTTCTGGTTAAGTATATCTTTATCTTTAAATATATATAAAATTGTCGTGTTACAGTGTGTAAACTTTTGTAAAAAAAAATTGTGTAGATTCGGTAGGTTTGAGAATAGGTTGGGCGGTAGTCTTGGGGGAGACTGCCGCCCGTCGTAAGGTCCCCCGAGCAGGCCGGCGTACCCCCACTTTCGGGTACGCCGAGGTGCTGACAGGAGTACTATCCTCCCCGTGTTGGATAGCCGTGGCGGGGTACCGAAGTCGTGTAAAAACGTCCCCGCGATAGATAGAAAGTCGTTGGGTTTTAGCCGCTAGGAATCCGGCATAACCCTGCAGTGTCCCCTTCACTGCCGGGTATCCAAGAGGATTTCCCAACGTTAAAAAAAAGGTCTGAGAATAGGTCGTAAACTATTTTTATACCTATTATTAGCGTTGGACCTTCGCTCATGATTAGCTTCTTAATAATTTTGATGCAAGTTATGCGCGAGCTAGAAGGTTGGGCTTCGTAATAGGGCCCATGTGGGCTGTACTGTCAGCGTCGTTGTAATCAGCTAGAGGTTTGTAAACATTCAAGGAACGTCGCATCCGAGCACTTGATTACGTAGTCTAGGTTAAAGGTAACTCGAGCACTATGGTTGAAACATTATCATTATTTTAGATTGGCAGCACAGTATTATCAGTTGTTCTCTATTTTAATAATATATTTTACTAGCTTTTTACTGCTACTTTAGAAATTATTGTCATCATACTTAACCGAAAGTATAAGTTTTAGGCCAATATGATTGATGTATACCTTTATACATCAAAGGTTTTATTGTGTTATATTCAAACACAAAGAAATAAAATAAAAAATAAAAATTCTTAGCCCTTTTTAACTATCACTATATTGCTGCCAGTTAATAAATTTGTTTTATACGTTAGTTAGACCATAGAGTAGTAAAACAAAATGGAGTAAGAACGGTAATCTCGACACGGAACCCTAGTACTAGTATAAATCTAGTTGAATCTCCTTTATTCGCTGGTCGATCGTCTCGTAAGCTGGCCAAGCTGCTACGTTAACTAAAGCTATTTGTTCAGTCACTCTTTACTCGGTACACCAATGAGATCCCATTTATATCGTGCTTCTCTTGACGATGTCGACGAGAGATAACGACCTTAAGGAAATGTTTTACTAACAATATAAATTCTACTACTCAAGATGTTGTGCTATTTCTTTTCATTAAAAAGGCACACTGCGAAGTGAGACTTTTATACAATGAGTTATTAGTCAATAGTTTATGATAGCATTATTGATGCAAAAGCTTACAATTATAAACTAAGTACTTACTAGACATTTTTTTATGTAAACGACGATATATTTTTGCTTATACCATATGGGTAGTAAGTGCGCTGCCGAACTTGTATAGATACAGATAAGAGGGATGACATAAAGGTATAATGAGAAAAGAAGAGAATGGGCTGCTTTGACAGTGGCTTGCTGTAAGGGTGTAGTTTGTGACGCTTTATGTATTGCTCAGTTTATGAATGAGGAACACAGTGTATTATGTCACTACTATTTATGTAGAGACTTTTGCCCATTTTTTAGATGATGCGTACCCTTTTTTTGTAACACTGAAAACGTGTGTGTAAAATTTCATGATTATCTGTTGAGTAGTTTCGGCGGTTTAGCATATGTTCACGACATATCGATTGCTTAGATGACGCTATTACAAAGAATGTACATGGTAGTGAAGTTCGTCTGCATTTATTTGTATTGGCGACAAAGAAAGAGATGAAATTGATTTTCGTCTATGTTGAAATCAAGAGTCTCTGTCGAGTTGGTCGAGTGTTTTGTCTGTCATAGTTATTTATAATCCAGTTATTCTGTCAAACCTTTTTAAATCACGATCCGTTATACGGTAATTCATTTGCCTATAATAGTGGTATCACTTTAGATAAATTGATGATAGTAAAAATTGAGCTATCGAAAATCATACAACAGGTTTTTATGCCAAAGAAAAGTAACAATATTGCTGAAAACAAAACAGTTCAATTAAAATCCAAATTCACGCGCTGACGGTACTTAGGTATCAATATAAGTCAGAACTTATTGAGAAAATGAAACCTCCAAGCTTAACATTATCTGACACTTTTGTACTGAACCAAGGGCATTTCGGGGAGACTCGCTGATTTAGGATATATATTAGTTATAAACATTTAAAACTTTACGAAACTTCTAAGCTCAGCTTAAACTAAGTGTTTTATTGTACAAAGTTAATTGTGTTTGTATGTAAAACTGAAAATTGGATAAAATGGATAAAATAATTTGTATATTAAACGAAAGTTAATGTATTAAAAATATTTCCTCAAAAAAAAGTTCTTCTTTTGAAAATTTTAAAGTTATCTTTTTAAGTTAAAAGATAATATTAATACAAAAAAGGTAAATAATGTAAGCCAAACTAAGTAATTTTAACTAACTTGTAATACGTGATTGTCAGTCTGGTTGTATTTCTTAAATAAAACACACTCATATTGATGCGGTTTTAACTAGTATATCATCTAGAGAGTTTTCCCTGAAATGTTTTTTTAAATAGCATTTTAATAATTTAAAGTTCATCATAAAATAATAACGTGTGTCCTATTTTTTTGGGTATTTTTTTTATTGAGCAACGTGCAAGGAAGTATGTGAACACCCTTACAAATCACATACGAGATAGGAATGTATATATAAAATTTTTAAATTCATATTCAAAGTGTAAGCAAACAAAATGTTTGGAAAAAATGCACCACTCCAAATGCTTTTTATGTGACATAATATAAAAAAAATCATTAAAGTATTAATGAAAGGATAGCACCGTTACAAAGTCTGGTGTCACACCCTAGCCGGGAAAAGAGAAAATTAAGGGGAAATTTACATAATAGAGAATCCGTGGCCGCCCTGGTCCTTTGAAAGTCAGTTACGCCCCGTTTCGAGCGACACCGAACTACATTAAATTAACATCTCTCTCACTTTGTTTGTGGAACCTACACCGCTGACGCCTAATTTAAAGATAATTAACTATTCCTAAGGTTGAATACCTTACATCTAATACCTTACTAATTGTTCTAAAGAACGTAACTGAAATCGATTTTTAAAACTTTTTATTTTAAGTTAAATAAGTAAGTATACGAAAGACTAAGTAAGTGACTTTCACAGAATGTCGAACTCAAGTTTAGAAGAAGAGGTTTAAACTTTATCAGCGAAATAGTCTGGATATAGCAAATCAAAAGGGAATTATTTCGAATTCTTTTTTTAAATACAGTTATTGGTCTTAGGGGGAGACTGCCGCCCGTCGCAACATTCCCCAAGATGGCCGGCGTACCTCCACTTTCGGGTACGCCGAGGTTCAGACAGAGAGCGTAGCCCTCCCCGCGCTAGATAGCAGTGGCGGGGCACCGATGTCGTGTCATGACGTCTCCGCAACACCGCCCATCGGGTTTTAGCCGGTACGTATCCGGCGTAACCCCGCAGTATCCCCTACACTGCCGGGTATCTAAGAGATTTCCCAACGTTAAAAAAAGGACACGTCAAAATTTAAAGAAGACAAGTACCGATATTTCACTATGGTCTTTGCAAGAGACTGCCCACTTTATTATGATTTTCAAGAATTAACAAAATTGACAATCACGTATCCGGGGAGGATATTTTAGTCGACTAAAAATACTGTTGCAGTGGCAATAATTGAGTAACCGGTTTGGGTCGCTAGGTAATTGATGCCGGATATCGTACAGATCCTGGCTTTGCAGTTTACCCCGTTTCCGGTTTGTGATGCACTACACAACACAGTAAAGGATGAAAGCAGTAGGTACTTTAATAAACCTTTATTGCTATGATTAGTTTAAAGTATCCTCACAAAATCTCATATGTGTGAAAAATTTGCTTTATTATTACACTTTATACCGTCGACACTATTGTCTGCTATTAGTTAAATAGCTAATAGTTAAATGGGCTCTGGTATTCCTTACTTACAACTCACTGTAACACAACAGCACACGTACTGTTATTTCTTCTGCAAGGTCTTCTGCAAAGGTTGGTTAGAGTAGTCAAACGCGCCGCCTAAGTATACCCTTTAGCTACAAAATATATTGATAACTACTATTTACATTTATATTATTTGTAATTGTGTCTTTAAATATCGGCATATTTGTAAAAATATTATAAATAGTCAGTGTTTTTTATTATATATAAAAGTCGGCAGCTAAGCTGACGTTTGCATAATACAAATAGCGCCACTAAGAAAAAAGTACGTTGCAGAAGGATAAATGAAAAGAGACAAGGCCAGGATAGGTAAAAGTAATTGGCATTTTATTATACATTTATTCACAGAAACACTACACCATGTGAGCTGTATTTTATCGTCTGCAAACTGTTAATTTAAAATCTATGCGTCATGTTAAATAATTTTGCGTAAATTAACAGTATAACTACTATAGTAGCTGTGATACTGTGACGACCTATTTGCCGCATCTAAACTTCTCCCTGTACGGTTTCGCGAAATTCTTAACCTCACTGAATGAACTAAGCGTATCAAGTTTTACTGGAGTAGACTTCTAAATGGAGTTGGTTCAAGTAGTCAATTAAAACCGTGACTAAGTTCAACTTATAGGATATGTAGTGCATTTGACTACAAATAACTACTTACTCGTAAAATAGACATTAGATGTATTTACTGATTATTCTTAATCATAGTATATTAGAAGTGGCAGGGTTATAGCAATCTATGTGTTTTAATGCAATTAATTTATTTTTCATAGTTAACTACTTTCGGAATATATATTCTATGAGGACTAGCAAAACCCCTCATATGAGCAATATGCAAGCATAATATGAGCAATAGCAAAATTGATGTTGCAAAAAGCAATATGCCCTATATTGCTCTTTGCAACATCAAACTTGCATAACCATTATACATGCGTATAATTATTATTTAACTAAAGGCTGGTTATAAAGTTTTTGTACATAATTACTAACTACCTATTCTTTTAAATTTTTATTATGGTATTAGTTTAAATATTACGAATTTAGTTACAAATGCATATTTTGGCAGCAGTAACCAAACCAATCAAATATACCTACGAAGTAGGATGCGAAATAGGAAACACTAGAAAAAATTTATTCTTTTAACCAAGTAAAAAAAGAAAAAGTTAATATGTTAGCGGTTTGTTACTGAAACACTTGCCAATGAAAATACGCCATCTACATGGTGCGTGTTCATGGTGACAAAGTCGCTGTCGCTGAGTGCACGAAGTCATGGTAAAAAGCTATTAATTAATAAAACAAGTAAATTAAGTAAAACAAGTAATTAATAAATACCGTTAAATTAATAACAGTTTTATTAAGAAGATAGTCGATGTGGTTGACTTTTTAAGTCTCTGTTTAAGGGAAGGCAGAATAAGGTGTCAGGATCGTTTTGAAGTCCCTGCTTCAAACATTAAAAATCATATTTAATTCACTTAACTACTCTGTTAAGGACTACTGGAGGCTATAATCTTAAACCTTGTTAGAATACGAGCTTAACTGGAATAAAGAATTAAAGTCGGTAGCGTCTAGTTTCATAAATGAACCTTGTTATGCAAACGAGCCTCACCGCAAATAACTTCCATTTTATGAGAATGTGTACTGCATTCTTATTTTTGTTGCCCATTTCCTCTTTTCTAATATTACTAACACTATAGCTAATAACATTCCTTTTTTTCGTAACAGACCTAATACTTTTTATATTTAGTAAAAAAAAAAATTTTTTAGTTGGTATTTGAGATTAAAAATAAGAAAATTTAACGTGGCAGCAGTAACGACATTCTTAATGAAAACTTTATAAGAGATACCAGTGGGTCTAGTATGAGCTAGCGAGAACCTCTCCCTCTTATCCTCATCAAGTTCCTTATTGTTTCAGCTATTTCATCCTTACTCTTTTATCAAAGTAATTCTAATTATCTACAATCCTATCGATATTGCACAAGTTCTTGGGCCATTTTGCATTCCATCTACTGATATCTGTGTGTCGAAGTCAAAATTCAGATGAAAAAAAGCATATATTTCACAAAATTTGTGATAGGAACCGATTACACAGAAATTTGATTAAAATGCTGCATGCTGCAAGCTATAGTACTTGCCAAAGATTTAAATCGAAAGATGCGGCGTAATCTCCTCGCGCCATACTAAAAACACACCGAAAATTCTTAACAATGGGCGCATTGGGCGCCCATTGGCGAAAAAGCATCAACAACATTGGGCGCAGGCGCTCAACCCAATTACAGTTGCACGCCAGCTACAGTGAGAGACGGTCGCTTGTTGAGAGCGTCGCTATCGTCAGTCAAGTTTGAAGTAAGGAGTGTGTTGTCTGTGTTTAAAAGTGTGTTTAGACAAAGGTATATGTATTTTATACTTTTGTCTTTAGTATAATGTATGTTGTATTTTGTAACACACTTTCGCTAGTAATGCCGCATCTCTCGATTTAAATCTTTGGTACTTGCTATAGTCACAACTAAAGTAATAACAGTTGCGATAGCGATGCATATTGTTGCATGTCTCTTATTTGTTCAAATACAATATAACTATTATATCACATCCATAGACGTATCAATTGCAATTGAATTGCGTATCTATGAACTTATTAGGACGATACTTATTAGGAAAATCTGTAAGACGGGCTGCCCAGTTTACGTTAGCTATGAGACTGTGCCCTACCACTTCTAAATTCTATTGCAATTGATACGTCTAAGGTAAAAAAATACGTGAGCCATCACAATGTTGACATTTATGGCTCACTCCCTTACAGTAAAATGTAACGTTCAATTTGTTATGTAATTTATAGACACGCTTTATGGGGTGTTTTGTGATCCGGGGAGCGTCCCAATAAAAGCGGTGATTATTTCCCGAAACGAAATTGATTGCAATCACTTGTAACACCTGTTCTTTGTTTGATGTGTCAATAAAAACGTTCTTTTCAATTAAATGTTGCAGCGCCACAGCGGAAAAGGCCAATATTGATCCCATACAAAAGGAAACTACCAATAAAAAAATATTTCCAATATATAAAAACAAAGATTTAAATCGAAAGATGCGGCGTAATCTCCTCGCGCCATACTAAAAACATACCGAAAATTCTTAGCAATGGGTTGGGCGCAGGCGCTCAACCCAATTACAGTTGCACGCCAGCTACAGTGAGTGACGGTCGCTTGTTGAGAGCGTCGCTATCGTCACAGCCACGTTTGAAGTAAGGAATGTGTTGTCTGTGTTTAAAAGTGTGTTTAGACAAAGGTATATGTATTTTATACTTTTGTCTTTAGTATAATGTATGTTGTATTTTGTAACACACTTTCGCTAGTAATACCGCATCTCTCGATTTAAATCTTTGTATAAAAAGATTGATTGGAAGGAATGTATGTTGCGTCACGCAATTAGTCTAGCTATTTATAATCCGGGAAAATTAGCACCAAAACATATACTCGTTCCCTAAAAACGTTATAACTGCAGTTTTTTTGCTTTAAAATTAGTAAAACAATGGACATATTAGATATTACCAATGATAATTATGTCCATTGTCCATCCTGTATATATACACTATCGTGCCTCTACAAAAAGGCAAGAAAACTCCCTATCAAATAAAAAATAACATTCTTCTAATATACAGAATAAAAACTCGTATTCATATAAATAATTGCTGAAGTAAACAACTCCAGCATTTAAATTTAATGCGTCTGCAAGAACATACTTATAAGTTTTCTACTAGGCAACTAAATGAACAAGAAATCCTATAAGAGAAAGAAAATGAAGACGCTTAATGTCTTCATTTAATTGCAAGTTTTCAAGGCGCGGTTATAATAAAGCACTCTTGGGGTTCATATCAATTTCCCTCAAAGTTCACCACTTGACCTCCGCAAGTGAGTAGTGGCTCAAGCCCGTTTAATTAAAAGGAAGTCTTGTGTGAACTTCATCGTGAGTCACATGTGTGCCTGACTCTATTAGATCATCATAGAAGATGATATCATAAACTGCAGCAGTCCATTGCATCCATGTCAACTTTAATTTTAAAGGTTATTCCTATGGGTCAATCTTCTATGGACATTTCTATAGTATTATTTACTGCCACTTAACAGTCAATAGTCGACAGTAAATGAATATTATTAACAAAAAAAATGGATGCTCATGGATGCCATTGATAGAACTGGACCAAATTGAAATGGGACCACACGGGAAGCACCAGCTTTCCGAAAAAAAAAAATGAATCATCAAAATCGCTTCACCCAGTCGAAAGTTATGAGGTAACATACTCCTCATAACTTTCGACTCCTTTTTTGGAAGTCGGTTGTAAAATAATGGGTTTTGATATAATGGGTCTAGATATAATAATGCTGTGTGACATAAACATGATGCAGTTTAAAGGCGCTATTATATGATTACCTACATCTTTCAAAGTTTTACATTAAATACGAATTAATTCGTACAGAAAATGTAAACTTAATTTGAATAAATAAAGTTATTTTTCTATTCCAGTTGTTAGCAGTCTGAATCGATGGTTTTTTCCAATCAAATTGGATGGGAAAAACCATCGATCATACTAATATTATATAAGTACTAGGTAATGCCCGCGACTTCGTCCGCGTTGAAAAAGAAAAAAGTAGTCTTATACGTCGAAATGTTTACCACCAAGTTTCATGAAAATCATTTATTTCATTTAAGAGTTATGGAGGAACATCCATACATACAATACCTACACTTACAGATTTATTATTAGTATTAATGATTAATCGGTATTAATCTTTAATTTACATCTAAATGACTATACGGATTAGATTCTACGCGATATCTCATTCATTGAGACAAAGAAACTTGAATAATGACAAATTATGCTTTAAAATCAGAATAACAAAGTTGATTACAGTTGAAAAATGTTTTAGTTAGACACAATAAATATAATTAAATTTATTTGGAATATGAATGGCAAATGTCGCGAAGATATCTTTACATGATTCTAAGTTTACATGAAAGACATTTTATATAACAAGTTTAAAAGCAAGAAAACGAAACAATTTTCTATTAAAATCAGATTAGAATAATTTAAGTGAT
Source organism: Synanthedon formicaeformis (assembly GCA_945859745.1). Lineage (NCBI taxonomy): Eukaryota > Metazoa > Arthropoda > Insecta > Lepidoptera > Sesiidae > Synanthedon > Synanthedon formicaeformis. Next base: position 11,030,128 of record OX243957.1, read on the forward strand.
CGTCAAACTAATGTATTACGTACTATCGCGGTCAAGGGAGCAATCCCACCGTAAGGAACAATTTCGTGTGCACATTTTGTATTTATCCTTCAAATACCTACTCGTATTATAACATTTACGTTACTATGACAACCTCAATTCAACGTTAGACAAATTTGTATGAAAAGTGGGTCTGCACCATTGACCGCGATAGTACATTCTAGTACTACCAAACACATTATGTGCTAAACACTTCTCGTATTGTATGTAGTATGTTAGGGTTGTTTGTTTCCAACCCGACATAACCAGAGGTAGCACTTTAAAACGTGGCTTCGTCTTACGACTTAGTACTCGAAGTATTAGGGCTGCCACTTCTAGCCCGGTACATTTTATTTCTATTTTTAGTAATAGTTGACTGGATTAATTGGAACATTTTTGGGTTGTCATTGGCTAAAATATTTTTTGATATAATTCGTCGTGAAAAATATATTATTCAAGTAATAAAATGTTTTTTTTTTTTTATTGTTCTATATAAATGTCGTCAGACCGTCATACAGCCTGGACAAGCATCTCTATCTTTTAAGGACTTCTGCATTCATATCTTTATCTTTCAAGGCCTTCTGCATTGAAAACACGACTTCGAATTATGATTGTCATCAATCTATATTTAAATACAGTTAAAACAAATAAAATCTGCAGTAAAAACACTTGAATATAAAAGTTTGCAGTTTTATTGCTGCCTTATTTAAGTTAATCACCTAATGTAGTTCGACAGTTTACTAATAAGTATCTGTGTAATGCATCAAATTACTACAACATGGAATCCGCGTGCCATACAAAACACAACGAATTTTATGGAACATTTAAAAATGACATATGCGTAGAGCATGAACTGTCATTTATAGCAAAACAAACATAATAATAAGTACGTAATTTAAAGAAAATGTGACTTTACGTCAACCCATTAGAGTTTAAAATGAAATAGTAGAAGTTGATCGTTACTACCTTTTACCATTGACACGTGAAGGCAAAAGTCCGCCATGATTCTGTCAAAGGCGTCCTTTTTATGTTCCCCTTTGGCACTTGTGACGCAAATTCCATTGTAGTATTTCGATGGTGTAATGGGATAAAACATTAAATTTTAAATATCGAAAGTACGTTTTCATCCCTACCAGTGCATTGAACAAATGAAAACAGTGATAAAATCTGGAAGCGGCTTCTTATCTCTAGTAAGTAGATAAAGGTCGCGTGTTCCTATGTAATACTCTTGTAGAGTAAATAGAATCCGATAAATTTTAATTTTGTCTCGGCTAATGACCGATAATATTGATACTTACGAGTAGACGTCAGTGACCAATTTTTAATCTTAATCCCGTCTTCGATCTATTTCTGCGACTTAGATGCTATATTATTATATTTATACTGTACACTTTTTTTATTTGAAAATGGATGAAAATGTTTAATAAATATTCGTATTTTATTACTAGCAATCTGCCCCCGGCTTTTCAGTTTCAGATCCAGAACAGAGCCAACTTTGGAAAAGATCATTTCCAAAGTTGACCCTGACGGGAATCGAACCCAGGACAGAACTCTGTTCTATAGAACAGAGCGTTAAGGAAAATACTCATCCAACGGGCTCGTCAAATTACAAAATGATACCATGCTCTGGCAATACTCAAATTTTTACTTTTGTTCATTTGTGCTTAATTTATATCAACGAAACTGAACATTACGAAAGTCATGTCGACATATTGTGTGTAGACACTACGTTGAGGCGCAGTTACCGTACAATATTAATCATAATAATGGCACCAACTCCTCAAGGAGCTGCTTAATTTAATTAAGCAGTAGTAAATATTGTAGGCGGGCTAACCAAGAGCAATGAAATGTTAACAATGTTATTGTTCTATCTGGAGGATTTAATCCGAAAGCGGGCGGTTCTGATGTTAATTTCAATGTTTGGGTGAAATCCGCAGACAAGGTCGCTTTACTATGTATTAATTTAACGGAGCGATGTTTATCCTAACTCACAACCGTGAAATTCGATTGTAATCGCGAAAACATTAGTTTACATCTCTTAGAAAATCTTTCATGCTAACTATATAATGAAATATTCACGGCGAGAATAAGTTTTAATTAAAAAAATAAAGGAAAATTCATTTTCAGGCCTTTCCTTACAGCGTCAGATCCGTTCCGCCGGTACGATGTATGATGCGATCTGAACGCTCCCCCCTACTACTGCTTGCAGTAGATCGCAATTCGTTCAAGTGATCGCACGCCGTTCAATAAATTAGTCGTAAGATATAACTGAGGGACAAAACTACTTTAGAATTGATAACTATAGCGTAAATGCAAAATGTTTTGTAAAAAAAATATATGAGTAAATTCTGTTCCTCTTCCATTACGGAAGTATCTAATCTACATGAATACGAAATAATGGTATTGTAATATTTAACAGAAGCGAAAAGACGTATGAGATTAAAAATAATAATAATAATAATAATAATAATAATAATGCATTTATTTGCTAGAATACTTGGTTACAGTAGATCTTATATAGTTTTATAGTACAAGTTTTCTACCTGGGTACAGGTGTGCAAATATTAAATTGTTGTACAAATAAAAAGTAGTCAAATACATTAGCCGTTTTTCAAATAATATATAAGGATATACTATATAAAAGCAACTATGTCAGATATACAATTACCCAATAGTACCTACATGTCAAATTTAAATACTAATCAAAAGTCTTTTTTACATTTCAATTATAGTCTATTTTTGCATTTAAAATATTCCCTAACATCATAAAAACATTCACGTTGTAACCATTTACACAGCTCGAATTTAAATGCTTTGGTAGATGTCTGCAATTTTATTTTATTTGGTAATTTGTTAAACACTGAGATGCACATATTATAAACATTTCTTTTATATATACTTTTGTAGCCTCGTGGTTGATGAAGCAAGTTTAGATATTGCGATCTTTGCGGCCTCGAGAGAACATCTTTTCGATTTTTAAAAAGTTCGGGATGTAACTTAACGAACATGCATAAGTCCCTAATGTACATACATGGCAGTGGAAGTATTTTCAACTGACTAAAAAGAGGCCTACACGAATCTCGGGACCACAACCCGCACATAGCACGAATGCACCTCTTTTGGAGCCTGAAGACTCTGTTTATTTCAACCGAGTTTCCCCATATTATTAAGCCGTAGCTAAGAACTGACGAAACGTATCCATGGTATGCTGTAAATGCAGCCTCTTTTGACACTGTATGCCTTAGTTTCCCCAGTGCAAATACGAAACGATTTAGCTTATTACAAACAAAATCTACATGCTGTTTCCAATTTAAATTAGCGTCTATAATTATTCCTAAAAAATTAAAGCAATTTGTTTCCTCTATTGTTTTATTATCACTAATTATACTTAGAGTCGCCGCTGAAGTTCTGTATGAACGATACTGCATGAATTTCGTTTTATTTATATTAAGCATTAGTCTATTACTGTACATCCAATTTGTTATGTCTTTTATTGCTGTGTTTATTGTCTCTTGCCATTTAGCCTTGTCGTCACCCTTTACTAAAAGAGTTGTATCATCAGCATATAAAACGCACCTATGCGTCGTGGCCAATGGGAGATCGTTGATAAAAAGTAGAAAAAGAAATGGACCAAGTATGCTTCCCTGCGGAATCCCTACGCTATTGACTTTGGCTTTTGATCTAAATCTTTTTTTGACCACCGTTTTTCCATTATTAAAATTTTTAGTAATTTCTGTTCTTTGTGTTCTGTTGGTTAAATATGAAGCTATCCATTCCCATGCCTTTCCTCTAATACCATAATTTTCAAGCTTCCGTAAAAGCAAAGAATGGTCCACAAAATCAAAAGCTTTGCTCATATCGAGAAAAACTGATACTACGGGTGTACTAGTATTGATACAATTCGCGATATAGCTAATCATATTAAAGCATGCATTTGTGGTCGATTGTCCTTTTATAAATCCAAACTGTTGAGAATTTAGTATGTTGTGTTTTTGGACAAATTCATTTAACCTACTATATATAGCTTTCTCAAACACCTTTGAAAAAACTGGGATCAATGTTATGGGCCTATAGTTATTTATGTCAGTCCTTTCACCCCTTTTGTAAAGAGGCCTAACTATTGATAACTTTAGATCCTCAGGAAAAATACCCAAGCTAAATGACAAATTAATAATGTGCGCCAGTGGTGCGCTTATGTATGATGCGCATAGTTTTACGATTTTTGTATTAATGTCGTCGTATCCCGTACATATACTGTTTTTTAATTTATTTATAATTTTAAAAATTTCTTCACTACTCACCGGTTTTAGAAAAATGGTATTTTGGTTTGTAGGGATCCTCACTACACTGTTGCTGTCTAAATACATCGACTGCTGTTTAGCAATGTCAACAAAGAAGTCATTGAAAATCTCACTGATTTCCTGAGAGTCGGATTGAAGAACGCCGTTTACATTTAATGATTTTATCTCATTATGTTCAGCATTTCTAGGTGATATTGAAGCTATAGTGTCCCAGGTTGCCTTGCAGGAGTTTCTCGCGTTCTGAATATATTTGTTGTTGTTAATTTTTTGAGATACTGCCATACACTTCTGCAAGACCCTGTTGTATTTCTTGTAAATGAGTTTATTCGCCAATTTATTTTTATTTTCCATCTTATATTTTAAATATAGCGTACGTTTAACTTTACTGCAAATTTTTAATCCTTTAGTAAGCCATTTAGTCTTTATTGGACGATTATTCATCTTTACTTTAATCGACGGGAAGCAAAGAGCATAAAAAAGGCCAAAAGCTTCGTGGAACTCTTTAAAGGAATCATTTAAATTGGCGGCTGTAAATACTTCTGAAAATGAAAGAGACGATATGCATTCAAGAAATTTACTCACATTATAATTACAATAGTCACGTCTAAAATCATACCAAGTAGAGTATTCGGTCTTACGTTTAGTTTTAATTATGATTGTTTGTGCCGTCTCGTGATCTGATAAACAAAGTTTGTGTACTTCTGATTCCACATCTCGGATATTACTTGCGATTTGATCCAAACAGGCATTCTGTCTCGTTGGCACTCTAATATGAGGAACTAAATTGTGGTTGTTCAAAATGCCTATGAGGTCTTTGGAAGATGTGCCTTGCCTCCCCACATCAATATTCCAGTCACCGCAGATCACAATTTTCTTGCTCCTATATTTGTTGGTTAAATAATGAAGAAGTTTATCCAATTTTTTTAAGAAAACGCCTACATGGGACAAAGTTTGCTCTGGTATTCTGTAAACATTCACAACAACAATACCTAATTCTACAATTTCCGTTCCGCACGACTCAAAACAACAATCCACTGCCAAGTCAGAAGCCATCTTCAAAGATTTTGTCTCCCAATTGCTTTTTACCAAAATACAGGCACCACCCCTAGATTTATTACGGCAATATGAACCCGCAACTTTGTAGTTTAAAATATGGATATTCTGCTCACAACCTTTCCTAACAAAGGTTTCGCTCAAACAAATGACGTCTATTTCCTTTCCACTGTTTCTAAAATCATCAAGGCATATTTCTATACTGGGTATCTTCTTACAAAGTCCCTGAATATTTTGATGAAGTATTCGAAAGGCATAGTATTTTTTTTCTTTACATGATCCGCTTTTTATGAGTTTAGTGTTATTGCTTTTTTGTGGCCAAAAAAAGTGCAATCGTGGCCGCGCAAGTCGTGGTTTCCCGTAGTTTTTATTTTATTTTTAGAGAAATACATCTTTTTCTTATTGTCACTATTCGTGCAACTATCCGAATTAAATACGTCAACGATGTAAAAACTTCTATATGCAATATAATTTATTTCATTATTTACCGCAAATGTTAAGTGACTCAAAAAATATTTCGATCTCAAAAAAGAATTCTCAAATTTTAAGAATGTACAGTAGTCATAATTGTCAACAATTAATTTCATTTCATTATTTAGCTTATGAGTGTTTAAGTCAACATTATTACGCACATTTAAAAGTAAAATTTTACATTCCCTAAATCTAAACAGAGTGTTACATAAGTTTGCATATAGACGAAACGGATCTCTGTCATTGGAACCGACAGATAAAATAATTACATCGTCTTTATTGATAGCATCATACATAGAATCTAAGCTAGACAAAATTTCGGTGCTTGAAGCCCAAGGCTTTACGAATCCCGAGACTTCATATACGTCGTTCCATTTGCCAGATCTTGTTTCACGTAACTTTAATGCTAATCCTCGAACCTGTTGATCCCCAAAAATGTAAATGGTTTTCTTGGTTTGTCTTTCATTGTTCTTTACGGTCGAAAACTTCTCCCGTGGTTCATCACATTTGTTAGTTAATACGATTTTGTTTGTAAAATCCATTGTCGAGTGGATCTTTTGAACCTGGTGTTTTTCGTGTAAACCTGAAGCATTACGTTGACTGTCATTGCGTTTGTTTCGATTTTTGTTTACATTTGGTGAAGAGTTACACACAGTTTGTAAAAAAATAATTTTTTTGTCCCTAAACTCCAATTGTTTCTTCAATTTAATATTTTCTGATAGTAGATTTTCTATTTCGTTTTCTGATGACTGCAATTGTTCTCGCAACTCCAATATGGTATGTTTTAAATCTGCTATGTTTTCAGATCTCATCGAAGGCAAATCAGGGCAACTTTGATTTAAGGTATTGCCATCTTGAGACGATGCCTCTTCGTCGTCGTCAGAATTTGTATCAGATAACGAATCAAAAGAATTAAATGTTTGTACGTTTACTGCATATTTTTTTCGAATTGTGACATTGCGGTTAAGTTCTGCGATAGGAGTCGAGGAAACCGCATTTATACGGTTTTCGTATCTATTTTGAATGCAATTTTTACATTTCCATTGCTTTCTACTTTCTTCTTTCATAATAAAAAACAATTTTTCCAGACCTACACAGTCAATGTCGAAGCTCACCTTACATGATGAGCATGTCAAATATTGTTTTATAGGTAGAATATTATTACATTTACCACATTTACCCGACATATTTTATAAATTATTTTTATTTATTTATTTATTAAATTATTTATTTAAGTCCAGTGAATTTGAAAACGAACATAAAACAATATATAAATTGTCTATTGAAAATTGAAAAAGATTAAACGAGGACGAGGATACGAACTATGATACTGTAGATTAATAGGCAAGCTCTCGGCGTGCGCACCAACGTTGCATGTCCGATAGTGGTGAAATTGCCGGTCACTTTATATTGCGACATAAAAAGTAACAATTATGTGGGTAACTCTGTCTGCCTTCAATAATCACCCAATTAATCTACACTTTTTGACTTTAATTTGTAAATATTACTGTATTAGCCAATATTATATCACTTAAACCAAACTATAACTCATAATTATTAATAGTTGTATGTATTTGTTCCACATAAGAAGTAAAAATAATGTATTTTATTCACTTTTACAAATCGTTAGTTATGGTCGTATTGACAGAAACTTTTCGGTCTTATTCACATCTATTTCCCGAAATTTCACTTGCACTATTTGCACAATGACTCACAATATGTCCCCTAATATACTGAGATAAAATATACATTCAAATTAGCACTTTACATATTTTTAGACAATTAAAACGCAACACCAATACATGCACGTGCAACATCGTACATCGATTTAAAATAAAAAAATATTAGTTATTATTAACAAAAACTAACCTATTGTAATCATAATATTTTCTGTTTCTGTTACTATTACAAAGAAAATAAATTTCATTTTAAGTTTTTATTCACGTCAATTTAATATGGCTGTCTGTATACCTCGAATTAAATATTTCCCAACACTAAAACGAGTACTGAGTGGAAGCACCCGTAAAATCCAACGAAATTTCTAAGACACGTTTTATGACAAAACTGTCTGTAATCAGCTAAAGGCTCTACAACTCATCTGAAACTTTCTCGCGATATAAATTTAGGGGAACGATATGTTTTCTCTCGCAATTATTATATAACTTTCTAAATTCTACAGTTATAACGTATAATATAATGTACCGTTTGTTTGAGTCAATTAAAATGCAGTTTTTTTTTTTTAAATTAATTTTGAATTGAACTTCACCAAGCCATGGAAATTCCCGTACAATCTGGGGTATTACTATTTTTTTTTAATAAATCTATCTGTGTAAAGTTGTATCAAACGCATATAATATCAGTATGATACGAGTTTCTAAATGTATTTAATATCCTTTTATTGGCTATTATTTATTATGTATTATTCTAAATAACTTAATCTAAGACCCTGCATGTTTTTCTAGAAATAAATTTTTGCCCAATCTAAGACTCCATAGAAAGAGAACCCAAGAAGAGTATCCAAGAAAGAGCGAGAGTGGAAAAAAGAAAGTAAATTCAAATGTATTTATATTTGAAGGAATCAAGGACAGGGAATAGCCTTTTGAAACAAGAAGTTGTAACCGTTGTTGTGTAAAATATGTGACATAGAAACATAAGACATAAGATAAAACAGGCACACTTTCGTTTATTAGATGCAACATAAATGCTACAATACGTATATCCTGATGAACCGGTATCTCGCTATTATTGCCAACGAATACAGCCAAATGAAGTTGTGGGCAGAGATCATTGGTACAAGTTAATTCTCATAGGAGATGAATATGGCAAGCAGTGAAGTATCCGATTGCCACACGTACACCGCACGCCGCAATGCAAACCAACTATCCCCAACGAAAATTAGACAAGAGATCGCCAATTTCAAAATCTTAATCTCGTTGTCTAGTAATTGTTGGTTTGTCGAATACGTTTTTGAACATTTTACTTTTTTATGCCTAAATATCTATCTACGTATTTTTACATGTATGTATGTACTCTGAGATCTTTTAAACTACTAGCAACGGATTTTAACGCGGTTTTCACTAATGGAAGGTTGTTAAATATATTTTGCAGAAAAAACTTAAATATTTCAATTACTTAGAGCATATAGGCAAGCTTAGAAAATATTAATGATAGATTGTTTCAATAAATAAACAACATTTACGTTAACAAGGTAATAGTATATTCTTGGTTCCCGACAAAGAGGTTTATGTTAGTGAGCTGGATTCACTGCTCCCGTGTGTGTAATTTCCTTACATCTTATTCTTATCGTAGCTACTATCTTAACACATTTCATGATCAATAATAAGAACCTTTATATCTACAAAAACTTGAAATATTGTATAACTTGAAAAAAATATTATTATTATTATTATTATTATATATTATTTTAGACAGGTTGTAGAACGGCAACCACAGTTTGCAAGCACACAGCAATATATATATAAGGGTTTGGGAAGGAATAGATAAATGAGTAAATATTTTTAATGAATGTGGGGGGAAATAAATGTATATGTATGTATAAATGCATTGGCATGAACATTTCAAAATCAGGAAGCTCGTAATAGCGTTGTCGATTATTTTTTTTTCTTTTTGGAGAACCTCAAATCCTACTATCGAAAAGTCACAAAACTGTTTAATAGACTTCTAGTTTGGTGATTATTAATATTATCGTGTTTAGATAAGATACATAACAAAGCGATTTCACTGTTAATATGAAAGTGAATAATACGATAATCTATAGATTTTCTGCCTAATTAAATATAATGAATGTAGCGTTAAGAGATAAATGTTTATAACCTTCAAGGATCGCTTGCAATAAATAAAGTTAGACTGATATGAAAGATTAATTTGGTATATTATCTAAATATAACAGATATAATAAATTATTTAATAATTAATATATAAATCTTTTCTTATATTAAAATCTTACCAACCTTATTTTTTTTGGAAAATAAAATAAACCTTATATTTTTCCTTGGTCTCAAGTTTTGTGGAAGTAAAAGGTCTTTATTATGAATTCAAGACTAGAAAAAAAAACCGTACTTTAATATATTTTGTTTGATTGTTCACGTATACAATAGGCTCGGTGTCTAATTAAAATTTTTATAAAATATAAATCAGTATACCTCGCTCATCAACATTTAAAGTCTTATGGAATAAGTAGCAAAAAATATTAAAATACAATTTTTTCTCTAAAATTTCATTATAATTTTTTTTTATTTGATTTTTATGGATTTTAAATCTTTACAATAACGATAAACATAAATAACTATTGACTTTAACTAAACAACGGATTCTTCTGATTTATAGGTTACATCGCTAATAAAAATTATAATGAAAGAAATTTTTCAATTTTGTTACACAGTGTTTGCAATAAAAATAAGTAAAAACTATATTATCATTGAAATTATGAAAATAAAAATTACAAAAAATAATAAAATTACTTTCATTAAACATAGAAACAATGTTATTAAAATATTAGAAAAAGAATATTACTAAGGTTAGATGATACAAGAAGATGATAGATAAGAAAACAAGAAGAAAAGAACTAAGATTAGATGTACAGTCGGGCGCAAAAGTCGATTAACACATTCAAAAGTGCAAAACAACTGGGGCCCTAGCCAAGAGCAAACTAATGCAAACGCTCCCTTTGTGTCCTTACGAAACGAAAGAAATAAAGCCCGGTGATTGGTTGTTGTAACGCCCACATAAAATTTTGACTAATCACAAAGTTTTCTCCCAGCGTAGCGTAGCCTGAGCGTAGTGTTTACGACTGTACGTTTGCTCTTGGCTAGGGCCCTTGAACACAACGCGTTATAATAAGTCGCTATCACAACTAGCGAACAAAATAAACTTCACGTACAAACGATCGTAAAAACCTACAGTAAGTAGGTAAGTAAGTTGAGTGTTCAGTTTTTTTGCACTTGTGTTAATGGATTTATGCGGCCGACTGTACATAATAAAAATTATATATTCATGCATAAATTATACACTACTTATTCATCAATAAGTTGTAGCATCAATAGCTCTATATCTCTAGTATTAAAGAAACTTATGATGATCCATTGAATGTAATAATGCACCCAATATCCGGATCCAAATCTGTATGTACTAAATTCCTTTGTCCATGCAGTAAATCTGTCTATTGCAGATACAAAGCAATAAATTTGCAAGGCGACGCATTTAGCAAACTATCAGCACCACTTCGTCCGTAAAGACTGTTGAGGTCAATTCTGGAGCCATTGGCAGTAATTTTTCGATGTTAATAAATAATAATATATGGTTTAATAATTGTATTGTTTACAATAGCAACCATTAAACTTTTACAGTATGCATCTGATTACCTATAGCAATTTTTTAATATAAAAGTGTACGTTCAAAAGGAGGAATGCGTATTTTAGAATAGAATGAAAAAAGAAAGGTTACAAAGATTATAAAGAATATCTAATATGACAGCTGTGTGCACTGAGGGCTGCGAAATGCAGTGTGGGCTATCACTAGGTACTAATTTTTATACAAAATAATTCAAAGTTCACAAAGAGTGTTGTCTAAGTAGAAGTTTTTCTTTACGCTGTATAAATGTTGAGCGAACAGATGGTGTTGTAGCCTTGTCAGTGTTTGGTATGCGAAGTGTGAGTACTAGTTACAGTGGCATGCGCCCGCGGGGCATTGCCACGTCGCAATTATCTCTAACTTCATTGCTCGTAGAACTTACACAGTACAAATAAATAAGCAGTAGTATCACTTTATTCGATGGGGTAGAAGAGTTCTCGAATGGAGGCCACGAATTGGATAGGCAGCGTGAGCCTACCCCCCGGGGCCAGGTACAAAAAAAGACCTTGGGAGAGGCTTACATAGGCCAGCAAAAGGTCAGCTGTAGAGAGACACAGGCTGATGGTGATTATATTTGGATTATATGTGTACCTAACATCACTTCTAAACCGCTTAGCTACGAAAACAAAAAAGACGTATTCATGTAATTAAAAATGTAAAATTCGATCTTGTTTATGCAGTGTTTATACTGTAACTGGTCTTATGTATTTTGCACACCGTTCACAGATATTGTTATGAACATTATCTTTAAGTAGAGAAGTCTCTACGTGAGGTATACAAGTTTGTTTGGCTAATTAATTGGGCTCCTCGTATGTCTTGTGATTCCCTCTGCTCCAAACATCTACAGTACATTTAGTGTTTTGCTATATTTTAATTTAGTTTTTGTTTATGATTTAAATTTATAACCTAATAAATTAATTTTTATAATATATCTGTTAAATAATGTAAAATCACACGTATTTGTCTGTGACTTTTATTTATCTTTTGATTGCTGACTAGCAATTATAATTCATTCTAAATTACATTTTTAACAATATTGTTTATAGCAAAGTTTGTTTTAGAATGTTTTTTTAAATAAACCAAACAAGTTTGGAACTCCCTGCCATCTTTTCAAAGTTCGAGTGAATGGGCATCGTCTTTGTAAGCTCGCTCCATCATAGGCCTCATCCTTGCTACACAATTGATTGTTGGCCAAGAGCAAACCCATCTCTAATAAAAAAACAGCTTAATAGTCCTCACAAAGCGACATCAAATCACACTAAAATTTAAAGAAATTATAACGTCTTTTCAGATTGTGAAACTTCTTTAATTTGTTCCGCAATCCGTAATACATAAAGTTGTTGCTAGTTAAGGTTAGTGCTCCAAACATAATATATTGTAGGTTAGCCTCATTGGTATGAGTCGATGCGATTAAAACTTTATTGCACGACGTTGCCAACATCGTTACCCGGTTCCCCGGTTACCCCACTTACCCCGCTCCCTAGAACTAGGAATAGTTTTGGACTTAAATCATTTCCCCGTTAACGGCCACCCGTTCCAGTTCCCTTATTATTAACATGCTGTTGTAACAAGGCAAAATTGTGGCGTAACAACATTATAAGCGGATGTGAACTCTTCCGCAAATGTTAGAACCCTGTTTGCGGAATTATCAACAGCTCTGAGTGCTGTGTTAATATAAATGAATTTTATTGTTTTCCGAATAATCTAAGCGCAGACTGAAGTTCCACAGTCATAAACTGGCTAGTTTATCTGGCACCCGTAATAGAAGAAAGTCATGAGATAACCGTATTCGTGCTGTTGTGTTTAGGGAATACCATCGAAAAAAAAATAGATATTCAAAATAGATCGAAAAAAATAAATCTAAAAAAAAAAATAGAAGCAAAAGGCACTTCTGTAATTTTTTTATTTAGATAAATACTTATACAGGATTTGTAAGATTAATTATTAGGCGCCATTTTGGCAAATTAACAAAAAGACGTATTTGATCAGTTATTATTACGAATAAAAAAAAAACTTAAAAATATTTCAAATAACTTAAAATTAAATCGAGCTTTTAACATCTCAATTTTTTGTCGCTATGTTGGACCTCAGTACTAATTATACTTTGCTATATGTATAGAAAGTACTATTTAGTTCTATAGAAACTATTTATTATTATAATTATAGTGAGAATTCAGGCCATAGGTATCTATTTAATATATGGTTTACATGCGTTGTACTTTCGATGAGACCACTTGCCCACTTGCCCATAAAATCTGATACTCTGCTTCTGTGTGATGCTATTATTAGAGGGGCGATTATAAGAGGGACGCAGTCTGCTCTGCATCTAGGTACTGATAATGGAAACGTGAGTAACGGATATGGAAGAAAATAGTAAAAAAGTGCAGTGAGAATACAGGACACACCTAATAGACTGGTATTTTTTGTTAATTTCTATAGCGGAATTCCACTCATACGTAAATTTTTATCTCTTAATTTAAAATGTTCATTGGCTGAGTAGAAATAAATAGTAAGAACCGGTGAACGCTCGCTTAATTGATAATGCTAGTACAAAAGAAAATGATTATTTCCACACTTCGCATGTTGGTTCAACGAGAAGTTTCAATTAACTCTCGAAGAGTTCAATCGGAAACACGTTAACGAGTGGTAACGTGCTTTGACCCATATAAACTAATATGATATTACTTACTTAAATTTAAGTTAAAACTTAAACAATAAGTTAAGTTTTTAAAATTGGAGATGAACGACGGTACACTGCTTTCTGGTGTTATGAACTGGGCAATTTGTTTGTTGCAAGGGCTTCAAGTAGTCTTACGACCTCAGTAGGCTAAAGAATAAGAGATAAGGAAATGGGCTATGATATGACATCCCTTTTTAGGCGCTACGCCCACATGAAAAGTCGAGGCGCGTCGAGGCGCGTCGCGGCGTAGACGAGGCGTGAAGAGTTGCGGCGGAGGCGGCTATGCTTTCTTTACACAGTCAACTTCACTTACCAAGAAATCACTTACCAGTTTCGTTTAATTGTTGCGCTATTTCACCTCATTTTTGGTCCTGTTTGTTTCTATTGCTATAGTCGGAACGTGTCTGGTCATAATGACACGGGTTACATCAAACAAGTTCGATGATTTTTATATTTAGATCTAGATCATCTGACATTTTACTTTAATTTAATAAATACACGACCACGTCTAAACACAGCCGCAAAAAAAATGCCGCGCCCGTTCGGCGACGCTTCACGCCCCTTCGGCGACGCTTGGCGACGCTTCGCGCCCGTGCCGCGACTCTTCGCGCCTCGCCTCGCCTCGCCGCCGCCTCTCCAGTATGTGGGCGCACAACCATTGATTTCTATAGGAAAGCTAGAGGCGGCGCGCCGCTTATGCGCCCGTTCCTCGACGCGACGCGACGCGACTCTTGTGTGGGCTTCGCGCCTTAGGCGCCGCCGCCGCCTCGCTCGCCGAAATGCCGAAGTTGCACCTATCCAGCCAACTTTACGCTACTAAAATTAGGTGAGGGCATTTAGTTAGTTTGCCCTGCCACTATTCATAATATAAAAAAGTTAAAATGTATGAATATGCAGATGGTATGTCCACTCAACTTAAGCGTTTTAAGAGAGGTGCGTATGTAGGTAATTCGTATTCGTACGCGATAATGAAGCAGAAGTAATTGCTTAATAATTGTTGTCGGGAAAGAGCCAAGGAAGTTGCCGGCCAGAGCCGGGACTTCAAAGAAATTAATGAGTGTTAGTAACTCGCGACGTGCCGCCACCAACTTGATCAGTTTGGACGCCAACTTGCCGAGAGCTTAAGAAAATTTCCCGCTAATTGCGGATGCCCCTAAATTACGTCCATTTCAAATGCTCCATCAAATTCAAATTATTCAAAATACCGCGCAAATTCACTGTTGCCAGCGCAACCTCAAGTTATGAATTATTAAAGAGCGTTTTAGCATATTTGAACACATTTAATATTAGGGCCAATACGATTTCATACAAAACAATAATTTGCTCGGACAACGTTGTAAATAGAATATTTACATAGCCAAGCTCTCTATTGCGGTTACAGGTTTCATGAAGCGTTTGGAATGTGTTTAATTAAATTTGGAATGTAACACCAATATTCCAAAAACAGAACAGAAATAACAGTGGCAAACTATTTCGTTTTTATGCTAAGGTAGTCAGACATTGATAAAATATTTTATTGCTCTGATAATTACTATGCATGTCAATTGTAACTTGTTGAAAATGACTAAATATTTTTTTTAAAACAGAAAGATTTTATGTTCGTTGTTCAGCTTTATATTTATGTCCATAATTATGTTAACTAACGAATTCTAGATTCACCAGTCGTAAACGCACAATAAAAAGTTTCAAATCATATATAAACGCTTACACACCTTAATTACTCAACTGATCATCGTGATTTTTCTGTATCAAAGGTACATACAAGGTACCTTTGATACATGTCGATGTTTAATACAGAAAAAGTGCTGTTCCGAGGGATCATCAAAAAGAAAAAGAAAATTTTAACGCCTGACAAAAATATATGTATGAACAATCAAAATTAATATATTTTTCTGCAAAATTACACAATCCTACCTCATTTACCGTTTTATCCACTAGTGAAAACTGTATAAAAATCTGTTGGATAGTTTAAAAAAATACAACTAAGAAACAGGCAGAAACGAACAGCGACTATATAATATAATATAGATATATATAGATAATCTTTAAGTATAGAATTTGATAAATTTATACCGTTCTTTATTCATTTGAAGCTGTTGGTCTAGTTTCAGGCAGAGCTTCCAAATTAAAATTTAAAAAAAATGTTCTACAATCTAAACAGCGCTAAGGTCGGTAAGGTACACTAATTAGAGGTTAGGTTTCCCTTCCTAACACCGCGAAAGTCCATTATGGTGCCATTCAAATTGCCCTCAACGGAGCAATATTGTGATTAAGATAATGTGATCATGGATATGGAGTTAATGGCCAGAAAACAAGCGTATAGCGATAGCGTAAATAAGTTTCAATTCGTGGCATGAATGTTTGAAATACATAAATCCATCCTTAGCATCTTAATTATGATCCAATTCATTCTAAGAATGATTAATGTTACAGGAGCATTCAGTCATTATTATATGTACCTCTTTCGTATAACAATGAACCTCTTTATTTCATATAATAATGAACCTCTTTCTTTCATATAATAATGAACCTCTTTCATATAATAATGACGGCAGTTGAGATATCAATGGGTCAAATGATTTAAATCTTTGGGGTCAAAAAGGTAAATGAAAGAAAATTGGACTGACCATGAATGGGAACCATGTTTGGGGTCCATCCATTTGACTTAAGTCATTTGGAGCTACGCCGAATAGCGCAAGCGTGAATGCCTTTGCATATTGCACCTTCGGCAAGACAAGGGCATAACTGCACTTTTGTAATATTACAGGAGAGCCATTTAAAGTTTATTTTTCTTGCATTCAATATTGTATTTTTCTGCTTATATTCTTTTGAAACAATTCTTGTTTTTGCATCAAATAAGCTCCAAACTCTTGTAAATATTTTTTTAACTTAATAATGTTTTTAAGACACCTGCAAATTTTTGTAAGATATGCCCTTGTCTTACCGAAGGTGCGATGTGTACGACGCGGCCTGTGTAGCCGCCTAGGGGCGCCATTTATTAGATAGATACGGCTGTTACGGAAACCGCTACGCCCCTGTTTCTTGGCCACAACCTACGGCCGCGGGCTTTCAGGCACGCTCACACATACCGAACCCCGAGCGTGATTTAACATTCCAAACATTGCACGTTGCACGTCATCAATTGTAACTGTCATGAATGGGCCAATGAATATTAGTCGAGCGAGCAACGACATAATTCAAATGAGTTTCCGATCACACACATGCACATGCGTAAAAAGAAACGATTATAAAATTTATAAAACCGCCTCGTTTTTTGCCGTAAAATAAGAGATGAATACACAATACATTGTCGTTGTATCCTCTTCAAATGCTAATCGTATTTATAAGACGTCTAGCAGTGATTTAATAAATTTATGCGGACGCTAGTAACAATTAAATAATTTACCTATCAGATATCACTCAAAAGCAACATTTCTATGAAACGTCCATAGGGAAGTTATTAAGAAATAATCTGTTGTTATATAAGGAAGATAGGCAGTAACAAGGAAGATAAAGTATATCGGCACGACATGATGATCCTTTCTAAGCGACTGAAAACGGTATTACGAGATCTATAAATATAGTTACAAAATAAAATATTGATCTTTGTGTAAATGCCTCCGATTCTTATAGAGAATGTCACCATGGGATGTCCAGCATAAACTTATGCTGAACCTTATCTTATTAGGAAATTTAAAAATTTGAAATATCTTAACCCTGCGGGTGTAGTAGGTATTTACTTGTATAAAAATTATTTTAAATTTTTTAAGCGTCGAGAAAGTTATTTTATGTGTATTTTAATCTAATTATTTGTTTTCTTTACTCCGCCATTTTTCTCCAAAAAAAAAAACGGATAAATGATGTGAACGAAACAAAGAATATTTGAAATTCAAAACCGACAAGCTTTGAAACAGGTGCGCCAAGGAATTGCGAAGCTATTTTTAGATTTTCTGTTACCGTACGATTTCCCCAAGTATTGCCAGTGCAGTAGAGACTTGGCAAATGAAAATTTTACATACGATGCTTTGATTCTTTACTCACTTATAATAATTATTTATTTATTTATATGGTTCACTATGTACATTAAAAAAGAAAAATTTGAATATGTTATTTAATTAGATACAAATTAATGTAAATTATGATAACTCCTAAAAAGGTAATATACACATTCTGTACTGAGATGCAATATGAAATCTGCACGCAATAATTTTATCCCATTCTCAACAAAGGTGAGTTCTGTTTTCACTATGGCTTGCATAGAAACACAAAGTTTGAGGAGAATTTCAATGAGAAATTTGTGTGAGAAATTGTATTTTGTATTTGTATTTTGTACCTAGATGACGCATGTTCATAACCTAAACTATGATCTCTACATTACATGCAATATGCCACGGAATATGCTTAGGAGAGCCTCTTGTTTCGTATGTACGTGATTCAGTTCCAAATCTTTTTCTCTTCTCTTGTTTTCGATAGATGACTCGGATACCTTAGTCTAATGGACGAAATACACGATCAACCATTTGACGTGGCTCCAAACGACTTAAATCAAATAGAGCCATGCCAAAAATTGTGCCCACACACCATCAAACTACTACAACATGGAACCCGCGTGCCATACAAAACACTACGAATTTTATGGAACATTTAAAAGTGACATATGCGTAGAGCATGAACTGTCATTTAAAACAAAACAAACAATAATAAGTACGTAATTTAAAGAAAATGTGACTTGAAGTCAACCCATTAGTTTAAAATGAAATAGTAGAAGTTGATCGTTACTACCTTTTACAATTGACGCGTGAAGGCAAGAGTCCGCCATGATTCTGTCAAAGGCGTTCTTTTTATGTGCCGCTTTGGCATTTGTGACGCAATTTCCATTGTAGTATTTCGATGCCACACACGGTCAGTTCAATTTTCTATCATTTATACGTTTGACCGGGTCGAGTGACGTTGACATGAGCTCTGATTCGGAAATGATACCACGGCGTAGTAAGGAGGATAGAAATGTATTCTATCCTCCTTGGTTTCTACACTCACGATCAGTTGGCGCGATGAACTGATCGTGTATTTCGTCCTAATGAAGCACGGTTGTCTGAAGGAGGTCGCATCTAACTAAACAGGTTGGTGCCTCTGCAACGATATACTCGTACCTCGTAGGAATACAAGTGCTTTAAATATAATATCTATATCAACACATATAAGAATAAAGTCCTTGTGATTTTGGCTCCGCTTATCCTCTAACTTTTTCTAAACCACTCGACGGATTTGGATACGATATTCACTTATGAAAAGAACAATAAACGAGCAAGGTTCGTGTATATATGATTTTCAAAAACAAATGCATCTGTGCGAATTAGGCGCGAGTCACTAGCAGGTACCAAACAAAGTAGTAAGTTAACTTTTCCAAGTACTACTTGTAAATGATCGTCAAAAAACTAAATTAAAATTAATTAAAAATCTATATCTATACTAATATTATAAAGAGGAAAGATTTGTTTGTTTGCATTGAATAGGCTCTAAAACTACTGGACCGATTTGAAAAATTCTTTCACTGTTAAGAAGCTTTATTATCAGGGAATAACATAGGCTATAATATTTTTATTAAGTTATGCGGACGAAGTAACGTGCAACAGCTAGTCTTATATATACGTCTTATGACTTACGAGACGTAGTTTTCGGCACCATTAAAAGAATAGTTCAATAAATCATTCAATTTATTTGTGAAGTTTTCCTTATTATCAATAGCCCAGAAACATTATGTGAGATTCAACTTTGTCACGTATTCGAGTTAAGTAATGTTACAAATCATGTTTCCTGTCGAGTAAACAAGTGCAGACGTGATATTTCGAGCGTCGATGACAAAACGGAATGAGGGTAAGAGTAGTTAATGCATAAACCATTAGTGGAAACATTATCATTAGTTAGTACCTAACAGACGATAGAAGCGAGCAGTCACGTTTCGGTCTGACGGTGAAAAATTATTAAAATGATGAATGAAAGTGGCAAAAGGACGTTTCATTTAAATATTTACTGTTGTATTAAAATTTGTATTAACTAAATTAGCAACTCATTAATCATTATTAGGCGTGTGCGTAGGAAGAACCTTTAGATATTTTTGTCAATAGCAGTACAAAGTATATAGATAAACATTATACGGATATCCTTCTGCATATCTATACATATTATTATAATAAAAAATCCCTGCCCGCTTCTGTCTGTTTGTCCGCTAACTTCTTCTAAAGTAGCCTACGTATATTTATATGATTTTTACTAAAGGAAAATGCGATAACGAGGATGGTTTGTGCATATAATTTGTAAAAAAAATCATTCATGCGAAACCGGTGCGGGTCGCTTGTTATTCTAAAAAAAAAGTGAAATATAAAATTCACAGCCTAATAACTGACTGCAGCGAACTTAAATACTGACTGACATTAATAAGAAAAAGAGCCTCTTTCACAAACTACATGTAATGTGTTGATTAGTTACTTTTAAAACTAATTTTCTGTTTTATTGAATTATGCACTCGGTTTACTGCATTATTCGATAGCCGAATTTTTTTTATATTATTTTCTATTTAATGTTTGGGACGTTTACCGTACAAACAAAGGTATATCGGCTCCATTATTCCCGGTTATCGGTGACTTTAAATGACAGTTTGGCCTACTTGACGTTTGTGAAAGAGGCGCTAAGAATAATACATAGATAACATATAGAAAGACATACAGAAACGTCCCCCGCCACAAACCTGCTCCAACTCAGCATAATGTATGTTGTATGGAAATGGATTAAAGTTCATAATATATAGACCCGTTAATAAACTGTTTATTAAGAAAACAGACAATAACCGTGGAAAAAATATAAATAAGGCTGATCAATTAGAAATGTGCTGCCGACTCTTATAGGGTAAGAGATAAGGTACAAGGAAAGGCCATAACATTTACTTGTCAGGTGCAATGTTAATTATTTGAAGATAGTAAAAGATATATGCAGTGATATAGTTATCATTTCTTGGAAGGCGTGCGATTTCCTCCGCGTCGGCGATATCACATTATCATTTTTTCGATTGCCAATTCACGCCTCATTAAAAATTATCGGACGATTTGTCGCGCTTGGAGGAAAGGGGGCTTAAGTCTTTACCACGTAATACGAAAAAAGAAAATTCTAAGGCCGATTTCAGGTCTCTCCTGATAGTCAGTGCTGACGATACGCACGAACGACCGCGGTAGCATACGCGTGCGTACGTACGGTCAGGCGAGCTCTGTAACGACTTGTGAATTTTCATACAAGTGACAAGCGCGTCGGTCGCACGGTCGGTCGTGCGTATCGTCAGGACTGACCGTCAGGAGAGCACTGAAACCGGCCTAAATTACACCGAAAAGAGAATGCCCATCGGCCATACAAAAAATGCATGAGTATCTCAAAATCAAAACAATAAAATTAAAATTAAATCATTTTGTGAAAAGTAGGTAAAAGCCACTTTTTGAAAATTTTGCATATCTGCAAATGTTATGTTAGAACAGTATACTCATTGACGGTTTCTTTCAAATTGTATTTTACAGTTCTAATGCACAAAAGTAGTGTTCAGAGTGCAAAATATTATCCGTAAGAAAGCTTCAGTCTTCGTAAAATATTATTTTTTTAAATAGAAAAATTATATTCATCCCGAAATTAAGGCAAAGGGAATTTAGGCACACAACTGTTTAGTCATACAAATGGTTCTCTATGATCTTAAAAACAAATTTGTTGGTACATACTACAAACGTACAAATTGGAAAGCTTTGGATTTGTTCATTTTTTCTCATAACGAGAAAGAAAAATGGTAAGAATTTTTTGAATGAAGATGAATCAATCATTCCAAAGGTAATTACGCGACAGGAAAATAAAATACAGACATGAGCATTATTTGATTATTCTTATTTTTACCGACAACAGTATTAGTTACACGCTCCCGGCTTCGCCCGCTCAAAATAAAAACTGTCCTATCCTTTAAATTGGACCAAATTACACATAGTTACGAAGTTTTATCAAAATCAGCTCAGTAGTTTAGGAGTTCATTGGCGTCAAACGAAATTTTTATAAATATAGAGATTATGAAAACAGAAGATTTGTATTTTTGTATTTTTATTTGTACCTAGCTGGTGCCCGCGACTTCGTCTTGCGACATACATACATACATACATACATACATACATACATACATACATACATACATACATACATACATACATACATACATACATACATACATACATACATACATACATACATACATACATACATACATACATACATACATACATACATACATACATACATACATACATACATACATACATACATACATACATACATACATACAGAAAAAATTGTAAAAATGGTCAATTTAGTTTCAGTATCATGTATAGAGCTTACGAGTATAAACACGATATCTCTGAAAACAAAGTAACTTACTCCATGACCAACCCTTACAGATTTATTATTAGTATTGATTGATGTATAAGCTTAAAAACTATTAAACCAATTTTAAAAATTCTTTCACTCACGTGTTTACAAAAAAAAATATATTTCTTGCGTCACGGCCACTGAATTATATCTTACAATCAGTGCCGTAAATAGCCTTTTTTGCGCCCTGTGCGAGCTTCTATAACTGCGCCCTTGTTTTTTTTTTTTAGATATTATAGGTAACCTGGAGCAATGTATAGGCCTACTTTATTTAATTCAGGGTGATAAAATAAAGCACAAAGAAACTTGGTGTTGGTGGACCAATTATCTAATATTTTGGAAGAAAAATCTATTTTTTTAAAGAACTGATTGATGTGCGTGTGGGCAAACAAGCAGACGAGCCATCTGATGTTAAGTGGACACTTCGCCTATTATACCACCTACTGTGTCTGCCAAAAAAATTAGCTCGATGTTTTGTCTAATTTAATAGACGTTTTTGATGATACTGGCATGTAGGTACGTATGTGTTGGAATCAAGCACTATAGGGGCGCAGTGGGAACTTATCAGGAGCAAACCGAAAAAATAATAGTCCTGCCTGGTGTGTCCATTCTTGCGCCCCCCAGGGTCTACGCCCTGTGCCTGGGCACCGGTGGCACTGCCCTATTTACGGCACTGCTTACAATTAACATCTTACGTGTGTGGTACATTGCTAAAGTATATATTTATATATTACCGTACAAATATAATTACCCATCACCATATCTTAGCCTTGTTAGTGATGGGCTTTAATAGAATCTTGCTATGAACCTGTGTAATATCTGGTAGTAAGATTTTCATACCACAAATAACTATATTTTTATCCGAACATTGCCTTGCTATCGTAATCGAATTAAGGTTTAATTACGTATAACACATAACTTAGTCACCGTATATCTGAAAAGTGCGTAATTAATGATGACTTCGTGATAACTTCCGATTACAAATATTTTTGATATTTATATTAAGAGCAGTGTCTTCGTTATTTAGTCATTAACTTATCCAACGTCGGAGAGGAACGTTTCATAGATATATTAATGATGTTCGGTATTGGAGTACTATTGGTATTTGTGTTCGTTTTAGTCTTGATTTGCGATTACTTTCGTAAGAGTACGCGTAAATGGAAATTGTTGAATAAGTTTCCCGGTGATTATCCATTACCTCTGGTCGGCAATGCTTTGCAACTTGGATTTGATGCTGACGGTAAATACATAATGTAACATTTAATAAAAAAAATATTACCCATCACCATCTTACTACCCTCGAGCAGATTTATTTATTTTCTTATTTTTTTTACATGCTCTTGAATAAAGCGCCAAGAGATTATAACGAATTTTCTTTAGTTATATATAATATGACAATTCGCAAAAATAATAAACAAACTTTGTTTGTTAAATTATAATAATTTATGAAAATATCTCCTGAAAAACAATGTTTGTATATACTAATCAACTTCAATTTCAATTTTCAAATTGTATTTAAAAAAAATGACCATTAGCAAAATCGTATTTTTTTTTTATAAAAAAATAACAATTTTCATCTTTAGACAACCACTGGGTGACCTCTAATACATATAGATATCCTTTTACAACCAATCTTCATATCATAAAGACATGGATCGTAAAGATTTAAATTAAAAGATAAACAAATATTTAAAAAAAATCTTGGGTTTCTAGTGGAAAGCCCAAGTATGGAATTTTTTTTTCAAAATGGCATTATTGACGTATGAGTTTTAAGTCTATTTCATTCGTATAAAAAATTTTACGCGTGGTTAAAAACCTTATCATAATAACCGATTACTAATTTTAGTAAAATTGTTTGGTGAAGGGCCATTAATCATAATATATAATTATAATATTATCAGTGTGTGAACGATATCACGAATATCATTATCGGCTAAACGTATTTGTAAATAATTATCTAAATCTGAGATTTTCTTGTAAATCCTTCTCATATAATAGAATTAGGATTTCAAATTTGAACTTAAGTATTATTTATTTAAATATTGCAATGATTTTTAATTGTAAGTAAAAAACTATATTTAATGAAAATTCGATGAAAACCCTCCTCATAGTAAAATAAGTAAATTAGAGCATTTCTCAATCTAGGCCACACCTGGAGACACACACCTAGGTATAATAACATATCTCAATAACCCGCCCGGTTATTGAGAAGAAATCTTTTTCAGACTGATTTTTAGATTAATAATAATTAATTTAGCGCGAAAATGCGCGTTTGAAACAAACGAAGTAACTCAATAACGTGCAAACAACTTTTAATGCACATCAAGATAGACTAGACTTAATAGATTTTACCCAAAAAGTATAATTATATCGCGACTTCGTCCGCGTTGAAAAAGAAAAAAAGTAGCCTATCCTATGTCCTGTACGTCTAAATGTTTATCTACCAAGTTTCATGAAAATTATTTAATTCTTTTAAGAGTTATGGAGGAACATACATACGTACAATACCTACACTTACAGATTTATTATTAGTATTGATAAGAATCTATTTTAAAATTAAAAGTAAAATTAAGATAAGAATTAATTTGGTATAACGCTCATAGTTTTCGTGTTTTCTATTGCAGCCGTGTCTCCTATATTGCTTGGAATGTGGAAGAAACATGGTAAAACAAACTTTCGACTCACTGTTGGATCCGAAGATTGGGTTATGCTTTGTGAACCAGACGATGTCGGCGTAAGTAAACTTACCAGATTTTTTTTTTTAATATGTAGAGCCTACATATTTGAGGGAAAAGTTGATATAGATTTGTAATTTGAAAACCATTTCGTTGAAATTATATCACAAGTCTTATTATTGATTTATTTCTTTGTAGACAATTCTGAGTCATCCCACGGAACTATCGAAGCCACTGGAGAGAAACGCTGCTATGAGACCATTCTTTGGAAACTCATTATCTACATCCGAAGGTAAACATTATACATCTTCCATGTAAATAGTACGAATTTTGAGGAATATCTCAGAAACTTGAAATAAAGTAATGAAGCTTCATCAAAGCAAATTTCAGAATTATATGTCCCCGTGTCTTATAAGTGTGCAGAAAAAAACTGAAGGGTCAATTATTCCAAATCAGATCCTCTGTTTACATGGTTTATTACAAACAAATCCTACTTTTGACGATTCTGTCGAAAGAGATGCACTGATGTATCTCTTTATGTGTTATGCCTGCGTCAGTTGTTGTTTTAGTTTAATTAATTAGTTTAGTCTACAGTCTACAGCTAGTTGTTTTAATTAATAACCCGTTTAGCCCCTCTTTGATAGTTTGGATAGCACGAAATCTTGCATTGATAGAACCTTATATTCCCCAGTTATAAATTTGATGTTAATTGTTAATTTTAACGATCTTTTCAAAACCATACAATCTGTTAAAAAATAAAGATAATATTAATCTAATACAGTACAGCGGTGTATACATAGTAAAACATTAATATCATACCTACATAATAAAACTGAAATAAACTTTTTAAATATCTAGTCATCAAACTACTACAACATGGAACCCGCGTGCCATACAAAACAACGAATTTTATGGAACATTTAAAAGTGACATATGCGTAGAGCATGAACTGTCATTTATAACAAAACAA
This sequence comes from Synanthedon formicaeformis, assembly GCA_945859745.1. Classification (NCBI taxonomy): domain Eukaryota; kingdom Metazoa; phylum Arthropoda; class Insecta; order Lepidoptera; family Sesiidae; genus Synanthedon; species Synanthedon formicaeformis. The sequence continues at coordinate 11,056,108 of OX243957.1, forward strand.
ACATAATAACAAGTACGTAATTACAGAAAATGTGACTTTACATCAACCCATTAGAGTTTAAAATGAAATAGTAGAAGTTGATCGTTACTACCTTCTACCATTGACGCGTGAAGGCAAGAGTCCGCCATGATTCTGTCAAAAGCGTTCTTTTTATGTTCCCCTTTGGCACTTGTGACGCAAATTCCATTGTAGTATTTCGATGTATCTAGTAAAAACTTTTTATTGAACAAAACATCGGCAAGAAAACCGTGTAGTCTGTAGAAAGTTAGCCGAAACTATGTGTCGGACCTTAAAACAAACTGTTTATACAATAGATGTTAAGCGATCCAAGCGACGCCGAATACAAAACTTGAACCACAGTAACTGTTTTGTCGCGTGTCAGTCCATTTACAACTTTTCGACAAAGCGAAACATAATATACAATATGGCTACAATATCGTATACAATATGGCAGGGTATACTGTGTTTGATCCAGTCTTGTTGGAAAATTATAGGAAGGCCTATGTCCAACAGTGGACATCCTATGACTAACATGATGATGATGATGACACTGTGTTCTTAAGTAAACAACACTTTACAAAAGTTATCCGTGAAAGAACAGCACATTGTTTATTATATTTTAAAATATCAAAATTGTCAACGCAGAACACTTGCATATCCTTAAAGGTTGCTTGTGTTTATAGGCGATGATAGCCATCAACCATCAAGTTGGGTTCATTTTATGGTAGGTGGCTACATGTTTGTCGATCTTTCCTTAAAGTAATAAAAAATAAAAATATAAATAAAATATATCAATCTTATTTGGGACCACCATTTGAGACAGCTGTTGCGAACTTTTTAATAAGACAGAAAATTAATTTTGTTCTCGGAAGCGAACAGTAAATAAATATGAACAGTAATATATTTTGAAATATATGTAAATGTATCTAGTATTGTGTATTACATAACCAGGATTATTAAAATAAATAAATCTAACATTTTGTTACTAGCATTCCACTAAACGAAAAACCGGAATAAAAACGACACAGAAATCTTTTGTATTTTATATGATATTCTGTCTAGGCCTGTTTTTAATATTAAATATTCATATACTAGTTGAACCCGGCCACATTTCGCTGTGGCTCAGAGCAACTTTCCTTGGTTGTCATAACAACGGTCAACGTATGAAAATTATTATTATATTTTTTTTAATAAAAATCTTCATCCTCGTCCGATCGCTACCAAACTTCAGAGGATTACCCGCTGGACTAATCTGAAGATGGTCTTAAAGTTTCATCAAAATCGGTTCAGCGGTATATATATATGGTTGAATTGAAATCTCCTGAAAACTTAAGCAATGTCATTAACCAAAAAACTCCATCGACCGTTATAGGATAAATCGAAAGGAGTAAGTTAAAGTTCACTCTATTACCCACTGAAACTGTTGCTGGGTGTTCAACAGCTTTTACTTTATATATGTCTACATATACTGGTTAAAAGGTGGATGGATACAATATTACATTTTTCTCTCATAAAATTAATTCGTTGTTTCAGGCGAAAGGTGGCGCTCAATACGAAAATTAATGACGCCCAGCTTTCACTTCAAAACTCTTGAAAACAAATTGGTAGTTTTGAATGAAAAATCTCAACAACTCTTGGACATATTAAAAGAACAATCGGAAAAGGGTCCAATCGAATTGTATCGCTATTTGAGACCGTACATGTTTGACAACTTATGCAGTAAGCATATACGTTTTTATTCTTGTGAAAATTCTTGTGGTTTCAAAGAAACTGTTTTAGGCTGGTTATACAGTGACGCTTTCGCCAGCGCGGTTGATAAGCGTCGCGGGCCACGAGCTTTGCGTCTCTTGGATCGTTACATAGTTTAACCAACACGCGCGGGTGGTCAACTGCAGCAAACTGCGCGACTCTAAACTCGTCGAGCGGCAGGTTTATTATCTAAATACGTCTGCTGAACGACAGGCGAAAAATGCGAAAAATTTGTGCGATATCACACTAAATCGTTAATTTTTACGCAACCACACTAGTGTTATAAGCTACGTAATACGATTTAGTGTGATATTGCACAATTTTTTCGCATTTTTCGCCTATCGTTCAGCAGACATATTTAGATAATAAGCCTGCGGGTCATCCGCGCGCTTACGGGCCGCGCCCCCATGCGGACGGTAAGCGTCACTGTAAAACCAGCCTTAGTGGTCAGTTTATATCATTGTGAATAACCACTGTGAAATGATAGCATGTTTGCTGTCGTGTTTCGGTGATAGAGTAAGGGGTGCCAGAGTTCATTTTCTTTTCCTATGCCTTCCCTATCGTCTATCCTTAATTTTGCAGCCTTATCCTCACCCTTATATAAGCAGCGCCATGGGGTGCTACAAGTGCAGGTCGATCACAGTAGGATTAAAAGTAGGATCTAGATTAAAGGGAGCAAGTTTAGATAGTAAAGTGAAACACATTACTATTTGCAACTTAAAATTAGAAACATTTTTAATTTTACACAAAATAATGTAGTACTTATGCGTTACAGACACATTAATGGGAATCGACTACGATTTAATGAAAAATCCCGACCACCCTTATTTAACTGCCAGCAAAAAGTAAGTAAAAATCCTTTAAAAATAAATTCGTCTTATATCGTATTATAAATTTACAAACAGTTATATATATCAATGATAACTTTTGAAACAAAGCTTCTTTTATTCCGCAGGGTTATAAACATTGCCACTATAAACTATTTCTCGTATTGGAGGAACATTAAGCCTTTATTTGCTGTAACACATTTATACCGGGAAATGATGGAGACAATAAAAACTATTAGAACGACTAGTGGAGAGGTATTTATTAATATTATTTTTATTTGCAATACAATACTATAAATATATTTATATTTTGTATTTTACTTACATTTTCTGTACGTCTATCATGGGTTTCGATCTGGTTATCAGCTATATCTGTGCTTTTATATGCAGTAAGGGAAGCTAAATTTCAGATACATTCACAAGCATACACACACACGGTTTCTTAACATCTCACGGGATGAACTACCACAACCACTTGTTCATGTTATTTTTTCATCTGTCTCCTTTTCTTATATGATTCTAAATTGTAATCCTTTCTAATAAATCTTATTTTAAGACTAGAGACCTTATTGCATTTTTTTGTTAATAAACCTGTTCATATATTACACGTACATAATTCAAAATTACGGTTTCTTCGTAGGGTTAAAGGAAAACTGCCAACCATGATGATGCCAATCCTTTTAAAAAAATATTTGTTTAATTTTATTTCAATAAATCGGCAATACACCTTCTGTAAATCTTAGGTAATTCGTAATTCTCTTTTAGTAAATCTTGGTATACCTATTAATAAAAATTTGTTTGCATTTTTCTTTGCTAATAATAAATCTGTTTCAATTGTCAGATTAAAATGTCGTACTGACTTATCCAAACGATACTTACCAAGTAGTAGAAAAGTTCTATGGATACATTTATTATATTTTGTTAATAATTATTTTTATTTTAATAGATAATTACAAGAAGAAGAAAAATATTGGAAGAAGAGAAAGAAAATAACAATAACAATAATAACGAAGAGAAGAAAATAGATGATGATACATCTGATGAAAGTTTTCTTTTAGACAATTTAATCCAGAGCAAATTGCCGAATGGGGATTTTCTACCGGACGAACCTATCAATGAAGAAGTAACTCTTCTCTGTTATACTGTAAGCATTGCCTATGTTTTTCTTACTTGACCTAAATAATTAGGAATTTTTTTTTGAGAAAGTTGAGACAAACCTATTTATTGTTAATATTTTACTTTAGTATATAAAGTAAATATATATATTTTATTTTTTTACAATATAATGATTCATTTAATTCTAATTCTAAGTTAATTATTCTAAGTATAATATATATTTTTAATTATATGTAGAATTTATTTTGCTAAATTATAAAATTTTTAGCAAAATATAGTTTTTTGTGGATTATTTTACTTTTACTATTAATTCAATATTCTTTAATATAACTTTTATAAAATTAAACTAAAAAACTTAGTTAAACAAAAGCCTACAATATTTTGTTACGTAAATCATACGGAGTTAGCCAAAAGTTTTTTTTTGTTTTTCTTGCTATTTGTCGGAAACTTCGATAAAATAAGTTCATAATTTATTATTATATTATCTCTATCTATTTGGGTTTGAAATCGCTGATATTAGACTTTAATAAAAGTAAGATTAAATTGAGCGATAGTTTTCAATTATTATTTGAACTTATCTAAATATATGTTATAGCACAACTAAAGGGTTATCTTTTATCCATAATTCCTTTTTTTTATTTTAGGGCCATTACACCACAACTTGCACAATTGTACACACACTGTATTGCTTAGCTAAATATCCGGAAATTCAAGAATTTGTTATGGATGAGCAAAAGTCCGTATTAAATAATGATTTGTCAAAACATCCAACACTGGAAGATTTGAACGATATGAAATATTTGGAAGCAGTTATAAAGGAGAGCATGAGAGTTATACCGACTGTTACCAAAATTGGAAGACAATTGAACGAGGACATAAAACTTAAAGGTCAGTTAAGTTAAAGTTGATCTTGAAAAATGGTCAGATGCAAAATGAAAAATTATTTTTGAAATGCCTGTTTCAAAATGCCAATTCATTTATTGTCTATTTCTCCGCTAAATTATTCTAAAAAACACAACGAGAAAGGTTTGTGTACCTATATGATTTGCAGAAGAGATTACATCCGAAGTCGTCAGTAATTTATATATTAATTTGTATATTATTATTATTATTAATGAATCTGAATTTTCTTCGAATTAAATAAATAATTTAATGTTTCAATGAAAGAATCATGTTTTCACCTTTCTGTCATCGCTTTAAGAATATTCATAGTCTTTACTCAGACTTAATTTAAGCCCAACCACAGTTAGACATTAGATGTTTTCGATTAGTTTTACTAATAACTTAAGCGAGAGCAAAACAAGTAATTTTGTAGGAAAAATAATTTCTGACCTTCTATAAAGTTCACAGCTCTCAAGACGAAAATAATGCGAGCTCGAAACACTAATACGACTTTGGTTACCATGGGAATAAAATGAGGATAAGCAAAGAATTTTAATTTCATGGCTGTATTAGCTTTAAAATCACAAAAAAAAAATTGTGAGAATATTCAACCTAATGCTTAGTTAGAAGGTAGAAAATTTTTTTGGAAAAATATTTTAGCTTTATTTTTTTGTTTTAGATGGTCGAGTTATTCCTTACGGTACCTCTGTGATCGTTTACTTTGAAGCATTATTCCAAAATCCAAAATCATTTCCTGAACCAGAGAAATACAAACCTGAGAGATTTTTCAACAATTTGAATCAATACGAGTTTTGTCCTTTTAGTGCAGGACCAAGAAATTGTATAGGTAATGTTTAATGTATTATTAAATCTATTTTTTATTGATTTTCCCTTAGATGTCAGGTTAAGGTGCTTGCTTTAACTTTTGGTTAAGGTTAAGGTGCGTGCTTTTGATTCTTGGCAAAGCAACAAACACAGAATTTCAACAGTGCCAGAGGATACTGAAAATCATTTATTGGGGCCCATTGTCCTAACTCACCTTAGTTCTTATCCCTTATCCTATAAAGGTCGGCAGCATAGTAGTAACCCTTATGGCATTGCTTATATAAGCAACTATGGCCACTATGGCAAAACAAATGTGTCCGTTCAGTACTCTGTACCATTGTATATCAGTACTAAACCCTACACAGCCAGTGAACCTAGTTCTACAAGCTACATAAAGTCTCTGACCCACGTCAGAGGAACCCTAGCCGGTAGGAGAATTGGACCATTGGACCTGCCTGCATTCCGAAATTTACATGAAAATGTATAAGAAAAAATACTTATAAAATGGAGGATGTGTACCTACATCTTTTGGGTCGTTAGTCAAAGGGTTTTCCGTTTGGCCACTGATTCCAATTAAGTAAAGTTGTTTTGTTCACAGGTTTCCGGTACGCTTGGATAGCGATGAAAGCTACTTTGTCAAATATTTTAAGAAGATTTGAGGTTACTCCTGGTCCGTTCAACGCTCAGCCTGATTTTGCACACAGAATTATTACTGAGTCTATAAACGGTGTACATCTAACGTTAAGGGAGAGAAAATATTAAAGTTAAATTATTTTTAAATTACTAGTTAGGTTATAACCTATAGTTAAATATGTTATTTATTTAGTTTATTTACTATTAATATTATAAACTAGAATAGTTAGAAATTAGATAAATTATAAGGCTTCAAATTAATGTTAATCTTCATTTTAGATCTTATAACTGTATTATATACCTAGACTGTTAAATTCGATTTTGTGTTTTAATTAAGTGAAACTGTAGATTTTGTAAATAAAAGTTCAATTAGTTTTACGGCTTTTCAGTTGCGTTGTTTTTCATCAGAACCGAGCAAATACTGTTCTGTGTTTTTTAAACTTTTCCGCAGTGCCACGGAAAATTTATTTAAATTCAACACAAAATAATTAAATTAATTTTCACGATTGCCTTTATAAATTTGATAATACCAATTAAATTAATGTTGAACTGGGAAATCATTGTGTAAATTATACCGAAATGTTGAATATTTGACGTAAATTACTACAAAATTTGTGAAAAGTTTTCCGCGAAAAGCTCATAATGGGCTTTTAAACTTTTTTGATATGCAATTCCTCACTAATATAAATACGAAAGGCTTTTTTGTTAGGCTTTCACGTCTTAACTTATTAACTGATCACCATGAAATTTTGCATACTTGTTAGCAGGGCACCTATCCGTAAGTTCTAATCCTAGATAAGTGTTATAGTACAGCGACATTACAGCTAATATCCCACGGGAACTCGTTACCTTTTAAATAGTTTCATAACTATTCATTCAATGTATTCATTCAATGTATGGAAGAAACCCATACAACATTAAAAAAATTACAATTCATACATAAATTGGTAGAGATTAAGTTTTTTTTAAACAGTGTTCGTTTAACATACATCGTCACCATAACATGAACTTAAGTTTATATTATGTTATGAACAAATATGAGGGTAAACATCCACTTTCATATATGTTTGTTCCTTACAGATACATTAGAGAAAGGGTCTTGAATGAAAACTTTTTTAATTTCAGCGTCGGCAATAAACGATGAAAGTTCAACGACGACGCGCAGTAACCACTTATATGTGTAATAATAAAATTTATTGTATCAAGATTTCCTTTCACAGAAAAGGGTAACTTCACCTTACTGATTTATTTTTTAATTAGCCTTTTTAATGAAATCTCACTTCAGTAATACAGAAACGAATGTTTGTGATGTTGTTTGGAATTTGGATATTACTCAAAAACAAGTAACAATCTAAAGGTTTTCAAATTCAAATTCAAATCATTTATTAATTTGGATTAATTGGTTTAATTTGGATTAATCTTAGCACACATATTGAAATAAGTTCTCCTTCATAGAACTAGATGGTGTTATTAAGTGTGTGTGTGTGTTTGCGCGAAACTTCCAACTAATTCCTTTCTTTAACCTAATTCTTAATTTCTTAATCTTAATTCACCAACTTGTAGTTGGTGAAAGAGGCGCTAAGTATTTTGTAAATTACGCTACTAAAAGCATGGTAATATTTCCACATTATTCCACATTTATATCACATTATATAATCACATAAGCAACACCTCTGGCTTTGGTTGGATGCAATTTTATAATATACACAAATATATCTCGTTTATACTCGTAGTTCCTTCCGTTAGTAAAAATCCTATCCAAATCCGTTGAATTGTTTAGATGAAGTTAGCGGACTACAGGCAGATGCGGACACCGACTTTATTTTATAATATATGTACTAGTTTATGTATATGTACATAATATATAGAATAGATATAGATTAGATATCTTGTTAGGCGGTCAGGACAGTAATTGCCAATAGCACTAATAGTGTGGCTTACGCTATGGAACAATTATGAATAGAAGTCTTTGTATTGTGGGGATAAGAGCGAAACGCAGCATATCAAGACCAAGGCCTACCTTGAAAAACTCTTTTATATAATTAAGCCAAAGATTTTACTTTAACTTCTCAGCCAGCGGGGTTAGTCAATATGCCTTAAAAACATGAATTATGGATCAAAATTTTGGACGATCAAAATTGAGTGTCCAATAACCACTGGAGATTATTCCGTAGAGTTATTTAGTACAAAACTTTGACAATAGTTGGAAGCCAAAGAGAAGTTTCACCTTAATCTGATTGTTCACGCCGGATAAAGCTTAAGCCGACACACAAAAAGGAAAGAAATTTACTCGCTTTGTGATAAAAAATGTACGTGAAACGTTTGGAGACAATGACAAGCCTAAATACATATAAAGGGACTTTGATATTATCTACATAATAATGAGTAGATACATAAACTAAATGAAAATTACATTTTCAAAGAACAATGTAAGTAAATAGATATAAATTTTCCTCTGTGTATTAGTACTACGAAGAATTAAAACTAATAGTAAATAGTAATGACTTATATACTTTAAAGTTGTCAGTACACCAGTTAAGGGGTAAACAAAGGCTAAATCCTCAAAATTTGCATTGTTTAATAAAGATGTTACAAGAAAGTGTCAAAGCAACTGGTTTGAAAAAAAAAAATTATACTTTAAACATGTGAAGAACTTGTCAAAAATCTTTTTTTGCATTTTGAAAAAGCTGCCACGAGCTTGCGTTATATCCGAATCGCCAGAAATTTAAATGGAAGCTTAGTTTAGGTTCACTTAACATTCCCTCTGAAAATCTGACGCGCTCGAGTTGTATTTAAAATTTTACCCCAACCCCCACCAACCCCACAAACCAAACCGGCAGATTTTAACATATCCGTTATCGGAGACACGTGAGGAATATACATTGGCAATATCTGACACGCTCGAGTAAATCCCAAAATCCCCTCTTGGGCTCCCCTACCAAAGTATGTAATGATGGCCTGAATGATATGAAATTAATAAATCATGAGAGAAGTACACTCAATGGTAGGTTGACTATTAAAATAATCAACTCCATGGGAGTTGGAAGTTCGTTGTCGATCTTGATACAATTAAATGATAAAGCTAAGGATATCCTTATCAATTAATAAATGATGAGCAGGGGATAGGCTAATGGGAATGGACGTAAGTCATGTGTGTAATTGTACTTACTCGTGCTGATGTAGATGTAAATACTCGATTTAATGGATTTTATTTTTTTACATTTTATTATTACCAATGAGTGAAAATCGATAATAATATTTTTGACTTTTCAATACACTAAGTTTTGTATTAGTTTTCGTATTCTTAGTTTGTAAGGTAAGAAGGTAACTTCTGACGTGCCGTCCTACGGCTCTCATTTTCTTTTTAAATTTATAACATAATTTAATGGGGCAAACAGGTACCTATCGATATTTCTATACACGACTGGAATTTAACCTTGTGTGCTGTTTTGGCAGTCAAGCTCAATCTTGTTTACATCCTATTAAAATGTGGGTTGTATGGCTGATAAATTCTTTAAGAAAATAGCTTTAAAACAAATTCTCGACTGATTACTATTTTAAAATAAATAGCTACACGCTCGTTTATAACAAAGAACCGAGCTTGATAACTCAGTCGGGTTGCCCACGGGATCCAATAGACTGTAGGCGATGCTGAAACGTTCCCCTGAGCCCGTTTCTTTTGTGTAATTACTAGACACATACGTATAGCGGTAACTGGCGCTGCTATCTGGATACAGTGGATACGGGGTTGGAATTTAAGTGATCCTATTTCGTGACCGCGGCAGTATTGGCGCGTGTTACGAATAGGCAATGTTTTACCTGCCCGCTTAATTATTTACTCCAAATTCACTTCGACTCTATTTACCTGAAATTTTAGTTTGTAGTTTTGTACCTACAAGCTCTACAACTCGGGTAATTATGAAGTTTGCTTCTAACATATATGTAACATAGTTTAAGATTTATCTATCTTTGCTATTTTGCTTTTTTAACTATATTCACTACATATTCTATATTCTTTTTTTTTTCTTTTATTAAAGGTCGACAGGCAGGAAAAAAATTTTGTTTACACTTTGCTAGGCAACACTTTTCCGGCACATGGCTGTTGACAACAGTGGAGCCGCTACAATTTTTTTATATTTTTAAATTATCTCCACCATACTTTTTTGTGGATGAAAGGTACCTATGTAGGGATGGGGTTGCTATTGCTTAATAATTATAGTTCAATTAATAATTGCCAAATAAATATACAGCTAAATAATTTTAAAGTTTAATGAAATGTAAAAATTATTAATATATTTTTAATTAGCATTACAAGGAATAGTTGGTACAAGTAGGTCGCATCGTTTGTATTCATTTTACTAACAGTTCAGTTTGTGAGAAAGCGGCATTAACTGTACGGAGTTCACCCATTTAGTTTTCTCCTAGTAACGAACTTTTAGTCGTCATCCAGGAAATACATGGATACTGTTATTAAATTTCTTTGCATTTAATTTTTAACTACGCTACAGTAGTACTCTGTATATTGCTGGGCTGGGCTTTGCAAGACATTTATAAAAATTATTTATTAAAAAGTTTTATAACATTCCTTCGATATTTTCGATCTTTTGTGTGAAAAATTATGGACATCCTTTACGTTAACTTTTAATGTTAACTCGGGAACAATACTTTTTTTCTGTATGAAAGGTTAGTGTCCTTTTTTGTATCCCTGAGAACGTGTATGCAAATTTTCATGATGATCGGTTGAGTAGTTAAGGCGTGAAAAGGTAGCAGACAGACAGAGCTACTTTAGCATTTATAATATTAAAATGGATGTTGCGTGTGTTTATGTATAGGCGAAGTAACCACCTTCCATCAAGAGCACCATCTAATATATATGTCACTAATTCCCTCACAAACATTAATATGAATAACATCAAACGTATTTCGAAACATTATATCCGTTATAATGCAACTGTCTTACAAATGCATGTCGCATCAACGCTTCCCTGTTCAGTTCATTGTCTATACTATTGAAGATCTAGGCGTTTATTTATCTCTGTGTAAATAGGATCACGTCCTCTGCAAGACGGCACAGTGTCATTGGCTGCACCGTTCTCATTCCGGACGTATCCTGTTCTAGCTAAACTAATCCAGATCAGATAATAAACCCGATGTCTTTATACTATCTGTATTTAACTCGCTACTCCAGTATTCTTACAGTTTTTTTTCCAAAATTAGTATACTGCCTTTTTTGTCTCGATTGTATAACAAATACATCCACTGAAATATTAAGCTTCGTAGGTTTATAATGTAAAGTAAGTATACCAATAACTAATAATTCTGTTGAAATTCATTATTGAAGATATATTAAAATAAACTACTTTTAGATATGTTTAGCATAGCATTATTATGTATATGAAAGAAAGCGCAAAACCGACCTATAATTATGTATAACATTTAAGGGTGTGATTAAGCCCGTTCTGACCGACAACCTTGTGCCGAAACTATGACTTAAAACTATTCTGGCTTTAGTTAGGGACAATTATTATCGATGTACCTAAGTGCTGTGGCCGGACCAAAGTTTAGTGGCTCCATACAACGGTATTATCCGACCGGAGCCCGCTCCTCTGTCTAAGTGTTTAATTACTACGCCTTTGTTGTTATAAACAGCACCACAAGCTGCTACGATGTACGGACCACATGAACAATATGAGCACAGTATACGCAGCAAGACTTACGAAACTGCTATGTGACAACCTATTCATTTGACCACTCAGTAGAGTACTGGTTGTATACCAATCAGTAGAGCATCATAATCTTATTTAGGTATACCTATTTCAGTTAAAATTACAACCAATAACAACTTACCTAAAATAAAAGTTTAGATAGCTCGATTCATACTAATATTATAAAAATGTGATTTGTCTGTCTGTCTGTTACCTCAACCGAATATTATGAAATTTTGCATTTTGCATTTTGCATTGCACACACAAGAGCAAAGGGTACCTTGTATCTAGAAAAAAAGTATTGTTCACGAGAGACTAATATAAACTCAACATCCGACAAAACTATAACAGCATTTACTTGAAGATTGAATAAATTATTACTCATAAATTTTGTGACGCGTAATATTTTTCAGTTTTCGTAAAAATTTTACAACATACAAAATGCAAATGATCTTTTGGATGATAACAGTATCTTACTAAGAATGGAAAAAAATTAGGTAGATATTAAACTTTGATAGCTTGAAATATATGACATTTCATACAAACGACATCACTTTGTTTTTTTAATACAGGTTTCACACCTTAACTACTGAAATAGACAACTTGATTTTTAAATATATTATTACGATATATTTGTTTTTAGTTGTATACAGTTTATGTGTTCATAAATAGTTATATCGTATACATAACTAAGAATTAAATAAATTCACCTAATAAAACTACACTTTATTCAGTTACCTTTTATAAAATTTTCATAACAATTAAATTACATTTTAATAAGTTCACATACTGCCCTATAAATTATGTAATTGTTATATCGTGTGCCACATCGTGCCGACATAAATTGCTGACCGAACCTAAGCAAATTCACCCGGGCCCCTCTAATCTGACACTTTTAAATGGATTACTTTAACTTCTAAACATAGTCTAAAAGCAAACAGCAATAAACAAACCCAGTTGAGATTTTCAAGGAAACTCGTCCATCTTAACTGTGAAGTAGGCAAGTTTTGAGTTCGGTTCCAACATCACGTACTGCATCCAACTTCATTTTCCAGTTCAAGAGGCATTGTTTCAAACAGAATATTCGCACTGTGATCACAAGCATAGAGATTAAATTTGCTTGTTTATTGATAGACAGGTATCTTATTAGAACCAATCCTTCGTGAAGAGTTGACGAATCAATACTTTAGTATTGAAGTAAATCTGTAAGTGTAGGTATTGTATGTATGTATTTCCTCCATAACTCTTAAACGAATAAACTGATTTTCATGAAATTTGGTAGATAAACATTTAGACGTACAGTACACAGGATAGGCTCTTTTTTTCTTTTTCAACGCGGACGCGAAGTCGCGGGCACCAGCTAGTATCTAATAATATTCAAATATTATATAATAAGTTTATTGTTATTTAATTATTTAATTTTTTTTAAACTTGAGAAATCGTAATACGCAGTTTACCTATCAACTTATAAAGTCTGTTACAGAAGAATCATACGAGAATAATCTGATATTTACCCTAAAAAATAAAAAAAAAGCACATCAAGTATCTCCACAAAAAAAAAACGATCTACAAAACAAAATCAGACATTTAAAAATATTTTGTACATAAAAACTACACTTTCAGGATCAGAATTACTTACGAATTTCGTTAATTTTTTTTTTTTTTACTTCACCGCAAACGCTACAGTAATCTAGAATGTACAGACAGTGGACAAAGGGGGCTCTCTATTTTACTTTTTATTTCAACTCTAAAACCACGTGCACATTGTGTGAACGGCTAAAATTAGCCGAAATCGGATGCTATGGCAGCAATCTCGTTTTTAGAGATCCGTATTTTGCAAAAACACCGAGAATGTCTACATTGATGGCGGTGTCGGGGGATCACCCGCTGACTGCTGGCGACTAACGAGACTTAAAGATAATCCCCCTGATTATGGAGGTCGACACCACTCCCGGCCTCATTTGCTCGCTTGTCATATAGGTTAAATAAAAACTAGTACTAAAAATATGCGCTTGCTAAATATATTATATGTTCTAGCGACCCTCGGCATCGCATTGAAAGTTTCAAAATTTCACAAATTCAAAATTTAACGGATGCTTACATTATAAAACAAAAATATGTGTCAAATTTCAGCTTTCTACATTTAGATTTTAGCTTTTAGCTTCAAATTTTAGCTTTGTGCGTTCATAGTCAGTCAGGATAAACAATTTTATAAGCAGAGAATAATACAAAAACCGAAAATTTCACAAAAAATGTTAAATTTTTACACAGCTTAAATATATAAATATATAAACATCTATATTTAAATATATAAATATTTAATAATAGCCCGCGACTTCGTCCGCGCCTCTTTTTCTTTGGTGTTGAAACATTCAATCTTTATTGCTCATATATTTTTGTCAAGCGTTGAATTTTTTATATTTTTGTTTTTAGATGATCCTCTGCAAGTACATCTACGTAATGAAAGGTACCCCATGTCCTTTTCTGTATCCCGGACAACATGTATGTACCAGTTTCAAGATGATCGGTTGAGTAGGTAGTTAAGAATTTTAAAGCATTTACATGTTCTACAGAACCTTGTGTCAGAGCCGTGAAAATTACAATTTCAACCAAATTAATGATAGCTTTCAAGTACAAACGTCGCGCTAGCCATTTTGATGGAATGACTGCAATATGGTGGTCACGTAACTGTTCATTCACTGAGTTTCCTCTCATTCGCTAGTATGCCAGCGATGAAATTCAGTGTAAAGATGAAATATAAAATTTTATAAATTTATATTATGTAAATGTTTAAGTATTATTTTGTAAATTCAAGTCTGTACCATTTGATTCCATTACCACAGATCTACTTGGATTCGATGCACAAATTATATATATCCGACGAACAGAGCAAGCATGCACTTCTTGCCAACGTGAGCCGTTTCAGCCTGAGGGGCTATAAGTAAATACCAAATCAAACTTTGTGTTCAGTTCCACTCTCAACTTCTACAAATCTTTGCTTCTAGTTCATTCGTTATTCCGACGTCTTTATTACCTACTGAACGAATACACGTATTCATATTTAATTTTATTTATTCACTGAATATTTTAGTGCTATTCACTGAATGAAGATTTCATTGAAAATTAATTGATAGACCTCTTTACAATTCGATTCAATAGTGCCTCATCTTGCCGTTACTCGTATTTGGAAAACAGATTTTTAATTTATTGATTTTGTTATTTAAACCTACTCTGGTTTAAATAATTTATACTAATATTGTAAAGAGAAAATTTTTGTTTGTAATGAATAAATATAAATATAATTCCTTCACGTATAGAAAGCTACTTTATCACTGAGTAACATAGGCTAATTTTATAAAATTACGCGTTCCGTGCAACATCTAATATATAAATAAAAATATTTTTAAATATCTATATTTCTGTTAAGGACTTCTTATATTCATGGTACTCATAAGTTTTATAAAATTCTATGAAATGCTCTCGATGCACATTTGTTGCTCATTAAATTCCTCATATCAGCCGCTTTGAGCAATCTACGTCTCACCTAGATCTATACCTATATTATGTCAATTCTACTAAAATTATAAATGCGAAAGTTTTTAAGGATGTATGGATGTTTGTTACTATTAACCTATTAACCAATTAACCTTTTTAAGGATGTATGGATGTATGGAGGTTCGGATTCGGATTCGCATAAAACGGATTAGATTCGCATGAAACAAAACGGATCGCATAAAACGCACACTAACAGTTTATTACCTAGATTAACATATAGGATACTTTTTATCCTGGAAAAATTTTAAGTTCCTGAGGGATCGACTAAAAATATATAAATTTGGTTGACACTGCCGTTGCAATTGAAGAAGCCGGGGCGGGTCGTGAGATATGGATAAACAAGAAAAAAAGATATTCAAAATAGCAAAATTGAATCGGTAAATTTGTTTCAATACACAGGGGAAAGCTGTTCTTAAGATTTCACGGAAATTTTACTTTAACGGAATTCATCTATTTATGCTAGCAAAACTATTTTAGAATAAATATTATTAAATCAAAATCAGCTTTGTACCCGAAATTTTTTTATTTTTAATTCTTTGTTTCATAAATCAAAGGGAATCTGTAAATCAAAGATAAGAGCTATGCGGCAAAATGATATCAAGAGGTCTAAAGTCGTTAAAACTGTCGTAAAAATAAAATATAATAATTCGTCTCGAGTATTGTGGGCAGAGTGAAATTAATACAAAAAAATTGCTTACCTAGTAATAAATGTATTAATATGTAATTTTACAATTTCTGCTTTAACCTTAACTATAACAACAAATATAGCTATATTAATCCTAACTGATTTAAAAATGCAAAAGTATGTTCATTTGTTTCTTACTATTAGAACTATAGAACCAGAGGAACGCAGACAAAGTCATGTGTAAAAGCTAGTACGTCATATTTGGGAATGGACTGTATCACTAGCATTGAGAAGCTTTTCAGCTTTTTGTAGGATCTAAAGGAATTGGTCGTTGAGCTGACGACAACGTTATCTCGTTAGATAAGCACCACAGGCGAGAAAATAATTTTCAAAATGAATTGAGGACTTGCATATTTCCAATTGTGGCCAAACGCGGTATCGCGTGTCGTTGATGCAGAGGATCGTTGTCTTTGTTGTTTTTTCGTTCGTCAACGATCTAAAATTGAAAAAGCTTTGATTGGTTCCCAGTTCGGGCAGGAACAAATCGGGGAGACAGTATTCTCCGCAAGTTTCAAAGGCACGTCAAAGCCATACTGAAATTGGAAAACCAAAATGAATCTGCGTTCCGTTTGAGGCTACTTTAAAGTGACAAATGTACTGACCGATTTTTAGGTATGCTCATTTATAAAATTTACTGTGTGTATAATACTAAACTCATTCTTATACTTGAATTCTTTATAAATGTTTACTAGATAGAAAAAGAGTGTTGTATCGATGCCATTATGTATGCGTCTAAAAGGAAGAGTTTTCATTCTGATAGTACATTTATACAGTAGGAATTGGAGAATAAAATCCCTGCTTCCCCAATGGTAGGGATAAATTAAATTAAATCATTTATCCCTACAAAAGGTACGCGTATTACCGTTTCCTTTTCCAATAGGAGGAAGCGCAAGCTTGAAATCAGTAAGAGTTTGTATGCACATTTTCTATGAACAAACTCTTGTTGATTTCAAGCTACTGAGACCAGAATTGAACAAGGAAATGGGAAGGGCATATAAAATGCCAGTATGCTATCGTTGTGCCAGAGCTTCCCTCGTTCCTCTCACATTGATCCTAACAAAGTCGACAGCATACATGCAAACTATTTCTATTGTTTGTAGGTTACGATTGCATTCTACCATCAAGTGGACCGTCAGCCTGATTTCCATCCTTTCACCTAAAAAAGTCATATGTAAACTTAAAAATTTCATACAGAGGAAAAAAACATACGTATCAAAGTTCAAATAATTGCTATGAAGCCAGGTTGATTAAGCAACAATTTGGTTTTAAACTTACAAAACTATTGGTTAGCGGATACATGCGCTATTTTTAGAGTATATACAAAACATTTTTCAATATTTTAAAATAGACATAGCCTACATTGCAACTGAGTTTACGTTTCAGCCCAGCTAACATCGATCCGTGAAGAATCGCAGTTCTTATTGGTGAAATCGAATTAGCCAACTCGCACAGCTTCTAGGTCTGCGGTAATCCTATTGTGGTGTGCCCTCACGCCAGTTGCTTCTAAAAGTTAGGGACGCGTTCCAAACAAATGCTGGCGCCGCCGTCTCGGGACTTACCACACTCGCAACGGCTTTGTATCCCGCATGTAGGGATGAAGGACTTTAACTTACATGAGCATTCTTTATTTATCTACTCTCCAAAAACGTATTATGAAATTTTCTAAGCCGATTTTATCACAAGTACATTTCGAATTTTCACATGCCAAGTTTACTTTTTGTTACAACTAAATTACCATCAGATTTTATGCTAGACAAGTGATGTTCGCAGTCACAATTTTCTTCATCTAAACATGAACACAGTTTATAGTAGCGACTAGACCACTATCTAAATATTCGCCTATTAACAAGCACCGTCATATGTTCTGCTAGTATGACGATGACGTTATTAGGATGAAAGACGAGAAATCAAGAGGGTATAGAGAAATTAGAACAGACATCTCTTACTCACAAATACATGTTGTTTTATTTCAATAAAATCGAATTTATGTATTGAATATAAATTAATAATGTAATTAACTATGTAATTATAGCTAAGCTTGTGTGTAGAATTAAGTAAGTTTTGAAGCTAACTAACTTGGAAATAATCTCATTAAGGTCTTAGATCTAAAGCACCAAGTGTACCCAATTATTATAATATAATTGTTCTTGCCAAGAAGCTAAGTAAGTCAAAGAAGCTACTCAAAAATTATATTTTGCACACTTATAAATATTTTCCAAACAATGTGATACGAGAAGTGTGTGCAATCAGTTCATTGCAAGGAAATGATCTAGAAACTTTAAACCTAACAGACTGACCTCATTACTAAACCTGGGCTGGTAGTGTATTCGGGCGTACAGTAAACAATTAACCTAGTTATTAGGTCGAGGTAACAAAGATTAGTGATAATGTTAAATACATTTCAAATTTTTCACATTTATTAATTTTCTTGCAGTATGTTTAAACTTTTTTTAACTTATTAATGGAGGTTGCTCCATTGTCCGTAAACACGAGGAACACCAAAAGGGTATATACAATTGCACTGCCGACTTGGATAGGATAAAGGAAATTTATAAATAAGTGATGATAGAAAATGGAGCTTAGCTACTCACCAAAACAGCTTTCACGCTGTTATTTCATGTTAGTCTTCTCTAAGAGGCTGGTTACTGTGAAAAGTTTATGACTGCTAATCGCATTGTACCGTGCCACTTCTATAATTACTATCGAGCTATAATTATTTTCAATCCTCATGAAAAATCTAAAAAATGCCACAAGTAGGCCAACGGAGATTAAAAATTTAGCATATACTCATATATATTTATTTAAAAAACATTTTGTACTTTTTTTCCTTTTTATACTTATGATCTTTATGATAGTAAGCTTCGTAATATTTTACAACTGGACCAATAACCTATTGGTAAGTTATTATGACTGTTATAACAAAACATTTAACTTCTGATCAAACAATAAACTTAAAGGTTTGTGTCTTGAATCTAAATAATGCTTAAGAAATCTTGTAGCAAAATATTTGATAACATCAGTCCAAGAAAACATTACTAAACTTATCCACAAAATCAGGCTTCATAATTATTTCTTTAAGTATCTACAGCGTATTGTTCTCTGATCTCGCTTTTCTCTGTACAATGGCGACCTAAAACTTCTCTGCATCTTTCATTGCCTTTGTTCCACTTAACTAATCCTCTTCTCTAAGCATATGTGTAGAGAAACCGTTGTGCCGAGGCGCAGTTTGCTGTAAACTAGTAATTCTTGTTCACACTGAACAAACAATACGCAACTGGAATACTTCTTAACAAACCTCACATTCTAAATTTAAAAATTGAAATATATTATTTTATTGTTATTGAACACATTTTGCTGCAAAGTGTACCCAAAGGCTTATTCATATCAAGCAAAAAAAATTAAGGCCAAAACTCTTGTAATTGAACAGGAAGATATGCTGTATCCCGTAGTCATAAACTAGGTACGCCTTCTGAA
Organism: Synanthedon formicaeformis; assembly: GCA_945859745.1. Classification (NCBI taxonomy): domain Eukaryota; kingdom Metazoa; phylum Arthropoda; class Insecta; order Lepidoptera; family Sesiidae; genus Synanthedon; species Synanthedon formicaeformis. The sequence goes on from OX243957.1 coordinate 11,075,559, forward strand.
TTTTTGCACTTTGCCACAATTGACTCGTCTGAAACAGAAGCAACGCGAGAGTAAGAACAGCAAAAGTAGCTGGATACATATATTCAAGTATTGCTCTAATCTATCATGTGATTCCATACAATTCATGGGGATCAGCCCTCTCGCATCCGAGCACCCACTAGATTGACATACCTCATTGGTTCGTCTACAAGTGTTCCTTCACTGAGTGCCACTAATAGAGTGACGTGCAGAGGCATAAATACTGCCTATGAGCCATATCAACTCTATGGGCAAAATATCCTAAGATCTTATCCACAATCTCACTACACAGTTAAATAGAGCTTCTAATTTATCTGCAATTTTAAAAGCTAATAGAAATGAATTTATTTAAGTATAAAATATTAAACAAATTAAAAAATTCCAATGCGTTCCAATGAGAGTAAATATCGATATTAAAAATCTTACGACCATTTAACCTTTCTCTAGCTGCTATCTCAACAAATTGTTGACCAACAAATATTGTCAAGTTGAAGAAGTGAAAAACGATAAAAAATTTCATCCATAAATTCACATAATGGATCGCTTTTTCTAAGACGACGTATCAAATGATACAACTCGAAATAAAAAATGAGTATTTCAATTTTTATTTATATTCTGCTATTATACTGCAATAAAAAATATACCAAAAACCTATTAGGAATACCGATAAATATACATTTTTTCCAACTTTTAATAGCAATCTCCGTCCCAAAACAAAATGAAGTCCCTAAAGAGAGTTGCCGATACTGCAGCGTCACTTCGTCTCGCGTTATAAAATATGCAGATAAGTTACGGGAATTGATTCGAGGCACAAAGGAGCCGAGCACGCTGTCTATAGGCAGGCGGTGAGATTTTGGCCGTAATTTCCCGAGGGCCTACACCTTTATCTCATGACACTAAAAATATTTTGAATTACGCTCACGCTTACATATAAACCTTGGAAATTTCTGGAGCATCCATCAAATCTGGTGGAATGAATAACTTTGATGTAACCAATTTGTATTCGCAACGGTTTTTCCTGTTAACTTTTGGCGTTCTTAACCAGTTCAACGATGGACATCCTCGGCTCGAAATCATTTATTATACACTCGAATTGTGCTTTGTGCATGTGTGTATGCTAAATCTTATATATATTCGAACATCATGTTTTTATTTAAATAGTAAACACAAATTTAACGACGACTTCGTCAGCATCCCTCAGCGGGAAACAGAACTTTTTTTCTGGGTGAAAGGTACACATCAGAGTGTGTCTAAATTTTCATAATGATTTTGATTAAATTATTATAATATTATCTAGTAGAGTATTATAGTTAAATCTGATAACTTAAAATCAGCCTGACATTCAAATTTCTATTACAGATTAACTTGGCCTTGTATAAAGATATTGAAAAGTTATATAGAATCAATTTGACATATCTTTTGTCTATATATCTCTATGTGACAAAGTAAGTAAAAGTAAATAAGTAAGAAGAGTAATGAATTAGTGTTAATATTAAGAAAGGTAAGTATAATAGAATTAATGATACCGATATATATGAAATCAGTTGGATATCGAAATAATCAGAATTAAAAGTAGTCACTGAATTTGTCTTGACGTTGACTTGATATAGTCATTAGCAAAATATAACAACTGTAGAAAAAGGTCATCCCTAGATATTTCCTAGACCAATTAGCTCGAAATGGATTGAATATATAATAGTTAGGTAAGAAAAAGTGATTAATTGCTATGGCAAGGCCATGATGCTCAGTCTATGATCAACCATGGAGAATTCCTAAATCCTGCAGTGAGTGAATGTTTGCTGCACTACATATGATCGCCATAATGTGGTGTTATGATATGATTAACAAATATTGTTTCCAAAAACATGTTTTACAGTGTTATTTATATGTAGGCGTTCGGTTTAAATCATTCGAAAAGCGAAAATCCGCAAATTACATTCGTTCAGCGGAATGTAGAATCAGCTAGTGTCACTGTACTTTTCCGTGATTAAGCAATTAAAAGTTGCTAAGTTTGAAGCAGCGAATACAAAACTGAATGCGGAATGTGTGTCATGAATGTTAACGTTTGGGAAGAGTAATACGATGTGCACAGAAATATGGAAACAGTAAGTAAATTCTGTAGAGCACATAGTGTACGATCCGAATAGGACGTCGCTCTTCACCCATAATCTGTTTAATAGATTAATTGTATCTTTAATATATTCAGTAATACATCGCAAATAGGTTGTCTAAAAATTTTCAGTCCAGGATCACACTTGTTTATTTAATAGATGAATTACATACAAATCTAAAGTAAAGCCTATAGAATATGCTTGTAGTCTAACGTTGACCTAAGTTATATTAAATGTTTTTTTTTGATATTTTACAATGATCTATGTTTTAAAAGTTAGCAAGCTGGCTTCCGATTATGTTCTCAATACACCTTATACATCCTGTAATATTCTGTAGTGGCTCATCGCTGTTAAAGGGAACGCTAGTGGTTTTAATTGAGGTGACTCATTTTGGCCATTCTTCCAACCAAATATAAACCGCGATTCGCATCGCATTTCAACTTCTATATGGTTAGCGTGTTTGTGTTCACAGAACTGCTCTCAAGCTGAGAGCAGTTTCTGGTAAACTTTTAATTCATTCCTTCATCAGAGCAGTATTATTGTATTTGTTAAATACATTATTTCAATTTGACACATATGTAGGATTTTATTTATTTTTAGGATTGTAAAACTAGATATTATCTTCTAAATAATATCACTCAGCGAAAGTCCTGCCTGCCCACTGCAAATCTACTGGATGTTAGATGAATGATTGTAAGTAATGATTGTACTTTGTCAACCTTGATAGGATATGGGATAAGTAATTGGGAACGGGATTTAGCATCATTCGCCAAAACAAAACAGTACACGTGCTGTTATTTCACGATAGTCTTCTGTAAGAGGTTGGTACTGTCGCCAAATAGTCCAAATACCCTGTTTTTGACAGCGTAACGCAATTTGCCTGTCTCTACAAAAAAGACCCGTTGCGTATAAGGATGAGAGCTAGTTAAAAACATGCAAATTGTTTGTAATGTCAAACTACATCTGAACTTTCTGCAGTATGAATTGTTTATATAGTTTTTGATGTTTACATCCCGTTTCATTTTAATTTTTTAGCTTTATTTTTTAACGCTTGTTAGACTGTTGTAAATTAAAGTTAAAAAATAATATTTGTCTATATTACTGATTACAAACTTATTTTCTTTTAATATTTTCTTAGTTGTGGATTTAGGATCAAGTTAAGTAAAACCAGCAGACGGAAAAAAAAACGTAAAAAGAAAATAGTAAAAGAAAATGAGATTGAGAGAAATGATATGGAATGCTAAAACTTTTCGTTTCTTTGCTTTAGGAAGAACATTTTCAGAGGCAAATTTCTAAGTTTATAAAGCAACATGGCAAAAATTACTCTAAAGAAGCAATGTTTTATAAACAGGTTAATAATCTGTTTAAACCTGCTTATATATTCTATATTTATACATAGAATTCAAATAAAGTCGCTGTCCCCTCTATCTGTTTTTCCGCCAACTTCTAAATCATCAAACAGATTTTGATACGGTTTTCACTACTGGAAATAATTCGTAAGTTAGTTACGAAGTTTTTTATGTTAAGCTCGACTGCAGTGCTGACCATAGTTATACAATAACCAAAAATTTATCCTCCTTCAAAATGACGGAAATGCTTGCGAAACCGAAATGTAGACTGCCAGTCATTTTCCAACCATTTCCGAAGAAAAATTTCTATATAGTTTTTTTGTGTGAAATCCTAATTCGACTGGAAAATTAAACCAGATTCTGATATTGTCTCTATTAGCGTAACTGTTATTTGTATTTGCAGTTAAGAGGCAATTTAACTTGGGTGCTTGTTACTTGTTCCCTATGTAACGGATCAATCCTCGTGATTGAAATTAAAGTAATTATGTAATAAAATTCTCGGTGTATTTTATTTTAGTACGTCACTAAACTCAATGAGAGAATTGCACGAAAAAAAAAAAATATCTACCTGAGCATAGTGCGTTGTTTTTGAAGCCGACGTGTGAATGCACATAAGTTTCGTTCTCACGTAAAATTTAAAAATTTTAAAGTAAAGTAATTATGTAATAAAATTCTCGGTGTATTTTATTTTAGTGCGTCACTAAACTCAATGAGACAATTGCACGGAAAAAAATATCTACCTGAGCATAGTGAGGTGTTCTTTGAAGCCGTCGTGTGAATGCAAATAGGTTTCGTTCTCACGTAAAATTTAAAAACAAAAATTAGAAAAAAATTGTTATGCATAATGAGTCTGACCATCGATTTTAGTTAATGATATCCCCCAAATATAGCTCACTAGACAAATACGGCAGTGTTTTTATTTTTTTGATATCTTAAAAAAAGGCCGAGTTATAAGCGTTCAAAGTACGCGCGCCACCCAAATTTTTTAATACTACTCGCGAACGTTGATGACGTCACAAGGGCCTATTCTAGATGCAAGAAAGAGAGATTTGTATGTTTAACTCAAAAACTACTGGACCGATTTTAAAAATTCTTTCACCTATAAAAAGCTACGTTATTAGCGAATAACATTGGGTATATTTTATAAAGTTACGCGGGCGAAGTCGCGTGCAACAGCTGGTAATATCATATAGAGAGTAGATTTCTATTTTTGTTTGTAATTTATTAACTCAAAAACTACTGGACCGATTTTAAAAATTCTTTCACCTATAAAAAGCTACGTTATCAGCGAATAACATAGGCTATATTTTATAAAGTTACGCGGGCAAAGTCGCGTGCAACAGCTGGTAATATCATAAAGAGAGTAGATTTCTATTTTTGTTTGTAATTTATTAACTCAAAAACTACTGGACCGATTTTAAAAATTCTTTAACCTATAAAAAGCTACGTTATCAGCGAATAACATAGGCTATATTTTATAAAGTTACGCGAGCGAAGTCGCGTGCAACAGCTGGTAATATTATAAAGAGAGTAAATTTCTATTTTTGTTTGTAATGAATAAACTTAAAAACTACTAGACCGATTTTAAAAATTCTTTCACCCATAGAAAACTACATTATCAGCGAGTAACATAGGCTATTAACATAGACTATAAAATTACGGGGACGAAGTCGCGTGAAAACAGCAAGTTGATTTTAAAAATTTAAAAATATTCTTAAAATGATTCTTGAGCGGGACTTACGACAAAGATTTCCTCAATACTTTCTGAAGTTATCAGGTTCGGAATAAAAATACGTCAAAATTTTAAAAAAATTCAAAATGGTACAAAAAGTACAAAAAGTCCAGTGCTTATTATAGGTCAGTGGCGCCGGAGCATTTGAAAATTTAAATAATGACCGTTACTTTTGCCATATAATAAATACTAATAATAATAATAATAATAAAAGATACTAATAATTAGTACATAATATATAGTGCCTATATATTATGTACAAATTCAACCATCCACACACCTTCTAAATTATTTTTCCAAGTGCCAATGGATACGAAAAGACATAAAAAGTGGATGACCATGAAGCCCGTCACACACGTATTTTATTTTAGTGTGTGTAAGACATCGTCACTTTTCTCCCTATAAAAATATACTTACCTGCCTAGTATACTAACAAAAATACCTATTACACTCTTTATGATATGAGGATGACTTACAACCAAGTATATGCTTGCAAAGCAAAGTTGCAAGTAAAGTTGCAAACCGCAACCTAGCTGATACAACAAAACGTACATTTACATTTTGTGTCGAGAGACAGTTAAAACAAATGAATGATCTGTAGTACAGAAACGTAGACAAAAAGAACTGACCCGCAAGATACCTACTTCATTAAGATATTCTGAACCTTCTAACTTCAGAAAGTATTGAGGAAATCTTTGTCGTAAGTCCCGCTCAAGAATCATTTTAAGAATATTTTTATTATTTATAATCAACATGCTGTTTTCATGCGACTTCGTCTGCGCAACTTTATAAAATATGGCTTGAGTTACTCGCTGATAACGTAGCTTTCTATAGGAGAAATAATTTTTAAAATCGGTCTAATAGTTTTTAAGTTTAATCATTATACTCGTAAACAAAATTAGAAATCTACTCTCTCTATAATGTTACCAGCTGTTGCACGCGACTTCGCCCGCGTAACTTTATAAAATATGGCCTATATTATTCGCTGATAACGTAGCTTTCTATAGGTGAAAGAATTTTTAAAATCGGTCCAGTAGTTTTTGAGTTAATTAATTACAAAATACAAATGTATCTTTTTACTATGAACTTGCGTCTAGCATCGGCCCTTGTGACGTCATCCACTTAGCACGGGCGAACTTGAAAATTTGAATAGCGACCGAAGTTTCGGTGTCAATAACTTCGGAAATACTGCATCGATTTTGATGAAACAAAAACTTTTCACATGTACATAACCATAGCTCTGATATTATGTGTGTTTTATAGTCATTTTCAAACCCATCGGTCAGACCCATTGTATCAATAGAGTGACCGGATGATGGTAGTAATAAAGAAATATAAGTTAAAAGGATCCGTCTTTGTTTGGACAATAGATGTGTTGCGCGCAACTCGGGGGTGTTGTTTTCGCATTGCCTGGTATGGTAGCGTGTGAAGGTTGTCAGCGTTAACAAAGAAACATTTTGGTTAATTCAGGTAGAAGGTTCGACGGTTGGGGAAAACAGATGTGACGATCTTTTTGTGTCTTTTGTGATGATTTTATGGGAATATTTATTTTAAGATGCAGCGGGGTGGAGGTAAGGAGAGCATAAATAGATTGACAAGGGCGAAGACGGGACTGGTCGGGTCTGATCCTTGGTTGAGTAAGACGTTATCATCGGCGATTTATTTAGAAGGGGGGGGTCGTTACAATTTGGTGGTGCCGATAACCAGGATTATGGTCGTACGGCTTTAATATTTTAATATGTAGGCTAAACATGCCTACAATTTGTTGTCCGTGAAATGGATAGAGGTTAGAAAACGTAATCGATTGTGCTAAATTATTTCTTTAATATGTTTACTTAACAGAGTTATAAATATATAACCACGGGTTTTAGAAAATGGGGGCGAGATGCTTCCTAATTACGCTAGTTTAGGCAATTAGACTTAAAGTTAAAATTTTAGGACTTGTTTTATTAAAGTCAAATTTTAGATTTTAAATCACGATTCAATTTATGTGAGTATAACTTTCGTAATTGTCATTCATTCAATGAAAAAATTATAATTGGGTTATGTTGTTGGGTAGGAATGACTAGAGATGTGAAGAGAACTTTACAAAAATGCCACATATGTCAATTATCAAAAAGCAACAATGTAAAGTATGTTGGGGAATGTAAGTCCATTGTTACAGATGATATAGGGGATCTTGTTATGGCAGATTTGTATGGGCCGTTACCCAAAGGAAAATTTGGCTCAGCCTATATCTTGGTTATACAAGACTCATTTAGCAAATTTATAAAACTTTATGACCTAAGAAAGGCCAGTTCGCGAGCTGTAGTATCAAAATTAAAGCAGTTTATTAAAATAATAAAACCCAAGGTAGTCATGACGGATAATGGTAGTCAATTCATAAGTAATGTTTGGCGCAAAGCTTTGCAGGATTTGAGTATCAAACCGATATATACTACAGTTAGAAACCCGAGACCGAATACTACAGAAAGAGTTAATAGGGAGATAGGTCGCCTGTTTAGGACTTATTGTCATAGCAATCATAAGGGATGGGTCTCTATTTTAAACAACATAGAGACATTATATAACAATACTTATCACGAGAGTACTGGTTACACACCCAATGAGATAGTGCTAGGCGAACGGAATACATTATCTACAGATAAATATTTACTGAAATCTCGGGGAAAATTAGATTGTAGAACCATACGTGACGAAGTTCGGTTAAATTTAAAGAAACCCAGCGAAACCAGACAGCTTAAGTTTAATAGGTCGCACAGGTTAGCGGAATTCCATGTAGGTGATATGGTGAAAGTTCGTAAATATAATAAATCCGATAAACAACTTAAATTAACAAAAAAGTTTGAATTGTTGTACGAAGGACCTTATGTAGTTGCTGCCGTTCCAAACCCAAACGTTTATACTTTGGCCGATCCAAAAACACAACATATTAGAGGAAATTTTAACACTATACATTTATCAAAATATTATGTTTAAATTCATTTAATTGAGTGATTCATCTTAGAATTAGAGTAAGATAATTTTAAAATTTTTAGTGAAGTAGGCGAGTAGTAATAAGTCATGAACATCTTGTACTGAGAATATTAAAAGTGTTAATAGTGTGTTAATTTAGTAGATATTTCGTGTGATTAGTAAGAGGTACAAGATTTAATCAGGGTAGTTTGTTTTTGATTAGTGTAGAACAGGACAGGAAATAGAGAAAAACTGGCATATGTGAAAATATAAATCTTTAATTAATTTTAGCATTCTTTAGAAAATGTAAAAGTGTAAATGTATATTTAATGTGTAATGTGTCCATTGTATGTGAAAAAATATATATAAAAAAAAAAAAAAAAACTGGTTGGTTAGGGAGTTCAGCACGAGTACACCTATCCACTGCTTATGGAGATTAACTTGAACTTTGCTTTGTATTACTTTTATTATTAATTTTCGTGATTTACTTCCATATGTAGTAAGTAATAGGTTTAGTCGTTGGGGTGCAGGGAGGCTGGACCAAAACTTATATTGATTGTTAGTCAGTAAAACTGGATGAGAAAATATTAGGAAAATACCTCGAAATATATATTTTAAATTTTTGGTTACATTTTAGCAGTTAGGGATGACCCACACAAAGTTAATAGTTAATGTTGTAAATTTTAAGTCGTTAGTTAAACTCCCAAAATTTAGGGGGCGATTGTAACGGATCAATCCTCGTGATTGAAATTAAAGTAATTATGTAATAAAATTCTCGGTGTATTTTATTTTAGTACGTCACTAAACTCAATGAGAGAATTGCACGAAAAAAAAAAAATATCTACCTGAGCATAGTGCGTTGTTTTTGAAGCCGACGTGTGAATGCACATAAGTTTCGTTCTCACGTAAAATTTAAAAATTTTAAAGTAAAGTAATTATGTAATAAAATTCTCGGTGTATTTTATTTTAGTGCGTCACTAAACTCAATGAGACAATTGCACGGAAAAAAATATCTACCTGAGCATAGTGAGGTGTTCTTTGAAGCCGTCGTGTGAATGCAAATAGGTTTCGTTCTCACGTAAAATTTAAAAACAAAAATTAGAAAAAAATTGTTATGCATAATTGTATCAATAGAGTGACCGGATGATGGTAGTAATAAAGAAATATAAGTTAAAAGGATCCGTCTTTGTTTGGACAATAGATGTGTTGCGCGCAACTCGGGGGTGTTGTTTTCGCATTGCCTGGTATGGTAGCGTGTGAAGGTTGTCAGCGTTAACAAAGAAACATTTTGGTTAATTCAGGTAGAAGGTTCGACGGTTGGGGAAAACAGATGTGACGATCTTTTTGTGTCTTTTGTGATGATTTTATGGGAATATTTATTTTAAGATGCAGCGGGGTGGAGGTAAGGAGAGCATAAATAGATTGACAAGGGCGAAGACGGGACTGGTCGGGTCTGATCCTTGGTTGAGTAAGACGTTATCATCGGCGATTTATTTGTGATTTTTGTTTAAGTAAAACATAATTATTGTCCACGGTTTTGGCTTTGATCAAGTAAGACGCGTTCGGGTTTGAATTTAATCTCGCACGAAAGCTTTGAGATTGTTGCAAGCAAATACGGGTTAATTAGTCTGTTTCTTATAAAAGATTCACGAGTGTATAGGAATCAGCGCAGCACTTCAATATACTTCAGAGCCTGAAAGAGTGAGCGGTAATATAGCTGTGTTAAGGTAAGTAAGCATGATTTTTATTTGCAGGTCTAGATTTTTTTATTTTACATGTGCATTATTTTGTTTTGTGTGTGTGATTTTTTTTCGGCAATCTAGGTTTTGATTTTCTTTATTTTATATGTGCAATATTTTATTTTGTGTGTGTTTTAACGGCATTTTAGATTTGAATTTCTTTATTTTTATTATTCGCATTATTTTGCTTGTGTATGTTTTTTTTATGATAATTTAGGTGTTAAATTCACAGAATTAGTTAATAATCAAAGGAATAGATTTTATTACGTTTCGAGGGTTAATTCGTACATTTCAATACTTTATTTAATTTTGATTAGAATCTTTTGTTTAGTTACGGTAGAGATTATTAGAGTCAATCTACATAGTTATTTTAATTTTTAATTTCTGTTATTTTATAGTATACTTATGCGTTATTTTGTGTTGTGATTAGATTCATTTGACTGAATTAATTAAACAGTTATATAGCGGAGGGTTATTTGTATTACACGTTGAATTAGGTTATAATAGACAATATTATGAGGACTTAGGCATTGGTTTCATCATACCGCGTTGTTTGGGAACATAGATTATAATTTGGAATAGGAATTAATTACTTTGGTGTTTATTAATGTTTAATATTGAAAAGTTAAGTATTTATATAATTCATAAAATCTGAATCGGTTATTGTTATTATAATATACTATAATAACTACTTGTAATAATTACGGATCATAGTTCAATGTATGTAGAAGCAACATCAATGTTAGAAAGGGAACAATAAAGGAATAGGGAGTAGATATAAATATAGGTTAACGTAATTGTGAATGCGAGGTGTATGTGAGATGAGATTGGGGCTTTAAGTATATTAATTTATGTTTATTTTAGTTTCATACAAGCAACATATCTTATAAGAAGTCTTAACACAGATATTAATTAATATGTACAAGTGAGAACAAGTGATACTAGAATATAAATTTGGAAAAGTTGCTGTTGGCTTGAGTAGAGAAAGACTAAGGTAGAAGAAAATTACTGATAGGTAGATGGCTAGTGGGAGGGTCCATAGAGAGAAGTTATTTATTTATTTATTTATTTTGAACATAAACGTTATAAGAATTTTATTTAGATTAATAATTTTATACGATGGTGTAGTGTACATTAGTAGGGTCAGAGCAATTTAGGCAATAACGAACGTCAAATTAGCTAATTACATAATTCTTATAATGAGTGAGGTAGCCCTTTTAAGAAATAGCGGAAAGTCTTCATAATAGTGTGAAAATCAGATAGTGTGTGGTGTTTTATGTTGTGGCTTAGTAGTATTTATTTATATAGAGATTGTAGCTCAAATTGAGCACAATTTCATTCACATATATTTTAAACTGTAGTTTATATAAAATATTTTAAAATATAATTATGATAGCATAGTCTGAATTTTAATAGTTTGTCATAAAATTCTACGTATACTAGGCAACTAGCCATTATAAGGAAATAACACACCATGGCTTTTGTCTTTGTCATAAAGAATCAATAATCTTTGCAGTAACTGACAATATCGACTGACTATTCACTGTATACCTATCAAAATTTTATACAACAATAACATGGAATTCTAATATTGAATACTATTCGTCATCTGGTTATGATTCAACAATTTGCATATTAAAATAATAATAAAGATAACGTCCTTTCGAGGGATTGTAGCCGGACTGTGCTAGGTGAGCTACGAAGAGGTATACATTCGTGAATGCCTTTTCCACTACTATTGTTTTAATCGATGTAATTCTAGTAGTTGCCCCGCGTACTCTAGTGGATGCCAGGACAGCCTAACAGTTGTACCGTGGTATCTACGGTGACTACCAGTATTCTTAAAATATGTGTAGAAACCTCGCAAGTACTGAATGGTTGCAGTTTTCTCGAAATCGACTTTCAATTTTTATGAAACTGAATTATTTGACCTACAGCCAATTGCAATATTTACTACCTGGAAAACAAGACTAGTCTAAATGGACAGGCTTGTATTTAATATAATTAACATACATTGTAAATAAAATCAGCGTCCTTTAGAGGGATTGTAGCCGGACTGTGCTAGGTGAGCTACGAAGAGGTATACATTCGTGAATGCCTTTTCCACTACTATTGTTTTAATCGATGTAATTCTAGTAGTTGCCCCGCGTACTCTAGTGGATGCCAGGACAGCCTAACAGTTGTACCGTGGTATCTACGGTGACTACCAGTATTCTTAAACCATGTGTAGAAACCTCGCAAGTACTGAAGGGTTGCAGTATCCTCAAAAGCGACTTTCAATTTTCATAAACTGATTTATTTGGTCTACAGCCAATCATTTTATTCACTACTTGGATAACATCTACAAGCAAGACTAGTCTAAATGGACAGTCTTATTATTTAAAATAACAACATACATATATATTTACAATCATGCTAAATTTATACTGGCGATATAGTATTGCCTTGTTCCAGTTACCACCTACAATGCACGACTGTTCTAAATGGACAGTCTTATTATTTACTAAAACAACATACCTGCCAAGCATAGCGCTTGCAAATCTATGAAACCTTCCTACGGTGAGGTTACTCGCCAAGCTACTCCAATCTCAATATTGAATTGGAATTATAATGATTATTTGATTACTCCACATAGAGAAGCTCGTGGTCAGCTAACACGACCATCTGGTGATCCTCACCCAACGACAATACATTACTGAATTAAAATATCGTCCTTTCGAGTGACTGTAAGCAGACATTGCTTCGAACATACGTGTTCTTCTTCGGCTGCAGCGACTTGAGTATGGCGTAATCCGGGAGGTGGTACCCACATAATTGGGGCACTTTGTATTAGATGTTAATTTACTGACGATCTCAGCGGCAGGACAAACCCTGAGGGAAGTATTTAACAGTCGAGGCCAATGTAGTCCCGTACCACTAACCGTAGTACTGAAAAAGCGCTTGCGAGCAATCTTAAGTACATGACTTGCTACAGATCATTCAAAGAGACAAACAACCATGTTCCTGAAACCTTAACATCGTGATGATGGTGTTGATTGACCTAGAGACACTCTCTGGTAAATATTGAAATACAACTATATGGGATTGGAGGATTCCTTATTTCCTACCATTTATCGTCTTTATGACGCAACGAGATTCCTTCCTGACTAACGGGGAAAGGAAACTGTGGTTGACTTTCACGATTTGTGGGCGAATGGTTGGGGCTCATAAATATCCTTAACCCTTTCGTTTAGAATGGGTTTTTATTTTCCTTTAGCCTTCTGGCTTGCATATTCATTAGTCAATATAGTAAAACTTACCCAAGTAAATTTAATCCTTTATCCCTAACCCAATTTAATTTAATCTTATATCTTTAAATGACTGAAATAAAATTCTATTAGCTTCTTAATATTTAGAAAATATATGTTAGAGTATATATCTATTTAATTTATTTAGCAGTTTAGCACAAAGTATTACGTACCTCTATAAAGAGCTAAAGGGTTACTATTGAACACAATGTAGAGCACTGCCGCTATTTGACGATCACAATGCCAATAAAATATATCTAGTACTGTATTAGGAAATCGAATACATATTTTATATGTAAATATTATTAAGTGTGCAAACTAGTATGTGTGAGTGAGGAAAATTTACATATTGAACATTCGTAGTGTTGTAGACTCGTAGTACAGTTTGATAAGCTCGAAAAATTTATGGACATGTTACCATCGTTATGAATTAGGATTTATTTATTTAGAAGGGGGGGGTCGTTACACCTATTGCTGAAGGCGATAAACATCCCCTACAAGTTAATCTTGTGCGTATGACGCAATACGGTAATTGAATTTTCAAAGGTAGCGAAGTTGTTAGACTTTTTGTTATACAACAATCAAAACTTGAGTATGACCGAGTTGCGAAGACGAGAGACATAGTAAGGAAGAAGTAAAAGATATTATAATTTTAGATTAAATAAGATTTATTCTCAAGAAATAATATGTTTTACTTCCGACTTATTTGTGCTTAAATTAAACTTCGTATACAATATAAGTTCCAGGGAGTTCCAAACCTTGGCAGTGCGCATTATAAAGGATGTTTTAAAGCGCTTGGTCCGGAAAAGAGGGATTTGGACATGATTTGGACAAGTAGAGGATGGTCTAAGAAAGGGGAAGGCGATATAAGCTCATGCAGCTCTGTAAGGAAATTAGCAAGTTCGATTAGCTTTTTGGGGCTATTTTCCTACAATCATCACACAGCTCTTGACAATTCTGTAATCTATACTAATAGGTATATTATAAAGAGAAAAGATTTGTAATTTTGTATGTTTGTAATGAATAAACTCAAAAACTACAGGCCCGATTTTAAAAATTCTTTCAGCTATACAAGATTATCAACGAGTAACATAGGCTATGTTACCGAAACACAATAGCACATATTTATTTTTTATTTTACGGGTGTCTTCTGTAATAGGGTGGTTATACAGCCGTCAAACTAGCTGCCCAAATGACTACATCCTGCCACTATTTAAATAACTCTACTTAATTTTAATAATTATTCTAATCTCCTATATTAGATTTCGTATATGGAGGGGAAGTTTTCCACGCGTAATTTGCATAGTGTTGGTGTCAATCAGGTGTTTGTTTTGGGTGGCTGAAAGGAGGGTCGGGTGTGTGACTGGTTTGCCGAAACCGTCTGCTCACGGAACTCAAACACGGCTTCGTATAATGAATTAAGTTAGCAACTCTCGCGAGCTACCCTCCATTCCATGTCACACCTACTTGCTCTGTCCTCGGCCCCACTAAATTTAGTTTCAGCCTCGCGGCATCAATACTAAATACTGTGATACTCGTACTAGTAAGATTTATTTTTATAGTTTTAAAAGTTTAGATGTTTTCTTTTTAAATATACTTATAAATAAAATTGTAGTGTCTGCTTGTAATGTAGATTGTCAAAATAACTGCTGTATACTGAATGTATGTATATCAAAATACATTTAATAAAATTTATAAAATTTATAAAAAACAATAATTTGAAGAAAAAAATGGATAAAATAATAATTTCATCCATGTCATGTAATTATTTATCAATCCGTACTATCCGTAGTAATATTATAAACTAGCTGGTGCCCGCGTCTTCGTCCGCGTTGAAAAAGAAAAAAAGTAGCCTATCCTGTGTCCTATACATCCAAATGTTTATCTACCAAGTTTCATGAAAATCAGTTAATTCGTTTAAGAGTTATGGAGGAACATACATACATACAATACCTGCACTTACAGATTTATTATTAGTATTGATTGATGATGATGCGAAAGTTTGTATAGATGTATAGATGTATGGATATTTGTTACTCTTTCACGCAAAAACTACTGAACCATACACGTTGTCTGGGACACCAGAAAGGACATAGGGTACCTTTCATCGTTCAACGCGGACGAAATCACGGGCACCAGCTAGTGAAACATAATTAAATGATCCGTTCTCATTTTATCGATACATTACGCAATTCGTTATCCATCGGAGAGGAATGAACAATGGTAAAAATCAACAGAGATCGCAAACGAGGCCGGTAATGCGATAACTATCAATTACCGTTTTGTTGACTGAATGGTCAATGCTCGGAGGTGGGCTCGGATTGATACAGCGCTTCGAGCTCTTACTGAAAAAATTACGGCCTCATTACCAACTATTGTACTTCCATAAAATGCATCTATTGTATAAGACTGCTTTACTGTGAATAAAATTTATTTGTTAAAATTTTCATGGATGCAGTCCATGGATGGTTTTGTGACAATTTTTCAAAGTTTAAGTTAATATTTTAAAAATAAATCCTGTACTGATAATAAAATTCCTGTAGGTACGGACAACTCAACTTTGTTCGGGTGCAATTTGGGAAGTCATTATGTTCTTCTTTGTATCATGTAAAATCAGTAAACGTAACGTTCACACTGCATGATAATAATAATAATAATAGAACAGCCCACAGATGCATAGCAACGCGTAATATGAGCATGCAGTCAGGAAATACTAAATGAAAACTGATATGAAAAGGCAAACCGGGAAACACTGAGCAACGTCGTTCCAACGCTCATGAATGAAGTTTAAACCAGTTTGATGCTTTCGTAAATTTCACTAATAGTTACTAAACTTTACTCAACATTTTAAGGTAGTTTAACAATGTAAATTTTATGTAACACTCAGCACAGTTCAATTCTGAGACCAGTCTTGATTTCTTTTATCTCATGTTGTTTTATCTCGTATTTTGCGATATATAATCTAAGTTGACAGTTATTCGCACGGTTGTATGTTTTCCGTTTCCCCATGGTTTCCCCATATAAATATAATGGCAAATTAGGACTGCCAAATAACAGAAATGTTTAGCTTTACCAGCTGAAGAGGGAGTGGCTTTAATACTTAAGACATCTATTGTGGGCAATACAATACTACCCACCATAGATTTCATGTGTGTATTCAAAGTAGAGGCAAATAAGTCATAATTATAATTAAAGGTTTGCAGTGTACTTGCATCCTGCTTTTTCCTTGTGACCTTAAGTGATGGTATACAACTGTTATGTACCGACACCCTTTTAAAAAATAAAACTATATATTATATGTCAAGCGGAGGTAATATAATACACTATAATAGTAGTAAATATATTAATATTTCGAAAAGTATCTTTCTTTTAAGGGTTGACGTTTTATGGGCGAGACTGTAGGCGGCATGTGCAGTGGCGGATTTACCAGAAGGCTGAGTAGGCTGTGGAGTCTAGGGCGGCAGATTTTAGGGACGGCAAATTTAAAAAAATTATACAAGTGACCCAGACATTGCTCGCATTGATCTCGGGAGCTGATACTGTAGCTAAATTGCTGTACCTTCTTACATCAGGTTTTTTTTTTTATATTGTTATGATTGTGAACTAGGGTATCGAATTGCAGGGATCCATAGGGGTGGCAAAATTTGAATAGCCTAGGGGCGGCAAAATTCAAAATTTGAATAGCCTACTGGCGGCAAATGTGTAAATCCGCCACTGGGCATGTGTTTGTGCTTGGACGAGCCAGTAAGGGTTGCCAGAAACCATTTCTCTACTGTACTTAATGGTAGGTGGCTACTGTAGCCACCTATCATTAAGTGGACCGTCAGCCTGACTGACAACTTTTACATGAATAGTGATAATATTGTGGGCAAGTTTACACTATTCACTCTCCTGTATATCTTATGTCTGCCTTACATAGTTGGTACATAATAAGTTGAATGCACGCTAAAGTTAACTAAGCTAAATGCAGGATAACGTTTCACACGCTGAATAATTTAACTATTAGGAAGAGCCTCGTGGCATTTAACTAAGAGAGCTACCTACTGTTTTCTTTATTTTTCGTTATTTAAATTTAAATTAACACCACTCAAATTAGACATCATGAAATTAATTAACGATTTTAAACTGCCACTTCACTGCCGGTGTTTATGAAGAAGATTTATAAAATACTGTTACGACCGAACATTCTCGAAGCGTTTGTTTATCATAAACAAACAGCGTGTTGTTGTTTATCATGAGACCTGGGCGTATGGAAATTTCCATACGTAGAAGGAAGCCCTCCTGTCTCAGAGAAAACTGTTCCTTATGTTCGCGACATAAGGTTCACATTCCCTTAAGCCAGAGAGTTGTTTACGATGTTTGTTTTTTATGACTTGTTTACTTGTGTACGAGCTTGTTTACCTTAAAGTTTCTAGTGTTTTCCAAAAACATCGCGGCTGACTGCGCGTGTATAAATACGGGTGCCATCGCTCGAGTGGGACAGTTCTGCGACAACAAGCGATACGAAAACAACTCTTGGGAGCTTTTGCGAAGATATTTGCGACAGTGCATTGTTGACACATAGAGTGAATTATTTGCGACTTTTGGCAAGTTTTACGGTTTAATTGGAAAAGCTCTGATATTTTGGAAGTCATCTTGGTCTGCGTAATAAATCGTGTTCTTACAACCCTAAACGGCATTTTAACTCACCCCGCACGTAACAACTGGTGTCAGAAGTGGGATGCCGTTAATGCCACGGGACGAAGGAACTCGTACTCCACGGACCAGGAGGCAAGTGGAGATGGATGCTGCGAGACAACGAGCACATGAGGAGCCGGAGGAAGGCACCGATGCTGATTTGCTTCCTACGGCAGTACCTACATCGAGCCCGTCGATGGACCTCGCTGCGCTGCTAGCTGCTGTACAGAGCATACAGGCTAGTCAAGAAGCCGCTCGCCGGGAACAGGAAGCCGCTCGCCGTGAACAGGAAGCTGCTGTGCAGAGCATACAAGCCAGTCAGGAAGCCGCTCGCCGTGAACAGGAAGCTGCTGTACAGAGCATACAGGCCAGTCAGAAAGCTGCTGTGCAGAGCATACAAGCCAGTCAGGAAGCCGCTCGCCGTGAACAGGAAGCCGCTCGCCGTGAACAGGAAGCCGCTCGCCGTGAACAGGAATCTGCTAGCCAAATGCTGCTTTCGAAATTGGACACAAGCCTTGAAGTCATCTGCGATAAAGTTAAAAAGGTAGAGTCCGAAGTTAAAGGGGTCTCAGTGAAAGTCGAAGGCCTGGAAGAGAGACTCGACCAAACCGACACTCGCCACCAGGCGCTCGCCGAGAAAGTGCAGAAGTTAGTGACGAGGGAGGCAGTCTTCACTGCGCCGGTACCTACACAAGGTAGGCTGGACTTGCCACGGTTTGATGGCACATCTTCCTGGACAGCCTATAAGTACCAGTTCGAAACCCTCTCTAACTGCAGCGGCTGGACTGAGGATCAAGCATTCATGGCGTTGACTCTAGCCTTAAGAGGAGACGCCCAACTGATTCTGGAGCGACTCCCTACAGAAGGAAGATCTCTGCAAGCCCTACTGGAAGCTCTAGAGACACGATATGGTGACAAGCACATGGAGCACACGTATAGGGCTCAACTACGCGATCGCACGCAGAAGCCCACGGAAACACTCCAGCAGTGGGCTGACGAAATCGAGAGATTAGTTCGTCGCGCCTATACATCAACACCGAATGCAGTAGAAATAACTCTACTCCAAGCTTTTGTGGACGGGATAAGGGACGGCGAAGTTCGCGCAGCGGTACGTTTGGGTCACCACCAGACCCTGAAGAGTGCACTGGCACATGCTCTGGAAGTGGAAGCTGTGCGGCGTGACACGAGGCCATTCAAGGTCAGGGAGCTGGTAGCCGAGGAGCGAAAGCCTCGCTATGGCCCGACCTGCTATGGCTGCGGTGAAAAAGGCCACATAAGGCTGGACTGCCCAAAGAAGAAGAGAAAAAGGGTCTCAGAGATGGAGACCCAAGTTGACGAGGGGCAGTTAAACTAAGCGTTGCCAGGGCCGCGGGGCAGGCGCTGGCTGGGAGAAGGAAAGCCCCTGCTATTACTATCAGACAAGCTTCTAACGGAAACAGTTTAAGCATCGAGGGTACGCTGAACGGTAAAAAGTGCAGGTTCACAATAGACACAGGAGCATCGCGCACCATTGTAAGACCTGAACTCTTAAAACGAACTATCTCATGGAAGCAACGATCTCCAACATGTCAGCTACGAACAGCAACGGGCCAGCCAGTACCTGTCCTCGGTGACTCAGACGTGGAAATTGGAATTGGTAGTCAGTTGTACTCAAACTCAGTGCTGATTGCCAATATTACTGACGACTGCATATTAGGACTGGATTTCTTAAAAAATCACCGTTGTATTTTGAACGTCGACCAAGGAGTACTCGAATTTCCTGATCAAGAAGTTTTCTTAGAAGGCTCGACCCCATGTACACTCTATTGTTTAAGGGACGTCAAACTAGCTCCCAGATCAGAAAATCTAGTAATGACGAAATTCTCATCCAACGTCAAGAACGGGTTATGTGTCATTGCGGAGGATGAAGGAACACATCCTAATTGGATAATGGCCAGAACACTACTAATGACAAGCAGGATAGGCAGAGTAAGAATTTTAAATCTCAGCAATGAAGAGGTACAGCTCAGAAGAAACAGCGTAGTTGGAAAGTGTCAGGAAGTGAAGTATTTAAGACGTATAAGCAGTACAACAAACGCAGTAAATAGCACAGACTACCAGGTATCGCAGTTATTGGATTCGCTGAAAGGAAATTTGTCGTCAGTTCAGTTGAGGCAAGCTCAGGATCTTTTAATGCGGTTCAAAGACATATTTGCCGTTGGAAATGATTGCGGTAGAACAGGACTTGTGAAGCACAGAATAGACACCGGCGATTCAAGACCTATACGACAAAGACCTCGTCGAATCCCGTGGGCAAAAGAAGCTGAAGTTGCGGATATGATAAGGGATATGGCGGCAAACAAAGTCATCGAACCATCTACAAGCCCTTGGTCGTCACCTGTGGTACTGGTGAAAAAGAAAGATGGCACAACCAGGTTTTGTGTAGACTACCGAAGGCTGAACGACGTTACCAAGAAAGACAGCTATCCTCTACCGCGTATTGATGACACTTTAGATATGCTCAGTGGAATGGAATGGTTTTCTACCGTTGATCTTAAAAGTGGGTACTGGCAGGTGGAAATAAGTCCAGAGGATAAGGAGAAAACAGCATTCTCTACGGGCATCGGAAATGGACTTTGGCAATTCAATGTCATGCCGTTTGGTTTGTGTAATGCTCCCGCAACGTTTGAGCGCCTTATGGACAGAGTTATGGTGGGTCTTCTGGGAGATGTTTGCCTGGTGTATCTGGACGACGTAATCATCATGGGTCGTGACTTCGAGGAACATCTCCAGAACCTTGAAAAGGTGTTCAACCGTCTACGCGAGGCAAACTTAAAACTAAGTCCTAAAAAGTGTACCTTCTTCAGCAACGCAGTTAGCTATCTGGGGCACATAATCACTAAGGAAGGAGTTCAAACAGATCCAGAAAAGATCAAAGCTGTAAAAGATTGGCCTACACCAAAGAATAAAACCGAAGTCAGATCCTTCCTTGGCTTATGCGCATATTACAGGCGCTTTGTCAAAAATTTCTCAACAATAGCCAAACCCCTCCATCGCCTGACTGAAGATAAACAGGTGTTTGCTTGGGACGCAAATTGTGACAACGCTTTCAAAGAACTGAAACAGCGTTTATGTGAGTCCCCGATATTGGGCTATCCGACACGGAATGGAAAATTCATTGTGGATACGGATGCCAGCAACACGGGTATTGGTGGAGTGTTGTCACAAGTGCAGGGAGACAAACAAGTTGTGATTGCGTACTACAGCAAAACGCTTTCCAGGCCAGAGAGAAACTACTGTGTTACACGTCGAGAGTTGTTAGCTGTAGTGAAGACCTTGCAGCACTTTCACAAGTATCTCATTGGACGTGAGTTCACCTTAAGGACGGACCATGCTGCACTTAAATGGCTTCTTCAGTTTAAAAGTCCTGAAGGACAGGTAGCACGGTGGATTGAGCAATTGCAGGAATTCCATTTTGCAACAGAACATCGAAGTGGTAAAGGTCATGGTAATGCTGACGCTCTATCGAGAAGACCATGTCCTGAAATCTGTAAACACTGCAGGAAACAAGAGTCTCAGGAATCAGTAAAAATTATCCGTACCCAAGGATTAGACGATGACTGGTCTGGAGAAAATATGAGGAAGGCGCAAGAGGAAGATGACGACCTGCGATTGATCTTAGATTGGATAAAAAAGGGAGTGAAACCTGAGTGGGCGGATGTATCAGCTTCCAGTCCTGTTACAAAAAGCTATTGGGCTCAATGGGATAGTTTGACCCTGGAAGGCGGAATCTTGTGCAGGAAATGGGAGTCTAATACCGGACATCAGGTGACTGTACAGGTTGTAGTCCCTCGAAGTAAGGTATCTCCTCTACTACGTCATATCCATGATGGGGTGTCTGGTGGTCATCTTGGAGTGAAGAAAACTCTTTTGAAAGTGCGACAGCGGTTCTACTGGGTCCATTGCCGGGAAGACGTAGAAGATTGGTGTCGTAAATGCAACGCATGCGCTTCAGTCAAGGGACCACAGACAAGAAGTAGGGGAAAACTGAAGCTCTACAATGTAGGAGCACCATGGGAACGTATCGCTATAGACGTGGCCGGACCATTTCCTGAAACTGAGGATGGGAACAAATACATCGTTGTAGTGCAAGACTATTTCAGCAAATGGCCGGAAGTGTTTGCGACCCCTAACCAAGAAGCTAAAACTGTTGCCAAGAAGCTAGTTCAGGATGTAATCTGTCGGTATGGCGTACCTCTGGAAATACACTCCGATCAGGGGAGAAATTTCGAATCAGCCCTATTTCAAGAAATGTGCAACCTTCTCGGTATACATAAGACCCGTACGACACCAGCTCATCCTCAGTCTGACGGAATGGTCGAAAGGTTTAACCAAACATTGGAAAATAATTTGGCTAAAGTAGTCGACTCACATCAGAGAGACTGGGACCAGTACATTCCTCTTTTCTTGTTGTCTTATCGCTCCGCTGTACATGATAGTACTAGTTTTACCCCTGCCAGAGTGAATTTTGGACGAGAAATAAGACTACCAGTCGATGCAATAACAGGGTCTCCGCCGAATAGCCCAAGACTTGTGACGGATTATGTCAGCGATCTTCGAGAACAGCTGGATGAAGTGCATAAGCTAGTTCGCGAGTGCAGTCTCAAGACTGGTGAAAAAATGAAAACCCGTTATGATAGGAGATCAAACATCAACGGTTTTGAAGAGGGAACTCTCGTATGGCTTCATAATCCCTTCAGGAAAAAGGGCAAAAGCCCAAAGTTGCAAGCACGATGGGAAGGACCTTACAATGTGGTTACAAAAATCAACGACGTCACCTATCGAATCAAAAAGGGGCAAAGAGGAAAACCGAAGGTCGTACACATTGACCGTTTGACAAAGTATCACGGCACGAATGATGATCGGGACGATCATAACTAAGAGGGGGGTAATGTTACGACCGAACATTCTCGAAGCGTTTGTTTATCATAAACAAACAGCGTGTTGTTGTTTATCATGAGACCTGGGCGTATGGAAATTTCCATACGTAGAAGGAAGCCCTCCTGTCTCAGAGAAAACTGTTCCTTATGTTCGCGACATAAGGTTCACATTCCCTTAAGCCAGAGAGTTGTTTACGATGTTTGTTTTTTATGACTTGTTTACTTGTGTACGAGCTTGTTTACCTTAAAGTTTCTAGTGTTTTCCAAAAACATCGCGGCTGACTGCGCGTGTATAAATACGGGTGCCATCGCTCGAGTGGGACAGTTCTGCGACAACAAGCGATACGAAAACAACTCTTGGGAGCTTTTGCGAAGATATTTGCGACAGTGCATTGTTGACACATAGAGTGAATTATTTGCGACTTTTGGCAAGTTTTACGGTTTAATTGGAAAAGCTCTGATATTTTGGAAGTCATCTTGGTCTGCGTAATAAATCGTGTTCTTACAACCCTAAACGGCATTTTAACTCACCCCGCACGTAACAATACGTTAATGGCACGACGCAAAATTAAAATATCTACTTGTTCCAAATTCAAAACTTACTTGTTATAGCTGGCACCTGCGACTTCGTCCGCGTTGAAAAAGAAAAAAGTAGCCTATCCTGTGTCCTGTACGTCTAAATGTTTATCTACCAAGTTTCATGAAAATAATTTAATTCGTTTAAGAGTTATGGAGGAACATACATACATACAATACCTACACTTACAGATTTATTATTAGTATTGATTGATTGATTTTAAGTTTATTATCATTTCGTCTAATATTATTTTTTAATTTAAAGTCTAATATTGACCATTTTTAGAATTTTTTTCTGTATGTACGTATGTATGTATGTATATATGTATGTGTGTATATAATTAACTGATTTTAATGAAACTTGGTAGATAAACATTTACACATACAGGACACAGGATAGGCTACTTTTTTCTTTTTCAACGCGGACGAATTCGCGTACACCAGCTAGTAGTATTAACTATAGATCACCTATACCTAGAGGACACAGGAAATTAAGTCAAGTCAAGACCTATACCTATACTAATAAATAAAATTGAAATGTCTGTTAGTAATTTCAAAATAGATTTTTACTCAATGTAGGTATATCAAAGTGTATAAGATAACTAAATTATTTTTGTTTATTTTTTGTCTGTTATTCTTGCGGTTTACATCCTATTTATAAGGGCTAGACCGATTTTAAAGGAACTTTCATTTTGAGGTTTGTGAAATTTGGTACACTTGAATTTTATTATAGAATAGATAGACGAAAGCTAATATTTTTACACATTAGAAATATTATGAAATTAATTAAAATAAACATGATACAGACGTATGTAATACTCTTTGGTTTCTGGTCGAAATTCGACCACTGGGTCGATAAAAATGATCATTTAAACAATCAAAACTTTCCTATACAACGTGTGTGTGAATAAAATTTATTTAACAGGTCAGAGGGAGAAACGTTGCCTTTTTGTGAGGAGATAACTCAAAATACAACGGATTTGCGTAAAATATGTGAACCCTTTTGTATGCTAATAGGATCCCATTGTTCGGAGATTGAATTTTCGGGTTATCATGCTTAAGAATGAATTCATGACAGATAGGTAACTATTGTTGGGATTTTTCTGACGTTACAAACTTAGATGTTTAATAAGCAGGTTACATTGCACTATGTATTTTCTTATGTTAGAATACAATCCTAATATTATAAACTAGTTGGTGCCCGCGACTTCGTCCGCGTTGAAAAAGAAAAAAGTAGCCTATCCTGTGTCCTGTACGTCTAAATGTCTATCTACTAAATTTCATGAAAATCTGTTAATTCGTTTAAGCGCCTCTTTCACCAACTACAAGTAAAGTGTTGATTAGTTACTTTTAGAAATCATTTTCTATTATATTGAATTATGCACTCGGTTTACTGCATCATTCGATGGGCGATTTTTTATTATTATTTTCTATTTAATGTTTGGGACGTTTACCGTACAAACAAAGGTATATCAGCTAAATTATTCCCGGTGACAGGTGACTTTAAGTGACGGTTTAGCCTACTTGACGTTTGTGAAAGAGGCGCTAAGATTTATGGAGGAACGTACATACATACAATAAATATACTTACAGATTTATTATTAGTATTGATGATTGATGATGTAAAAGTAAGTTTGTTTATTTGTTGTGCTTTTGCCGATAACCACATTCACGTTTTGAGGACGTATAGAAAAGGACATAAGGAGTATTTCATCTAGAAAAAAAAAACAATGCAAGCACCGCATTTTATCTTCAGGCCTAATATAAAAACTTTATTAGCATTTATAAGGCTTTTTTGTCCGTCTATCTTTATAAATACCTATCCTATCTTTTTAATGTAGGACCACCTTAAAAGGTATTAACGCTCGCCTTAACGCTCCGTCTCAGGGTTAGTAAAAGCCATAGGAACAAAAAGTAAAAAAATTCAACAAAGGTGAAACTTATGATGTCTTGTTACATAGTATATTTTAACGGATAGCCTACGCAACGCCTACAGAGTGCGTGGTAGTCAGAACATTGTTCTTTTATATATAGAGTAATCAATAAACCTGTACTACTTGAGTTCTATTTTGACATATTATAATTACTAACTCGAGACAATAAGATAATTGTTGTTTAAGATTCATATCCACAAGCTGTAATTAAAAATCTTGACCAAATTTTACATCAATCCTGTGGAAGTGAACCTGTGGTAGTGTGTGCCATTTTTTTAATCTTTGCATATATACGGGAATAACTACTAAACTTGTGCCTAGTAACAAAATTTATTAAATTCATTAAACTCAACCTAATTCCCAAAAACAAATAAGTTTATAATATAATTTACCTATTATATACTATGCCCTTTTGTATTAAGAGGTATATTATGATAAAAATTACGATTGTATTATATAAAATGGGTCTATAATTTTTTTTTCTATCGTTCCTTTCTACCTTAAAAGTTTATAAAAAATTAGGACATCCTTACATCCTCCGCCGCGTCTGTCTGTTCGCGAACTCAAAAACTACTGCTCCGATTTTCATGCAGTTTTCACCAATGGATAGAGTGGTTCTCGAGGAAGGTTTTAGTATATAATTTACAAAGTTACGTTGGCGAATATTATATAAAATGGAGTAATATTATATAAAATGGGTCTATAAAAAAAAATTCTGTCGCTATAAAAATAAAATTGTAAAAAGGATTACCTTAAAAGTTTATAAAAAATTAGGACAAAAAAATTGCTATTAAGTGAATAAAAATCCACAAGGGAACCGAATAGTGAACGTGCGCGACCATTAATTACATTATTGAATGTGCCACACACACACTATACGAGCTTACAGAATATGTTATGTATCCATGTCTAGGAGGCGGCCGATTAAATTTCAGCAAACTATGCAAATATTTAACAAAATTTGATTATCTCCGCAATAGGATGTTATTAAGTCATAACACAACACGTCCAATATTAAATGCGTGATAATAAAGCGAGACGGATACATGGGGGAGTGAGAGGCTTGATTGAAAACTAGTGATGTTACTGATGTATGCTCATAGCGGGACATCTTTTTGGGAATATTTTACAATTTTATTTTTTCAAAAAGGTGTCCATTTTCTTAATTCAACAAGCACTGTAAAGAGAACAATAGTTATTATACCACACTGCCTAGAATGAAGATAATGTCGTTAATATTGTGTTATCGATTAATTTTTATTCTAAGTGGATCTGATTTATAGGAAACTAATGCCGGATGATAGTCTAATTACGAAACTGCTGATGTTGAAGATAATGAGAAATAAATGATAGATTATAATAGATAATGTACATACATACATACCGTTTTTTTTCTTGTGATTCTCTGGGGCCCTAGACAAAGTGCCATAACGATAACGATAACGAAGTTCGATAGTTATAAATGTATGGGAAGTATCACGTGATTTAGCGAAGGCATATGTCAATCCCATACATTTTATTTTTAGCGAATCGAATCGCTACGGAGCGAATGCAACTTGTCTAAGGCCCCTTGTCTCAAAAATGGCGCTCATTTGAACGGAGGCGCGTCACTCATTTGTATAGAAGCACATCACTACAGAGGGCATTCGTTTCAGGAAAGCGCCGCACGTCGGGTCCGACGCGGGAAATTGAAACTTTATATTTGAGCGCACTTTATCTGACCGACGAAGCTGGAACCTCTCTAGCGGAAAATCCTTAGTAGAAATAAAATAAAACTCCAAAAGAATTTGCTCAATATTTTCTACAAATAGAAACCGTTCTCTCTGTGATTTGGATGGATTACCGTTCTTGTTTTTATTTCATTTCCCGTGGCTTAAATTTCTGATTGTTAGCATTGTCTATTAAACTTTATTGGAAAGAGGCTTTCTTTTACGGGAAAACTGTTGAAGATCTGCTTCTTAACAATTAAGTCCGTGAAGATATAATAATATGCTATATTTGTATTCTACATTGAAGATAATAATATGCTATACATATATAATGTAACGCACATTGCGTTACGCAGCTGCTAAAAATGCTTACCTATTAAAAATAAAGCATAACATCACATTGTTATGCTTTATTTTGAAAGTTAATTCAAAATGATCTCCATTGATCATAAGCAATCTCTTACGTTGTCTATTGACCTATTGTCGATTGACAATTTCCCTTTTTTGTATAAAATGAACAAATAATTTCTAAATCTCGACAAAGTATTTTTTTATTGAGAATATCCTGTCTTCAATTTGCTCGAGTGTTCATGGGTGTCTCGGGTTTAGGTCGCGACCCACGAAAAGGTTGAATCTTACTACTATTTTGTCAATAGAATACTGTTTTAGGGAAAATTTTACGCCACGTTTATTATAAAATCCTTTTTTTGAAACATATTACGAGCCTATTGATTTTAAAATATATTTTAAGCTTTAAATTTTATTTTGAGGTTAGCGTTGGATTGATTTTTTTAAGTCTTTAGAGTAAATTTTTTTTTAAATATAGATAATATAATATCACAGTAATTTTCTCCAATATTATAATGTAAGCTATACGCCGTGCCATGATATTATAACAGGTATCATAATATAACGGAACTTCTATCAACTATCAATTCTATCAAATTCTATCAAACTACTAACTAATCAAGATATCATCAAATAATTAAATGCAATAATAATACCTGTATAAAATATGATTGGTAATCGCAACCCCAAAATTTTAATGTAATTCTTTATACTTCCTTTAACTTTAATTAAATATATTTTTAATTTAATTTTAATATTAAAGATTTCGAATAGATACATTTTACTCTATAATGTTAAAACCTGATTTATTGAACTATTAATTTTGGAATTTAATTCACAACAGTTTAAAGTAATACTGTATTGGTTGAAGCATTGCTTAACTAAATGCATTCTCGAATTAGCTTTAATTTATTTACGGACAATTACATTTCGACACTGCAAAGTATATCTCGCAATCTGTAATAGAACTTTGCTAAGAGACAATTAGTGAGACAGACTCAAGCCCTCGGGACGTTTATTTTGTGATATTATTCGCCTCCGTGAGGCAAACGCCAGCAAAATATTGCTTATCTTAGCAGAAACACAGATTCTAGAGGTGTAAGAGTTTCAATTTGGCTTCAAAAATCTTTTCCGACTTACAAAATAAATTTCTCACGAGCTTCTGATATATTAAACTAAGTTTGAATTTCTTTGCATAATTTTTTTTTTGTTGTATGACAATGAAAAAAATACCTACTGTACACCTCCTGTTTACGAGATCTTTAAAAATAAATTAGAAGGCAAAATCTACAAATGTGGTGAGTTCATAAAATTTAAATTAAATCACTGATTGCCCAGCAATGTATGGAAAAATTGATAGTTTTGTGGAAAACTTGCTCAATTGGTGTAAGGCTTTGCAGTCATTTGGGCAGCCCGTTTGTTGGCAATAATCACCGTACCGAAATAACAGACCACCGGGAAATAACAGCACGTGTGCTTTTGTGTTTCGGCGAGTGAGTAAGAAATGCCAGAGCCCATTTCCCCATCCCTTCCCAATACTTTGTCCTTAATACTGAGGCAGCACCTGTGGAGTCGCTTGTGTTATAGGCGACGGTAGTCACCTATCACCAAGTGGATCGTCAGCCTGTCTACCGAAATTAACATAAAAAGGGGGGGGGGGAGTATAATTAATATGTTCATCGTCTACTACGAGAGTAAAAATTAAATTTCAACAACATAAAATTGAGACAAGCGCCCGTTCGAGTGTTTTTCATGAAGCGAAAGGACCTTTTAATATCATTGGCATGAAAACGAAACTCGCATGTACAGTACACCGTGCCGTACATTCCCCGGATTCATCATAAATATTTATACAAAATTTACGAATCACCGTCACAAAGGCTCCATTGACAACCGCTTCGCTTTTTGTATGGATTGAATAAATATTTATAATGCAATTTAAACGACAAATAATGGATTCCGTGATTTACAGGGTAATTAAGGCTTCACTGAGGTTAGAGTTCGTGTCAACAATGTATTTGTTATTGTCAATTGTGTTTGTGTGTTAATGCCTTTATAAATATTATTTTACATTATTTCTTTTAGAGGTTCTTTGTGTTGTGCAGATATAAACTGTACATCTGTCACTAGATAATGCCTAAACCCAATAAATATTTAATTTATTTATTTTTTTATTTGTAAGCACAGACTAACGAGCCACTTGGTTGGTAGGTGTATAATTCGAAAATCGCTGGCGACCTATAAAGCAAAGTATAAATAAAAGGTCTATAATTCGTATAACCTTTTATTGTCGTAAAACGATATCTCCAATCCGAAGTACACCAGCAATAGAAAGTAATAAGACCGTCGAAGTTCTGATCCCTTTTGCCCTAATCCTCTTGATGTCACTTCGAATTTTACACAACTTTCCCTAAAGATATGATCTCGCGCGAACTAACTAAGAAGTTAACCATCTTTAGCCGAAACAAATGAGTTTTCCAACTGAGATAGGGGATTAAAAATTAAAACTAACAAGCAAAGGAGCTCTCAAATTAAAATTCTACAGAACTAATTTCAAATTCTATTAATAGAGTTATTTCAGCAGCGAGCTAGTTCTTAAAAGTCGTTTAATTTTAAATTGTTCTGTGTTGTAATGAATATATTAACATTTTCAATCATCATATATCGATATAACGACTAACGACTTATTTTTTACATATCAACGTTATCCCTCTGTCCACTTTTTGGTCATTTTTCGAGACGAAGTTGATAGTATTTTTTATAATCTAGTTATTATAGATAAATTTTACTAAAAAGATTTGTAACCAGCGTCTATCTTAATTTCTCTATTGTATTAACAAAAAAATAAATCGCCAAAAAACTGAAAAGCAAAAAATAATTTTATAAAAAATTAATAACTAAGTTCTTAAACTAATGTAAGTATACCTAAGAAATTTTGAGTCGCCGCCGCGCATCACTCTTTTCGTAATTAATTAATTTGCTTGTTTGGCGCCGACTCAAAATTACTTAGGTATACTTACATTAGTTTAAGAACTTAGTTGTTAAGGTTAAATAAAATTATATTTTGCTTTTCAGTTTTAGCGGCGGTTTAATTTTTTGTTTGTTTAAGTTTTTTAACTTAACTTAAGTTTTTATTTTATATTTTTTTGTGGCTATGATCTACTATTTACTAGATGCTTAATTTTTTATTAATTTTTAATATAAAAAGATATAAAAATTAAAAAATTAAGATAACCTCCTAGAAATGTTAATATTGTACAAAATAATTCAAGGAAAAAAGGCTTTTTATATTTATTTTATTCTATTTATTTAATACTAGCAGGTGCCCGCGACTTCGTCCGCGTTCTCTATAAAGCCATCCTCGGAAAATGGACTATTCAACACAAAAAGAATTTTTCAATTCGAACCAGTAGTTCCTGAGATTAGCGCGTACAACTAAACGAACTCTTCAGCTTTATATAATAGTATATAGATATATTCACATAGAATACTATGTGTTTGTTTCCAGTCTTTTTATTTGCTACAATTTCCAGATGCAAGTACAAATCCCTTTTGGAAGGAGTATTCCTAACCGAATCCAGATTCCAGGTGTTGTCGGAACAATGCAATTCACGAACAAATCGCACAACGCCCGCCAACCGACGTCGTCGACGTAGCCTGAGCTTCGCGTCTTTTGTGAATACGACCATAAAATAACAGTAGTTCAGCTCTAGTACTAGAAGTAAATTTACTAGCATATCTAAATAATCTAGTAAAGGTTTATTTTTTATTTTTGAAAGGTTTTCTTTATCAGTTTATTAAGAACATAATGCAGTCCTGGATTTATAAATAGGCCGTATAGGCCGCAGCCTAGGGGCGGCAGATTTCAGAGGACGGTCACTCCATTTCAGACGATAAAAGTCAAACACGTTCACTGGTTTTATCGTGGTTTTTTATACTTTAAATAAATCCCTATAGAAGAAACTCATTCCTATCGAAACCTAGTGTGTGATAGATGAGAGCAGTGCGGCGGCGAGCCGACGGCAGTGGCTTATTCTCTAGTTCTTCTCTACATAGAAGCAGAGATAATGAATACCATAAACTATGATGATATTATAGATGATTTTGCTATTAAAAAGTCCCGTAAAAATTGTAAATCTTGTTTCTT
Organism: Synanthedon formicaeformis; assembly: GCA_945859745.1. Taxonomy (NCBI): domain Eukaryota; kingdom Metazoa; phylum Arthropoda; class Insecta; order Lepidoptera; family Sesiidae; genus Synanthedon; species Synanthedon formicaeformis. The sequence goes on from OX243957.1 coordinate 11,107,060, forward strand.
TTTTGCACTCTTTCTTAATGACTAATTCATTCGTTTATTTAACTTTAAGGCATTCTAAATGTAGTAAACTACAAATGGAAAATTATTATTTTAGAAACGTATGTACAATACATGGGGCAGCGAAAAAAAATGGCCTCTACTCTTAAAAATATAAATCCGGCACTGACATAATGTAATATACTTAGGTAAAGTTGGGGTAAAAAAAACCAATATTTACTAAGATTATTTAAAAATATATTTCGTTTAATGTCTAACTTAATTTTTATACAACATTAAATGTTCTCATCTAGTAAATAATCACAAATAAATAATGTACGAGTAGCTGTATGTCGATAAACTCCTAACGGGCGTGAGCGTGACAGATTTTGACAAAATTTTAGTTTCTGGGAGGTTTATATTTACAATTGAACGCTATTATTGAGTATTTTTTATAAATCTATTTTATTAATATTATGTTGTTTTAAAATTTAACTATTCTCACACCTTATTTTGATATTTATTTTATTTTCTTATTTATTCTCCGGAAATCGTGAAGCCGTGCTTATGTCGGTCGAATGACAAACCGTGGTGGGGAAATGAACAAAAAAGACCAAATGTTAGTCGAAATACTAGTGCATTTAATCACTTCTAGACTATGAGCTTTACAACATTATATAAATCAATAGGCAACGCTAACCACTTATCATCACTTGGAACGTCAGCCTTAAAATAAAAAAGAACCTTTAGTTCTTTTTTTATTTTAACAGAGAATATTTCCCGTTACTTTATATTGATTTCCCGTGTCCCGAGATTATGTCCCATGTATTTAAAAATAAATTTTCTATAACATTTTGACGAAAATTTTGTTCAGATAAATACGTTTTTTTTTATAGTGGTTGATGTTAGGCAAGGGACATTATCTCCTACATTTAGTTACGTTACTGCTCGATCAATATACTATGGGCTCCATCTCCGAAACTGACAGGAAACTAATGCCTGTCTACTGAACTATGAATCGAATATAAGGCGATGTAACTTTGAATACGAATGATATATAGTGTAATAAACGTGGTAACAATGTGAAAGCCTGTTTTTAATGTGATTTTTCAATACATACAATAAAAATTCTAAAATTCGTTACTCGTTCGTACGGTAATTATGAGGAATTAAAATTTCATGGATTTTTAAGAACTTATTGAATCTTTTCTCGTTAGTTGCACTGACAAACTTTTTTAGCATTGAAATTTCAAATTGAGGAAGCTAATAATGTGTATCGGGTCGGTAATTTGGTAATTTGACTAGAGTCCGGTTTCTTTAAATGATGAATGATGATCCAATCTATAATACTTATGGTTGAAAAGATGTTTGTTTGTATTAATTATATAAAAAAAAGCGCCAACCATGGATATTAAAATTTTCGTGACTCTTTGTGTACGAGTATTATATGTAGTATAGATACTACTAGTACTTACTAGTAGTATGATTACTAAGTATAACTGTTGATGTTAAATATGGGCAATTTTAAAAATATCGTGTTTATTTCATATCATTTTTTATCGCTGTGAATATGGTATTTTAAGACCATATTTTAAATACATACTTACGTCTTTTATTATAACAATATTTTTTTCCCAGATGGACACAACACATGTGAGATGCAATATTTTCAGCTCTAGTACTTATATCTGCCTGCCGTTGAACTTAGTTCGGTTTACGTTGGTACAACCTCAAAGAAAAATGTGAAACAGTAGTTAGTTGCGTAACTTTGTTAAGATGGAATTCGGTGTGAAAGGAAAAGAAATAAAACTGTTGGCTGACGAATTCGACAGTGATTTATCGCTTTCGCGATAATTTAGCGGATCCTAATTTAGTGAAAAAGAGGAAGTAGAATTTGAAAATACACTGTTTATCAAAGGGTCTAATTTGGGAGCGCTTCCTTTTTTTCTTTGGGTTTTTATATTTTTTTTATATGTTGTATGTAATGTATAAATATATGCTAATTATAGCGCCGCTACCGTAGGGCTTGTGTGGTTTTCATCATGATAACGCTAGACCACACACTCCACTCCACTCAGCGATTATTGAGGGAGCTTGGTTGGGAAGTTAATATAGCCCTAATATTGCACCCTCAGTTTCACCTGTTTCTGTCTCTCCAGAATTCTTTAGGTGGTGTTACTTAGGTTACAATTAAGAGAGGACTGTCAAAACTACTTGTCGCAGTTTTTTTATCATAAGTCCAAAAAAATCTAAAGCAATGGGATTAAGTTACTAATCTACGACGACGATTTGCCTAGTGGCTAGTAACCCTAGCTGTTAACCAAATGGTCGCGGGTTCGAATCCCGCTAGGGGCAAATGTTTATGTGTCAACATTTACCTTTGTACTTGAGTCAGGGTTGTTTTGTATTTATAATATGTATGTATTTACAAAAAAGTCATCTATGTAGTATATCAACTGACTGCGGTATCCATATGTCTGTGGTGTGGTGAATGTGTGAAGATATATAAAATGACTTCTTCTTTTTTATAGACTTCTCCAATCCAAGTTTTAATTTTATTTATTAGAGTTCACGTACAAAGTAAACTTCCTATGACCGAATAGGAATCAATGTTTTCAACTATGCAATACAATGATTCCAATCTTTTTTTTTTAAATAAACAAAAATTTGCATACAAAAAGCGCTATCTGTTTTGCATAAATCGATTTGCCTATCCCTACTACAAAAAGCAGAAAATTTTTACTTTTCAAATTCAACACCAAGTTCATTTGTAAACAAAGTAGAATTGCTCTGGGGTATTACCAAATAAAAGTTTTGTACGTGGCCGAAAATTATTCGCATTTTTATTTTTTTATGAGCAGCTGTAAATTCCAGCACAATAGAAATTCTGTTCGTCCTAGAACCATTGAAACGTAGGGAAAGATGAGTACATCATACAATGTTAAGGTGGAGATCGGAGGCATCATGTTTCAAGTTTTATTTTATGGTCCAAACGTTTAATGATCACGCCCGAGCCGTGTCTCACTTTTCTCATGCACGTACTTGTAGGGATTCTAAATTTAAATTGAAACTTTAGAACAAATTCAGTGAAATTAGGATGATTTGTGAAAATAATTGTAGATTTCACTATTCTACCGTTTTATTATATTGTTAAACATTTTTTACGTAAAAATACAATATCTATTCATATCTAAAACTAAGTAATATAAATATTTACAAATCCTTACATATTATAAAACAAAGCCCTCCGCCGCATCTTTCTGTCTGTCTGTTCGCGATAAACTCAAAAACTACTGCACAGATTTTCATGCTGTGTTTACCAATTGATAGAGTGGTTTTCGAGGAAGGTTTTAGTATATAATTTACAAAGTTAAGCGAGCGAAATTGCGGTTTTTTTTTATTCACATTAATTGACTGGAAAATGCACCAGGTTACCAATATCCACCCTAGTCATCGACCCTAATCTAAAATACTTATTACATTACCGCTGATGGTGGAATCAGGGGGGCATTAGGACATCACAATAAATCGATTAGTATACGAGCTCAGATCTTAACTTGTTTTGATTTTCTCCTGTTATACCATATCACAGAAACCCAAGATCTTATCAAGGTCTGCACCCTACTTTCATCCCCTCTTGTGTGGCGACAGTGGACATTTACTGTACCATACATAGACAATGCTCCTGTATATCCTATGCTCACAACAAAAACGTTTAGCAGTTTTATAATCACTAGAAATTTTGCTTCAAATATCGTAGCTTGTGAAACTGCATGGGGTGTTGAAGCGTGGAATGAATAGATCCTTGGAGTATGAACAGTTTAACATTTTTTTCTCTCTTTAACAACGAACGAACTGGCTACCGTTGCTCGTAACAACTATTGTTGCACACATACTTTTTCTACTTTTTGTAGCTCCTCTTTTTCTCTAATATTCCGACTGATCCGGTATTCAATATCGAGGGAGATTCACTTTTTTAACAAACAAATAAAGTTTTCGGCGTTCAAAAACTACTCTTATTATGTTAGCAGGTTCTTTTTATTTATCTAATAAGTAAACAAAAATTAAGTAAATAATTGTCTACGAAATATTTTTTCTTTTAAGTGTTACGTGAATTTATTGTATAATATAATTTTGTAGATAAATACAATAATTATCTACATATTATATTATGTAAGTAGTTAATAATAAACAAAAATTAAAAAATAAATCTGTGGGAATAAATAGTAACTTAAGTTTATAATTTTAATTACAGCTTGTAAGAATTGTTTTTCTGAATAACAATTCGTATTATGATTTTTCAAGTTATTTCAATTAGCACTTACCCATGAAGCCTCATCTCGTAGGAGGTATATTCTTAATTAAGTAACTTTAATTTAATTGCATGGAATATAATAGCGATTTACCTAAATTTCTACCTATAACTGTGGATAACCAATTATGCTATCATCTGTTTGAAACCAACAAATAGAATATTTTATTGTATTAGAAAATGAAATATTTCTAGGGCGGCATATTACAGCTATGTAAGTTAATGGCTCAAAATTAGTGCTAGTAATTCTATGTTAGTATTACATATATGTTTGTGTATATTATATGTTTGTACGTAATATGCCTAGCATGACCTCAAATGCATAATCTATAAGTACAGAAACGATCACGCCTATCGACAGTATTGGGTTTCGGGATATATTGATTTTAGCTCACAAGACAAATCTTCATCATACAGTCGCTATATAATAGAATAATGGGTTCAGTTAACATGTTTATATTATTAAATATAATTTTCAGCACCAATTTCTAAAATATTTAATTTAAATCCAATTGTATAACAATAAAATAAGATTCATTAAGCTTTGTGCAATTGTATTTCTATGAATCTTAAGAAAGCTTTATGAGAGGCAAAAAAATATTCCAAATTATACCTAGTTGGGTCGTAAGTTCTGTCACATGTTTGAAGTTACTAAAACAAGCTACTAAAGTTACTAAAGAAACTTACTAAAACATAGATTCGTATGCTAACCAAGCTTATTCGACCATTTATGTTACAAGTAGGCACACAATCATATCAATACTAATAATAAATATGTAAGTGTAGGTATTGTATGTATGTATTTTCCTTCATAACTCTTAAAAGAATTAACTGATTTTCATGAAACTTGGTAGATAAACATTTAGACGTATAGGACACAGGATAGGCTACTTTTTTTTCTTTTTCAACGCGGACGAAGTCGCGGGCGCCAGCTAGTTTTATATAAGACAATGATCATTTACATGAAGCTGAGTAGAAGTAGAGTAGAGTACTATTCCAGAATTGTTATTTGCCCAGCATAGTTCCAGTTAATAAAAATGAACGTACATGATGTCGTACGTAAACACTTTCAAAACTGAAAAGGCGAAAAATACTTAAATGTATTCATTTTAATTAACTTTACTGTGTCCTAATTGACTGTGTCTTAAACAGTTTTATACTTTATATTATTCCTTGAATAAGAACGCTGATTTGCTCCTCTAATATTGTGCGCCATTTTGAAAGCAAAATAAGACGCTTCAAGGAAGCAGTGCAGGAAACTCCATTTAATCTTACTAACCAAACATTTCCGAGTTCAAACGAGATGAGAAGCAAACGAAGAACGGTATAATAGAATAGAATTTTACCTGCTTAAATTTACTTAAATAAATTTATTGTATCATATTTTCAATAAATAAGAATTATTGTTAAAAAATCCGTAAAAAAAAATTAAAAATTGTAAAATTTTTATTGTAAAAATCTGCAACCCAACAGATTTTTATACGGTTTTTATTAATGAAAAAAAAAAAGATAAACGAGTAAGACTTTTGTTGCAAAAAATTATATCCCTGTGAAGCCAGGCAAATCGCTAGTCTTAAATAAATAAATGGTATAACGAAATTTTTAAAGGAACTGTAATTTTATTTAGTATTGTTATTTTTCAATCTTGACTGTTTACTAAGTTAAAGTACCCTTCTTCCCTCGAGATATCCGCTCTGAATGAGGTCATCAGACGTTGAAAAGTCCTAGATAGTTAAACTAAGCGACAGTCTCTCAACGTAACCTCATTAGCTCTTTCCTCCGCTGAATCTCCTGCCACTGTTAAAACCATTTTACCATCTCTATTCTGTATATTTCAAATATCATCCCTCTCATTTTTTACACTCTTTCGGTGTCAACAAAAACCGCCCTGACTGATGTTGATTGTCCCTCATTTCCATTCGGTCATTAGGCATTATGTTGTGCCCGGGTATTTTACTACGTAAAAATGAGATCGTTCAGGCAAATGACATGAATAATAGCGTGGGAGTATAAATTTTATTACTTTCTCCAAACTTAGTGCTATAACAACAAATTACAGCAATTGATACTAGACTTTTATACGTTATTCGTTTAGTCCCCAGTAAGTGCTTTATTCGGCACTCTTGATGGACTCTATCGAATATTCTATTGAGATAATAGACATTCTTTGTTCACGTGAACTGTGAATGTGCCATGTGAATTTATTTATTATTTTCACATTTTCATGTTTTTTAGTTTTGTCTACATCATCGTCATCATCTCTGGACATAGGCCCCTCCATAATTTTCCCATAGAACTGGTCAAAATCAGCCTGAATCCAACGTCGACGCGCGGCCCTTATCGGATAATCTGTGCACCTTGTTGGTGGACTTCCTACACTGCGCTTGCCTGTCCATGGCGTCCACTCGAGAACATTCCGACCCCAGCGGCGTCAGCTCACCGTACTATGAGGTACTTACTGATTCGCCCTCTTATGTCAATAACTTTCATACGTCTACAGATCTCTTTATTTCTGATTCTATCTCGCAGTGTGAGCCCGAGAAAGCCCTCTCTCTATGCCACGTAGAACGACGTTTAGCTTTCTTTAAAAACTCAAAGTTACATAGTTAGAGACCACATTTCAGCACCATATATTATGAATGGCATCACAATGTCTACAATATAAAATATGTCATCTATATGTTCTCATAATTGACAAAAACAGTCATTAAAAAATATGTTATTAACTTGTTATTAACTAGCAGGACACATTGCATTTCACAGTCATTAGAGCCTCCTTGTCTAGCGACAGTAACGACACCTTTACAAAGACCACCATAAGGTAACAGCAGGTTGTGGTAAACCATGAACGCCTTAGAAAAGAAGGAAGCGGACGAAGTCGCGGGCGAAAGCTAGTAGCATAATTTTGCTAATTTTTCAAGTAAAATATATCAAACTTTTTTTAATGTGAAAAAAGGTAAATGAAAATTATCGTCTTTTATAAACAAAGACGAATTCGTTTCAAAATTATTACATAAAATATAACATCGTGTTATACTCCGAAAAGGATCATGCTATATTTGTGTTCATAAATCTTCACTAATGGTAACACTAAAAACTTTAATGCCTTTAAAGATTCCAGTTTATAAATGTATTTAAAAGCGGCCCCGTCTGCTTTCGCGGTGAATATAACAATAAAACAGCAGCAATAAAAGTACTATTTATAAAAAAACAAAGCCTATGAAATAAACTAAAAAGTTTACATTGTAAAGTTGCCTGAGTGAGTGAGGGTTCTTGTCTTAACGCTCTGTTTTAGGTATCCCGGTTTAACGCATTGTAAAACCCATTTCCATTATATACCTACTCTGAAGAGCTACTATAACTTTGATTGTAACCTCTCAGTAATTACCAGCCAGGTGATTACCACCTCACTTACTCGCTCTTACTCAATTTACTCAACACCTTTGAACTACAAAATCCTTTCTTTTCAATGTGTTGCTTATATATTGACAATGACGGCTCATAAAAGTACTATAACCAACTTACTGTCTCCTTAGTTATTTTTCTACAAAGATTTAAATCTTTGCCTTAATATAATTATTAAGGAATAAAGAAATATTTTCAAAAGTAACACTTGTTATTATGTTACTCGTATTATGAAATAAGACTAAAAAGATACTCAAAAGGATAATACTACATGCTCATATTTACACATAAACATTCACACACACACACATACACCTACACATTTTTTTTTCTACAGATAGTTTAACAATGATTTTAGTTTTAATTTAGCCTAAGTTTTCAATGCGGTGATGGAAGAGCAGGGTCTCCTGATACAAGTATTTTTATAGGAGTGCCCCTACACCTAATTTGTACCTAGGCTTAAGATAAACTGTTTTGTATTTTGTATTTGTCTATTATCCGCTTCTGATCTGCAATGCTTACTATGAAATACCAGAGCATAATTAATTCCTATTCGTAATTAAACTTAGATAATAATCGGTGCGTTGCGATGATCCAGGTGCAGGTCATATTTCGATTATTAGGTAGACTAATCCTAATCGATGGTAGCCAACTCAGCGGGAGCTTGACATTCTGTTTACATAATTTAAAACTACACACATAATCTTCTTTATGCATAAAAATATTAAGTTGGTTTGTGTACGCTTTAAAAACTCGGGTAAACCGACTTTTAGATAGGATAAACAAGGAAAATTTTTACATATAAAAATTGCACCCCGGGCGAAGCCGGGACCGGAAGCGAGTTATTATTGTGTCGATTTCATATTTTGTTGTTTTAAACCGGAAACGTATAAAAAACTATTTACAGCATCATCTAGTATAAAGCACAGTATTAATTAACATGATTAAAAATCTATACCTACTGATTAAGTAATATTTTATCACAACACCACACAGCAATAAATTAAAAGTATTTCCAATGCTCCTATTCAAAATTAACAATGTAATTAAGTTAAAAATGGAAAATTAACAATGCAGAGCGTGCTTGAATAGCTATCAATTAAGTGTACTATTTCAAAAATAAATGTAACTTGATAATGAGATAAGCAACGCAATAACCATTAACCTCGACAAGCCTCGAAAAACCACGACCTCGAATCATCGGTCAGAAGGCGACATAATTGACAGTTTGTTCGAAATGTGAAATGCATTACAGAAAGTGTTAAGTTATTCACCATTTAAACGGACCAGAATAAAACAAATTGTGTCTGGCAAAGTTATAATAAATGGATTATTCTTTTTTATGGAAATGTCACTGATTGCTGTTGTGGTCGGTTTTAACATGTGTATCTGAGGATATACAATTTATAGTTCAAAATTCCCCGAACAAATGATGCAAACCACCAAAAATAGTGAGATTGAATATTTTGGTCACGTGCTCAGACACGACAGACGTCTGTTTCAGTTAATCGTGAAGGATAAGGCTGAAGGTAACAGATGCGCTGGGCGAAAGACTAAGAAAGACTGGGATTTGCTTCGGTCTGGGAACGCTGGGAAGGCGCTGGGAGAGAAAGAGAGTTTCTCTGCGTCTATTATCACAGGGAACGCATATAGGCTAGGTTTTTTGACGTGATAACGTCTTATAAATTGATGAACACCGGCTGCACGATGCAAAAAATATTTGCAATCAATAATTGTTACTTTAACATCTTTTCAAACATTATTTATAAATTTTACAACTTGATCTCTTTATATTTGCTTATATTTTCTAAATATGAGTATTTCTTAATAATATTAACTATTTTTATTCACGTGATAAAATAAAATAAAAAAAGTAAAAACAATAAAAATAACACACTAGCCATGGTCTGTATAAAATGAGAACGGCCACAGTTAAATTAAAAATGTTTATCGCGTTATTCGATTGTCAATCCAATAAAGTAGGCGTCTAGAGAGTACTATAACATCCAATCATTTTATTTTCGGAGAGAGATTAATCAATTAACAGCTTTTACTCAGGGTAAAAGCTGCCAATGCTGCAGCCATCGTCGAAACTTGATTTCAGCGCTTCATCGTATTAATGCGATGTGCATATGTGGACTATACGTGCCTATGTGTATGAGTGAGCGCACAATTCATTGCATCGGATTAATTCCGCAGTTTGTGAGCTATTAGCTGATAGAGAGAGCGTATTAAAATGTTGTGGTTTTTAAACAGGCATTAACCGTTCTTGATTCGAATATTTTAAGAGGTATCCATCAATTAAATATACGAATTTGTTTTAATACATTAAGCGCCTCTTTCACCAACGTCAATAAGGCTAAACCGTCACTTAAAGTGACCTGTCACCGCTTAGCTTAGCTGATATACCTTTGTTTGTACGGTAAACGTCCCAAACATTAAATAGAAAATAATTAAAAAAATTCGCCTATCGAATGATGGAGTAAACCGAGTGCATAATTCAATAAAACAGAAAATGATTTCTAAAAGTAACTAATCAACACTTTACATGTAGTTTGTGAAAGAGGCTAACCCTTTAACCGCTTGGTTTTGTAAGAATTGTCGTACCCCTAGGCGCTTGACTCGTAATTTTTTTTAAGAGAAAGCAACGCAATGATTTAAAAATAAACATTACATTACAAGTAGAGAAACTTGTCGTATTTATACGGCTCTGGCGAAATGAACACGAAAATAATTGTCGAATAAATCCTACTTTAGTGGCTAAAGGATTAATTAAATTTTTTTCATAGATTTACTTAACAAACATTAAATTAATGTCTATTTATTTATATAGATTTTATAATAAATTTATACAGATTTTAAAATACAGCTTATAAACTTAAATTAAGCCTACTGTAATATTAGAAACTTTTATTTCTTTTATTTTCTGTCCCCTTTTACCTTTAGTAGCCGTCACCTGCAGGTGAGTCCGCAGGTCATTAGGACTCGTAGACCCCGCTACGACATCGAACTGCTACGCCGCCTGCCGTGCCTAATAAGCGCCGTCGACCAATCGTCCCCAATGAAAATAATTAATTATTTTGCTGCTTTGAATCCCTCGACAAAACAACACAATTTTATGTTTAATAAAACTCAAAAATGTGAAATATAATACTATAATTTCTTTATACTTAAAGATTAGCTCTCTATGAAAGGGTTACAAGTTTATAATTCCTGACAAGGTCAAATATAGAGTCCGCAGTCCACGGAATATTTCTTTGAACTTATTTCTAATTCTTATAGTCTTAGGGCCTCTTTCACAAACTACAATTAAAGTGTTGATTAGTTACTTTTAAAAATAATTTTCTTTTATATTGAATTATGCACTCGGTTCACTGCTTCATTCGATAGCCGATTTTTTTTAATTATTTTCTATTTAATGTTTGGGATATTTACCGTACAAACAAAGGTATATCAGCTAAATTATTCCCGGTGACAGGTGACTTTAAATGACAGTTTGGCCTACTTGACGTTTGTGAAACAGGCGCTTAGACTTTACCACTGAATTATCGTGATAATTCAACTTATAAACATATTATAATATCTTGTAAATATATATTTTGGTGGAGGCGATACACACTGTCGACTGGACTTCCTATCGGTGATACAATTACTACATCTTCTGTAAGCGAACTGGACAAACTCAAACCGCCACCGGTTATCCTACGAAATCAAATAGTTTCATTTAAATAAAAATCATTATCATTTAAAGTTTAATTAAAAACATCACCGATTAATACACACCAAGGCAATTTTTTTAGCATTTTTATATCCATAGTAACTTCGAAAGGTCCAATTCGAATATTATCAATCAATACTAATAATAAATCTGTAGGGGTCGGTCATGGAGTAAGTTACTTTGTTTTTAGTTATCGTGTTTATAGGCTCTATACATGATACTGAAACTAAATTGACGATTTTTAGAATTTTTTTCTGTATGTAAGTATGTAAGTATGTATGTTCTTCTATAACTCTTAAACGAATCAACTGATTTTCATGAAACTTGGTAGATAAACATTTAGACGTATGGGACACAGGATAGGCTACTTTTTTTTTTCAACGCGGACGAAGTCGCGGGCGCCAACTAGTTATAAATAAAGAGGTATTTACATGTACACGATCAACCTTGATTGTAAAACTATCTGTTGGATTAATAACATGATAGGAATGTTCATTATCTTTTGATTTTACCCTTGTTTTACTATGTATAGTTTATTTTAATAAAACCATCTGAACAATTAATTATTCAAGGTTTTCAATTAGAACGCTAAAATTTTCAAATATCCTTTTAGAGATCGCCTTTAATAGTTCAAGACTGAGTTGTGTTAGCGGTTAATTGAAAAGCCAATATATATATATTATGTACTAGCTGGTACCCGCGACTTCGTCAGCGTTCTCTATAGTACACAGCCTTCCTCGATAAATGGACTAATATCCAACACAAAAAGATTTTTTCAATTCGAACCAGTAGTTCCTGAGATTAGCGCGTATAGGGTACAACTAACCAAACAAACAAACAAACAAACTCTTCAGCTTTATATTATTATATTATATAATTAATTTATAGTATAGTAATAGTATAGATGAATGACGTTTCGGTGTAACAACTGTTTCTATATATCCAAGTAATCCTTACTAATATTATAAATGTAAATGTGAGTTGGTTTGTTTGTTACGCTTTAAACTACTACTGTTAAACTACTGAACCGATCACCATGAAATTTTTGCATACACGTTGTCTGGGACACCAGAAAGGACATAGGGTACCTTTCATCGTTCAACGCGGACGAAGTCGGGGGCACCAGCTAGTATCCAAATAAAAAAGACATTAAATTGAAAAAACAAGTAAAAAATCTCAACTCCATAATCTCCTCCACCAGTCGCCGCCACTTAGCCACTACTTATTTCTACTACTATACAAAATGTGAAAAACTCGTCCGCAGCTTGTGGTCGCATTTAGTGGCCGCGTCTAGTGGCCCAATGTGCGGGCGGGCTTTGTCTGCAAACGTGCTGCCCTGTATGTGATTGTGAAACACCACTCTAAATAGTTCAGGTAGGTAATTATAAAGTTTATCGGGACCGGGAAGCTTTACATCACTCAACTACAAATAAATCTATTTATAGAACTCACACATCTATAAATCGATGGTAGAAAGTCAGTAGTAAATTCAAACACACACACACTAATGAAGCAATATATGTGTATATGTGTATATATTATATATATATTGCTTTATCAATACATAGTATAAAATAAAGTCCTACCTTTTTCTCTGTCTATACGTAGGTACATAGACATTAGCGCACGCATATATGCTCGGAAAGTTGTGAACAGATTTATTTCATGATTATATCAATGGAAAGTGAAATTTCTGAGGATGTTATATGTGTTTAACACATGAATATCTTAGTTATATTTGCAGCGAGATGTGTCCTGGTTCAGCTACTATGTTATTTTATAACACATAAATATACGAGCACATACATAAATACAACAAACATATAAAAGGAGTAAAAAATGTGAACACTTTCGCTCGATATCTCACTAATGAATTGCTGCAACACACATCGCTCTGAGCATTGATAAAATTGCGAACTCGCGAACCGTGCATTTCCCTGTACCAACACAACACCATATCAACACGATACCATAATATAAACAGTAATGCATAGAATAAAAATCATTGTAAAGGAACTGTTATAACCTTACAAAGCCTCCAACTTTTCCCTCTCATTAAATTTATGTATGAAAATTCACTGTCAAATATTTTACGAGACATTGGCCGAATAATTAAGTTGCTTGCCTTAGCGGTCTGACTAAAGTCTTCGTTTCCCGACAGGAACAATATTTATTTTAAATGAACTTTTCAAAAATGGCTGTTTCGTCTGGGTGTTTTAGTACAGGGACATTGCGACTCGCGGTCTAATCGGGCGGCCCTTTTAGTGGCACTCACCACCCCCTCACAGTAGACAGTCGTGAAATAACCGTGAATAACCGTGCATTGTGCTGTAGTATTTTGGAAAGAGTGATACCATTTAGTTATACTTTCTAAACCCTTATCATTCATGCTATTAATGTCGGCAGCTAGCTTGCAGCGCCTGTGGCGTTGCTTACGGCAATAAGCGACGACATCAAGTGCATTCAAGCCATCAAGTAGACCGTCATGTCTGACAACTTTGTGCTGTTGTGTCACGATGCGCACCTATTCCACTATCCTAAACTTGTCTATTATTCTATTTCTTCCTACTGTTTTTTTTAATGCTTTGTTACAAAAATACCCCTCATGTTGTGCAGCTCTTAGAGCGATATTTTACATAGCTTTTCTATCACAGATCTCATAAAAAAGATAATACTCATCATATTTGAAATCCGTAATTTGCTGTACCTTTAATTGTTAAGAATTTTTTGACTTGGAAATCGAAACTTTAAAGTATGTGTGTGTGTGTCCGCTAACTTCTTTATCACCCATCTGATTTTGATGCGGTTGTTATTTTCACCCATAAAAAGAGCGATAAACAAAGAAGGTTTGTATGTACAGTTTACAGAAAAAATCATATCCGGGCGAAGCCGTGGACAGGTTGCTAGTATTTTAAACAAAAAGGCTGATTGAAAGTTTCAATAGAACATTACCTACCGCTTGTTCTTATACTATCAGCCAGCATTTCTCTTGAATACTGATCAGCCGCTAGACCAAAAATCAACCCTGTTTCAATTAGGACACAACCTAATTACGAATTTCAATTGCGGTGTCGACGCGCAATTACTAGTCAATTCCCGTCATACCGTTGTTGTTGGTTACAGTCAACTCAATCAATTGGAATTTACAGTTACGACACGAGTAAATGGTTAAAGTTTCAATTTAGTATTAGAAGTGTATTGCGAGTCGACTGTCGACTTATACCACAGAGTAAGTAGTAGTAGCTACTGCAAGTACTACGATTTGATGTAGATTTAATGTAAACATTTAGAGATTTATAATGCTCATGAAAATTAATTAATTAATTAATATTTCCGTCAGTTACCTCACAATATAATATTTCACTCTATTTAAATTGGCTATTTGACAAGATTTAAAATATACTACAAATTGTGGTTATCCTATCAGAAAATAGCGTAAAAAAAAAACCCCTAAAAAATATGTCACTTTATTTTAAGTTAAATTATGTATATATATTTTTCAAATTATATGAAAAACAATCATAATTTTTGAAAATTTTATCTTGGCGCCGAAACGCCCTGTGACTGGTTGCAACTGTGGTGACCTCATACGCTAGTAAACATATCAGACATAGAGTAATAAATAGTGTTTATTCACTTAATATTAGTTCTCTGTGTCATCATTCAATTCTGTTTGTTTACTAGCGTGTGACGTCACATGTATCAAAGACTAGCGCCATTACAGAAACAGCGTTTTTGGCGCAGTTTTGGAAATTTAAACTTTAACATTGATTTTTATTAATAATACAGTAGATTTCCCGGAAATACTAATGAAGTGTGCTTACTCGTATTATGTAATATAGAATAATTTAAAACGATTTTCTAAAATTAGTCAAATAGCGGATTGTTTAACTATGGACGCTTGTGGCTAATGATAATGTGTGACTTCTTCTTCTTCTTCTTCTTAAAACACCTCTCCATATCTGTTACCATATCTCTTAGATTTTATATTTTCCTAATATAAATAAAATAAAATAAATCTATGTTAACACAATTCGCTTTTGTCAGTCACTTTGTAGCTATAAAATTGGCTTATATAACTTAAATTTATTAGGAGTGTTCTCATGTAAGAAATGTAATTTTGATCAAACTTTCTCGAGTGGCGTTTCTAGTGGTTGCTAACATCGAGTTTCCGCATTGAAACGTTATCGATGAGATGAGATATACTCGTAAGGAAGAAGTATATTTCTCCACCGGAGAGAGCTCGCCGCGGCGGGCGGCTGCGTCCGTTCGACGAAGACACGGCATTACTCAGCCGTATCTGATTTCGTCCGCTAATTGACTGGAAATGCAGATAAAACTCTATTTTTATTCCCCCATTAATCTCCAAATGTCTATTTGCAGATCAGCACTGAAACGTCTTAGTAACTAATGAGCAGGATTACTACGACGTTCTTTCACTAAGTGTTTTAAGGTTTAAAGATTTATTCCGTTATCCACATTGGTGTTCGTTTTTTATATGAAAGTATTATAGACAGTTAGACAGCTTATTAAATGAATGCAAATAAATAGTACTAAGCGTATGAACTTGCTATGGGCAGGTTACTACAGTCATAAATTTGACTGCCTATGATATGCCTATGCTATCAATACTAATAATAAATCTGTAAGGGTTGGTCATGGAGTAAGTTACTTTGTTTTCAGAGATATCGTGTTTATAGGCTCTATAGATGATACTGAAACTAAATTGACGATTTTTACAATTTTTTCTGTATGTATATGTATGTATGTATGTAAGTATGTATGTTCCTCCATAACTCTTAAACGAATTAACTGATTTTCATGAAACTTGGTACATAAACATTTGGACGTACAGGACACAGGATAGGCTACTTTTTTTTTTCAACGCGGACGAAGTCGCGGGGGTCAGCTAGTAAGTAAATATGGCTGTCAAAAGCGTGAGTAAGGATGAACTTACCTGACCTTCACCTTGTCCCTTTTATTTTGGATACTTACCTTAAGGTTGTTTGTGTTAACACCAAAAAGAACATCAAGTTGCTCTCATTTATCATAAAAAAGGTTTATGGCAACCCTCGCTAACGCACTAAAACACAGTAGCGCAAAATAATGATTTTCATAAATATAATATTTAATTGCCACAGACGAGCTACTCAGAGCACGATTGTAACAAGGCATCATTTGTTCTATCTGATTTGTCAGATGTGCTTTTATTAGCCTCCCTTTGATTAACTAAAATTATATTTATCTTTGAATATTATATGGAGTTGCTGTTATGTAAAGGTCATTAGACAGGTTGACAGTCACCAATCTGTCTTGCAGTCGGGTGAACCCATAGCGCTTCGGGCTAGTTTGCTAATAAATATTAAGAATGTCTAATCCATTTATTATCGAGTTAATAAAAGCATATTTTATTATGCTTATAAAAGCAAATTCTTATTAACTTGTTCTAAGCCCAACAGAGAACAGTGGACGTGGGCTGATAACGATGAATGTGATAAGCTTTGTACAATGAAACAGATGAGTAATAAAATAACAAATCGACTGAAACCGATAAAAAATATTTATTTTCAATAGTCATATGAAATACAGGCGTACATTACATATCTACTAAAAATTAATCATAACGCAACATTTCTTTGGCGAAGTTTTCCTACTTCGTCCACATTGTCTACATTATGAACAGTAATGTAAACAAAATGAAGTCAAACAGAGCTCGTCGAGAAGAACATGAAAAACTCTTATTCAGAAAGTTTACTCCTTATTACTCAACAACAGACAAATAAAAACAATTTCAAAAGGCAAATTTTATTCATGGTCCAACGTATACTCATTGAACGGACCCTTTCATTGTAAAACGCATTTATTATAGTTAGTATTATATTACAATATTTACAAAAGTTTACGTAAATGAACACCGAGGGCGCTTAACTAGTCGCTAGCAAAGCGAGTGCGGTGAAGATAAATGCGAGGTTATATTGTTCGAATACCTCACCTATGCGTCCCGCCCCTGCCGCGGCTCTGACTCTAGCGCTGCCCCCGGTCTCCCCCCTGCAAGCTGCACTAGCCGCGCTAGCCAGACTTTGCCCGCGAACCTTCAACGGAGATATACAAGAGTTCTCTTCGGCAAAGTCTTCCATTAATGCAAGTGGGTTAGCGAGAGGATCTCGACCACACTCACACGGAATATGATTTCCACGTATAACTATGTTATCAACCTCTAATATAACTGATTCTGGTGATTCCAGCATGTGATTACCCGTCAATTTAAATGTTCGCACACTGTTGTTTTGCACTAGTGAAAGCTCCTCGATGCGGTCGATTTTGTTGTTACACATCTCCAAGGTGTCGACGCGCTGTAAACCGTCAAAAGCTCCGACCCGTATGACTCCAAGATCGGATTCCCTCAAGGCGAGCCGTCCGACGCGTGTCAAACCACGGAACGAATCTGGTAACAATGCTGGCAAATCCATGTAAGCCAGTTCCAACACGCCTACTCCTTCTAACCCGGAAAACGCCATGGGCTCTATTGATTTTATCCCAGAAGGCAGTTCGATTTGGGTCACATCGTTCAAGCCTGAGAAAGCATGTGTTAGAATTCTCCTTAGCGGGTTGTTACGAAGAGAAATTAGTTTTATAAAATTTGTTCCAGCGAAAGCATAGCCCTCGATCTGAGCAATTCTGTTGTGGGAGAGAACTATTGATGTTATGTTTTGCAATGCGGCAAACGCGAACGCATCGACGGTTGTGAGCGGTGAATGTTGGATATATAGTTCACGCAACCTCGGTAGACCACGGAAAGCGAATGGTCTGATTCTAGTGAGATTGCAGGCGTCGAGTGCAAGTCTTCGTAAATGGCGTACGTGCGCAAACGCATCCGAGCGCAAAGTTCTTAAATCAGCGCGTGACAGTGATAACTGAGTGACCGTTGGACTCAACGCCGAAGGTACATTACGAAGTGTCGCACTATTACACACAACCTGCAACAAAAACAGATATATACGAGTGAAATATATTTATTTCAAACATGTATCAATACAAGGCTGTCTTCACATGTCTTTAAAGATTACAATAATTTAAAAATTTCTAATGATGGGCAGCCAATTTGGCACATTCTCTTACAGAAAACCAACGTGTATTCGGTTAGTCAGTAAGGGATGCCAGAGCCCATTTCCCCATCCCCTCTTATTTAAATACCATTTATCCTACCAAAGTCGGCAGGTCACTTGCAGCCTCTATGGCAACGATGTTATTAGGCGAAAATAACCATCTTCCATCAAGTAGACCGCCTGTCTTTCGACTTTTACATTAAAATAAAATCTTAAAAGTAGTAATGATGATAGAACGATATAAAAGACACTATATTTTAAACAGTTTTCGAGATTTTTAGGTTTCATAAGTAGTTCAAAATAATAATAATATTATATTTTTTAAGAAAAGCAACACAATGAACTGCATGTGTGCACGTTTGTAATTTGATTTAAAAAAAATCAATTCATTCTCTCGTAGCGTTGAAAGGACGAAATGCGGAAATATTGACAGCCGATTTTGCTGAGTCACAGCTTATTTCGTTTGTGTTTGTTATGTCGATAAAATTAATCACACACGCGCAACTCGATATTTTGATTGAATCGTCCAAACTTAAGCTTCACAAATAATAGAACAATACAAATATCAATTTCGATTTGAGATTTTATCTTTATTTATTTATCCATTGTGTAGGGTATACTTGAGGTGAATGTTTTAGTATAATACTGAAGCAGCGTTAGGTTTGAATAAACAATGGAAAGGTCAATCATGAAAATCAAACTACCTGAGTACTCAATAAATATAATAGGCTTTGAAATAACAAAGAAACTCTATAACTATTTGATACGATCGCAAATACATATTGCGTATTATTGAGTTTATTGTTATCTGAAAAAGGTATAGTAATTACATTTAGAAAAGAAATATTATTTATTTCATTTATAAATGCTAAATTTAGAACAATATTTCTTACTTTCTTAAATGTACTCAGAAAATTGATAAAATTTATTAGGGAAAACGCAGAAACATTTTAAGTCAAGATAATGAATATGAATTCAAACAAACTTTGAATTGGTAAAAGATATGGAACTGTGCTACCTCGTATCTCTAATACACTAATTAAAAATTCAAAAGAGACTGATCATCACAGTCAGTACGCTTTTCATAACAAAACCTTTTTTTTTTTTTTTTTTTTTTTCGAGGAGTGATCCGCTTACAGATTCCCTACCACTGGCTAGGCGGAAGGGGTATGTGGGGGTCGCCCAGCATCTGATCATAGCGGCACTGGGAATACCCACTAAAACTCCCCGGTGCCTCCTTGCCCTTTGAACGGGGTGAACCGGGCTCTGCCGAGGCAACAACTCCGATCCACCCCAGGGCAACCTAGCCATATCTGACTAGGCTAACGCCAAAGCAAAATAATAGCACACATGCTATTATTTTACGGTGATCTTCTGTAAGGGGGTGGTTACTGTAGCCAGGGGGACTGCCCAAATGACTGCGAAATGCTGCGTCCCTTGCCGTAGTGAGTACAACACACCTTGGTTTACATTATTGTAATTTTTGTAGAAAAAATAACAGAATGTTCTACGTGTAATAACGCCTTATTGTTTTCGCCAAGGGTCTTCTGAAGCAAACCGATATTAAATGAAATCATTTTTTAGCCATTCATTTACATGTTTCAAGGAATCCGTCATACAAATTTGCCTGTTTTATATTACGAGTATATAGTTGGAGCCTGAAACGCTCAAACTATTTATAACATTTTGTACTTGAAGAACTTTTATGAGGTTTCTAGTTTCAATTGTAAATTAACAATTATATGAAACGGTTCGAACTTTGTTAAATTAAATTAAATTCATAAAACATGTTGTAACATAATTAGGGCCTCTTTTACCAACTACAAGTAAAGTGTGGATTAGTTACTTTTAGAAATAATTTTATGTTTTATTAAATTATGCACTCGGTTTACTGCATCCTTCGATAGGCGAATTTTTTTTTATTATTTTCTTTTTAATGTTTGGGACTTTTACCTTACAGCTAAATTATCCCCGTTTACCGGTGACTTTAAATGACAGTTAGCCTACTTGACAGATGATGAAAGATGGGCTTATACTAATTAAAGTAAATTATTGTGGTTTAACAAGGTGACGTGATGTTATTAAACCCTTATTTGTTTAAATTGTGATTGTGAAATACATAAGGTTGAAATTTAATTACAAGTTAACGAGTGAAATAGTTTAATATTATATCTAACGAAAAAAGAATCAAAAGAAGAATTTTAAATTTTTGACCTTGTTTTGTTACTTTGTCAATTTATAAATATAATTGATAAATGGTAGTAAAAATAATTTACCTGTGACTGTGAAAGGCAGATACAATGAGTTGGACACGGAGGCGCGATCGCTGGCATCAAAGATGGCGAATAGGCTTGACCTCCGTCGCAAATAGTTCCCCACGCCGCTATGCACGCCAACCAATGTACCGCCCACCTATTCAATACTTTTTTTTAAATATAACAATAATGATGAGCTTGATAGGGTTCGTCAATTAATTACAAAACATTACATAACACACACACACGCTTATCGGTTATTTGAATGAACATCTCAAGGAAGTCTATAACGCCAAGGACCTCTATAACGGCGAGTATTTGTGTAGATATAAACAAATAGACAGAAACATTAATCAGCAACTTGCCCCTTCATATGGCCTTATCGAGTCTGAGGTGTCATACTACACGAACGTTTTCGAAAATCTTCAAGCAATGGTCTACTATAACTTCATTCCAGGAGTCAAGCCCCAATTTTTCATTTTTAATGCCTTACTCAATTTGAGATAAGATTGAGGATTGCTAAATTTGCCATTTTTATACATTTCAATATAACTAATAAATAAGTTATTAGTATTTTTTTTTTATATTAACCTGAGTGTTATGGTAGGGGCCATGCGCGGGCGCAGGCGGAGCAAGCCGCCCGCCGCGCGCCCTCACCTTAGCACCTCCATAGCAGTCCACATTTCTGCAAACAAACACAAATAATATAATTCTTATAATCGTCTGAAGTACGATGACATATCTAATGTTATTTTCAGAATGCTAAATGTAGTCATAAGTACAGCAATTTGAATGCTCGTGCTCGAAGGACCTAAAATAACCCGAATGATGTATGAAAGACCACCCAAAAAAGACAATATTTACGTACGGATCATCTTTAAAATGATATTTTATTAATACAAGTCAAAATTAATTAATTCCATAAAAAGTCAAAATCTTTAATTGAAAATAACCTAATTGTCAATTTTTTAATACAGGTGAATACGTACTTTTCTTAAAATTAAGTGATACATTTTGTTATTTTGAAATAAATAACAGTGTAGAGGTAGTTTAGACGAGACCTTATCAACCTTACCCTCGATCAACGTAACGTAACGTCAACGCACTTGCAGGACCTGTGGCGTTGCTTGTGTTATAGGCGACGGTATATCCACCTACCATCAAGGTGTTAACATAAAAAACAAAAACAAAAAAATGGTTTTTAAACTATTTAATTGCAGTGTACCAGTAAATCATTAACAAAATCAAATAATTAACTGCTATGCCACCACTTATCGTTTCAAATAACATAAGATTCATTTGTGGCGTTTGAAATTAGATCTCACCGCAGAGTTGTCAGTAACAGTTAAGGCTTTTGCGAACAAATAACACATCTATAACTAACACTCCATTGTAATTAGCGCACGTAATTGCAATGCCTCGCGTTATTATAGATTGTGACATACTAATTAATAGAGTAATTGAGCATTCACAACTGAATACAATAGTTTGCATTGAGGGGTCACGTAACTATATATTAGCAAAAATACAGACACACGTAGTCTAGATTAAAAAAAGTGAATTCTAACAGATCTAGATGTAAAATGTAATAAAAAATAGCTTGCTATATATGCAGGAAACAATTAAGATGACAGTCCACAGGATGATAAGTGAGTAATTATGGAAAAATTTTAAAAAAGACATCAATAAAAAAATTAAACAAAATCTGCAATTTTTGTGTGACCTATTTTATTCTATTTTTATGATTAAAAAAAAACAGAGCGTTTGGCTAAAATAGTGCAAAAAAAAACATGTTTGCGAACTTTGATCTTGATTTTTTGTACTTTTTTTTTTGCAGAAATGGGGTCGATGAAGGGATTTTTACTTTTCAATTATATTGGTGTTCCCTTATCCTTACCCCTTTTTTTAGGTTGTGGCCGCCACTTCGTCCGAGATAACACCTGATAAAACGCCTGACATCTTTATCTCTGTGACTATAGCGCCGCCACTGTCAACAGTGGCGCCCCATTTCTTTATATTTTTAGGCGATCCCTCGGGAATTTATATTAGATTCTATGGTAAAAAGTATCCTATGCGTATTTTGTATGCGTGAAAGAGTAACAAACATCCATAGTTGGGAAATCCTCATGAACCCCGCAGTCTAGGGGGTGCTGTGAGGTTATGCCGGACTAATACCCTGCTAAAGTTGACCCTGCCGGGACCAAATGACAACTGGTTATAAGAACAATCAGACAAAATAATGTGTTTAAACAAAGTAAGTAATACCGTATATAGAAAACATTAAAATACTTTGAAATTATTCTTCAGTAATCTAAAGAAATGTCGTTGTGTAGCGAAATAATCTACACCAATATATAAAGCTGAAGTTTGTTTGTTTATTTGGTTGAACGCGCTAATCTCAGGAACTACTGGTTCGAATTGTAAAATTCTTTTTGTGTTAGACAGTCCATTTATAGTTCCCGCAACGGATAAAAACTTCTCGGCAAAAGTAGAGGGGGTATTCAATTTTTAGGTCTGTTTGGCGGGCGGAGGAGCGAGCGTAGGAGTCAACGCGTCGGCGCCGACTCGTTATTGGTGGACCAGTCGCTCTTCCTCTCCCGCACTGCGTTCGCGCGTCTCGTCTCTCTTGGGTACTGTTGCGTACAGATTGTTTTATCGTATTAGTAATAAATTAGTAATAGATACATTATCTAAAATGTCACGTAGGATTTTTGCGATAACTTGATTAGTTTTTGTTTTATTACGAAATTTTTAAGTGAAAAATCCAATTTTTTTCTTCTGGTCACCATAATTTTTTTAATGTTCGAAAAAAAAACCGCTCCGCTACATTGTAGCGACATTACTCACGAATGAGCTGATATATATAAATATATATTTCAGATGTGACATGACCAAGTAAGAGATGGGACAACGACCGCGCATATCATGCGGAGGACCTCCGCGGCAATGTGCAGAACGGTGTCATTTTTTAATATTTTGAATGGAAATTTTTTGACGTTATTCTCAAAGCCCTTTCTGACGTTGTATAAAAAAATAAAAAAATTCCGGCTCATACTTTCGAGTGTATTATTTTTCTATTAAATATACCTATTTTCCGATCGGCCAAGGTGGCCAGACCCCTTAATGGAAGGAATATCAACACTGCCTGTAATGTTAAAAGGGGGCAAAAAAATACGAAATAAGAAAAAAAAATTGTACTCAATTGTACACATGCGCCTATTGCCCCCTTTAGTTTCGCTTTCAAACCTTAATACAATGCGCGACCTATATCGAGGAAGGCTTTAGGTTATATTGTTTAAAGTTACGCGGGCGTGCAGCAGCTAGTAAAATATATTATGAAAGGCGTAAGTAGATTTTATATTAACATAGCACATGTTATGTTCGGAGAGCGATCGTACAGTAAAAACGTTTATAAAAGATTCAATTATACTTTAAACGCAAATTGAAAATGAAGATCGGATGAGGCGGAGGCGGGCGGTGGCGTGTGTGCTGCCCCGAGGGATTTGTACTGTTGTTTTATACGCAAGAGTTCCACATTTTATAATAGGTGGGATTTATATTTGTGTGTTATACAATAAAACAATACAACCCTTTTGAGATATTCTTTACCTAAAACTCGGAAGATATAAATTATTTGTTATTTAATTGAATGTAACCAAATATACATATATGTCGATGTATTATGTTGTGTATGTGTAATTATGTTTACTATGTAATTTCGAGTGCCTATATTTATAAATCATCTAAGTATTTTTTCGTGTTAAGTAAATTGTAAACATATAATATTTATTTTTCTTATAAACTACATAAAGAAATTAGGTACGTTAAGTTTGCTTTAATTAAATAAATCTATATACCAATATATAAAGCTGAAGAGTTTGTTTGTTTGTTTGGTTGTACGCGCTAATCTCAGGAACTACTACTTTGAATTGAAAAATTCTTTTTGTGTTGGATAGTCCATTTATCGAGGAAGGCTATATAGGCTATATAGGCTATAGAGAACGCGGACGAAGTCGCGGGCACCAGCTAGTAAATATTAATTTTAAAATTGTTATACTAATTAATGCTCACTTGTACTTACTTATTTGAGATTGCCTTATTGGCTTTATTGTTATATATTATATATATTACTATCGGGCCGCCCCCGGCTTCACAGGGATTTTTTTCCTCAAATTATGTATAAAAACCTTCCTCGTTTAAAGCTCCTTCCATTAGTGAAAACCGCATTAAAATCCTTTGCATAGTTTAAAAGATCGTGGCGTACATTCTACACAATGTAAAGATGAGAGAGTGATAAATGGAAAAGGGTTTCCGATATGCCAAAGTCTTGTAGGTCAAAATTGTTCGGCAACCGAAAGAGGCAGTAAGTCTTACTGATATTTCTAAGTAGAATAGATATACATAAATAATCTATTTACAGTTTTACATAGACCTTGCAGAATATTTTTTCATATTTAAATATGTATCTACTCGTAATTAATTTTATTCCTGAATAAAAGAACAAAACCAATAAAAATATTTACCTAATTACGTATTCGTAACTGAGGTTGCTTTCAGTGAGAATAACAAAAATAACGCTCAAATCATATTTATAGGTGTAACGATGTGTAATATTTTTAAAAATAAATTTGCTGAAATTGGATTCAGTATTTGATTGCTTTTAGCAAACCATTTGCAACTGTCGTTTCCAGAATAGACTGCAAACTGGATTAACTGTTATAACTTTATTATTAAAACAAATTACTATTAATAATAGTATAAAAGAAAATATATTTTTTAGGTAAATAGACCCACACGTCAATCATCATTGCACAAGTTGCTATTACACAATAAATACGAAAAAACTCTGAAATCAAATTAAATTTAGAATGAAATCATGTGTAAATGTAAAATTAATGTACAAATAAAACTTTGTATTAAATATATAAAACAATTACTACGTATTTACTACAGCAATGCCGAATATAAAAGAAACCTACTGTCATTATCGTCATTAATGCAAACATTTTCGAAGCACTGCAAAAGCAAGGCACATTCAATACCAATACGTCGTTAAATTGAGAACTTATATTAACTATGTATATAATAAGCTCCTTAAGAGTGGGTATAAAGCAAACAAAATTTGTAACTTCACCCGCGTGGCCCCTTGGACATGACAGTGACACAAAATACGTACAACTACGCACAACATGCGACGGAAGATAGCGCATCTCGCTCAATAAAAGTGTTATAAGTGCCAAAAGTATTAAATATTAATTATTCGTAAACTACAATGTTAAATGAAAAATTGTTACATACAGCCTTAGATAATATGTGAAGTGAAATTACTGATACACTTTTAGCTTTGTAATGTGTGTCATTTTGAAAATAAAACTAAAATCGATGGAATTGAGAGCTCACTTGGTGATTTTTTTCTATCGAGAAAATTTCATTATATTATGTTTTCTGTTACAGTCGTCACTTTGATTTATAATGTATTTATCTATTTAAAAAAATAATTAAATTAGACTTTGTTTACTTAGATAAAATTTAAATCTAGGATTGGCTATTTCTCTTTATACCCGCTCTTAATAGTCAACTTAACCTGCGAACCGACATATTTGCTCTTATAACAGCTTTATTCCCTCCGATCCCTCTCAATATCGGCACTATCCTTGACCACATTCCTTAATTATTGAAACTGAGGTTCACCTCATCAAAGACAGTACCATTTAGACTTAGACGAACAGTTAGTATCCTACAGAACATTTAGAACTAACCGTCTTAATTATGAATAGGCTTTTGGTCACTGTATTGTGTAATTTTACATTGTCATAAATTTTAAAATCGATGTATAGAGAACAACTTCTCAATATATATTATGTATTTCAAATCATTTCAGCCGCTGAGCTTTCTATGCAATGATTCATCGCTAAGTATATCAATATCAACAATTATATAGTTAAAATAGCGAATCAGCCTCTGCTTCGCATGGATCTATATTTTTTTTTCTGAAAGTTCTAAAAATATACAAATTTCTAAAAATTATACATATGCATTTTCCATTATTTTCATATCAAAACCTGTTTGGTGGTTATTCTATATATTTTTTTATCATACAGCGACTGCATAATATAAAATATATATAAATTTATACGCTTACATTAAATATGTTTTTTATTCCATCATAAAGTAAGTGGAAATAACTTGAGGAGAACTTAGAAGAGACTCGACCTGGATTCAAGTAAGCGTTCCCAACTTTAAAAGACAAGTGTTTTACTAATTATTTCTAATTTAACAATGAACAATCCTAATTGTAATTAAATTAGTTTTCTGAACAGGTAACAAGGCAACTAACTATAATAATTATGTTGACACATAATCGACACAAAATATCTAACCACACGTACCTAACCTAACTGTCAAACTGTCGTAATGAATGCACGTCTCGAATGGAATTTGTGGCATTAAATTACTGAACCAAAATTACATATACCTGAGTATTTAACGTCATTATTAACACATTTATTATATTAATAGACCGTTATAATTTAATTACATTAGGTTAACGTGTAACTAGAGACCCGCCACCGAGTGCGTATGGATGCAATTTTTTTCTACAAAAAAATACATTCTTCTTGTTTGCATATTATAAAATATATATTACTTCAAATCAATTAAAATTCAATACTATGGGTTACCCTTAGTATCGTTTCCATTATGCTAATTTCAGTAAAATTTTTAGTCGCATTCAGCGTCTGTCTTTCTGATTTTGATACGGTTTTCAATAATGGAAATTATAAGTATATTAGGAAAAACCGTATTAAAATCTGTTATGTGGTTTAGATAATTCAGAGGAGAAATAGATAAAGGCGGATAGCGTCTTTGTTTTACAAAATGTATAGATTGACGACACGTTTGGTCTAGTGGTTAGTAACCCTAGCTGTTAACCAAACGGTCGCGGGTTCGAATCCCGCTAGGGGCAAATGTTTATGTGTTTTACATTTTACCTTTGTACCTGAGTCTTGGATGTTTGTATCTATAATATGTATATATTTACAAAAAAAAGTAATCTATGTAGTGTATCAACTGTCTGGTATCTATAAGCCTATAGTTGCTTGAAGTGGAACTAGATGGTGCTGTGTGGAATTTTATTTATTTATTTATAGATATAGATGAGTATCACATATATTACATACATCAACTGGTACAAACTCTCTAATAGTAGGAAGTGAAAATCCATGCGAAGCCGGAGACTGGTCTCTAGTACATAATAAAAAAGGTAAAGTAATTAAAAAAGCTTTTTTTAACCTTGACACTAAACTTGTTAAATTCGAAGAATTACTTAATGACTAAACTTTTGACATTAGTAAAATGACTACATTATTCTCTGCGGTTGTCCTGGTTCAGAAAATATCGTATCAACTTTAATTATAGCTTAATTCACAAAGCTGGAAGATCTAAAGAATAATTTTAATTTTTGTGTATTAATAATACATTTCTCATTTATAATTTTGCGAATAGTTTGAACATTTCAAAGCCCGGTGACACTCGAAATGCCTCTCAGAAGACTGATTTAATTACAGCTTCGAATTAGGCTAGTTCATTATTAAACTAAAAATAGGTGGTAAAACACACTTCTTGTTTGCATATTATAAAATATATATTAGGTACTTCAAATCAATTAAAATTCAATACCCATACGTTTCCTTTATACTAATTTCAAATAATACTTAGTACATAGTAAAATTTGAAGTCGCATTCAGCGTCTGTCTTTCTGATTTTGATACCGTTTTCAATAATGGAAAGAATGATAAACGGAAAAGGTTTGTGTATATAAAATGCATAAAAAATGCAGCATAAGCTAGTTTAGTATGAACCAATACTAACCTCAACGCTATGGCACCATAAACTTACATTCAAACCCCATAATGACCATATAAGTGACGATGAGGTTGGCGAGTGAATTAATAAACACCGCAAATCAACTCGTGTCTCTCTCGAGTGAGCCTATGATGATTGCATGAAAATTGTGATGACATATCCCTCAAGCTAAGTGCTCTGTAGTAGCAGATTAAAATCAGTTACAATCAATATCATAGCTAACTCATTTCATAGAAACATTCAGTTTCAATTAACTCTTACAAGTATTTAAAATTAGAACAATATTTCGGTGGCTCTAAGTCCTAACGAAAAGTTATTCGAGCAGCCCCTTTGATAGGTCTCACTCAACTCCGTTGTTAGTTTAACAAAAAAGAGGGCAAAACGAAAGAGCTCTTTTGTGACGAAACGTACACTTTAAATTTTCTCATTTCGTGTAAGTAATATTATTTTACTGTATATTTTTGTAGCCCTATAATTGTACTTTTGACAATATGTTCAACATAAAGGGCTCCAACGAAAAACTACCTATATTTTACAAGTACATAATTCAAAATCCACTTGTTATAATAATTGAAAACCATTACATAAATATATTTCATCATCATCAATACTAATAATAAATTTGTGAGGGTTTTCAGAGATATCGTGTTTATAAGCTCTATACATGATACTGAAACTAAATTGACGATTTTTACAATTTTTTTCTTTATGTATGTAATATGTTCCTCCATAACTCTTAAACGAATTAACTGATTTTCATGAAACTTGGTAGATAAACATTTAGACTACAGGACACAGGATAGGCTACTTTTTCTTTTTCAACGCGGACGAAGTCGTGGGCACCAGCTAGTATCTCATGAAATTCATACAGCGAGATGTTAAAATTGTAAAAGACTGTTTTTGTTGGCCGCGTCGAGCCCGTGTCGGATCCGTGAGATTTCCACGAACTAGAATAGCACCCAAGAGCACCATTACTCGGCTCGTTCAAGACGCACTCGCTTTTAAACTTAACCACGCTCAAATTGCACAACAAAAAATGCATGGAAATATCTCTCGTATAAATTCTCGACAACTCAACGAATATATGACGCATTTTATATGTTTTCTTCAAATTAAAATTACATAATCTCGACATTTCGGCACGAGCCCTAAGTATAAAGGCACATAAATGCCAATGGGACGATACGCTTGATCTTGTATTGCTTCCATTACACTCATCCGTTACGTGGATATCCAGAAAAAAAACTGAATTTTTACTCCCACTAAGGAAAGAATCCGAGTCCACAAGATCCATAAACACGAGATGATAATTAACTAACACATTAAGAATCAAACAAATATTTGGTATTACCCAGGGAGCTTGGAGTAGTTTAAAAAAGCCCGGGTGCTTAAAAAGGCACCGCAATAAGTGTAGGCTTTTTACAGTCCAATGATGATTAAAATCAAAATTATTCCGGTTTATTTCTGAATAAGTGTCACAACTGTAGTTAACTGTAGAGTTATATTTTAACACGACTCTCCACGACTAAATAAACAACGTTCTAGTATTGTTTAGACAGTTTTTTATAAATGTTTGGTGTCCAATTTATCTTGCTGAATTTCATGTCGTCAGTGTAGTGGACAAGTTTAATTGGTCCGCGGCTGTGTACGATCAATCATCGAAGTGGTACGGCCATGTCATCGTTGCACAACCCCTAATATGGTAACTCGAACGAGGATCTAATTTTTTTGTAATATTTTATTACATAACGCTTTTTAACTAGACTTAGCGCCTCTTTCTCAAACGTTAAGTAGGCCAAACTGTCATTTAAAGTCACCGGTAACCGGGGATAATGGAGCTGATATACCTTTGTTTGTACGGTAAATGTCCCAAACATTAAATCAAAAATAATAAAAAAATGAGGCTATCGAATAATGCAGTAAACCGAATAATGCATAATTCAATATAACAGAAAATGATTTCTAAAAGTAAAGAATCAACACTTTAATTGTAGTTTGTGAAAGAGGCCCTAAGTAGAGTTTAAATTAGAACAATTATAATCATTTCAAAGGTATCTAAACATATGTCTCAGTATTAGTATTTAGTCTACGTATTTATATGCAGATTAATGTGCTTCATTTAGATAAAACATTAACTTTCTAACTTGTGTTAAATTAGAATTGTGTTCTGACTGTGTAGACTAACACAGACAATGCTATTCTGCGTCCGTCTTTTATCTTTTAAATTACATTAAATCATCAAGCACGGACTATGGAAATCTTTAGTCATATTTTATCATGTTCTACAATAATTAGACCGTCCAAGTTTTCGCGTCGAAGCTTCAGGGGAGTTAGTGTGTATAATTTATGTATCCTATGTCCACCTGAAATAATGTACATTTGAAATAGTGAAAGAATATTTCAAATAGGTGCAGTGGTTCAAATTTACAAAATTCGCTGTTTATAATATTAAAATAAAACTAAATTTTTCTCTGTAACACAAAATCTAGTCATTCTAAACAAGTCAGCCAAAATAAATATAAGGTTAAAGAATTACATTGTAAATCGCTTTTATCCTCGTAGGGTTTGACGACGGTTGTCTCAGCTTTTTATATTATTTTGAACAACAAAGGAATTTATCAACGTACTGTTGCTGCTCTCCACAAATAGGTATTCTTAACATGAGTGTTTTACGGCAAAGTTATGCGAGTCGGGTCGCGTAATCCAAGATCGATAGTAGGGGATCAAGCAGAACGTTGCACAGCGTTCGTCTCCCACATAAATATTGTGCATACATAAAATAAATACACAATATACACAGACATTGTCACCTTAAGAAATACTCTACTTGACATAATCTAAACATGTCATATGCTGAGTTAAGGGATCGTCTTAAGATTACTATATTTTCATTATTAATATTTTAGTGTTGAAGTCGATAGACAGGCTGACGGTCACATGATGGTAGGTGGCTGCCGCCTATAACACGAGGCCAGCAACGTAACAAGTGCGCCGACGGCCGTAATAGGATTAAGGATAGGGGACAGGGATCTGGAAAGGATATGGCATTAAGTGGGTGGTTACTGCTACCAAACGGTAACCAAATGGCACAACTAAATAACTACACAATTTACTAATAGTAAATAGATTTACTGCTAGAAATACATATTATACACAAATAAATAAAATTTTACTCTCTGTGATTTGTCCATATGAACAAAAAATTAAAAATAAATTTTGACTGTATGACTTTTGGTACAGGTAAATCTCAGAAATGGCAAAACCTTTTTGGAATTTTAAAATAACCCGTTGGTACGAGTAGGTAGAGGTAGTTAGGGGTAGATTTTATTCTTAATGTATTTAGGCCATTAAATATCTCCACTTGATCTCTTTAATTTCTATGAAAAAAATGTAAGTTAAAACATAATTCAATGAAGAGAAAAATAAAATAAAAGCACTGCTAAAACAGAAATTATTTAAAAAACCTTTAAACGTGGCTTTAACGGCGTAAGAGAAGTGGAACGCTTAAAAAAACTCCAATTAAATAACAAATTGTAAACAGATGGTGCTTTGTTGAGGAACGCGAATCACTCTTTTTATTTATTGCTTTCTTTGTAACACGAGACATGATATGTGGATGTAAAAGGAGGCAGAACACAAAGCTTTGTAAACAGAAAGAGCGCGTTTGAATAATGACAAATCGAATGCGCGTTACACACGTAACCATTTTCTGCTTACTTTTAATAATAATCATTTTTCATGTATGCAAACGATTGCAATTTATTTTTGGTAAATATAAAATAACAGTGATTGAAAATGTTTATTTGTGTATATCTGAATCCGACCTTTATAGGATTAAGAATGAGGGATTAGGAAAGGGATAGTAGGGAAATGGATTCTGGAATTTCTTACTCACTAACCGAAACACAATAGCAGACATGCTGTTATTTATACTTTAGTCTTCTGTGATTACTGCCGTCAGGTCTCAATTTATGACTGCGAAACGCAGTGTGTCTTTTTTTTAGGAGGGGAAATTACAATATACGAATTATCCCTCGCCAACGAGGGCAGTGGCGAGGGGTTATGTGGGACTTCCCAGCGAGCCTTATAACACCGGGACTACCCACTAAAACCCCCCCATGTTCTACCACCGGCGCAAATATGAGACCCGGGATTACAGCAAGGCCTTATCCGCGGGCCCCACATACACCGCTATGTCCTCTCGCACCCATCTTCTGCGGTCATGGGTGTTGGTTCCACTTATGTGGCTACTCGCTGGAATATCAATGGGCCACCACACCTCTCACCTGTTGAGTGCCAGACATCACATACCCTCCTCTAACGCCCAAAGCAACCAGACAGCGCCACCGTATTATCCCAGTGACGCCGACCATATCTTGGCCCTGTGTGTGACAGTCTATTGGGCCGAAAAACACGGGAGGAGACCCAGCACGTGCCGTTTCACAGCTAGCACGAAACGCAGTGTGTCATGCCACTACTGAAAATGTGAACCGCTAAGCATAACTCGTTCTTTCGTATTGATGATGTAATCAATGTTGGAGCAAAAGTTTTTAAAATAATTAGCGTAGAATTTCTCTGTTAAAATATTCCCCTTCACAATCTTTGGGCACGGCTAATTAAGTCTACGGCTGGAGGTGCCTACAACGGCATTGTTCAATGAAAACTTTGTTACTTGACCGTTGCGAGATTTGCGGTTCAACCTCTATGTAATTTACGACTTTACTGTTGTTACTTATGTACAATTCAATGATAATATTTTATTTTACTTGCATTTGAAATCGTGGCATGTTTTTAATAATTATTGAAATGTACAATTTATTCTTTTTATTAATATTTATAATTAAACGAGTCGCTACTATCTTATAATCCGATTAGATATCCTTACTTCCTTACTAATATTATAAATGCGAAAGTTTGTATGGATGTTTGTTACTCTTAGCGCCTCTTTCACCAACTGTCAAGTAGGCTATCTGTCTTTTAAAGTCACCGGTAACCGGGAATAATGGAGCTAATATACCTTTGTTTGTACAGTAAAAGTCCCAAACATTAAAAAGAAAATAATGAAAAAAATTCGCCTATCGAATGATGCAATAAACCGAGTGCATAATTCAATAAAACAGAAAATTATTTCTAAAAGTAACTAATCAACACCTTACTTGTAGTTGGTGAAAGAGGCCCTTACACGCAAAAACTACTTAATGGATTTCAATGAAACTTTACAATAATATAGCTTTTACATCAGAATAAGACATAGGCTATATAAGACACAAAATGCAGACGAAGTCGCGGGCACCAGCTAGCATTTATATATAATGGTCGTTCTCTTCCTTCTAAACCGATGGCATCTACCAGCTACCTCCTCACTCTGGAACCGTTTCTACTCCCGGTAGTTGATCCACCAATGATGCCAACGGTGTTTGTTTATAAGGCCTATACTGATCATGCTGGCCCAAAAGTCCAGAGCGACACTAAAAACTAAGTTGTAAAGAGATGTCTTTGTAATATAATATGTTAAAAATAAAAATAATAAGTCAGGTTTGTGTACACTTCAAAAACTCGAGAATGGGTAGACCGATTTCAAATCGGTTTTTACAAATGGAAAAAGGTATAAACGGGGAAAAGATTTTTATATGTATACAAAAATTGCACCCCGAACGAAGCCGGGAGCGGGTCGCTAAGTTACTTATATAAAATGTCATATTTAAATGCAAACTTGGCACTATCATTCAAGTGTAATGTCATCTTTTACTGTTTGAAAACTATTTGTTTGGTTGCGAAAACGCATTGTGCAAACGGAAGGCTTTATATTTCCATTTTCCCGCAGCTATTTTGCTCGAGAATGCTAGACAAGTTGGTGTCTGACGAAACAACTTGATGCGCGCTTTGCTACGGGACTAGCGAGGTCTACTACGAAAATTGTAAACGAAATCTCGACACAACGATACATGTAGGCGTAATTATAGTTTATAACTAACTGTAAATGTAATTTGTAGTTGTTATTATTTTTTAATTGTTACATAGCCTAAAAATTTAAAATGATATGTTTGGAAGGTTAATGAATATTCTGTTTCGATACGAAAATTCGAATGCAAGCTTCGATATAAGCTTCCGAATAATAAATCCGATTTTCCTTCAACTTTGTTCCAACATCTGATACGACAGTTGTAATTTCAGGAAAACTACGTCCTTTAAACATATTATTTTTATTTAACACAAAAAATATTGTTGTTTCTTAGATTTGATCTTATTTTTGATTATGGAATTATGTTATGTTGTGGACTGAAAGATACTAACATGGCTTAAACTGATATACATTGGACTGAGTTCATTGGACTCATTATATGAGGATAGTGAGTCAATAATTTTTCTTTTTGCTTCCATCTAGGTACTTTAGAAATTCAGTTAAATGTAATGCAAATTTAAAATGGCTTTTACATCTCCTTGTAGGCACAATCTACATCTATATCCTCAGACAATGCATAAACTACGACCTATGCATTGCCTCCAAAAAGCTGCTCGTTTGGAAGCTAAGCCGTGTGTTTTTGTTTTGACACGAAAATAAAAAAAGTGGAACAGTGTCCGTAAGTTCAGGAAGTCCGCCTTTCAGCGAGTGGACGTGCAAAGCTTTTATTTTGTACCCGGGTATTGTTACAAGAATACCGAGCTTGGAGTCACGAGCCGTTCTGAATGCTAATCAAGCAATGAAGGGACTTCGGTCATCAGTATTCATGTCATAAAGACGTCACCCGCGCAACTCTTTTAGTCGCCTGTCGTTTCATGTTAATATTATATTGTAGTTAACAAATTGTTCAATCTTTCTCTTCTTATTGTTGTAAGTTTCTTTCAAAACTATAGGTTCTATTATTATTTTTTTGTAAATGATCAGTCTTCGTTAGATAATTAAGGCCAAGGGTTAATAAAGTCTGGATTGGTACAAAAAATGTTTAGATTAGGTACCTCAGACGCAATTGTATTAATTATATTATTACAATTAATTCATTACAGTATTAATAGTATTATTAATTGTATTAATTTACAGGTTAGTTAAAATTATAAATCAATTCAACAAAATTGTTGTTTTGTGTTGTCAAAACAAAACAAAAATGTGGAAATCCACATAACTTATTATTTAGAATGATGTTGAATAAGAATTCGTGTTGAAAACAAAAACAGAGATCTAGCTTCTTACTTTAACTTAGGAACTAAAGAACAAGTCAATATCTCTAGTATGAAAAACCACCTAAATGATAATTTAATTGTCAGGGCATACTGCATTTCGCAGTCATTTGGGCAGCTCGACTGGCGATACAGTAACCACCCGCTTACTGTTTTCTGTTATATTTCATGGTGAGTGAATAAGTGGACTTTCAGCCTGTCTAACGACCGTAACGTAATATAAAAGCAAATGTTTTGACCACCATGTTTAGACTTGTTCTAATTTCTTATTTCGTGAGAGCAGAGGTTTAGTGACTTTTTTTTTAATTTAAGTATAAGTTTTTAATTTAACTTCAGTTTTATAAAAACAGATAAAATTTGAAACTATAACACACATCCCAGACAGAAATATGTGAAACCACTTTTTTGCTTTCAATTTGCAAGGGTCGCTAAGGTTCAATAAAATTAGAGTATGTTTCAGAAGCTTTTCGCGTCTGAATGATAATAGGGCGGTGTGGTGGTCGCGTGAAACGGGTGACGGGGGTAACAACTCGCCTGAGGGAAGATTTGTGTTGTATTCACGACGCACCGTGGGGCAGAATCCCTAAAAGCTGGCCAAAAATCGAATTTTTGAGTTGTATATATTCGTCTATATACGTTCGGATCTTGTTTACTGATAGTCCTAGGATGAAATTCCGGACCAGGCAGGTTTATACCTGCTCTAGGGTCGCCTCGACATCAGTCGACATTCAGCCGCCGCCGAACAAGCGTACGCGTCGAAAAATTCTTGCTTGTTTCAAAGTGCTGTGAAACGGACGAAACTGTCTCAATTTTAATTCTGCAAAATGGAATAACTTTCTGAAGGTATTTAGAAAATATAATTATGCATAGTTATTGCTTATTTTATGTTTGAAATATCTAAATTTTGCAACAAGTAAACATAAAAAATTGTACATTTTTTTTTCGAAAATCAATTTTCTAAAGTAGTTTTAAAAATGTCTTTGCGAGTCTCGACCTTGTTTCGACAAGAAACTGATAGTGTATAGTATTAAATATAATATACTAAAAAACTGGCTGCTCAGGAGTGCTCAACGAATAGTTAGACTATTTTTTAGGGAGAAATACGTGGCGCGACATTAACGGACGTGTGAATGTAATCCATTGATTATTACGTTACAGCGCGTTGGTATATTTTCTGTCTATTAACATAGATTAATATTTATTTATCAATTCCATTTGTAGTATGTTCATTTATTGATTAATATTCATAGATCATTTAAATTTTAATACAGTAATTTATTATTCTAAATGTACGCTTTACGAAAATCTCAAAATTTTATAAAATATTCCTGCAAGAACTCTCAGTAGCTAGAACTGTGTTTCCCCCATGTTTGTACGGCGTAACGGTTTTCGCCAGTAAAGGTGTATTAGTGTATACGTAGTGTAGACGGCGATTCGGCAAGGACTGACGAGGGGCTCCTAGAGCAGCCATGTATGAAAGAAAGGAGCCGCCTGCTGTTCAGGCTTTATTATACGGACACAGAGGTGATCCTCGTAAAGACAGATTTCATGTAATTTCGGTTTTTTTTTTTCGTGCAGAATGTATGTAAATATATTTGTTATGTGTATTTTTTTCTTCAAACAATGTATCTTTCGACAATTAACCATATTTTTTCTGAACAGCAGGTTGCTATCCCATGTGCAGCATTTATATCATAAATATTGGTTTTTTCTTTATAAATATAAAATCATTTTTAGTAGTAATAAATTATTTTAGTACATTTCGAGTCAGAACACCGTATATAGTTTTGTTAAGTACAAAATGATTTCAAAATAATGTCATTCAATTTTGTACATGTTTATATTGGTATTTTACAGAGTCTTCCAAATCTTCAAACATGGAATTGTCAAGAAAAGATGTGTTTTTCATGGTGAAAGACAGTTTAAAAAACGAACAGAAATTCGTTATTGGAGTTTTGAAAGAAGCAGTTTTCAAGAAAACCGAACATGTGATACAAGTAGACGAGGATGAAAAGTCATTAGGACTGTTATTTGCAAATTTTCGATCCAGATGGAAAGCAGCAAATAGAGGCCAAGAAAAGTTTCTAAAAAATAATGAAGAATGGTTGAATGGCACCGTATGTTTTTCAACATTTTCCAATACTGAATGCACAACATCAACATCTGAGAAGATTGTCAAGAATGATGAAAAAGGAACATCTGGACGACCTTCGAAATCCTTTGCTTCATCCAGCGATAGATCTAAGAGGCGAAAGACTGAAGAAATACGTTCTACTTTATCTGCAGAAGAATTGACGTATGCTGCTCAAATGAGTTTAAGGACTTCTGGTCAAGTGCATGCTGCTCAAGTTCTTAAAGATGTCACATTAACCAGCCCAACAAGAGCCTCAAAATATATAGTTGCTGTTCGGTCAAAAAATGAGACACCTTTAACCCCAGACGAAGCACTTTCTTTGATGATCGAGAAAGGAGAATCAAAGCGCTCTTATCAGCTATCAAGAAATGCAGCTAGAGCACGTAAATGCAAATTATACCCATCATACCATGAAGTAGAAAAAGCAAGAAATCGTTGTTATCCGTCAGTTGTGTACATGAATATTAGTGAGTCGTGCGCACAAATTAAACTACAGGCTTTACTTGATCATACCACATACAGAATTCTGCAACTTCAGGCTGATGTCATTGATACTCTAAATTCTGAAATTCTGCAAAAATTAGTACTTCACTGTAAATGGGGATGTGATGGAAGCAGCGGCCAAAGTGTTTATAAGCAAAAATTTGATGAGGATGGAAAATCTGATGAAAGCATTTTTTATACTTCTCTGGTACCTTTGCAATTAATCCACAACAATCACGAGACGAATGAAGGAA
Organism: Synanthedon formicaeformis; assembly: GCA_945859745.1. NCBI lineage: Eukaryota > Metazoa > Arthropoda > Insecta > Lepidoptera > Sesiidae > Synanthedon > Synanthedon formicaeformis. The sequence goes on from OX243957.1 coordinate 11,145,742, forward strand.
CTATTGTGTGGAAAAATTCTAGACCTTCATCTCCTCGATTCTGCAGACCAATACGATTGCAGTTTGTACATGAAGATGTACAATCAACATTGAAAGAAGTTACCGACATTGAACAGCAGATTGCGGGTCTTGCACCATACACTACTGAAGAAAATGAAAAATCAATTTCAGTAACCTATTGTATGTCTTTTACGATGATAGACGGCAAAGTCTGTAACGCTGTAACCGGTACCACTTCTGCACAACGCTGCTTCCTGTGCAAAGCCACCTCTAAAGATTTTAATAACATCGACAAAATTATAAAAATGGACATTACTACAGATAATTTAAGATTTGGCATATCTACATTGCATGCGTGGATTCGTTTTTTCGAGTGCTGTTTGCATTTGTCGTATAAGCTCACAACTCAAAAGTGGCAAGCTCGTGAAGAGGAAGTGAAAAAGATTGTGAAAATACGCAAGGAAGACATACAGACTCAATTTAAGACAACACTGGGGCTTATCGTTGATCGACCAAAGCCAGGATATGGCAGCTCAAACGATGGAAATACCGCCCGCCGCTTTTTCGAAAATGCTGATATATCTGCTGAAATAACAGGAGTCGATGAAAATTTAATTCACCGATTTCATGTTATTTTGCAGGTAATTTCGAGCGGGTATGATATAGACGAAGAAAAATTCAAAGACTATTGTGTAAATACTGCCCGTTTATTCGTTGCTTTATATCCATGGTATTACATGCCAACATCTGTGCACAAAGTGTTGATGCACGGAGCAGAAATTGTAAAATATGCCCTTTTACCGATCGGACAACTTTCTGAAGAGGCCCAAGAGTCACGCAATAAGGACATTAAGAACTACAGATTACATCATTCAAGAAAATGCTCTAGAGAATCGAATATGAGAGACATTTTCAATAGGCTCTTAGTAACATCAGATCCATTTCTCTCAAGCATCAGGAAATTGCCCCAGAGACCGGCGAAATTTTTACATAAAGAAGCTATAGAATTGTTAAAACAACCTGAAGTCACCAGACAAGAGACAAGGAACGATTCCGATTTGGATACAAGTGGGTCAACATCAGAATCCGAATCGAATGATTCCAACATTGAAGATGACATACACGATTTTTGTTACTAGAAGTAAATAACAGATATTTGATTTATTGCAAATTTTGTACTCAAGAAATTGTTCATAAATAAAAACATGGCTCAAGAGATTTTCTACTCATTTAAGCCTAAAAATATTATAAAACATTTTCTATTAAAAAATATTAAAAAATTTAAATTTTTTGTGGAATCGTCCATATATCGCGTCTGCTTTTTTGAAAATTAACATTCCTATAACAAATTCGTAATCAGCGATCCCAAAAACCCTTAAGAAATATAATTGGGTATTTTTTACTGAATTATTTTACTAATTGGTTGAATTATGTCCGCCATTTTGGGTCCGCCATTTTGAAAATCGGAATTCTGATAACAGATTCGTATTCAGCGACCCCAAAAACCCCCGAGAAGAGAATTTGAGATCATTTTCGACACTTCCCGCATTTTGGCCAGCTTTTTGGGATTCTGCCCCACTGTGCGACGGGGTGCCGTAAACAGTGACGCACAAATGTATGCTTTTCTATTATAATATGGATGATGCATACATGTATGATATCGCACTTTGCCGGGAATACTTGTCACTGTTTAAAGTTTTAACAAGTTTAGAGCAAGTTCTGTTGTAATATCCGTTTTCATGAACCGAATGTATGAAATTCAAGATTAAGATTTCTGATTATCACACTAAATAATATGAAGATGACGGCTCGAGTTGCACCGGGAACCTGAATCTGAGACATAGGAAACATTTTTCTATGTAAAGGTCATCAGACAGTCTAAGGAGGTAGTAGTTACCGTAGCTGCAAGTGCGCTGCCGATCTAAGAGTTAAGGATGAGGGGTTAGAAATGCAGGCTACTGCAGCAGCTATGGCATTGCTAATGTTAATATTGAACTGTCAGCCTGAACAGGTTAATGAGTAAGGGATGTAAAAGCCAATTCTATTTCCTATGCCTTTTTGTCATCCTGTCAAAGTGGACGTAACAAGTAAACTGTCATCATGCCTGCCGCAGTGAAAAGAATGTAATATATTTTAATATGTAAAAAAAAATAGGTAGGTGTGTGACGTATTTGTCACAGTCTTTATAAAGAGCTTTACAAGGCATTCATTATAAAGAATCCTACATAAAAATAGATAGAAAGACGCGTCTATTTTCTCCAAAATTAATGTCGCAAAAAATTTGCTACCGTTTTGCTTTGAAAGGGCGTACGTTGACACATTTAATCTTACACTCAACCTGTCTCGTTTATATTAGGATAATGGACGAAAATCTTCACTGTGTGTATCTGGGAATATCTTGAAGTATATATTTTTTTTATTTCGTTCGCTCCCTACTTGCGTACTAAAATATTTTAAGGCTTTAAGACGCGAAATTTTTTTGTAGTTATGGAATTTTTTTTAAATAACCTGGTTAAGCAAGGGCTGCTAACCTCCCGAGGTATTCTTTTTTAAACGTTTAATGTTGAAAATATTTTTCGTCCTCTAAAATTTCAACAAGTAGATCGAAATCCTGTATTGTGTCTATATCATTATATCAAATCAATGTAAAATCAATGTAAATATGTCTTGGGAAAAGAAATTTTTCTCGAAATTTCTAGCTGCCACAGTAATTGGGCTGTGTTTTTAATCTTATGACAGAACGACATATTATTATGTCTAGTGAGCTAGTAAAAAATAAAATTCAGAAACAAAACTGAATGAGCTCATTAATTTCAGTTTTACTAATGTAAGGCAAAATGGGATGATCTCTTCGTTAAGTCAGAGTTAAGTTACATATATATATTTCAAGCCTGTAAAATGTTGTCAAAGCTTCAAACAAGCTAAAAGAGGGGGAAGTAATAAGGGAATATCTTAGAGGCGTTTATAAAGCAGAATATCAAAGAACGTAAGCCACATAATGAAGCTCGTTTAGCGGCTATATTATTACGGAAACACTGTGTAATATCCATAAATTCAGTTTTGTCCAGTCCTTTTCCTTGACTCGTTGCAAATATCTCGTCAACATTGTCACCCGAAGCTTATTAGGTATCATTATCCCCGTTATGCAGTACATTTATATTTAATTAGAAACATTTTTGTGGGACGAAGCCAAGAGAAACACATTTTGTACTTGCTGTGTTCATTTCACATATTAAATTCTTTTCGCGACAAAATAAATATTGGCGTTACCTTTATTTCGTTGAATAACATTTATTCAGGGAGAGGACAAGGTAATGTTTATGTTCGTACTATTATTTCAGTAATAATGTCACTTGAAGCTGAATTTTGCGAGGTGGAAATTTTTAGAGCATATTTGCTATACAACACTTTCGGCTAACCATGTTAGCTGACCATCTCTTAAAAATCTTCAGGATGAGTTAGATACAAAAAGTAATTACCATATTTTTATTTAAATTTTTGTTAAAAATGCGGTGTATTCCCAGTAGTTCGGTTAACAGTCGGTAAAGAAAAACATTATATAAAAGGACACAGCTTATCTCTTTCGAATATTTCCTTAACTTGTTTGTGTGTAAACTGTGTGTAAGATATGAGAAAGCAATTAATTTTATTTGAACATTTTTATGGAATTATTTTATTTTTTATGTTAACGACATAAAATATATTTTTATGACAATCCTCTTTATGGTGGGTGGCTACAATCGAGTATTAACATAAGCAACGAAACATGTTACTTATTGGATAACTTAAGTATAGCAGTGTAAAATTAGTGAATATTTCATACAATATTTCTAACTGCGGCATTCTTTGTCCATATAATTTCATAATATCATTTCATTCATTCATTCACATCATTTCATTCATTATTTCATATAAGCAGTTCAAAATCTTAATTGAATAAGTTCATATACAGAGTTAAATTGTATCAAACCCAATAACAATATGCAAATTGTTGTTCGACTAATTGCTACAACTTTGCTCCTCACCAATTGAGATAAGTGTTGAATTCATGTTCACGCGTACACCGAACGTTGCGAATATTCGACCCTAGTTTGTCGTGTTACTAACAATAAGTAGCATCGAATAGCGATCTCTCCCTTGGGAACCGCTTAACGACCTATCCGCTGTCTACGTGCTAATCTCTCGACTAGTTCCATTCACAAATAAAACATGGGATGGACAGCTAACACATGCTTACTTGATAACAAGCCATTTAATAACTATTCATTCTATATTTTCCTATAAATAAAAAAGGTAAAATAAAAAGGTAAAGAGAAAAGAAACATTTTTCTCCTTTTGTCAACCAAGTATTTCGAAATAGTTATGGTCGAATTTCGATCACCAGGCGAACACTGGTTAAGTTAATTACTTATTACCTACTGTTTCTAAACCTCTTCAAATAGTTCTAATAGTTATTTGAATAATATTAATTACATAACATTTTTAGTAGATACTATATTACTTTCCTGGGTAATGACGAAATGTATAATTTGATATATAGGCCGCAAATTGCTAGTCACTCATGGAGCTACGAGTATAGAGAGCGCAAGGCACGATATTTCTCATACAGATATCTGTAGGAAGTGATCATATAGCTAGCTTAAAGAATCAATCAGCTGAAGTGGGAATTAACGGGAACATGTCTGTCGGATTGGCTAAGGCCTAAACTACGCCGGCTTCTAAACAAATCTTGAAGTGGAAAGCGCCTACTGACTGGAACAATGATCTGAAGAGAGCTGCTGACACAAGATGTATGCGGATGGCGGTGGGCCAAGTGTGATGGCAATAAATTAAAAATACCTATTTCCGACAGTGGCTGCTTATGGGCTTATAACTCCCCGTTGTTATTGGTCTAATATCAAGCGTAGCGAATTTTTACATATTTTCAACGATAGCAATATTCTCAATAGCGATAGTTTTCTCACGATATCATCATCGGCAGAAAATCAAAAAGAATAAAGAGTTGCAAGACCCAAGCATCTGACGTGTCGGCAGCCAATTGTTCTTTCCACTAAGCTTCCTCTCAAAATTCCACGCCATCGTGATTACTAGACAATATACGTACACATGTGGTTTATAGGCTTATCCCATAGAATACCAAATCGCATGTCTAGACTCATATACGCATGTTAGTGAAGCACCTAGTGTAGGACATTCCAATGTAAAATAATTGGAGCAGAGTTGCGGGCAAGTGTTTAAATTAAATATTACTATGTAGATATTAAGCTAGCCAATTATAGGCCTTCAAGGTTGACATCATTAAAATTATCAAACGAGCCATGTGAATACAAAATAAAAGTATACAAAATCCTTATTTTGTACCCTTATACAAAAAAGGTGTACTTTAATAATAACAATGTGCGGAAAATACGAAACATATTGTACGCCACAATTTACGAATTGGTAAACCACAGAAGTTAATACATGCTATAACGGAATAAGGAGTTGGAAATAATTATTTAACCACTTTAAGAGAAAACATTGTTAATTAGGTTGTATAACATTTTTAAAATAACTGTTTAATTATATTTTTTTTTCGAAAATAAAGACGAATATGTTTATAAATAATCCCAAGCGTATACCTGTATATCTAATAATCTACTGGCTGAATGCGCTACAACCTTTGATTAATTTATGTTAACATAATATATTTTTATGTCAAAATAATAGTTAATGTCCAAAAAAATCTCAAAATAACATGGGTTTGAATAATTAACTAGTTTTATTTGCAAGGAAAATGTCTATGTGGAATACTTCACCGCTCCGTCGGAACAACTGGCCATTCTAGACGTTTTCCATACAATTAGAAGTCCGACACCGCATAACGCTTACCGCAGCGTTGTGCGTTTCGATCAAGAGACCAAGGCACGGTCGCGCTAGAAAGTCGTTGGGTTTTAGCCCGTACGATCCGACGTAACTCCGCAGTGTCCCTTTCACTGCCGGGTATACAAGAGGATTTCCCAACGTTAAAAAAGGGAGTACTGCGGTTCACAGTCATAAACTGTGCAGTCTGACTGTCAGCAGTAACTACCTTTTTACGGAAGACCATGTGAAATAACAGTATATTTGCTATTGTAGATTCATGAAAAAGGGATGTCTTATCCTAGTTTAGATTATTTTTACCCTAATCAAGGTCTGTAATTGCTTAATATACCAACCTGCTTGCCAAATTAAACAGTATAAAATGTAAAACTTATGATGAAGTATGCTACAATCTACATGCTATAAATAATTATTAAAGCAAATTTTCCTTGGCGTGTACTTGTACAAAAATCCTTGAGGATAATTTCATTAATTTAGTTTACTTTTCTTTTGCTAGAGGGTATAAACGAATAAGGTGGCAGCGAAAATTTTGTCTCTAAATAATTTATTCGAAGAAATGATTCAAAATTGTTTTATAGCGTATATTATCATCAACACAGATATAGCCAAAATATATGTACTATTAAAATATTTCGTCAAGTTTATTTATTATTTTCATAATAGTGTAGATAAATTTTGCACATAACAGCTTCTCGTTGCTGCACTTTAGCATATTTTATAAAGAGGTCAGATTTTAGCATATTTTATAATACAGTTCGACAAATAGTGCTCATAAGCAGCTTTTTATACGATAGATAATGCAGTGAACTATTCACTAAGGTAAAAATCTAGAAATCTCAAAAAAGTACACATAGCAGATTTTGTATCTGTATTTGGAAGCAGAACGATGTATTTGGACATGTCATTTGACTCGAAACTCGGAAGCCATTTGACAAGGATCTAATCAGGTAAACAAATATTGATGTTTTGTTATGAAGAAGTTTTTTTATATATGTCCAAATTTAAGGCAACAACGCCGCGGGTAACAGCTAGTGTCGTGTAAATTAATCTGAACAAAATTCTTTCACATTAACTTTCTTTAAAATGGCTTTATGCAATCGTCCTACGAGTATTATTACAAGTCCCGTGAAACCATTGAAACGTCTGTTATTCGGTCTTTCTCTTTGCCAGTACTCGTAGGTATTCATTAATGGAATTATGGTTAAAAATGTAAAGAATTTTGTACAGCTGCAATATAATTAAACTTGCCTTTACTTCAACGCGTCAATTCTATTAGGCGTACAATTATTATGCATTTCGAAATTAGGGCAAGTGCTAAAGTTGTGCGTTTGTTTTAATTAGTAAACTCGTCTTGGCGCTTAGGGGTCGTTAGTGCATTTCATTCAACACAGTTCATAGTTTTACTCCCTTTTTAGAGTGTACTCCTTGGATCGATTCCATATAAAGCCCGGGGTATGAAAATTTATGGGAGTAAAATTAAATGTCGCATGACACGTTACGCGTTACAGGCTACAATATGCTTCCATACATATTAATATAATATAATACATATATATTAGGTATGTTAATATGTTTTAATTATATTTATTAAATTATTTATTTATCGTTTGTGAGGAGTAAACTCCAGTCGTGCGTCGAAGCTTATTTATTTAAGAAACCACTTTTCAAAATTTTTCAAAGGGCCAACCAATCAACACACATATTATATATAGTCTGTACATATTATAAAATAAAGTCGCCGTCTTCCTAACGAGGAAGGTTTGTGTATATAAATTACAGAAAGAAAATTGATTCCGTGCAAAGTCAGGAGCGGTTTGCTAGTATTATATAATTCTCTATAGGATTCCTAAGTTAGAATGTTTTCTGTCTATATAGTCTAGTCTATTTATGTATTACCAGTTAATCACTGCATCCCCAGTCACAAAAAATAATTTTCTTCATGACATTTAAAAAAAGGATAGCTTTTTATTATGATTTGTATTTTATGCTCATAGATACCAAACTTTGTATAGTATTCATTATAATCATATCCCAAAATTTCACTAATATTTATTTCTTTGAAATATCCTGAATCTCTTAGCAGAACTTTAGCATTTATGTCTCTTTGAACTCAGCTTATCTCTAGCTCATCTCCAGCTATCCCTCAAAGGCATATTAAATTTACTAAATTTTGCACAAATCAGGGTAGCCTTTCATTTCGTGCAGTAAAACGTCAGTTTTAAGATATATTTCTACAGACGTTTCAATCAAATGTAAGTGAATACACTCACATATTACATAAGCAAAAATGGGATCCATTGACTTGCACCGCAGACTGATCATAAGTGTCTACTAGTTTAAGGCATACTTTCGCCACAAATAAATTCATAACACTTTTTTATATTCAATAGACTGAAAGTAAACTTGCCACAGGCATTAAAAATATGTGCAAATCCACCGTAGGGAGTCTGATTAGGAAAGATCTCTAATATATTTTACAAAAATACATGTTCTGTAAGTTGTCTCTGCCATCTAGCTTATATTGACTAGCTGGTTTTTATTATATTTTTAAACCATACCTCGGGAATCTAACATTTTTCCATGATAAATATTCTATATGTTAATCCAGAAAATAACCTATCTGTGTGCTTTAGTAGTTTTTTCGTGAAAGGGTACCCAACATCCTCGCCATACTTTGGCATTTATAATATCAGTAAGATGAACAATGCGTACCTACTCTTATTTGCACTTCCCTTTACTTTATTTTAATAAAATTTGTTTGATCTTTTCCCGTTTATAACCTCTGTCAACAGAACAAATGGCTGGCCATAACTCTACCGTTGTCTCCAAATGTATGTAGCCACAGTTAAATGGCTATAAAAAGATTCGCATACATCATACACGAGTGACCGCTTCGTGGCCACAGACCAATGCCCCGCGTACCTTTTACTTATCTCATTAACGATTTTACACGTACAAAAGCCGACTCTCTCTGCAGGAAAGAAAACTGAAAAGTTTCTACAAAGTAATACAGGAGAAAATTTTAATTAACCCTACTTCATGGGTTTTTACTGAGGCATTTACTGAGAATATCCTTAAAAGGCGAACATCAGTTGAACGTTGCACAGTATTCTGCGGATAATCTCCAAATTCTAGACCAGATTCGTTTATTCGAAGTATTTAGTATACACTTAAAGCACACTGTAATCCTCTTTTTTATATACACAGTTAATTCTAATTTGCGTTTAAAATGGTGTTTACTTTTTGTAATAAAAGAGGATATGCAGCTCTATTCAAAGTAATATCCGAGGTTAAATTATTCAGCGCCATAAAGGTTACACCGTGGATTTTCACAATTATGGACGGGAGAATTTTTTACAGCGGCTGCCTAATGAGAGAGGTGTAAAAACTCCAGCGCAAGTTTTTTACCTAGCCACGTACCGTGCACACCTTTTTATGTGGTACTTTGCCTACAGATAGTCGGCAAAATAATAAATTACCGTAGGAAAAGCCGCAGCACAAGGGACGTTGGTGCCGTGCCAAATATTCAAGACACCTAACCATACTTCTTCGGCAGGCTATTTAAAATCACAAGCAGTAATGTTGAATGTTGATATATCAGTTAATATTTTGTAGTATTTACAAACTGTTAAGACATATTGAGTAGTTGTAAGAAAATATCCAAATTATTTTGTCAAATATTAACATATTTAAATAACATATTTAGCGACATAGTAGAATTTAAAAAACCAGACAAAATATTTTTTTTGCAATGACCAAAATGCAGACTTGAAATATTACATAGTTCGCAACTTATAATACCCCGTTTTTTGGGTCGGGCGTCGAGGCTTAAAAACAAAAGACAACTAAGTACTCTAAATAAATCATAAATACTTCAGTTCTTAAATTATCCAACCTCACAACACAACTGAACTGTTTGAATTTAAATAAACATTAAAAGGAATACGAAATGGAGGAGTCCAATTTAATTAAATTGCTCTCTCAACAACAGATCTTGTTCGATCGTGGTCACACGGCGTCTAGTGGTTCAATAATCAATTTCTGAATAATTATTATCTACGCCCTCTAACGCTAAAACAACTCTCAGAGTCCAATTTAAATTTTAAAATTCATTTAAGAAAATTAACTGGCTTTTTCACGCGGCCTCGTTCGCGTCCCTTTTTCTTAGCGGTTAAAACATTTATTTTATTTTATTTTGAACATAAACCCTACAGAAAAACAAAATAACATACAATAGACACAGTAGTAGTACTACTTAGCTTACCTACATTGCCAAACAGGTTCTCTTTGTGCTGAAAGACTAAAATTATATTACCTAAGTTAATTACTAATTATTAATTCTAAACAATGGGGGAGGGATAGGTTATGAGCAATTTTTGTATGTGTGTGTGCGTGCGTGTGTGTGTTTCTATTTATTTCTCCTTCAGTATATTCACGACACTGTGCTTGAAAGATATTTTTGGGATATTTTTATTTATTTATTTTTATGTTCATCTAATCAAACAGGCTGAGTGGTGCAAGAGGGCTGCCTTCTACAGTAGTATTAAGGAAGGTAAGGTATTTGAAGGGGCTCTGCATCCCTTACTCACTCACCCAAACACAACAGCACACATTCTGTTATATCACGGTAGTCAAAGTATGTATCAAAGTATGTATTTGTTAATTAATTAATATATTTTATTACGTTAAATGTAAATACGGTTAGGTTGTAAGTTGTGCCCGTCTTCACAAAGTTTCGATGCAGCCTCTCCACTGAAGAATTCCACTTCCTTGTATAAACTTTTAACGAATACAACATAACTAACTAACTAATATATATATTCATCCCACTTTTATATTGCATTCTATTTTTTACGTACTTTAAATTTGTTGTCAAAACTTTTTCAATTATTATATTTTATTATTATATTAAATGATTATTATATAAAAGAAAAAAGTAATTGTTTTTATTTTAGCCATGCTATTCATAAGAACCGCACGAACATTTTGGCCAATTTTAAAATTTTTGGATTTATCTGAAGTTTTATATATATAGTCAAGTATTTGGATACAATTAAAATAATAAACTGAACATCGGGTTCAATTTTATTATCAACGATAACAAACAAGCTTAATTAGGAAACATAATTATTATGTTAGTTCTAAATGGAAAATTCGTTTGTTATGCAGCCACGTCACAATCTGACAATTTTCATTTACAAAATATACCCTTATTGAACGTATAAATGTAGAACACCTATTTTTAATTGGCATCGGGCAGCGAATTGACATAGTATTTCGTAGTCACAGACAATTTGTAGTGTGTGACAACATTTTAATATTACAAGACTAAATGAAATATAGAACCATTTAACTTCCTTAAATATTGCTTGGAAATTCCGTGATAGAATCAAAGTGAACAAGATCAAGGTAGACAGTTCGTTACATCTGCTACAAAGATTATTACTATCAAAACGTTAAGATTAATACCTTGCCCGAGGCTTTTACAATATACCTAAATAGGTGAATTTGAGATAATTTATTTCTTTTATATTTTAATAATAGTGAATAAAATCTGTGTACAAACATTATAAAGGTAACAAATTCAAATTTATTATATATAAGTATATTATGAAAAAAATATAATATCATGGAACACAAAGTGCAAATTACCAAATTTAACTAAGAAATATTTAATCAGGGCTTCGTCCGAATATCATATTTTAGCCACTTGTGCGTAAAATGTCGAAATACTAATTCCAATTTATAATCTTTTACACATTTGAACCTCCTAGGCTAGACGAGTTCTCGAATGGAGGCCACGAACTGAAAAACGCAGCATGGGAAAGACGACGTGAAAGGTTTCGCGGGAAGCGGTTGCATGCAAAGCGCAGTGTGATGGCGAGCATTGGAAGACGCCTACATCCAGCAGTGGAGAGACACGGGATGATGATGAAGATAATGAGTATTTATAAGAAAAAAAAAATTATAAATTTCCTCTTCTTTTTTATTTATATAAAAAGGTAGTTTCTGTATCTGTGATTAACCTGTCCTGTATTAATATTAATTTAAAAAGCTTCGTATTAAAAAATGATGCTAAAAAGAAGCCGGCACTTTATTAATATGAAGGTGCAAAGAAAAACGGTCAGCGCCCACCGACTGAAACGTAATTACAGGACTTGTGAAAATATTTATCACTGTCGGGAATACCTTTACAAGGTCGTTGGCTTTAGTATGTAGGCTTTAGTATTACGACCTAACTTTTAGGTAATAAAATTAACAGTAATCAATGTACATTTTTCGTTGTAAATTTCGGCAGACAGGCAGAAAGGTAAACTTGGTGGTAGGTGGCTACCATCGTTGTCAACATTGTTAGGATAGATAAATAAGGAGAAGATAGACAAATCAATCAAAATGGGCAGGACACTGCTATCATTTCTTGGTATTACTTGTCATCTTAGGTGATGGAGCCATCTACCATCAAGCAGCAGAGAGATACATAAAAACTGAAAATGTATGGGTACTGTGACCTAGTAATGAACACGGCAACACTATATAGTCATAAGGAGTTAATGAAATGTAATGAAGTAAGTGCATAAATACATAAAAAATATCTAAACGGCAAGCAAAAAAAGAAAAAAGAGATGGGTAGGCAAGATAATAATAATAGTCTATATAACTACAGACCAAGTATAAAGGAAGGTACAAAAATATTCACAGAAGCGCTGGAAAATATATTTAAAACGTCAATACTCACGAATTTATCAATGAATTCTCGGTAAATCTATTCTCGCCTATCTTGGTGAACCTAACCCAAAAATAGGTATTCAGAAGCTTTTGGATGAAATAATAAATGCATCCATCCTTAGGAACTTTCTAATATTAGAACATTCTAACATTGAATATAGAATGTAAAATAGGTTATACATGTTATAAATGAACTTCCAAAAAAATATTGAAATAACCTAATTTCAATTTTAAATTAAATTTATGTTTAATGTTTCATATTTTTGGAGACCCAATCTAAGCTATTGTTTACGTTATCGGGTGTAAATTATCTTCGGTAGATGTTGCTTTTCATAAAGAAAAAAATCGTAACATTTCTTAGAAAAGGCGAAATTTGCCCTGTATTTTGTTTCACTTGTTTTTGTAATTTGTGATAAATAAAGTATATATTTTGAATATAAATACTAAATTTTTTGGAAGAACGTTTTTAATAAAAAATTAAAACATGTCATATTCATCTAAGTAATACAATTAGCGTTCGCTTGCTAGTCAAAATTTGATCATAAACATTTAGAAGATGGGAAAAAAATGTTTCAATTTTTTTTATTAGGACCTAACTCAGAAGCTTGTCAAATACAAATAAACAAAAAAGTTGTAACTCGGCTGACAAACAGATATTAAAAGTGTTTCTTTGCCTAAAATTGTTTTAGATTCTAAAAGCAATTTGGTTTCGGCATCGCTCTGCTCGGTGTTTACCCTTTCCCCCTTTGGATTTAAGGTGCTTCAAGGAAGCATTATGAAACACAGTATTTTTAGTCAAGAGAGAAATCGTGTAACCAGGAATTTACCACCAAAGCACTCGTCAACTCACTTAAACATTGTAGGTATTTATTTAGATTAAGGGTCCAGCAGGATAAGCGAACAACTGTGGTCCGAAAGAGAGATCATTATGACGACACGTTTGGTCTAGTGGCTAGTAACCCTAGGGGCAAATGTTTATGTGTTAACATTTTACCTTTGTACCTGAGTAATGGATGTTTTGTATTTATAAAGAAACTAAAGTCGATTTTCAATTGATAGCGCTTTAGTCTCTTCGCCGCCACTCCGTCGGTCGGCGCTGACCCTAAATCCGCCACTGGGTCAACCTCACAAAATAAACTTCTCTTGTAAAAAATTCATCTTAAATTATGAGTTGTAGCTAAATTACGCAGGAAAAAGACGGGTCAAATTTCTGACACCAAAAAGTGGAGTGGCAGAGGCCAAAAATTAATTAAGGTAACAATTCAGGAAAGTGAGTGGCGACAATTGCAGGGCGGCAGAAAAGGGGCGGGAACGCATAAGTCACTGTCAGAACCCGTGTCGGTTGGACGTTTTTTGTATTTTTTTTTACTCCATTTGTGGAAACAACTAGCGCTTTGTAAAAACAAACATTAAAAATTAAAATACGATCAAAGTATAGTGTATGGGATTGTTTGAGCTGTTGCTGCGCCCTCTCCAATGTCACTTTTTCTTGTCTCCATCGCGATAGTTCTTTTTTAGAACTTAAGTACACAGCATACAATGTTTTATGTAAACTTTTTGTTCGCTCATGGTGACAGTTTTACAATTTAAAAACAACTGGCCAAGGGCCTCTTTCACAAACTACATGTAAAGTGTTGATTAGTTACTTTCAGAAATCATTTTCTGTTATATTGAATTATGCACTCGGTTTACTGCATCATTCGATTGCCGATTTTTTTTTATTATTTTCTATTTAATATTTGGGACGTTTACCGTACAAACAAAGGTATATCAGCTCCATTATTCCCGGTCACCGGTGACTTTAAATGACAGTTTGGTAGGCCAAAGTAGGCTTGACGTTTGTGAAAAAGCCGCTAAATGTAAGTTTTTAAACGAGTTTCAGTCGGGTCACTATTCTTGCTAAGAAAAAGACAAAACACGTGTTCAAAAAAAACTTTTCCTAATGCCAAGTAAAATTTACTTACTTACTTTATGTAAAGATCGTCACACAGGCTGACGGTCCACTTATTGATGGCTACCGTTGTTTATAATACAAAAATTCTGTAATTGCGCTGCCGACTATAGTAGGATCAAAGATAATTGATAAGAAAGGAATAGGAAAATGGTCTCTGGCATCCCTTACTCATTCACCGAAATACAAAATAAACTTATACTTACTTCACAGTGATCTCCTGTAATAGAGTTTTTACTGCAGCCAGATGAACTGACGTGCTGTGCCCTGCCACTAAATGCCAAATCCAGACTTATTTGAATGAAGTTATCCGTGGTGAACTTTTGTTTTAACGATATAGAAAAAGAGAGTTTCATGGTTTTGTGATGCAATGCAATAATAAAAGGAGAGAATAAAATACGAAATCTGTGCGCGCCCGTTAACATAAAACGATCATTAAAACCTTTTTCGACCGTGCTTGATCTGGTATTAATATCTAGTGTGTATATTTGGCATACACGTAGCCTCTAGCGTAGATTTTATCAGAGCTCACGTATTTAGCTACAATTTCCTCTATTCATTTAGGTAAAATTTTACCTTTATTTATGAAAATGCTCGTAAATTCCACGGAACTTTCCGTAGAAAAGATCATAGAAGTGAAAAGTTCCGTAACAGTTTCGTATTTATTTTAGTTAAATGTTATCCTTTTTTTTATTGTGGGACCTAAATCAAAATCAATACATAATATAAGTAGGTATTTGTCGTTTCTTCGAATTATTGAAAACTAGCTGGTGCCAGCGACTTCGTCCGCGTTGAACGATGAAAGTTTAAGTTAAATCAAGACCAAAACCAAGTATCTTAGTAGTATTGATGTAAGTATCAGTGCGTGGAGTAGATAAGACAGATCTTTGGTTTTATGTTAGTAATAATTGTAGCGCCTCAACAACTTACTGAGAAAGGGTGTCCCTTGTGCATCATTTCATGATAAGGCTCTTGTTTAATATTATATAATAATTGTTATACTGATTTTATTTTATATACAATGACGTCATCCTAACTATAACTTTAAAAATATTAGTAAGTTTGTTTGTTTGTTATGCTATCATACCTTAACTACTCAACTAATCATCGTGAAATTTTGCATACACGTTGTCAGGGATTTAGAAAGGATATAAAGTACCGTTCATCTATAGAAAAAGGTACTGTTCTCGACGAATCATCAAAAAATAAATATAAAAAATTCAACCCCATACATAACGTATGAGCATTAAAGACAACATAAAAGTTTTAAAGGGGCATGGACGAAGTAGTGGGAAAAAGCTAGAGAAGTAGATTGCAGCTTCGAAGATTAACCTCAATACTTGTTTATTTTATATTGAAAATATTAATTTCCAAGTTTACTTACGTGTTTTAACTATAGTTTAAACAGTTACAAAAAAAGATTTGACATTTTCCAACTAAATCTTTTGCAGAAGTTTGTTACTTTATAAAATAAAATCCATTGTGTTACGCAAACACCTTTGCCTCATTCAGTTGTGGGTGGGCTAATTGAATTTTAATCGTGTATACTTACATATACATAAAAGTAAAGTAATTTTATTATAGAAACTCCATAGTCCTACTTTCCTATAACTAGGTATCTAGACTAAAAAACGTATTTTGTACTTTTTATCCTAATATCTAAACTTAATCTTGAAGAAATATTTTTTTTAACTTGACTTATTAATTAAATACAATAAGAAAAACAAATTTCAATATAGCACCCATTGTGTGGGATGCTCTAAAATCTTAAAGAAAACTTCGGAATGGCATATCTTGATCTGGTTACGGTTGACTAAATTTTATAAATCCGTCATGTCTGTTTCTCCGCTAACTACTTCTAAACCACATAACGGATTCAAATTCTGTTTTTTGTTTATATAAAAAATTGCATCTCAGGCAATGCGGAGAGCGAGTCTCAATCAATATTTATTTATATGTCAATGCTTCTACAACTTATTTCATACTAAGCTAAATTCAAGCTTCACCGTTGAATAAGTTAACAATTCAATTCAGAAACTAAATTGCTCTTTTGCAAATTTAATAGAGAAGAACGGAGACTGTTTTAAAGAATACGGGGGCAGATGATTATTCCAACATTTCGAGGCAGGAATACCGTTTCTGAAGGAACGCAGTCCATACAAATGTAGTCCATTATTTCCTTCGCGGGGTTCTGCACTAGGAATATATGTTTTTTTGTATCTCGTGGATTTTTTTTTAAATAATTTACTTCTTAAAAGTGATATAAAAGGACATTCTAAAAATCCTCAAAATATACCTATATGGTTTTAAGCGCCTTGAAAAGTGTTTCTCTATACAAATAATACAATATTTTTACAGTAATAAGAAATAACCAAACAAGTACAAGTTTACCAACAAGTACAACCCTAAAAGATAAATGTGTGAAAAACAGAAAGGATAAGACATGAAAAGGATGACTGGTTTTATGTAGGTTATATTATAGCAAAAATGTGTAATAACATATCTATAGGATATAGTTATATAGTTTTTAGATTCAAAACTACTACAATGCTAATTGCAGTTCTGTTACAACTGTTATTTGGTCAAGATTTGCTTAATAGAAGTGTGTAGATAGTAATTGTCGCAGCCGTATGTAAGTCCAAATTTACGAGTGCATAAGGACGTTACAGCTAACAATCTGATGCAAATTTTCCTAAAACAAAGATCCATATTACTATATTTAGATTGTTGAATCTATGTCAATACATTGTTGAATTTCTTCAACAATCTATTGACGTCATTTTTATTGAGACATTTCGCAGGTTTCGCAGGTAGCCCAGTTTATAGCAGGAAGTATTTAAAGCGGCCGGAAACTCGAGCTTTTAGCCTCTCACAAGTCTTCTCTTCTTGAGAGCTTTCTAAATCTGAACGAAACTTGAAGCACATGTATTTACTGTAGATTTAATGTCAAAAGATGAAAGATCAAAAGGCGCGTTTTAAAATAGAACTAACGTGAAATGTTGAAGAGTTAAAATAATGACATGCAAATTGAAGACAGTATGGAGTAAGTTTACGACATATATTAAACTCAAATTGACTTTTAGATTGTTTAGTATATACTTAATGTCACTATTATAATGTCTTTCTGTCTGTTCGCGATAAAATCAAAAACTACTACACCGAGTTTTATGCTGTTTTCACCAATGAATAGAGTGGTTCTCGAGGAAGATTTTAGTATATAATTTACAAAGTTACGCGGGCGAAGTCGCGAAGTACATAAAATAAGAAAATAAATAAACAGTCAAAGAAAATGATGGATCTTAAAACACATCTTAAAACACGGAACAAGTGAGTGGGTACAAACCTATATCTTCCTTTTTAGTAATTTCAACATAATCTAAAGTATAGACGGACCGCGAGCGTTGGCGCAGATTCGTATGATAAAAAATATTCGCGCCGGCCAACTGCCAACGCTCGCCCCATCGTTGAGGCAAATGCTATTTTCTATTGTAGTTACACACACACATTGGATTGGACGAATAATTCTAATTCTAGGGCCAATGCTTGCGCCATCGTGTGGAGCCGGGGTTATAAACACAAACACCGCCATAGGGCTGAAAGTGCGCTCCTGAAACTGCTAGGGTAATGGATAAGGTTAGGATTGGAATAAGTGTTCTGGCGACCCTTACCCACGCATTAAAAATAAAACATGTCGGCTCTTCTTACGACCTTAAGAATTAGACTATCAAATGCAAAAGTTTGTTTTTGTGTTGATATGTGTTTAACGTCAATATTTGAATTGTCAGCTAAGAACTTCGAATAAAATAAAGAAAAATGGGATTTTACATTTTTTCGGGCATTCTTTCTCAATTTTCTCTTCATAAAACCTTTCTCGAAACATCAAAGAATATTTGAAGCAAAAAAATTTGCCGAAACGCTGGACCCTTCTTAAGTTTTGTGCTCAGAAATACCTACATTTAGCATTATTTTTTTAAGTACTTGCTTTTGCCCGCGACTACGTCTGCGAACAGCTAAACAAAGAATTTTTTTCTTAGCTGTTAAAACATTTACTCAATCATCATTGCTAATAATTTGTTTCAGGGATTTTTCTTATAATTTTTTCCACTGTCCTTTTCTGTATTATTGACAACATGCATGCAATATTTCATGACGACCGATTTAGTTAGTTAAGACAAGAAAGCGTAACAAACAAACTAACTTTTGCATTTGTAATATTATAGCGACTCACGATTTTTATCTATAAAAACTTTCCCCACTTATCCTTCTTTGCATATTTGAAAACCGAATTAAAATCGGTCTACCCATCCTCGAGTTTTTGAAGCGTATACAAAACACCGGAAATCTGACTTTATATAGCATACATCAGTGTGATATAATCATAGATTTGCACGTTTGTTAAAAGCCACAATTAAACAGCTAAGAGCCATGCACAATGGAAAAACTAAAAAAATGTGAAAAACACAACAGAGAAATAAAGAACACTTCACAATACACCGCTCGCGGTACACTAATGATGCAGCGTCGTTAAAAGAAAATATATCGCGTCCATTACTTGCGGAAAGTGGACAAATAGCTGTAATAGAGATGCGAAAAGTTTGATCCTCAAAGCGAACAATTGTATGGAAAAAATTTGAAGACACAGAAAACAATGTAATAAAAGCTTATAAACTTAATTCACCTGGTTGTTTGGTTATATTAATCACTTGGACTGTCACTGTTAAGTATTTTAAATCATGCAATCACGCGCGTGTTTTAGAATACATTACGTGTTTGCACTTCGCGTAAAATGCCTCAACGCTACGAGGATTCGTAGCGCCTTCGTAGCAGCGGTTAGCCGACTGACGTCGTCGCTTACGAGGGCCTACGCGGTGCACTCTGCTACGTCTACGTAGAGCTCGCGCAGTCGCACGCGTGTAATGTCGCAGGCATATTGTCAATTAGGGAATTTTATAATAATGCTAGTTACTTCTATGTCCTATACCTCTTCAATCCCATCCTCAATCCCACTATGGTTAGCGTAGCACTTGCAGCACCTGTCACTGTTTATTTTGATTTGAATTATTGTATTTCAAGAGAAAATTTTATTATTTTTTTATTTAGTTAAGCGCCTCTTTCACCAACGTCAAGTAGGCCAAACTGTCATTTAAAGTCACCGGTAACCGGGGATAATGGAGCTGATATACCTTGGTTTGTACGGTAAACGCAGTGCCGTAAATAGGGCGGTGCCACCGGTGCCCAGGCACAGGGCGCGTAGACTCTGGGGGGCGCAAGAATGGCCAGACCAGGCAGGACTATTATTTTTTCGGTTTGCTCCTGATAAGTTTCCGCTGCTCCCCTAGTGCTCGATTCCAACACATACGCCAGTATCACCAAAAATTGAATCTTAAGCATCAGGGTGGGCAACGCATTTGCACTAGTGAACTTGCGTTTGAGTTTTAGTGAGCGAGACACAGTCGGTGGTATAATAGGCGAAGGGTCGATTTAACATCAGATGGCTCGTCTGCTTGTTTGCCCACACCCAAAATAGATTTTTCTTCCAAAATATTAGATTGGTCCACCAACACCAAGTTCCTTTGTGCTTTATTTTATCACCCTGAATGAAATAAAGTAGGTCTATACATAGCATTGCTCTATACCTATAATATCTAAAAAAAAACAAGGGCGCAGTTATAGAAGCTCGCACAGGGCGCAGAAAAGGCTATTTACGGCACTGGGTAAACGTCCCAAACACTAAATAGAAAATAATAAAAAAAAATTGGCTATCGAATGATGCAGTAAACCGAGTGCATAATTCAATAAAACAGATAATTATTTTTAAAAGTAACTAACTAACACATTACTTGTAGTTTGTAAAAGAGACCCTAAGTTTAATGGATTATTTATGGGTGACCTATAATGGATGGCGTTAAAATATAAGTGAAAAAAAATTGGTAAATTTTCTTCTTTATTTTTCTTTATTTTTTTTTTATTTTATTCACCAGGTTTCTGATTATTTCACCATTTTTTTGTCTTTTTCTATAATATTTTTTATTACTTATTTTTTTATTATTTAAGTTCATTATATCACCCAAAAGTTGAATTGTTTTTAAAAATATAGTACAAAATAAAAATTGATTTTTTTGTGTTATAGTCAAGTGAAAATGTATTTTTGTTTATAAAATCGTGTGACTTTTTAAAATCACTGTGTAGCGCTTTTTACGCTAACCGCATGTGACTTGATTTCATTACTTTAAACTTTCAACGGAGCAAGCCACAGTTTATCTCTTTGGAAATGGAATGAATCAGCAAGTACTCACCGTACGAAGGTACGGCCACGGTTCCAAAACTTCTACTTAGAAATTATACGTTTCTTCTTCAAATAACCTTATTCATTACAAGCGTCGCTCCCACGGCTTCGCATGGATGTTATTCTTTCTGCAAGTTTGCAACACCAACCTACTTTGTATATCGCCCCTTCCATTAGTGATTTAGGTTGGTTTAGAACTCGCTGAGAAGAAGTAGAGGAGAAACAGACAGAGGCAGAAAACGGCTTTATTTTATGCATGTAACATTTATATAAGAATAATAGCTGGTGCCGCAACTACCTCCGCGTTAAAAAAACATTTTTCAGTAGTTCTAAAATCGGATTTGGCTTGGCGCATAACTGCATAGTCTTCTTTAAGAGTGCGTATAAAGCAAACAAAATTTGTAATTTCACCCGCGTGGCCCCTTGACAAATATGTGACAGTGACACAAAATACGTAGAACTACGCACAACATGCGACGGAAGATAGCGCATCTCGCTCAATAAAAATGTTATAAGTGCCAAAGGTATTAATTATTAATTATTCGTAAACTACAATGTCAAATGAAAAATTGTTACATACAGCCTTAGATAATATGTGAAGTGAAATTGCTTATACACTTTTAGCTTTGTAATGTGTGTCATTTTGAAAGTAAAACTAAAATCGATGGAGCTCACTTGGTGATTTTTTTCTATCGAGAAAATTTAATTATATTATGTTTTCTGTTACAGTCGTCACTTTCATTTATAATGTATTTATCTATTTAAAAAAATTAATTTAATTAGACTTTGTTTACTTAGATAAAATTCAAATCTAGGATTGGCTATTTCTCTTTATACCCGCTCTTAAGCCTACTGCATCGAATTTCATTTATTTTTAAATATGGTTAAAAATAAATGAAATTCGAAATAAGTATTTGCATAAAAGATTCTAAATTCGAATTCAGTAAATATTTTTGCGGCCAACATTTTAAAGTTTTGATTATTTCACAGAACTTATGAACTGACTTTTAAGTTTTATACGTACTACACGGTAGTCATATTGCGATATATCCAAGTACGTACTGGACTTTCTGAGACCAACCCGATTGGACTGCATATTTTTAATTAATCTCATTTTTTAATTACCAATTCAAAAGAGACGAAAGGATTGTTTTGCCAAATAACAAAATAATAAAATAAAATATGCCTTTATAGATTTTATTAACTGATTTAAAACTTCAGTAAAAGCGTGAAAATATTTGAAAAATCACAAATAAATGTATTCGACGTCTCACAATGGAGCTCTGCTCAATGCACATTTCCTAAAATAACTAAAATGAACAATGCATGTGCCGCACGGAGCTACAAGAACATCTACACAAAAGGAAATTTTCTGAATAACATCCCGCTGTCAGGTGAAAGTGTCTGATATTTCAATGAACATCGCCGCTTCGAGCTCGGCGGAGCGTCTTCGCATCACAGGAATTGCACAAAAACTTAGTTTTACATAAAATAGCATTGATTCTATCGTATTCGTTCTTGAAATAGGAAAAGGTTTGTACTTATCCATGCCTTGCCATGTTTATACAATGAGTATTTAAAATTTACATACTGTGCATAGAAGATGATAATCTGAGCAGATGATATCTGTCCAAATTTATAGAATAAACTTCGAAATGTAAAAAAATATATATTGAGCTCCAAGAAATTACTGCAATTAAATGTAAATTACTGCAAAAAAAAACAACCCGCAAATGACAGATTTCGAGCTATATGAGTAAAATAATTAAAATGGTAATTTCATTTTCTCCTACATTTTGTAGGACCTAGTTTTTATTCTGAGCCGGTAAGAAGTTCGCCGGGCCAGCTATTTTAAAATAAACCATTTAAGTTTAATTATTTTTATAACTTAAGTCAGTACTTATAACAGTTTATAATAATTGACTTTTTTTATTTGTTAGTATTATGAACAAGTTGGTTCAATATATGACAACTTACGCCCGTTGCGATAAGCAATGTAACTACAGAACGATAAGGTAGGTAAAACAATTTTATTTTTATTTATTTTTTTATAAAGGGTATCCGACAGACTGACGGTCCACTACATGGTAGATGGCTACCGTCGCCTAGAGACACAAGCAACACCAGGGGGTAGCTGCTGCGCTGCCTATCCTGCAGAAATTTGTTTACAGCTTGCTTGAAGAACCCCATATCGTAGGTAGGAGGAAACACCTCAGATGGGAGATTGTTCCAAAGATTCCAAAGAGATTGTTTCTACTCATCCGGACCTAAAGTGCGTTTCATAATTCGAACGAGTAATTTGACATTTCCTGGGTTGCAGGTTTGTGATCATACAAAAATAGTGATGTCACCTAATCGAACTTATTGAAAAACTTACGGTTTTATAAAACCGTAATCAATGCTTTATAGAACATTAATTGGTTTAGAATTAATATTAATTATTATTTAATTGCTTAAATTATATTTTTTGCAAAGTCCGTTCTATGTCGCAATTCTTTTTATAAAAAAATTTATGATGAGAATATTTTTCTAGGTGACATAAAATTATCACAAAATACTATGCTATATAATGCATTATTTATTTGACTTCACATTAAAATTTAGAATTGTTTTTTTTATTCATCCAAATCAACCTAATCATTGGCAATAATGCTTTAAACGCAATCTTAAAATAACAATAATACGATTTTTAAATCAATAAAACAAGATTTAAGATTTTTACCGTAAAATATCATAACTATTTAAGTAAAACCGATATTAGTACAGCACTACGGAAACAACGCTGGTAACATTATTTTAAGACATTAGGACCTGTCAAATTACTCGTTCGAATTATGTAACCAAATAGTACCTACTAGTGCGTTGTGGCATCTTGTCCAAGTAATGCGAATGAACTCCGGGTAAAAACTTGGTGTAGGCATTAATTGGAACAACTCATCAGATATGATTAAGTAGGCCAGTCACCTTAGGATAAGTTCTATTTAAGAGGCCCACCCTCAGGCCAATTTTTTTATAGGTTGTTTGGACCTACAAGAATATAGTCCTGAGTTTTCGGACATTTCCGTGGTATATTTTAGCAATAAAAAATTATTGAAAATTAAAAAATGGATATTTTTTAGATAATTTTTTTGGAACGCATCCTATCGAAAAAAGTTTCCAATAAAATTTGTTCATCATAACGTCCTCTGTAAAAAAGGCCTGGATGAAAAAGTGCTAACATTGTTAATTAAGCGGTTAATGGCAAATGAAAATTAAAATTCTACATTTCGTTTTTGGGACGCAATCGGGTGTTTATCAATATATCGGTTTGAAACTCGCATATGATGTAAAGGAGCGAAACCCCAAGAGAATCGTGTAAGATTTATCGATCTGCAAGATATAGTTTAGCAACAATCTGCGATCATCGAAAAATCTGTGCCCTTCAATAGAATTTCCCAACGAAGGCCCACAGGGTGAAAAAAAATTGAAGAGCTTCGTATCATCATGCACAAGCGATAGGCAGTAGGTATATTGTTTTATTTTTTGTTTTTACAAATCATGGCACAGTTACGTTCTTAAGCAGCTTTCGAAAGTTAAATAAATGGTTGGCGAAACAATAATGTTTTAGTTTCTTTTTACCGCCCTCTGGCTCTTGCCAACTATTGGCAATTCATAATTATAAAAAAGAATTCTTTTTTCATTGATTTGCAAATTTAATCTAATTAATAAGTGTTCATAGTGACTTTTGCCCTAACACAGGTACTAAAAATGGACAAAAACTAAAAAAAGACCTAAAATTCAATTAATTTAACCATGATCCGAAAGGCTTTCGAGATGGAAAACTTGGATTTGTCATTACCATTTTATCCGTACCAACATAAAAATTCATAACTACCTACTGATTTGATGTAAGGCAATACGTCGTCTTGTTTAATACGATTTCCATGCACATTTATATTTATGTTATTGTTTGTTGTGTAGGCTTCGTTCACTAACACAAAGATCATTTGGGTCTTATAAGCGTCTTAATGTAATGGGGGTATCATGCATGTTTTCAGAAAGCATTTGGAATTAATTACAATGTATAATTAAAATTAAAATATTATTTTGTTTGCAGCACTGTGTTGAGTACATAAAGAAAGTATAGACTAGAGCAGTCATTAAAATAATAATAGTCGTGAAAACGAGACGCATTTATGCTTTATTAACTTAGAGGGAGCGAGACACATTATTGATTTTTTGTCTCTCTTTGCGTATGCGTTTTTATTGTTTGCCACACTTGAAAGTGTGGCACACAAATCTCTTGGAGCACTTTGTTTTTTGCCTATTTTCATATTTCAAGCATTTTTCAAAGTTCCTGGGTATTGTGTTAGGTGTGGTACGTGTTGCTGAAAGTGGTGATAATGGTGAACTGTAGCATTTTAGGCTGTAAAAGTCGATCAGAGCGAAATGTTGAAAACATAACCTTTCATATGTAAGTGCTTTATTTTTTGGTTAAATGCAATAATTGTTGCATGCATGTTCAGTAAACATCTAATTTATGTCTTGTTATAAATTTTACAACTGTTTTAGATAATATTTTTATGATTTTTCTCTACGGTATGTACTATGTGGTACTATGTTTCCGTCCTTATCGGGTGTACGCTCACCGCTTCTCTAGTCTATACTTTCTCTATGGTTGAGTAGCAACACTCCTGTTTGTCACAGCGACATTGACGTATTACAAATCCAATGTCAGTTTGACATCTCAAATGAAACGACCGTTTTAAAACACATTTTCTTGACATGTAGCTATCTCTTTCTAACTTAAGTGGAATCATATAGCTGTCTCATCTCATAGGTTGTACGTGCATTAAATTTGGTCGAATTATAAAAATATAAATAAAAACATTAACCACACTTTTATTTTAGGTCATTCACTTCACTTTGCTGCTGTGATATTGTTGTATTTTTTAATCTTTTTCTTTAAATCTTAGTTTAAAATGAAACCAAAATCAGGCTTAACAAGATTCCACAACTGCTATATTTTGCGTGACAGCAAAATAATAAAAGAAGACTTGTGGATTCGGGATGGTAAAATTGAGAATCCTGAGCACTTATTTTATGTCGAACAATTGGAAGCCGATATAACTGTGAATTGTGAGGACCTGCTTATTGCACCCGGTTTCATCGACTTGCAAATTAACGGTAACTGCATTCTCCTTATTTCAATATGTCAGTTATTTTAAAATAAAGAGTAAAGTAACTTCTTTGAGAACAAAGAACACGTATATCAATTAACTAGATGCTGCCCGCCACTTCGCCCGCATAACTTTGTAAATTATATACTAAAACCTTCCTTGAGAACCACTCTATCCATTGGTGAAAACAGCATGAAAATCAGTGTAGTCGTTTTTGAGTTTATCGCGAACAGACAGGCAGACGCGGCAGAGGACTATGTTTTATAATATGCAGTGATTATAGATACTTAAAATTAAGGAACAGATACAATAATATGTAATTAATTATATATTTCTTCTGTCCAGTTTTGATGAATTTTTTGTGTTTGTGGGCCATTGAATGCTTTAGATTCACTGTTAGACCAGGCTGAACCTGCTGGGACCGCTAATATTGATTTAAAAACTTAAAACTACCTAACTTAAAACTTAAACCTAAGTAATGAATAATAAGAGTATCTAATTAAAAAATATTATATAATAAAAAAAAAACTTACTAATAAGTTATTAGGTATTAATGCAATTAAAAGCATTGGATCCAGGTGGCAGGTACTCAACATGTTGCCTGTGAGAAAGGTACAGTCATGTCATCATCAGTTTTGTCCATTAAACACTTGAAGAGACTTTTGATAAAGCCTTGGCTTTAATGAGTTGCGACCATGAGCCTGGTGTTTAAAAAATTGTTACATTGAATTACTTACTGTTTGGTCATGTTTAGTTACTTATAAAAATGTTTTATAGGTGGTTGGGGCATAGACTTTTCATATGCTTCAGAAAATGTTGAAAAAGGCTTACAAAAAGTAGCAAAAGAACTTCTATCTCATGGGGTAACATCATTCTGTCCAACTATGGTCACGTGTGATAAAGATAAATATAGAGATATCTTGCCGCAAATAAAAAAAACTCCCGGCGGTAAACACGGAGCGACAATATTGGGAGTGCATCTAGAGGGACCTTTCATAAGCCTAGCCAAAAAGGGGGCTCACCTAGACGAATTGATTCAAACACCGGACAAGGTAACCAAATTATATTACTTAGCATGCCATTGTTCAAACATGTCAAGGTTCAATAAGAAACCTTGTAACAAATATTTATTGTATTTTCCTCAAGATTTCTATTATTTGCAGAGAATTATTTGTATGTAAATGATGAATTTTTTAACTCCTTTCTGTTTTGCTTGAGAGGCCTGGTTATTTCATTTACAGGCAACTGGCAATGTACTGTAAATAGGTTAAATAGGTTCACTTAGACCTTGGTTGGTTGGTAATCAGGAACTTTGTTGAGGATTGCAAAATGGAATTTGCATTTGCAAACATGTAAACTACAATGAAATTAATATTTGACAACAAATAATTAATACAGTGATAGAATATTCTAATATTATAAATGCAAAAGTGTGTTACATGTGACCAGAAAAGTGCATACCTTTTATAACTTCAAAAAGGTACTATTTCATCTCTAAAAATAAAAATAAAAAATTCAATACCTGACAAAAATATACAAGCAATGGAATAAATCTTTTAATGCCTAAGAAAAAGAAGTGCGGACAAAAGCTAGTATTCTATAAGAGATGGTTCTTTTTTTTATGTTAAGGTCGACAGACAGGCTGACGGTCCACTTGATGGTATAAATGCTACAAGTACGCTGCCGACTATAGAAGGATAAGGGATAAGGGAGGGATAGGGTAATGGGCTCTGGCATCCCTTACTCACCGAAACACAACAGCACATTATTATGCTGTTATTTCACGGTGGTATTCTGTAAGGTGGTGATTACTGCCGCCAGACGGTCTGCCCAAAATGACTGCGAAACGCAGTGTGCCCGTTACATTTAAATTTCCAAAGTTGACCCCGCAGGGAATCGAATTCAGGGCCCCTGAGACGTTAGGCAAGCACCCTTGCCACTCATCCAACGGGCTCGTCAAAATTAAAATATTAAAATAATTTTCATTTAGGAAACCCTTCCATAATCGCAAATCAATGAATTTCACTTGAAACACCTTACCTTTTAAAAATGTTTATTAAGTAAGTGTTAATAAATACTTGAAATTTAAAAAAATATTTTATATGCATATTTCTAGAGAAGGAAAAAAGCTAAAGGTTGTTGAGATTAACATTTATATGCCATTTACAATACAGAATTTTTATTTTATTTATCATAACTGCAGTGAATGTAAGTAGGTACCTAGATACTTATTTAAAAGTAAATAATATTATCAATAACCTACATTGTCAAGTACTCATTTACCGGTCATCAACTTTTGTTATCAATACCTACTGTGCTTGTTATATTATTATTGATAATTGCATCATAATTTATGTTATCTAGGAAATAACTCAACAATGAGTAACCAAATTAATAGTCTTCAACTTGTGATTAATTTTTAGAAATTTTGTAAAAACTTGTAACTAATTTTGTGAGTCATTATTGGGGTTAAAATAATCATATTGTTATTATTCTTTTTTTAAAGGGAATACAATCAATTATTGACACTTATGGAAGTTTGGACAATGTAAAAATAGTGACTTTGGCTCCAGAACTGCCCGGGGCCCAAGAGGCCATAAAAGCTCTGACTAGTCGAGGAGTGAGGGTAGCGCTCGGGCATTCAGCGGCCAGTTTAGCACAAGGGGAAGAAGCCATCAAGAATGGAGCCAATATCATAACACATTTATTTAATGCAATGTTGCCAGTAAGTCAAAACATTTATTTTAAAGATATTTTTTCACACGAACACAGCTCTCAGGACTACAGATAATTTTATATCAAAATAAACAAATTATTTTTAGTCACACACTGTTCAATACACAAAGCGCCCAACAAAACGCAATCAGTAATAACCCGCACATAATCTCTTAAATCGCCCAAAACGCTATTCTACAACGAAAGATTAATATTAAAATAAGGAATATAAAATATGGATTCTTAATACACAAATTGAAATATGATTGAATGCAAACAATTATGTAGTAATTCAACATTTTATTTTATGTCTTAGCATTAAAATAAAATTTGTTGTAGTTTACACCTGCCAAGAGTTCCCTCAACTTGGCTCTAAGAATATTTTTTTTAATAATACTCTTATAGCCCTTAACGCAAGGTAGCATTCATATTTTGTATACAATAGCTCTCATCATATTTTATTCTGAATTTCAAGTTTCACCATCGTGATCCAGGTCTAGTGGGTCTCTTGGCTTCCACAACAGATAAGCAAGTGTTTTATGGGATCATATCCGATGGGACCCACACTCATCCGGCTGCACAACGGATAGCATGCAGGACTAATCCGGAAGGTAAATTAAAATATTACATTTGGTTTTCTCTCATACACAATCAATAAATCTTTTGCCTCTCGTTATGGCAAAATGTAACTACACAATTTAAAATGCCGACATAATTATATTGTTTTATTACAGGGGTGGCCAGGCAATTTAGGTAACCCGCTATAAATTATACTAGCGGCACGCTATGACGGCCGTTTTGACACATTACAATAGTTACGTAAAATATGTGTTATCGAAAAAAATATAATATTTTTTCTGGAATTATCGCCCACAGCATTTGTGCATAGAATCTATCCATATTATGTGGCTTGCCCGACATACTAATCAATCTACCAGAAAGGCGTAGGATTTATGTTGCACTAGCTATTGTCCTTTACTGTATGT
Source organism: Synanthedon formicaeformis (assembly GCA_945859745.1). Lineage (NCBI taxonomy): Eukaryota > Metazoa > Arthropoda > Insecta > Lepidoptera > Sesiidae > Synanthedon > Synanthedon formicaeformis. The sequence goes on from OX243957.1 coordinate 11,175,427, forward strand.
TTTGTCAAGATCCCCTTAAGTAGGATTTCGTGAACAGATGGATGATCATATATGGATATACTTACATATTATAAAAGAAAGTCCCCCACCTCGTCTGTGTGTCTGTTCGCGATAAACTTCGCGATAAACTTAGAAAAGTCCCTTTATTGTAGGTTTGGTCCTCGTAAGCGATGCGGTGGCCGCGAAGGGTCTGCAGGACGGCACATACACGATAGGCCCTCAGACGGTGTCGGTGGTGGAAGGCCACGCCTACGTCACCGGGACCAAAGTGCTGTGCGGCAGTACTGCGGCTCTCGACGAATGCGTTCGAACTTTCAAGCAATCCACGGGTAAGCAATGCATCGATCAATGGGTTCGATTCCCGGCTGGGTCAACTTTGGAAACAGACTTTTCAAAGTTGGCTTTGGTCTGCATATGAAAAGTAGTGTCAGGGCACATTGTGTTTCACAGTTCCTTACAGAAAACAATAGAATGTGTGTTGTTGTGTTTTGGTGAGTGAGTAATCTTACTAATTCGTAATAATGCAGCACTAGTGGCGTTGCTTGCGTAATAGGCGACGGTAGCCACCTACCGTCAGGTGAATCTTTACACTGTCGAAATACAGAATTTAATAACTGTTAAAAAATACCAGAATAATTGGGTGAGTCCAAGGATCCCCTAACTGAATCCCCCAGGGGATCCTGGTGAACTCCTTGGTTCATTCTGAAGGTGGAAACATTTAAATAGTTGTTTTGCGTTAACAGAAAAAATATGCTTAGTTATAGAATAAATTTCAATCAAAAATAGGTCCATTCCCAACAGTGATACATCGAACTATAATAGTGAGACTTTTTTTCCCAGTAGTCTGTTCGTACAAATCATCTATAATAGTAAAAAATGTATTAAAAATTTATACTTTTTGATCAAAGGGGAAAAAAACATCGGCAAACGCTAATAATTACATCATACAGCAAAAAATTCTTTACTTTAAAAGGACAGACCATTAGATCCTGGCATAAACACTGTTGTGTTTACAGATTGCAGATTGGAGTACGCACTCGAAGCAGCCTCGCTGCATCCCGCAAGGGCTTTGGGCATCGACGACAGAAAAGGAAACCTAAACGTGGGCAGCGACGCGGACTTCATTATAATGCATCCGAAGCGACTCCAAGTGTTGGAGACGTGGATCGCGGGAGAGTGCGTTTACAAGTCAAATGCATAACCACATTGCTCTGACTCGGACTACATGACTCTGGGTGACGACAACTTTTTAGCATGTCAACGTCCTAAAACGACCACTTTTTAGCATGTCAACGTCCTAAAACGACAACTCTTTAGCATGTCAACGTCCTAAAACGACAAACATTTTATTAATTCCCCGGTCCGCCGGGGTAAAAGTATAAAAGTATATAACTATGTAAGTATAAAAATGACCACTAGGGTCATTTTTATACTTACATTCATCTAACGACAAAATTATTTTGTGCCGATATTTTTAGTGTACGATTTTAGAAGTCATTTTTACACTGACCTTTTTGACATTTCACAACTGAGGGCCGAAATTGACACCCCTTAGCAAGTTGTCGTTTTCGGAAATTGTCTATTTTGGAAAAGACGTTTTAGGAAATTGTCGTCACCCTGAGGGTACATGACGTTATTTCATTCAGTTGACATGTTATAATACATTTTGTATCAAAATTACCAAACGGCTGTGTTTTAAGTTTACTTGGTTCAAACCAGCATTTTTGTATTATTATGTTACAATTATTATTGAAAATGAAATTAAATTTTATATGTATTCCAAACTTGGTTTAATTTCTTGCCCACTGCTCTAACATAAAACAACATTTTAGTGGCATGGAAAATCTTTATTGAAGTAAATATATTTATAAAGTCAGTACAATTTAAGTTCAATAGTTTCCAAAAATATTAAAGTGCAGGTTGCTGATCACCTGGCAATGTTAAATATGATTATTTCTTAATTAAAATACAAGCTAAATATTGAGAAAAACTGTAATATGTGAATAATAACATGTATATACCTAAATAAAATCATGACAAAAATATATTTTAGGCAGGCTCTCAATCACACTGCTCTGTGCTGTTCACTCCTGTTTCCTGGCCACAGTTGACATACATAACATATTATATGTTGGGTGGGGCGCTGCCCGCACAATTTGGTCAGACGTTACAATAAAATTAAACATCAAGTTACAAACCACGCAATGTATATTCATGTATACAATATTACTAAGTGTTTACAATGTATAATATAATTATATGTAAATACATTTCATGAAAAACAAAAATAATATCATGGAATATTCAAAGAGCCAAAATATTTTGAGATTAATTAATTCTACTTTGATACCGTTAACTTCTAAGATCTAGGCACAATGCAGCAGAGACTCCTGTATGTAATTACATAACAATTTTCGTTGACTGTGGGGCAAAATAGTATATAATTAGTAATGGCCCCCCGCGGCCGAGAAGGCGAACAACTACATCTAATAAAACTTCAACCTTTACAATGCTTTCAAATATTACGGAGGGTATTGTCTGATAAATATAATTTCGTGTTACAGAAGCCCGCACGCATTAAAAAAACAGCGGTGCGGGCCACGCCTAACTTTAAAATACTTTTCAACAGAACTAAACGATTAACCATTGAGCAATATATTCTTATGAGAATAATAGAGATTTGCTCGGCTGCACCAAAGCTATGGAAAAAAATCGCTATCCTAGTGTCAATTACCGATGCACACTCCACTATGTCATTTTGTAAGATGAGAAAAATCATTATAATTAAATAAAAAATAAACGAATAAACATATCTTTGGAACAAATTAAACATTTGCACTTGACACGTGCGCCTTTCACACTAAATACATCCAATTTCACATTCTCAACGTAAAAATGACAAGAAACTTAATACAGAGTAACCTGAATATACTTAAACCTAAAACAAAAAGTATAGCCATTTCGTCGTACATCTAAAAAATAAAATCGTATTCAGGAAAACGTCACACATTTTACAAAAAAACATCGTGTGATAAATCAATCGTTTGTGTGATGATATGTCTTTATCGTTACCAGAATAATTTTCAGGATGGAGAGAAACATTCAAATGGCCGTTTCGCGTGAACAGAAAATTATGCTTAAAGTTATAGAATTAATTCAATTAAAAATAAGATCACTACAATACGTAAATACCAAGAATTGTATATTAAAATATTTGTACTTTTACTGACTAAAGGAAAAAAACATTGGCAAACGCTAATAATCCTACATTGTAAAAAAAATAACGTGTATAATTGTAGATTGAAAAAACGGTCATCTCAAATTCGTTCACTCTAACATGTGGAATGCAATTAGAATTCATTAACAATATTAAAAGGTATAATAATATATTAAATTTTTATAATCAGCTCAACAATGTATATAATCTATATTTAATTTAAAAGCCTAGATTCCAAACTGTGATATTTATTGCACGAGCACACGTGTGGCTTAAATTCCAAAGAGATTAGAGCTCACAACCTTGTATTGTATTAAAATTTACTCAGAGACGTCTCCGTCCCTCTCTCCGTGCTCGGTGCCACAATTTAGGCAATACGCCCACCTCCAATAGGGAGGCCAACATAAGAGCTCACCTTGTGCGCTGCGAACCCTACACCACGTCACCCCAATCTGCACACACGCATCACACCCAATACTCACTGCGCAGCAAACAAGCTCTATGTTGCATTGCGTCGACTGACACTTTAGGCCCTTAGCACACGCAACAAAAACGGCTATAGTAATTGTCTCTGTGTGCTAGAGGCTTAAATTGCATCCCGAACCAAGGAAATGAGTGTGATCGGTGCCAATGCGAGGTGACACTACAACTACTCGAGTAATTTATTGCTGGATACATATCATAAGGGAATATAATATAGATTTTAAGAGAAATATATTTACCAAAATTGCTTTTTAAAGTGTATATAGGTAACTTTTTAAGATTTCCCGACAAAGGCTACTGTAATGTACTCTCTAATGATACAATTATTATCAAGTAGGGTCCGCGTGGGACCTCTAATTGTCAGTGCAGACTGGTTTGCATCCCGCCGACAGTCTCACTGCACAACGCACCGTTATAGGCAAACTCGTGTTAGATCGTGTATATTCAATTCAACCTCACTATTATATATAACCACTACTAAAATATCTACAGACACCTACACGAGATATATGGCAAGAACGAAGGAAACGCAGTCACGTGTAAAAATATCAACGCAGGATGGGGTTTATAATACTTTCGGTTACATATACGACAGAGGAATCATACAGTACTTATTGTTTCGAATCATTAAAAATATTAACATTGAATTTATTTTATTTTAAATATTGGAATTCACACATAAAATAGTATAACTTGTAAAATTATCCAAAACTTATCACACCACTTTTAATTATTTTATGCAACCCTAAAGCGACATTTATAGCGTTAAACGCTCCCTTTGGGGCCTTAGTTATGGTCTATTCAACGGTTACATCTACATCACTAACACGCAATAATTTTGATCAATTACAACAAATTAAAAATTGAATATTATATAAATATGAAAACACCGAATAATTATAAAACAAAAAAAAAAATTGGCAACAATTTGTAACTTCACAAATATTATACAATAAAATAATTACCATGTGTGTACGCACATATATATGTGTAAGAAAATAATTTGGCAGTAAAATTCATAAATCTAAAGGCCTAAACACACCGGCCAAAAATACTAATCAAATATAGGCCCCGAACATATAATATATATAAATCAAAACGGAAATAAAACGACAATTTGGTGACGCGGCGGCTCGCGACAGAACTCCTTACAATTAAACCTACTTCAAATAATCAAATAAAATTCCCTAATGCTAACGGGACAAAAATCCTGAACAAATAACTTAAAAACAGTACGATAAATAAACCCAAAAGTTACTCACTAATTAATAGAGAATTCAGACTCGTGTCAAAACTCCATTCGCCGGCGTTCCTCCAAATATACCCTTTCTAATACCAATACCTACAACTCTATACAAGCCCAATACAAGTGTGGACTCGTGTCTTTCCTTCAGCTGTTTTATGTCTCTCTATTATTGCTCATATCACATTCAATATGTTTCAAACTTGTCCCGCGACGTACAACAAACAAAATAAATATCACTAATTAAGTACAAACATTTCATACTACGCGTTACGTTTAAATCTTAAGAATTTCTTTTAAGAGATAAACAAAAAAATATTAAACATTTCGACAGACAAATGTTTTCATTGCAAATTCAAAATGTAAATAAAAATTTGTTAAATTAGAAAAAAAAAATCATGTTCCAACAGATTTTCACTACTCCGTATCATTAATAACAAAAAAAAAATAGGAACCCAATACTTTTCGGGTGTAAATTCAGAGAGAGCATTGAAATAAATACAAAAAAATATCACACTTATTTACAAGGTGGTCTAGTTAATTCATAAATATATCATATCATATACATTAAGTACTAATACCAAATACAAACTCTAGGAATTATACTTATTATATTGTGTTGTGATTTTTTTTTTCATCTGCTCCACAAATTGACTTTTTTTTTTCAAGAAAAAAAAAATGTCCTATAGTAAAAAAACCTTCAGGTGCACAATGACTATTTCTTTTAATGTTGAATTCCTCAAACATATATAATAGTGTTATTATATGAACCTAAAATGTTGAATACCTAAACATTCCCAAAATGTGATGTTTGTTTGTGATGTAGGTAGTATCAGGAATTGTGGCGCTTTAAAAATTAAAACATAAAATGCAAAATATTATAAAAAAATTTGAATCAAAAAAACTTCTACATTGTGGGATTCAACATGATGGAAATTCTTAGAAGAAATCGAAATTTCGAACATGAAGGTTTAGAACACCAATTGGAAGACTTTACTTAAATTATATCCAAATTAAATTTGACCACGTGAAAATCTGTTTAAACACAATGACAGTTTCGAAAACTGCAAAAATATTTAATTTTTTTTTTTTTGTAAATTTACTTACTAAAATAATAATAATAACAATTTTGAATATAAAATAATGTGGATAGTTATAAAAAATATACATATTTGGCGATTGGTATACGAATGTTGAATTTATACGTGTATATTATATATATATAATTGTATATAAAAAAACGTTTATTATGGCAATTTCTAATTGTGATACATTCAACGTTGGGAAGTACTTCATACAATATTTAATTCAAAATCTACTAGCGGTGGGCGTTCTATCGTAAATCTAATATAGCACAGCAGCGTAAGCATTTTAAAAATCCATTATACAACCAAAAAAAAAATGGAAATTTCATAGATCTATTGAATAATTTGAAAAATCCCTGTCTCGTTTTTGTGACAGGTTTGTGACGAAATATCAACAACTTACGTATTACATTCTAGTGTCGATAACATTCAACTTTTTAGTTATTATAAAGGAATAATATTTTATTTATCCATCGAAAATGATGAAGTTCTTTCCAACTGAATATGTTTGATGCCAAATAAACTCAATTCGTATATCGTATCAACTATCCAAATAACCTTGTACGAATTATTGCGAAGTTAATTTTACCTTGGCTTTCCAATAATTTAGTATTGTGCTGGTTCACATTTTTATATATAACATTTTTTTTAATGAACCAAACTTCACATGGACGTAAGACGTGCCATTAAAAGTTAATTTTTTTTTTTACACAAGTAGCGTTGCGTAATCCTCTCAAATTTTACCATTTCCATGGCACGTTTTACTCCGTTTTACTTCCTACCAATCGAAAAAACGTTTAAATATTATGTAATAGGCTCTCAAAACAAGAGTACATGAAAAACATTTTGTATAGACACAAGAATTCTGTAAATGGTAAATATATTTTAACGGACAATATATAATATTGTATACGAGATTAACCTAAACTAGATGGCACGTTATTTTAGTGTCGCCTCCTTTGGTCATATGAGTGAGTGAAATACTAACAAAACACAATTGTGCGTACGCCACCATCAAACAAACGGCCGAGGGATGGCTTTTCTTGTGTTAGAGAGTAAAGTATAATTTATATAATATTGTATCGAGGCGACACTCGACGCAGTCCCCTAATTGACATGTATTAACTTCACTCGAACTAGGAACCATACCAGCTGCTAAATTTAGAAACAAAACATATTAGGTAAAAAAAAATTAAATAAAAAAATTAATACTATTACTAAACTTTGGATTATCTGTTACTACAACTAAATGCAATTGTATATAAAAAAAAGTGACAATGAAAACAAATTGAAAAATAAAAAAAAATACGCAAGTACTTAGGAATTAATGACTCGTTATATCTATCCAGAGGCAGTGCATTCTAATCCAAAGCTGACTTCTCTCTAAAATGGCGTTCCCAACAGTGTAAAGAAACAAAGCACTGGTAATGAAATCGCAACCACCCCGAGAGCTCCACTGCGTTTGGATAGATACCTTTTTTAAAAATCAAATTAAAACATAACATGAAATTTAACATAAAACAACGAAACATGTCAAATACTGGTTTAGCAAAAAAATGTTAAGCATTGTAAAAAAAACAGCAATTAATTAATATTATAAAATATAGGGAATAAATGTGAGATCTTGTAGTATGCAGACTTACAGCCATGGAGTTACGCCTCAGACAATGTAAAGGGTGTTGAGGACTAGAACATGGTGGTTATTTTTCGCCAAAGTGACGATGTAACCTTCGGAGGTTATCTTCAGACCGCAGCAACGAGAAACCTGAAACAACACAAGCGATTAACCAACTATACTATAGCAACGGTAACAATCACTGTGATTGCAATGAAAAGGTGTTGCCGATGACTAACCTTGACGTAGGGGCACTCGAACTCGGAGACGAGCCCGCCTTCGCGCGAGAAGACGGCCACGTGGAACTTGTTGCCGTGCGAGTCGCCGATGAGCACGTCGCCGGCGTCCGACACGTCGATGCCGTTGGGGAAGTTGGTCACGTTCTCGCAGCCGATGCGGCGCAGGAAGTGGCCCTCGTCGTCGAACACCACTACGCAGTGACCCTTGAAATCGCACACGTAGAACTCCTTGCCCGAGATGGCGATGTCCGACGGCTCCCTCATGCACTCGCTGCAGTCGAACCAGTTCAACAGCTCCCCCTCCTCCGACAGGATGAACACCGTCGGCGTCACGCTGTCCACCGCCACTATCAGGCCCTCGGCCGTCACCGCCAACCCGGCCACTATGTCGATGAATCGCACCTGAAACAAACATAACATTATTAACCGCATTTCCAATTACAATTAAGAAACACAAGTCAACTGTGAAAAGTTACTCACAGCAATCTTCTTCAAGAAGTGTCCGTTCTTGGTAAATATCTGCATGCGCGAGCGCTCGTTGCCGCGATCGCACACGACGAACTTGCCAGTGGCTCGAACGACGGCCACCTTTCGGGGGTACCACAGTTGCCCCTCCTCCTTGCCAGCCACGCCGAAGTTGAACTTGTGTGAGCCAGACTTGTCAAACACCTACCAACATACGATATACCATTTTTCACATGTCTCGCATATTTCCGATACTGTTCAACAATGACTTTGTTGTTCTCGTTTCAAATTGTAAAATGTAAAAAATTTCGGTTTTGTATACAGGGCCGTCCCAAGACTATGCGACATGAAGGGGATACTGCATTCAATAAAATAATTACCAGTAATTCAATAAATAAACCAGTAATTCAATAAAATAACATGAAAAGTTAGTAATACTGCATTCAAAAATTTTCTAAAAATTACTTGCTTCGTCTGGAAATCGAACCGACTTAAATGTGAAAAAAATAATCGTATTTTTATGATGTCAATTGAAAGAATGGACAAAAATAATAATTCTTCTTAAGTAACATAGTATCTTAAAAGAAAGGAATAACGCAAAATGTTTAATTCACATTTCAAGAACATTATTTATTGCCAACGACGACGTATTTTTTAGAAAATCTTTAAATGCAGCATTATTAAAAATAACATGAAGTCTTCTTTCAGCAAAATATCCTATCGACGATACGCCCGGTATAAGTATTCAAATTACAACTAAAAGTGATATTATAACTTATGTTTATAATTTTATTATAAAGTATAGCAATGCAGTGAAAATTTTTGGTACTAGTTTGTTTTGTTAAAAACAGATGCAATACTGTTCAATGCACTGACCGTAATGCGATGATTGTTGGTGTCGGCGACAATAATGTCCTCGTCGTTCCCCAAGCAGAAGCCGTGCGGCGAGCTGAACTGTCCCTTGCCGCCGCCGAGCTGGCCGAACTTGAACCTTATGTGCATGGGAGTGGCCTTGGTGGCGCGCACCATTGGCGCCGCGGGCACCACCATCGCCGCCTCTTCGGCCGCAGTCAACAAAGGCCTGCCCGGGGACACGCCCCGCGGCACCACGGCCCCGATTCCGCCTACACCTGCGTTGTACCCATTCACTTCTGAAAACAACAGATAAGCAATATTCTTTACAGACTACTCCATTTTAATGGGTTAAAAAGTCAATTGTTTTCCATTTACCACCACTTCGGAATGAAGAATTGAATGACTAGTGCTAAAGAAAAAAAAGAACTTACCAGTATTCAGTCCGAGTTTAGCAAGTGCTTGCAAGTTATTGTAGGCCTGCGGCGAATTGAGATCTCCGGCAATCAATTCCGCTAGCGTGAACGATGGTGCCGGCGAAGCGTGCGGCGGGGGAGGAACATCCTTTTCGGCAATACTAGCGAGCTGTTGAAGGTTGTACTCCACCATCGAAGGCAGCGCTGGTACTCCACCCACACCAGACACGGCCCCAACGTTCCCTACATTGTTCACAGATCCCACCGACATGACGTTGGCATTGTTCACCGATCCCACTCCAATGGCAGAAACGCCAACACCCGACACACCGACCAGACTGCCCACGCCTGTGACCCGACGCATATTTCCCATAGGAAAATCATCAAACACGGGCGCGTTTGTCACAGACACGGCCGGCGAGTGGCAGTTGGACGCCACAGACACTATAGCGGAAGACTCGCTCGCACGCTTCCTTTCTTCGGCGATAGTAGTCTCGGTGCGGAACAGCCCAAAGGTCTCTTCTACCACGGTATCAAACTTATCAGTGCTGGTGGCGAATTCGAGAGAATAGTCCACATCAAATTCGGGTGCGCCCTCGAGTAAGCGCGCGAACTGAGAGGCAACAGTCTTCTTTAGCATAACGATCTCTGTACCGTCGCCGCGGCGCAAAAGTCTCGCTGCGAAGTTACAGGCACAATTAATACGTTGAACAGTCTTGTCGACGCGGTCATACAGATCCATTACTTTCAACTCTCGCTCCTTATGCAAGCGTTCCAATTCCTCAAGAACTTTCTCACGACGTCTCTCCAGAGCGGCCTTGTAAGCGTGAAACGCTTTATTGATTATCGCCTCGGCGTCATCGCGTTGACGCTGCAAATCGCCAAGAGAATCGTCGAGTTTCAAAGACGCGCTGCCGGCGACCGCAGCTCTTGAATTCGCTTCGGCGATCAAATTTCGCAGTTCGGCTCTAAGATTCGGTTCAGCGTCGACAATACGCTCGCAACGATGTTCGCCAACTTTATGATCGACAGTGAGGCATTCAGTGCAAGCGCCAACTTCGCACTCGCAACAGTAAAACTTGAGGCTTTCTCCTACGTGGCGAGCGCAGAAAATCGGCTTGTGCACCGCGGCCTTCTCCTTAGACGATCGTAGGGCGTCAAAGGGTACGACTCTGTGATTTTCAAAGCACCTCATAAATTCATGAGCTGAATTGCAATTGGAACAGAGGAAATGAGAACAATCAGTACATCTGGCGACAGCCGGTTCCTTGCTTTTGCAGCAGGTGCACACGACAGACTGATCCATAGTGGACACATCCAAAATATTGGTGAGTACATAGTCCGATGGGAGAGAAACAGCGGCGCCGCCGGGTATCTGTTTAAAAAAAAATAGGAAAATAAACTCTACTGCATAAAAATAGGATAGGATAGGAGACTTGCATAGGATACTAGTCGTCTATAAGTATAGTAAAGTGTGAAGGGCCTTTGTCTTCAGTAATACCTGAATAAGTATAAATGAATGAGTATAACCTAACCAATGAAAAGGTATACTGTAAAATAAAAATTGTGTTACCTTTGTTTCTTGTTTGCATATTGGACACTCAACAGCCAAATCAAATTTCAGAGAATCTCCTGCTTCATTCACTAATAATTTGTCAATGCACGCTTCACAAAAAACATGAAGGCAAGACAACACACGAGGGCTGCATAGTTTATTGCTGAAAATAATTATAAGTTCTCATGTAGCTAAACGTATTTATAAAATAATAAAGATAATGTCATTCTCATTAGGCAAATTAAACCTGAAATTAAAAAACTATCCACGCTTAGGATCATAAATTAATAAGGGAGAAAAACTTTTTATGTTTCTTCAGACTTACAAATGAACAGTTTCATTATATTAGCTCTTTAATCAATTAAATAGGTATCAAAATTAAATATCAATTAAAGATCAAGATAATAAATTAAATAAGAAAATGATTAAATGACTACACTTACTCGCATATTTTGCAATTTTGTTCTTGTTTTCCATTATCAGTAGACTCCAGAGAACCCTCATCTCCAATGCTAACTAGACCGTCCCCAAAAAGCTCCCCATTAATTTCTTCCATTTTTCCTTAAAAATATGTTGGTGTAAAATATATTGTAACCTCAACAAATCTGTAACAAACGTTGAAAATTAAAAGAATATAAAGGTATTAATTGAAAACAATTACAAGAAACTTTGCATATAGAATCACTTTTCCAGTACATATGACCAACTTCGATAACCAGACTGCACTAAGCTAGTAACATACCTACTACTAATTGAACATAATATACATTGGTAATTAAAACCCAATAACTGAAATCGCAGAACATTATCTACATCTTTTAAGTATATCATGCAAATGTAAGTACATGCCAAATCTCAATAGTTGGTCACCCTAACACCAATGCACATTTACAACACAAAAAAAATAGAATAACCTGCCTATCTGAATTTTGATCTTATTACCAATCCATTCATGATTAGAAATTACTTGCTCAGCTGTGTATTCGAGCAATATTTAAAGATGTATGTAGATGTATGTAAAGTTGACAAAAAGGTCTCAAGACAATTACAGAGAACATAATATATGTTATTTAGAAAAAAATAAAAATATAAGAAACCACAATGGACCTTTAAAAACACAAACTACAGCTTAAAATATTAGCACATTAATTTGTAGATTGATGGAAACATCTCAGTTATTTCTTTTGTGCTATTATTGTCACCTTTACAAAAATTTAAGAAAAAGTCGCTATTACAATAATTTAAAAAATCAAGAGAATCAAATAACAAAATCACATTTATTAACATAGTAGAAAATGTTGACACAGTTATTTTTATTATTTTATGTAAAAACTGTAATCACTTTCGAAACTATTTTTAATTTCAAGATAAAACAATGCCTTGTTTTTAAACCTTGTCCTTGTCCATTAGGTCCTATGTATCAGAATGACCGGAGTATCAAAATGTCCAGTTCTACAAAATGACCAAAGTTTCAAAATGTCCAGTTGCACAAAATGACCAGATATCATAAATTCCTTGGAGTAATTACACATCATAAAGTCATATTGTTTTTTTTTTTTAAATTTATATAAGCTTGAAAACGAAAAACTAACCTCTTCAGTTTTTAAGGAAAATTGTGTATTTTCAGCTAAATTTATAAATGTCGCGAGTATAAGGACGTTTATTTTGAGCACGAACGATTTTTTATAGTAAGTTAGTTATACTGAGAGAGCATAATTTTTTAAGTTGTTTCATTCTATTAAAGCCTTAAGTTATAAAACATACTTTTATTAAAAACATTCTTTTGATATCCGGTCATTTTGATACTCTGGACATTTCAATACCGGTCATTTTGTAGAACTGGACATTTTGATACTCCGGTCATTCTGATACATAGAACCTAATGGACCGAAAGGGTTTTTTAAGAAATTGCCATATAAGGGTTATTTCTCAACTTGACTACCGCATCCCTTAATCCTTCTATGGTTGGCAGTGCACTTCAGCATTGCTCGTGTTATAGGTGATGGTAGCCACTTACCATCAAGTGAACCGTCAGCCTATCTGTCGACCTTAACATTTAAAAAAACATGGACACCTAGATTATGGAATTTGAGAAGCAAAACATATGAAAAATGTAACAACAATAAAAGTTAAATGGCATATGAAGAAACACAGAGACCAATATGATGGACAGAATGTATTTTTTGGACCCTAAGTTAAAATTTCATATATATAGATAGAACAGCAAGATATGATATGCTATTGGGTTGAGAATGCTTGGCTGCCAAGACAGTAAGTTAAAATCCTGGTCGAGTCTAAAATAATGGTGAAGTAAACTGCATTGAGAAATCTCTGTATTATTAATATGCTCTTTAACACCTTTCTTATTGAATAGAGGCTACCCCAGTGAGGCATAATCAATACTATAAAAATGTTTGTCTGGACTATCAGCACACAGCCAATACTACTAAGTCTAGAAAGCTAAAATGTAGAATACCTATATGTTTATTTTGTAATAAGTTGAAGTTGAAATTTTCAAAAACTAAGAATTTCAACTCCGTACAGAACCGAGGTAGGGTCACTAGTCTATACTAATATTTTAAAGAGGAAAGATTTGTTTGTTTGAAGTGAATAGGCTCCGAAACTACTGGACCGATTTGAAAAATTCTTTCACTGTTGGGAAGCTAATTTTATCAGCTAGTAAGATAGGCTATATTTTATAAAAATACGCGGACGAAGTCGAGCGCAACAGCTAGTATGTAATATTTAGAAAGTATAACACTAGAAATTTTGGTTGATGCAGAGATTATCATAGAATATTGACAGTTGAACTCAATATCGGAGATCTCCTGGCTGGCTGAATCTTAAATTTCAAATTGATTATAGTGATGTATAAAATGAGTTTGGATTGTGTTGACAATAGTATGAACACATACAGCCACTAATTGAACAATTAATATAAACAGCCTAAAATATTTTTTTTAAAACATATAATTGACCATGAAGATTTATCTCCAATCAAGTGTGTAAGCGACTTTTGAATATTGGGTGGTTTTTGGGATTTGCTTTACCCTTAACATACCCAACAGTTTTTCGTGAAAAGGGTGAACTATTAGGTACGGTTGTGAAATTGATGAATTGTTGGGTAAAAGTTGTTGTAGCTATGAATTGTATGATGCTAATGGATATTTACGAGTATTATTGGTGATGACAGTGGAATATGTGACTAAATATATAATTGAAATGAGTCCACCTAATATTGAGTTATATTCAAGGAAACAACCCATCTGAACTCTTATAGGTGGGTGCTTAGAAATGTCATAAAAAAAATAAACAAATAGATATGAATGTCATTTTAAATAGTGTTTAAAAGCTTCCGGTCCATTGCAATGAAATCCCAAATTGCCTGAAATGTGAATACGCTTGAATCCCAAATAGACTGAATTTTAAATCGAATGAATCCTAAGTAGACTGAATCTGAAATTGACTAAATCTCAAATAGACTAAATCCCAGTTCGCCTGAATGGCAAATTCACTTAATTTTTACTAATGTAAGCCACCCATTTCTTTAATTTTTATGTTAAGGTCGACAGACAAGCTGGTAGTCCACTCGATGGTAGATGGCTTCTTCTTCTTTTATTTTCCACACAAAAAAAAGAAAATAAAGGGTCAACTTCGAAAATAAACTTCTTTGCAATTGCAACTTTGTAAATAACAAAGTTGGCTCTGATAAATAATAAACATGCATAATATCTAATAATATTTTCAATCTTTAAATTTTCAGGCAATTTGGCACTAGGACATTTCAGATTTCAGTCAAAATGGGAAACGGGCAATTTGGGATTTGGTTGTAATGGTCTGGATAATTGGACTTTTGATGTAATATTTTCTTAATGAATGGTATGAATGTATCTCTGACATTGTGTTTGCAAAATTTCATTATGATCGGTTGAGCAACTAATAAAGTAGCATATAATAGAAGTACATATTATTTGTGAATATAATATTTGTGTTTTGTGTATATAATATTTTGAGAATATAATACTATGTTCACAAAGGTGAAAAAAAAACATACAGAGTCACTTTCACACTTATAATATTCATATGGATTCCTTCCGTTAACCGGGCATCACCTATCCGTAAACACTATAAAAGCCAAAAATTGTGTATTTTAACGATAAATAGATTTGATATTCAAACAACAAAATGTCTAAAATTTTCTTTATATATGTGACAATAAGTAATTCAAAGAATCCGTTACATAAAATAAGTATTTTCTTTTTTCTCCACATACCTCCAAGTTCTCATAAACAAGACATGCGTAAATTTTAACTTGTTTAGTTTTGCTTTTATTAACGAAGTATGTAATGATGTGATGTTCATAGATGAAATACAATTAACGATTTTTTTTTAAACAAGAGAACCACCTATTTAATTGTGGTAAACACTGCAATGAACAATGAATATTATTCATATTAAATTATGCCTACTTCGAGAATGAATAGAAGCTTTTTATACCAAATCGGCCAGAGCTACAATGTAGCTACTTAAATCCGGTAGGTATTTTTCAAGTTAGGTAGGTACACTCAATGAAGGAATTAAGAAGATATCACAGCTCATAAATCTACAGAAGCTGTTGCAATGCGCAATTAATTTATTTATTTATAAATTCCTCTAAACTTAATGAAATATTTCACTTGAACTTACAGCAAAACTGTATATATGTATGTATTAAAAACGCAATGCACCATGCAGACAATGGCGAAGGTCGATAGTCCAAATTATACATTTATTTAGCTAAAATGCAGAGAGTTGCGACGGAAAGATCACTATACACGAAATAGAAAACAATGAAAGGATTTCCACTAACCGTAAAAGAGTTAAATCCGAAGAAAAGGCGAAAAATCGAACGCGGAGAACGTTCTACCACGCCGTAACTACGATAATAACCATCACTATGTAAATAAATAAAAAAATTGAAGATCGAGTCTCGACAGATACTTTTTAAATAAAAATGTTTTCTTCGATGAATTAAAGTTTCGTCACGTTCTCATTTTAAAAAGACGAACACATCGTTGACTGAATGTATTGATTTTTGCGTTCCGTCTCCTCCGACAACCACGGCAGTTCGTTGCGTTATTGGTGGGGTTGCCGTTTGATTAAAAAAATATTAACGTTTAAATCTAATTACTGGCAGATCAGAAAATGTTCAAGTATAAATTTTTAGAAGTTAAGCTAGCAACATATTTAATAAATAATAATGACAATATAGTACATAGTACAATATTGTCTATGTCATAACACTGATCCGTATATGCACTGGATAGGCTGTGTCAAATAATTTTTATGTCTATTTGAAAAATACATATATATATATATATATATATATATATATATATATATATATATATATATATATATATATATATATATATATATATATATATATATATATATATATATATATATATATATTATATACATGAGTTCGGATATGACTAAATTCATTTCATTCAATTACACTTGGAAATGGTGATTTAATACTCATTTATTCATGTTTTAAAACTCAAGCGGACATAAATAGACTTAAACAGTCCCTAAGACATCAATAAATATAATAAAACGTGAATAAATACTATTATACTTATCTATGGAATAAAAATAAGCAAATGTCAAAATTGGTTCTCCGTACTCGTAGAGAGAGTCTATACTCTCTCTAAGTCCGTACTTAATTCGCACGGCGGCGTTTCAAAATGGTACACGAAAGTATCTGTAATTTGTATTGCATAGCCAGTCCAGGTTTATTCAGGTCAATGATGTCATAAGCACATATCGATTTTTTCCCTCGCTTTACGCTAAACCAAAATCGTACAGAAACTGGCAACATTTTTACAGTGAAAGGAACATGTTGTTCTATATAAAATATTTCAAATATTCATTTATACACGGGAATATCCCGAATTAGATAGGCACTTGAATCTTTTACTCGAAAAAGAACTTTGCTGCATTAATATAAAGCTTGCTTAGGTTTGGTAGAAACATTACTCTTTGAAATTGTCAAACATGATCTTATATGCAATAGTGTTCCTTTCAAATAATGTCCCACTAGTAAAAACTTCAAACAGATCGCAAATGTCTCTTTGGTGAAACGTCCCAATTTGTAGGTAAGATAACAAACATACGTACAGACAGACAGACAATTTGTAATTAATTTTTGAAATTTCTAAAGGGACATCCCATCTTTCATTTATGTGAAAAGTACATTTTGTTAAAGGGACAACCGTCAATAAATACTCCGTCCGCGTCAGTATTGACAATTTTGTGATTCCTTCTTCAAAGTAAGAAAAATTACTCAAGTCAATTCTCCAATTGACACAAATAATGAAAGAAAGGGAACCATCTTTTGATGGTAACACACTGCGACTTGACTATAAAATAATTATGTACTTATATATTTAAATAATTAAAAAATAATCATCTCAATAGTAAAATTAACATTCAAAAAATAAATCTAAAAAAATAAATACTAAAATTATTATATTGATAAAAATTATGTTATTATAAATTCATGTTGTTATGCATATTACACATGGGGCCACACTTGGGGCACACTATATGTTTCCTGAACTGGCCACTCACATAAACAATGTTTAAAAATTATTTACGAGATTTGAAATTAAAAAGCTAGGACATGTGTCCAGCCCGGGCTGCATGCTATGACATGGGGTGGCGGAAACCAATCCGCCCAAAGAACATAATAAATGTTTTCTAGCAAGAGATTCCGCCTTAATTCCGCCCCTGTTGATAAACTGCCCCAGGTTCGCGCGGGCAAGGTGAGAGCTGGAATGAAACATGGGGGGGGGGGGGGTAATTTAAGTGTAAGCAATTTATTCGAAATTCTAGAAAAAAAACACGAGAAAAAAGACTTCTGCCACAAAGTGGCTATTGGTGTCGATAGGATTGAACAAAAACAAATGGAAATGTAAATTATAATTATATTTTACTAATAAGATAATTTTAAGTATAATAAGGCAGTGATATGTAAAGTAATAGATTGAACACTCACTACGATGTCTTGTTAAATTCATGTTCCAACGCGGAAGGTGCGCGGGGGACGGTGCGGCAGTAGTGTCAAGGTCAACATGTCAAATCGTATACAACTGAATATTAATATGGCCGACCCGATAAGCACGTCGGTTTTAACAAATTAAATATTAACCTATTAAACGTTGCAAAATTAATAAAACTTACCTATGGAACGTCACACCAGCAGTTTTACCAATATTTTTTGTTCTATTTTTGCAATATCTCATCACACAACACGGCATTTTTATTGGTTTTGAAAATAATAATGCGCCTAATCTCTACGAGCGCGTATGACTGTGAACGGGTAGGGCGTCGGAACTCCAATCACTTGGAACACTCATCGCGTCTTGAGTGTTCTATCTAGTACGTAGTACTTAACATATCACTGTAATAAGGGGCCCTAGTCAAAGTAACATTTTAAAAACGATAACGAAGTTCGAAAGAATAAATGTATGGGAAGTATCACGCGATTTAGCGACGGTATAATAATATGTCAATCCCATACATTTTATTGTTTTCTAACTTCGTTATCGTTTTCAATTGTTACTTTGAATAGGGCCCAGGGTCCCTCGTTATGCGTGGGGTATCAGCATTTATTTCGCCCACACAATACCATAACTAATAAGATAAGAATTTCAAGTATATAGTGCTGTGCTTGTTAGTATATGCTGGGGCCCTAGACAAGTTGCATTCGCTCCGTAGCGATTCGCTATTGAGTTCGTCAATCGTTTCCGAGATAACGAAAACAATTTCCTAGCCAAAGTGACACTACGATCGTTATCGTTGTGACGAATGGGTTCATTCGCTAATAAACGAATATTGGCTATGGTTGCGAAGTAAATATCACAATTAAGCCGTCAATATTGTTGGAAGTATTTATTGGAATAATACTAACTAGTTTTATTTCTAAAATAGAATTAAAATAGTTTAAAAAATAGATTGGGAGATGATGTTATGTTTTAAAGATTATGTTTACTATTGATTTATAAGTTATGTAAAATGAATGTGAAGAGTATTGTAATTGAATTATGAAAATATAGAGATATGTGCGCACTGAAGATCGAGTTTTTCTAATAGTTAATGGATCCCATATAGTGTATAGTGATGAGTAATAAGCAGAGAATGAAATACTAGACCAAAACAAAACACCGAGAACTCCAATAACAAGTGTCAAATGTGCTCACAAGTGAACTCGTTTTTAAAAGAACAAAACAAACAAAGAAAACTTTCACATCATTTGAAATGACTCAAAATTCAAAAACATCTACCAGCTAAGCCAAATATTCATGGAAAAAACTCCTGTTTTTTATTTGGCAGCCTGGTGTATGTAATGAGTTACTAATTAATATGTAGGGATATACTTAACCTTCTTGTACTTTTTAATCCAATAAGACTGACAATGTTGTTCAACTATGAGACAGATAATGTTTTTTCAAGTTTTGCACAATATTTTTCAAAGGTAGAATACCCCAAAGGTATTATCGACTGAGATTTATTTCAATGATAGTTATTTAGGGTTATGTTTAGTAAAACTTATCTACTTAATACTTCCTAACTTAATATCTTCAATATTAAAATTGAGAGCTGATTTTTACTATTCAAATTTTATGTTTGCTTAATAAAAAGTTGTCTGTGTCATAATTTTATTTACCCTGACTCTTATAATTACTTACCTACATTACCTCTATATACAGTTTTGTTTTAAATTGTACACAAAAACAAAACAATTTTTAAATATTTTTATTATAATACAAAGTAAATGTAAAAATATGTAACAATAAAATAAAATTGTGAACTTCACGTTTCATTACACATGACTCACATATTATGGGTCAAGTCATAATATTTCCAAGTTTGCTAATCAATTCTTCTTGATTTGGGATCTCTTGTGGTGTTTGTGGAAACACTATCCACCTGCTACCCATACAATTATGGTTGAGGGCGTTAACAACCTCTCTGATGTAGATACTTGTTGTCCTTTGCGTAAGATATTGGCCCTGAAAAATACAAAAGGCAATTTAATAGGCACAAAAACCAAATTTATAATTTATTAATTTGTTGCAGTCATTGATGGTTGCAGTTTATAATTTTAGGTGACACCATCATAATAATACGTAGGTACCTATCATTACAATAAAATAAACATTTTTATAAGAAGTTAAAAAGACGATTAGGTTTTATATAAGCTGGCACTGCTTTGGTTATGACTAGCTAACTGTATGTAGGTAATATAGGTAATCAAATAGGTAGGTTTATTAATGTGAAATTTCTTACCTTTGTTTCAAGGGGGAATTTCTTCAGACCCTTTTAAACCGCTGAGCTTTTAGGTCGTCACATAATTTTCTAAAAGTTATTTTATTTAACCGAAAATGCTGTGTAAACAATAGTTCCGGCATATCGTGTATTTTTTCCATTTGTCGTCGCAACTTAAACCTCCTTTGGCGCCTCAACCAGTTTTGTTTTGTGCAGCCCACAATAAACGTAGAGAATGCATTTTTAAATATGTACTCTTTGATTTTTAACAACTTTACCACGAAAAATAACACTCGGCGAATGAATTGTGTCGATATCTACAGCATCTTGGGCTTCGTTACATTATCGAAGACGAAAACGAAAACGAAATCGAAAACGAACGTCAAAAGTGCCACTTGGCTAAGCATATGTATGGGAATAGCACTAGAACCCATTCGCTAATAAATCATTTCGATTCGAAAAGCAACATTTGTCTACCAACTTGGTTATCGAAGTCGTCGTACCACGTGACATATGTCAATCCCATACATTTTTTATTTAGCGAACTTCGTTATCGTTTTTAAAATGGCACTTTGTCTAGGGCCCCTGGTTCTGTGCGTAAGGGAAATTACAGTCTGTCAAAAAAGAGTTCAAATTAAAAAGGTTGCCACTTTTTAATTTGAACTCTTTTTTGACAGACTAAGTGTTCTCTTTCTTATCAACAATTTGGTTAAAACGGGACAACACTACAATATTGCCGCTTTTTAATTTCATTCAACAGACTGTATACTTGTGTCATGCTTGCTTGTGGCATGTCATTGTCAACTTGTTACAGAGCGAGTAACAACTAAACTAACTTAATGTCAGTGTCACGTTATAAGCTTATTTATTTGTTGAAAATTTCATGCATTTAACAATTATTTAATTTTTGAAATCTCATTTTTAAAAAATTGTGATTTGCGGTTTGTAGCTCCTATTTTCTCACATATTTACTTAACTGACCAAATACGGTAGGTATTTGGTCAGTTACCTAGTCACTGAACACGTTATAACGCGGTGGGTTTGTGACTTGCGTGGCACTGTATGTGGCGAAGCGATTATAAAAATTATAAATAAAGTGGAATAAAATCACATTAACGTTTAGAAAACGTATCTCTACATCTTTGAAAACAAAACAAATAAACATGACGTTTATACCAAACTGGGAAGAATTCGAAAAATCGGCGGAGATGTTATATTTACGTGATCCGCTGAACACTCGTTATTGTACAAAATATTCCCATTCAAAAGGTTTATTTGTAGTTAAAATTACAGACAATAAGAAGGTCAGTGAAGATTCTTTTTTACTTATATTTTGAACTTTGATTTTGTCCTTTCAATGATTTAAAATTAACTGAGCTAATGTAATTACTCATTTTATTTGAGTATTTAATAACATACATATGGATAATAAAACCAACATAATACGATACCCTCTGATAGCACAATAAATATACAATTATATCATTAACTAGCTGCTGCCCGCGAAACTTTGTAAATTATATACTTAAACCTTCTACCAATAGGTAGAGAACCACTCTACCTATTGGAAGCATGAAAATCGGTGCAGTAGTTTTTGAGTTTATCACTAACAGACAGACACAGCGGAGGACTTTTTTTATAATATGTAAGGAAAGGATTGTCATAATGAGTTTTTGTACCAGCTTCTACAGTACTATGTAATTATAGCATCCATTAATGATTTTTGTTGGCAGTTGTTTTTTAAAACATCATTTTAATATTAACTATAATTAATATTTTTAATGTTAAGGTTGACGAACAAATTGAAGGTCTACCTGGTGGTGGGTAGCTACAGTCACTTATAATGGAAGCAAAGTCACAGGTCCTGCAAGTGCTTTACCGACCATAGTCTGTATTTCCGAGCTCAAATAATCCAAATCTTTTCAGTGTGAGTGAATAGGCATCTTCTGGGTGAGCTCGCTCCATCTTTGGTGGAGGAAGGATCGTAGGATTAGGAAAATGGTAGGATTAAGGATAAGGGATAGGGATATTAATTGCCCTGGCATCCTTTACTCAATCATCAAAACGCAATGGCACACATGCAATTATTTCACAGTGGTCTTCTCTAAGGGAGTGGTTACTGCGACCGGACAGGCTGCTCAAATGACTGTGAAACACGGTGTGCCCTGCCACTACTATGTACTTTGTATCTTTTCTTGACAATAATTGTAATAATTTTTTTTTCCAGTGTCTACAATACAAAACAGAGGTGCAGCAAGATGTGAGAAAGATAGACAAATTTATTTCCAATTTGATGAGACACATGGCCTCCAATGATGATTAATTGTTAAAATTCATGAATTAAAAAAATACATCGTAGTTTTTCTAAATATATATTTTTATTAATAAAAGTTGCGTTTTATACTATTATGTATGTATAAATTTATCAAACTCTCATATTTTGAACTAGCTGGCTCCCGCGACTTCGTGCGCGTTGAAAACGAAAAAAGTAGCCTATCCTGTTTCCCGTACGTCTAAATGTTTATCTACTAAGTTTCATGAAAATTAGTTAATTCGTTTAAGAGTTTTGGAGGAACATACATACAATACCTACACTTACAGATAGTATTGATGATTGATTGATATATTAACATGTATTTGATATTTTTGAACAGTACCTACATGCACAAGAAATCTAATGCTTTTTCCTCTTATTACCAAAACAGATGTAACTAGTCTGTCTTTATATTGTCGGAGCACATGAAAAATTGCTATTTTTTTAACGTTTAACGTATGATAGAATACTCCGTTGTTCCGAAAAAAATTTAGGTTTCCCGAGGGAACGTCTTAAAATATCGATTGGCAGCGCCACCGTCGTCACAGGGATAAAGATGTCTGGCGTTATATTAAACTCATTACTATTTTTCAACACGGATGAAGTCGCGGGCTCTAGCTAGTGTATTATAAACCAATGAGAATTTGTTCTTGTGATTTGTTCACAAGATTTATATAGTCTGAGTCTAACAAACTAAATTGGACTGTGTTCACAGTTGCACTGATCTGTATAAGCACTGGACAGGCTGCTGTCAAATTAATTTTACGTCTATTTGAAAAACGCCATTTTGGCGCTGTAGGCTATGGGTGTAAGTACATGGAACTTAAATTAGCGATGTCCGCAGACATTATTATACAATCCTTGCTATTATATAGCCATAACAGACGCTCGAATTCGGTCCGGTGGACCATATCCACCAGACAAATCCGTTCTCGCTACAGACGAACGGACCGGACTGAAAAACTATGGTGGTAGCGACAACACCAGCATCGTCCGGGAGCTAGCGGCACTTTTGGTTGCTATATTAATTGCCCAAGCCTGGTTTTTTTTTTATTTGTCGTGATAATATATCCCATCAACAAAATGAACTCCTGCCATCTCAATCGCGGGACAATAAGTGACTGTGATGTCAAATATGTAAATGTCAAAAATGAAAAGTGAGTGAATGTCAATAATGCGCAAAGCTGAAACTACATATTTTTTATTGGCAGTCCTTTATGGAAAATGGACACTTCCTGCCACCTTTATTGTCGAACAACAAACTCCTGCCAACCAAAAATAGTCACTGGCTCCCGGACTTAGCACCTCCGGACAAGCCTCCACTCCACACTTTCGGATTTGGTACGGAGCGAACCAAGTCCGCCGGTCCGGTCGAACCAAATCCGAGCGTGTGTTACGGCTAATACTTATCTATGGAATAAATATACGCAAACGTCAAAATTAGTTCTACGTACTTTCGTACGGCGGCGTTTCAAAATGGTATACGAAATTATGATAATTTGTATGGGACAGCCATTCCAGTGCTTATACAGGTCAATGTCACAGTTGACTCGCTCGATGCTTTCGATTCTAGAGAAATGTCATGTCAAAATTGTCAAATGTTCAATGTTCAATCAAACGTCAAAAATGTTGATGGACATGTTATTTTACTGTCATGCAGTGTGAAACAAAAATAAAGCTTATTAGTTTTTATAAAAATCATGACTTAATATTTAGGCCTAAACAGATAATATGAAATAAAATAATCGAAAATACAATTACTAATTATATAATTTGTTTTAATTACACTATGGATGGTTTAATTCACGCGGCAACGGAAGCTAAGGTAAATCGCTGTTTTCGCTTATTTATTTATTGTATTTCGCCTTGCAATTTAATTTCGGTACCGATTTCGAACATTCTATTTGAAGATTTTGTTACAGGGAATTTTAAATCGTGCAAAACATGTAAACGCGAATTTATCGCAGTTCGACAGTGGTGTTCAAGATCATCACAAAATGACTTGGAGCCATGACAAAATGCACTTTACGGAACCAGTCGATGACTCCAGAACGAGGTTTCAACGGAGTTCATCCGGCACTGTTATTACGAAGACAGAGAAATTTGATTTGTTCAAAAAACTCCATGAGTTATACAATGAGATAAGTAGAGATGACTCTTTACACATTAACTATGTGAGTACTTAATCTATTCTTAGTATTATAAATGCGAAAGTTTGTATGGATGGATGTTTGTTACTCTTTCACGCAAAAACTACTGAACCGATCACTATGAAATTATGCATACACATTGTCTGGGACACCAGAAAGGACATAGGGTACCTTTCATCGTTCTACGCGGACGAAGTCGCGGGCACCAGCTAGTCTAAACTAATATTGTAAAGCTGAAGAGTTTGTTTTTGGCTATATAACATTTTGAACGCGGACAAAGTCGCGGGCACCAGCTAGTTTATATTAAAATGAAAACTTTAATAATTGAAAAAAAAAATCCAAATCCATCTCAATCGTGGCTATAAAAAATAGTTGTTTTCAAATCAAAATCTGCTATAGCTATGTGCACTTTTCTGATATTTCAACATTTTGACCTTACTGAATAGTTTTCATTTAAGAAAAGTGCTGAGTGCTTATGAGCACTATTTAACAAACTATGGCCTCCTAATAAAATATGAAATTGGAATCTGTTATGTATCAAAATAATAAATAAACTATTAAATTTTATTGTTTAAAAGACAAATAAGTTTACATTTCTTTTTTACTGTAACATCATTACAGCAGGGGCTCAAGAGCACATCATATTTGTTAGAGAAATTATTGGCCACATATAATCTCAACACTCTCATAATAAACTTATATCCTGGAAACAAAGGATATTCACTATCATTAAAAGTAAATGGCAATACACAACAGATTATTCCTCCAGACGCTAATGTAAGTATTTTTATATTTTATTTTTAAATAATATAATGAGAAAAGATGGGTTGGTCTTGGACTGTCTAGAACACAATCTGACTACATTTGATTTTTGCCTAAAACTTAAATTGTCTACTACATAATTTGTTTGTACTGAATAAATTCAAAAACTACTGGGCCGATTTTAAAAATTCTTTCACCTATAAAAAGCTACATTATCAGCGAGTAACATATGCTATATTTTATAGAGTTACGCGTACGAAGTCGCGTGCAACTGCTAGTCCGAGTCCATAAACGCTCCGCATTGTTCATTATATTACTTCTGTAAGCAGGTGCAAACTGCGGCCAGACGGGTTGTCCAAATGGTTGTGAATTGCACGTTATACATACTAAAATAGATATTAATTGAGTAAAGTATACGTGACACATGTCATATATATTTTTTTAAAATCTTAAAACAGGCATCATCAAGTCAAGAGGAGACCTTATTAGAGACACATAGGTGGCCTTACGAGGAAGAGGAGCTCCTTAGTTACATTGATAATGAAGAGTTACCCGTCGTGTTAATTGATCTATTGGAGGCGGAGCACTCCTGTTTATTTTACTCTGGATGTATAATTGCACAAATAAGAGATTACAGACAAGCGTATCCGAGCTTTCTATGTGATACCCATCATGTGCTACTACGACCGACAAATCAGGTAGCTAATTACCAATCAATCTAAATATTTATTTTATCTATACTAATATGTATGTTTGTGTGTTTGTTATGGTTAGAAGCCGCTGGCTTAAAAAAATAAGATATATTTGGAAAAAGTTTAATGGTATATCAGGCGTAATATTGCTTTACATATTTTGTTAGGTGTAATACCTTTTTTTTTACTTTTCAATGTGGACGAAGCCGCCGTCTACTCGCTCTATTAAATTGCACAAAAAATATTAATATAATGCACAGCACATTGCCGATTACAGTTTTTAATCTTTTAATAATACATTTTTGAAATAACTTTAGAACAACATACAAATATACTTGCAGTTATCACTACTTTACAATATGTGTCTAACGCCTAGTTATAGCAACAAGAGGTCGAGCGTTATATTGCTTATATATATATTTATTTTTCATATTGAGTTATAACTTGTTTTTTTAGAGTATAATAACGGATGCAATGTGCATCGGTGGGCGATGCGGGTGGGTGGGCGAGGAGCGGGGCGCCCTGGAGGCTTTGGAGGCTGCTCTGGTGGCGGCCGCCGCGCCTCCCCTATGCCTCGACCCACGCCCAGCGGTGGGCCTATTGGCCGCGCGATTGCACTCAGCGCCGCGACTCCTAAACACTCCGCGGATACGACGACAAGCCAGAAGATTTTCACAGGTTGGTCACTTTACCTCAACAACGCCACCGACCGTACGCTACGATAGATTCACTTTGACAGCTCCCATTTGACTAGAGACTATGTTTGTGTCTGTATATGAATGTCATACAAAATAATAGTCTGTCTGTTCGAGATAAACTCAAAACCTACTGTGCCGATTTTCATGCTGTTTTCACCAATGTATAGAGTGGTTTTAGTATATCATTTACAAAGTTACGCGGGCGAAGTCGCGGGCAGCAGCTAGTTTATTATAAAATAGTCATAGATGCATTTATCAATTTTTTATTTGTAATAAAATTGATAAATGCATCATTTGTAGAAAAAATGCAATACTTATCAATTTCAAACAATTTTATCAGACTAATAATCGAAGTACTCAACAATGTTAGGCTTGACTTTGTATTTTTTTAAAAATATTTACTACGAGATTATTCTTATCAAATCCTATGTGGCAGATAAATTTGAATATTTTTCTTTTTTTAGATATTTAATTGCAATTTACCATTTGATGTTACCATTTGGGATTACAAGTTTATGATTTCCTTATTCTGAATATGACATAAATGTTTTGTTCCATCGTTTTTTACTAACGTTTACCTACTGGTTTAAAATTCGACCATTATGGGTAAAAAACTATTGCAATTTTTTGCATTGATAACACTCAAAACTAGTTATTAACTACTAAATAGATAAAAAGAAATCTTTTTACAAACAAATAAAAAGTTACAAGTGTTTTCTACTTATGTATAGGTTTAACTACGAATGTTGAACATCTTCATATTTTTTTTAATTTTTTTTTAATGTTAAGGTCAACAGACAGGCTTACGGTCCACTTGATGGTAGGTGGCTACCGTCACTATAACTCAAGCAGGGATAAGGAAGGGATGGGGTAATGGGGTAATTTTTGCTTAGTAGTAAATTTTGTAGTTTTTTTCTCATCATTGATTTTATTGTTTTGTTTATTTTCAGGTCGCTATAAATAGAAAAAGAAAATTGGACCAATTCACTCATTATCACGGTCTGGAGTTACTGGATATAATTCACAGGCAAAGAGCAAAGAACGGCCGTCAAGGAGTTCCAACGAAGACATTCTCCTCCAAATACCCGAAGAAGCCTCCAGAGGTAAACTTTGATTCACATCGGACTTTTTTATTTTTAACATAGACCCTTGTCCTTCGATATACTTTAAGAAGGTAACGTTTTTAAATCTAGATCTTAACTAGAATTTTAACTTATCAGGAATTCTTAACTTTTTATCCTAGAAAATGTTAGGTTTTCAACACATTTTTTTCATTTTTAACACGGTACAAGTCGCGGACACCAGCTTTTTAGTATATAAAACAAATAAATAATCTTCACTCATTCCACACAGCACCATCTATAGTTCCACATTAACCAACTAATACTTGTATTATAAATACCAGACTATTTTTTTTTTGTAAATACATACATATTATATAGATACAAACATCCATAACTCAGGTACAAAGGTAAATCTTACAACATAAACATTTGCCACATTCGAACACGCGACCGTTTGGTCAACAGCTAGGGGGTTAATGGCCACTAGACGAAACTTGTCAGTCAATGAATAATAATTTGGTATGAGAGACGTGATAAAATTGATTTATAAATGTAACACCAGGTATTCAAACCAGTGGAAGTGCCCAAAATGGATAGTATAGCGTTGGCCTTACCTTCGGACTTGAGCGCCCCCTTGCGGCTGGCTCGCTCGTTCGAAAGACCGAAGCCCACACCAGACTGTCAACCGCAGCTCGTCGAGGAATACATCTTGGAGACGGAGAAGACGTCACCGCACGCCGGCACCGGATTCTTCCACATCAAGCTCTCCATACTGCAGAGGCCCTCCGATCAGGAGTTCCTTGGGGAGTTGTACGTCGACCGCGATTACGTGGAGGGTGAGAAGAACGGAGCGGCATGTCGATTTACTTTAGGTAAGTTTTTTTCAAGGTGCTACGGTGGTTACTGAAAAGATTTACTGTTAAACTAAAGCCACACTACAAAAAGGACTCTTTAACCGAGCGTGATGTGATCAACTCTTAAGCTGGGTATCAACTATGTATGCACACAAATCGTGCTCCACGCATCTGCAACTGCTCAAGGTACGCGCATCACTACTGGTGAACAGAGTGCTCCACAGTTTTCGGACAAACATTGAGTGAACATGCTGCGCGTTCACTAAGCGTCGATCGTTATGCACGACACGTCCACACTATCGAGTTGCTTTGCTCGCGTCCACGAACACACTGCGCAGGCGCACCACTATGTGTTCGCAAAAAAAAACTCCACCGCGTGGAGTACTCGCATTGGTGCGTGCAAAGTTGCACGCACTTGGAGCAGTTGCAGATGTGTGGTGCACGATTGGTGTGTGCGAACATATTTTGTAGCCAGCTTTACAAACAAAAATATACATACTACCCTAACCTCAGCAACTCAATAGATTTTGTTAATGTTTGTTTCATCATTGTATCAAACTGAGGTCACGTATATTTGATTGAACCAAAGAGGCAGCAGCTGTTACGCTCTCGTATATTATTGCATTTCAAAATCGCCCGTTTTTTTTTTCATACTGTGTTATAAATGTATTTCAGGTACGAGAGCGCACGCGAACAAATATATCCAACAATTTACGGAGATATTCACTGAGGAGGGTCGAAAGTCGGTGCGCATAAAGCACATAGTGCCCGGACAGATGCCGCGCGTCTCCTTCACGGGAGGAATGGTGCGTCTAATGTTCAATATCTCGACTCACTCGTGTCAATTTTAGAATAGTTGCGAGTGCGAGTTTATAGAGGGCGTAAATTTTAAAAGTTTCCTTTAATAAGATAATAGATTTAAAAGTTTAAATATAAAATTTCAGGGGCATCAGTTGTTACTGCAGCAGCGCGCGATTGCAGCGAACTGTGCCACCGTTCAGACGCACGCCACTGCTGCGCCTGTCGTGTGAGTTTTTTTGAAATTCTTTTTTATCCACCTTAGGTTGATACATAGGTCCAAAAGATCCTCACATAAACGTTTTATGTGTTTAATATTTTTTATTATTTTGTACCCAAAATATTTTATTATTATTTATCTTCCCTAAAACAGACTGAAATGAAAAAGTAAATGTTTACAGCACATCGACAGTAGCAACGGCACCCAACAGTCATGTGAATGCTCGACAACTTCCCATTTTGGTTAGTATTAATATTTATTTTAAGAATAGAATTATAATCATTGACCAGTTTAATTAAAAAATAATAATAATAATTTGGTGCTAGTTTTATGTGAATGACATAATAAAATAAATTAAGTTCACCAACACAATGCACATTTTATTTAAAATTAATTGACATTACATATTCATTTGTTTTAAATTAACGTCATTATTTAATTTAAGGCATGATAAAATATTTAATTGAGGAAAAATATCTCTTATTGCCAAATCTGCTTTTATTGACTTGTTACAATAATGTAAAAACCAGGCTTCATATTTTAATTGTCACATGTCAAATTTAAATGTTTGCACTACTATGCATTGTATGGCACAGCAGGCACAATTGCAGCAGGTGGGCAGCGTGGGGGCAGTTGGCACCGTTGGGGCTCTTGGCACCGTGGGCACAGTAGGATCTGTGGGGACAATCGGTGCTGTCGGGCCTGTGGGAACAGTCGGCGCCGTGGGGACAGTGGGTGCCGTTGGGGCAGTGGGCGCCGTGGGGACAGTCGGTGCAGTGGGGACAGTCGGAGCTGTGGGAGCAGTAGGAAGCACAGCCACTGTCGGCGCAGTGGGTACCGTGGGGACAGTTGGTGGCGCTGCCGTGAGCAACGTTGCTAATGTTGGAAACGTGGCCAACGTTGCAGCAATAGGACCTGTTGCCACAGCGGATATCGCATTAAAGCAACAACCCTCACCAACAACGTCAAGGCTTTCGCCGCAGGTAAGAGATCATTTAATTTCAATACTCGGGAGTTTACTTCCTAAATTGCTGAGATTCTCAATTTGCATCTTACCTGGTTCGTGTCGATATTTGAAGCATTATGAGGTTTTTTGCCTAGTTAATGACTGTCGATTTTTTTTTACTAGGTGCACGATATTCACTCGACACAATCGGTTACCACGAATCAGCTGCTCGCCCAACAGTTGACGAATCCCCCACAGCCCCTCAACCCTCAGAAGATGCACTCCGCCATCATCCACATACAGCATCCGCTCATGTCCAGTGCTGGCACGTCACAGGTATATCTCATCTCAATAGTAGACAGCTGCTTAAAACGCAACAGCATATATGCTTTTATTTCACAGTGGTCTTCTGTATTGGATGTGGCTACTGCCGCCTTACGGGCTGCCCAAATGACTGCGAAACGCAGTGTGCCCTGCCACTACTTGCCACATCCAGACCAAAGTCAACTATGAACAGTTCGTTCCAAATAAGGGCCCCGCTAAGAATCAATCCCGGGATCCCTGAGACAAAGCGTTAAAACGAGCACCTTGACCACTTGACGAAATATAAAAAATATAAAAATAACGAAAAATAAAATAAAGAGTAACTAATAAACGAATAGTATATTAATAATAAAGTAGAAAATTTCCAATAAAAAATGCCATGATATTTTGATCTTAAAAGATCTAAAAATACCCAGACAAGACAATAAACATGAGGCAAAGGCAAACATATTTTTTTTTTAAATTTAAGGTTCAAAATATCCAATACACAAACACTCCGACGACGCAGCAGAAGGCGAACGTGACGAAGCCGAGAACAACGAACGCGGCGATCAGCGCCCTCGTCACCAGCCTCATGAACTCCGCACAACAGTTTCAGCAAGGACAAGGTAAACCTCTTCACTCTGATACTTTGGTGTTTCAGGTCTATTTCACTTTTAAATATATAAATATAACGAGGCTAGGAAGAAAATAGGAGTATGTAATAACACGATTGACATAATTGCCTCCCATTATCCCCATGATTACATTTTTGATTGCCAAATTTGCAATCGGATTGTAACTTCAAAACAGTATCATGGATCATCAAATAATTAACTCATTAAATTGTAGTCTGCGGGACACCCTACTCCTCAGCGGACATAGTGTGTTTTGGGACTCAGTGTATATAGATTGAATATGTATATTTTCAGCGGCCAGTCAGAACGCAACAAAGACGACAGCGAGCAGCAACAATGCGACGATAGTGAACCTGTTGAACAGCGCGCCCGCCGCCATGACCCACACCACGGAGACCATCGACGCCCACAAGCTGCTCGGCAGGACCGTCTCCATCGCCGGCGCCAGGCTGGTCACCACCACCACCGCTTCGCACACCTTGCCCACCTACACCCAACAGGTGACTAAACAATTCTCTAGTCACATCTAATTACAAAAACAAACCGGTTTGCAACATATTGATTTTATAAGACAAAACAGAAAAAAAGTATTTTTCAATTAGGTTTAAATGAAATTAGGCAGCTAATTTTTCAATCAGTTAGTTCCCAGTAATCACATACTTATGATCTATAATCTATCTATATAAATAAAAATAAATCGCTAAATGTATTGCTAAGCGCAAAACTCGAGAACGGCTGTACCGATTTGGCTGATTTCTTTTTTGTTGTGTTTGATGAAGTCTGAGGAAGGTTCTTATGGAGAGAAAAAACGTAAAAAAATACTAAAAAACGTAAAACAACAATTTTCTTTTCCCATACAAACCACTCTGTTCCCAGCTGTCAAACATTTGACGTCAATCAAAACAAAACAAAGGCGCGCGTTAGTACATAGTAGATTTTAATTCTGTCTTCACTCATGGATAGAGGGATAAACAGGGAATGTTGTACGTAAAAAAATGCACCCTCGGTGAAGCCGGGAGCAGGCCGCTAGTACATATATAATATTATAAAATATAGTCGTCCACTCCACTTTCGTCTGTTTCTCCACATTTTTTTTTAAACTACTCAACGGATATTGTTACGGTTTTCATTATTGAAAAGAACGATAAACGAGGAAGGTTTGTTTATATAATTTTCGGAAAAAAAAATCCTATCAATATGAAGCGAAGTATATTGAAAAAATAATATACATTCCACTCAGAGTGCAGTGTGTGTATGGAAATGCCACAAATTAAATAGTCGTATAAGTTCCACTCAAAGAGTGCAGTGTGTGATGGAAATGCCACAAATTAAATAGTCGTATACGTTCCACTCAAAGAGTGCAGTGTGTGTATGGAAATAGCACAAATTAAATAGTCGTAACATTCCACTCAGAGTGTAGTGTGTGTATGGAAATGCCACAAATTAAATAGTCGTATACATTCCACTCAGAGTGAAGTGCGCTTAAGGAAATGGGACAAATTAAATAGTCGTAACATTCCACTCAGAGTGCAGTGTGTGTATGGAAATGGCACAAATTAAATAGTCATATACGTTCCACTCAAAGAGTGCAGTGTGTGTATGGAAATGGCACAAATTAAATAGTCTTAACATTCCACTCAGAGTGCAGCGTGTGTATGGAAATGCCACAAATAAAAAAGTAACATTCCACTCGATGAGTGCAGTGCGTGTATGGTTGTGTACCGCCGCAGGTGTTGAGCGGTTATAGTTGTGAGAGTGAGCCCGTTGGCGCCGCGTCAAGCGCGTCCAGTGTCACAGACACTGACCAACTCTTGGCCGATCCAGCCGCTGCCCAGACACAGCCGGTCTGTCTGCAGGTCTGTGGGGGAATTTCATTTTGACTGCACAAAAGTTCTGGGGCAATGAAACATTTTAAGGGAACTCGACGCCAACATTTTTTTAACACTGACCAGAAATTTAGTCTGTATGATCCCTAATAAAATGCTAGCTGTGCCCTATAGTTTTACACGCCGTTTAATTTAGAATAAATTTGGTTCTTAAGTTAGTTTTCAGTCGACCGAATTCAGTAACCAACCAAACATATTGCATTGCAACGTCCGCCCGTGCTTTTACGTCGTTTTTGCTTAGCGTTTTTCATTTTGTTAGTATAAAGAATTTTCTAAATTCACTCGTATTTCTTTGGTGAAAATAGATTGCCTTGATTGCCATTCTTTTTTCGAGATAACGACAAATAGTGTTCCCTACTTCATTATTTTAAAGCATCATAAAGGTATTGAGGTTTTCTCTGTGGCGATATACGAATTTTTGTTCACTAATATAAATAAAAAATAAAAAACAGTTATAAAGGTGCCCCTACGTTTTGCAGTCAGAATAAAATAAAGTTTTAGTGTGTGTGTGCGCGCGCGCGCTGACCTCGCCTTGTGTGTGTTTATATTGAAAATTAAGCAATATATAACATTTTTAGAGCGATTATTATATTTAACCGAGATTCACCTATTAAAAATGTCAAGTTTTTGGTTTTGACTTCTCACGATTTGTGACTATATGGTAATTTTTATTAATACTGATCGTTGACATAATATATGTTATCAAGCACGGGTCCCTTTATGATATATTATGTTGACTAGGAATATCTTATAGTTTTCCCTGTCGTAAACCTGTATACCTAATATCATATTGAGATGACTTCAGCTTAAGTAATTTTTTTTTAAACGGTATGATATAGTTTGTGTGTAATTTCCAATACTTATTTATTTAATAACATACTTCTATGATTCTCGATTCTATGAAATTATTATTTTTCCTATAATTAACCTTTGGTGTGTACTTAACAAGTAACAGTTTGGTATTTGTGTGTGAACTGAATAATTAACATTTGGTTTTGTTGTTTGGGCTATTAATTTCTTCTAACAATTTCTAGTTTAATTATTTATGAAATTAGCGTTTCAATCATACGTATTTGTTTTTCAGGGCCTAACTCTTTCGTCGCTTCAAGGTCTTCAGGGATTACAGGGCTTACAGAATGTGCAAGTGCAGATACCCGGTTTATCTGCGCCTATTTCCCTTTCTCTGAACGTTTCTGGTGCTCCGAGTGGACTTTTGGTGTCCGTGCCACCAACGACCTCTGTCGTTCTTACAAATCAACCATCAGTATTGTCGTTGCCAATAGGTAAGTCGAATTTTATTGTTTTTTCATCAATTTGTCATCCGTTTAGTTCTTCAGGATTAGTCTTATTTTGTACCAAAGAATATTTCGACTTCCAAAATATTGCGGAATTAGTTATACTAATAGATGATAAATACTACTAGTTATTATAGTACTAGATACAAACAATTACAGTGCGAAAACAACAAACAGTGCGAAAGTGAATTGTTTTGTAACCATGTAACAAACAATTCACTTTCGCACCGTCTTTTAATGATAACAGAACGAATAGGTCTATTGATTGAAAACTCAATTCTTAAAATCTATATATAATTCAAAGTGGACTTTACCAACATATTCGTTTACTACGCAACTCGCTTGGTGACTAACTTGCACGTCGCTTTCGCTAAGCGAGGTTTTCAATAGTGAGGTTTTAAAAATATGTGTGCATAGCGCAACTGATGTCCGGCGGGGTGAAGGGCGCAGTGCGCGGCGGGGCGTTACAAGTGGTGCGGGGCACGAGTCGGGGGACGAGGCCGACGCCCCGAGCGCCCGCCCCCGCACCCCGCGCCACCCCTCTGCTCGCCACCCCACCTCCGACGGCCGCCTCCGCGCCCACTCCGCCCACCCCCACGCCCCAAGGTAAGTATTGCTCTAACTATAATCCCCCACCACTTTCGGCCCCTGGTAGAGTAAGGCAACATTCACTGGCTACCTTAATATCTAACGGCAGACGAATTGCGACCAACTTGCAACAAGCGAAAACTTTCTATCAATTTGTGCAATATCACACTAAATCGCGTTTTTGGTATCACGTAACTCATAACAAAGGTGTAGTTTGCGGTATGGCCTCTTACTGACAATAACTAAAATTAAAGTGCATTCGTCATTCATTCATTCATTCATTCGTCTGCTGTTAGATAATAAGGCAGCAGGGTCGTTGTCCATTGTTCACGACGATATATATAACTTTTCCTATCGTCGTTAGAGAAAATTAATATCTTTTTTAATCTGCATTCAAAATAGAAAATGCTTAGAGTTTTGAATCCGCTTCTGCACTGAAATTGGTATGTTAGAGTATAGCACTGCTAATAAAAGAACCCGTAGCTTCTCACTATATTATTGTGACATTTATTAGTAAAATTATACTGAAAGTTAAATAATACACAGTCATTTGAAACTGTATAGATGAGAATTTCACTTATTGAAATATGTATGTACTTGTACATACATTGTTTTTCAGTTAACATGCAAAAACATAATACAGAAAAAGATGTTGTTTTCAGGCGCAACACAATTCATAAGTCAAGCGCAAGCTTCGGTGCTGAACGCTCATCAAGTGAGACGGAAATCGAACCCGGATAGTTCATAGTAAACACAAAAACTTTTAACCATTCTACTGTTGCACTAACTTACTAGAATTGACCTGACATGACTATATTGTCACACTTGAGCCTATAATGTTCGTATGTGTTCCTCCTTCACGGACTCTTTGAAAAACTTTTGCAAAGTGTTTGGTTTCCTATCTCAATATTATTTATATCATAAATGAAATTCTCAAAAGTAATTATCTAAATCTATTGAATATAATATAGTTCAGTTTTATCGAATCAAAAGTTAATCATGTTTGTTGTATCAAAGTCTTTAGTTTTAATAGATTTATATTTATCATATACTAGGTTACATATTTAAATTAAATTTTAAAAATAATAAAATAATATATTATATTATTATTTATATCTATAAAGATAATCATGATCATGTATTTTTTTAAGTTGTCTGTCAAACAAGGTTCACTGAAAACAATGTCATAATATTTCTTCTTTTGGCTTTTTGAACATCTGCTTGTTAATTACTGAAAAAGCTTTTCAGTGCTATGAATTTTCGTCCACTTACACTTGGTAAAAACTTTATTTTCAATTTTCCTTCTTACTTCGTAACGTTTTCCCCTATCTTGTACATTAGGATGAATTGAATCACTTGCTATCTCTCCTTTTTTTTTAATAAAGTCCAAATTATATTTTTCATATGCATCCAAATACTGCTTCAGATCTTATTATTGGTACAAATCGTATCAAACCAAGGGGCTATGAAATAAAGTTTTCTTCTTATTATATCGCATTTTTTAAAAAAAAATCATTAACTATCTTAATAAAAAATGCCTTTATAGGTGTTCTGAGACGCACACACAAGCAGGTTTTCTTTTTCTTTTCTTCAACTTCCTTGTTTTCTTTCTACTTTTCCTTAACTTCCTTGTTCTCTTTCTTCTTTTTCTTAACATCCTTGTTTTCTTTCTTCTTTTCCCTAACATCCTTGTTTTCTTTCTTCTTTTCCTTAGCTTCGTTGTTTTCTTTCTTCTTTTCCCTAACATCCTTGTTTTCTTTCTTCTTTTCCTTAGCTTCGTTGTTTTCTTTCTTCTTTTCCTTAACTTCGTTGTTTTCTTTCTTCTTTTCCTTAACTTCCATGTTTTCTTTCTTCTTTTCCTCAACTTCCTTGTTTTCTTTCTTCTTTTCCTTAGCTTCGTTGTTTTCTTTCTTCTTTTCCTTAGCTTCGTTGTTTTCTTTCTTCTTTTCCTCAACTTCCTTGTTTTCTTTCTTCTTTTCCTTAGCTTCGTTGTTTTCTTTCTTCTTTTCCTTAGCTTCGTTGTTTTTTTTCTTCTTTTCCTTAACTTCCTTGTTTTCTTTCTTCTTTTCTATAGCTTCGTTGTTTTCTTTCTTCTTTTCCTTAACTTCCTTGTTTTCTTTCTTCTTTTCCTTAGCTTCGTTGTTTTCTTTCTTCTTTTCCTTAACTTCCATCTTTTCTTTCTCCTTTTCCTCAACTTCCGTATATTCTTTCTTATTTTCCTTAGCTTCGTTGTTTTCTTTCTTCTTTTCCTTAACTTCCATCTTTTCTTTCTCCTTTTCCTCGACTTCCTTGTTTTCTTTAACAGTTTCCACTCCACATATATAAATATCACATCTCTCACTTTTAAGACACTTCCCTTCTTTACTATTAATTCGCTATTACTTATTTCCCTTCTATATTTTACTTCCTTTCCTGTGGCACCTTTGCCGAGATATGTGATAATAAAATCCATTGGCTACTATAATCTTATTTGACTTGTTTTGTCGGTTAAATATAATGAAAATAGTGTTGTATTTTGAAATCCTTAAACAAACCTGTATAGATGTTTCAGAAATGTCTCTTTTAGTAAGTTGGAGCAATATTTGAATTCGTATAGTTACACTGCCTACTATTTAGTTGAAATGTTAATAATTGCGTAAATGTATATACATATAATAAATATTAGGTATATATTTTTTATTTACAAATAAAATAACCTTAATAATGCGGTCTTATGAATTATGATCATTGATCGACTGTTGTGAATTTTGTATTTTTACGTTTTTTTTTTTTTTTTTTTGAAAAGACCTCATAGTTTTATTGATACAAGGAGTTTGAAGGTGAATGCAAAGTGTAATCAGTTGGACCGCTTATAATATTTTAATCTACAAGTTTATTTAGACAATTTTTTTTTAAATTTCTTGTCGATTAACTCCGAGAATATAATTCTGCAAAATTTTAGTAGAAAATTTAAATTTAAAATACTGAAAAAATTCCATTATACTCGCCTCAATTTGTCGCTGCAGGTTGGGTCATAAAACGTGTGAGCGGCGCGAGGAGTATTGCGCGCTCACTCGCACTTACAGCTCTTATTGTAACGCATAGTGACGTGCAGCGCTCGTATCGTAATGTTGTCGATACAAAATTAAAATGAAACAATTTAATGTTCTCTGATGTTAGTATTTATGTTATGACTTATTATTCTATTTACATTCAAACTTATATAAAATTATTATTATTTTATTTATGTATATAAACAAGTAAAAATAAAAAGAGATTAAATAGATAATAATTCACTGGATCTTGTTTAATTTCAAGTAAAAATGTCAAAAAAATATTTATAACAATGCGCGCTTGTTGATTTATATTCACACCAACGGATTTAATACTGCTTGCAAAAAACACCTCCATGTCGCTAAGTAAGTATTCTAGTATTGAATGAGTAAACATAAGTAATAACTCGTTATTTATAGCAACAAAACAGAGGGTATAGTAGGTAATTAGGCGCGGGAGTGATTCACCGCTACATTGTTATCGACAGCGCGTGCTTGACGGGCACATCACTACGCCGAATATAATTTATGGCCCAACCTGCAGCGACAAATTGAGGCGAGTATAGTTCATCTTGGGAAAATCCTGGAATCCGATCTAATTAGCAAGCACAAATCTGTCTACTTTATTACATACATACCTTCATTATTTTTTTTACATTATTTTATTATTTTGGTGCTACCTCAAATATTTTATTAAACACATTCAGCGCTCTTTCTCCATACAAAAAGTATCCATGTACTTCACTTCAGAAATGGACAAATTTTATTAAATCTATTATAAACGGTCTAAGCTATATCATTTGCACTTTGCATCAACCTTTAATGCATCCTGTATATTTGATATTTTTTGAAATTTGCGACTCATGGTCGAAAATTCAAACTACCCTTTAACAAATTACCCTTTGTGTTTGATACCTACCAACTCATTAGTATAACTTAAGGTAATCTGTGGTTTGAGTATTCGGCCATTAATTATGATTCAGCATTCTAAACAGCATAAAAAATGACTGTGCTTACTGAAAATTGTATAGCAATTAATAATTTCTAAAATTAATTTTAAATCAATATAATTTAGAATTTTAATTTAGATATTAAGATTTATTTAATATAATGACTCCTTTTGTTTAATTATGTTAAGTTATCGAAATGTGTACAAATAATGCAACTTAATTAATACATATTATATTAGAATTCAAGGAATTTAATAATTTTAGGGATAATAACTTTTTTTTTTCTTCAAAAATCGTGTCACGTTTAGGTATTTATTGAGTAGTTTAATTTTTAGAACGCCAAATGAAATTATCACTTGTCAACTGGTACAGACTCGTAAACATTATACAAACTCTAGAATAAATTGACATTATATATTTTCCAATGAAGTTTAAGTACGATCGTTGAGGTAATTTCCTCGTAGCGAATCGTGTTTTTGATTTCAAAATTGCAAGTAAAATAATTTAGTTGCGTACATATCTATCGTGCAAATTCCACAATTTCTACAATTTCGAAACGTAATTTTGATATACGTACTGTCATAACTCAACCGTACCTCTTTGACTAAAAGCAGACCATGGGAAATAACTTCTATTGACCTTTAAGTTGAACCAATACTGTCAAGTTGTGTCCATTAAAATTGTGGTTCATAAATTGGGAAGAATGGCCCTTGTTTAGTATTGATGTTTGGTATAAAAGTATCAAGTTGGGTAGTTCATGATATCACCGTAAATAAAATGCATAGACATAGAGAGATCGGACTGAGAAATACCCGCATTAAATTGACCACACTTTTCAGCCCATATTCACTTCACAGGTGAATGAGGAACGCTCAGTCCGTTCTCTCTTATTAAAGGTCTACATTAATCTACTACAACTATGGATTTCGCACGCCATACAAAACACTAGGAACTTCATGGAACGTATAGAGCAGAACTCTGACATCTGTCATTTAAAACCAACCAAACATAATATGTCATTTAAAGAAAATGTGACTTTACGTCAACACATTGGAGTTTATAAACAATAGTAGAACTTGGTCGTTAATACCTTTTACCATTGACGCGCGAAGGCAAGACTCCGCCATGATTCCGTTTTTTGGCGTACTTTTTATGTGCCGCTTTGGCATTTTCACGCAAAATCCATACTTGATGCATGTCTATGATAAAATGCTACTAAGGCGTCTCCTATTTAATGGTGATTGACGGACACTTTCTCATGTTCTCGTGGAGTTAGTCCTCATTGCCTCATCCATGGAGCAGACTTAAAAGCCCGTTTTAAAAATAAGCCCCTTTCCCTGTAACAGATTACGAGTATCTCGTAGCTAGTGATATTTTTCGTGGCCCTATAAGTAACTTTAATTTAATAGGCATATTCTAAGTTATTCGGTCGCTTTTGTTTATCATGGGAACGATGAGCAAAGCGAGGACCGATCGATCGTGTTCCTCTTTATGTACTATTACTGAATTTATACTCTATTTGTAAATAAATTTTAATACTATTGTTGCTACTTGTCGATTTAACCTGTTGAGAATAGTATTATAATTATATTAGGTATTATTTTTAATACGAATCCGTACAAGTAAATATTGAAAAATAACAAGTAAAATTGTTTTGTTCATTTCGTACATAATTTGGTTTGATGAAATAATAAAAAAAATAGTTATTTTAAAATAATTTTTATAATATTTTTAAGTGACTACACGTCAATTCAGTTTAGTGCAGTTTTTCCGAAACCATTTATCTATAAATAGTATAAAACAAGCGTTTTATTAATTACGTAAACAAAAATATATTAATAAATTGTCGCGATGGTCTTGGCGTGGCTAGATCCATTTTTTTACAGTTTTCGATATATTTTTTGCGATTGAAACTATATTCGATCGACTATATATCGAGATTACACTTAGCCTCGAGTACGTGCCACAATAAAAATAATTTTACTGTATTTTTTAGCTTGCAAAATTAAAATAATGAACTGATCACATGTAAATAATATATTTCATATTCAAAGATGCAACTCTTATATAAAGTCCACCGAAACAAAAAATCACTATCAAACAATTTTATATATAAAAAGATAATACATTTACCTGTCTGGTAAACAAATGTATCAAAACGCTAAATCTATATATAATACTCGCTGTTGCACGCGACTTCGTCCGCGTAACATAAAGTAAAGCCTATGTTACTCGCTGATAATATAGCTTCCCAACAGTGAAAGAATTTTTCAAATAGGTCCAGTAGTTTTTAAGCCTATTCAATGCAAAAAAAACAAACAAACAAATCTTTCCTCTTTATATTACTAGTATAGATAAAACAAAGTAGTCTTAGAACGACTGGACTTAGAATTGTAGAATTTGTCTTCGCCCCGAATAGCAGAATAACTAGAGGTTAAAACATCTGAAATAATCAGGGGAAAAAATCTGAAATAATCAGGAAAAAATCTAAAATAATCATGGAAAAAATCTGAAATAATCAGGGGAAAAATCTGAAATAATCAGGGAAAAAATCTAAAATAATCAGGGGGAAAATCTGAAATATTAGGGAAGAAAGTGTGAATAATATTCATTTTCTCATAAATGGCACGAAGTTTTAACTTCGTGCCATTGTTTAAAAAAAATGCAATAAAAGTGTCACAAAAAGGCTGTAGAATTAATTTTCATTGTTTTCTTACTAAAATAGTCTTTGATCGTTAATCTGTAAATTACATTATAAAATGATCTTTAATCTGTTGTAAATATGGTTCAATATATATTAATTAAGACAGGACGTATAAATCCAGTAAGTACTGAACAGACCCGACTATGGTAGTTTATAAGGAATGATCTTTCTCAAAAAAGGGCTTAATGAAATCAAAATAACAGGATAGTTTCAATATTTATCGAACATTCAAATGCATAGCATGAAATTGTTTTTTTTTTTCTTCTTAAATTTGTAATTTTTATTCACCTTAAGATTAGCAGTTCTCATTTACATTTTATACCTAATGCGTAACAATTAAAAAGTAAGCAAACAAAAAATCGTAAAGCTGTTTTTAGTCATATAAAAATAATAAATCAAGTTCAATCTTATTAAAAAAGTAATAATTTTATTGTTAAAATTAATTTTAATTTGCGTGTCATTAAAAACTTAAATCAGTAAGTGAATCATCTTTAGTCACATATTTCGGACTAAAATTTTCATATTGTATATAATTTTTTTTTTTATAAACAAGGAAACTCTAATTATGTCGTTGTGGTTGTGTTTTAATTAAGTCATTGTCTAATGTCTAATGTCATTGTCTATATGAATAAATATATAATATTTTTTTTTTAATTTTTATAACTCGATAATGTTTGTAGCTCTGTGTTCAGTATTAAAATTTAACAGATATAAATTGTTAAAAAAATCTACTTTTAATTGACAAAAATATAATTAAATGTAATAATGATATCGTTAAAATTAAAGAGAGACTTGACGAGACAAACGAATCTACTAGCTGCTGCCTGCGACTTCGCCCGCGTAACTTTGTAAATTTGTATATACTAAAAACCTTCCTCGAGAACCACTCTATCCATTGGTGAAAACAGCATGAAAATCTGTGCTTTTTGAGTTTTATAATATGTAGTGATTAGTTAGTTCGTTTATGATTGATTGTCGATGTTAACCTGTATACGTTTTAAAGTTATTAAAATAATTACCAACCATGATAATATTTTAAATGTCTTATACAAAGTGTAAACCTAAAGTAAAGCCAAAGAGACAGCGCAAAAAATGTAAACAAATCCGATCCATAATGAGTTTCACAACACGACACACAGTT
This sequence comes from Synanthedon formicaeformis, assembly GCA_945859745.1. Lineage (NCBI taxonomy): Eukaryota > Metazoa > Arthropoda > Insecta > Lepidoptera > Sesiidae > Synanthedon > Synanthedon formicaeformis. Next base: position 11,218,950 of record OX243957.1, read on the forward strand.
TGACGTCACGCTTGGTCTAGTGGCTAGTAACCCTAGCTGTTAACCAAACGGTCGCGGATTCGAATCCCGCTAGGGGCAAATGTTTGTGTTAACATTTTACCTTTTTACCTGAGTCATGGATGTTTTGTATTTATAATATGTATGTATTTACAAAAAAAAAGTAATCTATGTAGTATATCAACTGGTCTGGTATCCATTAGTTGCTTCACAATATATAATATTTGGTCACCTTTTTATGAGTTTTTATTATACTTTTCATGAATGTGGTTGCGTTACTAGATAATATACTTATTTTTAGTAAGAAATATTAGTAATTTTTTTTTATTTAAAAAAAGTATGTTTACATTCTATGCGTTGTTTCGCTGGCCTTGCTTCAGAAAGTTGGCCTTAGACCGATAAATTGCTTAGATTTTTAAGTAGCTGTCATACCTTTGTACCAATATTATTGTTGTAGCAATAAATAGTTATTTTTTTTTGTAAACTAAGCCTATAGAAATGTCTTCGTTTTTATACCTTGATCCTTTAAAAGAGAGAAAAGCCTAACAGTGTAAGGTAAGAGCTATTTAGAAACACCTCAAATAGTTTTATTCTCGTTACCGAAGAATTTTCTTTATAAGCAATGCAACTATTTTCTTAAAATGTCCGTATATTTAATAAAAGTGTGCATTAAATTGGAATGGTATGTTTGTGTGAATTGTTGATCTCATTTGTTAACTATACATGTAGCTCAATTATAAGATTATAAAAAGTAACACAAAGATGGTTTATCCGAAACATGTAAATGTATATTTTAAGATCTAACGGATTTGTATATTATATTTTTTACCGCAGATTTTTATATAATCCCAATAATATTCAGTTCAATGGTTTTACAGCCAGCCAGCGCGAGTTGTTTACTTGTAAATATTATTTTTAGTGAAATGTGATATGCATTCTGAAGTCTATTATATTATAAATTAAAGTGTATCATAAAATTTATATAATTGTGTTATAATTTGTGTATAAATTATTGATATTGTAAAAAATCTGTTGTTCAGAGATTCACGTTTCGAACATGAAATAAATAACTTTTACACAAACTCATTTGTTTTCTTATTTAAAAAAAAATCTTTATAGATTAAAAATGCAATGTTTTATGTCTTGTCTGTTTCTTTTTCACGCCTTAAGGCCTTGCCGGCCTTCGGTCTGTGCCTGCTCATAATATATCTATATTTTCACACGGACGAGGTCGCGGACACCAACTTTGGAGCGTTTAAAGTTTAACCCCGTTATAATTTTCAACTGAAAGTTATATAAAAAAAACTAAAATATCGCGTGAAGTAGGCGCAACGCGGATCCGCGTTCCAGCATATGAAGGGTTAAAATACGTTCCGTCCTAATGTCAAATTTAAAAATTATGTTACCATACCAGCTATACCAGCGCTTTTCCGTAGTGCTGACTAATTTACTTAATTATCTTTTGACTATTGATTATTGACCTGATCAAGTCGATTTGGAATGAATAAGAAAACAATTCGCAATTTATATTTGAACTCAAATAAATAAAAAATAGTATAATGTATTCCATAACTATTATTGATGATAATTTTATGTCAGCTATAAAAAAAATTCTCATCATAAAAATTATAATAATCGAAAAGAATTACGACTTATAGAATGGACTTATATAATTTATACAATATAATTTATATAAATATAATTTAAACAATTTATTAATGATTAATATTTTAAACTAATGCATCAACGGACGGGTATTACTTCGTAAAAGGTTGGCAACACCGGCAGATGCTAATTCAAATAGATTAATTTCATTTTCTCCTGGAGCAATTTTTTCGCGCAACCTAGACATGTGCGTTGCAATGGTTGTTTTTTGCGAATATTATTATTTATAAGCAGAAGCAAATTCAGTATAAGATGGAGCCATTAATTTTACATCGAATTGTGCCTTTGCTTTAGCATTATTTGTAACTTCTAACTTCTTCCTCTACGTCGTTCTCTAACTACGTCAAAGAGTAGTTATATATTCTATAGTCCTGGGTCTAAGTTGACATTAAATTGACAATCGCTGTGATGTGGGATGTCAACTTTCAAAGTCAAAAGTCACGAGCGGGGGCGGGGTACGCTGGCTTTATTTATTTATTATTGTAATTTACATATAATATGTAATCATCATTTTATATAATTTTGCATTACATACTTACGATTTTCAATAATAATATCTAATCTATTTACATGGACTCTTTTTCACCATGGATTTAAGAAAGGCACTAAATATTTGTCACGCGTGTTTGAGTTCAGATCGTCAATTATATCCCGTCTCGAAGTGCTCAATTCAGCTTGGTTTCTTGCCGGTACGTATAATATTTTCTTTGTTTTGATTGTTGTTCTCGGTTCACTTTTAAGTTGTTTACCTCTAGATTCACTTACATAGTAATTGTTTACATTAATTTGCTGCAACCATTTCTCAGCCAATCATCACCAATTGTACTATGCTGGATTATTTATTGACACATTCATTGCCGCACCAAAAATGTTAAGTCTCATATGAATGGCCAGCGGTATAATATGTTGAACTCGTGTGGTGAGTCCACGGCTTTTGAATTGCATATCTCCACATTTCAAGGTGGTTTTTGAATGAATAAGTTGTGTTTTACATTAATTCTTAGTATTTTTGAAGAAAATCCGATCAATAGTTTGGAATCACATAGCTAGTTTTAAGCCCCCAGTATACGATTTTAGTGAATTCACCAGGCGAGTCCTTGGCAATGAATAGGTTGCCTATTCATAAACAAGGAGTCTGCCTGGAGCAGATTGTATGTATGTACTATCGCGGTCAATGGAGCAGACCCACTTTTCATACAAATTTGTCTAACGTTGAATTGAGGTTGTCATAGTAACGTAAATGTTATAATATGAAATACGAGTAGGTATTTGAAGTAGGAACAAAAATAAATACAAAATGTGCACACGAAATTGTTCCTTATGGTGGGACTGCTCCCTTGACCGCGATAGTACATAATTGTATGTATTGTATGAGGATTTACAATATTTATTTCAGAAAACAGCCACAGTGTGTTGGGAATGTAGTAACGAAGTACTAAGGTTTAGTAAATTCATAACAAAAGCAATGACAGCACAAAGAAAATTGTCTAATGTCCAACATGTAAGTTTATTTTTTCTTTACTAAAACATTATTTTATTTTATTATAATAAAAGTATAAAAACTTAAGAGCTCTCAAACTACATTTCAGTCGTAATTTTGACTATACACAGCTAAAAAAAACATCGTGTCCATTTTGAAGATATTGTATTGTTTGCTGAAAAGAAAAGTCGTAACAAGTTTATTATTTTTTATATTTCCAGTCTGATGACATATTATGTCTAAGTACTTTGGCCATTTCAAAGCAGCAATCTTTCTTTGAATTCAAACATATTGATGACCCTCTAACCCTAGAAGAGTTTGACAAAGCCACAAGTATCAATGAAGAAGTATGTAGTTCAGACACAGAAACCGCCTCATACCATGAAGACTATGAGCAAACAGATAGCGCACAGGAAGATATTGAAGATCATTTAGAGGAAAATTTAATAAACATTGAGAATGTTGATAAAAAAATATTTGAGTCACAAACAAACATCAATCTGCATATTAAAACAGAAATTGATATGGATAAACAAGAAATGTTTGAGTCTCAAACAAACACCAATGTGCATATTAAAACAGAAATTGATAAGGATATACAAGAAATGTTTGAGTCTCAAACAAACACCAATCTGCATATTAAAACCGAAATTGATATGGATAAACAAAGAATTGCATACAATAAAAAGATTGAAACTCTTTTAGATATTGACAACAAATTATCAGAAGTGTCTGAAGAAGTGATGAAGAAGATATTAGTAACGAAATTGACTCACGAGGAAGTACTTAAGAAAAGAGATCAGAAGAAGAGAAGTCACAGATATCAGAATTGTCTTTACAAATGCAAAATTTGTATTGCAGGCTTTAGAACTAAGGAATATTTCAATGAACACATGAAAGTGAAGCACAGTCATATAGATTATAATAATGTGGTGAGTGAATGTACTGGTTGGGCAGAGCAAAGAATCGCCGCAATGCACTCTATTAGAGATGGCACGGTCAAGGCTTTCCATACAAAACCAGCGTGTCAGGTGTTACTGTTTGTTTATTCAATACCACCTTTACTATGAATTTACAATGACCGCACTCACGTGTTTCAGAATCTGCCACCTTTGATTAATTTAAATTTTGCCTTGTTTATTTTAAAAGAGGCCATTTTAAATTGCTATTCTTACGAATGACAATGGCAAAATCATCGGAGAAGATCTGATGGAGCCAAGACATTAAAAGTGAAGAAGAAGTATTGACATTGACAGTTGACAAATTTCCATATGAATGTTTCACTCTCTCGCGAGCGAGTGCGGTCATTATAAACTCATGATAGGGTACACGCATGGCTTTCGCACTATTTTGCGTGCACATCGTGCAAATAGAAGCTGCTGGCCAAAAGCGCTTTAAGTTGCGCTCAGCGCAATTGTATTATTGCTACCCTATTTAGTAGGTGGCGTCGCGGCGATTCTTTGCTTGGTGATTTGTTGTATTGAAATGAATGGCTAAGCGTCAGGTTTAATATGTATGAAATGTATTCAACTCTATTCTTGACCTGACCTAAAACGTATCTGACGAATGCAGTACTTGGCGAAAGGAGTATATATCTGATGAAAAATCTAATCTAACAAATGTCGTGAGACAAGGCTGTAAATTTGTACATTCTATACGATTTGTGCAGAACAAACTAGGGGAGCTCACAGATTGCGACGTCTGTAAAATACGCTTCAAATCGCTAATTGTAGCGCAGAGACATTGCGAACGTCATTACATGCGCTACAAATGTCGACTGTGCGGATATGAAGCCTACGCTCTATTCGTCATTGTGGCGCACTGTGAGGATAAACACGAGACGGAAACAGTCGAACAGACACCTGTGACCTTGACCTGTGAATTTTGCTCGAAGGTTTTATCGTGAGTATATCTTCTTTGGTTCAAATCATACTAATACTTAGCTTTTGCTCGCGACTTAGTCACACCCCCCCCCCCCCCCCCCAATTTCTTTATTCAATCTTCATTGCTGATATAGTTTTTATTTTCATTTTGAGATGATTCCTTATTTATTTATTAAAAGTTTCGAAATGCTTGTTGTTGTAGCACCCCTGAGGAGTATTCGGAACACTTGAATACAGAACATAGGACTTGTGAATTATGTGATTATAAAGTGAAAGGAAGGGGTTCGATTAGAAATCATATGAGGTAAGCAAAGGGCCTTTGGTTTTCAAATTAAAAAAAAATATTCTTGACAATAATGTGTATGTCACCAATGTCACAAACAGATAGAAAGCTCATTATTTAGGATGTCGCCTGAAGGGTTGCAGTGGCCCAATTAATAACTTAAGAAGTAGACGAAGTATAGATAATGAGCACAGGATGGGAATACAGAAATGAGCTTCCGGTTATTTCACCGTGGTCTTATAAGGGTAGCTAGCTAACTTCTAAGAGGGTTTTAGACTAAACTTAGCTTAGCACCTTTTTGTATATCCAGCGTTTCAGGGGGTGTTAACATACCGGTCTACGCACGGCTTAGGCACTGTTTAGGTTTTATGTTCCAAGATAATCTCGATTCGCATTAAAACAAAATCATTTAATTACTTGTGATATGGTACATTAGAATTTTGCTTATTGAAGTTTTTACTTTGATTATTTCACCAAATCACAGCACAATGGAGTATTTATTTACCTTTTTTTTCCTACAATGTTTACTCCACAATGTCAAAAGGCCTATCGCCCACTAGGCAGCCTGGCTGCGGCAGCCATTTAAACATATGACGGTGTATGGGAGCCCGCGCACCTAGCAGCCACAAACCCCCGGCTGCACGGCACGGGAATGTATGTGGCTGCCGTCAGTCTCCGCTCACTTGTCGTAGCAACCAGACGTATGTTCCAATTCTTTTTCATATCGCTTGACGTTTGGGTGACAACTGGCCGTCGATTTGGCCGCTATAACTGGCCAGCCAGGCTGCCTAATGGGCTATAGGGCAAATAGAAATTGGCGGCCGAATGCGCCCTTAGTTGCGTTCAGCGCAATTGCGTAAGGGGCAGCACGGCTATTCTCCGCTCTGTGATTTCTTAACTGTGATTAATGTGAATTTATTTATTTTTTCAGTCTAATGCACCCAAAAAAAGGATACTTCAATTGCGATCACTGTCGAAAATTTTTTAAGAGTAAGACTGTGTTGGAAATGCACATGGCCACTCATGGTGAGAATATAGCGAAGAAACTGTCGCATTGCAACATTTGCAATGTGCAATTTAAAAATATTCATGCATATATGGCACATATTAGAGCAAGTGCGAATCACCGGAAAGGGTGAGTCTCATTAGATCGATTTTCAGCTACCCACAGTTTATAGATATTTTCACTGCATTATGATTTTCCATTATTATTATTATTATTTTTAAGTTTAAGCTACAATTACGTGTTGAGATTTTCTTATCAGTTCAGTGTTCAGACAGGCTGACGGTCACACTTGACGGTAGGTGGCTTATAACAAACGTCACTTACCTGTAATATATACCACTAGAAAGGCTGCTGTCAAAGAGTTCTAAACACGTATTTTATTTGTTTTTATATTAATTTAAAAAAAGATGTGATTTTTCGTGTTGTAGAAATACCATTACTTACATAGTTTTTAAGATATATGGTTTCTCGCGAAATACAATCATACTCTGGTAGGTCTTTAGCTTCCTTGGTGGTCTGCGGAGCCAGTTGAATTCACTGATTTCACCAGTCACCTTAAAAATTTCCTACGACATTCACCACACCAATCTGACTTATCATCATAAAACAATCCTCTGAACTGTTGAAAGACTCCCATTTAGGCCATGAAATTTCCCAATGTGTTTCCATGTTCTATTACAGATATAAATGTCCTGAATGCAATAAACACTTCGCTACGGAATCTTATGGGAGAAAGCATTATAAATTTTATCATCTAAAGGAATCAAAGTACAAATGCGAAGAGTGTAACAAAGTAAGTTTTATCAATTTCAAGTTAGGCTAGGATCCACTTGGGGTAGGTTCTACTGAAATTTTCTGAAGGACAAGAAAAAAAAACGGTTGGTCTGCTTATGTTCGAATCCTTGAGCGTGAGCCCACAAAAATGTTCTAAAAAACTGATGTTACAAAAACTGCCTTTGATGCTCTCCCTCTTCAACCATGCACACCTGTGTAGTGTGTAGGATACTTCTCGTAATTGTAATTATAATGTTTTGATTTATTTATATGGCATGTTTTTTTTTTCGTATAAAATACGCAATATTCCTGCAATTAAAAAAAAATTGTAGCAAACCAAAATTATATTGTATGAATCACGTCTATCAAAACACATGTTACCATTTAATACGCATCACTCTTATTTGCATAGCGTTTATTACTTTGTAAACATTTAAACGTTGTTAATTACTGCAATTTATGTTTCAGGCGTTTGTGACAATGTCGAGATTGCAAACACATCGACGGATGAAGCACAGGCAGTATAGACCAAGAAATCATGAATGCGATGTTTGCGGAAAGAAATTCTATGTAAATTTTTTTATTTTTATTCAAATTAACAAGTGAATTAATGAGGATATTAATTTCTTGCCACTAAAAGTATGTATTATAATGAGAACCTAATGAATTGAGTGGCCACTGTGTCGCGATTCTTAAAGCGTAAAACATCAGACTATATTAAGTGGGTGTTGCTCAAAAATCAACGAATAAATAATGTGACTAATATATCCACTAATAACAGTGAATTTCAAAATTTTTATTATTTTGGGCATTTCATAGCCCCATCACTTTCTAACATTCGTGTTCTATACTGAAGTTAGCGGGCTTATCTAATTTATTCATAATAATTACAGGTTTGACTTTAATCAATCAATACTAATAATAAATCTGTAAGGGGATTAAGTTAGTTTGTTTTCAGAGATATCGTGTTTATAGGCTCTATACATGATACTGAAACTAAATTGACGATTTTTACAATTTTTTTCTGTATGTATGTATGTTCCTCCATAACTTTTAAACGAATTAACTGATTTTCATGAAACTTGGTACATAAACATTTGGACGTACAGGATAGGCTACTTTTTTTCTTTTTCAACGCGGACGAAGTCGCGGGCGTCAGCTATTAATGAGCTAGTATTACATAAAAATATTAGCTTTCTCCAGTCTTTTCCATATAAACTTTAAGTGTATCAAAACACCACACTCCACCATCCGGGCAATATTCTCAAAAAGGGATCCAAGGTTTTAGCTTCAATTTAGCATAGCATAGCATAGCTTAGCTTAGATAGCATCATAGCTATCATGATGATAGCTATGATCTATTCTCTTTCTATTGATCAAAAACGTAAACAAATATAGCGTCGCCATTGTCACTGGACTGTTTTACTTAAAGATGGAATTTGTACATTATAAAAGAGAGTTGACTCAGTGATTAACTCATTTAGAATTTGTTCGTATCGTTTGTTTAGTAGTTCTATATATATCGTGAATTGTTTGTTTACCTTTTTGATCAATGAAAAAAAAAGAATACGATATAGCTTATTATTATTGTTTTATTACATTTTCAGTGTAGTACGACAATGAATAAACACAAGTCAGTTCACTCGGAGCAGCGTCACCTCATGTGCTCGGAGTGCGGCGACACCTTCAAGCACTCCGCTGCTTTGTTAACGCACACGAAGCTAGTGCATAGACTTGGAAAGAAGCTTTATAAAAAGCAGAAGATTGTGCGTGAATAAATAAAAAATTATTAAAAAGTTTCGCTGCTCTTGCTTTAGTTTAGAATAGAAAGTTTGACTTGGACCGATATTATTTGACGACACGTTTAGTCTAGTGGCTATTAGTATGTAACTCTAGCTGTTAACCAAACGGTCGCGAGTTCGAATCCCGCTAGGAGAAATTGTTTATGTGTTAATATTTTACCTTTGTACCTTGAGTCATGGATGTTTACAAAAAAAAAAAAAAAGTAATCTATATAGTATATCAACTGTCTGATATCCATAATACCAGAATTAGTTGCTTACTGTGAAACTTGATGGTGTTGTGTAGAATGTGTGAAGATATTGTAGCAATAAGTTTTTTTTTTTTTTGTAAACTAAATGGTGTGGCGAATATGTTGATAATTTAAAAATAATCTGAGGATACATCTGACACTTAGTTTACCAACTAAGTTGTCAGATGTCAACAACTAGTCTTACAAAAGTCAACAACGAGTAGAAGTAGTTATTCATAACACGAAATATTCTACTTCGAAGAATTCAAAATTCAACATAATTCAATAAATTACTAATTATTTTAGAGTTAAATTCGATATTTGGTCAAAGTAAAGGATAGATAATAAAATATTAATATTAGTATTAGTATGCATTGTTATACTTTTAAGAATTTTGTAAACGCGGATAGAAGTGAAAACTTCTAATTTTCCAATTTTAAAGTTATAAATATCATTATAAATTATTTACACACATGATACAGTGTATCACCAATCCGAGCGGGCTTGACCTCGAGTAGAGTCGAGTAATCCCTATTCATTATCACCGACCCCAGCCTGATGGTTCACAAAACGCGCCTAAAGATGTTTTCACTTCAATAAATCTTAGTATTATGAAGTAGAGCTTGCAATCCACTACTCATTTTTTCCAGCTGAAAATGAAAACTGGAACTCGAAAACTAAATAATGTAAGAAGGTGTATTGAATTCTTATTGTTTTTCGAAGTAGTCTTCATTTCTTTGTAAGCTCTGTCGCATGCGATAGAACTAGTGATTGAAGCAGGGGAAGGATAAACCACAAATTTCTAAAAACCAATGTCCAAACTAAAGTAAAATTTTCAATAACCAAATTAAAGTATACTAAGTTTAGAGTGTAATTAACTAGGTACATAGTTTTGAGCACTATCAAAGTAGGTAATTAATCTATTTGATTAATGTAGGATTTGATTTGGATTGATTGATTAATATAGCATTGATAGGATCTGATTAATATTTGATTAATATAAATGGATATAGGTTTATTTAATATAATTATCTAAGTAATTAGTAATCTAATAATCTAGTACTTTATTTATTTTTTTTATTTTTTTTATATATATTTATTCCCTTATATTTAGTCCTATAATTATCTTAATAAAATGCATTAGATCATTTGGCATAATGACATCCCAACAAAGAATACGAGATATTTTAATTTTAATGTCTTGTAAAGCAAACGGTGTACTTATACATGTGAAAAGTGATCCCATTAGCCTTGAGATGATGGAGCGAATTATTTTTGCACCACTTAATAACACACGAAGGCATTTCGAATAAAATAAACTGTTTTTTATTAATTCCTTTGACAGCGTTTAGACGTACGCACTCGACGATGTGGCATAATGAACTAATTCTGGTCGCAGCTCAGTTTATAAGCCCCGCCCACCGCAGCTCACTATTCAAGGGGTCATACGGAGACGCTAAAAATGCTTCTATGCATTCAAGTTCACTGAGTTTACCTAATTATGAAAATATGAACGTATAGAAAATAATGACATAGATATTTTTGACGCGTTGGATGTTGACATTAACTTTGGAGTTTAAATATAATTGATCCTCAAAGGGTGTAGTTTTATTTGAGTACCTAAACAGATCCGACATAAATCTGATGCTGACTGTAAGAGCTATTTAAAAACACCTCAAATGACCGAAGGATTTTCTTGATAAGCAATGCATTTAATAAAAGTGTGGATTAAATTGGAATGGAATTCAAATTTAACGTAGAAAAATAACAATTTTACCCACTTGTTATACAATTTTTGAAGAAAGCATTGCTGTTTATATTATTCTATGTCCATGAATGGTCTTTATGGTCTAAATTGACAAATTTGACAATCGCTGTGATGTGGGAGGTCAACTGTCAAAGTCAAAAGTCACAATAGCTTTTTATTATTGTCTTGTCACTCATTGGGCGGAGGGATTGTTTGTATTATATTTTATAATATAATAAATTAATAATAATATATGTAATTGTAATCATTTTATACACTAACAATACGAATTTTATTTACGATTTTCACCATGGATTTAAGAACAGTACTAAATATTTGTCACACATGTTTAAGTTCCGATCGTCAATTATACCCACTGTCGAAGTTCCCATCTTTAATTCAGCTTAATTTCTTGCTGGTACGTATAATATTTTCGTTGTTCTCGATTCACTTTTATTATTATGATTGTAAGATGCTCTTCTATAAAAATAAGTCATTTGATTTGCCGTAGTTCTGTCAGCGCTCTTTATCAATATTTCATTTAGAGTTTAAAATTGGCAAAAAAAGTATTTCTATATGAGAGCAGAGTAGTTCCCAGGCAACTTAGTTCATCTGTTACCCTAATTCCTAGCCTCTAATATTGCATGTGATACTTAACTTAAGTTTAGGTACTGCAACCATATCTCAGCCAATCATCACCTTGTACTTGCAATGCTAGATTATTTTTTAAACAGTGTAGGAGTCTGCCTGGGGCCAAGTAAAAAGAAAAATCAACTTGAAACACTGCAAGAAAATTGTACACACTCAATAGTAATAACCCGATTTTTTTTTAATTCATCATAGTACATTTCAGAAAACATCTTAATTGTATTGCAAAATAAATTATTGCAGTGACAAAACTGAAAAAAATCCTTTCATTTGTTATACTTGTTTGATTCTCTGACGGCGTCTAATAACTATCATATAACCCAAATCTTTTCAAAGTTGGAGTGAATAGGCATCTTGTGGGTGAGTTCGCTCCGTCATATAGCCCTCATCTTCGCTACACGGCTGGATGCTGGTAAAGAACAAACACATCTCTAACAAAAAAACTACCTACATTTTTTTTTTATTATAGTATGATGGCATAATTTTGTAATGTAAAAACACAGATTAATTTAAAAAAAAGTGCATATTGCTGTACACATGTCTCATTTGCAGTAGACAAAAAATATTTAAGAAAATTGTAGGGCCTCAAGTTTTTTCCAGCCTTGTGTATCATGAAGATTTACAATATTTATTTCAGAAAACGGCTACAGTGTGTTGGGAATGTAGTAATGAAATACTAAGATTTTGTAAATTCATAACAAAAGCATTTACAGCACAAAGGAAATTGGCTAGTGTCCAACATGTAAGTTAAATTTATTTTACAAAAACATAATTTATTATAATAAAGGTATAAAAAACCTAAAAGATCTCAAAACTACATTTTAGTTGTGGTTTTGTCTACACACAAATAGCTCAAAAAGTCATGTCCAGTTTGAAGGTATATTTATAAATATTGATGATAGAATTTTTGAGATTGTATGAGTATTTAAAAATAACTGGGCATGAAAACTCTATCTCCATAATGGACTTTACTATTCTAAAATAACCTTTTAAATATATTTTCTTTTAGAAAACTCCATACTTACCTTGCAGTATATTTGTTTTGTCGGTTAAAAAAATGCAATGGCCTACCTCAGATGTCATGATAAAACAATAAGTTACTCATTATTAGTATCTGACTGAAGTCGCTTAATCGGCTATCGCCACAACTTTCGGACGAAGCCGAAGTTTAAGAGCTCTAATTTTTTTCAACATTGACTACAAGCTACAATTAATAAGATAGTTAAATGATTTTAAAACTTTAATATTGACCGTTTTAAATATCAACTGTATAACATAAAATATCTATAGAAAGGGAAAATTAATCATGTCTAGAAGTTGATGTTCTCTATAGCCTTCCTCGATAAATGGACTATCCAACACAAAAAGAATTCAAACCATTAGTTCCTGAGATTAGCAAACAAATTGAAGAGTTTGTTTGTTTGCTTGTACATGCTAATCTCAGGAACTACTGGTTTGAATTGAAAAATTCTTTTTGTGTTGGATAGTCCATTTATCGATAGTGTATAATAGTGTAGATACGAGTAATATATGTTTACTTCAACTCGGACAAAGTCGCAGGCATGGCTAGTTTGTCATAAAGAAAAGTCATACTACAAGTTTATTGTTTTTTATTTTTCCAGAATGATAACATATTATGTCTTAGTACTTTGGACATTTCAAAGCAGCAACCTCTCTTTGAATTCAAACATATTGATGACCCTCTAACCTTAGAGTTTGACGAAGCCACAAGAATTAAGGAAGAAGTATGTAGTTCAGACACAGAAACTGCCACATACCATGAGCAAACAGATAACACAGAGGAGAATATTGAAGATAATTTAGAGGAAAATTTAATAAACATTGACAATGTTGATAAAAAAATGTTTGAGTCACAAACAAACACCAATGTGCATATTAAACCAGAAATTGATAAGGATAAACAAGAAATGTTTGAGTCACAAACAAACACCAATGTGCATATTAAAACAGAAATTGATAAGGATAAACAAGAAATGTTTGAGTCACAAACAAACACCAATCTGCATATTAAAACGGAAATAGATAAGGATAAACAAGAAATTATATTTAAAAAAAAGCTTAAAACTCTTTTATATGTTGACAACAATTTATCAGAAGTGTCTGAAGAAGTTATGAAGAAGATATTAGTGACGAAATTAACTCACGAGGAAGTACTAAAGAGAAGAGACCAGAAGAGGAGTCGTCGCAAATATCAGAATTCTCTTTACAAATGCGATTTTTGTATTTTAGGCTTTATAAATGAGGAGTATTTGAATGACCACATGAAGACAAGGCACAGTCATATAGATTATAATAATGTGGTGAGTGGATGTGTTTGTTGGACAGAGCAAAGAATCGCCGCGATGCCCTCTGTGAGGCCTATCGCCCACTATAGGACTAACAGCCAGGCCGGGGCAGCCAATTGAACATACGACGGTGTATGGCTGCTCACACACTAGGCAGCCACAAATCTCCGGCTGCGGCAGCCAATAAAACGCGCCTGATTGCACGGCAGCCCGTTGGCTGCGCGCAGCCAGACCGAGTAGTTTAGCAACTAGGCGAATGTATGTGGCTGCCGTCAGTCTCCGCGCACTTATCGTAGCAACCGATACATATGTTCCAAAACTTTTTCATATCACTTGACGTTTGGGTGACAACTGGCCGTCGATTTGGCTGCCATAACTGGCTGCGCAAATATTTCTCTCACTTAAAAAAAACCTACTTAGTAGGGGGCGGCGAGGCGATTCTTTGCTTAGTGATTTGTTGTATTGTTGTATTGAAATGTATGGCACAAGTCATAAAGTGGACAGTCCAACTGGGGCAGTAACCAACTTTTCACAGGCGACCATCTATAAACAACAATATTTGAGTTGTTTGTTATGAAATTTGGGATGTAGCTCTTATTCTTTAGCTCAATCCTATTTTATTCTGAATATTTTTTTTTGCATGGCACGAATCTCTTCCTGTCCTGAGTGATAAAATATCACACTAAATTTACTGTACAAGAGTATCATGTAATTGCCATAAATAAAATAGAATGTAGTAGAGTACAATACCGAATAATGCTTGCAACAATGCATAAAAACATTTGAGTGTTAATAGTATGTATGAAATGTATTCAACTCTATTTTTGACACCTAAAGCGTATATGACGAATGCAGTACTTGGCGAAAGTACTGTCTGTCCAAAGTGGCATCTGACGAAAAACTAATCTAACGAATGTCACGAGACTCCATTCCATTCCATACGATTTGTGCAGAACAAACCAGGGGAGCTCACAGATTGCGACATCTGTAAAATGCGCTTCAAATCGCCAATTGTAGCGCAGAAACATAGCGAGCGTCATTACATGCACTACAAATGTCGACTGTGCGAATATGAGGCCTGCTCTCTATTCGTCATTGTGGCGCACTGTAAGGACAAACACGACCGCCAAACAGTCGGACGGACACGTTGTAAACATTGCTCGAAGGTTTTTTCGTGAGTAATACCTTCTTTGCTTCAAATCATACTAATATTATAAACTTGGCCTTTGCTCGCGCCTTAGTCCCCCCCCCCCCTTTCTGTATTCAATCTTCATTACTGATGTATTTTTTATTTTCATTTTGAGATTCGAGAACAGTATTTTTTTTTCCCTTGCAATCCTAGCAACATGTAACAATCCTGCAAAAGGCATGAAAGCATAAGAAACTTACTTTCGTATTAGTAATATTAGTGAGGAGGCGACTGCGGATGGGTGTATGTTTGTTAATTGTGTTATTCTTTCAAGCATAAATTACTGAATACTTTTGATGAAAGTTTAAGGTGCTTAAATGGTTTACACATCAGTGTGCGAAGAGGCTATAAATTTATAACGTATGCAAAGTAGTTTTGTTATTATCAATCAATGTCAATCATCAATACTAATAATAAATCTGTAAGTGTAGGTATTGTATGTATTGTATGTATGTTCCTCCATAACTCTTAAACGAATTAACTGATTTTCATGAAACTTGGTAGATAAACATTTGGACGTACAGGACACAGGATAGGCTACTTTTTTTCTTTTTCAACATGGACGAAGTCGCGAGCGCCAGCTAGTAATATAATAATAATTAAAAAAAAATTCGAAATGCTTTTTGTCGTAGCACCCCTGAGGAGTATTTGGTACATTTTAAAATAGTACACGGGACTTGTGAGTTATGCGGTTATAAAGTGCAAAGAAATCGTTCGATGAAATATCATATGAGGTAAACCAAAGGCATTTGTTTTTCAATTTGTTTTTATCAGGTATAAAGCTCATTATTTAGGATTTTGCCTGAGGGGTTGCAGTGGCCCAATCAATAACTTAACTTAAGAAGTAGACGAAGTATAGATAATGAGCACGGGATGAGAATAGAGAAATGAGCTTCAGCACAACAGCACAGGTGCTGTTATTTCACGGTGGTCTTATAAGGGAAGCTAGCTAACTTCTAAGAGGGTCTTAGACTTAGGGCCTCTTTCACAAACTACATGTAAAGTGTTGATTAGTTACTTTTAGAAATAATTTTCTGTTATTATGCACTTGGTTTACTGCATCATTCGATGGCCGAATTTTTATTATTATTTTTTATTTAATGTTTGAAACAAATGTATATCAGCTCCATTATCCCCGGTTACCGGTGACTTTAAATGACAGTTTGGCCTACTTGACGTTTGTGAAAGAGGCGCTTACCCTAGCACCATTATGTATACTCGTACTTATAAAGAGCAAAAAATCGCCTCTACGCCTGCTATTAGAGACGACATGGTTAACGCTTTCCATACAACTCCAGCGTTTCAGGGGGCGACTTAGGCACTGTTTAGGCTTTGTGTTCAAAGATAATTTCGATTCGCATTTAACACTTTAGCCGACAGAGTCGGATTTATCCGACAATTATTTTCGTGTCCATTTACGACAAATTCCTCTACTTATGTAATGTTTATTTTTAAGTCATTTAGTAGCTTTGTCCTAAAAAAAAAATTACGAGTCAGGTGCTAGGGGCGCGATAACTACAAAACCAGACCAAGGGGCATCACGGCGATTCTCCGCTCCTGTGATTTCTTAGCTGTTATCAATGTGAATTTATTTATTTTTTCAGTAAAATGCACTCGCAAAAAGTCAACTTAATCTGCGATCACTGTCCAAAAACTTTTAGGACCAGGTATAGGTTGGAACTGCACATGGCTACTCATGGTGAGAATATAGCAAAGAAACTGTCGCATTGCAACGTTTGCAATGTGCAATTTAAAGATATACATAATTATAGGGCACATCTTAAAACCAGTGTGAATCACGTGAAAGGGTGAGTCTCATTAGATTGAATTTCAGCTACCCACAGATTGTTATCGATGTTTTCAATTGTCGAGTCTATAACCGCATCGAGTCGATAACCACAGCAAAACCACAGATTAAAATAGGTTCGGTCCATGGTTTTCCTCTGAACTGTCGAAAGACTCGCATTTAAAATTTAGCCCTCAGTACATTTAGCCCACGAAATTTCTCAAAGGAATCAAATTCCTTTGAGAAATTTATTTCATTTTTCAATGTATTTCCATGTTCTATTACAGATATCAATGTCCCGAATGCAATAAAAAGTTTGCTTCGGAAGTTTATGGGAGGAGGCATTATAAATTTTTTCATCTAAAAGAAACCGAGTTCAAATGCGAAGAGTGTAACAAAGTAAGTTTTATCAGTTTCAAGTTAGGATAGGATCCACTTGGCATATTTTCTACTGAAATTTTCCGAACTAAAAAAAAAAAACCAGTTGTCCCACTTATGTTCGAATCCTTGAGTGTAACTGTGAGCCCACAAAAATGTTCAAAAAAACTGATGTTACAAAAACTCCCTCATCAACTATGCACACCTTATAGAAAAGTTTATGTTTCAGATGTTTGTGACAAAGTCGCATTTGAAGGAACATTGGCGGAAGAGTCACGGACTGCGTAGACCAAGAAATCATGAATGCGATGTTTGCGGAAAGAAATTCTATGTAAGATTTTTTATTTTTATTCAAATTAACAAGTGAATTAATGAGGATATTAATTTCTTGCCACTAAAAGTATGTATTATAATGAGAACCTAATGAATTGAGTGGCCACTGTGTCGCGATTCTTACAGCGTAAAATATCAGACTATATTAAGTGGGTGTTGCTAAAAAATCAACGAATAAATAATGTGACTAATAATCTACTAATAAAAGAGGATTTAAAATTTTTTATTTTGTATATTTTTTAATATTTTGCGCATTCCATAACCCAATTCTTAAGGGAAGTTATAAAGGAGGTAACAGGATTAACGCTTGGTCGGCCCTCGTCCCAACAGTCGTGTTTTATACGGAAGTTAACGGGCTTAACTAATTTATTTATAACTAGCTGGCGCCCGCGACTTCGTCCGCGTTGAAAAAGAAAAAAGTAGCCTATCCTGTGTCCCGTACGTCTAAATGTTTATTTACCAAGTTTCATGAAAATCAGTTAATTTGGTTAAGTTATGGAGGAACATACATACTTACATACATACATACAGAAAAAAATTCTAAAAATCGTCAATTTAGTTTCAATATCATGTATAGAACCTATAAACACGATATCTCTGAAAACAAAGTAAATTACTCCATGACCGATCCTTACAGATGAATTATAAGTATTGATCACTAGAGGTAAACAATCCATACTAATATTATAAATGCGAAAAGAACTATCTGTCTGTCTGCTACCTTAACTACTCAACCGATCATCATGAAATTTTGCATACACGTTGTCAGGGATACAAGAAAGGGCATAAAATCCATATTTTTAATCCAGAAAAAAGTACTGTTTCCAAATGATCGTCTAAAAATATTAAGAATCGGACGAAGTCGCGATCGCCAGCTAGGATTATATAAAAATTTTAGCTTTCTCCGGTCTTCTCCATATAAACTTTAAGTGTATCAAAAACCGCACTCCTCCATCCGGGCAATATTCTCAAAAAGAGATCCAAGGTTTTAGATTCACGCATCAGTATGAAGATTGCTAGCTTATTATTGTTTTATTACATTTTCAGTGTAGTTCGACATTAAAATCGCACAAGTTACTTCACTCGGAGCAGCGTCCCTTCATGTGCTCGGAGTGCGGTGACACCTTCAAGCAGTCCGGGGCTTTGTTCACGCACACGAAGTTAGTGCATAGACTTGGAAAGAAGCTTTATAAAAAGCAGAAGATTATACGTGAATAAATAATAGTTATTTGTTCAATAAGAGAGCAAAATTGTTTTTTCCTGCGAGTGCCGACTACCGAAGTATTCTAGAATTGAATCACGAGCGCAGCGAGTTAAGTTTTATTATCGGTCAATTAAGAAAATACCGGTCTGGCAGGAATCTCGCGGTCGCGTCATTATCAAATAAATTTTTGAAAATGTAAAAAAAAATTGTAACCTACTCGCGCAAGGCTACAATAATTTTAATATGTTGTAATTTACATAAGTGAGTGTAAAAAAAAATTGATAACCTACTCTGGCGGTCGCAAGTGCCGGATCGTTCACTAGCTCTCCTACCATATAGACTACTGAACGAAGTGAATGATTTAAAAGCACGAGATTCGTTTTAAAGTTACAACTTTTCACCTCAACAGCGAGAAAAGCGTCACTAGACTAGGTCATCTTTAGGTAAGAAAATGAATTTTATTAAGATAATTTTAAGCAATTACGTTTATAGTCAACAACTATTATAGTCAACAAACATTCATAAAACATAATTAAATTAACAATATTAAAAGTTGAAACTAAAATCTGCAATTTGTCAAATTAAAGGGTTGTTCGGAACTGAAATGGTCGTATTATTTACTTGCATATTAGGTAAAAATCTATATTCAGCATTAGAAACTTGTTCTCTCAACTCTTTTGGAGTTAGACATCACATCTTAGCTGGACCAACACTATGGTCCTATGGACGGCTATGGCTGGACCACTGACCTGTAATATATGGAATGGCTGTCCCATACAAATTACAGATAATTTCGTGTACCATTTTGAAACGCCTCCGCACGAAAGTACGGAGAACTAATTTTGACGTTTGCGTATTTTTATTCTATATGTCAAGGAGGATAGAGATAAGGAGGGCAATCTCTGACTATTAAAAGTGTCCGTCGAAAGACGATAAATTGATGGCGCTAGTGAGGCTAGTGACAGTAAACAACTCGGTGCACTTCACTCCGTCAACTACTGCTACATTCATTCCATACTCTCAAACTCTCTGTGTGCACACTAGCGCCATCTCAATTTATCGCTTTTAGTTGCCACTTTTTCAGTTTAACACCCATGTAAGATTGCGCTCCTTATCTCTACCCTCCTTACTATATGTAGCTAAATATCGTAATATAATAGCGTCTGCGACACTGATCTGTACTAAAGCACTGGATAGGCTGCTGTCAAATTATTTTTATGTCTATTTGAATATCGCCATTTTGGCGCTGTAATACATGGAACTATAAAACTTCAGATTTTACAATCATTTTTATTTTTAAAACGAAATGTTTGTTAGATAAATTTTATCCTGAATAACAATCCTATCGATTAGTATAATAAAATAGCGAGTGTTCGTTTTTTTAATTTTAGTTGGTTCGAGTCCCTGGCGAGGCAAGCGAGTTTTAGAAATCTTTGAATGCAGTTTTGTTTCTTTTTAAAAATAAAGGAATGTCTTCTTTATGTAAAATTTGCCAACTTAAGGATTTAAGGTAGTTTCCCTCCAGGGCCCGACTTATTTTTCCACACTGTATAATTTACAGTTACGCGGGCAGCAGCTACAGTTAATTCACTGAAACGAGCTAGTTTAGCGCTTTCTCTCACTCAATTCCATACAAAAGACAAGGACAGAAAATCTTGAGTGGGCGTCAATAATAGATGAACGTTCATTCTACGCTACTTTTAGCTTTGTAAACTATAATAAAATATTATAGTAATACCTACGCACTTACCCACAACCCTACACTTTTTATTTTGTATAAACTATTCTACCTATTAAGTTGTGAATTATTTATTAATTAAGATAATAGATTATGGTTCCTAATATAATCATAAAATGAAAAATATACATTAGTTAATATTATATACGTTAAACGTTAGTTAAACGAAATTCAAACCTTAAAATAACAATAAAACGAATTAAAATTAAAAAACGCAGTATAATAACAGTTCTGTTTTTATTATTTAAAGGTGTATCAAGAAAACTACATATTGATTTGGTTAAAAAAGTATGCCTTTTTATTCTTTCAAATAGTCTTCATCTAAATTTTATTATAAGAACATTGGACACAATCGAAGCTTTTTTACCGATAAATAAGTATAAATAATTTCATATTCACATAAATCTTACTTTATACATACATTTATTTTAATATCAGTCCTCTCACAAGGTCCACTCTCTCCCTGCAAATTAAACTTTATTATTTACACAGCGATAGGGATTCGCGTCTACCGTACATACATACATACATACATCAACAATTAACAGTTAATAGAGACTATTTACAAAATATATTTGGACAATCACTCGCGCGTTCATTCTTCACCGTTCACACACTCTCACACTCACACCATTTGGCATTTGGATGGCGGCACATCACTAGCGGGCGGCACATCACTAGCAGGCGTCCCACGCGAGCCACCAGGGGGCGCGGCACGAGGCGCGCTTCCGCCTCCGCCTCTCCGCGCGCTCCGAGCGCTTCTTCACGAAGCGGATGTTGTACGGGTCTTCCGCCAGTTCCGGGTAGCGCGCCACGTCGTGGCCGTACTCGCCCTCGTAGCCCGCGGCCGAGCCCGCCTTCTGAATCTCGTCCAACTCGGCCGCGGACCAGTCCACCGACCCGCCCATCCCCCCGCGCAGCGCCTCGCGCTCCCGGTGCCACGCCTTCCTCACGGCCGTCGCCTTCGCGTGGTGCAACAGCCTCTGCCTCTCCCGCTCCGGACTCGTGCCGTACCGCAGGTTCACTATGCTCGTCTGCCCGTGGATCTTCACGTCCGCGTACGACCGCCCGCCCTCGGCCACCTCGTGGAATGTCACGTTCAGCTTCCCTTGCATGCGCTTCAGTTGCTGCTTGTCGTCGGCCGCGCGCCACGTGTCCTCCTTCACGAAGTAGAACACGTCTTGCTGGTCGCCGTGCACCACGAACGAGAACGGCAGCAGATGCGAGCGATTGAACACCGAAGTGTACACGTCGCGGTAAATGGCGTTGGCGGAGGGCACAGTCGTCACGACGGCCCGCCCTCGGGAGTTCCTCGACACGAGAATTCCTCTTCCGAAAGGCGGTTCGGTGTTGGCGCCGATCCGCTTCGGCGCCAGGTTCAGGGCGTCGGTTTTCAGAGCGGACATGGCTGGTATCGATAGGCTACGGAAGTCGGCGATCCTCTTGTTCGACATGTGCGATAGGAAGCCCGATTCTATGGTGACGCTCGGCAGAAGCGACATATATGTGGGCAGATTCGCTGAGAATATCGTTGGTGCGGTGCCCCAAACTGGACGACCGTTGGGTATGCTGGGCAACACTGAGCCTCCGGGCAACTCGTCGGGGTACAGCTGCGGCGCTAAACTCTTGGTGTCGTAGCCGAGAAGTTGCAGCCAGGACAAATGATCTGAAAAGAAAACAAAATGCTTATAATTTAGACTGCCTCTTAAGTTAGGTGTCAGACCTATACTGAGTTACACCAGAGAGCCCATAATTTAAATTGATAAAATTAGGAATTTGTTAATATAGTAATCTATCTTAGCATACTCATATAATGTAACGTAACAGAATATGTGTTGCTATTTTGCAGGGGTTTATTTGTTCAAAACAGCAACAGCCTAACACTTAACATTTATGTAAGGGATGACTTCTTTATTAAAGTTGGATTTGCCAAATTGCATACCTGAGCCAGATTATCTAAACTCATACGGCAATGATAATTATTACGTTCAAACAATTAAAAACAATATTCACCAGTCGGTTTCTTGAAATGTGGCTGAACGTTGATAGGGTCGTTGCCGTTGAATCTGTAGAGATGCAGTTGCGTCGGGTTGTGGATCCTCTCAATGAGGTTCTCCCAGAGAGGAGACATCCATTGGCCTATCAGAGGGTCGTACACTTTGCCGTTGGCCATGTGCACGAGGGACGTCACTTGGTCCAATAATCCCCCACAAAAGTCGACAGGCAAATACAAATACGGGTTAGAATCGTAGACAATATGGCCATAGGGAGATCTCATGATTTCTCTAATGCCTTCTCCATACTGATTGAAGACCATAACTGGAGTTCCACATTGATCTGTTGCTATGTAGTATTTATGGCGAGCCACCTGAAATAAATTCGAAAAAGAAGAGTTAAAAGGGCGTCTATTGACCTCTGATAATAATTATCTAGATTCTAGACAAAGAGAAACACTATATACCTGTGTGTAAATAAGATGTCCTCTGTCATCATACACCAAGGTCATAAATCTGTTCTCCCGTGGCGAATAAATGTGACTGACTTCATGCGGCTTTTCCTTGTTTGTGTAGAAAAATTGTGTAACGTTCCCGAAATTATCTTTTCTAGTTGACAGTCTGTGAAAAAAATATAAAAAAAATCAGTCACAATTTGGGACACACGTCTCTGGCCTTTATAAAATACTAGCTATTGCACGCTACTTCGCGTTACTTTATAAAATACAGCTTACGTTGCTCGCTGGTAATGTAGCTTTCTATAGGTGAAGTAAATTTTAAAGTCGGCCCAGTTGTTTTTGAGTTTATTCATTACAAACATACACCAATCTTGTCTTTTTATAATATTAGTATAGACTACAGTTTGTTTGGTGTTGTCTTACGGGGAGTGTGTAAGGGATACCAGAACATTCCCTTATCCTTATGCCTTATTCTTTTAATGTCGGAAAAGTATTTGCAAACCCTATGAGGTTACTAGTGTTAATAGGCGACGGCAGACGGCTACCATAAAATGGACTGGCAACCTGCCTGTCATCTTTACATAAAAAAATGTGATTAGTAACAGATTTAATTTCAATGGAAGATGACTGAAATTATAGATACCTGTCTAAATGGTCATAGTAGTATCGAACGTCGAATCTTCCTCGTTTAGTAGCTCTGATAAGCAAACCTTTCGCATTGTATTGGAATCTTTCTTCTCTCGCGTTTTGCGAAACCAATCCTCTACTGTCGTATCTGTATTGACCTTCTCCAAATTTAATGATACGGTCCATTTCATTATATTCCATTGGAATCGTGTTTCCTCTATAAGTCAGCGACAGCATGTTTCCATTGTCATCGTATCTG
The DNA here is from genome assembly GCA_945859745.1 of Synanthedon formicaeformis. Lineage (NCBI taxonomy): Eukaryota > Metazoa > Arthropoda > Insecta > Lepidoptera > Sesiidae > Synanthedon > Synanthedon formicaeformis. Next base: position 11,242,737 of record OX243957.1, read on the forward strand.
AAGCCCCAAGGCTCTTGTGCTTCCACTGCAGTCAACTGACCGTCACAATCCCAAGTGTAGTTCTTCACATTGGTGTAAGTGTTCACACCGACATTTCTAGTGTGTGTTCTCGTCTGCGATATTCTCCCGTGTTTATCGTAAGTGAACTCCATTCTGAACACTTCTATTCGGTGAATGTTCACGGATATTTCCTTCTCTAAGAACTGCTCGTTCAATCCCCGCGAGAACATAGCAATTCCGTCGTATACGGATGTTTCGTTCCATTTCTGTTTGGACACAGTGAACTGTCCCAACAATTCTGGCGACCCAGTCTTGCTGTTGTACACTATATGGTGAGGAATCAACGTCTGTCCTCCTATCCTTCCTTGCACAGAAGTAGTTCTGTAATTGTTGTCGTATTCATAAATGATCTTCGCATTACTGAGTCCAGTCTTAGCGCCGTAGTCGATCCTTTCTTCTGTTAAAAGTCCGCCATTGTAAGTAGCTTCCCAGCGGTAGTCGACATCACGATCGACGTGTAATATTTCTGAGGGTAAACCGCTGTTTTCGGCGTAATAAATTTGCGTTTGTCCATCGCCGTGAACCACTTCTGACACTTTGTTTGTCGTGAAATAACGATACACCAATCTGGCTCCGTCTCCTGGGAACACGGTTTGTAATAATTCTCCCGTATGGGAGTAATGTTGTAAATACTTCTTGGAAGAACCTGGCGGAGTGTAGGTGACCCGCAAAAACCCGATCGAAGGCTGCACACTGAAGGAGTGATTGGTCCCTGACGGTAAAATAACATTTGTCAAGCCACCGTCTTTGTCATACAAATACTTAAAACTCCTCTGACTGGCTAAGCTGATTTTTGAAACGAGGTTGCCTTCGTTGTAATATATGAATTTGGTGCCGTCCTGTGGACTGGTGATTTCTGCTAGCATTCCATGTGGATCATAACTGTACGTTTCCTCCGTTACACCCCATTTCCAACCATTTATTCGGTTGAAACGATCGTAAGAAATATTTAGAGGAACTCCAGCGCCGTACGGAGTAAACGATAATGGTAATCCAGCTACGTCATAGGCGATCGTGAACAAAGTATTTCTATCGGCATTGAAGAATGTCTCTCGACTCTTGAACTGATCGAATTCGATAATTAGGACTCTAGAATCGTTGACCCATATTTCGCGATTCAAAGTTTGCTGGGGATTTCTAACATCACCAACGAGCGTGTACAACGAATACATATTATTGACTAATCCATCGCCGAATGTTGTCGTCTGATGTGACCACATATGTAGCATTTCCGCTTCGATAGGTAAAGCTGCTTCTAAAAGCGGATGCTTCGCAGCAGCAATACTTTCGAACTTTCCTGCCCACGGAGTCTCCAAAAGTAACGTGTTGTTCGTATAAATCCGCCCCTCAGTTATTTGTTTTCCATTATTAATAGTTATCTGTTTAAAAGACTGTCCGTGTAAAACATATTCACATTTCTTAGCGACGCCCACGGGTATAGTGCTCGATGGGTTCGATACTGTTACTGCTAAGCCGTAATTCTTAGCGAGTCCCGAAGTTATGTGAACTTGTTCTCCTGAAGGCATTATGATTTTGGTCACTCTTCCGAGCTCATCGTAGTTATAAATTACTGTGTCCCCAGCCTAGAAAATGTACAAATAATTAGTTTCTAGATTCACACAATGATAAAAATAATAAAATGAAGTCAATTATTATACTGACCCCCGATCGGCTGTTGAGTAATCCAGTATTAGCGTCGTAATCCAACTCGAATTCTGATGAACCTTTTTCCGTGATCTTTGTCAAATATCCAATGCCTGATATTTTAAGTTCCAGTTTATGGTCTTGAGTGTTCTCAATAGAACTGACCACATTACTGTAATCTCTCAGCAGCTGTACTTTGTTTCCGGAGGCATCTGTTACTGTGGATAATTTACCGAAGCTTGTATTTTTGGAATATAGAAAAGAGTATCTAGTTTTTCCGGATGTTAAGTCTTTAGTTGTAATGTGTTGACCGTAGCGATTGAACACGTATATTTCAGAAGTTGGAGGATAAGGTATTCTAAATTCTCCGTTTTCGTCGTGCGTTGGCAGGTAGTGTTTTAAAGCTAAAATATGAAGAGATCCTGAAAAAAATAATATGGCTTGTTATTCACGATTTTAATTAGAAATACAAACTATATAAATGTGATGGTAATGATTTAATACCTTGATCCACTACATTCAAAACACCGTCAGGAGTGACAGCAAGAGCTGATATTGTTTGGAATTTAGCATTAGATGACAACAATGTCTCAGTACTGGTTGGGGGTTCATCGCCGACGGCTACGCTCAGTCTGCAAGGACATCCCGCTCCTTCATCGCGACCATTGGCAGGCACTGCTGTAGCCGGCATCGAAGCGTTACATTCGCAACTCAATTCTTTCAAATTCTCTTGTAATTTCCCAGCAAAATGCATCACTTTTCCGGAAGGATCGATTGTTTTTATAGTATTTGTTTTCTTAGAATCGGACTCTGCCACGTACAAGATACCGCTTGGGGCAAAAGCGAGCGATTGTATCGTCCCTAAACTTGAGTCTTCTCTGAATTCTACATCAGTTTTGTTGGATTTATTTATCGGCTTTCCATCGCTGCCCACTCTGCAATGGGAAGGCTGACCGGCTACTACTTTAATTTTCATATCTACTGTCAGTTTGAGGATAATTCTATCGTCGATAAAGTACAATGAACCGTCCAGTGGAGACAAAGCCACGCCGGTAGGCCATTGCAGCTGAGCTTCGTAAGGAGCTATGGCTCCACGACAAGGAACCGGTGACCAGTGGTTGTGATGACCGTGGTGCCCAACTAAAGTGTGGATGATTCCATTTGGATCTACGGCTCTAATGTTGGTTCCATCGGCGATATACATAGTTCTATCTGCTGCTATCGCGAGACCTGTAATACGAATTTTGTCAACGGAAATGTATTAAATACTTTCAGTAGTTAAAAAGCTAAGACATAAACAAAATATTGACCTTTAGGATGTGCCAGTTTCGCTTTGATAGCAGGACCTTCATCACCGCAGTTGGAATCGTCTCCTGGTACACACCGATCTCCGTTTCCGACCACAGGTTCAGAGTTCATCGATGGATCCCGAACCTTTTCCAATTGCAGCACTCTCCTCACTTGATGTCTTTCCGAGTCCGATATATAAAGATATCCGTCGGCCGGTGAAATGCAAATATAATATTGATATGCCACTTGCGTGGTTCTGCAAAACATATAAATACTAAGCAGCTGTTCACATTTGAAATAATAAATTTAATGTTAATAAATGTGTGTGTGGATTAGTGTAACTTACTCCAATTGCAGTACAGTGGTGACTGTGCCCTCGGGAGTGATACGTCGGACCAAGTTGAAGTCTCCCACATAGAGAGAGCCGTCAGGTCCCGAGGTGAGAGCTGTGGGAGTCAAGAGACGGGAGTCGGCCGCTTTACCGTTGCAATGGTCGGGACAAGCGAGAGAACGCTGCAGACCAGTTCCCATGACCACCTGAAAGATGTTTTCGTTTGTGACTCCTGTGTAGTCTTGTTATTGTGTTTTTCAATCAAATTAATCAATCTAATCAGCGTGAATACCGTACGTCACTTCATATATTTATAGTAAACTAAGATTTAAAAAATAATATTATTACACATAAAAATAAATTTCAATTTAGTTTTCATTGTAGGTATTATAAACACCAGCACTCGATCTCTCTATTTTACAAATTATTATATATATTTTTTATTATAAAAAAAGACGTTTGGCAAGTTTTTAATTATAAAAAGAGCACTCGCTGCTGGGCGACTACTTGTTAAGTAGGTTATATAGACTATCCTTAGAAGATCCTATTATAATATCCTAAGGCAATACAGCTGCGCTGTTGACCTTCCAAGTATTTGCTTACAAGTAGGTAGGTACACTCGAGGAAGCCGGATTGATATACTTAATATTTGTACAAAATATGGGAAGGTTTAATATAATTTCAGATTTTATTGTGGATAAAACATACAACGGAATAATGTTTGAGTTCCTCACCTGAACTGTTCTAGGATACTGTTTCAAATGTAGTAACGCTCCATCCCCCTTCTGCAGTATTCCTTCGTGGAAGTTGTAATGATGATGTATATCCAAACCCCATCCACCGATATCAGATATATCGACATCGAATCCAGCCAAAGTGGCCGTTTGCGTTTCCCAAACGATTGATGAGCAAGACGAATATTCGTATCCGATGGAAATCTTCGCTTGGGCTTGACCGTAGACCTGGAAAAGTATTTTTAGAATGGGTAAGAAGAAAATATAGAAATACTGTTATGTTATAATTGTTTTAAAATATATGGTTTAGGCAGATTTTATGTTAATATTATTGCACACTTTTGTAATAGCTGATTTATAATAAATAATAGAAGCGAATTATAATGCAAGATACAGCTGTGAAGCCAAAAGTTGAATTTTTTTTTATCTACCATAATAATGTTTACTTATGACCACGGATAATTTAAAATGAAGCACTCTGGGATGGCGTAAAAATTGCATTTATTCAAGAATATGTCAGACTAATATGTGCCCGCGACTTCGTCCGCGTCCGATTGCTACCAAACTGAAAGTTTCATCAAAATCGGTTCAGCGGTTTCGGAGTCCATAAGGAACAAACATACATACATACACACATCGCCTTTTTATGTATTAAGATTTATGATATTAAATATCAGAATTAGAACATCATCACGTTAATCATCATGGTTGTAATATGCTTAGTCCTTTAGTGTAAGTTTCATATTGTAGGGAAAATTGAGGATGTATAACTGCGGATGTATAATCAGTCCTAATTCGAAAATTATGGTAAAACAGCATTTATTTACTATAGCTAATCCAACTATCGTTAGCAATCTTTGGTCCTTCGTAGAAGTGTGCAGAGAGTATGATGAGTCTCACCTTCTGCTTGTAGACGTTGCGTTTGTTCCAGGCGAAGACGTGGGTGAGGTCGGGGTCAGCCTCGTACGTGTGCGAGTGCAGAGAGCCTTCGATCTCGACTCGCACGCGCACTCGCGCAAGTGACGCCGGGATGACTCGCCGCGTGAGCTGCACGTGCACGCACGACAAGTAGCCCGCTGCTTGCGACGAGCGGTACGTCAGACTCACCGAAGAGCCTGGGATGCCGATGGACTCGCTCACGATCTGAAATGCATTTTATTATATTATTAAGACAATGCTATTATATTAATACGTAAAGCGAAAACTTTGGTTTCCTTTTTAAGAAAATTGTAAACAAATTCCGACATTTTATTAATACCGTTCTAATTTCTAATGAGCCCAAATACCTACGCCATATTAGCTGTAAGTTGCAGAGAAGTTGGTATTCTCACAGACTACTTGATGCTGCAGCATCAGTTCAAAGTTACCATGTCATGGTGACACCATCGAAGTCAATCGAACCTGTGGAATTAGTGAGATTCCTTCCTCAACTAGGAAATGAGCTGATGATCTTCAAACGCTTGAACAGATCTTCATAAATTATAGCTAAGAACCGTCTTGATTGTGTCAGCTTTTAAACAAAAAAGAACGCATTAAAATAGGCCCACCTTTTTGGAAGCTATGATGCCACAGACAGACACCCATACACAGATACATAGGTTAAACTTATAACACTATTGCGTTGGGAGCTAAAAAGGTATTTGAGGTCTGATGAGGTGAAAGCTGTAATCCTCACCTGTGCTTCAGGATAGATGACAGTGGGAGTGGCGGCAGACGAAGCCGCGGGCGAAGCGAGAGGAGGCACCGCTACCACTTCCGGTCGCAGCCGATCGTGGTCATGTGCAGCACACGGAGGTGCCTCTGACTCCCACCATTGCGGTGTCGGAGACCAGTCCAAGCGAGCCGGAGCTCTGAATATTGAATACAATTATTATTTATAATTTAAAAGTAAAAACACTTATTTTTTATTCATTAATAATAATTAAATGCTTCAAAGTTTTCATCACGACAAATCCAGATGTGGATATATACTAGCTGTGCTCCGTGGTTTTACTCAAAGAAAACACAAAATATGATGGTAGAATAACTGTATCTAACCTCGGGGTTGGTACTTTGATGTTTTCATCACTGAGTTCCATTTCAACGGGCGGTAGAACAACAATCTGGTTCCACGGTACGAAGACTGTCTTCCTCAGGGGCTTAAACGGCGATCGCTGGAACTGTAGTGTGACTGCACCGCCTCCATTTACCAGCACATCGAACCTGAAATTTTCAAGAGACTTGCTTAGAAATCTCGATTGATATATCAAGAGAATAAACGGATTTTCGAAGACATAATATGAGAAATTTGCAATATTAATTCCTATACGCGCGACTTCATTAGCAAGCGCACACTTGCTATAGTGATAAATGTTTTAAATATCATTAAAAAACGAATTTAAAAGTAGTTACGAAAAATTATTATTAATTAAGATGTCTCCTCGTGAGCGTCGTTTGTCTCTGTCATTTGTATGCAGTACAGTGACACAGACTACTGTCAAGTGTCAATAGGCAAACTATTCTTAAATAGGTGAATAAATCAAAAATGTACTCCTATGTGTGTATGTTTTGTAACGATATTTAGAATTAAAACAAAATAATATTCTCATTTAACTTTACAATGGTAGCGCACTGTATACGCAGTCGAACATTTCGCTGCTTAAAAACTAAAGGGCCACAAACCAAAATTACATTTTTTACAGGAGAGCTACTCGAAAAAAATTAAATCATTTTAGTCTGATTTTTTTTCTTATTCGATATATATCAAATGTATGCATATTATACATAGTTAAAAGCGTATTTTTAAGTAGCATTAATTGTTTTAAGTACTTTTATGATAAACTGAATACTAGAAGAGATATGAGCATATAAGCTACTTTTGAATATTTGAAAAATATTCAATATGGAATAAAACAACCATAAATCTTTTTGCAACATACAATATGAAGGATTGTGATTGTATTTTTGCAATAAAAACATTTTTGGATTTTTTTGTTTTATGGTCCTTTAGTTTTTAAGCAGCGATTTGTTTATACTTGCATACCGAGATTAACAATTTTATTTTAAAAAATAAGTTCAGCAAACCTATAACTTCACCAATTCGCGGAGAAACCTTCCCCAGAACCTTAGAAAGTTAAGATGTATAAATGGATGCCCAAAATAGGAATAAGCACGATATACTATAATTAGCAGGAAATAGAAAACTATAAAATCGGTTTCCTAAATTATTCCTAAATTTTAGTGTAGTTAATGAAGAAACCATATTTACAAATTTTTTTTGGAACCCAATATATTAATAATATAAACCCTTTAATATCGTTTCCCCTGTGGTCTAATGAAAGGTTGTTATTTTGTACTTAACTCGTAAAATATTTAAAGACAATTACAAATTTTCAGGATAGAAAACTAATTTCAAGTTGTTAAGTTATTTAATTACACAGGTCGTTAATATTTCCATGGAAATTAATATTTCGCTATAATTTTAATTAGACCTAAGACTTTCGTTTCTTGTGGCTGTTTGTGAAGGTAATTAATAAAATGTTCCTTTAATTAATATAACCTTGAGGTTTGAGAGCAAAATATATTTTTGAAAAAACATTTTTTAATTTAATCCCTTTTGCGAAATTACACCTGTTTTAGGCTTAGGGCCTCTTTCTCCAACTACAAGTAACGTGTTGATTAGTTACTTTTAGAAATCATTTTCTGTTTTATTGAATTATTCACTCGGTTTACTGCATCAATCGATAGGCGATTTTTTTTTATTATTTTCTATTTAATGTTTGGGACGTTTACCGTACAAACAAAGGTATATCAGCTAAATTATTCCCGGTTACCGGTGACTTTAAATGACAGGTTGGCCTACATGACGTTTGTGAAATAGGCGCTTAGAGTATCTATTACGATAATGTTAGGTGTAGAGTTATTTAAAAATTTTATTTTGGAGTTGGCTTTGATCTTGATTTGGAAAGTTGAGTTACTTATGCACAATACTTATTGTGACTTACAGTAGACCACAACTCCATATTTAGTATATTTTGATATTTTTTTATATTCAAAAGTAATATCTCTTATCTCCTTTTATCTCCTCTAGTATTCAGTTTAGTTAGTTAGTTTAAAAAGTTTAGTTTTAAAAGTACTTAAAACATTTAATTCTACTTAATACGCTTCTAATGATGTATAATATTGATACATATCTAATAAGAAAAAAATTGACAAAAAATAATTTAATTTTTTCGATTAATAAATTGTAAAAAATGTAATTTTGATTTGTGGTTCTTTTGAATTTAAGCAGCAAACTGTGTTTCGGTGAGTGAGTAGGTACATGACTGAAATATATATGATTTGAATTATATGAGCCAGGAAACAAAAAGAGTAACATATGGAACTTTTAGTTTTTTAAGATGATTTGCTTATTTAAAAAAAAATCAATGAGTAACGACTTTCTACAATTTGATATAAAAGCGTAACGAAAACAACAAGCGTGGAGCTTTTTAATCAATGTTGCTGTGCTGTCCACTTTAATTTCGTCGTAGGGCTTTGAGTCATCGTCATCTATGAAAGAACATCTCTTAATGATCATGGTGTGCAGTGACGCGCCTCATTCCATTCGTGTGCATTAATGTACGTATGCGATGCGATGTAATGCAAGCAATGCATATCATTTGTCGGCACTCGCTATCTGTGCAATGATACTCGTATATTGACGTTGCAAGTTTTCGTTTGAGTTTGAGTGCGTTTTCATGTTTCTAGTTCGTATAGAAATTTTTCTTTAAATGTATTTTTAAATGTAAAAATGTAGTCTACCTATATTAATTAAATGCTTTTCTCTCTCAAAAACAATTAAGACTTTATTGTTGGTTTTTATAGTTAAAAAACGTGTATAAAATGACATATTATTTTAGGACAAATGTCAAAATAGTTAGTGGTGATTGTGCAATGACTTGCATAGATTATATTGCACTCCAATCTAGATTTTTTATATAAAGATCATCAGTCAAACCTTCCACTTGATGGTAGGTATTTATCTTCGCAATTAAGCTGCAAATGCGCTGCCGATCTTAGTGGGTTGAAGTCTTGAAGGATAAGGGATTGGAAAGGGACAGGGAAATGGGCCCTAGCAACTTTTACTCATTCATCGACACACAAGAGCAGAAATGCTGTAATTTCACGATGAAGTTATATTTATAATGAATTACGAAAGTAAAGAAAAAATAAATGAATAACTTAAAAATTAATTTAGTAGTGTTAAAAAGTTTTTGTAAGACATTAAGGGCCTCTTTCTACAAGTAAAGTGTTGATTAGTTACTTTTAAAAATAATTTTATATTTTATTAAATAATGAACTCGTTTTACTGAATCCTTCGATAGGCGATATTTTATTATTATTTTCTTTTTAATTTTTGGGACTACCGCACAGACCAAAGGTATATCAGCTCCATTATCTCCGGTTACCGGTGACTTTAAATGACAGTTAGTCTACTTGACAGATGGTGAAAGAGGCCCCTAACAGTTGTTGCACAGCAGTAGCTTAATATTAATATATTTAAGAAGAAAATGAAAAAATTAGTAGTTGATAAATGTTATTATAATCTGATTATAATTTAAAATATTATATGTCGGATAACTTAGTGGATAGATAGTAGTCATTAATTAATTAGTACGAGTATTGTTATGTACCTAATATTTTCAAAATATTTGCACACTTCAAAAGATAGAATTTAGCGAGCCTTATTCATTATAAAACCGTTGTAATGATTACCTACCCAACTTCAGAAAATAAATTATTATTACATTACGTCATCGAAATACTACAATGGAATTTGCGTCACGAATGCCAAAGCGGCATATAAAATGAACGCATTTGACAGAATCATGGCGGACTCATGTCTTCACGCGTCAATTGTAAAAGGTAGTAACGATCAACTTCTACTATTTCATTTTAAACTAATGGGTTGACGTAGTCACATTTTCTTGAAATTACGTACTTATTATTATGTTTGTTTTGTTTTAAATTACAGTTCATGCTCTACGCATATGTCACTTTTAAATGTTCCATAAAATTCATAGTGTTTTGTATGGCACGCGGGTTCCATGTTGTAGTAGTTTGATGCATTACGTAGGTATAAAAAAATAGTATCAAAATGTTACTCACCATCCACCTTGCCTTGTGAGTGTGAAGCCGAAGCGAGCCTCCCGGTCTACGGAGACCCTAATGCCAATGATTCCAAGTCCCTGGGGGGAGACCACTTGACCCCGCATCACCGAAACACGGCTGCACAGATAAACCAGGTCAGTCCATGTCGACGAATACAGCGCCAAGCGAAACGTTTCACACATCAATTGCTTCCACTATTATATATTAAAACTATGTCATTGCATACTTTATCCGATGCAGCCATCATATTATTTTCTTGTCATAACGAATTTCAGGTTATAACTAACATAAGTGGCTTAGAAATATTATAATATGTACGTTTTTAAAAGTTACAGCTAATTTAGACGCATAAAGCTCGCGACTTCCGCTTATCGTTATAAATAATTAAATCCTATATTTCAAGCTATAAAGGTACTCCTTAAGGGTACACCAATCACAAAATTCCATTGATATAAATTGGGCGGTTTTAAGATTAGCGTGAATGAACATCGTGACGTAATTAATTCTTATATCGAGGGTATTCTGGCAGAACCGAATAAGTGCAAAATTTAACGAAAATTAGATACGTAGGCATACTTTTTTTTTCTGCTCTTTTTATCTAGCAAAACAGTATAACTGAAGCTTTTATTGTGGTTTTATGGTTTATTATGGCTATTGTGCTTCACCGTTTTAATATGAGCCCTCAAACTTTTAAATGCTCTTTTCTCATTTTAAAATTTTCTGTATTTATCCGTTTTTGCCAGAATACCCTCGATATATACATATTATTAATTAAAGAATATTTTTATAGTGAATATCCTAACCGTAAGTTTTCTGTAGAGTTTTTAATATAAAGACTGACAAGAGACAAATTTTAAAAATTTGAACGCAAGTATTGTTAATAACATCCTAATTATTTATTACCATTTTAGTTACGAGTATTGTTATAACTCATATACTTATGTTATGTTCATATAGGTACTTATGTTGTATATCATGTTACTTATTTAATACCATTTTGACACAAACCCAGTTCAACAAGATCCTAAGAGGACAGTAATTAGGTATTAACTATTTAGAAATGCTGAGACAGCCCTACATTTAAATTGGAACTTATATTGGATCCATAGATTACTTTATTTGATAATTTAAAATTAAATTGGGTCAAATCAAAACAAGACGGAAAGCAGAGGTCATAGAAATTAAGTAGTATCTACTAGGTACCATTGAGATTTTTTCCTCAAAGATAATGTTCAGAAATTCTAGACAAGTTTCGCAATTAGTGCAACAGTCAGTACAAAGTAGACATTGTCTACTTGTCTACTTGTACTTGTCCGGCTTCAGGGATTGAATAATTATTTTTGAGTAATTAATTCCCTCCTATTCTTAGCTTATCAGACATTTCTTCAGCTTAATAAGCTTATTAGCAATGTCATATTCCATAACCAATGGTTATTATAGCAGGACTCAATGTATCACTGGATTGCAAAGCTTAGATCCATGCACAAATGGCTAGAATGGAACTTCATCTCGTCTCCATCTTAATCCGTTCAATTATGATTAATATTCTCTTTCATAGCTAATCAGGTAATTATCAGGTAATTAGGTAATCAGGTATAATTGGCTAATCAGGTAATGGACCTACATCTGTTTCGTCTAACCTTGGACGGGCAGAAGTTTTCTGAGCTGACCTCCAGTAATAAAGGGGCACTTAAAAAAAAAGAACAAAGCGTTCTCTAAAGACCATCGTAATATTGAGTCCCTTAAATATGCCAATAGAGTGGCTATTAGTAGCTAAAGTTCCAATAAATTAGTTTCAATAAATAAAATTGGCCGCGGAATAAGAACGAAATAAATAATGTAAAGAAACTTATTTATTTATTTATATCTGACTAAATTATTGTACTTACTGGTGAAGTGAATTCAAGTCTAAGGTATATTAGAGGTTTGGAACCAGTTTTATATTATTTATAATCTATTTTAAATAGTTTTTTTAGATTTTATGTGTAAGCCTGAGTTGAAGCTCAAGTAGGGTTATAAAAATAATACGTGGGAAGTATATAGCCTCAGTCTGGTTAATTAAAATTGCGAAAACACATTATAATAACTACTATATCACCGAGTAAGATAATTTGTCATCATGTTACGACTGTTATAATTTGTCAACGCGTCGAAAAATCGTATAAAACGCATAAAGTTATATAACATGAGAATATATTGTTGACGGTAGGTATTCCTCGTATATTTTTTATCACACCTACCGCACGCTTGGATAATAAACTCCAATGGCTGCATTTAAATTTATTGATGTGTGAAACGTATCGCCGAGTGAGCTTCGATCGTAAACTGAGCGAAGCTCTAAAGCTAGGCGCTTTTATATATTTTGATAAAAACTGTAAGAGTGAAGTAAAGTATGAAAATAAAACATAAAAAAAGAAGTCTTCAGCATGGCACATTCTCTTATCAGGATCAGCTAAACGTCTAGGGAAAATTTCGGTTCACTCAAACCAATTTGTAATAAGTACAAACCAACATAACATATTATTATAAATAAGCGAAAAGTAAAGAAATTCTTCAAGAAAATTTAAATTAGAATCGGTAAGATTGAAAGTAAACGGAAATTCTCCTAGAGAGGGTATTATGCAGTTAATGCAATGTAACACAAAAATCACGGCTATGATTTTGTCTTAAACTCTTATTAAATGTTTGTAGTTATGTCAAAGAATTGAAATTGGTGCAAAACAATTTATTGAAACCCAATCGCAATTACGACATTTTAATTATTTTCAACTAAACGTAACCAAAACTAATTAAAAATTTAGATGATAAGCTTAATTTATTACTTTGAAATACGAATGAAAATGATAAACTAAAAATTAGTTTAATGATCAAAGCGAATTTTCTATTATAAGCAAATCTTATTGACCAGTTGACATACCCCGTTCTCTCCTAATGATACCTTCAAGTTATAATTATAATATATCATCAAAATATTTTCAAACCTGAAAATCAAAACATTAGCACAAATTGAAAACACAGATCCAGTATTAAGATTCCTGAAAAAACTTAGCACAAAAATACCTATTCAATATGTTTTAAACACATGTAAATAAAGTTAAAGTTAGATGGATGATATTAAGGTTGTTTAAAAATAATCATTATACATTTTTAGTCAGTAATTCTACAACAAAATATTGCAATTAGTATGTTGTGGCATTTATTACAGTAAAATACAATCACTAAGTAAAAATGTATAAGTAAAATGTTCATTTGCACCAATTTCAATATTATGTTCATCGTTCGACAAAAATAGTTTGATTTAAGCAAAATGGTTGTAATGTACAATGTTGACGAGAGCGCTGTCGCTGTGAAGTATTCGGAGTACATTCAAATAAGTTGTGTTTTGGTTAGTCACAGGGGTGAGGATCTAAACACATAAAGAGCTCGGGCGAAGGGTAGGGGGTTGGTTAACAGATGAAAGACGCAGACAAAGGGTAAGGAACACATAAAAGGGTAAGTTTATTTGAAGCTAAATTTGCGTGTTCTCTGAAATCTTGCTCAATTGACAATACAAATTTCGCGTCTCGATTCGTATACGAGTATATCACAAGTCCTACACATAGCCTATCCAATTTGTGTTCAAGACTTCTTGCGTGAAAGCGTAAATGATTTTCCTAAGTTTATACAGAACAAATATATAGTATACAAGTGAACTATATAAATATAAGCACAGTAGACGAGATAAATAAATATTATAAAGAAACATAAATGTGGCTGCGGCAAACGACTTTGGACGAGGTTACACTTGACGATGTTCCGGCCCTCTTTGTCGCAGCCACATGAGAACATTCAAGACGAACATATACAGGTGACGTTACATACACATAGATAATGAAACGAATACAGACAGAGGAGTGAACTTAAAACAAAGAAGCAACAGTGGCGCCCTTCACGTGCCCCGCTTCGTGGGCACGCGGCGGGCACCGGCATAACACACATAATGCAGGAGTTGCAACCAAAGGGAAGATACTGAACACTGAGGGGCGAGGGCGGGCTGACTGACACTTACCATGGTGTAAAGGAATTCCAGAACTCGCTAGGAGTGGCGGACACGGCGGCACAGGGACACAGAAAGACAGGACAGATTACTACACAGATACCTACATCCCTCAGTGCAACCCCACCCCGACTATGCAATCGCTCCGGCCGATTGCGTCCGTCTATATTGGTTACCTTGCGTTTTAACACCAGACGTTTTAAACTGTGCGTTTTCGACTGTAACTAGGAGACGAAGCTCGTTTGCATTAGAACAACCACCACGTTTATGAGTCGACTAGAAAATGCCATTTTCGTGTTGCGTTTGTCAGGTTGCACCAAGTAATTCCTCGTAAACGGAGTTAGAAACATGCTGGATGATTAATGCATGAAGGAGCTCCGTCAGATGTTACATTTATTAAGATCTGATGAAACGAATGCTAGAACGCAATATAACCAGTCTAGACTTTGAAACTTAAACAAAATAGTGAAGCGGCTCGTGTTTTAATGCAAACAAACTTTTGAGGCGCTTTTGCATATAAAGCGAGGTGGGTTGACTACTTTTATTCAGTTTTGCTTTGCCTTATTCATCAAAGAACAAAGATTGCATTCGAAAATATCTATTTGCTTTCATTAAATTACGTGAGGGCAAGTAAATCTTTTGAATTTTGATCAGCTCCAATCATGAAAGACAGTCTCAATACAAAAATACGAGTAGAGACAAATGTGGCTGTATGTCTAACAAAAGATGGATTGTACATCAGAGAGTAGCTCTGCGTTTGTTCACATCGGATGTCTGTCATGATTCGAGTACATTTGTGTAACCTTATTCAAATAGTATTTAACTTGTTCGGCCAGAAGACAAACCAAACTGTTCGAAAGCTTTTGAGCGTTCAATCGATTGTATAATTCCAGTTAAATATACCCATAAAAGACGCTTTTGTTTTTTTAAGACAAACTGGTAAGGGTAGACACACACAAGGGATAAACATTAGACAATACACAACACATCGGATCTGGTGTGAAAAATAATAATACAAAAAAATCAACGTGATGGAAAATTATGGTTAATGGTAAAACATAACCATGCTGGGATCGCAAATGATAAATCAATATATTACACGCGAGAAAACAGAGGAAAATCAAAACACTTCCACCAGATGATAAAATAAATCGTAAGTCATAAAAGTATTTGTACCAATTAAATTAAAATAAACACACCAAATCCTCGGAGAGGTTTAGGAAGATGAGCAGGATAACGAATGGTAAGGTGCTAGTTCCTAATTAATTTATGTTCAAATGAATTATTGTTTCTTCTTACGGATTTTTAATAACGTCGATGATATCACGTATCTAAAATCATTGTAAAGTGCAAATATTAATAATAATGAACTGTGCAAACCGGTAGGTCAGTCCTAAACCAAAAACCTGATGTAAAAGTCATTGTATTATTTCAAAGTTATCAACCATCAAATGTGAGTTTCAATAGTACAATACCTTTTACACTCATGAAGTGATTTGGTGTAAATTAAAATTTATATGCTTCGCTGCTCTTATGAATTATACTCACCTCTCAGAGTATTCGTCCATATGGGCATAACTTTGGACGGAGTTTTCTTCAATGAGGAATTTGACTCGTTGGTAGAAGGACGCGGTGACTGAGGGTGGTTGTTTTCGCAGCAGTACTTCTACAGGATCATTGGAGGCGAGGCACATGATGTGGTCTGCGCATGCTGGCCGAGTGCAGCACTCCGAGTCCGAACAGTCCGTCATTCCATCTTCAAGTTGTAAATAGTACATATTGATTTATTCCCCTTCTACTGAGAATTTCCTAGACTTTTTTAAAAGGAGGTGAAAAAAATTAGCTTTACCTTCGTCATTATCTTCATTGTCACTGCAAGACAGTTCTAGAGCTATAGAACAGTCAGTCCCAGCCCATCCTTCGGCACACGAACATCTGTACACCCCGTCTTCGAGGAGACATTGTCCATGGCGGGAGCATCCGTTTGGACAACCAGCTGTAGACATATATAAAAAAAACACATTGTAGGACTTTGTTACTAAAAAATACCAGCACAAGACTGAATAAGACTTTAATAAAGACAGTCCTTGATTTGTTTAGAATTCACTCACGTAAAGTGCAGTGTTTTCCATTCCATCCCTGTGTGCAAACGCAGGTTCCATTTTTGCATTGTCCATGATCATGGCATCGAAGATCGCATGGCCTTTGATCACATCGTGCGCCAGTCCAACCCTCGTCACAACGACACACGCCTTCAGCGCAAACGCCATGAGGACCGCAATCGAGAGAACACACCACTAAAACATAATTACATGCAAATATTTTTTTAGTCCAATGTACAGGTCATAGTGAATTTGTTAGTCAATAGTCACAGCAGCGAAAATTACCTTGAGAGCAATCATCGCCAGTATAAAGCGGGTCACAGACACATCGCCCAGCATCTAAATCATATACTCCACGCTGTGAACAAGCTGGTAAGCAACGTTGAACACGTGCATCACGTTCACTGCATGCTGCTCCTCTCCATCCAGCACGGCACACGCATCGACCTCGTACGCAGGACCCGTGACCACCGCACGTTGGGTCAAGACAATCCTCTGAGGAAATTAAGAACAATGGAGACAAGAAACAAACAATGATGAATGGCTTTATTAAATTGAAAAATATTAATTTACCTTCGTCGCATTTAGGCCCTTTCCAGCCAGCATTGCAATGACAATGTCCAGCAACACACTGGCCTCGTCCGTTACAGTCAGCCGGTTCACAGTCATGTGCTGGTATATCACACTCCGCCCCTTTCCAACCCTCAGAACAATGACAGACACCACCCGCGTACGCTCCGTGTCCAGAGCAAAGTACCGGACAAACACCTACAAATACAATTGAATTATATCAAATTTGGGTAGGTACATATTAAATTTCATAAAGTAATGTCAGTGTTTAATCTTACTTTTTGAACAGTCGTGTCCTTCATATCCGTCCATACATTCACATTTTCCAAGATAACAGGAACCATGGCCGGAACAGTCGTCAGGGCAAGAGTTTGTGACACCTTCGGCCTCAGATACAATCATTTCGACATTATGTGGTTGAAGTTCGTCGTTGTATATCGAAATAAACCATCTTCCTGTATCGAGGTATTGCAATATACTGACATTCACTCTCATATCTGTTGATCTTTTGATTATTGTGTGATTCCACCGTTGAAATGGCCGAGCCGGTGCTATCAATGAACTCCAGTCTGCGTATTGCACGTTTTGATTAAATGCGTCTGAGCTTCTTCTTCTCCTTAGCCTATGATCAACTCTGCCGCCTCGAATAAATTCTACAAAATCGTATTGTGTGACACTAGGTGCCACGTTTCTTCTGCCGTACACAGCGAAATTGGCACCCCACGGTACAGTGAAATTAAGGCTAACGTAGGCAGGCTGCTTGTTTCTAAATTCGGAGCTCCAGAACTGGTACGCTGGTATTGTAGCGCTATGTAATTCGTCGAATTCTCTAACTTCTAGAGCTGGAGACCAAGGCGGCGGGGCTGCTTGTTGTGCTTGTTGCGGAATAATGGCTGATTCGAAAGCCGCTTCCGCTGTCGTTGACCATCCGCCTAATGATGACGTTGATATAGATTCTGGAAATAAAAATATAACTATATATATTTGCATCCAATGAATAGGTATACATCATAAAAGCAAAAGCGAGTTCTAAAATTAAAATGAAGCGAAACTTTACAAACTATGTTAAATTTACCATCTGAAGGTGATAATGTTGACAAAGCGTCTCTAGTCCCCTGCGCATGTGTAACTGCTTTCACATCTTGTACCAGAATGCAATTAGAATTGTCTATATTACTTTTAATTGACGATAACGCTGCAACAAAGAAAAATAAATAATTAATTACATAAATTTTTCAAACTACCTAAGCTTTGAATCTATTATATTTAATCTGGCCTTCCAATTAAGATCCCGTTAAGTTGGCGTCTTATCGTCGACCCGCATCGATAATGCCCAGTAGCCGAAGTGTGATTCTATTACACTCACACGGGTGTCGTTTCGAGTGACACTTATTACGAAATGGCACAATGAGAGATGTCGTCCCAAACTATGACATTTGAGAGGTGCTTGAATGCCTCGGGGTAGGCGACGCGACGTGACGTCCCGTCGAGTTTTAATTAAGCGAAGCACAGCCGAGGCGCATTTTGTGGTGGTGTGACGGACTGATTGGTTCCGCTGCCGAGCGGCTGGCCCGCGAGCTAGCGAGAGAGCACGTAGGTGGTTCGGTGACACCCAACTATTTTCTTGTTCCAGAATGTCTCTTCATTGTAAGATAGTAGCTGCCGATCAAATCGATCACACAATGCCTCGCTCCGTAGTCTAATTGGATAATTTTTCACGGTACTAACTAAGCACGGGCTCGAATATCGAAATTTTTAGTTGACACGATTTATTTATTTTTATATTGGAAAGTGTTCAAGCGAAACGTAGCGCCTTTGTAAATAAATTAGGCGCTGAATGTTTTATAGTTGTATAAAATTAAAAACCGTTACTTGAATCATAGTTGATTGAATAGAACCTACAGTTAGTATATAGAATTATTTCGGCAAAATAATTCTATATACTGACGTTTAAACGTCAGAGAGCAATAAGTAAGGAGGGAGTTTACACCGCCCGGCATTGTAATGTAAAGTGAATTTATTGTCTACATTTATTAGTTTAGTAAGAAGCGAACGAGCGACGGGGATTTGTGCTACGACGGGAATCGGGGATGTAATGTTTATTTGTTTCGGAGCGTGCGCAGGATGTGCGGCTAATAGATTTCAAACGCCGTATGCGCGCCGGCCATGTGTCATCCCGTGCAGACTTAATTGATATAAGGTTAATCTAGTTGAAATACTTTTTCCGACTTACTAATTTGTAAGAAAACAAACATAATTAAGAGGCGGCAAGATAAAAAAGGACCGCATAAATCAGGTCGCTTTAAAAATTTAAGTCCGTAAGCAGAGATCAGAGTGGCGCCCGCAGTGTTTTTCATAATTCCCGCGGATAACCTCGGGCGGTGTCAAAGCAATTAAGTTATCGTCCGTCCCCCGACGTTGACGATCCGTCCCCAAGATTTACTCACTGATAAGGATCACGATGCGTTGACGCCATTTGGCCGATTGCGCTCAGGATTGGACAATTTACATCATTTACTCTATGCCAACTTTAGGGTCAAAACAGTTTAACGACAATCTCACTTATCGACTCTGCAGCGGCTCCGATAACTAAGTAATTTATATGCATTGACAATGACTGCACCGAAATGCATTTTTAATGCATCCTACTTAAACGAGATAGAAGTTAAGCTGTGAATTTTACATTTAACAACAGATAGAGAAAATTTTATGCAAAAACTCATTTAAATTGTAAAGTTAGAGGCGCGTTTGTAGATAGCCGATTAATTTATGCATTGGTTGAAGATTGCAAATGTGCATAACACCATCTGTGGGTGACCATCCTAAATGCAACTGTCCTTTAATAGACTTGCTCCTCGCTCCAGAATGTCACTCTAGCCGGCGAGAGCACCACACAATATTTTTCAAGGCTTGATTACATTATTCGAAGGTATTACATAAACACCTAAACTTTCGGGAAATAAATGGTTTTATGTTAGGTTTTAATATGTAGTATGAAGTTAACTTGTATCGTTTTAGCATTTTGAAATTTGTTAAATTTAAATTTATTTTATTATTCTTAATTATTTAAATATACTCCTCTAACGACTCTTGGTTAAAAAAACAGTAAATCGTAGCAAGACCGACAAAAGTGAATATGAACTTGGTTATTTTTAGTATTATTGACAGAAAATTCAGATCTCCTAAGTTTGAGCATCTCAAACACAGACATTAATTCATCTCTAAATGAGTTAAAGTCTTAAACATGACTATGTTTAGATCACTCCGGCCGGATAGATAACTGGGTTAAAGATTAAGAATAATTGTTTTACAGCGAAGATTAATAGGTATAGGCAGAATTTATGGTATAGGTGACTACGGTCACCTTGGGAAACACAACACATGGATCTATTAAGAGGTCTCTCGAAGAAACTAGACAATTTATAATATTGTGTTCAAGTCTTAGTGAGAGAAAGCAAAAGTATGGAATGATGGAAAAATAAAAGCCACCATAAACAATGTTACAGTGCGGATAAACGAGCTCCGATGACGTAATTTCCGCCCACAAACATGAAATATGACAATGTGGTCGACTTTTCCAATGATCCCTAGTAAAATCTATAAATTTTCGCCATACAACGACGCTGCTAAGGAAACGAGGGGCACTCAGTTCGCGATGCATGGGACGATTGTGTGCAGATGGACGATGTTTGCTATCTCGACTATTTTTCGAGTTAATACAATTTATTGTAATACGATTCAGCATAGATTGCATCGTGCGTTGGGGGAGAGAAACTCGTTTGATGGAGTCCCCGGGGACAGAGACGCGCCGTCGCACGACTCGGTATTAGTCACGTGATAAATCTTCCGCCTCGTGTGCGACACTCTATCTTACTCTATTGTACAGCGATCAGATATCGCTGTCCCTGTCTTCGATAAACACGATCCACATTCGCAGGGGTCGAGGTCTTCTTTGCCCTATTTTATAAGGAAGCGCGGACAAGTACATATGACTAAACGAAGTGTAAAGTTTATCCTGAGACTAATTGAAAAAGACGCGGCTCGTGTCCATGGAGTTTCTTTCGTTTGTACATCTGCTTAAATCCATCGAGATTACTGTTGTTAATTTTATTCTGTCAAATGACGTCACTTGGTTTGATAAGAATGATTTGATTTACCATATCTGTTTTTCTTTCTCGCTAAAGCGAAACTTCATGAATGCATGAAGTAGACTTCATTTTGCCATTTTGCTCTTCCACTTTGCACTTTCCCATTTGGAGAAGAATCAGTCGCTCGTACATAAAAAAAAAAAATCCGAATAATTTTAAAATCTGTATAGAATTTCTCGGCCAATTTCTCCCTCATGACATACGTGCTACTAAAAGTTACTAAAAGTCGATCTGATGCTATGATACATGTATGATAGTAGATATAATTGTATGATAATATAACCGATAAATTAGGTGATTTCAACATCATACTAGTACACGATGAATTAAAACTTTAAAAAATTGAAGAAGAATATTAAGAAAATATCAACCAAGTCCATTCCTTGAATTCGACATTTCTCTACCTATATTAAATTCCATAAAAATCAGGCCACAAATTTAGACATGAAAATTTAACCAAAATATTTATTTACGTAAAGTGTCTGCTTTAACAATAACATTCGCGGCTACATTTTAGAACCAATATTATTAATATTATTAGATTCGACAGTGTATCGATCGTGATAAAAGAGTGCAGAGCACTTTAAGAGCGTTAATGCATAACACTGAACAGGCTTTAATAAAACATTTTGGGGTCCTCACAATTTCAATTACATTAAAAAGTTGACGGTGCTATTTGGCCCATTCATCGTACAGCAAGTAATGAAGGGTGCAACAGATGGTTCACATTTTTTCATTACAATAGTCGTACTACCGGCGAACAGGAGATTTATGTCGGATTAAACTACAGAACCGCTTTTTATTCGGTACATATCCGGAACGCCAGGGGGCGTGTCCCAACAAATATTATATTGTGTTTCTGAAACCCAATGATTAGAAAAAAAGAGGGAGATCACACGCGTTTATATTTTTTAATTGAATTTTTTATACTTAGTGTGTAATTCAATGAAGCATTCGATCCGTTTGGTGTTACGAATTACGATAGTAATCTTTAAAAGAAATATAATAGTAAAATTCAAATTGTTGACACAATCAGGTCTTTATTTTCCTGCTTTAAAAAAGCCTTTTAATATATTGTTCTCATATTAATGTAATAATTTAAATTTAATAATTATGTTAATGTCATAAAACTCTATAATATATTAGAACATACAGAGCGTTTGGCCACGACTTTGCCCCTATTTCTTAAGTGTTAAGAAATTTATTCAAATTATTCAGTGTCATAGTGTCATAGTAGATTTGAGTGCTCGACTCATTATGTAGTAGTCAATTTAAGCTCTAGGCAAAAATAAAATGTAGTCAGATTGTGTTCTAGACAGTCAAAGACCAAATTAGGGGGTGATTATTTTTTTTTTTACATTTTTAGATGTTATTTCGGGAGCAGCACTTTTCAGAATGAAAGGTGACCCAATTCCATTTCTGTATCCCATCCGTAGTTAAGGCGTGATAACGTAACAAACAAATAAACAAACTCACTTTAATATTTACAATATTGCATTAATATTTGAAAAATAATGTTACAACATAATATACCGTCGTAGCACAGCAAAAGTAGCAATTCCTATTTAATTTCATAGCTGCTACAATCAACCAGCTAAGTAGTGATAGATTTTACAGTATCTTACGGGATCTAAATGGGGCAATTTAGAGGCGTATAGTTAATTTAGTAAGAAAAATGTACTTTGTATTCGATGAGAGCTGCATCAATATGCGACATCGCCTCTTATCTGCCGTCACTATTAATTTAATAGGAATCTAAATGAACTGAGATCCGATAGATAAGCGTTTATACTGAGAGCCGGTTCATTATTACATTCGTTTAAGAAGCGTTGAAACGTAACAGATTTATTTTACAACTAGCTGGTGAACGCGACTTCGTCTGCGTTGAAAAAGAAAAAAGTAGCCTATCTTGTGTCCTGTACGTCTAAATGTTTATCTACCAAGTTTCATGAAAATCAGTTAATTCAAGAAAATCAGAACATACATACATACATAATATATCTACATCATTGATTGACTAGCTCTTGCCCTGGCGTCATTTTAGCCATGTTTAATTTCAAAAAATATTAGTTAGTTTGACAGATTTCATTTAATTGTTTAGTTCAATGGAAGCATTTATTAAATAACTGTTAATTTTAATTAATAAAAATATTACTTAATTAAATGCCTGCGACTTCGTACTCGTGTAGTACATGCAAACGCTATGTAACTTGACTCCATATAGAGTAAACTTGATGCAAAGTTATTAAATCCAACTTAATATTTAAAAATCTAATGAATAATCTACAAAATACAACAACAATACAAGAAAACAATCTACAAAATAAGATTTAGTGACAGTTGTCGGTTGTCATTGTCAGTGATTTTAGTAGAAAACAAAGTCGACGACGCGACGTGGCGTGTTTGAAGAACATTCCACCCAGTAGCAATTTAAAATGTGTAATGAAGCTGCGGGTAGCTTAAATTGAAACCGTTGTCTGGTTTTCATACTTACCAAAAGTGGTATTAAGAATTCCACAATAAATATAATCTTTAATGAGTATTAGCTAACCGACACCGGCTTCGCACGAAGGTTCAATTAAAAAAAAATCTGTCACTGTATGTTATCTACTACATATAACTATAATAATATAAAATATACTATAATAGTTTGTGAACATGTATGTAAATGAAACTTCGCATACAAAGTTCAAATTTAGAACTAGAAATACCGCCTCTTTCACCAAATACATGCAAAGTGTTGATTAGTTACTTTTAGAAATCATTTTCTGTTTTATTGAATTATGCACTCGGTTTACTGCATCATTCGATAGCCGATTTTTTATTATTATTTTCTATTTAATATTTGGGACGTTTACCGTACAAACAAAGGTATATCAGCTCCATTATCCCCGGTGACAGGTGACATTAAGTGACGGTTTAGCCTACTTGACGTTAGTGAAAAAGGCGCTTAGACTTTTTGGTTTAGAACTAGAATTTATGCCCGTATGGCGGTAGTAACCACATATACGTAATTGAAATGAAACCACGAGTATGTTGTGTTGGCTTTAGTCGGTAATTTCGTATTTTTATAACGCGACGGACCCTTGAACCGGTGGGTGTTTGAAATTTAAATTTGTTTTGAATATCATTTTATATCGTAAGCGACGTAAGAAGAATTTATTACACACTGTCTGCCTACGTACCGTACATGTTCACGTACCTAACAATAGTGAATTACACTTTGTATTAAAATTATAAGAATACAACGGTTTTTATGGACGATAAAATTGTTTGAAAAATTGAAAAAGTTAAAAAAACTTATTCAAAATTTGCGAACATTGACTCAAAAGTGTATGTTTTGAAATAATGGCAGTCAAGGTTAGGAATTTGTTTTAATTCTGCATTTTTTTTGTATGCAGATAGTAAATAAATAAATAAAGTAAGTGTATAAGGTCAAATTTAATTATGAATAGTAAAATAACTGTTTACAGTAATTTTTATTTGTTTGTAAAGGTTAATGCGTACGGTGTGGTGCACCCGTCAACACATTGTGTCCACAAAGGCTTTACACCTGTAAAGGGTTTCGCGTGACTCCATGCACCCAACGACCACCTTTATCAAAGCTATTCGAAACTTGTTTATTAAAACTGTTATGCATTAATGCTTTAACTGGAATACGACGACATAATATTATTGCATCAAAGCCCACATAAATACATATAAATAAAAACCCAAGAAAAATGTTTTTAATTAATCAGTCTATTCGTAAGTAATTATTCTATTTATCTATATTCTATATAGATGGAGATGCCTATTCATTCGAATTTTGAAAAAAATTGGGGAATATGAGCTCGGACATACATATTATTCGAATAAATTCAAAATAGATATAACTGGCCACTAAAAATTCGATACATTCGTTTCAAAACTCGTTGAAAACCACAAAATTCTTTCAAGTTCCTTCAAATGGCTTACAGAAACACACGTGAAAGTAGGACACCTTTACTGCCAAAGATACCTACCGTCTATATTCGGGATCTCTCCCATGTGCTTGCGGTCTGAAGTTTTATCGTAACGACTTGCTCGCTCGCGGTCGATTGCATTGCATTGCATGGCACTCAGAAATAACTGGCTTCGGTGGACAGTAGAGAACGTTGCACTTTATACGGACCATTTATAAGAATACCTCTTGGTATATTTTTACGATCAACCCTTGCTTCCTTATTGAAGAATATATATGCAGTGGATTGTGCTTTTTGAACAGAATTCTTTTTAGGAGTAATTCGCTATTGTAAATCAATTCGTTGGACATAGATAAATGACAGTCAATAATAAAAGAAATCTTAATTCCTAACTATATCCGACTATAGTATACCTAACCAAGTTGTGAATTTAAATCTAATTCTTCGGGAAATACATCTGAAAATGACGGCCCCCAGAAGAAATGTCATATCTACTACAATTCACAGCAACATTGTTAGAGATAATATTCGAAACGGTGACAAATATAGTAAAAACAGGTATTTAGTCGAAATAATTGGGTACGTTTACTTTTTACGACATCCAACTCCTACTAAAGTTACATAATAAGAATGTGTCATACTGTTATGGTTCACGTGTTTGTACCAGAAATCTCTGGAGCATGTGAAACTATTGTAACTCAATTTCGTCTACAAAGCTGTGTGTGTATACACATTATTTCTTTTACCCATTATTTCGTTTAGATAATTAATAGGTAAGCTCCTGGGTTATTTATACGCGTATGCCAGTTAGTGGTATCATTTTAATGGACATTCTTTATATCCCTGCCTTGTAATCATATGTAGGTACTTTAGGCATATTTTCTATAATTTTTATATTAAAATAGACATGTTATTACTAAACAAGTAAAAAAATACACTATAATATTGTAATATAATAATATAATAATTGAAGTTTAACTAGATATATGTCTGGAAATGAAGACAGGAATGTAGTCTATACTGATATGATAAAGAGTTGAAATTATTATTACCTATGATGAATAATTGACGACACGTTTGGTCTAGTGGCTAGTAACCCTAGCTGTTAACCAAACGGTCGCGGGTTCAAATCTCGCTAGGGGGAAATGTTTTATGTGTTAACATTTTACCTTTGTACCTGAGTCATGGATGTTTTGTATTTTATAATATGTATGTATTCACAAAAAAAAAGTAATCTATGTATTATATCAACTGTCTGGTATGCATAATACAAGCATTACTTGCTTACTTTGGGACTAGATGGTGCTGTGTGGAATGTGTAAAGATATTTATTATTATTTATTATTATTATTATAAACTCAAAAACTACTGGATCGATTTGAAAAATTCTTTTACTATCAGCGAGTAACATGACAATATTTTATAAAGTTTTACATAAGATAAGACCTTTAAGAATTGTTTTTTATAAAATGAACTAAAAACCAATATCAATCATTTAGAAAAAAAAATAGATAGCATCCAGAATAATGAGTAAGTTATGCCAGATAGATAACTTTTCCCTACCACCCCACCTAATCTCTTATCATTCTATGAGCATCACACATACTGCACCCATAATCTAATAGACCGTCAAAAAGCCTGTCGAGCTTTACGTAAAAAGAAAGTTCATTCATGCAAAAATATTATTTTCCTTCGATCTTCACAAACAACCTTTACAAAAGAGAAACAGAAACGAAGAAAGTAAACAGTAACATAAAACAGTGTACGTTAATCCCATTAGCTTAATACAAATTTGTACAGTAGTTATTACTACGCAGAGTCGCGTCTAGGCGGTACCTTATTTACAATGTTTCGTGTCTTTTCACAGTTAGCGGAACGTGCTTTTGGCACACATATATTTACTGAAGCAATAACTTCTGTACATTGTACAGGCGGGCGAGATGCCTTCAAATACTAATTTAAAGTTTTTGTTAGACAAGTGCATAAATATCTATCCAAAGACTAGTTTAACAAATATGTTTTTAAAAGATTTTTTTTCGATAAGATGAATACGTTTTAGCATATCCAGCACTTACTAACTGATGCCCGCGACTTCGACCGCTATAACGCTTTACCTCTTGTTTCACACACTACCAGGCTTTATTATTTTATTTTAAACTAGCAGGCGCCCGCGACTTCGTCCGCGTTGAAAAAGAAAAAAGTAGCCTATCCTGTGTCCTGTACGTTCAAATGTTTATCTACCAAGTTACATGAAAATCAGTGAATTCATTTAAGAGTTATGGAGGACATACATACAGAAAAAATTCTAAAAATCGTCAATTTAGTTTCAGTATCATGTTAGAGCTTATAAACACGATATCTCTGAAAACAAAGTAACTTACTCCATGACCAACACATACAGATTTATTATTAGTATTGATGAACAGTCTTTTTTTCTGGATGCAAGGTACACTATGTCCCTTCCTGTATGCCTGCGTGCATCAGTTAGTGTATATTTCATGATTCCTTTACTAGGTACATAAATTGTTATTGTAGATCATATTTTTACACTTGACTGTACCTGCTCGAGTGGTGATTCTAGAAATTATTGCATTCGCGATTTATTTATTACATTAGGCATGTATAAATTATGATTGGTCGTTCACCGGGCGTGGATTGCAAGCATTTGATACAGAGACGTGGAGGCGAGATAATTTATTATGTAGAGCTAACACGGATACGGCCCCCAAGGCACGCAGCGCGTTGCCTTAGGTTAGGCGCATCATTTATATTATTCCAATGTTTATTTAGTTTCTTTTTTTTTAAGAAACTCCTCTTTGTCGGTTGCAAGATTAAACAAAGAATGATGAAAGACTAATGGACGATGTCTGTTTTCGTTGCAACATCAATATGTAATCGACTGATTTGCATTTACGACGGATATTCTAATTTATCAAGTGGTAATTCAAATTTTAATATGATGACGGCCATAATTTTGTATTGTGATGTGATGTGTGATAATTTGCATAAATAATTTTGTAGTGGTAACATTGATGTTATTCTTTTCGTTGTCTCTATGAGATGAAAAACTCTTTAGTACTTATATGATATTCTATATCAGCGCTTTCTATATCTACACATATTATAAATTATAGCCGCTGTCTGCCTCTGTCTGATTTTGCGATAACTTTTTTAAACCATCCCATTGATTTAAGGGATTCACTGAGGTAAATGACATTAACATGTGACCTTTAACGTTTATTTGAAATGTTTCAAACAAGCGCTACTATTAAGTCATAGAAACCTAGGCCATAGAATTATGTATTTTCTTGGAAATCATTGTAGAAATCATATTGATATTGGCGAATAGACTGTATTGTCTATAGAATTCAATGACAGGATTATATGTATTAGCCCACGAAAACACTTATTGACAGAGGAAGGCTGATAAATTAATGGTAGTGTTTAGGTTTTGTCATTTTTTTCTTCATTTTAAGTTATCAATGATTTGTTTCTATAAAATAGAACACATAACACAAAATTTTACACATAAACTTTTGTGTTATGTATTCTGTTTCTACAATGAAACTTTGGATCAAAGCTTACATTTCTGTACAATCCAGATAATATTTAGGTGCAATGCATCTATAGAGATTACATAAATAAAGACAGGAATAAAATAAAAATAGCAATTTGCGATGGATTATTGCAGTTCTCCGATTGTTGCTACTGTTACATAGCAAAATTGTGCCCGCTAGCTGTGCAGCCGTAATCCCGCACCGCCTCAGGGAAAACTCGGTTTATAGTTTAATCATTTAGACAAGAACTGCCCCTTAATTGGAGAGGATTCGGCCCCGGGCAACGTTTGGCCTAACTAGGGAGAAAGGAAAATGCATGCAATTTCAACATTATTGACTGGGGTGAAAAAATCCTGCTCTCATCCAAGATGGCTCTGTAAAACGTGAATTGTTAGCTTTGTTTGGAAGTTAAATTTTAACTTTGTTCGTGTAGGTAAAAAAACTTTAGTTTTAGATGTTAAAGTTCGGCTGAAAAAAAAAAACAATAACTATATCATTCTACGTCTTTGTTCGTTCACTCTACAAACGTGATCGCATATTTATCGACTTAATAGTATAACGTAAGCAGTAATGTAACTTGTACATTATCTGATTGTACATAGCAGAGAAACAAAACAGTTGTTTCTACCAACTTTATATTAAACTAAATGAATCAAAAGAAGTATTTAAACATGAGAAGTATGTACAATATGTACATGATAAGATATAACGAGTATGGGTAATACCCCATGAAATATTTGTGTAACCTATGAAGTTTTTGGCTGGATTATTTTTCATATTTAAGAAGTAACAGGTCCTAGCCGCAGTAGTCCTACTCATTAGTCCTAACTCGGCTGGACTGGGAAGCCCGACTGCGCTGTTGTCTGTCAGTGAGTGAGGAAGGTTTGCTAGAAGCCCATTCCCCTGACCATTTCCATCCCTTATCCTTGCGACAATGCATTTGCAATCTCTTTGATGCCGGTAGACACCATCAATTGGATCGTCAGCCTGCTTGTCAACCATTACATTAAAAAAAATATTCCAAACCCTCGCAGTAATGATAAAATATTGATACTGACGTATGACAATTTGTAAGTGTCTAAAATTGGTTCTATTACATTAAAGAATATTTTTATTTATTTATTTGACCCAAATAATACTTGCGATCTACATAAAAATGATTGTTTTTCTAAACGTATAGTGATTTCGCAAAACATTTTAAGCGCTTAATAAATGTTTAAGCACTGATATCTCTCTTCACCGTGTTTAATGTATTGAGAAAGAATAATGTTATGAATATTTTAATCGGCATTCCGGGCGAGTTAATAAAAATACTGTCTTAACGAGAGGTCTCCGCGCCCCGCTGCGAGTTTATGAACAAAGATATATTGACAATGTAACTTGTAACCGAACAAAAATCTAATATTAATCGATTTATTCAAATTATCTCTTTGTCTTTATTATAAGTGTCTACGTAGCGGGAATTTTTAATAAAGTTCTTTAATATTCAATCCCACCGATTGAATGGGTAGCTCGGAGATAAGGCTGCATACAACTTTTCAGATCAAAGTTAGTAAACTAGAGTAGTTATAAGTTCTTGAACTCGTGAATCACAATAAACTTTTTACTTAATGGACGGAGCATGCATAATGATTACATTTTGCATAATTTTTAAACATTTTGGTGTAAAACAATTATTTAGTTTTGAAAATTCATCAAAAATTTGTGTATAATATACGCTTAAAGAACCCCATAATATATCTAGCCCCAGATGTTAGCAATGTGAATTTGTCACAAAAGAGGCATCATGCAGGCTGATCTTGTTATGACAAAGGCTAACGGATGAGAACAGTGAAACTGCTTCTTACTCACACACCAAAAATGACAGCTTTGTATTGATATTTCATGGCAGTTTCTGTAAAGAGGTTGTTACAGTGATGCCAAGATTGTGCTGATTTAAAACAAATTTATAGGTATGTAAAAGCAATTGAAAGAGCACAGCACACAAATTTTAGTTCAGATGATCCCTTACGTAAAAACGTATTATTTAAAAGTTCAACTTACCTATAAAATATGCGAGCATTGCCGCTAGAATGACACAGAGGCATATCATGGCTATGGCGAGGCATTTCCACGTACAACGGTGCTGACACCGTTTGTCTATGTGGAAGCGGGAAGGTGAATAAACTGGAACTGGGCTCGGCTGGCTGGCTCTCAGTGGGAATACGGGCATAACCAGGGGCTGGTTTGCTAGCTGACAATGACCGCCGCTGAGGGTGCCACCGCCTATGCCACTCGACATAGCAGATCCGCCCAATCTGTGAGACAAAAGAAAAAACCTTATTAAAAATACGAGTATGTGTCAGAACTAGTGGGGACCAAAATTTAAGAAGCAATTACTATTATTTGTATAATATTATTCATAGACTATGTATAAAAAAATATTATGAATTTTATTGCATTATTGAGAACCTACCAAATATCTGAACATCTTCACAAATTTTTATTTTTAAAATACTAAGGTATTTATGTATTAAGTTTGGAATTAAAATAAGGTCCTTAGATCAGAAGATAAACACAATGGTATTATTCATAGTCCAGGCAGGTAAAAATATCTTTTAAGGTGTATCCTTAACCAACTGTTGGCGAAATGAATCTGTGCATCGCGCCATATGTTCTTTTTATTGTGCTTCTTCGGTCTAAAGAAGCGTATCATTAACAGGGATTCCGACAAAAACTTAGATTGGGACGTTAAAACACGTCCGCCCCAATAGGCATTAATCAATTATCTGAACTTGGCTGTCACGAATTTAAAATACGAGAACATGTGGCGCGTTCAACGTTCGCCAACTGACGCCAACAATAATGACCTTTACATTGTAGAAATAAGCAAAAAAAGAGTTGAAATAATTGGACCAAGTTTAGCGAGAACGAAGCGTGACTCCTAAAGGGTTTGTTCCGAGGAGGCTCTCGACTGTAATTTTCTTTTGAATAGCGGCCGAGAAACGGCCGGAGGAAGGACGAATTCATTAAAACGTGTACAGAAATCACGATGCCAGGGCACGCAGACTTTGCCCTTAAATGGCTTTTGAAACGTCCGCCGACTGCTTTGTGTTCCACGGTTTAGTGTAATATTGTTAAGCAACGCAAAATACAGTACCGTATTGTTACTCTTTAGAAGTGGTGAAAAACTAATTTCATTGCGACTAATACTTCAACGTAATGATACACTTGGTAGCCGATACGGTAATGTAACTAAGTAGTAATTCCCGATTATGGCATCGGTCGTTTGTAACTGTAAACGAAATTGATTTTTTGGTCCATCATCATTACCATTTTATTGTTTATAATCTTGCGTGTGTACAATTACTGGGGCTCATCATTTCCGCGCGTTACCGAAATGAGCGTGGCACTCTTTTGTTTTTGTTCTGGTGGGGCAATGTGGATTTCGTAATGCAACGTTTCAGTTTCGAAACGGAAACGAACAGTCTATTTTACGAACAAAGAGGAGTTCTCGAATAAAGGAGATCCCGCGAAGGAGAGAGTAAGACAATTAACGAAGCTGACGACAGTGTTATTGTAGTACAATGCTGCGATATTTCAAGCGTCCGACGGACGGGTGTTCGGCGAGATTTTGACAGGCGCTCGTCGTGAGCTCTTAATGAAGCGGTAAATAATGAGGTGAGGTGTTGTGCCGCGAGAGAGCCGTGTCTAATTAACGCGAGAGCCCACGACCAGTTTACACACGTCACGTGACACGATCCTTTCACGCCATTGCTTTAAACGGCTCTAAGTATCATTTCAGCGAGGGTAGTAATGTTATTTACGGATGCGCAAGACTTCTTAGGCAACAGCAGAACAGTGACAGTTTTACGTACCACTCTGATATCAATGACATAGCAATATGCATTTTAAAGATCAACAGCTTACTCATGTAGTAATGAGGCAGTTCACTAGTTGTTTTCAGTATAATAGATATTTACATAAAATAAAATATAGACAAGGTTATGGTTAAGAGGATACCTCCGAAAATTTTATATTGATATGAGATTGTTCATTGCTCCATAAATAAATAAGACATAATTACGGGAAAAAATGTGTAAAATAAAACTTAGTTTTAGCTTTAAAACGTAACTATAATGTTGTGTTTATATTGAGTTTAAATTACTCAACACTGCGTAGTGGATGACGAACATTACTCATAAATTTTCAATTATGTTTTACTCAAAACATAGAGACTCCAAGTTCTGTTTGGGATCAGAAAACTTTTTGGAGGTATTCACATTACAAAGTTCCAGGGATAATGTTCACATTTAAGTTTTATTTAGTTTCTTCGTGTGCGTAGTAATTGAAACGAGTTCACCGGTCTCATGTCTAGGCAGATATTATTTAGTTAGTTTGTGCTACATAAATACCTATAACATAAAGGTATAATTCCAACAAGTAGGACCTATAACGTCTGGGGTAATGACACAGTTTGAGTGCGGCAGGTAGCAATGTCCCTTGTTAGTAGGTAGTTCGTGCGGCTGTCGCACAGTTTTTATCTGTATAATCGCGCGTGCAACGGTCATTCTAGTCTCGGAACGGGCTGCGTCGACCTCTAACTCGGAACAGATGAAACAAAAAGAATGTAACGCAGGCACGGGCCGTGAGAACGCGTCTCCTTCGGCGCGCTCCGTACGTTCATTTATCTTGCAGTCGTGCGGGAATGGACCGGACAACGATGTGCTTTTATTGTATCGCGCCCCTAAATATAGGCCTGCGGTGGTCAGCCACCACGCTTTTAGCTGTAAAATAATTGCCCCGATGAACTGGTTTAGCGGAATTAAAGGTATCCTTTAACCGTTCGTGACTATTTCTTCACATAAGTAGAAGAAAATTATTTTAAAAAAATTGCGAAGATTTTTGCTAAGCTGAATCATAGATTTTTTTCGATATTTGACCATCGTCTAAATGTTTATCTACCAAGTTTCATGAAAATCAGTTAATTCGTTTAAGAGTTATGGAGGAACATACATACATACAGAAAAAAATTCTAAAAATCGCCAATTTAGTTTCAGTATCATGTATAGAGCCTATAAACACGATATCTCTGAAAACAAAGTAAAATTACTCCATGACCGACCCTTACAGATTTATTATTAGTATTGATTGTTGATAAGTATTAAATATATTTTTTTCTTCATTAAATTTGATGCCTAAAAGTCATTTCATAGTCCTAAAAGCGACATATTTCTACGACAACTCGTTGAATGTGGCTAGTTTCTGAGCGACAACTTGAATTTATGAATTGCGAGATACATATTCCTGTCTAGTTTGAAAACTACTTGTTTTTTTATAAATACAGTTAGAGCTGGTTACTGAGTTGATAATCCAGTAACCAGTTGACGTAGGTGATTGTTTTTTTTTTTGTATTTATCTTTTTATTCAGACTACCTATTCCGCTCAATTTCTCAATCCAAGTTTTGCACTCAAAAATATTAAACCAATTTTAAAAATTAAAGTTCAAACGTTGTATATATTTTGAATGCATATTTAAATAAAGAACGAACGATGTTATTAAGAACCTATTTTTTTCGTCTTACATCGCTTCGCTTTACTGTGTGTATCTTTTTGTATTCGCCCTTTAAACGCCCCCAATATTCTGTGCGAGATTCGAAACTCTTCACAGAGATGCTATCGACATTAACAACCTATTTCGTAATAATATCCCTCCTATAAGTTTACATTCAGAAATCTTCGAACTAATTGCCTGGTGGGTTGAATGGAGAACAAAGAAGTGAACATTAAATTATCCTCTGGAGCGGGCGTTCAATGACGATTGTTTCGCATGATTCACTTTGAACACAAATTAAGAATGTAGACAAACGTGTGTGAATGATTGCGGCGTTCTTTGAGGCTATTATAATAACGGAATGCAATGCAATGCGAGTGATATGGAATTGCTGAGATCCCGCATGCTGGTCTTATTTAGCGGGATTCTGTGAAGAAACACGGGATTGAAATGGAACTAAATTCGACGTGTTGAGATGAATTGATTTCTTATTAAGAACTTGGTACATATCCGATGGAGTGGATCGGCTTTGCAATAGAAGATGGCACAGAGCTCAACGTGAAGTCAGCTTTGTACGGTTTGTACGGTAAACGTCCCAAACATTAAATAGAAAATAATTAAAAAAATCGGCTATCGAAAGATGCAGTAAACCGAGTGCATAATTCAATATAACAGAAAATGATTTCTAAAAGTAACTAATCAACACTTTACATGTAGTTTGTGAAAGAGGCCCTAAGAATAATTAATATTTACCGCCTTGTATTTTATATATTATATATACCTAACCATAGTTGAAGAATAATTTGCGTAGTCTAAGAGAAACCATGGAGAATCCGGTAATACCTGGATTCGGCGGGATCGCGAATATTCGGTAACATAAGAGTATAATAAATTTTAGGCATTTGTTTTGTATTGTTTGTCGGGAAAATGCTAGTAAGCTTTAGGATTTAGATTTTCGCAGATCCTTTTTAGTATTAAACGAGTGTGAAACGGTTGAGAGAGGATAAATTGATACGCAACTTGTACTAAGAGTTGTGACGACAGACAAGCTCGGACTTTTACCACAGTATAAAGAGGTTACCGTATCAAATATTCGTATTAATACTTTACCCATCCCCATTCCATCCAAATAAACCCCATCCCTTACCTCATCCCTTCCTTATCTCTTATCCTTAATCCTTCTATGGTCGGCAATGCACTTGCAGCACCTATGGAAATGCTTATGTTATAGGCGACGGTAGCCACCTACCATCAAGTGGACCTGTCAGCAGACCTTTAGTTAAGAATTTTGTTACTAGTTATTTAATTTTTAAAAATTTAATTAGAAGCTTAAATTTAACTGCAGGATCTTGAAATAAGCGTCAAAATACTACAAAATTTAGGGAAATAGAATTCAAATAGAATTGCAAATAGCAACTCAATTTTCCCTAAAATGGTCGCAGGACAAGAATGAATGAGAGTTGCAACTAATCTTGCGTTTTTGGGCTTTAAGAGGGAGGCGAAATGGGCGTCCACCAGCTGTTAATTATGATGATGATTCCTATCTAGACATATAAAAGCTTTTGTCCAAAATTTATATTTTTAAGTTTCTTCACTGGTCCCAATTTTCCATGATGTGTTCGGTCACCCACCTACTGCAAGTCATGGGTGTAAATTCAAGAAAGCCCCCGATTTAAAGCGAAATGTGTAACAATGGCGTCGTCGCCCCGCTATGCCAATTTCCGCCCTCGTCGAGCGCGTCTACAAAGAAACGGAATAAAATTACCATCTATATCTATTATTTTGAGAGAAGTTAAAATGAATAAAGGACGCAAAAACGCTTTTAGACTTTTATATGTAGTTTCTTATAATTTCTATTCATTTGAAAAAAGAAAATACGTCCAAATTTTCTTTGGTTCTTTTTTACAGATTGTGTGCAAATGTGATAAGATATGCGATTAATATAATATAGGTCCTTACATATGAAATTGGCGTTTTGTCGTACTGGCCACTTTGATCTCAAATATCTCCTCTTTGGTTAGGAATTCCAATTTCAAATTTATACAGCTATTTAGTCATGCTTTTGTGTTTTGAAAACCGTAATTCATTTGATTTTTTCTCTTTTGGTTTTTTCTTTGCGTCACTCAGTTTACAAAATGGAAAACTTGAAATATTATATTTAAAAAAAATCGACTTCATGTTCCTCCCTTACAAAACGCCAATTTCATATGTAAGGACCTAATATTTATGTATTTACATAATATCAACACAATTGCTGTTATTTCACAGAGTCTTATGTTATCAGATGGGCTACCGAGTTTCTAGGTTAATATGAATATAATAAATGTTTTTATTTACTTATTTAAATTCACATTAAAATATAAGTAGGTAATCTATTTAGAAAATTTAACATACAGTCATGTAGGTATATAACTATGCATTTGTTTTCTAAAAGTATTAAAATATTGTCCTACTCATGTCTGAGTAAAGTTTTCTACTAAACGCATAAATGAAATATTTCATACATTTGTACAACTCCACTCGAAAAGAAAAAGTCGCTACTAAATAAAATACATGGAACGCAACCACGCCTACAGA
Source organism: Synanthedon formicaeformis (assembly GCA_945859745.1). Lineage (NCBI taxonomy): Eukaryota > Metazoa > Arthropoda > Insecta > Lepidoptera > Sesiidae > Synanthedon > Synanthedon formicaeformis. The sequence goes on from OX243957.1 coordinate 11,279,395, forward strand.
ATCTGTCTTCTTAAATGGTTTCTGTATTAAATACAGGTTACACCCAACAGATTAATTAATAATATTTCTACTAGTCAACTCAAGACCGTTCTTGCAAGCTTGTTCGATTAACTCTAAAATGTATTGCTTTATTAATTACGTGGTTTTAATAACTTGTACGTGTTGCGCTCAATTAATTTTTAACGTATACATTTTTTACGAATGACTAACCTTTACCATTACATTCCCCTCGTTAGAAAAACTTTATATATGTGAAAAGGTATATATCCAGTTTATAATAAGGAATTTCCATGAAGTGGAAAAAGCTGTTTCAACTTAACATTGCATAAATGAGGACATCTCCATTTTTTTTCTATCCTCTCTATCGCTTCCTACTAAGGTCTTAAGTAATACCTTATTCTCCTACTAAGGTCGACAGCCCACTTGCACCTGGGCGTTGCTTCTGTTAATGAAATAGCCCAGGCCTTAGCCAAAGTAACAATTTAAAATGATAACGAACTTCGAAAACAATAAAATGTATGGAATTGACATAATGCCGTCGCTACACATTCCATACATTTGATTGTTTCGAACTTCGTTATCGTTTTAAATTTTTACTTTGGCTAAGGCCCCAGAAATAACTATACTCATTAGGCCTCAGAAATACTTCATAAATTGAACTATAGACCACGAAAAATTTTACAAGGCATTACAAATTTTTTATGCAATTCGGATTTTGCACTAAACGTTAATTGAACCCTCTTAAGAATGAACTACTCTATACTACTTACGTGTATTTACAAATAGATCAGTACATATTACGTTACAATGAAATAGGTGACCGTCTTTATTTCTAATAGCGTGGTCACGTTTTGAGGAAAACATGTTTTTTGTGTTGCCCTCTCCATCATTGTTTCAAACGACTATTGTAACCAGTTATGTAAACACTTTTAAATTTTTTCAAGATGTAGTTTGTTATTCATTTTGTTTTAAATACATTTAATTCTGGTGCTCGTTAATTGCGTGAGACAGTAATTCGTTTCGATAAATCTGCTTTATTCGAGTAATGCAACGCACGTCGTCGCGCAATGCTACTGCTATTTAAACACTCGGATACGTTGAACTCACTACTCTTATTAATAACTCTCATATTCCACACAGTACAATGAATAACACAGTAATTGAACTCTCAAATTAATAGGGTCATGACATAGATTAATTTTCACTTCAAATATCGTTTGGTATTTTATTACAAAATTAGCAGTGCCATGCGGTTTCATCAGTAGTTAAACTATTATGGCTTAGCTATTGTGATGTGATGCGTTTAAAATAAAAGTATATTACATCAAAAATATGTATAAATTTTATTAAATTATAGTAACATTACGTTTATACTAATATGTAATGTAAGAATACTATTTAAGTATAATACACAAGAAACAAATTCGAGAGCATAGAAAATCTGTTTTCTTTAGCGATATTTTAAAGTAATGAAAGATCATATATACTGCATAACTGTACATACACTGTACTGTGGGTGATGTTTGTTTTGCTTCGCCTCAGTTAGGTAACGCTGAAGTTGATTCATGAATGGGAGAGTGCGGGCAGAGCAACTGCGTCCACACGAACTTATATTTAGCGAACTTCATTTTCCTGGAAATATATCACACGACGGAAGTTCTAACATTTGCATTTTACAAGCGGAGATAATTCCAATTACTCAAGCTTGTTTTAGGATTTTTCATTTTTCGCCTAATCAATTACAGTAGTTATTTGCTGTATTTCAAATAAATTTTATAATTGTACTGCTTAGGCCATAGGTGCTGTTGTAGTTGTGGGATAATCGGGCCCAAAGATAGCCAGCAACAAACAAATCTGCTAAAGTAAACCATAATTATTTTAAAAAAGTAATTGAATGCAGTATATGTAGGGCATAAAGCTTTCACACCCTTACAGAAGACCACCAGTGAAATGATAGCACGTGTGTTGTGTAAACCGCTACTAAACCTTTTCGGCGAGTGAGGAAGGATCTCTCCCTTATCCTGAATCCTACTAACGTCGGCAGCCCACTTGCATCAGAATCTTCAATTGGAGTGTTTCACGACCATTACAGAAAAAAGAAAATTAGGTGCTTTTAACATATTTTTAAATACTAAATTTTATATAGTAAACCCAACTATATTAACTCACTATATTAAATATTAAACTTAAGCCTCCACTCTGTGAATAATTTTGCAAATGTATAATTTTAAGTTTACAAATATTCCAACGAGTTGGCCAAGAAATTCTCCTCTGCGAAATATCGTAAAAGCTCTTATCGTTATGAGAGATAGTTTTATGCGAGTTATTTCGATGTTCAAAAGCAATATCTGTTTAATACTTATCGAACAGGCTTACTGCGTTGCAAACATGGCTAGGGCAGGTTTATCGTAAAATGAATGGAGGCGATAGCGGGTAACCGGCCAATTACTGGACGCCACCAGACCGCTGGGACCCGAACGTAAATAATGTTGCTCACGCGCAGTCGCGCATATACTGTAGTATATGGCTGGTGATAAACAATATTCTATTAATACTATACATTTAACGGAACGTGCTTAAGGATATGAATTTAATCTCTTTTCAACCTATGAGTAAAACTTGATATCGCCTCTTGTCGAGAATTTTCCGATAAAATATACATACTCGTGTACTCGTACATAATTATTAACTTCAACTTTATATTGAATATGTTTATAGAATAGATAAAAATAAAACTGTAAAAAACTAATATAAATTAAAATAACAATAAACTCAAGACTAATAATTTGTTTACCAATATGAAGCCTATAATATCACTTAGCTCATTTAGATCGAGAAAATTCTTGTAAAATGTGTTTTCATGGAACATCATGTCAAAAATCAAACCTGGATTTTTTTGATTTAGAAATCTAATAATATAAGACCAATATAGCGAGACGGTTAACCATTCAATCAACGGGTATTACAAAAAATATTTTACCAAAAAACTTTTATATTATTTGCAAATTCAAACTCGTCGTATTTCGCCAAGAGTCCGTATATGATAGCCTTCTATTAAGGAGTTTGTCGTTCAGATATTACTATGGTAATGCAAGCGGAATGCAAATTAAATGTGCAATAAATACAGAACCAACAGCTCTGGTTAGGCAAAAATGGCAAGTAACAAGTAACATGCATATTTATAAATGAATACAAAGATGTGATACTCATTCTCGATCGGTTACCTGCTAATACTATAGAATAGACCCTGGTTCAAATCCCGGGTGCTTTTTAAATTTGTGGCAATCAAAATTTATGCTCAAAAATTACAAAAGAAAACGAAAAAATAACCTGCTCCCACTATATCAACTTCATGTGGGTTCAAATAGCTCATTTGAATCCCTAAGACACTGAAGGTGTCACACATCCGTTGGTCAAAGGCTAATAAGAATTGGCTTTCGTAAGTGAGTAAGGTGACACCTTACTCACTTACGAACCACTGAAACCAGTGTACTTCTGTAACGCAGTGGTTGCTGCCGTTAAATAGGCAAAATAATTTGTGACTGCGATATACAATACAATGTGCCCTGCAACTATCGATACATACCTACATATATACTTAACATATAGGTTGATGCAAAAAAGACTTTAAACAATAAACGGAAGTAAGTAAAATGGACGTGAAATTAGGAGGAGATAACTATGGTGACCCGATTCGCAAGGAAACGTAAGAGCTAAACTAAACGTTTGTTATTGTGCAGTGGGATGGAAAAACGGTTTCGTAGAAGACGCCCCTCGCGCTCGGTGGCCGGTCGTATTTCACCCGGAGTTCAATATTATTTCGACAGTCGTAGAGCACAAAGAAGCGGAAGGTTAGCTGCCGATGCCGCCGCGGGCGTCTCTCGCGTATCTCTCCACAATATTGTCCTGCCTCGGGTTACACTGTAAATATTTTTCGGCGGTTCTCTGATTGAAAATTTTTATCGCATTTCGCCCCCACCTCTATCGATAATGGATTGTGCTTGCTTTTAAGCGAATATTTGACATGGGTGCTGTCTAGAGAGTTCCCTGTTAGCCCGCGTTCCGAATCGAAACAACATCGACAAACAACCTACCTATACACATACAATGTTTGTTATAAATCCGAGCCACGGTTTCAAACAGGATAGCGAACATATCAATATTTTATTTCTTTTATTAATTTACGATGAAATTATACACTGAGCATCATTGAAAAGCAACGCAACGAGATGATACGGGAAGATTCAAGTCTGCCTTTTCATAAGAACTTTCGAAAGATGAACGCTCGTCGGACCGGCTCCGACCCGCTGGAAAACTTTTGATGTATTATGGTATTATTTTATAGTCGTACGGCACGGACGAACACCGGAATAGAAATATTTCATCATGAATATAAACGAGAATTTCGGTAGCGTTCCTCTGATACAAGAAGTGTTCTTTGAGGATGTTAAAATCTAGATGCGTTTAAACATTAGAACAAAGTTGAACACTAAAAGGAAATTGAAAATGAGACAAGTCTTGGTAATAAATAGATAGAGGAAATTAATCTTATTATGCCGAATGTTTCAGTAATTGGTGTCACATCTTCACCCGAACAAGACAATAACACTCTAATTATGTTTGCCTTAAGCTACAGTTTAGTTTGGGAACGTCCCGTCTGAGAACGATATTTATTCGGTTGGAGATATAAATAAGGATCCATTACAGGATTTCCGCGATCTGAGACTAATGAAAGACAAACAACTTGAATTTCCGATAGATAAGGGTATTCGGGAATATGAAACAATAAACATGACACAAAGTACCTTATAAAACGGAAGTAAATTATGGAAATAATGCTACTGATATGAATATAAACAAAACAGAAGTAGGTATAGCAATAAAATTTTATAGTCCTAGTCGTTCGGAATGAAAGCCACATTATAATAAAAAAGCAGTAAAAATGAAAACAACCACAAGTAGTACGCAAGTAATAAATTTTAAACGGTTTGACAAAATAGTATCCAGAGCCGGTAAAGCGCTACCAGAAAACTAGGGAGAAAGTCGCTCTACTGTTTTGTTAGGTGTAGGTTGTGTGCAATTTTCAACTTAAAGATAAACATGTAAGTATAAAAATAAAACTAACAGTCTTGCTTCAACTTGACACGTTGGCACAGAAAACCTCTGTAACAAGGGGTGCGAGTCATCCCTTGCGGTACATTAGCTGCGTTACGTCAAATCTCCAAGACTCCCCTTTTACCAGTGACATTTTTCCTCATCTACATTTTTTTCGTATTACACGCCATGGCCCATGTAATGTATTAAAAGACAATTTCATGAGCAATATTTTATCAATTAAGCACGGTCGTTTTCGAGTTTTGGTAATACGCGGTGTCATTTGAGCCACCCGCAATTTATTGCTGGCAACATTTTTATAAATTAAAATTTCATAGTTTCGCATTTCATGGTACAACAATTTTGCATGTGGTTAATGAAATGATGGCAAAGTTCCAAGTCCCCACTTGAAAGCTAATTGGTTAAGAACCGTTGAGCACTCTCGACTGAACCCCTTACACGTTTTTAACAAGTAAATGAGGACTTTAAAGATATACAAACCCGTAGTATAGAAAATGTTTATGATAATTTTCATTTTTAGTTTTTCTCTACTTAATACTCTTAATACTACTCTTACTCAAAGTAAGATAATTCTTACTGTTGGCTTTTTAATTTTATCACAACAAAGAAAATTGTATACTAAGGTTTACTATAGCTTAAGAGGCTACGTTTCTGATGAAAATTCTTATATTTAATTGAATGTATTATATTTGTTTTATAATAATTTTAGTTAACTAAACATTTATTCTATATTATTTATTCCCAATCGAAATGGCTTCAATACCCATAAATAATTGTAAAAAGTTTGTACAGGTCAAGTACAGGTAAATAAATGAAAACATAAAAACATAATACTACAGTAAAATCCCAAGTAATTTTAATAATTGAATACTAAGGCCAATATCACACACCATTGATTTTGAAGCCCTTATAATAGGTCGTTCATACCGACGTAGGTACTTATAGAATTGCAGATAAGCACTATGCGCGCTCCTATTGAATTATTCACTGTTCTAATGGGTGAACGATCGTCGGTCGATGGACAAGATTGGCATTTAACTATGAGAAACAGGTTGTCAAGGGTGTACTTTAACAAGGGTGAATTAGTTACGAAACCTTCATTATTACATACATAATTTATAGAAGTAACGCCGTTGATTGCCCGAACTTTTTTTATTACGTGTTTAGTTAATAATAATAAATTCATTAGACGCTCACGCAGACTTGGAACAAGATTACACCATTAAGTTGGAAGAAAGATTCACAGTCGTTATAATATATCGAAGTTTATAGTTAACATTTTTAATACGGGTCACACAGAACTAAACGAGTCGATAGAACTGGCCACAAATACATATTTTATATATTCAGTAGTATGAATATGAGACAATCATTTTCATATTAAAATTTTGGTATTGTCACTGAAAAGATATTCAAATAATAGGTTTCGAAATAATAAGTAATATTTCCTTAAATCATAAATGGGTAAAAGTCCGAAATTTCATAGATGCACACACTGCTATGATATTCTTCAGATTGAAGCTCATTAGGGATACAATAATCATTTAAAGGTAATATTACAAGCTTAACTAAACAACGTCAGGTTATATTGAAGTCGTATCTGTGGGAGTTTAAGTCCGTTGTCAGAGTTCAAACGGCGGAGGACATATTAATGGCTTCGATTTAAATTAAGTATTTACCGTTTTCACCGTAATTACCATGTTTAAGTTGTCAAGCGTTGCCTCATTTTCAATGAGCGACTACGTGATGTAACGTTAGTTCGTCATTAGAGTCGGTAAATGAGCTGAACGTTGCTATAGTTACGGTAATTTCTGAGACAATTTTTTTGAACATTCTCTTGTTTCCGTACGATCATCATTCCGCATCGCCCACTAGTAATTTAAAAGTCACATTCGCTTCGAAGAGTTACGATTATTCCGTTTGTAACTACATACATGTAAAAGTGTATCAGAATCCCATGGGTTTAGTCACTTTGTTTGATGTACGCCGGGGCGTTAACCCTTTCGAATCAAAACACATTAATATGTTTCGAGTGTTCCTGTGTTATTGGTGTCTCTAATTACGTTTATGGTTCGGTCAGAGTTATGGTTATGTATTCGGCAGCCTTCGTAGATATACCGGCACCGGGGACCGGACCGTTGTCATCTCACTGATACTTACGACTCAGTATTTAGGGTCTGTAGGGCGAGCCATTCGTTAGTCACGCCCGATGACGTGTACCTTGGACAAGACCAAAACTGTTATTAGATTTCTCGTGACCAATGTTGTGTGGGTACTTGTCTTAAAAGGCTTCTATTCTCAAACATAGATAACAATTTAAATACTTCTGTTTTAAAAGAAATTCCCTTTAATGGACGTCATCGTAAATTTAACGAAGAAGACATTTAAGCGATAACGCTACACATATCTTCCTTGGCCGTACAATGCGGCAAAATGCATGAATTTCCGGGACACAAAGGCACTCGACACGCAAAGCATGCATTGGGTAAGTCCTAAAGGGTAAAAAGATACGATATTTCGGAGTAAAAAGTGAGTTAGACCAGCTTTGTTTGTTATGGCGCGAGTTAAGTGTTTAGATAAGTGCAGTGGAGAGCCGTGCACGTTTGTTATCTCGGGGAGGCTCGGAGCCACCCTGTGTGGTCCGATGTTTGGTCAGCTCTCACGAAACATGTGCACTTGAATCAAAAACTCGTCTAATACAGTTCGGGAAACCAACTGAGTGGAATATTGCTACTTGTAAACTCAAACGAATCCGATTTTCACCAACTTTAGTACGAGCAACAGGGAGAAAGCCAAATTACGAGTATATTCAATGGCTTTAGGCATTTAGGTAATCATATTTGGCTCACTTTATATATTACTAGTGATCTACTCCGGCTTCACACGGAGTTCAAACCTTTTCTTCTCGGATGATTACGTTATAAAAGAAACCTGGGTTCTAAATTTTAGCTTTCTAGACTTACTAGTTTTGACTGCGCGTTGACTGTTAGTCAGTATTTTTTTTTATGATTTATTATATTTTAAATTAACTTTGGGTTATTTTTTCAAATCCTTTTTTTGATCATTTGGAAGAGTTTACATTGTCCGGAAGGCAGCATGTCCTTCTGAATTATAAAATATTCAAATAAGGAGAGAAATAAATCCACGCGAGGAAACGTCGACATTACATATTGCTGCGGGAGTACCGGCCGCCCATTCATTACTGTTGTTTATAGGAGTCAGTGTCAAACAGTGGTTCGTATTTATTCGGACGACAGTTTGTTTATTTTTGAAACTGGTTTAGGTTAAAATATCCTATGGCACCCGATAAGCGTCCGAAAGCGATCCGTCGCGGTCGCAACCGAATGTGCCTGCTCGCACTAAAATTAGTTAATTCCGGCGATGATTCCACCGATAGCTGCCGTGTCACTGTCACACCTTCTATATGAGCTGTCTGGAGCCGAGTTGACGAAATATTACGCACTATTATTAGAACTCATTATTAGAAAGGGGATCGTTGAACTTTTGTTTAATCTAGCTAAAAGGCGTTTAGTACTGCAGTCAAAACATCACATAGGTTTTTTTTATTATCATTTTGTAGATATTCGTAGTTATTTTTGCCACTGCGATGATATATTGAACAACTTTTATTATCACTAAAATGTTATAACTCTTTTATGTATTGAGATAAATCCTTTTACAGCATTCACGCGGTAATCTAAAGAAGTTAATGATGATACATATACCTATTTTTAATGTAACCTCTAACAAAATGGTTAATAAATCACCGATAAATTGAAATAGAAGTGTTTTATATGGGTTTAGTATCAATATATATATAATATTATTTTATTTAATTATTATTTGAAAGCAATACTGGACAGTGACTGCTTTCACATGAAGCTCTAGTGACATGAAATACTCTAAAAATATGAATTTGACGCAGATGAAATCTAGAAGAACAAATAGTTATTTGAGAAGCTATAGTTATATGAGAAAGAGATGAGAGGAAGAATAGTGTGACTGATTGTGTCGACTATAAATAAAAAAATCTGGCTCGGAGAACAGATGCGGGATTATTGTTTTGATTTTTATCTAACTACTAATTAAAAACACATGGCATCAGTTTTCTCAATACAGTAACGATCTTGTTCTATTATTTTTAACTGACCATTGCCTCCGACTGCGCTCGCATCTTCTATAGATAAATACTTTGATAAATAATACACCGATAAATAGTTAAAGCCCGTCACACAAGTAGCTATAATATATATTTCTATGACTTATGGTATAGCAAGATATATAACGACCATCAATTAAATGAAGGCAAAATATATATTATAGCATCGTCTCCGTGTGTGTTAGCTTGCTATAATATATATTATAGCACGGTATATTAATATATATTATAGCTATGTTTGTGACGGGCTTAATAGTAAATATTATTTATTTCCTTTTCTAGTTGGCCGTGTGTACCAAAATTACTATTTAAATGTATTCAAAGCCTTCAACTGTCGCCTCTGTTATTATCTGCTGCAGTAATACACAGGAAAACAATTTCTAAAGTATCTTCGCCAGAGGCGAAGTCAATCAATATTGAAGGGAGACAATAGGCATCTCTTATTCAAAACGGAAACTATTACAGGCGCGCCATTGTATTCGGGGGCCTCACCTCAACGAGTGTATTATACAAACGAAAAAATTGTTTATTTACAAACCTCAGACAGATAAGTACAGGGGAATGTCGAAGAAAGGATTTAGTGGGCCAACAATGTTCAATTTATTTTCGCTTCAGATTCGTAGGTAATAAGCACCTATTCCCTTTGGAAACTTCTGGTTAATTTGATAACTAATTTAAAATAAGTGTTAAATTTTATATTTAAACGATTCCTATAAAATTTGTCTTATAAATTAATATATTAGGGCTTATATAGGCTGGCCAAATAACTATAGGTGACCCGACAGACAATTGTTCTGTCGGAATTATGGCAGCTAGGAACTTTGAATAGAAAAAAAATAGGGCTTTTAGGTTTTTCAGGCCATTTTATAAATTTTTCTCTTCGTGAAAACATTCTGCGGCATTCAACGAAATAATAATTGAAAAAAAAAAAAAAAAAAAAAATGAGTCATCTATTGCTAAACTATGGATAGAAAGGGAAAACCTATGAAAAATATGACAAAAAGAGATTGCTTGCTTACTTAATTTTAATTTGTATGAACATATAGTTTTTCGAAACGAAACTGTCAAAGTTACAAAAAATAAGGCTTTTTAACCCCAACGAGATTATGTGAATGCGACGATAAGTCTGTTCACGTCTGACTGTCGATCGACGTCAACGTGGAAGATTTATGTCCAACTTTGTGACATCGGAATCATTGTGGACGGGCCCAGGATTATCTTTTGTGCCGGACCGCGTCATACGTTCCTGATAAGCTTTGTTGTGGTCAGATTGATGTGTGTTCCAGGTTAAATGCTATACTATTTCAATCATCGTGTCGTGTCGTGAGATGTTCTAAAGATTTAAGTCTTATACAGATACCACCGAGCTCATACCTCTTGTCAATCCAAAAAGAATCTGAAGTACCTATGTATTTGAAAAATTTTCGTACATAAACTGTCTTATGGAAAATGCGATAGTATAATGGTATAAGAAAGTAAAATAGTATAAAAAAGTATAATAGTATAAGTCTAAATTACACATGATGGATTTTATTTATTTTAAAACTGTGACAAATTAAAAGAAAATGTTAAGGATAAACTGATCTCATTAAAAAATCAATTTACAATTAAATAATAATATACATAATTTACGATTAAATTAATATACTTACTGTAGATTTTTAGAAACTTAATATATATTAAAATATTTTAGTATATTTTTGAAAGTTCAAATTTTCGTAAGGATGGCAGCGCACATGACACCATTCAATTCAAATTCAAAAATTAAAGTTCCAACTGGCGCTAAAAGCACAAAGGCAAAATAAGACAGTAAAAGTGTAAAAAAAAAAGTGTAATACAATCTAATTGACATATACTTACTATCAATTTGACACAAGCAAAGAAAGCTTACACTCAAAGAAAAACATTAGAGCGAGGTATTCAAACACAAAGGCAAAGCTAAAGACTAAAAATGCTAAATAGAAACTTGTGCTTAAAACACATAGACAATGCAAGATTTTGACAGTAAAATTGTTAAAATAAAACCGCGCATTGTAAACGAATGCATGCACTAGTATCAATTTAAGAGAAGCAAACAAAAGCTAACACTGGAAGAAATACATGGAGAAGTGAGGTACGTTTTGTCAACACAAAGACAAAGCTTAATCTAGTTTATACGTTGACCCACTTAGAAAATTGTGTGGAACGGGCCGAACAAACAGATGTACGATGACGTCACATCAGTAATTGGTTCGTATCGGACCAATCATGAGTGATTGAATCACCAAGATTCAGTTTAATGAAACAATTGTATTCGACGTTATGCATTAAACGCAAAGGAAGCGCGTCCTGTGTCAGCGATTGGTTAAAGAGACCGGCGGGCGACGGCACTCCCCCAATCGATAGCTAAACATCAGTGCTAGAAATGAAAGTCGGCAATGTAGACGAATTTTGAATCCGAATCGAACGTAGCGCGCAGTGTTGCGATTAAACAGCAGGTAGTCAGCAGATAGAAGTGGCAACCCATTATAAAAGATCACCATGAAACAAGTGATGTGTGGTGTTGTGTTTCGGTGTGTAAGTAAAGGATGCCATTTCCCTAGCTCTTCCTAATTATTCCTTATCCTTAATCCTTCTAAGATTGGCAACGCACTTGTGTTAATAGACGACAGTAGCCAACTACCAACATGTGAATCGTCAGGCTGTCTTACGACTTTTAGATAAAAAATCTATATTCATGATTTAAATGTCTGTTTATTTGACTAAATTAAACATGATTTGAACCGAAGAGCAAAGCTATCAAAGCAAGCTATATTAGTACGTGAAATTGATGCGCGTCTGTGCGTAACGAATGGCAAGATTTTCTAAATTGAAAATAACATTAATATGGTGTTCTTATCTGTATTTAATAGTATTGTTGTTCCCTTCTAATAGAACGAAGCCAGTTTGATGGGGTGTTTCCTCTAATTATACGGACTATTAATAAGCCACGCGAGCCACTCCAACAATCGATCCCTGTTCTGTTAATAATCTTAAATATTTCCTACGTCTGCCTACAAAGTCAAGGGTTAGAATGGAAATAACGTCGGCTAAATGTGGCTCTACAAATTGATGTGTGTTTATGATTAATTGATCTTAATAACTGTGCGGTGTATTAGTAGTTTTTTCGTTTAGATTTTTATCTAACATATTTACATTAGGTTGAAACAGCATTTTGTTTTAGAGTACAATATAAAATCCATTATATATAAACGACTTTAACTGTTTCTGTTTTACGGTAAAGTGCGACAGACAGGTTGCGGTGGCTACCGTCGCCTGTATAAACACACAAATCTACCTAGACTAGATGGATGATTGGATAAAGGATAAATTACTTGGTGGGAATAAATGGAATGATCTCTGACATCTTTCAGTCGTGTATCAAAACAATTTTTTTTATGTAAAAGGTTGTCACACAGGCTGACTGTAGATGGCTACCGCTGCCATCTACGGTCCAGTCAAGTAGGGTACCGTTAAGAGTAGGCAGTTGTAGGAACATGTACTGTTATTTCAGTCTTCAATTGCTACAACCAGAGGAGATGCTTAATTTATGCTATTGAACGTAGTATGTCTTGTCACTGCTACAGTGATCAGTTTAGGGTTTCATATGATGAACTAGGTTTTACTCGTTACATCGTCTGCATATAAAGCTAAAATGTTTCCATATTTCAATCTTCACGTTTTCTTTCTTCAGTAATATTATGAACTAGCTGGCGCCCGCGACTTCGTTCGCGTTGAAAAAGAAAAAGTAGCCTATCCTGTGTCCCGTACGTCTTAATGTTTATTTACCAAGTTTCATGAAAATCACTTATTTCGTTTGAGAGTTATGGAGGAACATATATACATACATACAATACCTACACTTACAGATTTATTATTAGTATTGATTGATTGATTGATGAAGATGTTTGCACGTTTGCCATCCATTCACACGTAAACTAGGCGAACACATGGGATAGTGGTTATCCCAATATAGTGTTCTTGTGGGCTAAAATACATAATACTTAACATATGTATTGCCACCAAGCGGAACCGCGGGTAAACGCTTGTATTAGACAATGATATTAATAATTTGAACCTTTACACGCAGATGTGCATAGATAGCACCGTTTAAAGTGAGAAGAATCGAACTCATTGTAAAGTCGTGAGTTCCGTAATAGCCTAAAGACGGACTAGAAATCGCTTCGAATCAATATAAAGTTTACAGTGCTATCTGGTTTATCGCCCGGGGTGCAAAAGTAGCGCGGGCGTAATGTAACACAGCGAGCAATACAAAAAAAAACATTATTCTCTGTGCATTATATTTTATCTATATTATACAATATAAAATAAAGTTTAATGCTTTCCGCCTCTGTCCAATAGAATAAAATTGGAAAACACTAGCACAGCATAGTATAGTATAGCATAGTATGGGTTATTTTTAAACTTAAAACGCAGCCGAAGCCGTGGGCGATAGCAATTTTCATAATAAAATAAGGTCTCGCAAAATTGTTTGCTCGTATAATTTATCCGCATTGCGATTTCAGTGTAAATCTAGATAACAGAATGCATAATAGATTTGTTTCTACATTGTAAATGCGCGGTTTCACCTCAGAGTAAGTATTGAACGGTCGACTAAGCTCACCGACTTGCGCTTATCCGCTTTGTATACATAAACTAATTAGTTGAGCGATGGGAACAATTAATTTTGGCTATTTCACTTGCTCGTGCATTTGGATACGAGATGTAACAAAGGCGTCTTGCTTTAGAATCGTCTTATTGCTAACAGCAGTGAACGATTTGTGACATCTCATTCAGTTTTTATATAAAAAATAAGAGACCTGATTGAATAAACCTCCGGAAACAAGGAAATTTGCGTAAAAGATTTGCTCGGAGCGACCTTTTTGCGTGTGAAAAATGGCAAAAGGGAATAAACCTTTGGGGAGGAAAACTCTCCTGTCCCACTAGCGACAATCTCTCCCCAAACAATTATAGCAAGCCATTATAACAATTATTATTTTAGGCGCTCAATGACTGTAGTCTATCCAATATGAGTATTAAATTAGTAAAAATTTAAACTTTGCTTGAGCTGGATCATTTAAATTCCCACGTTTTTTATAGTTAATAAAACTTGTTTAATACTAGTCAGAGAAAACTCTTTATTCATTGTCACTTGTATGTAAAATGTATAAAATGGAATTACATGGACATAGGCTAAACTTAATCAATGCTAATACTCGTTGATATAATATATGAAGTGTCCGTATACACCAATTGCAAATTACTTTGCCAACGACATTATTTACTGCATCTAACTCAACGCTATTAACTAAGTTCCAGGTTTGTGTTGGAGTTTGGTGAGTCGGTGTTTGCGCAGTAGGGAGTATGGAAAATCATTTCCTTCTACGAGGAAGTTGCGGGCTCCACATATGATCAAATATTTGCAGCCAGTTCGCAATCTCTTGCACCGTTTGGTGATCGTGTCTGTGCAGACATTTAACTCCTTTACTTTGCCCATTTTAATTACCGAACTTCAATTTAAATTTGGAATGTTTTACTTTGATTTTATAACTTGTTTCCCACTCCAATTATAATTAATTTATAATACATGCACTGTAATTTTGTAATTTTGTGCGGCACATTTAAAACGATATCATGATATTGTATTTTTTTATATTTGCCAATAAATATATGTATATTGAAATATTTGTGGTCGTTAGAACAGATTTTCATAAAACTTGGCACACAGACAGACTAAGATTCTAGATCTTAGACTATAGTATCCACTATAGTACCACGCTTTGTCGAATTCCTACAAAATAGAACTTTTTCTAAAGAAAACGGGTAGAGAATTCGCGTGTTACTTCCACATATCTACCTAATATTTAGTGGTATTTATTACTATTCTATTTATCTAGATACTGTACTTTTTCCGCCTCTGACTGTTTCTCCTTCTAAACCAACTAACGGATTTTGACACTAATGGAAAGAGCGAAAATGAAGAAGGTCTCTAGTTATTTTTTTTAAATTTTTCTATATATTTATATAATAATATACAAGAAAAACATTGTGTGATATCTAAATTTGAAATACGAGTATGTTTTAGTAATGGTCGTTAGTTTAGGAATCCATCAGATTCATTAAACTCAAACATTATTAACTTAATGGAACTGTCCCTTTCTGATGTCAGCATTTTTTCCTAACTAATCCCACGTTAGGTTCAAATAATTATATTTTTGTTAACATTCAAATTGGTCTTTATTCGTACGTAATAAGTCACATATTGGATTAAAGGCTTTATCGAAAGCTCGAAGACGTATGTATTATATTATGCACAATATTATTGACTTCTACGATGTGTCCATCAATGTCCATATTGTTACATAAAAGGCTGGCGCAAGATGCGAGGGTCAACATAGATAAATTATAGTTATTTTCTCAAGCCAAACATAGTTACGAAACACGTTTATTTTAATTAACAATAAATCGTATTATGAATGTCGAAAATCGTAATCAATACTTTTAATGTTATGTTATGTTTTAATGTTTTTAAGGTGAAATTAAAAAACAACTTCGTTTTGTTTTTCACATAAAAAGAACTGGCGATAAAACAATTCCACTATCCCACTGAACCGAAAAGGAATAGCCTTATTAGGATTGTATAATAGTTAGAAAGCAATAAAATGTGAGACATACGACGTTCATTGAATGTAAATATTAATACGCAAGATACTTCGAAGTTATTCTGTATTGTAAATGTAAAATGTAGGTGCACAGTCACCCGTAAAGAACGTTAGCATTTTTTATTGCAATTGTTAATATTGGTAACGTATTTTGCTCTATATTTATCTATCTCACTGTCTAGTAAGATACCTTCGATAGTCTTAAGTTTGCGCCACACGTGACGCGATAATCGTGCGTTTTGCAATAACAATTATCGAATTAAAATTAATAGATTGTATATCACCTAACTGAATGAATTAAAACATATAAGAATTTTATTAATATACTAGCTGTTGCACGCGACTTTGTCTGCGTAACGTTATAAAATATAGCCTTTCTCCCTGATAACGTAGCTTTCTATAGGTGAAAGAATTTTTCAATTAAGTCCAGTAGTTTCGTATTCAATTCAAACAAACAAATAAACAATCAAATCTTTCCTTTTTATAATATTAGTATAGATTAGAGGCAATACAGATCTAAAAGATTTAGGGAGTAACTAACATATATTTATTCAGCATTTGTCCATAGAAAACAGTAGTTTTTTTATGAAGATGCGTACGAGTCCGTTCAGGTTTTCCAAGTTCCAAGACGTGTTTTTTTATGGATTAAAGCTGAATTGAGCTGAATAAAATGTAGTTACTGCCTAAATAGTTCTTGTTACAGCGAAAGGCACGTGGGCAAGCTTCCTTGCCTTGCAATTTTTCGTATGAAAAATCTGATCGCACATCCAGGACTTTCGAAGTAGCGTGCGATATATCGCAAATATAATTCGTGTGGAAAGGGCCTTCGTTGCTGTCGCTTCGTCGCGTCAGAGCATCGAGGGGCGCCCGACGATACTATTAACTCCTATCTACCGTCCATTGTTACATGCACTTAACGGTCATACGGTTTGGCTCGTTGTGTTCGGACCTTGTTAACACATTGTAAAGGAAATTACATTCCTTACCCACCGCTGGCGTCGTCATGCGTTTCCGTTATCGATCATCGCTCTACCATGTCAAATTGCCGTCATTAGACAAGTCAATAATAAAAATCAAGTCGTAGATCCTTATCTGCGCGCACGATGATCAATTACAATCGATTCGTGATACATTTTTGCATTCAAATCTTGATTGTATTGTGCTATCGATAAGAATTATTTTCAAGTGTCATGTTCAAAGTATATGTTGAATTTCTCTGTTACTCAACATAATGTTATTGAATATGTAAAATGGCAATGTAATAAATAAATAATAAATATTTATTCATGTCACAAAATATTTGATTTATTAACTTATTTAGGCACATCTAGCACACAATAATAATAAGTAAGGCACATCTACTAAATATACAGCTTAGAAAAGTGACTTTCCAATTTATTTGTTAGCATTTACCATATAAAGAAAATAGAACTGAGTTGTCCGTTAATTCATTTTTTATATATTTTTTTTATTAGTAAAAGAGTGTCACAACATCGAAACATGCGGACATTTAACTTCATGTTAACTTAATATCAGATTATACTTTTAACAGAATAATTGAAGTAACAAAAGCTCTTCCAAGTTATAATATATCGAAAAAAGCTAACACTAAAGACATAATATCTGCTAGTAAAGAGATCTTTTCATAATAACATAAGCGTTTTGTCCGATATTACAATATTAATAGTTGGGATTCGCGTGGAATCTGTCGAAATTAAACCGAGAGGCGATTGGGGCATTGGGGTGTCAGAGTCACAGATGGTCGTAACTGCGCTTCGTCGCCGAGAACGTGCGCGAAGTATAAAAATATGATTTATGGTGAAGTATGTAGGAGCGAGCATCCGTTCCCAATTCGCCTGTCTAGCTACTAGAGCTTTCGTATTTCACTGATGAACCAACCAAATTTAAAGATAGAAATAATTTCAAAGCTATTGTTTACATTTCGTTTTTGAGGACCTAATCACCATTGAGACCTCTACAAATTGACATCGGCAGAATTTTGCACTAATTTTGAACTTCAGTAGAAATAACTAAATTGACATGTTTTTTTTATTTTAAACGAACACATTTAGCGATTTTTATTATATAAATTAACATTAAATTTCTTATATACAATAATTTTATATACAAATAATTTTTTGTGTGAATTAGGTGATAATATTATAATATCAAAATAAAATATTTTATATAAAAATATTCTGTGCAGTCAAATTACCAAAATAAACTCCTTTTTATCAATATTCTTGTTCGTATTTAGTTGTGGAACTTTATTTGAAATCCAATATTGCTTCTTGTGCTCAAGAGTCTAATAAGCCATTAGTCTATTACTAATCCATTAAATTTTGTCTATATATACCTATTATATATAATTAAATATGTGTGTATTTGCTAACATAGCCCCCGCCTTAAGGAATATTGGAGTTTCTTATTGTCAGAATTCCGATCGGTAACCCCAAAGGAAAGCCCAAATAAGAGCCGCGCCGAATTAGTTTTGCGTTGTACCATACTTTAATATTGTTCTCTGGCCTTCGGAGGTTTGTGGGGTTTCTGTATCACGTTTATGCCGGCTATATCAAATGTTTTCTGGCTTCAGGCTCTTTATTATTACTTTGTAGAGTGGCTTCCAATGAAGGGGTGGACGCGATGAGGGTCGGCAAGGTAAACATAACGACTGATTCGTTGAACTATTTCATTCGTTTTTCTTATTTTCTTCATTTTCTTGATTGTTCGATTGACTATACATTGCAGAGACGAATTAAAATATACATTTATATAAACTTTTTTTTTTTAATTTGCATTATAACTTATCTACTTTACTTCATTTACTTGTAAATATTATGTAAGTGCAAAAGGAAAAATATAAAATTTTATTTCTTCATGAATCTTTTGAGGCAAGATTTTGTCAAATAATTTACAGTTTGTTGAGATATAAAATAATATCTGTTTACTTATAACTTTTTGTTTATAAAACATAATAAATAATTATGTTGTAATTTTTATTCTTCAAATTTAATGCCAACGTTATATTGACTACGTAATCGATCATTCGATAACATTTGAAAAATAGTAACATTGTCTACAATATTTTTTTATTGTTTAAAAATATTTTAGTAAACAATTTTGATCTGTTCTCTTCACGGTGGGGAATAATTCATATACGGTTTCCTTAATGCTTATTGTTGTCTCAATTAGAATATAAATCGTTTATTTGTTATGTCCGGAACTGAAGTTGGAACGTTGTCGTTGTGTTTGTAATGCTTTCAGAATGATCATTAAAGTTTGTTCCGCGGCGAGCTTTCTATGTTGTCGGCTAAATCAAAAGCGTCAAATTTATGTATAATCTGTTTCATTACTCATAACGTTTTATCTCGCCGCCATTAAATATTCTTCGGACTTTGAACGTTGTGGTGTGAAAATCTTTGTTTGCTGTATAACTTATTGCCTTTTTAGCTGTCGCCGGGTTATTATTCACTAAAATTTTCCATGTTTCTTCCAAAATAATCGTCATAAATTATTATAGTAGACATAAGTCATAATATAGCATGATGTAAGTCATACTTTAGTATAACTAATGTTATACTAATGTCCACAACATCAGACAACTTCGGATTTAAAAACAAAAAGTTTTTAAGAACTTCTTCGAAATAAGGAGAAAGCTTCCAGTAATCTTACCACATTTTTCCTAAAATTTGTATCGTGGTTTTCGTTGTGATATATGTAGATAAAGTTTATAATAATATTTTATCCTAAAAACTTCAAACTAAAGCAAATTACACTTTAAGAACCTTAATGATTTTATTACATCCAGCATAAATAAAATTCGGCTACATCAAAACAATTTCTATATTTTATTCAATTTTTATATGCTGGCGTATAGAGCTTTAACTAAAACAGTAGAAAATCAGTTTATAACGGTTAACTAATGAAATAATTTAAAATTATTAGTGTATCAGAATTTTACATATTAAAAAGCCTTGCCCTATACCAGCACAATATTATATTACCTATAGTAGCTGGAGTTATATAATATTTTTAAACTACATATTTTCAGACATCTACAGATTTTTGTATGAACACTTGAAGATATTAAGCACGAATAATTATTTTTAATGAGCTTTCAAAATGCATTTATTTTGAAAAATATAGTGTTTAGTGTTTCTCTCGTACTATTGAGTCAATAGTTGTAAAGAATCAGTGACTCTTAGCTTGCAATATTTAATTCAAAACAGACTTACCTAGGATCAACGAAGGGTTCCGCGTAGATGTTCCTGACTGGCTGTCTGCGGGGGAGGGGTGGTGGCACGGGACTGAACCCCTCCATCATATCCTCCCTCTCGCTGTACTTCAGCGACTTCATAGTCATCTTATCTGTTCATTTACTGCAGTCCACTATACACTGTTATACATCGGCGAAACCCATTTCACTCGAGTCCGCTTCTATCACTTTACATCGCTAACACTTGTGCGTTCGTTGACATGTTGTTGTTAAGTTAAAACTAACACTAAAGTCTCAGTTCACTCTTTGGGTATACATTTTTAAGCACTAATAATTTTTTAAGGTAAATCTAAAAGAGAAAACTAACTTTAAGTATCGTAAGACGTGTTTGTTAGTGCGCGAGTTGCGGAGCGAATATAGCAACCTCGCTGTGTGAGTGCGCGCATCAAACTGAGCCGGAGCTTTTAAAGTTTGTAGTGAAGCGAGTCAAGCCAACGCAACGATAGACAGACTACGACGAAAGTTACAAGTGGCAACCCTAGTGTGTGAGCTTGCACGAGCTTTTAAAAGTTTTTTGCGCTCGCGCCGCGCCGATAGATTCCAAACGCGTTGAGTTATTAGATGAATAAACAAAAAATACCAGACAGTAAAAATATATGGACGAGACAACCACAGCATAAGTGAGGATGTGGTTGTAAAGCTTGCCTTGATTTAAAGAGTTCAATTTGATTTGTCAGCAAAATGTGGAGGTTTTATACGTTTTTTTTTGTATTTTATGTATTTGTATTGTAATTTTAGTTTTTTGTTATACTCAGTCCGAATCATGTATTTATTAATTACACAAGTTAATTAAATTTGCTTAATTAAAATATCATGTTTAAATGAATGCGTATTAACCAGTAAATATAAAACCAATGGATTTGTGAAATTAAAAGTTACTTATATAATTTATTGTATAATTTTATATTTACCAATATGAACCATTGATAAAATTGTTGGTAGTACGAGTAAGTAACGTAGAGAATTTAAGTATATTTTCCAACTATGCAACAGTCAAGTTTTATTAAAATTCTTTCAGTAGGGTTTTCTTGAAAAAATAACAAACTAGACAACCCCACAAACTTTATTGTCATAATATTGATAATTATTTTGCATTAGCGCCTAATTATATTAATATGAATATTCTTTCAAAGGCTTTAGGGTAATATAAAACTCTACTCTTTATGTGACTAGTATTATTTTTTATATAATTTATAGCAAAAGAGACCTAAAGCGCGTACGTAACACATGATGCGGTTAAATTTTTCTTGAACACCCATTGTGCGAAGTGTGAAAGCTTTTTTTACATTTAATACGTCCGCCGTCTGAAGTGTCCTTTGTGGAGAACCGCATTCTGTTAAACGCTTTTATAATTTTTTGCGGCCTTGAATTTGTTAGATTGCTTTTTATATTAACAGCCGATTAAGTCTAAAGATTTAAGTGATGTAAAATAAAGTTTCTATTGTAGATGGTCTCACCTGAAACTTGTTATAGAAATATTTTTTTAAGAGAAGCATACAACCATTGTTATCCTTTTAAAATTGAGTTCGAACATATTATCGCACTAATCATAGCGGATCATATTTATCTTATAAGCAGAGTATAGAAATTGAAATCAAGGATTTTTGTCAGACAATATCTTGTCTTATATTTATTGTCTTGTATAAACAATAAAACAAAAAAACATGTCAGTCGTTGGACTGCACGTCAGAAGTGAAAACTAAGCTTCACAAAATTACATTACATGACAGTATCGAGAGTTCAATTATTTTTTACTTCTCAAAAATTGTTCCTTTTAAATTAATATCAGCGCTATATCTGAAAATATACAGAGGTGTCATTTAAGGTTACATGACAGTGTCACGAGTTCAATTATTTAAAAAAAAAACTCTACATGAGTTTTTCTCTCTTATAGTTTTGCATTTTAGTTATGAGAGTGAATTCTATATGTACTATAATAAACAACAAAATATGAATATGCAGTGTAAATCAGAAATAAAGCTTAGAGCGAGGGTTGCAAAGAAGGGCCTGTAGAATGCACCAGGAATTCTATGAGAAATGAATAGGGTTACAATATTTTTAAAAATGATTACAAGTGTGTCATTGCAAAGCTTAGTTACATTGAACTTAAAATCATAGTTCCTACTAACAAAGTTAAAATTAACTAACATAAAATGATTTTATTAGTGAAACCGAGAAGAGCATTACTGAGAAGAGTCTAAATGTACACGCCTGTGTCAATTTCAATGTCAATTTAAATAAAGGGTAACACACCTATGTATTAAGCCCACGTATGCTAGTAATGAACTCTTAAATTGTGCACTGTAGTACATTGAGACAAGAAGGAAATAATATCTAATCGATACGATTATCGGAAGGACGAGTATCCGGGTCGGGTCGAGCACGGGTTCGTTCCACTGAATTACAGTCAATAATAAAATGGCGCCGACCGTGAGGCGAACAGGCCCGTGAGCCGTGAGCTCGTCTGAATAATTAATGCCCCACCAAATTATTCATTTACCGGAGGAACGATGCACTGATATTTGAAGACTATTCAGCCCGTACAAAAAGTATTCAGCCCGAGCGTAGGCACTTCGTGTGAACGCATAAATGCTAAGTAAATAATAACATAAATGGATAGTTGAGTACACTGTTTGATGAGTCTCTCCCTCCGATGACGGTTGCGAGTGCTAGCGGCTGGTTGATCTCACCGCTTTGCATGTCAAACAATTACCCCCTCGTATATTTATAAAAAAAAATGTACGCGACAAACAACGGGCGTGCACCCATAACGTTTTTGTTCTATAAAATGTTTGTTTTCAAAACTCGTTACCCTCTGCACAAATTTTATTTACGAGCGCCAAAATTGAATTACCCGACTGTGATTTATTGAATGTTTACTAATTTATCAAAACGCGCTCCTGTGTGACCAATAAAAATCACCCGGAAAAAAGTGTTTCCCAATAGAAAAGGGCCTCGGTGAAATTATGTAAAAACCTGTCCTACGGGCTAGAATTATCCCACAAGGATAGGGAATAAGAATATAAAAGAGGCTTACAGTTTTCCATACGGCATTCGGGAAAAGTAGCGTACGCAAAGATTTACATACATACATACACATATAGCGGAGGATGCGCGAGTGGCGTTCTCGAAGTACCTGTATAATAAATTGATTTAAGCGCCTCCTGACAGGTTTAAGTATGTTTTGACAAACATTGGGGAATTTAAAGCCCCGGTGACAAAACTTTGTTTCGTATCTCTCGAGCGATGTCTATCGTTGTGGAGTGTGACTTTCGACTAAATTCCCTTTGCCAACTTCTTTCCAAGGACATACTTAAGCGCGGGTTCATTTAAATAAGTAAACACAATACCCTCAAGTACTTTAATTTAGCTACAGCTCGAGAGTTGTACTTACAAACTTGAGTGGGTGAATTGTCAAATAGCGTAGGTGAATATTATGTTCGTCTAAAGTAGTCTAAACTATTTGCCAAATAGGGAAAAACGATTTACTTTACAGTGTATTTCTCTATTCTTAAAGGCTCCTTTTTATCTTTATCCTTCATAAACGCTAAATGTTTAAAATTAGCAGGAACAGTCAATCATTTTCATAACACCATTCGTTATGAAAATTCTGCATTTAATTCATAAACTTACTATTGGCTCTACTAAGAAAATATATTATGTATTGTAAACTGCCATATAAAATGCAAAGTGGGCGATTCACATCGGATTGTAAAAGGAGATCCATTAATCACAGGTATAAAATTGAATGGAATGGAACTATCCATTGCATAAAGTTCTTGTAAAGGTGGATTTATAGCAGACGAGGGGGATCAAAGGGAAATTCAAGAAAACGAATGTTGAATTCAATTTGACTCGTGTCATTT
This sequence comes from Synanthedon formicaeformis, assembly GCA_945859745.1. Lineage (NCBI taxonomy): Eukaryota > Metazoa > Arthropoda > Insecta > Lepidoptera > Sesiidae > Synanthedon > Synanthedon formicaeformis. Next base: position 11,303,491 of record OX243957.1, read on the forward strand.
TAGCAGATCTAGAACGTGAATTCTCTATAATAACGCTAAAGTACGATATCGCCAACGCAGACACATTATAATTTTATCGATTCAACCGAGGAGCCCACTATAATAGAGATGCCCGTGTTGCTGTTATAATAAATCAGAAATTGTTAGATAGTACGGAGCTTGCGGAATAGTTGTCGGTGCATATAAGGCAAGTAGGAAGCAGGCTGCATAGCATCCGACCGTTTTCCCATGGTACACACTGACTGATGTATTTCTGGCCGGCTGATGTATCGGGACCGCTCGACACTTGAACTTGGTTAATGTTTTGGTTACAACATATTGCAGCTATCGGTGCATAGCTCTTGACTCTTGACAAAGTTTCTCATTGTGAGTCGTTTGTTTATGTTGTTTATAGCTCGATGACATTGTTCTAACATTTTTATGTATGAACACAAAGGACAAAATATGTAGAGCTATAATTCCAATAATTTGAACTCATTCATTTTAATTTTTTTATGATTTGATGTTTTTGATTGATGTTACATAATATACAAAAATATTATGAGTTAAGAAGATTCAATGCGTTTGGAATTTTAAAATGGGAAATCATTTTTTTTACGTTCTATTTTATTTGGAGCTGGCCTAACAAAAATAACATTTCTAAGTAAAATTAGGTCTGGCTGTACTGAATGTCGCCTAATATATATGGCAGACCTTACCACGAATCGGGCATAGGACTAAATAAATCAATGATAAAGTTTCTCCAAAAAGTTTATATTATTTTTGTGCTTATATTATTGTTTAAAGATTAGTGCTAAAATGATTGCATCGTCTTCAGAAGATGTGAATTTGGAATGGGCGAACTGTGACATTTTTTACTTTTCACTCACCTATCCCACCTTAAAGGGTGGAGTTTTGACCCCCTTAATTACCTAATGCACTTTCGTTTTATAACCACGATAGTTTAAAAACAATGTTGGCCAGCACTGCAACAATTAACAAGGCACTTGTCTTTGTTCAGTCTAAGTAGTAACTGCAGTCTAATAAACACGTTTTACACTAGCATTAACAAGGCGTCCGTTTGAACTGTATTTATGTTGGCCCAAATAAATTTTGTTATCCGTCAGCCGGCAGCGCACAAAAAACAAACTAACAATTTTAATTGGCGTAAAAGTTTGGAGTTACGACGTGAAGAAATGTCAATGGTTATCGTTTACAGCTAAGCGTTCTTTATTGCATTTTGTGGTGATGTTTTTGATATAATTAGTATTTATTAAATTACACACATCTTTATTTTTAACTCTTGCACACATCGGGGTTCAAAGTTAGATAGTAATTTCTGAATTCTAACTTAGAGTTTTGACACAATAATCTCACAGCAATAAATATAAAAGTTGTCTAATTTAGGACTCAGATAAGGTGATGTTAATAATATAGGTATGTAAAGTTTATTAATAATGTTGCTATCGCGTTTGTGTCTTTGTTACATTTTCAAGTGAGCTAGCTAAGCTTTAATAACCGATGATACGAGTATTTTGTAAGCGTGCATCATTTTCATTTTGTGATGAAATTTTGCATAATATACTTTGTCAATAACACATTGTCAGAAAAAAATACTGTTCCCGAGGGATCATCTAAAAATAAAAAATTAAAATTCAACACCTAAAGAGGACAAAGTCGCGGGCATAAACAAGTAAACACATAAGTTTAGATACAAAATTCTATTTATTCTATTATTTAACAATTTAAAAAACAAAACTTACTATTGAACCTAAAACTAGAAACCTTAAAAAATATATAATATAATAACTAAAATATATTATTAAAAGGAGTCCCTTTAGGCAAGGTTCCGAAGATACTGGCAGCGTTCCCCCTTTGAATAGCTAATATAGTTTTGAATAGTTTTGATAGATATTTTTTATCTTTAAAGATGGCGGGCAGGCTGATGAACCACTTAAAGATAGGTGAGAGGCACAGACATCTGTATAAGCAAAACCAGGAAGGCCAGCAAGGATGTAAGTGCGTTGCTTATCCTGAGATTAAGAATGTTAATACTCGTAAAGACAAGGAAAACTACTTTATATTATAGTCTTATAGTCACCTACGCAGTCGTAGGTGTACACAGTTAGTAATAATTTAATATACTCATTAAAAAAGACAATGATATAAGTAATTTTTATAATAAAAATAACTAGATAAGTGAAACCATACTAAGAGTGTAAAAATATTGTTATTAAATAAACGTAATTATTTGAATATATTGTTTCTTAAAATTTTTTGTATACATTTGACCCTCTTTTAATTTAGGCTCTTAAAAAGAAATCTCCCCGAATCTTATCGAATAACAATTTCATTGTTTGAGTATTCCCTTTGCAACGGAACAAATTAATGTATGAATCACGCGAGGCTACAACAAAAATCTACAGAGATTTAGGAAGGCGATTTAATTAAAATTCGAGTTTTGAACAAACATGGCGGGAGAGCCAAGAATTTAGATTAATTATCGCTATCTTGCCTCATATTTGCTCATTTATTTTCGTTCGTTAGCAACCCTAGACGTGAATTTGTCTATGTGTGTGTGTGTGTGTGGTGTGTGAGCACAATACACGTGCGTGTGATGCACGTTTCATAAGATAAAAGACGATATTGATTCCGTGACGAGACGGAGCGGGCTGTGGGAACCTCTCTGTGCGTTTAATAGATGCCTTAGAGGTGAACACTTCAGCGCTCTTTGTTTAACAAACATCCTTCTTGGAAAGAGCTTGTTTCAATGTAACACGTGATATGTGGAACACTTTGACGCTGTTGCTTCGACTATAGACACTTGAATATTAATTTTGGTTAAGAATTTTTGCAAGAAATCTATGGTAAACGTAGTCATTCTATTGGAGACCAAAGTTTGGGTATTATTTCTAGATGCATAAAATTTCATCTAATTAAGACCATCAATTAAAGTAATACAAGTCAGCTTTCCTCCATACAAATGTAGAAAGCTAATTACTCCGTTGTTTTATGTTTAATTTACAAAAGTAAGCATGATACCGATTTATCTTGTCGTTAACTAGGTTTTTAGGCATACAATCCTAAAAAAAGTATTAATTTAAAAGATATGATCCTTGAAAAGTCCATATTTTACCACAAGTTTTAATGCAACTTTGAGGGTGAATAAGTCACTCTAGTGTACAAAAATTCCAAAATTCTTTGCCTATAAACATTGATTACTTATTCAAGAGTTCAAATAACTTTACACGAAATAGATATGTGTCGTTCATTGTAAAAGTGAACTATCTCCTTGTAACTGAATTTTAGAATAACGAGCTTTTTGCGAATTATAGTGTAGGAAAAAAAATATAAGCATTCATTAATTGTTTTCATCTATGGGATTTTAATGCAACTATTGGAGTTACTTCACTTTTATATTGAAAGTTATGACTAAATGTGATACCATTAGGCAAGAAAAGATGGTTTTAAAAATAGGGAGTTACACCACTTTTACAATGAACGACACATATATGCAATTGTTTTGTCAAAAAGAGTTTTTGCCCAAGGGTCTGTTTATGATTTTATTTTTGGTATGAATCATTGTGCACCTCACTCGACTGCTCTTCCCGCGCTTTGTGCTGTGTGAGACAGGACGCATTTTAGCCATGAGACATCGGTCTTCGGGCTGCCGACTTGTTTCACCTTAAGATTGTAAAAAATAAGCATTTACTATGCTAGTTATGTCCTGTTATAATGTACGCTGATTATTTATATGAAAAACGAAAGCTCTTTGTATGCTGCTCTTTGTGTGTGCTGGTAATCGCCTCCAATAATTTCGTAATTGGCAGATATCGATCAGGCATCCATCGATATCGACGGAATATTATTTTATTATAACAACAACATTGTTTTCTGTTGCAATTTTTATGAGTTATATTTCCCTATTTGATGTGAGTATTTGTATTATATTTCTCCATTCATACATATTATGTGTCTTATTTATATTAAATATTGTATATAAAACTGATATAAGAGCGCTAAAGAGGCAAAATGGGTGCATATAACAATCTAACGCTTTTGAAAGATAAGGATTTCCTTAAGCCTTTACAAAAGAGTTACAGACTCAGATTAAATAAGAGTAACTGTCGCTACAGATTAAAAAATAATTTTAATTTGTATAAAATTATCTTAGCAGCTGTATATGTTTGCATAATTATTATTTAGTAATATTTTAGATTTGTGAAATGGGAGATTCTTTTTAAACTTTTAAACTACTACAGAACTTCGATAGCGTTTATGAGCTCTTGTTGTATAGTGATGGTGCTATAATATAATTTTATTTGAAGCTTTTTTTCAATTGATCCCACAGGTCATAGCGGTTGTATGATTACAATTATTTATTTATAGTAGTAAACATTTTGGTCAGTTGAGTATTTGAACAAGAAATTTCATAATAGAAATGCGGTCGAATGAAACTTCGCAAGTTGTAATTGTAACATGTATATTTAGTTTTCAAGTGTAATTAACGAGTTAAGGGCCCCGCGCCAAGCACTTTATTCCTAGTTTAGTGACGCGGTCAAGTTGACAGGGTACAATGAAAACATAGTAGATAAACTGAAAATTATTTGCAAAAACAAATTTAATAATTCAAATGACTTTTGTTCGAAAGATATTTTATAACTTTAAGGAAATTTTAACCCTCGGGTTTTTTGTGGAAACATACTCTTACAGAAGACAAGCATATATGCTGTTGTGTTTTAATGAGTGAGCAATAAGGAATGCTAAACTATTTAGGAAGTAATATTCGAAATTACTTATCCGATTAAAAAAAATCTTTCACCAGTACAATAGAATTTTTGGATGTACTATCGCGGTAATGGAGCAGACCCACTTTGCATACAAATTTGTCTAACGTTGAATTGAGGTTGTCATAATAACGTAAGTAAATGTTATAATACGAAATACGAGTAGGTATTTGAAGTAGGAACAAAAATAAATACAAAATGTGCACACGAAATTGTTCCTTACGGTGGGACTGCTCCCTTGACCGCGATAGTACGTAGGCTAAATATTCCACGCGGGTGAAGCCGCAGGCACTAGCCCCCTAAAATGCCTGTAAAAAGCCTCTAAAATACCCTCTAAATGTCAGGCGTGTAACATTGGTTTACATAAATTTTGTCAGGCGTTATATCTTTTATTTTTCAACGCGGACGAAGTCGCCGGCACCAGCTAGTACAATATAAAAACTAAGTGTTCACGCTGATATCTCTCATAATACTGTGAAGGTTGTCCCGACCGCAGGACCTGCCACATTCTACTTGGGTAATTACGCACGCCCCGTCCCGTTCTCAAGCCTCGGCTCTAACATTTTATGCCTCATTTCAGGCTATATCATTTGCTGCACACATATTTACTATAATTATCGTGGGAGCAATCCGAGTTCGCGTGCGAATCGAATTCAATCGTGAAGCGATACGTCGATCATGCCCATTTATGTTAGACTTTGCACAGTCAATCAAGCATAAAGGATGCCATAGCAAAAAACCTATCAGTTATCAATCCGGTCAATAGAAGCGATCAGTTGAAAATACAAACATAATCTACATATTCTTCTTTGCTGCATGTAGCTCTTAGTAAGACTAATTATTATAGGAGAAATACATTCATGTCTCGTTCATGTAGACTTTTTAATGAAATTTTATTAGAGGATACAGATGTCGACCTGTTCCACAGTTCCATAGTGAAAATTAAAAATATTATAGCGGATAAATTTTTCAATGGCCAAATTTAACCATCGATGTAAACACTATATTAGAATAGTCTGTAAACTATAAGTGGAATTTTTTTTATTAGATGTAAGTTATTTATTCAAACTGTTATTATGTAATATTAACCTGTAAATTTCCCTAAAATAAAATAAATAAATATTACGAGTATGAGCACCTATTTGAAGCCAAGATTTTGTTTAAAGACATTTAATATAATATATTGTAACATTTGTAACTAAAAAATACAAAATTGATGATAAAAATATTAGTTTGTCGCTATATTACCATATATTTAAAAATAAAAGAGTTTTATTAGTTTCAAATTTCTTTACTTATACATTAAATTCATTATGCATTCTATTATGCGTGCCTTCGTAAGAATGACGGTTTTTTTTTAATCTTTTCAATTTTTCTCTCCATAAGAATCTTCCTCGGACGAATAAAAACTTAGCAAAATTTTTAGCGATCCATTTTCATTTATTCTAATCCTAAAATAATTATAATATTATAAATTTGAAATTTTGTATGTTGTTAAGTACTCAATCGCGCATAAACGGCTAAACAGATTTGGATGAAATTCGGTACATAGGTAAGTAGTTTATTACCTGGTTTAACATATTGAATATCTTTTTCCAGGAAAAATGTTAGGGTCCTGTTTTTTTCAAAAAAAAAAAAAAAACGAACTACATCGCGTACGCATTTGCGGGCACAGCCAGTAGAATATAATTCAGCAAATAGTTTAGAGTTAATGGTTCCTGAAATATAACCACAGACTGAGTCAAGTGCAGTTATTTCGCGTTTCACAACAAACGCTTTCTCTAAAAGCGTAGAGATAAAAGACCCGGATGCCAACATTTTACTCAAATGTTTTTTCATCGCGCCTGCTTTTTCCTAAGTATTTTTTTACGGTTAATTTGTCATTAGCCCCGCGTCTGTCACCGCTTCGCGTTGTCGTTCGCAGACTCGCAGACGAAAAATAAAAGCACAATTTACTTAAATTAATTAACGATAATTGTTATAAAGACGAAACTGTACAAACTATGAGAATAGATTCAATTAAAATGTAATTTATGGAACAATTTAAAGTCATACGTGCATTGGCTTGACGGTGAATAATGGTGACACCAATAAATGATGACCAAGAGTCATTATATCAATAATGATCGTGTAATGGTGAAAGAATTGTCTCTAGTGCGTAATGGAAGGTAGGGCTGGGACAGGAAATTGTCCTCTTGTCGGGCCACCGACACATTAGACCACCATTGTGTGTGGATCATTTAAACGAATCATATGTGTCAGAATGTACCACTCATTAGAGTTTTGGAAGAACAATGGTTATGGTGTAATGAGATAATTTTTTTAAGCCTACACAACTACGATTTCGAGTTTAATGACATGTTTAATAGTTTTTCCTTTGAGACATGGTAAATATATATAATAGTTTAAGATGGAGTAAGTGATTTTAGAACAAAGGTCTTTAGAGTTTATAGACAAGAGATTGTATTTAGATTTGTATTTTTGTATGTTTGTAAGACACGTGCAACAGCTAGTAATATTATAAATAGAAAAGATTTGTATGTTTGTAAGAAACAAAAGAATAAACTCGAAAACTACTGATATTAAAAATCCAGAAAGATGGTCAATGTATACCTAATACACTTTTCCAAATAATTCCAAAGGTTGTGTTAGCTTTTACCCCGACTTCTATGTGTTTAAAAAACATTTATTCATTCTTTATTGCTCATAATATAGACGATACTTCGGAATAATAGTACCTTTTCTGGATGAAAGGTGTAGGGTACAAAGTAGCTGACACAAAATATACAACACTGACTGACAATGTGTAAATATACAAAATTTTATGGTTATAGAAGTAGGTATCTACTTACGAAGATTTGCGGTTTTGAACTAACGTACATAAAAAAATGTGACATAGATAGATTAATGGAATTAATGGATTGAAATTAGTAGCTCAATTATGAAATAGCTGAGTCATCATCTTTAAACGTTTAAAATGTCATTTACGTGTACCTTTTTATAACTCTCTTTCTTGACAGGGTCGATAATCCTGACTAATATTATAAAAGCAAAAGTCAGTTTGTTTGTCACGTTTTAACTAAGTAATCAACTGATAATCATGAAATTTTGCATAGGTACACAAGGCACTGGGCACATTTCACATAGAAAAAAGTACTGTTTCCGAGGGTTATACAAAAATAAAAATTAAAATACAACAACTGATAAAAATACATGAGCCAAAAAAATTAAATAGATGTTTTAACATCTAAGAAAAATGGACGAGGATGAAGTCGCGTGCAGAAACTAGTAATCAGTGTAAAGTTATTAGCTAAAATAGTGTTTAAGACATTGATTAACTATACAAAAGAACTAAAACTAAAGGTTTAAGGTAATAAAAAAAATATTTAAATAAATAATTGTCAAAACACACTTATACACAGAGGGAACCAAAATGTGAGTTTTAATTGCACAAACGAGTCAAAGATAATTTGGTGTCAAAGCCACCTTAGAGTTCCAAGTTCAAATCTCCGTTAGTAATGAAACTGGTTTCGCTATCTTTCTTGTTGCTTATGATTATGACAAACTTTATATAACCCAATTCTATGAATTCACTTATCTAAAAGCTTAATCATTTTATGCTTATTACAACGTCATTTAGAATTGAGAATTTTTAGAATATTATTTCAATAAATGACACACTATAAAATATACAAATCTTGAATTAAAAAAAATCATTGCATTTCGAATATAATTAATACAATTCGAATATAAATAATTTATAATTGAATGTATTGTATGAATTTGAATATAAAAGTCTCAAAAATAGTAACAAAGTTTAACAATTTTCAAAAAAATAATCAGGTAATATTTAAATGTAATAATACAAAACATATACATTATTATGTGACACAGACAAGACATTACACCAAACATACAGACCAAATCATTACGTAACGTCAAATCAAGCAATCCATTGAGTCAACTCGCGTTCTGTGACCTGACGTCTTCGGAACGCAACGCACAAACACAGGGAAATTTTAAGGAAGCAACTACGACAGAAGCACATTTCAAGGAAACAATAAACACCAAAAAAACAATAAGGAACAAATTAAAATCGGACGCAGAATAAGTGGCAGGTCGCTATATTGCTCCGTTTGCGGATATATTGCTCGGTATCACGCCACCGAGCGAGGGTTGGTTCGGTGACTACCTGCTTGTAGTACTGATAAGGGATGGCTTTTTGCGAAGTGCACTGTTCTCAAGGGGCGGGGATTCGTTAGCGCGGATGGTCATCAGAGTGGATATCGGTCAGTGACCGTCGCGGGTCACGGCAGCACCAATCTACCTCAATCCGACGGAGGTGTTGTGCTAAGTAACCGAGCGATAGGCGATGAGAACGCGCGCGGACCGAGCGCCCTCCGCAAGCGGTTTGATTCCCTCCTCGCGACGCCGCTGCGCGCGCATTCCACGCGACAGGATAATGCCGCCCTGTCCTGTGTCGAGATATCGAGTTATCCACCGCGGGTGGCTATCTTGCTTAACCCTGTCAGTCTTTCCACAAGACGTGTAAGCTCTGGATAACTATTTGAAGATATTCTATTGTAGACCAGAAAGCTTCGAAGAAATATAACCAATCTTCTAACTTTTATTTACTTTGACAAGGAATTGCCGAAGGAAGACTAAATACGTATAATTAATATTGCATCTCAATTGTTCATTCTTTTAGATCAAATGTGTAGGTTAAGAATGACTAACTGATACTCTAAATGAAAGGGAGCAAGAAATTCGACAATTCTTGACAAAAAATGGAGCATAATTATAAAAAAAACTGACTCTGTTAACTTGTCTTTTAGTTTACTAATGCTGTAAGTTCAGCCAAACTATTTGAAGCGCTATTCTAATCTTAAAAAAGCTTGCAACAAAATACGTTCCATCTTTTCAGGTTTAGGTTCAGTCGTTCAGAAGCAAGAATAAAGATTAAAAATGTATTGTTTTTTTTTTTACTATCTTTCTATACTGTAACTCTGTTAACAAATGTTTGCACGATATAAGAGCGGCCTTTTTAATTATATTTGATGCAAGACTGTAGAGTGATCATATTTTATATCAGAGGCGAATTGATTTAATGTCTCTGATTGAAGTATGAGAGAGACAATTGTTTAGGAATGAATATTCAAATCCTAATCGACAATAGACATCACTAAACAGATTATAATTGGAGCATGCGTGGTGCGAGGGTTGAGGGAAAAGAGGACGATTGAGGGGATGAAGTGGGGAGAGGCGGGGAGCCGTGTCACCCACGGCGCGACGCTACGCCGACGTGATCTTGACACCGCGTATGCAGCCTACGTACGCTATTTTACTAAACCTTCTAAATACAATGTGACATTAAGGGCACTTGTTAAGTAGGTACATAAATATAGCTATGTCGAGAGCTCCGTCACTCTGGAACCCGCTTTTGGAAAAACCATACTTTTTTTAGCTCATTATAAACTACAAACGATACTAATGAATGTAGTAAAATTTATTTTTTTGTAGTTTTATTAATTACCGAGAAAACTTCATTGATAATGTTTAAACTAAGAAATATTATTCATAATACGCTGAAAGGTTTTGGAATACGTTTTAAATTGATTGTAGTTTATTGTAGTGACGAAAAAAAACATCTTTATTCCATATTATTCAAGAAATATTCAAGAAATATAAAAAAAAAATCTAAAATAACGTAGTTTTGGAAAATCAAAAAACCTACTCGGTAACTACAAACGATACTAATAAATGTAGTAAAACTTATTTTTTTGTAGTTTTATTAATTACTGAGAAAACTTCATTGATAATGTTTATACTAAGAAATATTAGTCATAATGCGCTGAAAGGTTTTGGAATACATTCTAAATTGATTGTAGTTTTTTGTAGTAAAAAAAAAATCTTCATTCCATATTATTTAAGAAATATTCAAGAAATATAGGATATTTTTTTAATATAACGTAGTTTTGGAAAATCAATAAACCTGCTCGGAAACTACAAACGATACTAATAAATGTAGTAAAACTTATTTTTTTGTAGTTTTATTAATTACTGAGAAAACTTCATTGATAATATTTATACTAAGAAATATTAGTCATAATGCGCTGAAAGGTTTTGGAATACGTTCTAAATTGATTGTAGTTTTTTGTAGTGAAGAAAAATAAAAACATCTTCATTCCATATTATTTAAGAAATATTCAAGAAATATAGGAAAAAAAATTAAGTAACGTAGTTATGGAAAATCTAAAAACCTGTTCGGAAACTACAAACGATACTAATAAATATAGTAAAACTTATTTTTTTGTAGTTTTATTAATTACTGAGAAAACTTCATTGATAATGTTTATACTAAGAAATATTAGTCATAATGCGCTGAAAGGTTTTGGAATACGTTCTAAATTGATTGTAGTTTTTTGTAGTGAAGAAAAAGAAATCTTCATTCCATATTATTTAAGAAATATTCAAGAAATATAAAAAAAAATCTAAAATAACGTAGTTTTGGAAAATCAAAAAACCTACTCGGTAACTACAAACGATACTAATAAATGTAGTAAAACTTATTTTTTTGTAGTTTTATTAATTACTGAGAAAACTTCATTGATAATGTTTAAACTAATAAATATTATTCATAATACGCTGAAAGGTTTTGGAATACGTTTTAAATTGATTGTAGTTTATTGTAGTGACGAAAAAAAACATCTTTATTCCATATTATTCAAGAAATATTCAAGAAATATAAAAAAAAATCTAAAATAACGTAGTTTTGGAAAATTAAAAAACCTACTCGGTAACTACAAACGATACTAATAAATGTTGTAAAACTTATTTTTTTGTAGTTTTATTAATTACTGAGAAAACTTCATTGATAATGTTTAAACTAAGAAATATTATTCATAATACGCTGAAAGGTTTTGGAATACGTTTTAAATTGATTGTAGTTTATTGTAGAGACGAAAAAAATATCTTCATTCCATATTATTTAAGAAATATTCAAGAAATATAGGATCTTTTTTTAAAATAACGTAGTTTTGGAAAATCAATAAACCTGCTCGGAAACTACAAACGATACTAATAAATGTAGTAAAACTAATTTTTTTGTAGTTTTATTAATTACTGAGAAAACTTCATTGATAATGTTTATACTAAGAAATATTAGTCATAATGCGCTGAAAGGTTTTGGAATACGTTCTAAATTGATTGTAGTTTTTTGTAGTGAAGAAAAAGAAATCTTCATTCCATATTATTTAAGAAATATTCAAGAAATATAGGATTTTTTTTTAATATAACGTAGTTTTGGAAAATCAATAAACCTGCTCGGAAACTACAAACGATACTAATAAATGTAGTAAAACTTATTTTTTTTGTAGTTTTATTAATTACTGAGAAAACTTCATTGATAATATTTATACTAAGAAATATTAGTCATAATGCGCTGAAAGGTTTTGGAATACGTTCTAAATTGATTGTAGTTTTTTGTAGTGAAGAAAAATAAAAACATCTTCATTCCATATTATTTAAGAAATATTCAAGAAATATAGAAAAAAAAATTTAAGTAACGTAGTTATGGAAAATCTAAAAACCTGCTCGGAAACTACAAACGATACTAATAAATATAGTAAAACTTATTTTTTGTATTTTTATTAATTACTGAGAAAACTTCATTGATAATGTTTAAACTAAGAAATATTATTCATAATACGCTGAAAGGTTTTGGAATACGTTTTAAATTGATTGTAGTTTATTGTAGTGACGAAAAAAAAATCTTCATTCCATATTATTTAAGAAATATTCAAGTAATATAGGGTCTTTTTTTAAAATAACGTAGTTTTGGAAAATCAATAAACCTGCTCGGTAACTAAAAACGATACTAATAAATGTAGTAAAACTTATTTTTTTGTAGTTTTATTAATTACTGAGAAAACTTCATTGATAATGTTTATACTAAGAAATATTAGTCATAATGCGCTGAAAGGTTTTGGAATACGTTCTAAATTTATTGTAGTTTTTTGTAGTGAAGAAAAAAAAACATTCTTCATTCCATATTATTTAGGAAATATTCAAGAAATATAAGATTTTTTTTTTAAATAACGTAGTTTTGGAAAATCAAAAAACCTGCTCGGAAACTACAAACGATACTAATAAATGTAGTAAAATTTATTTTTTTGTAGTTGTATTAATTACTGAGGAAACTTCATTGATAATGTTTATACTAAGAAATATTAGTCATAATACGCTGAAAGGTTTTAGAATACGTTTTAAATTGATTGTAGTTTATTGTAATGACGAAAAAAAAACATCTTCATTCAACTCCGTTGGTGCAGTCCAAAGCGCTTTCAAATATTTAATTGATTCCCGTTCGAATGTTTTTTTTTAGTAAAGGGATCAATGAACTACCTATAAGATGGCAAAAGTGCATAGATAGCAATGGTACATACTTTAATTAAATAAATATATTATATTTAAAAAAAATCGACCTTATGTTCCTCCCTTAAAGAACGCCGGCACCAGCAAGTATAGTGTAATATAATTGTATATTATTTTATAATTTCTAGTAGTAAGTACTTAGTTATTTTTAATATTTAGTAGTAGGTACGACAGCGATTTCGAATTAAATGTAAATAATATAATGTTAAATAATATGTGTAAATTCAATTTATTATTATATATATATATTATTTTCACAGAAAATGTCTAGTTTATTCCCCTGTTTTCAGTTATTATCAGGATAGAAAGAAAATTTTAAAGAAAATTTTATACATAATAAAATATGGATTATCCATATTTTATTATGTATAAAAAAAATTCTATACTCTTTCATTAACCATAATTAAAGTCAGAAATAGTTACACATAAATTTATTTAAAAATACAAAAAATAATAGTAAATAATAAAAAATAACTACTCTACTAAAAATATGTTCCAAATATCTTGTCATCACGCATCGATAGTAAAAGGTAGTAACGACCAAGTTCTACTATTGATTTTAAACTCCAATGTGTTGACGTCACATTTTCTTTAAATGACAGATGTTTGATTGGTTTTAAATTACAGATGACAGTGTTGATGCTCTACGCACATTTTAAATGTTCCATAAAGTTCGTAGTGTTTTCTATGGGATGCGATTTTCTTTGTAAAAGTTCGTTGGTAGTGACAAAAAAAATAAATTTTACTACATTTATTAGTATCGTTTGTAGTTTCCGAGCAGGTTTTTTGATTTTCCAAAACCACGTTATTTTAGATTTTTTTTATATTTCTTGAATATTTCTTGAATATAATGGAATAAAGATGTTTTTTTTCGTCACTACAATAAACTACAATCAATTTAGAACGTATTCCAAAATCTTTCAGCGCATTATGACTAATATTTCTTAGTATAAATATTATCAATGAAGTTTTCTCAGTAATTAATAAAACTACAAAAAAATAAGTTTTACTACATTTATTAGTATCGTTTGTAGTTTCCGAGCAGGTTTATTGATTTTCCAAAACTACGTTATTTTAAAAAAAAAATCCTATATTTCTTGAATATTTCTTAAATAATATGGAATGAAGATTTTTTTTCTTCACTACAAAAAACTACAATCAATTTAGAACGTATTCCAAAACCTTTCAGCGCATTATGACTAATATTTCTTAGTATAAACATTATCAATGAAGTTTTCTCAGTAATTAATAAAACTACAAAAAAATAAGTTTTACTACATTTATTAGTATCGTTTGTAGTTTCCGAGCAGGTTTATTGATTTTCCAAAACTACGTTATTTTAAAAAAAGATCCTATATTTCTTGAATATTTCTTAAATAATATGGAATGAAGATATTTTTTTCGTCACTACAATAAACTACAATCAATTTAAAACGTATTCCAAAACCTTTCAGCGTATTATGAATAATATTTCTTAGTTTAAACATTATCAATGAAGTTTTCTCAGTAATTAATAAAACTACAAAAAAATAAGTTTTACAACATTTATTAGTATCGTTTGTAGTTACCGAGTAGGTTTTTTAATTTTCCAAAACTACGTTATTTTAGATTTTTTTTTATATTTCTTGAATATTTCTTGAATAATATGGAATAAAGATGTTTTTTTTCGTCACTACAATAAACTACAATCAATTTAAAACGTATTCCAAAACCTTTCAGCGTATTATGAATAATATTTATTAGTTTAAACATTATCAATGAAGTTTTCTCAGTAATTAATAAAACTACAAAAAAATAAGTTTTACTACATTTATTAGTATCGTTTGTAGTTACCGAGTAGGTTTTTTGATTTTCCAAAACTACGTTATTTTAGATTTTTTTTTATATTTCTTGAATATTTCTTAAATAATATGGAATGAAGATTTCTTTTTCTTCACTACAAAAAACTACAATCAATTTAGAACGTATTCCAAAACCTTTCAGCGCATTATGACTAATATTTCTTAGTATAAACATTATCAATGAAGTTTTCTCAGTAATTAATAAAACTACAAAAAAATAAGTTTTACTATATTTATTAGTATCGTTTGTAGTTTCCGAACAGGTTTTTAGATTTTCCATAACTACGTTACTTAATTTTTTTTTCCTATATTTCTTGAATATTTCTTAAATAATATGGAATGAAGATGTTTTTATTTTTCTTCACTACAAAAAACTACAATCAATTTAGAACGTATTCCAAAACCTTTCAGCGCATTATGACTAATATTTCTTAGTATAAATATTATCAATGAAGTTTTCTCAGTAATTAATAAAACTACAAAAAAATAAGTTTTACTACATTTATTAGTATCGTTTGTAGTTTCCGAGCAGGTTTATTGATTTTCCAAAACTACGTTATATTAAAAAAATATCCTATATTTCTTGAATATTTCTTAAATAATATGGAATGAAGATTTTTTTTTTCACTACAAAAAACTACAATCAATTTAGAATGTATTCCAAAACCTTTCAGCGCATTATGACTAATATTTCTTAGTATAAACATTATCAATGAAGTTTTCTCAGTAATTAATAAAACTACAAAAAAATAAGTTTTACTACATTTATTAGTATCGTTTGTAGTTACCGAGTAGGTTTTTTGATTTTCCAAAACTACGTTATTTTAGATTTTTTTTTTATATTTCTTGAATATTTCTTGAATAATATGGAATAAAGATGTTTTTTTTCGTCACTACAATAAACTACAATCAATTTAAAACGTATTCCAAAACCTTTCAGCGTATTATGAATAATATTTCTTAGTTTAAACATTATCAATGAAGTTTTCTCGGTAATTAATAAAACTACAAAAAAATAAATTTTACTACATTCATTAGTATCGTTTGTAGTTTATAATGAGCTAAAAAAAGTATGGTTTTTCCAAAAGCGGGTTCCAGAGTGACGGAGCTTATGTCGAGCCTTATTACTGAAAGTTTGAAAATTAATATCTTGGTTGAATTTTAAAATATATTCGTAGCTTCCATTTTACTTGAGTACTCATAAGTATAAGGGCCTCTATCACCATCTGTCAAGTAGGCTAAATGTCATCCGGGAAAATGGAGCTGATATATCTTTGTTTCTACGGTAAAAGTCGCAAACATTAAAAAGAAAATAATAAAAAAAATCGCCTATCGAGGGATGCAGTAAACCGAGTGCATAATTTAATAAAACATAAAATTATTTCTAAAAGTTACTAATCAACACTTTATTTGTAGTCGGTGAAAAAGGCCGTAAGATTCAAGAAAGCTCACTATTTAAATCGTAATCTAAACCATTGTTTTACGTAGGCGGCTAAAGCTCAGTATTATCGTTGTCTCCTATTTCCGTTGTATTTAGGTGTTGAATTAAAAAAAATAGCGTTAAATTTTTTACTGCAAAAATTTGCATATACTCCATAATATAAATTTATAAATATACATATAACCTGTAAGGACCTAAAGCAAGGTGAACAAAAATTGTAGGTCAGCAATTTTGTTCATCAGTGATGACATAAATCTTGTTAATTTCAAAGATAAAAAACTTATATTAAATCTCAATCTTTTATTCAAATTATATTTGTGGAAATATTAAACTAAACTTTTTCATATTTCAATTGTCGCTTTTAAAGCCCCCACAATAACCTTACATGAAAATTTTGATGCAAAATAAATATTTCTTGAAATAAGATGTTTTTTAAATTCAACTAATATTAGAAATTAAGGAAAATTCAGGTCAAAACAAAAGTTTAACTATACTAATATTATAAAGAGGGAACATTTGTATGTTTGTAATGTATAAACTCAAAAAGTACTTGATCGATGTTGAAATTTCTTTCACCTATAGAAAGCTAGATTATTAGCGAGTAACATAGACTGTATTTTATAAAAAGTTACACGGGCGAAGTCGCGTGCAACAACAGCTAGCATTAAACAAAATGTTTGAATTATACGAACTCGTACGTATATTCATAGATCCTACGATGTTTCCTTGAATTCTAGGAACTTCACGTGATCTCCGTATGAAATTTCCAGGATCTCACTTGAAGCGAACGTACAATAATAACGCGTGGATACGTAGTCCTTGGCGCGTGACTTCCATTTACGCTCGATCGAGTTTTAGGCATGTTGTATCGAGTGGACGTTCGAAAAACATCCGAAAACACGACAGGGGGAGGGGAGGAGAGGTGTGGAGCGAGTGCGATTAAATTTTCTTGCCCCGTACGAAATTCAATTGCCCGAATCTTCCTTTATCACTAGTTACAATCGTACTCACTACTGTATTATTTTTTTAAAATTTATACTGAAAATTCCAATTTTGAATTTGAAATTACTTAAAATATATTTTAGTAGCTGGTGTCCGTCTACTACCCATTTATCTCATTGACCTATTTGTCGGACAAATAATTACAATTACAGTAAATTAAATCTAGTATTGATTGGGAGCAATATTGGCTTGGCAAGATAGTTTGGTAGTTGCAAACTGATCACTCAGATGGATCTTTGCATAAAACTTTATACACCGAGTAATACGGGAATATTAAATTAGTTTTGTTATTCGGGAGCTTGGAGCTACCGCAGCTCAGCAAGCATTCGCGTCTCGCCGCGCCCGTTCCTAGCGGGCAAAGGGTTTTGTTTTCTTTATAAACAAGCGCGAAGGTGCTGTTAACGACCCCACGAACAAATACGAAATTCGATCTTCCATTACGCATACAAATGGCTCCCCTACAACCCGCCACCTCCTCTAGCGTGAAGGCATTGTCTCTGGTCCAATCAGATCGTACACAATTCGTTACACTCCGTGCCACAAGTAAACTATTGTTTACATTTATAACTAATTATTTCACAAATAACCCACATCACCTGCTCACACTCATGAACACCTTAATAGCAACTCATGAACGCACTTGATTGTTGGTTCTCTCAGATTAGTTTTGTTGGTTCACTTTGAAACCAAGACTATGAAAAGACTGTGTGCATTTGTTTAGCAAATAATCACAATTTATATATTATACCTATATGTACTATATTTCTATGTACTTTCCCTTTACCTCTTTCTCACATAAGTATACTCACACATAACAAACACGATGTATATAACAACATAACAACATGAAGTTTTCAAAGTTGGCTCTGGTCTGGATCATGAAAGTAGTGACAGAATTACGTACATTATGAAGAATCTCGATTATGAAGAAGACATTATTGGATACATCTTAATAAGGACTTCTGCTGAATGTTTCGAATGATTTTTGTTGATTTGAATGTGGTGGAATTCATTTGTTTTGGGCAAACGACGTTGTGCAATAGCCGCATAAAAGAATATAAAGTGAATAAAAAAGACATCTGACAAAAAAGTATAGGAGGAGCGTAAATCGAAGCATTTCTATTGAGGGGCATGACGTCGCATAAATGTCGTCCACGAATGTTGTTTGTCACCGCGCGGTGTTGGTGCGGTTGAGGAACATCGCCCACACTATAAGCAATTAGCAGTGATTGATTTGATTTTATTGTATTGTATATTTTTAGTTTATAAGTATCTTTTAAGACACTTGTTCCAAATTTCAGCTTTGTAGACTTAGTAGTTATGGCTGTACATTGATAGTCAGTTAGTACAAACAATTTCATAAGTACAGATAATGGTCAATAAAAATATATTTTCTAGATATTTCACTTCACTATTATATGTTAGTTTTTATCGTACTAACTTAGTTTTCCCAAAAACATCCAAAATAGAAGACTTGTTCGTTGGCTGGTTCCCGAAAAGAGAAGCATCCAATGAAAAAAGACGAATAAGTACTTAGTGGTTATGATTTCAAATATGGTTTGATTGAATAAAAACTAGTTTAAAATAATATCAAGAATATATTAAAAACTTATTTTGAGCTACACATCCGTTTCAAAAAGAAGCTTATTCAAAAAGAAGTTTCTCATGAGAACCTTAGATATCTTACTATTCGCAATGTGTACTGTGACTACGACTGGCAGATCGCACGATAACCACAAAACGGACGGCCGAACACAGTCTAATATTGAAATATGGTGTATTCAATATTATTTTGTTTTATCAATGTTGAAGGATTTAAATCTGTTTCGAGTCTTTGTGTAAAAGGATTAATCAGACGAGATATATCTTGAATTTCGAAATTTAAAATGCCCTGCATATTGATGAGGTGGCTAGAATTGAAATATTAAACATGTATTGAATGTGTTAACTTTTGAAGAAATATTTTATCACAGTGTGTTCTATGCGGAAATGCTACCAATTTTCATATCAATGCGAATTATGGTAGGACCCCTATTTTTTAGCTAACTAGACAGGGCTATTCCTTCTAGTTTAGAAGAACTAAAGAGATGTTAGTTCTTTACACTAGATTAAAAAGTATTTGATTTTAGACAGAAAACGATAAGTAGTGAGTTTTAGTCGGAGCCCATTCCCCTTATACTAACAAACTTTATTCTAACAAAGTGGGCGGTGAAAATTCCCCTATGGTGTTTCCTCGTGTTAGGCAACGATGACGGTAGTCTCCACCATCAAGTTTCAATCAAGAAAGAGAGTTTGTTTGTTGTTCACCATCAAGAAAGAGAGTTTGTTTGTTACACTCTCGCGCCTAACTACTATTCAACTGGTTTCGTGAAATTTTGCATATACGTTTGTGTCGCTATATGTCGCTTCCTTTCATCCATTCTTCTTTAATATACTCGTATCTCTGCTTTCACCCGGAAAAAAAAACTGTTCTCAAAGAACCTAAGCAAAGTCGCAGACAAAAGCTGTCTTTATTACCATGTAAACATAGCTTTGAAGCTATATATATCTATATTATTGTGTTTTAAACAAAATTATTAACTAGTTCATGTCTAGGCCTATGGCTAGCAGTACGAGTATAGTCGCCTACAGCAGTGTAAAACGGCCAAGGCGCCCTATACGCCCGGTATATATCGAACGGGTTGCATGGACGTAAAAGTTTTATGCTCCGCAACGCGTTTTACAGCGGGCCTTTTATTATTTAGTGAAAGGAGCGACGGTGATGTCATAAATCTCCGCTCCTGCGTGAACTTTCGCCTCTTATCTCGGCAAAGAAATTATGGAACTTTCTGGCTTCCCGTAGACAAAGTGTTTGGCTTTTGGGATCGCGGGTCACTAAAAGCTTTTCAGTTTACACAAATTAACGAGCGATTTCAGCGATACACGTGGCTTGTGTGCGATCTGATCGTTTCAAGTTGTATTTGTATTCGTTGGGGGTGCAATAAGATTCCGTAAGCTTAGGTATTTTTATTCTATTAAGTATAGTTAGTATAGTAATTCTGTATATTTATTACTAAATATAAATAAATAATATAAAAAAACTGAAGATAGAAAAATATGAACAGATTTAATTTTGATTTTTTTCATTATATAGAAGCACATTATGGTATAATTTCTGTAACTTGTCAGTGAATAAAAGCTTATTTTTTCTTTTACATATATTAGAAGTTTAGTTAGTACTTTAGTCATTCTTTATACTTATTACTAGCTGGGTAAAAAAGTGATGCAAGTAGGCTTACGCATTTTTATACAGAGAAAATGATGTGCTTTTATAACAATTAGGATAGAAAATTAAATATCGTGTAATGAAATTCATATTTATGGTTTGACATAAACTAATATTACACTATCAAAACAAGTCTCCCGTTGGCTTAATTCAATAAAGGGCACGTCGATAAAATACATTAATCTTGTCGTAACTAGAGTCAGTGTGGGCTCAATAACATGTTCTGCGAGTAATTAAATTACGTTTAACGTTCGGCCGAACTCGGACGCACATCTTTTAATCATATCAGCGTCCGCCGCCATAGAGCCAGTCTCACCAAGTAACCGTTGCCGAGGGCATTTAATGAACCACTGGCAATATACATATACGTTTACTATAGCAAATACAGTAGGAATTCTTTTATGACAGCCATACACGATCAAGTCTATCTTCCAATCGGCATGATAAGTTTGGCGGTGTATGGGTGACATTTTTCATGACAGCTGTTTAACTTTCTATTGCTTTAGTTTTCTATATAAAGCATAATCAGTCATGATCATAATTCAGTAAAGATTACTTATTATTATTGTCGGATGTCAATTATGTCAATTAGCCACACAGCCTGGTTTTGAACTATGTCCCTTAAAATTTCAGTGGTTTCGGCTGAATGACAACAAAACGCCCACTGACTATTAAATGTTTATTTTGTTATCATCAACGTCAAATGTTTTTTTTTTGTTGTGTTTCTCAAAAACTTTTTTTTTATTTTTAAGACAATGAGCATTCTTAAGTCCGCCACTTTTTAACACGAGTAACGCCATATATATATTTCATATATATTTCAAGATAACCCTTATATATAGGATAAAGGATAATTAAGAGTACAACCCATTTTGTGACTGTGAAAAACAAAGAGCCCGGCCAACTTCTACTAAACTAAACTAGACTAAGTTAACTAAGGCAGTCGCCTTAGTTAACCTCATCACGCCTTCAGTTAACTTAACAGTTAACGATCATAATACGAGTAAATGCATTCATTTTATTATCTATAAAAGTCACTAATTAATTAATTGTGTAATGATTAAGAGGTTCCTTTTGCGGCGTCAATTGACTCACTCTAGATGTATAGATAAATTAATATTACCGGCGTAATTCGGTTGTCATCACACTGACTATACGAATTAAAGTTATGGCTCTCCAATGAACTTGAACGAGCTCATAAATTATAGAACAGATACGGTACGTAATCACCTCTCCGCATATTTTCCAGTTAATCTACATTTTCATTGGTTACCCCTCCTCGATAACCAAATTAAATTCTAATATCTGGTTGTTATTCAACAATTTCATGTCTAAGGAGGATTGATCGTGTTTTTAAGTTTTTTATTTTTTAGCTTACTTACTTTATATCTTTACATATTATAAAACAAAGTCCTCCGCCACGTCTGCCTGTCTGTTCGCGATAAACTCAAAAACTACTGCACCTACTTTCATGCTGTTTTCACCAATGGATAGAGTGGTTCTCGAGGAAGGTTTTAGTATATAATTTACAAAGTTACTCGGGCGAGTCGCGAGCAGGAGCTAGTTAATAATATAAAAGTTTTAAAAGGAAGCTTTATAAAGGCGGCATGTTGATATATAGCACTGACTAGTTAAGGCTTAGAACGCTAATAAATTATGTACAGCATAGAGCAATATAATTTATCTTTGGTTACATTATATCTCTTATCAAAGTACCAATTATCGTTCGCCACTCTATACTATCCAGAGTTGTTAGTGCCGCGACCAGCGTAAATCCTGCTAAGAAGCTGTGACGTCAGTTAATGCAGTCTACCTAGACGCCAGGAGATAAGCTGGCGAGCCTCTTTAGTTAAACAAGAGGCGGGCAAACAATAAAGGCAAGTAAGCGTTGTGAATTATGGCAGAGACGGGCCACGATAAGTCAGTGCGCTGTAAGGGCGCTTCTTTTCCCCTAATTAGCCATTCAATTCCCGTAATCTTGTTTACTCGGCTCGCTCTGCCCAGGTGCGATAATGGCCGAGCTATTTGCATGCAGCCATACTGTTTCCCCATGTTCGGTTCGTCGACTAGCAGCCTCCGACGTCACACAAGATCTTGACAAAGTAAGAAATGTTAACTCTCTCTAAAATGCTGAAAGCACTGATATAATGCCTTGTCTTAAAAAAAATCTGATGACTTGCTTATACTAAATATTGACTTTTACTCTCTAGTATATTATAAATAGGCAAATATTGAAGCTTAAAGACAAGAAAATTAGCTTGTAAAAATCAAAATCCTTTGTATAATTTCAAAGAACACAAACATTATTTTTTTTTTATATTTCTTGTGTTGGTCTTTATACAAGTAACCACCTAATATCAAATGGACCGTCTGCCTGACAACCACTCTTTGTACCATGAAAAAGCAGATAATTAGTAAATTATTTGTTACTCTACTTGCCCTAGAGATGAAATTTCAAAATATGACAGTTAAAAATTTCCAACGTTCAAAAGGGTGGCTCGTTGCTAATAGTGATGTAATTTTATGATGTTGGCTCTGTTACAATGGCTGTCTATAGAACAGTAGGCTCACTGGTGCTCGTCGTATTGTGCATCAGATGCGACCCCCGCTGTTTTGGCCCAGCTTATTGGATCGGCTCGCGATTACTTTGTATTGATCCCGCCGTCCATTATCTACATTCGTTTATTTTGGTATCAGAGTAATGATACCGGCTGATCCGTAAATCCAATGAGTCTGTATTCTCAATTCATTCAAATAGTTTGTCGTAATTTGTTTAACAGACGTGTTGACGCATAAATCAACTAATATTAACGAGCTAACATAATTTAATTTATCTTTATAACTTTAATCAATCAATATAGATGATACGCGCTTTTATGAGAAATGGAGGCTGACAGGCTGTCTATTAACTTTATGGTTTATAGGTGGGTACTGTCACATATAATATACATAAAACTCCCTAGGGGTGTGTCAAAGATGAGAAAATACTATTCCTTAATTACAGGTGCTGTAATTCTTGGTGTCGGTGGATATTTGTAAGAGCTACCTACTTACTGCCGTCATCGGAAAATTTCTTACAGAAAATCACCTTTAAATAACAACATAATTGTGCTGTTGTGTTTCCAGTGAGTAAGGGATGCCAGAGCCCATTACCCCATCACATACTTATCCCTAATCCTTAATCCTTCTATGATCGGCAGCGCACTTGCAGCACCTATGGTGTTGCTTGTGTTATAGGCGACAGTAGCCACCCACCATCAAGCGGACCGTCAGTCTGTCTGTAGACCTTAACATAAAAAAAAAACTATTGTTATATCAGATATGTAATAAAAAATATGAATATTGATTTATGTATATTTTATTGCAATTAACGTCTCATTGCTGAGTACTAGCTTATTCTCTTCACTGTCAGAAGCTCAAAAATATTGGCTTAATAAATACAAAAAACTAAAGATACAAGCCCGTTTACTGATTCGGCAGCCGAGCAATACTAATTTACTTAACTGAATACTTAAATAAAATCAAATTATTTACTTTAGATTTCTTTATGTACACAGTCACGTTCATTTATTAGCATACATCTCTTCGTACTGTTTCTTCGTTGCTTACATTTTAAATTGTTTAGAACTTTTGAAATCATAATAGATTATCAAGTAAATTTGCAGTTATTTTTATTTTTATTTTATGTATTTATTCAAATAATTATACTTTATCACGACTTATAATGTTACCTAAATAAGTAAATTTCCTTTTTAAACAGCTTCTTAAAAGAAAAAGAAACATTTACGAAAGCCAGTATTGAGATTATTCTGCTTTATTTATTTTTAATTTTTTTTCCAAACGGTACACCAACAGCACAAACAAAAAACTTACAATAGGTATAGGTAACATAAGGCAACTTTAAGGCATACACAGATGAACTACAAACTAGAAATTGAGACGATCGATAACACACGCATAGCAACTAAACAATAAATAACTGAAAGCAAACAAATACCAAAATCAAAGACAAATAAACTATTATAACTATATCTAAATAACAAGAATAAAATAAAATTGAGTCTTTCTTTCGCAATAACATTGTTAAAGTTTCCTTGTTTAATCTGACTTTGCGACGCCCTTCAGTCGCTTAATTTAATTATCACGATGTATTGCCTCCATTATAATAATTAGTAAAGTTTCGGAAGCAATTCAATGTTTCTGATGCATTACATTGTCGTGTGAAACAGATAGTACAAACACTTCTGTAGGTATTGCAAATAATTTCACTTTTTGTTTCATAAATTTCGTACCTCCATTTAATCCTCTAAATGAGTTAAATTAATTACAATTACTTAGTTAGAATCAGAATTAAATTAATCAGTAATTAATCCCGACCTTAATTAGTATTTAACTCAAATTATTCCTTGAACTTTATTCGGATTTAAAATAGATTTCAGCGCTTAAAATATTAAGTAACTACATTCAATTGAATTCTGTCTACGAATTCGCTAACATAGAGTGGCGGTAACCACACTTTTACCCGCAAATGAAGTAACTTTAGAAAATACTAGAGCATTTCCTCTCATGTCTAATTTAAAGGCAAGTGCAGCTAAAGTAAAAAAAAATCCTGTTTTTTTAATACCATCAATCTGGTAGATTTCAGTCATAGTCTTCGTAGATCATCATAAAAAAAAACCTCAACAAAAAAGCTCACCATTAGTATAGTTTTAACTAGCAACCCTCCTCTAGGTTAACTTTTTCACTAGTGAAAATAGTATCAAAATAGTTAGAAGAACTTAGTGGAGAAACAGAATAAGGCGGACAGTGACTTTATTTGATGATATGAAGAAAAAAAAATTTTCTTCTATCATTTGATGGTAAGTGTAACACGAGTAACGCCACAGAGAACGATAGAGGATAAGGGATTGAGAAGGGATAGGGAAATTGGTTCTGGCATCTCTCACTCACTCACCGAAACACAACAGCACATATGCTGTTATTTCACGGAAGTTTTTTGTAAGGGAGTGCCGTCAGACGGGCTGCTCAAATAAACTACGACCTGAAACCAAAGACTATATAAGTATATTTGGTAGTATGCCTGAAACAGAGTTGAGACAGAGCTGTGAGAAGGCAAACTAACTATTTATCCAACAAGCTCGTTAAATAGTAAAAAACACTAGAAATTAAAGGAAATTATTGGAAAATATATACATATATCTTAATTGGCATTGAGCTAAACAGGAACATCTCAACACTCAATTTTGTGTTCACTTTTGAGTCTGCTCAAAATGGCCGTTTACAAGGCTCACGGTAATCTTACTTTGTAAATTGTAGGCGATCTTCACTCGGAGGTAACAGCAGCACATTTTCTATAAATACATTATCGAACACGCTTTATTACTTCGCCATCTTCATCCAATCCTATTAAGCGGGTGTTCTAACAGCCTTCCTTCCTTGTGAACGTAAAGATGGCCATTTTTTAAAATAGTATTGGGGTTCGATAATGGCTTTAACACGGTTGCCCTCGGCTAACGTCTATATTATGTCGGGGCAAGGATTTGGAGCGGATATGGTAAACTCTCTGGCTTCCAGTCTGGTCCGCTGACGCCGCGTCTAGCTCGGCTTTCGATGAGACGCGATAATTTAACGACAACGCTTCTGACTTTCCCCTCCGAGCGACGATATTACATCGTGCTGCGGACCGCGTTTTACATTTCAGACAGCTATTGCCTTCGGCTGAATAACGTTTTAAAGAAAATATATCTTGTAACACACATTGTGTTAATATAGTTTTAGAGTTAGAGCACATTTTTTCTTACAGCGATTCATTTCGAAAATTTAATTTAAAAAAAATGAAAATATAGAAGGCGGAAGGCGGTAACCTTTTTTTTGAAATGAAAAAAGAAATTTCGATTTTAAATTAACGGAACCGGAAGTGGAAGTGTTCACAGAGTAAACAGAAACGTTGACAGCACGGTGTTACTTAATGTGCGTGCTATAAATTATTGTGTAAATTGGAATAGCTTTGAAATCCGGACAATTAAAATTCGCGCGGCACATTACCTTAATTACCACCACCTAATCTGCTAATATCAGGCCCTATATAATTAGGGGTGAGAACACAATGCAACACGGGCGTATACAATATGTCTGAAACCACATGTCAATTTAATTTGACCCCCGTTTCAAGATGGCGGACGACCCTCGCGGCGCGTCCGTGTCGACCGAATGCCTGTGGTTTACGCTTGCCTACTAATTGACGTGTTTTAGAGAAACACTGTATGCTTTTTGTCAATTTCCACTTGGATAAATATTCTAAAACTCTTCGATGCGATGACAAAGAGTAGCCGTGTTCGAAATTCAATTAAGCGCTAAATGATTGAAATAGAAATGCAGTTGTTATATTCAGAACTCTATATTAAAACATGAAAACATTTTTTTTCTGCTGCTGACGTTGACCTTAACATAAAAAAATATATACATAATTTAAAGTAAAAAATCAGAGACTTCAAAAATTATAGCAAATATTTATCACGTTGTGCATTACCTATGTAAAAAGGTTATGTCTAAAATAGAAATAGGCGTGGGCATATAACAACAAAACAAACAGCTTAATCTAAGACTTGTGTTTCGAGTAATGAATCAAATAAACAGCAATATAGTCCCCGTTCTGTACAGTCAATTCCAAAATTAAGTTTGAAAAAAGAAAACTGGCATGTATATTAGTTACAGCGCAAAATCAATACATAACAATTAAAATTGTTTTTCAGGAATCATATTCGAAAATAAAGCCTTTTCAAAGGTTCACAGACCTACGCTGACAGCGACATAAATTTAAAATATCTATAAATAAATAAATTTAAATTTAAAACTAATTTATAATCTTTAATAGATTTGTCAAGCTCAATATAATTATTTTGATTTTTATGCTTTATTATTGTGACACGTTGAGTTGTTGAGACAAGAATGTTTTATCTTAACATTCATTATTTGTTTTTTTATCGATTTTCAAATAAAGAATACGCGACAATGTTTAAATAAAATACATTTTATTGCGTATGAAACAGCGAGTAAAGAACGCCAACCTTTGATACTGGCAGTTTTATACGCAACATTTGTAATGTGAATGCGACTGTACACAGGATTTACGAGTCGAGGTAAAAAGTCATAAATATTTAATGGAGGCGCGCGCACATGCACTGTATTATTATATAAGTATGATAAATGTAATTTATTTTCACAGCAGGACCACACCGTCCGTCCGTCCGTCCGTAGTTCTCCGCGATCGGACATTTTGCACGTGCGTCCACTGCGTTGGACGAAACAAAGACTATATAAGTATATTTGGTAGTATAGACACGGCGTAGCCCCCAAAATATGGTAGTAATACAATTCGTCCACTCGAGATGAAGTGGACGAATTCGCACTTAGTCGCTCGCTAGCGCTGTAGCCGTTTGGTTGCTGTTTATTTGTGTCAAAAATTGACAAAATGCCATCGTGTTGTGTGAAATTATGTAAAAATAGACCTCAAAAAGGACAAAAATAAAAAGTATCATACGTATTTCATATAAATAGACTTAATTACAATATTTTTAACAAAATATTTAATTAATTAGCTAAACCTTTTCATATTTCAAAAGGAAGCATTTGAACCTTATAGCTGTCTCATTCTTACTTATTGTGTAGTATAAGATCGTCCTTTCGTAGAAAGAGATACATATAGATTTCAAATATACTTATCATTTCAATATGTTTGACGGTTGATCCAGGGCCGCACTTGTATATAATATTCTTAAATAAAAATAATAATTTTGTTTATTTTGTACTGCATTTTTATGCTTGTGTTTAAATTGGTGCGTGAATACTTCGATTGATATTCAGTAATAATATGTTTATAATAGATTTCCTATTAACCCAATAAGAAGAGAAAAATGGACAATTTTATTACGTACTCAAATATTGGAATCCAACAAATTCAAGTGTTATATGTTCTGCGCATTTCCATCATGATGACTTTTACACGAATCTTAAGGGATATCGGAAAATAATAAATACAGCAGTACTATCGCGGTCAAGCGAGCAGTCCCACCGTAAGTAACAATTTCGTGTGCACATTTTGTATTTATCTTTGTTACGTTTCTATGACGTTACTATGACAACCTCAATTCAACATTAGACAAATTTGTATGAAAAGTGGGTCTGCTCCATTGACCGCGATAGTACCTTCCATAAATTATGACACAGATCCATCAACACAACAACTCACAAAGCGGCAAAAGTTCAATAAGCTTATTTTATTTGAGGGACAATAAGAGATCATAATAGTATCGTATGTATATAATTACATAAAAAATAATAAGTTTTGAACTATAATTAAAAGTAACTATAATTAAAGTAAAATATAAAGTAACTATAATTAAACATATTATGCTTATTTTTCATTAATTTGTTAAGAACACTGTGTTTCTTGCGGTTTCTTCTTACACACGTGTTGTATTACACGTGTTGTATTACACCCAGATGTACCATCGGCTAGCGGTTTGTTGCTTGTAAGCTAGTCAATATCGTTGTGCAGTATACATTGATGCGTTAGTACAGAACACTTTTAACTAGTTTCTTTTTATAAAAGCAATATACATTTGGAATTGCGTGTCAATCTCTCAGTAAGTTCGTAAGTATGATTTTAATACTACCACAGATTTCGGGGCTTTTTGCTTGCTACGCCGCATCTATAGTTCAGATCAATGGGACGAAACTGTAAACATTTATGCAAGTTGTTTTTAAAAAAAAAACAGACCTATCTATAGTTAGTAGCTATAGTTCTATAGTTGATACATGACCTACAGGGTGTCCGGTAAGTAATGGATGAACTTGGAATCAAAGATATGTGCAGCCTTGACCTATCTTATAATTAGATCTTAGCTTTAGTAAAAGTGGTATTCATGATTTTTGCATCTATGTTTTTTTGGAAAGTCGACACCCTTTACAACTTATTTACGTGCCGTTTCTAAAAAACAAGGAATATTTCAAAATTGTTCGGGCGTCGGTGGTTAATGTTCTTATTAATATAAGAAAGGTGGTTAATATACCAACTAATATGGCGTATAAAATAAATAAAGAAATAAACAAAGTACATTCCTCTATACTTGTTATAACTCATATCCACATGTAGACCAGTCTAGGAATTGCTCTGGGGTTACTTTTATAGGTGACAGGTAACCACTTACGATAAGGTGTGCAAAAAGAAAAAGAAGCAACCTTTACATACCCATCTAAAAATAATAAAATTTACTGAACAGTTAATTCTGTTCTGGTTTATTTCAAACAACTTACGTAGATATTCTTATCTATCAACGTACGTAGTCAAGAGTTCTTGAATGATCGCTAAAAATAACTGTTTGTGTTTATGGGGTATTCATTTGTTCATTAAATATTAATTTGACATTTAATGTGGTTTGACATGACATTGAAGGTGGATGACAATGATATTTTAAATATAATTATATATGAAATCTTCTATAGTACGTCCCAGTACTGATCAGATTATACTGGCAACGTCGAAGTCGTGATTCCAAGCATTTTCTGAGTTTATTGGCGACAATATAGATACTTATCATAGACTTGTAATGTCTGCTTGTTAACTTTAAATAAAAAAATATTTTTAAGGGCGCCAGATAATTTATTTAAAAAGTGTTTATTTAAAAAAATATTTATTTAAAAATTTATTTATCAGTGAAAAAGAAATCTTAAAATAATATAATTAATAACTTGTAATTTTTTGAAAAAATTAATACATAGTTGTCACTAAAATATTTGTTTGTTCGTCATAGAAATTTCAAAAATTAGATGCTTAGCAACAAAACTGTTTTAAATACATTCTGCGCGGTTAAGTTTTTTTTTGTTGTTGAAAATACACTGGTTTTTTAGAAGTTTAAATTTGATTGAAAACCTTGTTATTTGCACATAGTATATTGAGCTAATATCAAATAGCTTTTATATTAGTTAGTCAGGTCACAGAATAGGTACAAGGTCATTCTAGAAACTTGTGTCTTTAACTGTAGGTACGAGTATTAGTAAATGATGCATTCGATATTTGGAAGGATGGAGACGTATAATAATAAAAGCTATAAAATTATATAATGATTTCCATATCAATGACAATATCAAGATCAGAGAATAAAAAAATAGCTCTTAATAATATTAAAATCCAGAGAGTATTGAAGTAAGGACATCGGCTCATAATGTTTTTGCGAGAGGGACACACAATGGCTTCTATTTTGAAATTGGGAGCGCGGGACGCCGTCAATAGACGCGAATGACATTAAATTGGTTAAATTGCTTTGCCGAGCTTGGTTCTGCAACTCCTCAGGGAGAAGTCCACTCGTCCGTCGCGCGTCCCGTCGGCTTGTTACGAGCCGCGATCGATTCTACACTTACTTACTGTATACTATTTGAATTAGTAGTTATCTACTGTCTACATCATTATAATGTTAACTTCGATTAACAAATAAGAATAATTTATATTTGTTACGTTTGCTTTTGCTTGCGAATTCGTTACATCTACTTTTTCTTAGACGTTATTTTTATGTTTCCTTCGAGAACAATACTTTTTTTCTGGATGAAAGACACCCTATGTCCTTTTCTGTGTCCCTGACAACATGCATGCAAAATTTAATGATGATCGATTGATTAGTTAAGGCGTGAAAGCGTAACAAACAAAAAACTCTTCAGCCTTATTATATTAGTTTATTTATTACAGAGATATCGGCACCGGCTACATATTCGTTCCCTTCGGTGTCGAATCTCTGAGTCCGTGGGGTCCCAACGCTCTTAATTTATTTAAATTTTTATCAAAACGTTTGGTCGACATAACCGGCGATTCTAAAGCTGGCTATTACCTCGGTCAACAGATCAGTATTGCTATACAACGAGGTAATGCAGCCAGCATGCTTGGGACCTACCAAAAGGACCGATGCTTTATATTATATAAAGTGTATATATATATTATAACTTAGGATTAGATTTTATTTTATTACTAACAACTCGTTGTTACCTACACTAAAGAAATTGCTAAATATAATATTTGTACTTATATCGAATAAAATATACTTCTGAAATTAAAATTTCATTTCACAGTAAGTTACTTACATTTTTCTAAAATGCTAAATGAATGTCAACCATGAATATAGAGATACTCTAACACCGAGTTTAGTTGTAACAATCCGTCCGAGGTATGTAGTGCTTCACTAATTCACCCCGGCTATGTATGTGGTGTGGTCTGTCTATCAAGCTGACGTACAAACAGGGTAGAAACCAATCAATCAGTTCGACGGAGCGTCGCGCGATAATTGAACTCTTCCCTAGAACCTCCATTCAATAGATAATTACAATAGCAAACCAAAAATTACACGCGGCATTTAACCAGTAGTGAGACCCTATTACGTGGTACGTACCCTTTTACAAAGCTGGGTGGGTCACCGTTAGATGGACGATCTTTGTTGGACAAGAGGTGAAAAGCGTTGACACCAGTAAGTGGAATCCTAAGATATAAAAGTAGGTTTGTTTCATCACTGATCATCACGAAATTTTGCATGAAATATATATTTTTTTAGTTATGCAGAAAAAGATAAAGGATAGCTTCTATGCAGAAAAAAGTA
Organism: Synanthedon formicaeformis; assembly: GCA_945859745.1. Lineage (NCBI taxonomy): Eukaryota > Metazoa > Arthropoda > Insecta > Lepidoptera > Sesiidae > Synanthedon > Synanthedon formicaeformis. The sequence goes on from OX243957.1 coordinate 11,335,878, forward strand.
TAGTTACCGAGGGATAATTTAAAAATTAAAATTAAAATTCAACGGTTTACAAAAAAAAAAATATGAGGAATAAAATATTTTATATATTTTACCCATGAAGATCGTGTCATACAAAATTTCACAATGGCCGGTTGAGTAGTTAAGACGTGAAAGTGCAACAAACAAAAAACAAATAAACAAACAAATGAATTCACTTTTGCAGCTATAATATTAGTTAGGAATAACCATGTCATTAGATAAAAATAAAAATTATTTAGAATAGGCCTAGGCTTAGGCGTTTTTCTTTTTAAAAGGCAAGTATTTAAAATAATTGAAAAAAATTGATCGGGATACGTCATTTGATAATTCACTACTTAGTATACATAATTTTAGAACTTTTAAAAAAAATTGTGACTCAATATTGTACACGTACTGTTTTATTGCAATCTGTGACGAAGGATTAACTCTCCGCGGCACACAATGATGTCCTGGTGTGGAGACGTGAGAGGTGGGGTCCCAGAGCTGAGGGGGGGATGTATTAATAATGGTCTCCACTAGTGAATGGAGCACTTACATGCTCCACCGGGAGTTGAATGTGTGACTATCGTGTTAGAGCAAATCGAATTGGCATCATTCTTATTATTTCCGGATGATTCCTGATTTGCACAGCTCTACACAGTAGCGGTAACATAGTACCAAAGACTTATAAAGAAATCAGACCTAACATAAACAACGAAATGGTTTTGCATCAGACTAATGAAAGAATAAAAAAGTCGTTTCATTCTATTAATTTATGCAAATATATAAATTTGCATATAGATAAGTCTTCGGAGATATAACAGCATAACTCATGTAAAAAAAATCCCAAGCGCTTAATGCAAATCTTCAATATAAATTGTAGATGATAAAAATAGTATCTAAGTAAGTATACAAATTTAGACAAGTTACCGTTGTATGCAACACAATACACGAATCGTTTACAAATAATAAGGCGTTTTATCTAAGTATTGTTGGTTAGAGGCAACCGCACTTTGTATGCAAATTACTTTACCCGTAGGTAATTTGTGTCTGTGACACTGACAAGTATTAGCTGAAGAATACAATAAAACATTCACGACGACATCGCGATCGACGCCACCAACATTGTTTATATACACACTTCATTGATAATAAACTATTGAAATTTGATACTTTTCACACTTCGTTGAAACCACAGAAGAACTCTTTGCACTTTTATTGTTCTATATTATTAGAACAATTTCAATCGTAGATCCGCTAGTAAATTATAAAATATATTAAAAAAATCGCTCCACGTATGAATACCTACATTATTAATTAGTAAAGATAAGTAGGTAACTAGTAAAAATAATCAATTATCTAATGATTTAAAAAGTAGCACTTATTACAGATTCACCAGTTGCCATTCTTCATTACCATTCCTTCGGGTGAAGAAATAAATAAAATGTTATGAACTTCTCGTTGTTATTTAAAAGCGTTTCTAAAGCCGAAATACAATCGAATAAATGAACATATTCTCACTGTTTGTTACAAACTGTTATAATTTAATGCAAGAAAAATGTTAACTTGCTTTAAAACAACAATAAAGTATAAAATGCAGCCGTATGAAGTTCATTCCCACTGAATGAACTTTATTAGATTCCTTTGTCTACGTTCTTATTAACCGCATTTTTTATATTGTCCTCCATCATGTTGTACACCAAAATTATTTTGTATTTAAGTACTTTTGAATTTAATGTTTAATTACACAACATGTTTTTAATGATAATGAAAAGTTTGTCGTACTGTGAATAATGTATCTGTTTAAACAAAATAATCTTATAATACTTAACGAGGAATTCTTGTATGCTCTTGTATGCCACGATGATCTCGCAAATGGCTCTAACGATTTTGACGAAAATCTAGGGTCAGGGGTTGTTTAGGCCTAGAAATCGATCTGTCAGGGTCTTATCTACGAGAAAATTCGTTTTAAGTAGTTATTTTAATGGAACGGTTACAAAAGTAATACCGCTTGCTCGTTTTATAATATTTTGAATTATTAATTCAAGAATTCTTCATTTTTTTTCTATAATGTTTCAGATTTTCTTTCTTAAATGAAAAAAATTTAAACCTTTATCATTGGTCCGGGCGAAGCTCGGTCACCAAGGTACTAATAGAAATACATTTTACTATTATTTGATTTATTTAATATTAGCTGATACACGCGACGTTGCTTAATGGAAAAATTACTTCCAGTATCCTTCAAGTCATTCACTTATTATATATTCACTTTAACTATTATCACTGTTTCAGACTAGTTGTATGCGTTTGTAGATTTTACATTATGGTAATTTAATTCAGATGAAAATTTACATGAGTTTACACAGACGCAAACAGTACACCTGGTTTTACAATAAAACTTCATTGCGGAGTGCGGCACTCCATTTTCTTGTTTGTTACTTACCATTTTCGTATTTAACTTTTAGTTGGAGCTCGATGTGCTCGAACAAAAATTGAAAGTTGACGTGGATAAGAGAAGTTGTGTAGAAAGTCGATTTTCGAAGTTGGACGGCAACACAGGTCGCGCATCGGACTCTGAGTTGGTTCGAGCACTATGCATACTAGCGACTTGGTTCACAAGACACGTGATGCTTTCAAACTGACTTACAAATTTTATGTATTCGCTACGCTAACTTGAGGAGCCCATTGGTCGGGTGGTTAAGGAGGTTGGTTTGCTGTCCTCGAGCGTTCCTTTTTGATTCCTGGTAAGGTCAATTTTAGAAATTAACCTTTCATAGTTGGCTGATCTGGTCTGGTAAGTAGTGACAGGGCACACTGAGTTTTAATTTCCTTACTTACAGAAGACCACCGTGAAATAGCAGCAAGTGTGCTGCTCTGTTTCGGTAAGTGAGTAAGGGATGCCGGAGTCCATTTCCTTATTAGCTCCTAATCTTTTATACTATTATGGGCGGCAGAGTATTTGCAGCACCTGTGGAGTTGCTTGTGTTAAAGGCGACGGCAGCCACCAAGTGTACTGTGTTAACATGAAAAAAAAAATTTTTTCAACATGAAAAAAAAGCCCATTTTCATTCACTCTAGTTGCTTGATGACCTTAAAAAAACTTTTGTTGTTACTCGTACCTATTTATAGCAGACGTTAGCCTTTCATGAAAAAAGCTCTCAGTTTACATATAGCCAATTAACAATAAAAAAGGCAATAGATAACTAAGTTTTATCGGTTTTAACGGTAAATTACTCAACCACACTACCTAGTGTAGACTCGGCGTACAAATGATAGAGGAACATTATGCGGTACTCGGCTGATGTGTAGATAAAAATGAACGGCAGCGCTGAGAATGAAGACAAAGTAGGGGAGAGGCCACACTTGGTTGAACGTTCGACGGCATCATGAAGACGTATTATGCTTGCAGAAAATATTTTACAAAAGAGAGAGACTGCGCCATTTCCGCGTCTCACCGGCGCGGCGCAAACTTTTTCTATTAAAATCACAAAGGGAACACCCACCATATGAATTTTATTGTTCAAACTAGCTGGCGCCCGCGACTTCGTCCGCGTTGAAAAAGAAAAAAAAAGTAGCCTATCCTGTGTCCCGTACATCTAAATGTTTATTTACCAAGTTTCATGAAAATCAGTTGATTCGTTTAAGAGTTATGGAGGAACATATATATTTACATACATACATACATACATACATACATACATACATACATACATACATACATACATACATACATACATACATACATACATACATACATACATACATACATACATACATACATACATACATACATACATACATACATACATACATACAGAAAAAATTCTAAAAATGGTCAATTTAGTTTCAGTATCATGTATAGAGCCTATAAACACGACATCTCTGAAAACAAAGTAACTTACTCCATGACCAACCCTTACAGATTTATTACTAGTATTGATTACCTACTTTTACTGAAAAAAAAAAAAAACAATATTAATGAACGATAAATCATAAAATTGGTGATAAATATATGACAAATAAATCATTGGGTGATCACTATAATATATATACATTCGCGAAATTATACAAAGCAACAATTCAAATTACACACATATGTATATAATAGGTAAATGAGAAATGCAAGGTCCTTTTAATTGTTCCTTCACAGGTTACCTGTATATTTATGGTAAAGCAAAAAAACTCATATTAATAAAATAAAAATATTTCAAAATATAATATTAATTCAATTTTAATATAAACAAGTGTTTAATATTAAAACATAGGTATTTCGTTATTATATTTAAAGCACTTAATATAAAATGAAGGGAAAGCTGTGAACCGTGACGCATTTCTGTTGACACTTTTAAGGTTTAGTAAGGATGTACGCGTTGACAAGGAGCAGGTGTATTGCATGTGCTTCCGTTTCCGTATTGACCGCGGTCAATATTGCGTCAATGCGTGCGCGCATCGGACAGATGCTCCATTATGTTTATTATACAAAGTACTATTTGTACTAAATTGAAATTATATTTTTTATACAACATTTACTTTCAGTCATCGAAATAATATCATAATAAATATACCTAACATCATCATCATCATTATAAATATACCTTAAAATCAAGCTAGCAAGCTATCATTTAAATCATAATAAAATAAAAACCAAATAAATATATACCTTAAAATAATATATCAATTAGGTAAATTAAATGAAAATTGTAATGTAATGTAATCCCTAGCAAAATATCTTGCTAAAATGGGCAATTTCTCTATGTATAGTTATCATTTTTTTTTATTAAAGATTTATTTCATATAATTGTGACTATTTTCGAAAAGATTGTTCTTAAATAATTTAAAGACAATTTTTTCAAATGTGCTTTCCTACCTACCTACTTACCTAGAAGAAAACCTTGCTACCTAAATATAAGACAAAACATTATCTGCCATACATCGAAATAATACATATTTGCAAGCTGACACGAGTAAAACTCAACGAGTTTGGCGTATATTTGGAAAATAAAAGTATAACACTCATGTTCATCCAAAATAAAATGACTCAAACGCAAAGAAAACTTTAATAAGGGTGAGTTGTAGGTATGTCGGAAATAGACCGACTCAACTAACAGAGGAGAGAATAAAAACAAAATTTCCGCCTCCATTGCAGCTAGTATGTATTGTTGCAATTTCAGAAATTCCTATTATCGTACCGTGAAAAGGAGAGAAATAAGGAGCGGCGGACAATGGGCGGTATGGGCAGTCTACCGACTACTAAACGTGTGTATACGTCTCCGTGGTAACGGGGAGGGAGTCACGGTAGATTAGACGACGCAGTAAGTATTCTTTCTTTATTTATTTTGAAAAAGCCGATAGGCAAGCTAACGGTTAACTTGACAGTAGGTGGCTACTGTTGTCTAAAAACACAAGCTCCGAGCAGCGACTCAGGTGCTGTAAGTTCTTGTCTAGCTTAGAATAAAAATAAAGGATAGCTAGCAGATTCCCTGACTCACCAAAATACAACAGAACACATTTTGTTATTTAACAGTGGTCTTCAGTAAGGGGCTACTAGAAGGACTGACCATAATTTATTACTGCAATATGCAATGTTCCCTGCCAATAGTCTCGACTTATAAATTAAGCACATATACTCATATCGCATTCATTGTAGTATAGTTGATAGGAGCGTAACAACATAATCATTATGTGAGTTGGCTATATTTTAATTGGGTAGATATTAATTTTGAACACATAAACATTACTATGGAATTAGTCTTGATTTGAAAGTAGTTTAGAATGAGAATAACTACTGCTGCAGTTATTTAACTCATGTCAAAACACTTGCTACCTACTATAATAAACGAATGTACACACATATCCCATTTATACACCCAGCTAACAAGTTAGAAAAATACTGTTCATAAATAACTTCTACTTAATCGTTTGAATAACAGGCAACATTTGAATCGTTTGAATTAGCATTCAAACTAATTCATATATAAATGTACTAGTTGGCACCCGCGACTTCGTCCGCGCTGAAAAAGGAAAAAGTAGCCTATCCTGTGTCCCGTACGTCTAAATGTGTATCTACCAAGTTTCATGAAAATCAGTTGATTCGTTTAAGAGTTATGGAGGAACATACATACATACATACATACATACATACATACATACATACATACATACATACATACATACATACATACATACATACATACATACATACATACATACATACATACATACATACATACATACATACATACATACATACATACATACATACATACAGAAAAAAAATCTAAAATCTCTGAAAACAAAGTAACTTACTCCATGACCAACCCTTACAGATTTATTATTAGTATTGATTGATGATGCCCTTATGTTTAAAATGAAGTTTATTGAAAAAACTAAAGTGGTTTAATTAATATCAGTGCCAGTGGATATTCAAGTTCGTTACTGACCTTGAATAGACATCCTGTACTCTCAGAATTAGATACAACAGCACTCGTGCTGTTATTTCACGGTGGTCTTCTGTAGTAATATGTTTATTGCCGCCAGGGGTGCTGACCAGTTTATGACTGAAGATCGCAGTGTGGTACTACGGTTTAGTAGTCATCTCGCACAATTTTATTTCGTACGAGATGGGCGAATGGCCAACTTTAAATTTAAATATATTTTTAATAGTCATCTCGCACATATTACTACTACTAATTAATTTGTAGATAGTAAAATAAAGTGTAAACTTTTTGTGATACTTTGCCAAAATAATTATGAATATTATCTTCTTCTTCTTGAGGTGCAAGGGTGCAACTTATTACGAAGGCAGGTGACCATCACTGTTATCTTAACCTTGGAAGGTTTTTTTTATTTATATTTGAATACGGTACGTAAAGCGATTGATATTAATTAATAAAAATATAAACGCTACGCTATTACGTTGATAGAACAACGAAAATTATGTGAATTTAATTTTGGTTAAGATTTAATAAATAATTTATTATCAGAAAATTTCATTTTGGAATATTAAAACAAATATTCTACACACAAGAAAGCAATTTGCAAACTCTGGCATAAATTACATTAGTTAGGAATGTATGAACTCAGAGCAGTAAATATTTTTCAGAGCAGCAAAACTAATAAATAACTTTTTAAGACTTAAAGAAGTAATAAATTTAAATAAATATAATAAAGTATTTATAATAATAACAATCTCGACATAATTATTATAAATTAAGTCGGTGACCGCGTAGGTCTGTTTCTGCGCCAACTTCTTTTAAACCACCCGACGAATTTTGATACGGTGTTCACTAATGGAAAAAGCGATTAACGAGGAATTTATATTTAATTAATATAATATAATTTGCAAAGTGGTGTTCATGCAAAGCAGGAGGCGGGACGCTTGTTGTAGATACTTCTTTTTGTCTTCATAAAACGCTTAAGGTAATATTTTGACGGTTAATAAACCATATTTTTGTACGATTTCCATTTTCATTTTCATTGATAATGTAAAAAAATATATAATCGATACATGACTGAAAGTACGATGAGTGAATGGAAACTACATATTAATAAAACTAAAAGGAAGCGGTGAGTATAATAAGGGTTTATTTAAGGATAGACAAACAAATGGTTTGTTTTTACAAACCAAAAGTTTAAATAATTTTTAAAGAAAGCTTTTATTTTCTCATATAAAATGTTTATTTAGTACTACATATAAGGAGATGCTGATTGGTTAATAACTACTCGTGGCTTTCTACTTACAAATTAGGGAAAGGAATGACGATTAAATGCACCATTGCCATCAAACTACTACAACATGGAACACGTGAGCCATACAAAACACAACGAATTTTATGGAACATTTAAAAGTGACATATGCGTAGAGCATGAACTGTCATTAAAAACAAAACAAAATGTGACTTTACGTTAACCCATTAGAGTTTAAAATGAAATAGTAGAAGTTAATCATTACTACCTTTTACCATTGACGCGTGAAGGCACGAGTCCGCCATGATTCTGTCAAAGGCGTTCTTTTTATGTGCCGCTTTGGCATTTGTGACGCAAATTCCTTTGTAGTATTTCGATGACCATTGCATACAAATGGCTGGCACGTGACGTGTCCGAAGGTTTGGCGATCGTTTGTGCAGAGCTCTCACGTAGATATGTTTCGAGATATGACAGGAAACGAATTTAATGGACGAAAGAGCGGCCGGCCGATGCCTAAGCACAGTATAGAAAATAAAATCCTCATAATTCAAGTCATATAAGTGAACTCTGAACAAATATATTTTTTTAATAAGCTTACAGTGTTAAAGCTAGGATGTGATTTTTATTAGATTTGCCTAAGAGTCGTTGGAATCAAAAGATACACGAGAAACATAAACATCAAACTTTTTTAAAAATCCTCGTCTTCACGTCTTCGTTAATTAAACCTGGTCCAGTCATAGAAAAATATTCCTACAATTTATACGTGTAATTTCTTTAAAGGCAAAATAAAATTTTATCTTGTATTCTGCGCTATATTTTGCTTTCTAGAAATAAAAATACATGTGTTTAAACTGTACTCATTTTGTCCAATTTATACTTGAATCTGTCATAATCCTTCAATCATCACTTTCTGTATACAATTAAATATGGTTTTCCATACATTGTTTAACCATTTTAAAATACATAATCAATAAAACGTCAATATTAAATACCGGTACTTTTGCTTGAGGTTAGCTGTGAAAATTAGAACTGTTATAATTTTAACTTGTTCATATATGGTATTTGATGTATATAGAAAACTCATTTTCATAATGTCACCTTACTGTTGTTCTTGTTGCTATGCCACCATGCTTATAATCTATTCCTGTCTCATATCGACTGCTCGCATTTTCTACTGTGCCGGTGCAATATTAAATTGCGCTAACCTTTGATCAAAATTAGTTTCTCTGATCTGACAGATGTGAGCTCAAAATAGAAAAAGTATAGTGTTACTAAATTGAAATTGATCACTATATTTTGATTGAAATATGTTTATTTGATATTTTAAATGTAAATTGGAATGTCACTTGAAGATAGGAGACGCATTTAAAAATACCTAAATCTATACGCTGAATCTGGATATTTCATAACCACATCTGGTAATTCCATAACCACAGTAAAAGAACACTTGACTTGATATGTTTAAGTACAAAAGTTAAGGTAAATATGCGCGGCTGATATAATGATGATGACTTCGATCTCTATTTAATAATTGAAATACTGAACATTGAGAACTGAGTGATACTTGAACGTTTCCACGAGGTATGCGCAAAATTTTAACGCGTTCTAAACGGGCGCATAGTAACAAAACATTCCTTTGTGCATGCTTTTAAAAACCACAAAGAGGCGGCCTATATCTTCCGAACCTGGATACCGTTTCGCAAAAAGCCTTTTCTCGCGAGAAAAAGACGCCGATCGATCGGGTATTCCTCCGCTCAAACACCGGAGCGATATTTTACGCAGCAACATTGCATACCATGTACTTACACTTAGCCCGACACAATGGTACATGGACGATTTATTGTGTACACACCGTCTAGATAAAGCATAGACAATGCTCAATCTGATAGCGCGATCGGTGGCGACATGTGTATGCTTTTAGCTGAGACGACGCCCAATTACGTGCTTTCTGTCGCGCGTCATTCATCACGTGCCACGACTTTTTATTACGGAGGTGGGAAAAAGTGAGACTTCCGACGAGTAAATAATATTGCTGGCAGGTAATTAAGGTCGATGTCGTTCGCTACGTGGAAGCTCGAGATTAGTGAAGCAGATTATATATAAAAAAAAAAAATGATAAAACAATTTTGAGAGTCTAACTAAATTATTTAAATGTTCATTGGCAGCTTTATCGACCAAACTCTGTTTAATGAATTTTTATTTATATTTCCACGTGAATGCAAACGACCCAATGTATATGATATTAACGGATTTTGGTGCGGTTTTCGTTAATGGAAAGAGCGGTCAACGAGGATTTTTTTAATATAATTTTCAGAATAAAATCCGCACAAAGACGGGGATCTTCGTACGGATTTTATTTTGAAATGGTATAGTCATTGTATTATTTTATTCTTTATTTATTTTTTATTAGTCTTTGGACATGAATGAACTTATGTAATTGGCATGCTCAAATAACCGTACAACCATTTCGTTGACATACAAAATAGACAGGTGTTACCAGGCTTTAAAAGTTGAAGGGGTTGCCCATGTAATTTATGGGCATGGGTTCGATATAATTTTATCTATGCCATATATTCAATGTCAGTGTACTGTTTTGTGTCCCTTATTAAATAATATAAAATAAAATAAATATAACAATTCCTTACTACAAATCTGAAAGCAAGTTTCCAACTTCTAAAAAAACCCTTTTATAATAAGAAGTAGCATTCCATACAATATTCATATTAAAAGATTTTTTTTAACACGCGTGTTACTAATTAGATCGTTTAAAGTAATAAAAAAAACTTAACAGCTGTTGGCTCCTGTTCGCCCTCACGGGGGTGCAAAGTTAATTGTGTAAAGAATTTTGAAACAGTAATAAAACTCGCATTGCGACATAAAAGGTGAAGTTTAAATAATAAAAAGCAGTGATGGCGTTCTATGGGATACAGGGTCACCCTGTGGTGTATCTTATGGGTGTCGTTATAAGGACACACCTTCGTCATCAAGAACATCCACAGCCACCATCCATCGCTCAAGGTATGTATAAGGTATATAATTAACTATTGGGTAAGGTTTAAAAATAACTTTAGTATAATATTAAATAAAATCAATAAAATTTAAATCCACAATCATCGCTAACATCCGGGTCATCGTTCACAGTCCGATAAAAAATTTTTATAAGTTTTAATCTAGAGATCAAGATATCTTAACTAAATAGTATAAAAAATGGCTTCACATTTTTAACTGTTTGCCAGCCTATACAATGTATAACTTGTACATTTATACTTTTATCAATCATTCGATCAGGTTTGACAGAACGAACATATCTATTCCCTTGTATGGATTCTTTTTATACACATCAAGTGGCATCAATCTGCTGCATATGAAAAAATAATATTTCATGTCTTTATTTTTCTCAAATTTTTTTTATTCTATTTTATTATGAAGCTTTCCTTAAAATGTCGATGATTGGACAAGGTCACAAATTATACTAAGCCTTGTATCGTAAATATAGTACAATTTCCTTGCGTCATCAGACAACTTTAAAGGGCGCCAATGTGAATCAATGATAAAATTTTAATGCATACATTGTTGTAAAACGATTTTACATTACCCTTATCTCTTTCATGCGAGCTTTCACAGTTAACACATTTGTCGAGATCGTAATGTAGGATTTTATGTTTTAACAATAAAACGTTTACTATGTCGCAGTTTATTTATATGTTAACACAAAATATTCCTTAAAATGTACCGAGCATTAATGTAGCGATGATTACTACGGACTAGTATGAACTAGGTAACAACCCTCAAGAGATGAAAAAAGAAGAGCTTTTCACTGTGTATGTAAAAGTATTGGAGCCAGTTCCTCTGTCTATTTTCTTGTCCCCTTGTCCCAATTACATACCTATTTACAACTACAACCATAAAAATCATTGGATAGGAAGTAAAAGCTTCAGAGTTTACAATATACTATATAAACTAAAAAAAAATCGTTTTTTTTAGCAAATATTATTTTAGGTTTATATTACTCATGGTAATTTATGGTTTAATTAAAGTGAAATGACGCTTTAACTCTGGTCTACTAATGACAGTCAGATATCCAGTATTGACTTCTGAAGTCAGAAAACGAGCTATCGTTTCAAAGGCGAGCCATTAGATTAGGTCACCTGGGATAGAGTTTGAAAATTCAATTATAACTTTTATCATATCAACTAACCGACATTCGATCCCAGTTGTATTGGGTTAACACGTCAGAAAGTTATATTAATTTCGTTGTGTTGTTTCAATGAAATTAAGGCAAATCTGTTTTCATTAAGTACTGCTTTTCCACGAAAGATAGACGAATCACCTTTCTTGTTATCAACTCAAAATTGTTGTAATAGAATCCTTGAATACTTATATTAGTTTTAATTAATTCAAAAATTTTCCGCCCAACAGAGATTCCATAGAAGATTACACTAAAAGAATTTTTGTGTTATTTTAATTAGTTATTTCATATACAAAATGTTGAAAAGTATAATTATTACTGACACAGTTGTGTGAATACATTTTCTTTCAATTTTCTGGCATTTTCACTCGTATCTAAATGACCAATTACGCCCTCGATATATTAACTATCTACTACATACATCGTTGACTACATATTTTTAATTATTTCTTAATTTTTTTTTTACAATATAAATATATATAAAAAAGGCAATAAAAGTCACAAAAAAACTTAAAACTAATTTGACGCAGGTAGCGGTGGGACAATCCCTAACTAAGGAGTCAGTGTTTGGGCCGAAGAGTCAGAAACCTCCTGACAGTACGCACCGAGTCAAGAAGTACCGATTTCTGTATCTGTCCTGTCTAGCCAGCCAACTAGTCAACAGGCAAGTTTTTTAAGGAAAATCACTACCTGCTATATGGCCGATAAAACGATATATATGGTATAAATAATTACATAATTAATAATGTCATTTTTGATCATTTAAGTAGCTGTATTTTTTTTAGGTACCTACTAGCGAAGCATAAGAAATATAAAATAAAAAGAAATGAAAAATAAACATAGATAATACTTTGTTTTCCAAAGCGTCAGTAACTCTCTCTTTGATTGTTCTGTATTTACGTGCCGTCAAACAAAGGATGATTTTAAATTAAACTGAAGCCTGTAGACATGGCGGGGACCTATCAATTTTGCTACACGCGAAAATAATAGAGGATCGTGTGAAACATTTTAAATAGATTTTACAGTGACAGACAATGATCACACTCATGTAATATTCTAATAAACGGAGTAAAAGAAAAATAACTTTATTTTTTAAAAATTCAAAATGAAAATTTAATTTTCTATGGTTACTTTTTGTAAGAATTTTACTAAATATTTTCTTTCATACATCTTATAGAATAACAAATATAATACTCTGGAATATATTTCGCCCCTTTTAACAGTAACTACGAATGATTGAGACAAAAAGGATAAAAATATTAGATCAAGGTTTTTATATTTTAACCATCGATGATTTTAACATATTTTATGTATTAACCTGGCATTTTTTCAAGTTAATGTAACATAAATATATATATATATATATATATATATATATATATATATATATATATATATATATATATATATATATATATATATATACACTTTATAAAATACGTAGCTGTCAGCTTCTGTCTGTTTTTCTATGCTATTTTCTTCTCAATCACCTAACGTTTTTTTGGTTTTTACTAATTCACTGAGTGTGTATTTTAATTGTAAAAAATATTGCATCCATGCGAAGCCGGAGGCAGATTGGTAGTGATAGATATAATACCTATTTCAACTACTAGATAAAATAACCTAACTTCGTCGATGCCTAACTTATTTAAAATTACAATAGTCAGCCTGTCTATTGTAATTTTATATAAAAAAGTCACAATCTGTTGAAGGTACTGAGTTAACAGCAGTGTTATGGCAATACTGAATTCCTATGTTCTTTTCCCTGGTGACGTGTACTATGGCCGTATCGTATGTCACAATGCCGATAGACATCAATTCCTGTCGATATGTAATGTTGAAGTGATTTTTATTAGATTCGATCCGGTTGCTTTGTTCGTATTCTATATCAATAGGGCCCGTTGAAAATCGATGCGACACTGATATCTCTTACGTAACTGTGTGGAATATATTAAATGTGTAGCTAGGGTATTTTTTGATACAGGTCACACTGCATAAATCTAAATTCATGAGTAAATCAATACTAATAATAAATCTGTAAGGGTTGGTCATGGAGTAAGTTACTTTGTTTTCAGATATTTTTTTTTACTTTGTTTTCAGAGATATCGTGTTTATAGGCTCTATACATGATACTGAAACTAAATTGACCATTTTTAGATTTTTTTTATGTATGTATGTATGTATGTATGTATGTATGTATGTATGTATGTATGTATGTATGTATGTATGTATGTATGTATGTATGTATGTATGTATGTATGTATGTATGTATGTATGTATGTATGTATGTATGTATGTATGTATGTATGTATGTATGTATGTATGTATGTATGTATGTATGTATGTATGTATGTATGTATGTATGTATGTATGTATGTATGTATGTATGTATGTATGTATGTATGTATGTATGTATGTATGTATGTATGTATGTATGTATGTATGTATGTATGTATGTATGTATGTATGTATGTATGTATGTATGTATGTATGTATGTATGTATGTATGTATGTATGTATGTATGTATGTATGTATGTATGTATGTATGTATGTATGTATGTATGTATGTATGTATGTATGTAAGTATGTATGTTCCTCCATAACTCTTAAACGAATCAACTGATTTTCATGAAACTTGGTAGATAAACATTTAGACTTACGGGACACAGGATAGGCTACTTTTCCTTTTTAAACGCGGACGAAGTCGCAGGCACCAGCTACTATTTCATAAAATTACATAAAATGAAATATCGATTTTTATGTAATTTCATGAAATATTTAGTAGTGTTTATGACATGTTTAAATTATGTGAAAACATTCATTACTATGTTAAGAATTTAAAAACAAAAAAATTTATTAATTTATACATTTGTCCACTGCTTGGTGTTGGTACAGTTCGTACAGTTGGATAGTACAGTGTACAGTCGCATATAACTGGGAAAGCTTTTTAAAATTCATTTAGTATTAACGCCAATGACCTACTATACAAAATTAGTCCCAAGTATTTATTTTTAAATTTTACATTAACAAAGATACTGTAATAGAACTCTTATCGGGTATTTCACGATAAGCTTTGAATTTATATAAAATAACGAAACAAACGATAACTATTTGCATTTGTTTTCTCTTATTCACAGTGAAATGTTAATTTACCGTCGAATCAACAACAAAAGGTCTATTAAAATGTAATTGGAGTTACTGTGGCGAGTGATTGTTTCAAAATGTATATTGAAATATTGGCTACAACTACTGGTATTTTGTTAAGTGTTTTTGTATTGTAACTTTTTAATATGCGATATATTATGTAGGTTTTTAATTACAGCAGATGTTTGCACGTGCGCTACGCAGAGGCCAGTTGGATAAGGCTTCTGCGGTTAAGTGCAACTACCCTTATGCTGTTTCAGCACGCGATCGCAATTTGGTGTGCATTCATGCGTGTGTACTAAGTGTTCAGTCTGGTTACAAAGTAAGATGATACAATGATGAAAGAGAAAAAAAATCAATGCAATGAAAAAAATCCTTTTCAAAACCTACTCAATTTTATTGCAGTATAGTAAGTGTTGAAAAATAGTTATTAAGAAGTTTTACTTAAAAATGTGTGGTTAAGAAAAAAAAAAAAAAAGTTTTCTAAACTAAAAGATACTACATTTTATGCCTAATACCGCTTAACAACTTTTGGCCAGATAAGGAGTCTGACGATGACATGGGCTTCGGTCTGTTTGATTAAAAGCTTTATATTAAAGCCTTATTCCAACTACTTGTATATGATGGTATCACTTTAATGTGATATTAAAAAGAACTAAAATTGTTTAAGTCGCAAATAAATAATGAAAGAATTAGCAATGTGAACAATGGTACTTTAGATAATAAATAGGGAACATAAAAACATTTGCGTAGAAAGTATGGTCAATTAGAAGTACCTAGTAAAAAAAATACAATAAACGAAGATCTGTCTCATTTTTATTTATATAAAAGCACTTAAAGGGCACTTAATCTTTAAAAATCTGTTTGAAGATATTTAAAGACCCATAAGACTGTTGAAGATATTAAAGTCTACGAGTATTTGAAGTATCTAAACGAATTTAAAATGTTTAAAGTTCAGTTACACGAGTAAATCCTCATGAAATTGAATTTCTAATGTAAAATTGTACGTTAAATTCGGAGTATAATAGTTAATTAAAACAATAGTGAAATGAGGTACGTAGACCCCTTTGTCTATTCAAATCTGCAACACACGAAACGGACCTCTCGACTACACTCCAAATGGAAGAATTACTCTGAAAGTGGCAGGTGAACGCAAAGGAGTGGCGTGCCTCGAGATAGGTACTGTGCAGCCTTGTAATTTTAGATATCGAACCTCCCCTCATCCCTCGAATCTCTTCTGACATAGTATATTTTATGTATACAGTAGGTATACCAACTTTACTGGAGTAGTTCTTTTGTTTTTTTTTTTTATAACTGCTTTGTGCCATCCTCTTGATGGACTACTTCTAATTCAGTTCTTGTGATTAATTTGAGATTGCCTCTGATCCTTAATATCTATAAAATGTAATAAAATGACACTCAGAGTTCCTTCAAACAAATTACACAATATATTATATTGTTAACTTTCTTTTAAAAGCACATGTTACCTTAATTATGTTTATCTATACATGTTGACGAATTTTTGTTAACTTTATGGTTAGGTTTTAGTTTAAGGTTTACAAAGATTTAAAATTTCCTTAACTTTTTCAAAATTATTGCTTTGCTGAGCTAATAATAAGCCGTGTACTATGTACAATACTAACATATTATTTTAAATCTAATGTTATAAAGAAGTTAATTTTGTAAGTTTGGATGTAGGAGGTGATTTCCGAAACTCTATCCAATCTAAAAAAAATCACTAAAGGCAAGTTTACTATAACTAAGTACTGTAGGTTATATTTTACTGTAATAATATTAAGTTTCAATACGAAATTGCGATATCTGTAAGTCAAGTCAGAGAAAAATGATCTGGTGGTTGCTAAGTTGCTAAAGATGATATTTATAAAATTTTAAAGTTTGTTTCTAACAGCGTAAGCTTTATACACGTTTCTGCTTATTTCAACTGTTTGTTAACATTCATACACTGGCAATTTTGATGCTGTGTACACACTGTGGATTAGAATGAAAATACACCGCTTTATTATCTTTCCTTTGACCGTATGTTTTACCTTTACCGATCCACTTTCTTCCTCTGCCTGTCAAAAGGTATTGTTTTTTCGTAATCCTACCTTCTTACCTATTCAATTACCTACCTCAGTTTTTCGTTTGCACAAGTATTATTCAGATGAAAAAAAAACAACCTTAAGAAAACTCTTTTTCAATTTCATTAAAGAAGCAAAAATATGAAATTAGATAAAAAATAAAGTAAAAACACTGAAATAAACTTTTCATGTAAAATAAAGTTAAAAGTTGAAGAGCTCATAGATAAAATTAGAATATAAGAAATTTCCTCTTATAAGACTTGATCTTGCTATAGAGACGACATTGGTCTGCCCCCCTTACAGGGGTGTCTCATCGTAAAGCGGTTTGCTCAAGATTCCCCCTGCCTTTTATTATTTCACATATAATTTATAGCAGTTCTCAGGTTCACGGCTTTAACTGCAGTCAAAAAGGCAATTTTTGTTTGCTTTTTTGCCACATCCTTTTGATACTTCAAGTCTCTATACAACGTGGTACCAATAACATTTTTAAATTCCGATTCGCCTTTCCACAAGTTTGTATTTTCCTCGCAGACCAAAGAGAGCTCGGTGCGTTTTATTTCTGTCTTAATACATTTATATATATATCGTATCTCAGCGATTTAATGCCGTATAGGAGTGCTGAGATCAAAGGGCTCTATGCATCATATTAAAGTTTTATACGACGCGCCGCCACCGAGCAAGCCAGCAATTTCCTTTTCAATTACGCCTACTTTGGAATAAAAAATACAATTTTTATTTGGGTCGGGGTAATTAAAAAGGGATTCTGTAATGAAAAGGTATACCCGCCAGTTCCGGGCGCTCCTCTCAATTTCGCTTCCGTTTGTTTGACGGTGCCACGCCTTCGGGGTTGAGGTAAAGGGTTGCCTTGTTTCGTATTGCATGCTCAATTGTTGTCTGCTTGTTTTGTTATTATTATTCTCTTCTATACTATTAATAATAGGCACGTAGAGTTACTAAATCAATAGAGTTTGAAATTTTGAAATTCTAATAAGCGATATGAATGTATGATGCCTTTCTTCTTACTTTATCGCTACTGTGTTCAATTATTCGATATTTTATATTCTTCTTCTTCTGTCGTACACTCCTGATGGAGCGGTCGTGGTTATGAAATGTTTGAATCTGACAAGTTGGTCTTGTCAGATTATCAGCCTCGGCGAGTTTTCTCCATCTCTCTACGACACTGGCACCTCGTATACACTCAGTGAGGGAGCACTTTGTGTCTGATTTGACCATGTCGGTCCATCTTGAGAGCGCTGCCCCTCCACTCTTACCTATATAACTAGAGTTTCATAAAGCTCTCTTTGCGGACGATATGTCCAAACATCTTAAGATATCGCACTTATTACTTTATATTGGATACTTCTTATTATAAATAAAAACAAATTAAGTTTGCCTTTCATAGACATAACAGATGAATTAATATTTATTTTGACAAACTTATGTTGTTGAATATTTCAATACATTTTACTTTTCAGTTCAATCAAAACCAATCAAGAAATATTTTAAAATCTGTTATACCTAATACAAATCTTTTTCAATTTACAACTCAATCTTTTTTGATTGACAAATTTATTTATTATTTTATTATTGTATAACAGGGTGTCAACAGTTGTGTCAAGATTGGATACCTATTTATTTGTAGACAATTTATTGAAGGAAAGCCTCCACTTTAAAAGTCATTGAACGTTGAACACTTGTGCAGATATTTTAAAAATTCTTATGCTTTTTACATATAAATAAGACTTTTTTTGTATTTAATTAACAAGTAGCGCTTAAATGGTTTAGTGTACACGTAGTTAGAATATAAAGAATTTAAATAACTTGTTTAATTTTCTGGTTTTCATGACTGCGTTTGACAGACATTTAGGTAGCTGTCTAGCGGAGGTTTCAGAAAACCACCAGCTCACAGAAGGCCATCGTGAAATAACAGGTTGTTTTGTTTCGGTGAGTTTGTAAGGGATGCCTAAGTTCATTAATTTGCACTGGTTGTTTAATTTAATGATATTTTTGTCTACATGTCTACATAATTAATTCCATGGCATAAAACAGTAGTTGAGCAAATACGGAACCGGTTTCAGACGGATGTGCGACCGATTGCCACTTGAAGGCGAAGCTTCTGTTTCCTGTGCCTCGGGAAACACTATCTCCTCTACGTGGCTCTATTTAGCTCTGTTGCTCACTGCATTATAGATAATAATATACATTACATATGTCACCGTAAAATTGTACGAACCGTTAGTTTATAATTTATCTAGTGAGATTATAAACTGTCGACAGATTGTGAACGGACATTAAAATTTACAATCTAACGTTGAAATTTCCGTAAGTTTATAAACTAACCATGACTAGCCGTTAAATTGTGATTTTTAACCAACAACAATTCACTATAGATCTACAAAGGTACCACAGTGGACATATGCAAAATAGTAAGAAGTGCGAATTGACCAATGGAAAAATTAAAAGTGTGATTAAACTAACAGAAGAGTATAATTTAGCTAAAGGTCAGGGAAGGTGACATGACATGACATCATGACTGTTTTTACCGAAAAAGTGTTAATACTAAAAAGAAACTTCCATTTAGATTCAGTGGTACAAATAATTCCAATTAATTTTGTTTGTAACTCTATGCACACGAACACGTGTCACCTATAACGTAGACTAATCATAGGACAGTTTACAATTTCGCGAGTGATAAATTGTAAGACTGTGCAGTGATTGGTTCATTTGTTTGTAATTTGACGGGTTAGAGGTAGTAAGATTATAAACTGACAGCTTGACGTGGTCGGTTTATAAACTAACGGAAATATAAGCGTTAGATTGTAAATTTTAATATCCGTTCACAATCTGTCGACAGTTTATAATCTCACTAGATAAATTATAAACTAACGGTTCGTACAATTTTACGGTGACATATATTATATACGATTGTACATGTACTTACATTTTCATCTTCTTTTTTTTCCGGAGTATTCCTCACAATAAATTTTACAGAATTTGTGAGTGATAAAACCAAGTTGTTATTTTTTTGTTATAAAAAGTTTTAGACAGGCCAAAGGTCAATTTGGTAAAAGGTTGTGCTTTGTTTCTTTCGCCTATGGACTCAAGCAAGGTAAGGAGGGATGCAGGTTTCATGCTGACCTAACAGGAATTTGTTTACAGTTCGCCTGAAGGGATAGGTATTAATTGGAATAACTCATCAGAGCTGAAAGCACTCACCACCATTGCACAGCCGCTAGAACACAAAAACAGAGGCTACATCTTTTCCTATGTATACTAAGAGATTTTAACAGTATTGTGAGCAATGGATTGTCGACATTTAAGAATTCGATGCTGCAAACTGTTAAAAGGTGCTTTAGTCCATAGGTGACAGTAGTACTTAGTGGGCCTTATAGAGAATTAGACAGTGAAGTACCGCTTCGCGCTGTTCCTTAATTTTTTAAGCTGAACAGTCTTGTCTTCCAAGTGACACCTAAATTCAACCTTGCTCGAATTGTCCTCACCCAGGAAATCAATGCTCTTTTATATTTTGAAGATTACTACTAGTGGTAGAAAGTTTCGTAGTTATTTTAAGGTTGTCAGTAAATTAATATAAAATTACTTTAACAATCGTAATATTGTGCACAATAGTAAATTTCAGTATAAATCTGCAACAAATGTGCTCATGCTGAACAAGAGTATCTGCCACTTCTAATTGTAATCCCTTTTCAACCTTTAATTTGGGAATACAATGAAATACTGCGCAGGGATCTTGAATTTTATGAAGAGATAATGTCCTCGAAACGCCAGCGACCCTCTTGAAATATTCTAAGAAATTTGCGATTCAAATGCGCAAAGCCGTTTAAAACGCCTAACAAATTAAAGGCGGACTCGTTAAAGCAATAATTACTGATTATATTATGAAATAATAGCCTCGCGTAGATGTGAGAAATGACGGCTTCTGATGCCCCAATCAGACAAGAACGTGACGGTAAAAAAAATAATATGAACTTGTACACTAAATGAATGATTTAGGTCTATTTAAATGGAAGCAGATCACGTGAGACCTGTAAAAAAATGAAAAAAGAAAATTGACATAGTACACATAAATCAAATCTTATTGACGATAAATTTGATTAACTACACACACTAAAATGATGGCTAATGCTTTCAAATGGGCTGATTACATCAGTTTGTTGATCAATACATTACTTTAATAATGACGTGACACTACAAGTATGCAGTATTAATCTTTGTAACTTTATATATGTGTGTTTTATATATATATATATATGTTATAAAAAATCCAGTCTGTTTCTCTGCAAACTTCTTCTAAACCACATAACGGATTTTGATACAGTTTTCACTAATAGAAAGAATGATAAACGACGAAGGTTTGTGTGTTAAATTTAAAGAAAAAAATTGCATTCGAGCGAAGCCAGCAGTTGTCTCCAAAACATATGATATCCAGCTTGGAGTTTATGGGACACCCAATAACGCATAAGCATTGTAGGCATACCAAAACTTGTTATTCTCAATAATTTTGGAATTATTTGGAAGGTTTTTCTTTTTGACATTGGAAATGTCTTTTCGTTCGCTTCAGTATAGGCCCCGATTTCACGAAAAAGTGCGATCCCCTTATATCTCGGAGAGTTGTAAAGATATGTTATTGAAAAAGATCTCAAAAGACGCGTATTTACGAGAGCTGTAAGCTGTAAAAATAATTTTTTGAAAAAGTCAAAAACGAAAAAAGTTATAGCCGAAATAGTGAAAAAAAGAATCAATTTTTTCCGAATTTTCAATTTTGACGATCGATATTTTGGAAACGAAGAATGATATCAAAAATTTGAGAAAAACCCCTCTGGAAATTTTAGTCAGCTACAATTTAAGCCTAAAATAAGGACGATCAGGTAAAGGGATTGTCATGTAGCTTAACCTTTATGAAAGAAGTCAACAAGTCAGAACAATATATTTTTTCGAATTCCGTAGATTCATTTCCAATGTGATCGATAGTCGTGTGAGGCACGAAATCTGCGATTTTTTTTAAATAGCTGGATATTTTCAGATATAGGTATTGTAGAAACATTGTAGAAACACTAATCCCACATATACAAAAGTTTGACATTTTAGCCGCAAGTCGAAACGCAAGAGGATTAGAGAACTGAATTTAAAACGAATTTTGCAGCGATGAGTTGAGAAGTGCGCTCATGTTTTAATATTTCAACAGAAGCCTTGCTTCGAAGCTTCGCATACGCAAACAAAGCTGCCACCTTAATAACCGTGTCGCGGTAGAACTGTTCCCGAGCTGAAAGCCTCATAATCCGTCCCCCAGAACTCGGAGAAAGGACTGAACCTTTTTAAAAACTCGTCCTGCGTTTAGATTAGCGCCGATAGAGATAAGTCTACTTGTCATCTTACTCTTAAATATACTTTAGTACATGAAACACAGTAATGAAAATCTGAAGGCAGTGAAGAAACTGACCACTGCCTATAGAGGTTATTTTTTTGAGAATTAGGTATAAATAAATACAAATCTTTAAAATTTTGAAAATTTCAACTCGCTTTAAAAGATGTAGATAAAGATTGAAAATTTTGTTCGTGTAACAAATTTAGTTTAAATACACTCTAATTATTAAACTTTTTCAGGTACAATTAGATCTAATCCAGAATTAAAACCAAACCACTGTTATGAAGTGTAAAAAGTTTTTTTAAAGATATAAACAGCCCGTGTACTTTATTGTTACTTCTTTGTTTAGAAGATACTAGCTGGTGTCCGCGACTTCGTCCGCTTTGAAAAAGAAAAAAGTAGCCTATTCTGTCCTACTACGTCTAAATTTTTATCTACCAAGTTTCATGCAAATCAGTTAATTCGATTAAGAGTTATGGAGGAACATACATACATACAATACCTACACTTACAAATTTATTATTAGTATTAGCTGGCGCCTGCGACTTCGTCCACGTTGAAAAAGAAAAAAGTAGCCTATCCTATGTCCTACTACGTCTAAATTTTTATCTACCAAGTTTCATGACAATCAATTAATTCGTTTAAGATTTATGGAGGAACATACATATGTACATACAATACCTACACTTACAGATTTATTATTAGTATTGATGATATGATATGATTGATTGATAAATGAGAAATAAAATAGTTACTACATTAAAGAGTGCTGTGATCAACGTCCGCCGGTAAGGAAAAATAAACAGGCAAAAGATTTAATCTGTGAGCGTTTCTCTGTCTGTTTAAATAGAAGTCACAGGAGACGGCGTCTTATCGGCGCGGTCCGTACTTACCTATTTGCCGAGCCGTAGCCGAAGCGGGCCACCCGCACAACGCCCTAACTTCCCTTGTTTGCGAACTCGGATTGGATCTCGCGTACTACTTTCCTCAGGACATCCGCAATCTAGTTTTATGACTTTAAAACGTTGGCGCCGCTGACCTATACGTACTTTGTGACATCAAAACTTAGCCAGTTAACTACTAATTAGATTGGAATAACTGATCTATAACCAAGACAAATTAAGCCATTTATCGGCAATCAGGGGAAATAAATCGTGTAGTTTTGAAAATTGGTAGAATTATACTTTACGGTATCCAGATTAACATACTAAAAGTCCTCAAGGGTGGGGGTTGTGCTAAGGGTGTAAGGGGGGGTTGAAGGTACCTTTTTTGAGGTTTTTGCTCATATCGCGAATATCTGTAGGAATAGCATTATGATTGCTTCTGACAAAAGTTTCTACATGAAATCGTCTACAAACTTAGATATATACATATTTACTCTACGATCAATACTTTAGGGACTACAGGTTGTGTAAGTTTACAGAGGTACAAAAATAGACGATTTCAGCAAACGGTGTCGTTTTTTTTTTCGGCGTTGTTTATCGCCATTTTTAGTTTAGAATAAGCAAGCTTAGTTATCTGCCTACCCAACATGAAAAAACCCCATGAAGATCCATGGAGAATTCTAAACAAAAAAGATGATAATGTAAACAAGGTCCGAGCGTTCAAGATACCGTATGCCCTTAAGCAACGAAGGGCGTCAGCGGGTCGTGGATGGTGAGGTTGAGGTCCATGCATACCACTGAGGTTAAATCAACGTCTTTTCTACTGCATATACAAACATGCCAAGATTTATAGCTCAAAAATGGGTTCGATCTGCAAAAAATCCTGCTACTTGATTTTTCGATTGGATTATGTCAGAGACTGTCTCCCAAGTATAAATCCAAGTTTGTGTCGCTTGAAACCGCGAGCGTTAGCCGCCATCTCGAGAAACGCCTTTTTACAAATATCTCAGCAACGGTGAGTTTTACGTTAAAAATTGTAAGCATCTTTTTTGTAGAGAATAAAGTTTCCCATCGTTTTTATTTAAAACGTTTGTCTTTACTGTTAATATTTGCCGATATATGGTCAATTAAAAAAACCAAATTTTTGTTTTTGGAAAATATTTCGATAAATTTTTGAAATACGAAAAAAATGTGATAATCTAAGTTGTAGAGCATAAATTTTTCTATAATTTTTGTAGGAAACTTTTTTTTGTAAAGTCAATAGTTGCTGAGCTCTACCGCAATTAAAGTTTCCGTCAGGTAAAAAAAAAACAGCTACAACTTTTATGAAAAGCAACACAAGACAGAAATATAAAATAAAAGTTTCCCATTTGAAATTGCGGCATTAAATTTTTTTTGGTAATTTTTTTTTTCGGTAATTTAAAAAAAATAGATTTTCTTTTATTTTGCTTTACTATTAATTGCGGTAGAGCTCAGCAACTATTGATTTTACAAAAAAAAGTTTCCTACAAAAATTATAGAACAATTTATGCTCTACAACTTTGATTATAACTTTTTTTTCGTATGTCTAAAAATTATCGAATTATTTTCCAAAAACAAAAATTTGGTTTTTTTAATCGACTATATATCGGCAAATATTAACAGTAGAGAAAAACGTTTCAAATAAAAACGATAGGAAACTTTGTTGTCTACAAAAAAGATTCTTACAATTTTTAACGTAAAACTCACCGTTACCGAGATATTTGTAAAAAGGCGTTTCTCGAGATGACGGCTAACGCTCGCGGTTTCAAGCGACACAAACTTGGATTTATACTTGGGAGACAGTCTCTGACATAATCCAATCGAAAAATCAAATAGCAGGATTTCTTGCGGATCGAACCCATTTTTGAGCTATTAAATCTTGGCCTGTTTGTATATGCAGTAGAAAAGTATGCATGGACCTCAACCTCACCATCCACGACCTGCTGACGCCCTTCGTTGCTTAAGGGCACACGGTATCTTGAACGCTCGGACCTTGTTTACATTATCATCTTTTTTGTTTAGAATTCTCCATGGATCTTCATGGGGTTTTTTCATGTTGGGTAGGCAGATAACTAAGCTTGCTTATTCTAAACTAAAAATGGCGATAAACAACGCCGAAAAAAAAACGACACCGTTTGCTGAAATCGTCTATTTTTGTACCTCTGTAAACTTGCACAGCCTGTAGTCCCTAAAGTATTGATCGTAGAGTAAATATGTATATATCTAAGTTTGTAGACGATTTCATGTAGAAACTTTTGTCAGAAGCAATCATAATGCTATTCCTACAGATATTCGCGATATGAGCAAAAACCTCAAAAAAGGTACCTTCAACCCCCCCTTACACCCTTAGCACAACCCCCACCCTTGAGGACTTTTAGTATGTTAATCTGGATACCGTAAAGTATAATTCTACCAATTTTCAAAACTACACGATTTATTTCCCCTGATTTTTCTTATTTTCTCAGGCTACTATGCCAATTACAATAGTGGTGGCAGGGCATATACTGTTTTTGGCAGACATAAATTTGGCAGCGTGTCTGTCGAGCCTTACAGAAGACCATCGTAAAATAACATCATGTGACTTATTTTCGGTGAGTGAAGAAGGAATGCCAGAGCCAATATTTCTCTATCCCCTCGTAATCTCTTTATCCTGTAAAGATAAGCAGTGCAATAGGCGACTGTAGCCACCGATATTTTTCTTATCAAGAGGCTATATCAAAGATTAAATTTGGCTTGTACATTTAATTTATAATGCAGAGTTAAATATTTTAATTAAATAAATTAGGTCAAACAGTTTAAGCGAGTTTTTTTCTCGCAAAGTTCGATAAGTAAGGGAGAACGCTTGGGTAAAAAAATTGTTTTTATTCGTTTCAATATAAATAAAATTATTTATTTTGAGATAACTCAGTCTCAAAGGGTAAAACTTAGTAATAACTAATAATTATATTCAAAACGATGTTCATTGAAGGATTTTTTATTTATTGTTATACTTGTATAAAGGGCGGCAGGAAGACTAAGGGTCCATCGCTTATGTAGCTTAGGAGTTGCTATTGTGCTGTCGACCTCAGAAGGATGAGTAATTAGATTCACCAGAACACAATATGTTATTATTTCACAGTGGTCTTCTGTATACTTTTTTCAAACTTACTAATGCTTTTGTTCGAGGAGCTTCAAAGAGACACTAGATAGTCATGCGAGCGTGAAGCGCTCAGTTCTAACAAATAAAAAACTTAAAACTAACTTATATGCAATGTAACTTAGCATAAGCAACTCTCACTGGAGACCGTTTGTACTGTCAGTGGAACGAACAATCTAAAATACTGCTGTAACATATTGCAATTATAGATTCTTTCCCAGATGCCTCGTTCAATATTTCAATATGTGTACTCAACATTTTGTATGTGAATTCGCCGCGCTTCTTGCCAAATGTACACAACCTATGCGTTTGTATAGGAGAATTTGTATAGGTATACGTAATGGGATCAGATAATTCTTTTCCTTCGAACCAGTTGAAATGGTCGGATCGCGTCGGCGACATCACAGTGGGAGTTCGACGTAACAATGGGTTTGAAAAGACGTCACCGCGTCACGCGAGCCGACCGAATGGCGAATGCATAAATGACTTTGACCAATTGATTTTACACCGCTTTGTGCACGAACATTGAAAGATGCGGTGTTGTCGT
This sequence comes from Synanthedon formicaeformis, assembly GCA_945859745.1. Lineage (NCBI taxonomy): Eukaryota > Metazoa > Arthropoda > Insecta > Lepidoptera > Sesiidae > Synanthedon > Synanthedon formicaeformis. The sequence continues at coordinate 11,362,947 of OX243957.1, forward strand.
ATTGTGTTATTTACTCTGTATAAGCCGACGCAAATTCAGATAGACGTTTCACACTAAACTTGTACAACTAACCGTCCAGCTATTCTTTTGTCCATGCTGTATGTATGCATGCATACTTTAAAAAATATTTTTATGCTTAAACTTTCTTTAATGTTACGCAAACTTTACTTTCTATTGGCTTTTCTGTAAATCTTAAATCAATTAATTTACGAACTTGAACCTATATTTGAAAAAAATATAATAATAATAGTCGAGTTGTTTCAGCCGTCTCGTAATAATTTTTATTATTATATTTTTTTTATTATTAAAAGCGAAATTACTCAAACAAAACTAATAAATCAATAAATATAATGTATTGTTTGATTTAGATTGACGTGAATAGTTTTAAAAGTAGTGCATGGTGTTTAACCTTTGCGTCGAGTCGAGATTAATGTGCCCATTGAAAGGTATAAAGTAAACAGTGAAGTTATAAACAAACGCACTGGTAAACATATGGCGTTGAACAAGTGCATCGCAGCGGGTGCGTGGGGAGCGATGGGGCGCACAGTACACCCAACCGTCAGTTTGAATGCTTAGGATCTATGTTTTAAAGTGTGCTTAGTGGGCTTTAAATCTGCCCTCACCTGCTATCAAAGAGTTCTCAATTACTTTGGGCACATAGCCCGCAGAAAACCAGAAAACTTGGAGAAGCTGGTGGTGGTTGGAAAAGTGGATGGCAAGAGCTCTCGTGGACGGTCTCCTAGCCGATGGACAGACCAAGTTGTGCATCTTACAGACCTTACAGTTGCGAAGGCCGAGGACAGGATGGAATGAAAGCAGCTGGTGGTCGATGCCACCAGGGCATATCAGAGCGGGCACGACCTTCAGCAATGAAGAAGCCGACTCTATTTAGTGGGCATTAGATTTAAAAGTTTGATTATAATTCATCTGAGATAATTTGTTAAGATGTTAACATAAAAAAATATAATGTTAACCTTAACTATTATTGTAACTCTAACCTTAAAAATAATTTAACTAAAGTATAAACTACAATGAAAAAAAAATTGATAGGTATTATTATACTGATACAGTTTATAGTAGGGAAGAGAAAAGTTGGGCGAAGAAAAAAAGTAATGGTTCAAGAACATTACAGAGTGGAACGGGACAATTAACGCAGTTGAGTTGTTCCGACAAGAAAAAACAGATAGGACTGTCCCAGGCTGTTCCATCTCCATCTTCATTGTTTGGAGAGGTGGTGCGAAAGTAGAAAAAGTACCTATACCTGATTATGACTTCAAAAGCGTTCAAAAGTCATGTTATTTTAATATAATTGTACATTTTTATGTGAAGGACACTTAATATGGCGGACGGTTTACTTATTCTGAACATATTTCCTTACGATATAGACATAATAAGTTTGTAGGTAGCTCCGCCAGGAAAGAACGCAATGTGCCCTGATACCACAAAACTTTCGTTTTATAGTTACGCGAATAGTATCTACTTAATAAATAAATTCCCTGTGAAGTATGAAGCTATAAGTCTTGCTTGTTTATAAACAAAAAGTATTCGTTCGGAACACCATACTGGCATTTTTATTTTGAGTGTACACAAGGTAGGGCCGCGGGGAGGAGGTGTGGTTGACGAGCCTTTGTTTAGAGACATAAAATTATACGACATCTATAAATTCTTTGTTTACCCGATAAATGAACGCGCTCGTCTGAAAATGGGAAAAAAGAGTCTAACACAGCGCTGCTTCAACGTATAATTATTATGCATTGACATATTTATTTTTAATATATTATTTTTATTCTAGAACCGCCACTGGCACGGCCACTTTGATTCGGTCTGAAATGATTATAAAATAAAAGCTTCTCTGTCGAGTTTAAAAATAGAAAACATTAAACACACAAAATTATATATATCTCCCATGTCATAAGCATTTAAACTGCGCGGTTTATTCTTAAGAATGACTGTCAAGTGAGATAAAGATCTTAATGAAACATTCTAAAAGAATAAATCTCTTAAATAAACAAGCATTGTCAAAACAAACATTGGAGAGCACAAAAGTTGGAAACGAGAAAATGTCAACTCTTTGAGATAATTCTTATTATCTGGTTACCTGAGGGAGACCTCGAGCAACAATGGAGACGGCAGATGTCGCAAAACAAACTTTAAATCATCTCTTGTTATAGAAAAAAATCTGAATTAATTACACGACATAGAGTTTGCGGTGATGCGTTACAATGGATCGTCATCAATGATGCGGACAGCGGTACAAATGTTAATACCGTTTATTATGTCTCACAACTCAACAATGAAGTATTGTGCGAAGAATTCGGGGACTGTCATGTTGGCCTAAACTTTAAAACGTTTGTCTTTTTTTTACGCTTCACGCACACAGTGACATTTTTTAGTCTGCTGCTTAGAAAAGGTCTCTTTAAATTTTTTTATGCAACTAGTTGATAGCCCGAATCTTGTTGTCATGTTAGGCTTACGTAATAATATACTTATATACAGGTTGATAATGTTTTCTTGTGAGAACGTACAATGGACTCGCGGACGCTAATTAAATGGGATTAAATTAGGATAGCCCTAAGACACACCCTAAGACAAGTTGAAGTGGCAGTGGGCAGGGCATAGTACGGAAAACCGACGGCCGCTGGGGCCGGAAGGTTCTTGAATGGAGAACACGAACCGGCAAGCGCAGCGTAGGACGTCTATCGATAAGGTAGACAGATGAAGTAATAATCTAGTCCGAGAAGACTTCATATTGTATCGTAGTGAGAAAACTTCTAAAAAAAAATACTATAGAAATAGGGTTTTTAGAGGATTATATTATACATATAAACTTTTCTAGGATGTTTGGAGATTTCAATTGATTTTCGATAGTTAATCGAACGCCTTTGTGAACTAAGTGAGAATGCATCTTGCAATCATAGATAACAAACCAGGAGTCGGCGTGACATTAAAGAATTCCTCGGGGGAATTCCCGTTATATAAGCGGTAAAAGTTGAAACACAGACAGATAGACCAGCAATATCTTTCCAGATCCCTAATGATTTTGCTCTGTATCCAATTCCAATGTTTTTTTTTTAATTTAGTCCATAGAGTAAAAATTAGAGGAAAAGTAAATACGGCTTAAAGCAGAGGAAAAATTTCCATGTGACAATTTATTTCCCAAGGCTTTTAATGATGTTAATGGTTATTTATTATCGTTGCTTGGTAATTACTTTGTTTACGTCTAGCTCCAAAAAGGATCATCCCTTTGCATAAGATTAGGGTGACCTTACAAAACATCATCCAAAGTAAACCTTTTTGTAGTTATCTCAAAAGAGTAAATATTTTGTTGGCTTGGGGACTGGTATAAGATAAATATTTTTTATAAATAACTCAGAAATGTATAAACAATAAAATACGAGGTACCTAACCTACATTTAGCTTTTTTTTTTCAATGGCTAGATTTATTTCAGTTCTTTTAGATATTAAGAAAATATTATGCTCTAGTAGTTCTTATAGGTATCTAATTTGAATATTGACCCACTTGTAAGTTTTAAATGATTATCAAAAATAAGATAGATTGATTTTTTTAAATATGAGATTACATTTATCAACATATATTAATCGATTTTCATGAAACTTGGTAGATAAACATTAAGACGTCCGGGACACAGGATAGGCTACTTTTTTCACGCGGGCGCCAGCTAGTTATTAAATATAATTATACTATTACCGTTAATGCAAATGATAATGTACATAACATTATAGATCTATATCTATGCAGCAGTACATATTATAATAAATGGACTGGTTATCTCACTAAAATACCGCATCAAAATACATTTGAATTGATAATAATCCCTTTGAATTCATGACGTAATTTTGCTAAACTCTTACCCAAATAGAAATTTACGTTTTCAAAAGCGATTTCTTTACTGTGAAGTTAGCAGATAGGTTTGGTCGGGAGCGGATTACGAATCGTCCTTCGACCATCTTTATCCTTTAAAGGAACCGATATTGTTACTTATGCACGGCCGCCTCGGACCCGGTTTACACAGTACACTCTAAGTCAGTAGAGAAATGCTAAAAAAATTTCATTCGCAATATTACAATACAATACACACACATAGACAACTTACTTAGGAACAACATTATATTTCACATTGTAATTTTAAAGAACTTAACAGCGCTTAAGAAACCTTACCACTACTTTTATAAGTAATTTTTTTATACACAAGTCTTCCTCGTTTATCCCTTTTTCCATTAGTAAAAAAAGTTTAAATTAATACGTTTAAGCGGTCTTGCTTATTTAGATAGATTACAGACATGCCTACCTTCATTTAGTATACCTTCGAATACTACATATAGTAGTACCTTCATTATTTTTGACACGACAAGAAGCGCCATCTAACTCAAATCTCAAAACTCCATGTAAAATTTAACTTCGTTAATTTCGTTATATATGAGGTAAAAATTTGCGTATATAGCTAAGCTGACAAAGATCTAGGCTTTCATATGTGCCAGGTTTCATAATAATATTAATATTCACATATATAATACATTAATAATATTCATATTCATATTTAAGAACTTCGCTTTCATTAAACGTTAGCGTCCATAGAAACTGTTTACTGCATTACATTCGAACTGTGTATTTTCTTTCTTAAGAAGGATTCCGGAATATTTGATTAGGGTACCTCCTTATCTGGCTTTCACGAGCTATTAACATTCCCCGGTCGAGCAAAAGAAGTTCCCCGAATCACATTGTATACGACGCAACAATCGATATTATTATCTTGTCCAACAATTAATTTGGAAGAATCCTAGAATTTAAGTGGTTCACACAAAGAAAATGTTTACTAAAGTCCCCACTTGAATTGTACAGTACAAAAATCTCTGCTTAACATTGCTTAAGGATTGAAGAACATATATGACATGATAATAAATTTTCAATAATTGTTGTCGGTTATTATAATATTTCTCATCAGAAAAGATTTTCGACAGACTAAGGTTGTGTAATCTAACTAAGGCTGTTAATGAAATACTTAAAAATATATTTAAGAAAATAGCCGTTATATAATTATTGAATACCTACACAATTACAGCAATTAGTACTTATCTTAGATATTTATTGATAAATTTTGAAAATCATTATCTTCAGACCTGAAGTTTACAGTGACACATAGATAATGATTTTACCGCTGTCGGTAGCACCAAATTTCAAATGCCCGTAGGTGTCCTGTGGCTTCCTTGATGTTAATTTTTGATATATTTTTAACTATGAAAATCTTAAACCCAATCTAATATGTAGTATACTTAATCCAGCTAAGGTCGACAGCGCATTTGCAGAATCTGAGGCGTTGCTCGTGCTAGAGACTGTAGTAGCCACCTACCATCTCAGCTCGTCTGTCAACCTTGACTTCAGACACAAAAAGACCTCTCTTTATAATAATAATAATAAATAATAAATATCTTCACACATTCCACACAGCACCATCTAGTTCCAAAGTAAGCAAGTAATGCTTGTATTATGGATACCAGACAGTTGATATAATACATAGATTACTTTTTTTTTTTTTTTGTAAATACATACATATTATACATATCTTATACCTCTCTTTATCCTATTAAATAAACCACCGCTTGGGTGAACATTGTAAAAAGTGATGGCTCCATAAATTATTTGTTTATACAAGTAAAAATATGGCGGTAGAAGTTTAGCTTATGTTCCACTATGTTATATTTATCTAGGTTAACGTCATAGTTATTTACATACAAAAGTTTTCAGAGTAGAAGTTATTTGTGTTTGTAAACGGGGATGTTTACTTCGTGTCCTGAACCCGTATAATACTACCATCCGGTTTCATTACAGGTTGGAGGAAGTAATATTGCGGTATTATTTATATAAGCAGTAAGCGAACTGAAGGAAACGACATTTGATTTTTTATGGTAAAAATAAGATTCAATATCTTTTCCTTAATATTTTTGTTCCTTTAGGAAAGATAAATATAAGTATACAACTTTTTTAAAGTTGTAGACGAGCTATATTGTAGACGATTTTTCTCATCGTTTCTACTAGCTGTAGAAGATTTCTACAAGTTGAGAGCTACAAGTTTCATACAATACAATGAGACACATATTTCGTGAAATAAAAAAAAGGATTAGAATAATCCAAAAAAGTTCTCAAAGAAAACCTCTGAGCTGTGCAACAGACAAGAAATAATATGAGAAAATCATTGGTACAAATCATCCGTACAATTGAATCCACCGTATAAAAGTTATAATTATAACATTTAAGGTTATAAGTATTGTTATATGAGCGTTAAACGGATATCGTTGTTGACAAGATGGAGGAATAAGTACAAAATATAAAGATAAATTCTGAAAAAGCATTGCTCATTACATTTTTTTTATCGTGAATTTATTGATTATGAGATTGCATACTACCTGTTTAAGAGACTTGTCATAATGCTGTGTTATTACTTTAGCTCGTTGCTTGAACTACACAGATGTCGCAACGTTTGCAACAGATCACTATTATGATGTAGGTGTCCTTACACGACACACACACACACACATCATACAGAATATAATAATAACAATAACACAGCTGCAATACCGAAGATATTAGACAACACGCTCAAACAAGTACAAAGAGAATTCTGTCTTAATACGCATCTTATACATATTATGTGCGATTGACTTCGCCTTTAGTAAGGCGATAAGGCAGGCGGTTTTGAAAGGATCTCGTAACTATACACCTAATAACTTCTCCAGTTACTATTATTCGAGGAATAATCGCTTTTTGATCTGATTTTTTACACGCGAAATCAATGTGTAAGACATAAAAAATTACTATTTACGTCAAACGAAATGAAATACGCGAGTCGTCTCCATATTATTATCCCTCTATTACTGGCATTACGAGTACAATCTGTGAGGGAGCACTTGTGGCTGATTTGACCATGTCTGTCCAACTTGTTATAAAAAAGAAAATAGGTTTAGGACTTCAGGAAGAACTCAGTGACGTAGCTACACACGTACAAAATAATTACATAATTACATAAAATCAAGTAAATTCACTGTCAGATGAGAATTTTAATTTTGTAAATTAAATCATTACAAAAATTGTGATAAACTATTTTTAAAACATCAAAAGTAAATTTGTAAATTAATTTCTTCGTCGTGTAGGTAATTGTAGGTTTGCAGGGTTGTCAGAGTCCGGTTAGGCAGCTCCATCAAAAAAATTTCCATATATCGATGGCAGCTACGTAAACTATCGTATCTTCAAAACACCAACTTTACAGGAGAGCTGTTTAAAGACAAATCAGCTTGTCAAAGTTATGGATTAAAGTATATTTATTTGAATTTCTGTTATATTAAGTTAAATTATATGTGTGTTCGTTGGCTCTAAGTAATGATATTCAATTATTGTTATTTTTTGAGATATTGCTGTTACGATTTTTTACTTGGGATATTTTTGCATTCATAGAATTGTATGTATCACTTACGCCACTTTACTTGGATACTAGCAACTTAATTTTAATCGTATGTTGCACATACAATAATATACTTTGCTAAAGTAGTGTGTACAAATAACGTATAAATTTATAAACTACCAAAGTAAAGCTTATTTTAGTGGGTAATTAATTTGTAATTTAAAGATGCAACTTACTAAATACAACAAAGGAGGTATAGTACAGTAGTAACGTATTTTTATTTCAAAAAAATGGAATTTTCCTGAACCTACTCTGAAAATAATAAACTGTTTCCAAAGTATTAGTTACATGTCTTTATGTCTTGTTTACTTAGACAGTAATAATAATATGAGTATATAGATACAAATAAGTAACAATTTATTGTACCATAATATATTATTTTAATCATAAAAAATATATATCTCTTTTTAACAAAAAAGAACCGACTTCAAACCGTTTTCTCATGGATGCCATTTTTAGAACTGGACCAAATTTAAATGGGACCACATGGGAAGCACCAGCTATCAAATAAAAAAAGAATTATCAAAATCGTTTCACCCAGTCGAAAGTTCTGAGGTAACAAACATAAAAAAAATACAGTCGAATTGAGAACCTCCTTCTTTTTTGGAAATCGGTTGATAAAGTTATTTATTAGTTTCAAAATATTTTACATCATCTATTTTATCATTATCTATTTGACAAAATTAGAAATCGGAAATTTTTGGAATCGATTATAAAATCGTAATTAATCTTTCATAATATACGCGCAGGTAAAAACAAAAATATACTAACAACTTTGGACCAATGAAATATAACACATAAAATGTTACTCCGAATCAGATTTATATGAAACTTGACTAATATTCGAATCTGCAGATTATTTAAAAAAATGTGTATTCAATTTCAGAAACTATGCCACTATTGCAAGATGTATTAAATCATCCTTTTTGACTTTAGAAGTATGGGTAGTGGATTTTTGTAAAGGGAATCTACAGCAAATATTTATTTGTTGTCGTCGTCTCGTGTATTTTTGTAACTATTGTCATGTATTCTGTGTACATTAAATCATATTTATAATAAAAATTATTGGGATCTTCAGGCAGAAACCTTCTTCTATCTTGGGCCATTTTACGGTAGCGCTTTTCAAATTTTTAGACTAGTTTTTACCGTTTAATGTTTCTTTAAATTTGAGAAAGTTAGTTAGTCCATTTCTATTACGGTATAAGGGTTGCTATCTTGTTTTGCCCATCTTACTAATGCACAAAAGGATTATAAATTACCTTGTTTTTTCATTTTTCAATTAACGCGTGCACGCTGTCTCCTTCTTATTGTATGCCCTTTATCTAAAAACGTGTGTTTTATAGTGACTTTATATTTTTGTAACAAGAATAAGTAAGTGGAAAACACAATAAGGTTTCCATTTTGACCATTACAGTTATTTTTATGTCAGGCCAAAATCTGAATTCGATTGTTCCAGCTTTTAGACTTTTAGATATCAAATCGCTAAGACAACTAGTTACTTCGTTGGCACCTCTTTTACCTTCTCCTTAGTGCCACATGTAGAAAGTGGCTCCTTTTTTGGATAGGTTTAACATAGTAAAATTTCATGGTTGATAGTTTTCGTTTGTTGTATGAAACACATCTGTCCATAAGGTGTGTTCAGTACTTTCTGAAAGTTGAAAATAGTACTAACAATCTTACCGTAATCTTTTTTATCTTTATTTTTAGCTCATGCGCAGATTTTTTTAGAATATTGAAGTTCATATGTTTGTCAAAGCGTTTCTGAAATGTTTTCAATTTTCTTCTTTTATTTAAATTCATACCATCACTCTTATAAGAGGACAGTAGCGTATAGGCTTGAGGTGTTGAATAGTCTGACACTTTAGACATTTGTGATAATGGCTCTTGTATTTTACCAATAAAATATCAACAAAAGTCGTTAAAATGGTTATTTGAACAATCAAGGGAAGGGTGAGGAGTAATTAAAAAATTTGAGTTATCTATAATATTTTATACTGGAGTTGCTTGTTGGTAATATTGTCTTGTTGTGTAAAATCATTTAAATTTAATTGAAAATCTAGTAATAATAAGTAATATGTCAATGAATTCATCATTGTTAACATTGATTTCAAGTGTGTCTTTTTCGAAAATATATTTAGCAAGCATCATGGCACGTTGTTCTATTTCCTCTAAATTAGCTCCCTCGGGCAGGGGAAATCCTAGAATGGGGAGAAATTATGAATATGTCGATACATTTAATTGGAATTGATTTTACGATTATAGATTACACACTACTTTACTACTTAAATAATTGTAAGTAACACATACTGATGATAACTTTTATACACAAGCCTAGAAAAGAATGGTATGTTGCACATATGACTTATTTTAATATTATCAATGCAACGTAAAAAACCGTATGAGCTACATACCATACAATTTCTATAGTAAAAAACAGTGTAAACAGTCGTATCTGTCTCATACCACAGTTTAACTCAAAATTCGTTAAAATTCCTAAAATGAATAATATAAGTAATATTTTTCTACAATTTACTTGAACTTGATTTATTTTCTTCACTATTATTAATCGTATTTAACAGTACGTCATCTTGATGATTAAAATTTGAATTATCTTTTTTTGGGGAGTCTGCTTTGAGTGCTAAAATCAACATTTTTTCTGCTCTAGTGTGTCGGTGTTTTCTTGAATAATTCATGACTAAAACTATATAAATTAAAGCAATAAACAATCATATTTAAACAAGTACTAAATTCTTTTTAAGCTATACAAAATCGGAGCGCGTGCTTACGTGCATCGGTCGACGTAAAGTGTAGTATCTTGCTCTTACGACATGCGGCCCCGCTCACTTCTCTATCGTGAAAGACAATACGGTAGTTTACGTCGCGCGCATTCCAAAGATACGATTATATTCGGCAAAAAAATCAGTCATTTTTACAGATATTTTAATTTTGAATACACCATAATAAAGATAAATTTTTAATTCGAATTATTGATCTAAAATCCCAAAAACGTCAATTTGTTGGATACGATAGTTTACGTAGCTGCCATCGATATGTCGCTCAAAGAGAAAATGTGTATCCGCCCAAGAAAATCACTATAATCAGGGCAAAATAAAGTTAAGACTGATGGTAGAGAATCTATTTGCAAAGTAAATTGACTCAATAACATACGTTTTGGTGGGAAAATACTGGTAATCTTCTGGTAATCATGCTATAGAGGGAAGTTTCTTCAATAACGCAAAAAAACAGCTGAAGAGATTTGGATGAATTTGGCACTCAGATAGTTCATTACCTGTATAATTTATATAGGATACTTTTCATCCTGAAAAAATGTTAGGTTCCCGAGGGATCTATCGTCTAAAAATATAAAATTGGCGCCACTGCCAGGCGTCAATTACTCTTCGGTGGAGTTGCGGAAGAGTGTTCGTCCGACCTGGCAACTTCCCCTATAGCGGATACGGAAGACGCCAAGAGGTTTGATCGGTTAGGTCTACCCCACTACCATCTCGGGGTAGAAGTACGACATAACCCACCGGCCTGGGAACAGGCCGGTGGGTTATGTCGGTACTTCTCCATAATGGATTCCTCTTGGAAAAAAGGTGTTATATTATTCTTATATTTTCTCAGGTGTTATAATGTTCATTTTTTAACGCGGACGAAGTTGCGACCACCAAATTAATAATTTATTCGAACTTTAGTAAGGCCTATGAATAAATCCTTGCCAATTGAATACCAATTGCTAACATAAATGTTAGAGCAAACAGTAAACAAACAATCATCATAAACTGCACAATCGAATCAACTATCCGAACATTTCACTGTTGCAATTATAAATTTGAATGTAAACGATGTAAACGGTTTACGAGTAACTGTTATTTGAAAGGTCGCTTAATCACTCAAGGGCACGGAGACAGTTCAAACACAAATATTAATTAACGCGGTGATTCCGGGTGACCTAATTCGAGAAGTTGCCCGTATCTGAATAAACAATTAAACTAGAATGTCCCGCGTGCGCGAGGAATGGTAACTTCCTCTCTCCTTGTCTCCCTCGAACGCTACAATTTAAGATGAGAGATATCTAATCTTAATAGGGCGTTTAATCAAATCTTGAACTATTTACTTAAATTCAGCTTAAATGGAGACATAAGTAACCGTCTTTACACATTAGCAGGGCACACAATATTGATAGTATTTTTCATCAAATTACTACAACATGGAACACGCGTGCCATACAAAACACTACGAATTTTATGGAACATTTAAAAGTGACATATGCGTAGAGCATGAACTGTCATTTATAATAAAGCAAACATAATAATAAGTACGTAATTTAAAGAAAATGTGACTTTACGTCAATCCATTAGAGTTTAAAATGAAATAGTAGAAGTTGATCGTTACTACCTTTTACCATTGACGCGTGAAGGCAAGAGTCCGCCATGATTCTGTCAAAGGCGTTCTTTTTATGTTCCCCTTTGGCACTTGTGACGCAAATTCCATTGTAGTATTTCGATGGTATTTTTAATTAAGTGTAGCCGATACACAATGAACTTAATTTGAAATATGAAATGTGTGAATTAGAAATTTTTGACTTCCATTAGATTTAAAATATCGTCATTTTTTATTGTATATACTGCAGTGCTTCACGCCTAAATTATTACCTAACCAAGTTAACTCAAATGACAAAAAAAATAATGCCCAGGTAATATTATGACTACATAGCGTATTTCAAAATAGGGAAGAGCGGACTGACGAACCGTGCAAAATGATAATTAAGAGAAACCGCTCAGTCATCGTTAATGCGATAGCCGGCATGTAAATTAACAACGGCTGATTCACAATATAAATAATAAACAGTGTCCAGACACTGTATATAATTCAAAATTCATGCAGACACAGCCTTTTAACAGTAAACGCTGTGCCGTAAGATATCGAGTAAATACATGAAATTTTCAATTATATATGCATTTTTTTACAATTGCATATTACAATTCGATACAATTTCTACTTTGACGAACTTCTTGCTAAGTTTGATCAATGTGATTGCGTCGTATTATAGGGATAAGTACAGTCACTGTAAATATTTTCTTTAGCCTTATCATCAAACTTAAATATTATGGTTTGCTTAACTTTGGCAAAGCGAGATTGTTTAGTGTTATGATTTGTATTACAAAATAGACACATATTTCTATAACAGATAACAGATAGATATGCAGTCTGAGTAGCAATTGAAACGAGTCATAAAGTCCAACCACAAAAATGTATACTAAATTAAATATTTTCCTATTAGTTTCCTTGTTATTTCATTTGATATTTTCATTAATTAATTTTAATTTTTTAATATTACAACTTCGTAATGTTTTGATGCATAAAATAACTTGACCATGCATCGTGAGACTATACTGAAATATCGATGAGATTCTATACTGTATACGCAATGACTACTGTGTCTGTGTTTATAACAATGCCCGCAGCCGATGGATTTCATTAAATTTTAATACAACGATGCAGACGAGTGTTTTGGACCTTTTACGTATTTTATATCTAGCGATTAAGGGAAATTCAGTTTTATTTTCTTACAGACTCGTTAAAAACCACCTTTATATTTGATGCGTAAAAATAGACGGGACTTTAAAAAACCTTTTCATGTCTGGATAATGCGAGGTTAGGGGTTGGTTGGTGTTCTTGTAACTGTTAGGGGTACCGCCTCGTTGTCAAGGGGGCTCTACCCATTGAATGATGGTACTGTGGATTTCCCATTGCTTGAGGGCTTCATACACTTTCCGGATTAACTGTTGATCATTGCGCTGAATTTATTTACGTATGAGTAATCGTTTTCAATTGATTCATTCAAAAATTAGACATGCGAATATATACCTATTTATAATTTTGGTAAAAATTTATAGAGCATAAAAGTATTTATACAATACTAGCGAGATGCTTCCGGCTTTGCACGGAGGTTAAATTTTCAAAAACCCTTACTTAGCGGATGTTTAATTATAAAACAAACCTATGTTCAAAATTTCAGCTTCAGACATAGTAGTTTTGGCTGTGCATTGATTGTCAGGAACGAGTTTATGAGTATAGTAGATACTTACTCTATTTTACAATTGCATCAAGAGTTAACTGAAGAACAATTAATAAATTATTACTCTGAACTGAACGAATAACAAAGACTTAACTCTTAATCCGCATTTACTTTGTTAAAGTTTTTACTATAGCTTTTCATTAGTGAGAGCAATGAAAGCAAAAACACTTTGTGTAATCCCGTAAACTCCCCTTTGAAATGACAGTACTTTACAATCTGAAACGCCACTTAGCGTAAATAAGGAATCCTTATTTTTTATTAGTTCTAAAAGCGGTAAGTGTGCACATTTCTCGGCGAAGAAGTGCAATGCGAATATGACACTAAAGGTTGTGAGGGCGCGCCTAGTGGTAGTACAGGCTTTGAGTGTCATCTCGCTAACACATTGTCTAGAGGCATTGTCTGTGGTGTTCTCGTTACGGCGGCGTTCAACTTTTTATTTACGCCAAAGTGCACTCTGCCTCCGTCGCGACGAGAGCTGAATTAAGGTTCTCCGAGTTGATATGGGATCATTCAACCCGACAATATCGAATTACGCAGAGCACTGGGCGCTTTGTTGGATACTTGCACGTGATATTCCTTTTGTGCGGGCGCAAGGCCGCGGGCTCGCCTGCACGAGTCATTCGTTCGTACCTCTCCTGTGCGTGCTAACTACTTTGCTATAAGAATTTTAAAGTAGAATGAAACAAGTTACAATTTAATCTAGTATATTAGCTCTCCTGTTTTTTCACGCTTCAAAGCGTTACTGAAGTTAGAGAGCAATTTACATCGGGTGCAACTTCTGTTTGAAGTTGTGCTGCACCTTATAGTTGTCAAAAGTACAAAGTTATATATTGTACGAGGGCACTTAACGAGGAAAATCATTTACAAAGGAACCTGTAAGATGGGACGCAAATTATAAGATTTAAGTTCCGTACTGTGATGTTTTGTCTTTATTTTATCTTTATCTATAAGCAGTGTCGGCGCTTTTGAATTGACTTTAAATTTTGAGAAGCAAAATCATCCACTTTGAGAAGTGAATGCACCCGAACCCACTGAAGAAATAGTTGTGGCTATATCCATATAAATAAAAATGAATCCCTAAATGTGTTGCTAAGCTCAAAACTCGACAACGGCTGGACCGATTTTAATTCTGTCTTCAATCATAGATAGAGGGATAATCAGGGAAGGTTCTTATGGAGAGAAAAAACGCATACAAACCACTGTCCCCAGCTGGCAAACATTTGACGTCAATCAAAACAAAACCTAGGTGTCACCTAGCAATCATTGTTGATAACTTTTTCACTGTCATTAGAAAATACAAATCTATAGCAGAAACTGTCACATTTCAGTTCAGTTCATAAAATCCTAAATTAAGTTTATCTAAAAGGTAAAACACGACATTTGTGTCGTTCATTGTAAAAGTGGTGTAACTCCCTATTTTTAAAACCATTTTTTCTTGCCTAATGGTATCACATTTAGTCATAACTTTCAATATAAAAGTGAAGTAACTCAAATAGTTGCATTAAAATCCCATAGATGAAAACAATGAATGAATGCTTAAATATTTTTTTTCCTACACTATAATTCGCAAAAAGCTCGTTATTCTAAAATTCAGTTACAAGGAGATAGTTCACTTTTACAATGAACGACACATTTATTGACTGTTAGGCGGTACGAAGTTCGCCTGGTCAGCTAGTATGCGAATAAAACTAATACTTTAGAACTACATTTTTTGAAAATTTGAATTAAAGGTGTTGTAATACCTGCGACGAATTGTTCTATGTTTCTAAACATCTATTCCGCGTGTAACAACCCTAGTGAATAGTGGACTTATTAGGCGACCGGCAGCGGAAATTGAATCTAGAGCTACGCAGTTTCCTGTCGACGCCACGCTTCCGATTTGTTCGCGAAGCGTTTTCATGTTTACTTCTTTATTAGGGAATTTAAGAATACTTTGGAATTTTGTTAACGCTCGTTGCCCTTCGCTTGATAAGTATACAAAGTATAATGAAGCTTATTCCCAGATCTTCACAATGTGTCGTGCAATTTATTTTATTAGTTACCACGCACCTAAATGTCTCCTGAAATTGTGGAAAGAGAAGCGCCGATAACGAGCCCATAGGCCGATTGTTTAAGGTGCTTGTTACAGAGTGCTCTGACTCAGAGGTGCCGGGTTCGATTCCCGGTAGGGGCCAACTTTTTCATTGATAACTCTGGTCTGGGTGAACAGTGTTTCGCCTCCTGTCTATTGTGGGGTTATCCAATATAACACCTTAGTGTTTACTTTGTAGGCCATAAAAACGGTGTGGTTAGTTTTGTGATTTATTAAAAAAAATATTTCGACTTACAATCAAATTAAATTGAATTCATTTAAGCATTTAATAGCTCAATTGTTGAATAAGGTTATAGGTTACCGAGAATTACCGAGAAGAGCAAAATGGAGGATGAAACCGCGGAACACAGTTAGTAAAAAATAAATTCTGAAACAACCATGTCACTGAAATACATATTAAAAATAAATTTTAAAGAGATTTTGACGGGCCTTTGTGTTCTCATATATAATTTTAATGAATACATTGACCTTTTCTAATGAATCCGTTTTTAATTTTTTATTCCACTCATTTGGGTATTAGATTCACCTACGCATAATTACTTGGAATAACATTGTTAATACCTACGCATAACAATATTATCATTTAATTTTCATTTTTGCAAATGATACAAAAACTCTTTTTAGACAAGAATTTGGCTAAGGTAATATTTTTTGTGACTAATATTTTCACTGACTGTGAAATGAAATATATATATATAAGGATATTTCTTAGAATTTCGTAAATAATTTTGATTGATAGAAATAAGATTCGTTTCATTGGAACTGATTACAGAACTCATTTTGTAACTATTCAATTTTCAATTCCAATTTCAAATGAAGCGAATTCTTATGAAAAATAACATTGTCTAGACTAGTATGTTTGTTATTTTTGTTTTACTTTTCCCATATGTGTGAGTTTATCCATTGCAAGCAAACAAACACGCATACAAACTTTACCTCTTTATGATATAAGTATAGATTATGGTTGAATTTCCAACAGTTGTCTTTACTAAATACAGTCTTATTTTTGCTTTTTTTCTAGCCTTATTAATTTTGGTAATTGCTTAAAAAAGATTAGTGACATTTAAACGGCCGGATAACGTTAAACCTAAACTGCTTTATTTTGAAATTACATAGATTTCAGCTCAGTGTATAAACATAATTATGCATTTCAATGATAAATCTGGTAACGTGTTGCAGAACGCATTACTCAAATGTCGAATGAGGGTGCATTATTTAATTAATTACCATTATAATTTGTCACTGAAAATAAATACGGGTGGGATTGTTTGACACGCGTGTGTTATACGATGTGGTGATGCGATCAGATGTAGGTGTTCGGGCCATTTCACAAATTGGATCGTACGTCATTTAATGCGACAATCATTTGCTTCTATATTTTGCTTATAGTTGATCATCGAACGGTATGATTTCAGATATCATCACAATTAAATATAGAAAGAGAGAAAGAAAGAATTATGTGATTAAGCAAGTGATATAATAAAGAAAGGTTTTCATGGATTGATAATTTGAAATTAGATATTATTTTTTAAATTCGTATATGTTCTGAGAATTTATATTTTAACAAGAGCTTTCCTTTATACGCTTCCACTGAGATTGATAACTATTAAGAAGAACTGATACAATAAATTAATTTTTTGTGGGGAATAACCCATAAAATTGGTCACAGTTACGGTTTAATCACTACGCTGAAACGAATGTTAATTAACACTGGATTTCTTTCACAAATTAGGAAGAATTAATAAATTTTAAGTTGTGTTTTGACAGGCGACGCGTGTTGGCTCTATGCCAAGTCCGGACCACTTTCTCCTATACATTCGGAGCTTCTCTGGCACGAGTCTCATAAGTGGCAAGACCGGGCCCACATTGCCTCGATTTCTGAGAAATTGTCGATTTCCAGCGACGTGTTACATACCGACAGACACATCGGAAATGTTTTATGAGTGATAAATTGCCATAGAATTGATGGATCAAAGGGGAATTTTGTAAAATTACAAGCACACTCTTACTTGGATTGAATATCGGTGTTATATGGATCTATGAAGAACGACTTAGGTGAAGCGGAGCTTCGGTATTTTTTATGTTAAGGTTGACAGACAGGCTGACAGTACACGTGATGGTGAGTAGCTACCGTCGTCTATAACACCTGCAACGTTATGGTTGCTACAAGTGCGCTGCCGACTGCCAACATTGAAATCAGGCTCGGTGTGTTTTTACACATATATGATTATACTTAATAATTATCAATGACGATACCGTCGCCTGACATCAAAATACCGAAGTTCCAATCAGAGTCGACGGGGCGAAAGAGATTCTAATAACATTCAAAACTGTTCCCCGGAGATGGTGTCAGTTTAATTACGGGAAGGGAGTCGGGACACGCCGACCGGCCGTCTCGACCGGCATCACAGCGGATTTTTTTTTCATTGGGACAAAGGACGATTAAAAAAGTTCGTAATGAAAGTCGCCCGCTAAAAGCAAAGGGTGAAAACGCGATCAGTCTGCAGACAAATGTAGGTACTTGAACATAATTTTGGTGATTGGTTTGACAATGCTTTTTAATTTGATGACAACTTTCGTGGTAACATCAATATTTTTCAATTAATTAATTAATTAATTAAGTAATAAATTACTGCAAACGTTGATTTATCTAAGCTACATAGGCACGTCGCTCGTGTTATAGGCGACTGTAGCCACTTACCTGGATACTCAAGTGGGTCATCAGCGTGTCTGTCGACATTAATATAATAAAGATAAACAAAAACACATGTATAGAGTGCAGCTAAAGTAGTATAAAAGTACTTTATACTACGTATAAAAGTAGTATAAAATAGTATAAAATACTAAAATTTCGTCCATTGAATGTGTGTGTTTCTTACTAGAACTTTTTTCTAAAGTACACGAAAGTTTACTAAAGTGTTGAGTTGATGGTGGTAAGGACTTGAAAACAATGACATATTCCATAAACGCGAATATTGTTCGAAAACATATAAATAAGACGTTGCAACTTGTAATTCGAAATTCAAAAGGGATGACTGAGTTCGGTGACAATGTTTTCTTCAATAATACTGGCAAGTACAATGCAAGTAAGAACCTACCTCAAAGTGGAAATTGATTTATTCATACGCAGGAAATGTTAACAGCACTCGTATATTGTATGTCTACTGGCGACTTCAAGAGGCATTTGCCTTGTAAAGAGCTAGTTAAAGCTGGCTTTGTATAGTGGTTAGGGAGCCCACGATGCTAAATGTGTAGTCACTCGAGCGTCGTGGGGACCTATTGGACTTTGAAGATTGGATGGTAAGAAGAAAAAAAGGTTATATGAAGTTTTTCATTTCAGCGGTGGGGTGAGCGTCTACAGGCGTTCAAAATTTTGTAGGCGCTGTATTTAAAAAATCCTCCATATAATCGTCAGATTAAGAATCAGCACGATCAGGAATTTAGGCTAAACCGTCTGTATGAAAATCTGACGCGCTCGAGTATTACAAAATGAGAATCGTCAAAAATATTTTTTGCATTTTCAAAAAGCTGCCACGAGCTTGCGTTACATCCGAATCGTTTGAATTTTTAATGGGAGCTTAGTTTAGGTTCACTTAACATCGACTCTGAAAATCAGACGCGCTCGAGTTGTATTTAAAATTTTACTCCCACCCCCGCCAACCCCACCAACCAAACCGTCAGATCCGTTATCGGAGACACGTGGGGTATATACATTGACAATATCTGACGCGCTCGAGTAAATCCAAAAATTCCCTCTTGGGCTCCCCTACCATAGGTCGATTTGTTCACGGGGGCAGCGCGTTTGCATCGTCATAAACCTACGCTAAATGGACTGCCACAACTATCTACTACTTTTATATACCTTCTAAAGTTATTCAATTGAATATTGAAATTCCGTTAAAATTTTGACAAATCTCTAATGCTTAGAAAGTCAAAAAAATATATATTTGGAATTTATTTTATTCGTACTTGATTATCTTAGATTTATGTGTATTTACAAGTGTTTGATAAAATTTAAAAATATTGAAAATGTGCGCCTCTTTCACGAACATCAAGTAGGCTAAACCGTCACTTAAAGTCACATGTCACCGGGAATAATTTAGCTGATATACCTTTGTTTTTACGGTAAACATCCCAAACATTAAATAGAAAATAATATAAAAAAATTGCCTATCGAATGATGCAGTAAACCGAGTGCATAATTCAATAAAACAGATAATGATTTTTAAAAGTAACTAATCAACACTTTACTTGTAGTTGGTGAAAGAGGCGCTAAGACAATTATAGTCAAGTTCCTCTGCACTTATAATTCAATATTTTTGTAAAAACATATCAGTATAATTTTATTATACCATAGTATATTCTACTAAAAAATTTTCTGTCGCCAAAATTTTAAGATAGAAAGTGTTGCCCCATATAAGTAATATCAGGTTCCTATTTAAATTAAAGGTTCACAACATGTCTTAGTTATAGGTTTAACCAGGCTTTAACCGTAAAAGCTGTTTTCACCCAATAATCTTTGTTTCGAAAAACACAATGAAAAAAAAAAAATACATAGGTAGCATTTTCAGGAAACCTGTGAATTGAATGAAAAATTTCCCGTACACAAGTTTTGGCGATATCCCGTACAGGTTCGTTAAAATCAGGCCACTGTTCGTTAAAAGTAAGAATCCAAATGTTTGACGCGGCTTGTTAGTTAACTTTTTTGAATATCCACATCTACACATACGTATAAACGACGCTAAGCCAGAGAAAGACGCACTTTATCTACGAATACATACATCGGCTTACATGACACTCGACCGAGTCGTCGCTTTACCGAGATGATCTCATTTGTGTCGGATTTAAATAGCACTGGCTGGAACATACCTGCAACAGAAAATGGAAGGTGAGGCCAATGATAATAGGATTTAAAATTTTACGACAGTAATGACGGAGGCGCTCACACTTTTGTTAGGCGATCATTAACATAATTTGAACCGTGTACACTCGGTGACCCGGCCATATGCGGACGATAATGGTGTTTTGAGTGTTACAAAATGAGCGCTAAAATGCCGCCCACGAGGTCGCGCTTTGTGTGAAGCGGGGGAGAACAGAGATAACTGGCGAGGAAGCCTCGCCGCGCCGGTGCCGAATTGATGCCGCTATTTGGAAAAACGCCCTGATAAGTCCCCTCCGGTCTCAAATAAAGGTCCAAATTTCAGTGTGAGTATAAAGGCCTCAAAAATGCTCACCTTCATTTGGGTGTTATGGAGTGATTAGAATTTCGCCTCTCGATTCCTGTGTACACATTTATTTTTATAGGGAACACGATTTTCACTGATTTCACACGGAAGCCATTGACTTTAGAGCAATTGTGATACACATTCTATGTTGTAGGTTCTGGAATATCAAGATTTCACCTAGGTACACATGCTAAAAGTATTATAGTAACGAAAAATCTATTTCAATCACAATGAAAACTGCGTGAAAATTCTTTGAGTAACTTTTATGATGAAGAAGTAGCAGACAAGATGACAAATCATTTGTATGAAGGGGGGCCTCGTATATAAACACAATTACTGGCAGTGTGGACTGATTATATGTATATCAGATTAATCAGAATACTTTATATTATAATATAATTTTCTCTTTATATTATAATATTATTAATAGTATACGAAGAGATAATAAAATATTAAGAAGTGGCGAGCAAAAATTGGTCATTTGCATAAAGAATATGCAATGCTTGTGATCGGTGTGCGGGAAAATAACTTCTTCTCTGCTATTAGCAACATTAATATATTTACCTTCGTATGAATCGTACGAAATAATGTGAAAGTGCATTGTGCACAAAATATATGCGCCCGGGCATAATGTTATTCCTTTTCTGGAGACATGCGTGGGCTGGGGTCGACGTCGTTCATTTACTAATTCTATCGGATCTGGTGTTATTTATTAGTCTGACTCTTGTGCCGCCGGTATTTATAAAAAAATGCTTTTTTATATTACGGTCGGTAGAAAAACTGACGGTCCACATGATGACAGATTTTAACCATCGCCTATTAGCAAAAGCAACGCCCATGGACCTAGTTTATATTATTCCTACGTCCATGGCAGCGCCATAAAAGTTTAAAGTATACGGTCTACTCTGTGACACCACTTTCTAAAGATTACTCGACATACACTTTCAGGCTTATTTTCAAAAGACTTCCAAAAAAGGAGGAGGTTCTCAATTCGACTGTATTTTTTTAATGTTTGTTACCTCATAACTTTCAAATGGGTTAAACTATTTTGATGATTTTTTTTTTATTTGAAAGCTGGTGCTTCCCGTGTGGTCCCATTTCAATTTGGTCCAGTTCTGACAAAGGTATCAATGAGAAAACGGTTTGAAGTCGGTTTATTTTTTGTTAAAAAGAGTTTTGTATTATAAAAAGATTGACTTACAAACGTAGTAACCATGAATTATTTATTTATTTCTAATTATTAATCTTACAAATATTCAATAACAGTCTTTCTATTTTCATATAGAAAAAAGATGGTGTTTATTTAAACTTATGCCACAATAAGTTTGCATTTCAAGATTTGACATTGTCAGATGCCATAACCTCAGGTCCTTAAGTTGAAGAGCTAATCCCTCGACCAACTAGCACGTCAATATTTTTCAAAATAATTATTTGTAAAATTAGGTATATACCTACGTCAAGAGAAACATCGTTATGTACCTATTTTAGACACCATTATTTTAGTAAATAATCTTATATGTACAAGTATAATGTACAAATTAATATAGGTAGCCAGTACACCTTTTAATGATTTATAAAACTTTTTTATTGCTAATTTTGTGAGTATATTTGTTATGGCAACACTAAATCAATGTGAACAAAACTTATACCATTTAGGCACTTAGAATTAATTTCATTATTACACTTCATAAAATTGTGAAAGTTTATTACATTTTTGCGTAATTAAATTCTTAGAAGTTCAAAATGCAAATATCTAATGTTTATAGAGCAGATTTGAAAACATTTCATTAAATTTAAAAAATTATACAAAATACATAAAACTATATAAAAAAGTTTCAATAATAAATAGGTAATTCTATAAGTAGATCTTTCTTTTCCTACACAAAAAATACAACATACACAAGATAAGATACAGAGTTACACAATACCTACTTATTTATTATAAGATAAAATTTACTACAAATCAAGAAAACAATTATGTATATTAAATGGGTTTACAAAAGTGACTTTTAAATTAAATATATTTTTAGTCGTTGTTTCGCACAAATATTATTTTCATAAAAAAACTTGAACCAAAAGTGAAGTTCATGTGTGGTTTTGTATGGAAGAAAACAATTAGTCATTTTTTTCGTCACAATATGCCTTAAACGTAGCGTATCCATCCACGCTTGTCTCATCGTACGTGTGTGTCGGCTACACCCACTCTGTCACGACTTCGTCTCGACCTGTGAATACGCGAACGACAAACGACGGAGACGTCTCCGAACAAACTGCTGAGCTTATCTGATACACTGAGTTCGTGACAGCCTCCTACAATTCACTTGAACTCACTATTGTCTATGAGTTTATAACATTACAAAGATTACAATATGATATGGTTTGTTTATGAAAAAATATATAATGGGTATAGTTTCCATTTTAAGAATCCTTATTAGCAACGGTGATAGCTTTTCCAGACAATGACACCAAATAATGTTTTTTTGCATATACTAAATATTCTAATTCAGCTTAAAAAACCGTCTACAAATTTACACTACCCAATGTAACTAGTGATTGTATAAATGCTGGTTAATTGAACAGAGAATACTGGTAAGAAATTTTCGATTATTCCCATATGTCCCACAAGAATGTCTAAATAGATAAATTTTGGGAATTGCAAAAATAAGCAAGTATGTTATTTTTATGGTTCCCAAATTTTGCAACCTTCAATAAATTAGTTTTATTTTAGTAGGTCGCTATTGAACTAAAATAAAACAAAAAAATAACAAAAAGAGCCGTAAAAAGTGGAGTGGAGTATATATAAAATATTATATTATGGAGTATATATATTACAAAATAAAATATAACAATTTATATTATAATAAGTTCTTGCTATGAGATATTTTTTTTGTATTACGTAATACTAAGTAGAACTTCGAAAAAGTTGATTCAGCTGACTAACAAATTTTAGTTTTATTATTATAAGCATCTAAACTAAAATATCCAGTACCTATATTGCTAAAAATCGTAATATAATAAAACATAACAAAACAGTTTCGGTGAAATACTGAACATAAATCACCAATTTACACAAGTGTAGCTTAGAAGTGCAAATTTAGCTTCAATTGAAAATTTCAAAGTTTATACTGATGTGTAGTTGGGTTCATTTCCGTGTTTGGGTTCTGTTAGTGCCAAAAATTGCAGGTGCACATTACGGACATATGCACTCGCAGGGGAAACATGGCATCCGGCTACCGGGCTAATCAACTAGTTGGAATTTGCACAGCACTCATTCATACATAACCAGAGGAATTCGGGGAATCGCGCTATCGGACCGTTAAAGCACGCAAGTACTTTCACCAACATAATTATCCAGCTAATTTATAAGCGACCATATTCTTTGTCCTTTGACTTCGACTGACATACTGAAAATTCTTGAGACAGAAAATTAAAGTAGTGTATCTATCATGAAATGTTATTCACGAAGGAATCGCCACTTGAATATACTCGTATTCCGTCCTTTTTCATAGCACGTACAACAAAGACAAATAATAAAAGGATATATCAGAGATCAATGTTTTATACAATGTCAATGTTTTATAAAATATTTGGATTTTTCCAAACGAAAAATACCGAGGAATTTAAAAAGTACCTACTTAAATGTAATGTAAAAATTAGTCACTGTCTTCTGATCCACCCAACGGATTTGGATATGATGTTTAATGATATGGATATGACGAGAAAAGTTTGTGTATAAAATAATATGCAGAAAAAATGCATCCATGCGATGCCAGGGGTACGTCACTAGTTGTGAATAATTAAATACTCTCAATTTAAAATGGTACAGACAAAACAAATTTAAAATACGAAATCTTTTCGTGAAATTTTGAAACCAACTTAATTTTATATTCATTGCTGATTGAAATTTATTTAAATTTTTCTTGATTTTAAAATTATTTATAATTCAATTCGGGCGTAAAACTTTCAAAATGTGGAACCTAAAATAAAAAAGGTAGCCAAACGAAGCTCCAAAGTTCCATCGCGCCATAAACGGGATTGGAAGGGCGCAATTTGGTTGGTATTCAGAGTTGCGTCGCTGTAAAAGCGCGCCGTATCTAATTATTGTCGGGTTACGCTGCCTTTACCACAGGTTCTCGAATATACCCAATTAAAATATTCACGTGAGATATTCGCATTGCAATGTCCATATATAATATTTTATTTAACTTTTAATAAGCTCTACTAAAATCACATTATAATGGTACATAAAATGATTCTGCTAAAAACTATTATAAACTTACAGCTTTTCTCCTTTTTTTAATTTTTTTAATTTTACTAACTTTTAACTATGATATTTAAATCAAGTATCTTTATTTGATAAATTATTAGTAATTTTTATATATTTACATATATTCTACATATATATTATTGTATTACGATAAAAATAAAAATACACATTAAGGGGTAAACAAAGGCTTAATCCTAAAAAATTGAATTGTTTAATAAAGATGTTATAAGAAAGTATCAACGCAATCGGTTTGAAAAAAAAAATGTATTGTTATTGTTTAGAATTTCCATCGAAGTAATAGAAACCCCACAATAAAAGTTAGAACATAAGAAGAATTTGACTTATATTGAAAATTGCTTCGAAAACGGCTTATTGCGCGCAAATTATTCCTGCACCGATTAATAAAGTCAACGTCAGTTAAAAAATGTATTTTCTTTTAATATTGTTTTAATGGTAAATACAAAAAAACCACAATTGTCAAGCCTGTTGAAGCTTCAGTGTCTCAGTGACTGCGTTGAGGTGTGGACTACGTTTGTGTTATTCGTGCGGAATTAGTTTGAAATATATTGACATTTTAAAGGTCAAATCGACAATGTTGGTCTATGTGAACCTTAAATCAATCGTCCAAGTGTTATTTTTTATTAATTTGTCCTCTACCACAAAATGTATAAATGTACACAAAAACACTTTATTGAGTTGTGATTAATAAATTCTTAGTGACTGTAAAATAGCACGTGTGCTATTGTGTTTTGGTACTGAGTAAGGGATGACAGTCAATTTCCTTATCGAACTAGCAAATCTTATTGAAGTCGGAGCCTACTTGCAACAAATGTGTCATTGTATGTATTAGGTAGCCATCTACAATCAAATAGACTGTTAGCCTGTCTGACTACCTTTACATAAAATATAAGTAAACAAATATAACACTATTTGAATAAAGTATTTTCGTATATTCGAGAAAGTACATTGGTAGGGTTGTTGGGTGCCATACCACTGCCGCCCTAACTGAATTACTGGCGACGTTTTTAAAGCTTTTTGCAGAGAGGCGCGCCGGTTCGCAGCTAATCAGGCTAATATCGCGTGTCAGTGGAGACTCCTACCTTTGCGGCCCTCGGCCAACCGCTTTATTGAATTACAAGCACTAAGTACAAAGAGCCCATGTGAATGTAGTCTCAGCTTTATTACGTACGTCACAAAGCCAGCTTAACTATTTAAATTTCAAATTAGGGATTTATGAATTAATAACGGGGCATGTTCATACAGATGCGTAGGTGATGTAATAAAATTGGACGTTTTATGTTAAGGCATGCTCTGCAGATCCACTTGGCCATAGCTTTTGTTTCTAGAAATACATAGAAAAATACGCGAAACAAATAGCCTCTCCCAAGGCTCACCACTACGGTCTCTGCGCTTTGCAACCTGTGGCCACAGGGCGTGTTACTCTGACTTTGCCAATTCTTTGAACTTGTGAACTTTGAGCTCGCTTAGCGTCTTCGAACTTGTGGACCCGTCCTGCCATGAGATGTTTGATCAAAATTGTTTTTAGATGGGAAAGAAACGTGGTTAGACCTGTTAAGCGTAGTTACCATGTCGCTACAGAAAACACTAGGATTGACGAAAATGTTAAATCAAGTTTAACCACTTTAGCGCCAACATGGAGCTCTAAATATTCAGATCCAATTATTTCCAGTGTAAAATGCTTTAGCGGAGCGTTTCAATCAATCACTCTTCACCAATTTAGTGTGAACGTCATTTGGCAAATTCGATTGCGTCTCCCATTGATGGTTCCAGTAGAGAATAAAACAGTGCGGCGGATGCTTTTGACGGTTGTGACGACTCTCCGTACGTCCACGGTTCGCCCTCTGTTTAATTAATCTCCTAAACTAAATTTAAATACCACGTACACACTATTACGACGCGAGCCCGACACTCGTCAGCCAGAATTGAATCGAGCATTATTCATAAAGCGCTTGAAAATAATGTTTACAAGTCCCGCTGCGACATGCCCCGCGTCATATTTTCACTTGACTTTTTTACAAGTTTTAAAAATAGTCGCAACACATGCTAGCTGAATATTTTTAGTATACATTTTTTTGATGGAAATTTTTCTTTCTCTGACTTTGATATCACAGAGAAACCAAATTTTTAGCAACCTTTTAGTCTCGATAGAGTTGTTTTTATAGAGATGTATCATAGATATGGGCTGACATTATCAAATTAGCATTAAGTAAATGGGATATCATCTATAGAGCCGTGCAACACTAGGCTTTTTAAATATTATAAATGGTGGCAAACAGGCTGACGGTCAACTTGATGATAAATGGTTACCGTCGTCTAACCCCGCAGGAATTAATCGCTTGAAGAAGCCCATATTGTGGCATCTCTCTTTGAAAAATATTAAATCTGTTATCTCGTTCCTACTTAGAAAGTACTAGGTTAGTACCTAGTAGTAAAAGCACCTATCAATAAGTAAATTTGTTCTTATTAAATCCAATACAGTTTTGAATATTTATTTGTGAGGAACATCTATTCGTTTTGTAATGCCACACGAACGCTTGCAAATCAGAGCTAAAATTATTGTTCAATCCGTTTGCTTTTATGTCAAGCAATTTATCCTCACCTAAGCGATGTCATATTTCTGTATTACCTATATTTCTTTTACAATAAATCGAAGATGAATGTGAATAATAAACTATGCCTAAGGACACCAGTTTCAATGAAATTTTTGTTATAAATCTCATATTGAAACCAATAACTTAACTCTTAGTAAAATCATAACTTATTACTTGTGTGTTGTAAATATTAGACAGCAATGGATTGCTTAATCTGAAATTCTTAACTAAAGGTTTATGCAGAGATAATTAAGGGAAATAAGCTGTTTACGAGTTTTTGTCTTATCAATGAAAAAATATTGGAAAAATATTTTTTTCCCATCGAGATCAAATTTCGACAAGTGGACTTACTAATTTAGTGCAATAATTTTATTAAATTACAGCATTAGTTCAAGAAGTGTGACTCTCTGCCAATATTGTTTTAATATAAACACGAATGTACAAAGCGTACATACTAAAATTGTTTAGGAATTTTGCTTTAACCCGGTATGCATTTCGCTCCACGTTTAGTAAGTTGGTGTGCACGTTTCAGCCCACGAAATTCACACGGCTCGCTTGACTCCACGCGCGAACGCCTCCACAGCCGGTCTCATTATGCCCTGCCTCCCCTCGTCTCGATACTCCACTATCGATCACCACTCACCGGCAACACCGATACATCCGATATTATATACCAAACATGTGGCATACATACATATAGACTATACATTTATTTTTAGAAAACGTGTCTCTTATATTAATGAATCACTTTGTTAATATTTTATTCTTATCTAGCTGTGCTTTAGAAATGTTTTCGTATGTGAAACTGTAAAATAATATCTCATAGCTTTAACCCGTCCCGTTAAAATTATTTATAAAGAAAATTTAGTATACCTATTGATTATACTATTTGTTAGTGTTGCTAATAAGGATTACATTATAAACAGCAATCGTCAAATATTTTCTTAAAATCAAAACCTCAATTCACATAGCGTACATACGTACAAGTACATATTATACAAACCGACGGATTATTTAAAAAAAATGATCAATTTATTTTTATTCCAATACAATAATAGTTAATCTTGTGAACAAGCCCGGCGCTGGAGAACTTTATGATTTACTAGTTGGCGCCCGCGACTTCGTCCGCGTTGAAAAAGAAAAAAAAAGTCTATCGTTATCTACCAAGTTTCATGAAAATCAGTTGATTCGTTTAAGAGTTATGGAGGAACATACATACTTACATACATACAGAAAAAAAATCTAAAAATGGTCAATTTAGTTTCAGTATCATGTATAGAGCCTATAAACAAGATATCTCTGAAAACAAAGTAACTTACTCCATGACCAACCCTTACAGATTTATTATTAGTATTGATATTCCAATACAATAATAGTTAATCTTGTGAACAAGCCCGGCGCTTGGAGAACTTTATGATTTATTATTTCTTTGTTACAAATTGAATGTTAAACTAAACAAATCATTTTGCAACCAATACTCGATTCGAGTCGAAATTTTTCCGACTAAAGCGAAGTAATTTCTTTTCAAACGTTTCTGATAAAGAAACCCGTGAATTTAAGACATCAATCGCCCTCTGGCCTCAAGGGCTGAATCCTTATTTTTTCTGCATGGAAATACCTTTGTGGTAGCGCTTTTTGCGATTATCGACAACCTATTTATATAATGCTAAATAGGTTCTATAGCTTCCTGATTTCCATTTTCTACATTTTCATTCTAATTCCTATTCCTGCATTTAGATAAACCCAATACGGCGAGTACATCACTGTTATAATAGCGACCATTCGGTGGAGTGTGAAATATAATACTCAACAGTGAAAAATGTATTCTATTTTTGCTTAAAAACAAGCAATTTTTACTCAAACATTACACAGATTTGCGACACTATACTTTCAATAAACAAATCAAACACCAGTATCGCATTTTTACCAATATTTATAATTTTTTTGATGATGTGTGGGGTATATACTTGTGGGGTATATTTTTTGATTTGATTTGATATAGTTAAAAACCTTTTTATCACACTGCTGATTCGCACTGGTCTAGTAGACAGGTCTAGACCGCAGTGATACTAGCGTACCAATAAGGTGGAATGAGTACCACATTCGTAGTGTAAAATGTATTTTCTTGATTTTTACATAAAACAAGGAAAATAATTATATTTCTATACCACACAGATATGTATTAATTTAATATTATATATGTATATTACTTTATTTTTATTTATAACTTACTGCAAAATCAATCAGATGTTCAAACACTATAAAAGCAAATTAAACTACAACCTACTCGGAAAGCTGTTACTAGGGAAAAAAACCGACAATAAACCTTCGCAGTGAGTCTTATTAAAAATAACAAAATATAAATGCATTAAATGTCGAGACAATAATGTTATTTTAACAAAAACAATGAAATAAATAATTAACACTATTCATTTCTTTTTGTCACAGTTTGATATCCTTTTTTACGTTGGGAAACTACTATGTTTCGAAACTCTCAGATACATAAAAAAATTACTATACGTTTAAGCAAAGGAGATAAATGCACTCAAAAAATACTTCTAATTATGACACTGCAAAACAGTATTGTTCATATACTTATAACAAATATGAAAGAGCCTTATACTTCATATATTTGGCATTCTTTTATCTTTTTCTTTTGGCATTTGGCAATTCTTTTTTCAACAAAAATCCATTCATGGTTTATTAAGAGCACTTACGCCTTACTAAAAATGAATAGCAAATCATCTCCCTCGTGTAACTATTTATAAGACGCCGACAAGATTATCAAAGCGTAGGTACTCGTACGTATTAATAAGTAAAGGTTAGTTGTAAAAAGAAAAAAAACTTCTTATCGTTAACTTTTTTACTCTATTTTATACAAAAGCCGAGGGCAAAGGGGTTAGAGTTTCATGCACTAATAACCAATTATTTATTATATCCATTATAGGAGATGGTGAATCTATTATAAACATATATATGAAAGAAAAATAATGATATAAGAGTATAAATTCTTATATTCTTAAATTGTGTCGATGAAATGATGGATTTTATTGACGGGGCGCTCAAATTTAACCACAGAAAAGCAATACTTGGAATTAGTTTGAAAAGGGGAAATTTAAATGTAGAAAATAGGTAGAAATCATAAGTAACTAATCAAAATACAATAAAGTTTGTATGTGTTTAGATAAATAAATAAACAAGTAATACAAATTGGCTGAGTTCAGAGCTTGTAGGCAATCTGTGAATTGGTTCAATAGGAGTTTGAACTGGGTCGGAAGCAATTTAAAGTTTTTCCCGAATAAATACGTCAAGTCAAAAATGTTTCGTCGCTTTCGAATGTACGCGAACTGTTCAAATAAAAATTGTAGGATTATGTGCCTTATTTCCTGATCGTGGAGCTATAACCAATGACCATTGCTGGCGACAAAGTAGCTTTTAACTCATCAACGGTAGAGTCTGTTTGGAAAGAGAAATTTTGACGGAATTGAGAAAGTGCTACTGTGTGAAATTATAATATGTAGTCATGAAAAACGACAGAAAACAACAAAATCAATTCACATTACAACTAAAACTTGTTTTTGTTCTTCTGGTTTTATTGTTTTCTGGCAATTTAACAATTTGTATTGTGATTACTATACTTTGATTGGCTATGAATATTTTATGTGGAAATTCAAAATATTATATCCTTTTAAATTTTAAAGAACGGCATTAAAATTTCTATACAGTTTTTTAAAATAAAGAAAACGAATAGGTACACTGTTAACCTTCGTGCGAGCTTTTTCCGTAATTATTCTTGTGACCTTTTTGCTTGGTGTTTGTTGCTTGGCTATGACGTCAGACCCAGAAATTTACAATTCCTCCGGGCTTGTTGCCGGGAGTAGTGATACCTTCTCTTACATGACTAAGATTAGTTTTTAGTTTGGCACACACATAATATTGTGTTGTATATGAAATTATTTTGCATTATTTTTTTAACATGTAGTGTTCATTAATTATTGATATTTATTCAAGTTAATATTTTTGGATATTTCTTTTTGTTTCCTTTTTTTTTTAGAAAATCTGAAATAGTCACAAGTAAATTATTATGATAGTTTATCTTTACATAGTATAAAATACTCTTAAATAAAAGGCTTAGATGTTTTAAACTTCGCAACAGATTTTAATGCGGTTTTCACTGATGGAATGAGCGTTAAACTAGAAAGTTTTTTTTATATATAACTAGCTATTGCACGCGACTTCGTCCGCGTAACTTTATAAAATATAGTCATGTTACTCGCTGATAATAAAGCTTCCCAACACTGAAAGAATTTCACAAATCGGTCCAGTAGTTTCGGAGCCTATTCAATGCAAACAAACAAATCTTTCCTCTTTATAATATTAGTATAGATTTGCAAAAAAAAATTGAATCCCGTGTGAAGCCGGGAGCGGGGGGTCGCTAGTCTAGTATTTATATAAATATGAAACTAAACAAAAAAACTCCGAGCGACCTTCGATTGATTCAAATCGACTTTTCAATGTGCGACTCTAATCAATTATGAAGTCTACATTAAATAAACAAGTTGTAGATTTAGATTCGCTCTTGAAGCGTCCAAGTAAACAAATTGGAGTATTTATTCATTCGGCAATTTACATTCGATTAACCATTATTTCGAAAATTGACATTCCTATTCGTCTGAACTAATTAATAAAATTTATACAAAATTAAGACCACGTGCATCTAATCTACGTGTCCCGTGGATTCAATAGTATGACGAATCGGTAGGACCCCTTTAATTTGGACGTTTGTCACAACCAAATACTATTAAGTTTTTAGCGTTATTTATCTTACAGCTTATTAGAAATTATATGAGTGTACTAGCTGGCGCCCGCGACTTCGTCCCGTTGAAAAAGAAAAAAAGTAGCCTATCCTGTGTCCTGTACCTCTAAATGTTTATCTAGTTCATTCCAAGTTTCATGAAAATCAGTTATTTTATTTAAGAGTTATGGAGGAAGATACATACATTCAATACCTACACTTACAGAACACTATGTTATCTCAATCTGATCAAATACATTACATGGGAGTAGCCTTAGTAGAATTTTTTTATCGTACCTAGTTGAATAAAATTTATAGTGTTTGAGCCGAATTCTGAAGGCATTCTAGCCTTCAGATATCTTTTGTTCATCTATTTCGTTTTGTGTTCGGTTTCTATAATGAAATAAGTATTTGTACATTATCTTGATGAATCTAAATAATACACAGCTTACATGAAACTAAAATCGGGTAGACTCGAGTATCCACTCACAGGAAATATAATAGAAACGAGTCAGTATAGGTACCTACTCCATGGCCCTCATCCGAACAGCAGATACTCAAATGCATTGAATTCAGAAATAATGAATGAGCTTAACGATTCCAGTTCGCAAAACCGTTTTTTTTTAGCTAGACAAGCGTTTTAAAAAACAGAATTTTTTATTTGTTATAATCGGCAGACAGGTTGACAGTCCACTTGAAGGTAAGTGACCTTTGCCGCTTATTAACTCAAACAATAAAAGACAGGTTACGAGTTAGCTGTCAATTCTAATAAAATTGATATAATCAAGATATGTGATAGGTGAAGGGCATAGGGATAGGTGATAGGCAAACACAACAGCACAGCAACACGATTCCCCATTTTTCACTGTTGCTACACCATTAAGTACTTCATATAATTTATACATATTACAATACACATTTATTTTTTCTCTTTAAAAATTCATCATTCATCATCATCTCCATGAACATAGGACCATTGCTAGGTCCATCCTATAAGATATTCCATGCAAGACATACGTCCATGACATGCTTTATCTGTGAGTCATGATTTATCCATAAATGTTCAACGGTTTACTCATGAATGGTAATATAAAACAACATCCAAAAATTCTTCATACATTTAATACATTTATATAGATAACATTTTATTATAAAACTTTTCGACTGTAAAAACAAGATAAATCCCAAGTTTTCTGATTCATTAGTTCAGTGTAATATATTAAACAAACTTACATACAATCGCAAAGAGTGTGACGTTGATTTATTGTACAATTCTAAGTCGATTTTTCTCACTTTGCTTAGTATTTATTCAAAGAAGCCTAATTTAACAAAATGCTTTTCTTCGAATGAATTGGGTATGAAATGTTTCAGTCCTAATGGGCACGTGAATTTTATTTGAACTCATATTTTACTTTCAATATAGAAAATTGATTTACATATAAATGATTTTAGTTTTCTCACAATATTCGATTCGTTTTTTTTTTCAATATGAAACGTTCCAATTGTTGGTTTAATGAGAAGGCTCAAGGTTACTTTGAGAGTTTGGGAAAGAGCTATACTCTGAGTTTCCTTGCCAAAGAGAATTCATAACGAGAACATTCGTAGGAGAACTAAGCCACCGACTTAGTTATAATACGACTTATTTGTGATACCTACATATAACTTTTTATCCTGTTTTTACGTGCAGAAAAAAACAATTACAAATAGATTCCAAAGTTAATTGACGATATTTTTTTCCAAAATTGTACTGTACTCTATCAGACTTCATGTATTATCATATCTATTCATATATACTATTATTATCATAAAACTGGGCATACCCACTCCTTTACAGAAGACCATAGTGAAATAGCAGCATGTGTTTTGTTTAGTTTCATTGAGTGAGTAGGTAAGGGATACCATAGCCCATTTCTTTGTCCCCTCCTAACCTCTTATCCTTTATCCTACTAAGATCCAAAAATGACATGACATGATGACAAAAAGAAATTGTATCCTGACTTTCTTTCGGGGTTTCTTCTCAGGATCGTCATCTTGGCTTTTTTCCGAAACCCTGGTTTTATATTTAAAATGACAGTCATAAGAGTTTTTTGTAGAAACCTAATTGATTAATAAATATTTTGATTTTTGATTTTGATTTTGGTCGGCAGTGCACATGCAGCACCTATGGCACTGCTTTGATTCATAGGCGACGGTAGCCATTCCATTATTTCATCCCAATTTTATTGCTAATTGCTGGAACAATAAGCATCATGTGCAAGTCGCAAAATGTGTGCAAATCTGTAGCTGTACCTTTTAAAACTGATCAGTTATAGGGGTCTTAATTATTTTTTAACAAATAGTCAAGTGAAAAAGAAAATCCTATTGTGAACACTTAAAAGTCAACAACGAAGGCCGGCCGAGTGCCGTTAAAATGCCCTTTGAAGTCAGCACAAATTTTCAACGGGCATCTAACGAAATTGTTCTTTTACTGTTCATAAATGTGCGCGTACTTTGAAGCGAGCTTTTTGTAGCATAAAAGGTTAGTTAGAGCGAGTCAAAGTGTGCAAAGAGCTTTACGTGTTGCCCTTCAACTGTGACATGATCGAATATATTTTAAAAAAACTACATATAGACACGCTTCATTTTAAGTTGAAACCTACGACTCGTTTGTTGATAGTCCCTACAAGACTTATTTCTTGTTAATTTTAGATTCTGTATGTTACAATACTTGCTTTTAGCAAAAATCACCTTAATCTAAGCTTCCATAAATATTTAGGTTAATTAACCTGTAATTAAAAATAACATTATAGTGTCTGTTTATAATGTCAAAATAACTATTTTTTACTAACTAAATTTTTTTGTGTCTGTTTGTTCCAGCTTATCTGCGAAACTGCTAGACCAATTTTGATTGGACTTCCACTGGAAGAAGGCTGATGATATATAAGGAAAAACTTGGGCTAGTAACCACTGCTGTATAAGCCCAGAAAATTGAAAATGCGCCTGACCGCCATTTTTGTGACGTAATCTTGTGACGCACTCAATACCGTTAGCAAAACTTGCCAGCGAGTTCTTACTTGCGGATGACGTCACGTGGTTTTTTACTTCTCACTTGCGAAATTATTTACAATTTGAATTACCTATATGTGCTTGTGCAAATATATCGTTACTTGTGTTAGCAATTTACGGGGATTATGCACAAGTTCACCGTTCTTAATAATGAACAGAAGTTGAAACAATAAAAATGTAAAAGTTCAATATAAAGTTCACACAGGCGATATATTGTCACTTTTAAATGGCACTTTTATTGGGATTTGAATAAGATTTTCTTTTGGCTTTTCGATACACGCTGCCAATTAAGTATATGGTATAAAAAGTACACAAATACCATTCCACAAATAGTAACACTAAACCCTTTGTGTATCAGTGAAAATAAATCAAGAATAGTTTTTTTATGAAAATATATGTCCATCTTTCACTGCGTTTATTTTAGTGACAAGTGTCACTAAAAATGTCAATTTTAGTAAAAAGCTTTAAAAAGCTCTCAAAAATGGTCAAAGGAATTTAATCAAATTTAAATAACAAAAGGTCCTATATCCAACTAAATATTGGTCCAGTTAAGAAGCAAAATTGAATCACAATGGTTTGTAAGTCACAGAGATTTCGTATAAGAATAAAAAAGAATGAAATCGTTAAGTGGGTACGCCTCGAAGGACGTATGAAAGGACGCCTGAATAACAAGGGTTCATTACGAAGCGGTATATCTAAGAGACATGATCCTATATATGACTACAGGTAAGATTTATTTAAGGAATCCTACTTTCGTCTGTATTTCTATTTATATATACATATGTAACACCCTCTAGATGACACGTTTTGATTAAAAATATATGATAAAACCATTAAGTCACAAATTTAATTTATTTTTAAAATTGCTCTGTGGTGCTATTATATTAATACAAAATTTCTATACTTTCTTGTAAGTTAGTAAACAATTAATTAAACATTATTAAATAAACTCCACATTTAAACACACATGAAGAAACTTAAGTAACTTAACATATTAGATTATCTTTTCAGCTAAGCTATCTATGGTGTTGTTTACCAGCTAATCAAAGTAGCAAAGATCCCATTTTTGTACTTACATAAGTTTAATTAAAGTACTTTTAGAGTTCTTAAATATTTTTATTACTATTAGCGCCTCTTTCACCAACGTCAAGTAAAGTGTTGATTAGTTACTTTTAGAAATCATTTTCTGTTTTATTGAATTATGCACTCGGTTTACTGCATCATTCGATAGGCGTTTTTTTTTAAATTATTTTCTATTTAATGTTTGGGACGTTTACCGTACAAATAAAGGTATATCAGCTAAATTCTTCCCGGTGACAGGTGACTTTAAATGACAGTTTGGCCTACTTGACGTTTGTGAAACAGGCGCTTATAGTTCTAAATGCTTGTGTTGAAAATTGCTTAAAATTTAAAAAATAAATAAAAAAAATTACTTGGTAAAATATAAAATCACTACATATTATAAAACAAAGTCCTCCACCGCGTCTCTCTATTTGTTTGTTCACGATAAACTCAAAAACTACTGTACTAGTCCGGGAGGTGGCAACGTCGGGAAAAAAAGCATTTTAGGTCAGCTGATTTTTTGATATGTCGTCTCTCTTGCCCTTTCGGTTAGGATCTGGGCAGTCTGGCTAGCGGTAGCGGTTGCGTTTGCCTGTGCGCATCCTATTTGTGCGGGTAATATACTGACTTTTAAAATCATTTTATGAAGGTTCAATTTGCATATTTTAGCTTAAGATAAGTTTAACAAACATCAATCTCTTATTGCCAGACATTTTTATCGTTGCTAATAATGAGCCAGACGCGAATTTTGATTTCATTTTTATTAAAAAATTAAGTTATTTCAGAATGTCTGTCATTTTAATATTATGTTGTTTAAGTATGAACAGACCTAAAAATAATTTGCCAGACATTAATTCAGTTGCTAAACCATGAATCAGAACGATTAAAGTCCTGAAAACTCTTACAGTATGATTCTACTCTTACAGTATGAATTGGACTTATGTAAACTGTATATCTATATATACATACAATAGATATACAATTGCGTAAGTTCAATATTTTTTAAATTAGGGATATTATTTTTTATTAGCATTTAGCAAATTTTAACATAAAAAAAAATTGAAATGAGATAGAATTAGATAGCAGGAAATCAAACAACATTATTGAAAATTTAAAAGTTTTTTTTTTATTTGAAATACTCTTGTCGCTATGATACACTGAGAAAATTTTACTTTAATATTTTGGCTCGTTTAAAGGCAGATTATTTAAAATTAACTAAAACTCGTTTAAGAATATATAAGCGCAGTTGGTTATAATCTAACACGTCAACATTGTTATGGATACTTGGTTATTTTTAACATTGCACTTAATAATTTTTAAACAAAATTGTTAGCATTCTGAACCAATTCAGACTTGTTTAAATTTTAATACTTAATATTGTTAAATCTAACCAAGTTATGTATGTAATTTTAAATATGTTTAAAAAGGGTTGAAATTAACCCTTTTTTTGGTTAAAATTAACCAATATATCTCTGTTACCACCTACAACGTAATCGGTTACAAATAGCCATTGATATTTTGTTGTTATTAAATAAGTGCGATTGTAAATTTTACCATGACACATTTGCTAATCTTTACAAACAGCTTACTAAATATTAACCAAGTAAAAATACTTAGCAAAGCAAAATGGGTTACCTATAAGTGAAAACGAATCATTCATTTCGTCCAAATCTTTCTAGCGTGATAGTCATTGCGTCTCGTATTTAATAAACTCGTATTGCCTAAAAAAATTTTATAATTTACAAATATTCCTAATGGATGACGATGTCAACAACCTTTTAATTGCATGGAAATTAGAAGAATACATAGAAGTATGTAAAGATGAGTGAAAAACCTACATTTTTATCTACCTAGATATAGTTACAACTAAGTTAACTCTACACCATATTATTATAATTTACTAGTTATGTTATTATTGCAGTGAATTTTGCGTTTATCTTAATTTAAAATTCTTAATTTTCTCACAAGAAAAGATTATTAACCAAATAAGAAATACCTATAATATAAAAAAAAAAAAAACAAAAGAATTATGTTACATGTCACCTGTTTGACATCATATAAGTAATTACTAAATTCTTATTTTAGATATTTTTTGACTTTATTAATTATATTGTAAAAATTAATAGTCAATTTATTAAAATTAAAATTAAAAATAAATTAAAATAAAAATTAAATTATAAATTGTTAAAAGCCAATTTTATACTCACATGCCGAGACCGCCCATCGGCGGCATAGCAGAGGTTACAAACCTTATAGTAAATTAACGGATATTAGAATAACAACTATTTCACATAGTACTACTATGATAACTTTGATAAACAAGACAACTAGATAGAAGGTCTCTAAGTAAACACGGAACATTTTTTATTGCTTTTGTTCCAACATTAAAACTAAAACAGAAATGAGTCATACGGATACAAAAGATTTTTTTTCATCAAAACAATTATCATTTATGGATGATACCTACAAGTAGATACAAAAGATTGCCGACGCACCTGCATTTTGTTTTGTTGAATTTTTATATATATACTAATATTATAAAGAGGAAAGATTTGTTTGTTTGTATTGAATAGGCTCCGAAACTACTGGACCGATTTGAAAAATTCTTTCACTGGTGGGAAGCTATATTATCAGCGAGTGTTATAGGCTATATTTTATAAAGTTACTCGGACGAAGTCGCGTGCAACAGCTAGTGTTCTATTAAAAAACTATAATTAGAAAATATAAAAAGGTATTAATTTTCATTTATAAAATATCAATATCGACGTCGATATATCGAGGAAAAATGTCAATATATCTAATTAAAAATATCGATACTTTTTCAACAAACCTACGGGCTCGTAGATCGTGGCCAACACGATGCCTAGCCCGACAGCCTGAGATTAGCACGTACAACCAAACAAACAAACTCTTCAGCTTTACATATTAGTATAGATAATTTAAACATTGTACCTAACAATTTTATATAATAATAATTATCATCACGCGTTAATCCTTCATTTAATGAATGAATCGTGGTAATGAACGATAGCCATAGCTCATTAAGTTTTCGTAGTAATACTGAGTATAAAGTAAAAAAAAAAAGTACTTAAATAGTTTTTACTGAGTATTTACTCTGGCTTGAGTAATACTACAGTGCTTACCCATCTATAGCTGAGAACACTCAACTGTCTCTCTCTGACCAGTAGAATCATACTGCAAGAGTTTTCAGGACTTTAATCGTTCTGATTCATGGTTTAGCAACTGAATTAATGTCTGGCAAATTATTTTTAGGTCTGTTCATACTTAAACAACATAATATTAAAATGACAGACATTCTGAAATAACTTAATTTTTTAATAAAAATGAAATCAAAATTCTCGTCTGGCTCATTATTAGCAACGATAAAAATGTCTGGCAATAAGAGATTGATGTTTGTTAAACTTATCTTAAGCTAAAATATGCAAATTGAACCTTCATAAAATGATTTTACTGTATGAATTTTCAGGACTTTAATCGTTCTGATTCATGGTTTAGCAACTGAATTAATGTCTGGCAAATTATTTTTAGGTCTGTTCATACTTAAACAACATAATATTAAAATGACAGACATTCTGAAATAACTTAATTTTTTAATAAAAATGAAATCAAAATTCGCGTCTGGCTCATTATTAGCAACCATAAAAATGTCTGGCAATAAGAGATTGATGTTTGTTAAACTTATCTTAAGCTAAAATATGCAAATTGAACCTTCATAAAATGATTTTAAAAGTCAGTATATTACCCGCACAAATAGGATGCGCACAGGCAAACGCAACCGCTACCGCTAGCCAGACTGCCCAGATCCTAACCGAAAGGGCAAGAGAGACGACATATCAAAAAACCAGCTGACCTGAAATTCTCTTTCGAAAACGTTGCCACCTCTTATACTATACCTATTGCCTGCACCAACTACCAAAAGCTAGTTTATTATAATTATAAAATTATCGATCATTTTGACTTTTTATGTGATAAGACTGAATTTAACGCGATGTTAAATACTCTATACCTACCTTTCTTAAGAACTGGGCTATATAATGCTAAAAGAATTTTAAATACGACTGCTTGTAGTAGGGATAGACCCGTTAAAAAAAAGAAAATACTTTTTTTAACGGGTACAGATTGTAAAATTATAGCTCAAATACCATGCACTAATTTATTTACTTCTCTACATTCGTCCATGTCAGTAAACTTTTCCTGATAACGTCTTCGCATGCTTTATCTACCCTTCTTGATAGTTGTAACATTGCCTAGTATAAAAGTAAAAGCTTATAAAAGTTCACCTATAAATATATTTTTTTATAATGTA
The DNA here is from genome assembly GCA_945859745.1 of Synanthedon formicaeformis. NCBI lineage: Eukaryota > Metazoa > Arthropoda > Insecta > Lepidoptera > Sesiidae > Synanthedon > Synanthedon formicaeformis. Next base: position 11,403,929 of record OX243957.1, read on the forward strand.
ATGAAACGAATTATAGGTAGATACAAACTACATTACTTACAATTATGTTATTTTATTGATATTTACAGAAGACAAGGTCACTTTCTATAAGACAAATTGTATAGCTTCAATAAAGGAATTTTATTAAAAAAAAACTTTAAATTGAAATATTAGTGACACGAAAACTAATCAACAAGATAACATAGCGTTGGAAAAGCTGATACGATTAGAAATCAAACGACATGGGTTAATTTAAGCAAGTTTAATTAACGCCGTACCTGGTGATAAACACGCGCCCCAACCGCGGCCTCTAGGGGCTGTTGGCAATTTTCCACGAAAATAATCCTAAAAACATTACACAAACCTAATTACCCTATCTCATAATTGCCCTGTTTTGACGTCTACCCTTTGAGAGGACGACGCTTATTTTCCGAGTAGTCTAAAGATATTAATAATCATCTAACTCGAAGGCTGTCTTCTAATACCGCGTTGATGTTGCGTACCGTCTGCTAGGGTTGTCAGACATGTGTTTTAGGAATTTAGGGTTGGTTGTAAATTGAAAATTATATGATGATATATTTTTTCTGCAGGATTAACTTTAATTTATCATAACATTTACATAATTTTATTTTATTAAAATAAAAATGTTTTAATTAACGATATTCAGAAAAGTAGATTGGGATACCACTGTGTTAATAAGTTTAGAACTATATAACAAACTGTTAAGTTCAGTGTTATTAATTATAAAAACAAAATTTATGCATTACCAGTGCCGGAACGTTGTGGGAAATTTCTTGCTTTGCTATGAGTCTGATCAATTAATACATGTTTATTTTGTTTTTTCTTTTATAAATCAACTTTTACGAGAAATCCTAAATTTATTCAAAAGACAAAGATCGTACATGGATATGGATATTGTTTTATAATCATTTAAAATACTATATCTTTTTATGTTTTTGCTGTGCAAATAATATATTTCGACACTTCTCTAAAGGCTTTCCGATTCCGATATTTGAGCAAAAGCTTGTTACCTGGCAACCTTAGGCGTGTTTTGTGAACATTTCCCCAACTCCATCGAACACTGTTGCGTGGGGAGTTTAAATGCATTTTAAACTCGTAATTGCGTAGCGATTATTGACATAAGAAAAAATAAAGTGCTCTTTATAAAATTTCTTATTTTATACTTGTGTGTGGCTAGGAGAACAATAGTTGCCTTGTCTTGTGGTTCACACTAGCAACCGGATTGCGAGCGGAATTCAACAGTGACGTAAGATCCTGAACACAGTTATATGACAGAAATTACTGTAAAAGTAAAGTGACACGATAATTCGAGACTTTATGTTTACGTCATGTTTTCGTAAAGCATTTTCGGAGCAAGCCCTCAGGTCGTGTTTTTCCCTAATACCCCTTCGGAGATGATAAGATGATGGCTTTACAAGTAAGCAGTAATTACGACCGTCCAATTACGGCTCTTCAGAAACGGCGGAGGGTAAAAGCTGTAAGTTTTGTTTCAGTGTTATTACTGACTTTTATTGTCAGATATTTTAAATATACTTTACGGATCCAATTTCAGCCAGCTCTTTACTTCGAGCATCTGGATGTATACTTTATTAAATATACATCTATTTCAGATAAAATATATGATTGTACGAGTATGACAGAATTTAAAAATATCCAGTTTATTCAATTATGAATTAGGCAAGATTTTTAACTGTACTTGGGATTTTTAATTGTGACAGATCATGATTTTTTTTCAAATCGGTCACGCACAAAAATTTATAGAGTATTTGGTAGATACTACTAAAATAAAGTGGACCGTTAGCTTCTGCTGCTAACAAACACTTTTTGCTGTACCTCACGCACTGGAACTCAATATCAATCGTGAAATTATTCAACGGTGGTTTCCTCAGGTCCTTGAAACTGCCATCAAAAATTATATACAATTGTATAACATCATGTCTACAAATAAAAAACTTAATCCTTGTTTGTTAAAGAGTAAATAAAAGATGTTGCAAAGAACATTGTTCACAAGAACAATCTGGGGAGGAAATTAGTGATGTTTCTCTAATCTCGAGAAGCCTGTGTTTAAAGGAAACCATAATTATACTCGACAAGTTATCAAGAGCGAGTGGAGGCGAGGCTCAAAGAAGTTTGCCGAAGCGAGAGACCGGCGTAGCGCCGCCGCCGCCCGCCCTGTAATTTCAACGTGCTCGGAGTGCAACGTGCCTGCTAGCTAATTTGTCATCCGAATATCAAATTACGCATGAAATGGCTCGTAACAGTACTACCTCGTCCTGATAGGGTTTTAAAATAAAATTTAATTCGCTGCCGGGTTGCAATAACGTAATTGCAACACTGAGTTGACTAATTGCCTGATGAAATTTTAGCTCAAGTTTATTTTTATATGTAGAGAGATGATAGTTTTGTCTGCGGATATGCTTGCGATAAAGCTTTAGTTTTCTATCCAATAGGTGCATTTTAAATATTAGTCAGAAATCTCAAAAAATGTGATGAGCTCTCTCTCTCTCTCTCTATTGGTAAATAATTTAACAAAGTAGAGCATGATTTACAAATTTAAAATATTTAACGAAAATTTTACATTTTACAAATATATTTAAATAGCATAGTTTCTGTTGATATTTTATAAAAATCAATAATGTTGATAAAATCTATTAATTCAAATAAAATATTTTTATGTCTAATCTTATAACATATAACATAACTATAATTACAAACTAAGAGGTCATATAAACCCCAAATAATAACTAGTTTTAATATCGATACGATATAATTGAAGAAATATTTTAAGACGTCATATCTTATAGTTTTCCGTTAAGTATCCCTTCGCCATTATTTCTCAATGTTCTTTGTAATTTTCCTTTTGAAAGTACTAAGACCCTACGACATCAAGTATCATTTATGCCCGATAGTAAATTAAGTCGTATAACTTAACATAATTTTCCGGTACCCCAGCTATTATGTTCGTATTTTGACATACGACCAGGATCCATTACGTTTCATCTTCCGTTCCGAGGGGCTGCGTATCAGCACTGATTTTATGGCCAACATCGTACAGTTTAAAGCAAATGGACGTGTAATATTATAATAATATCTTAATTTTTTTTAAGTGATCAGGAACTAAGTTCTTGAACATACATTATTAGGCCACAGTAATCACCCACTAAGTGGCATTAACAGAAACAAAAATGAGGCATCTATTAACTGATCCTTCTATATCCTTAATATTTTAGTAGAAAAAATATTAAAAGGTGAAAAACTACTAAAACTTCTTCACTACTGTTGAATTTTAAAGCGCAGATTTGCAAAGCTCAATTTTAACTTTGAACTTCTAATTGGTCTACTGAGAATACGCTAATCCAACGACAATTACTGCAATAAAATGTTGTTATACAGCCACGCAAATAGAACTGCTCGAATCAATATCTATACACTTTTGCTGGCGTACCTACAACAGTGTAGGTTTTATGACGCGCTAAGTGAACGCCATTTTGTGCTATGCACGTGGTCACGTGGTACCGTAACTATGAGGGCGGGCGGGCTACATAGCAGCAGATAGATACCATATCTATCCTGAGGGACACGCGCGGCATTCATCCCCTTTGTTAATAATTTGAAAGGCCGATATATAATGATGTGTATTAAAATATTATTTTCAATGTTTCAGGGTCTTGTCAATTTTTGAATTTTGTCAATATATTTAGAAGTTTTAAAAGTAGCTTCATTTATACATACATACATTCCATTGTTAGTGCACGTTTCTTACGTAATTTAAAATATTTTAGAAATTAAATAGGATTTAGGTACAAAATGACATTCACTGTGTATTAATAAAATAGATGTAATTTGGAATGATTTACTTTCATAATATTTTAATGACTTAGTTTGTCAGATGAAACGTGTGCATGAATTTTGTTTTCTTGCTTACGATGTATTGTTTTTATGTTTTATTGTTTTTATGTTTTTATGTAAAGAAGAGTTAACTTGAGGGTAGATTGTCTATTAACACAACTAACGAAGCAGTCTGCTTCGTAGGTTCGTTCTAGTGCACTGACGAATATTATAGATTTATAGATCAACGGGTAACGATACGGAATAGCGCATGGACTGTTATTCACGATGGTAATTTGTAAGAGAGTATTTGCTATATAAGTGATATAACGATAACTGTATAACGATGGATATCTGTAAGAGAGTAGTTGCTGCTGATTTTTCGTTCGCTGTTTAAGTGAGCTTACTTACTTTTACATACTGTCGAAAAGCGAATCAACATTAAATTTTTTATTATTTTTATTATTAGTTTATTTATATTTATTAAACTTTTATTAACGGTTATTTTGTTATACTATTTAATGCTTTATTATTTATTTAAATTGATTTTCTAATACGACACAAACTATTTAAGTACTTACCAATTAATTCGCCTCGGGATAAACAGTTTTCTCCGAATTTCTATTTCTGACTAAATAAAATGTAATAAGAAATAATGAGTTCTAATTAATAAAGTCTATTAATATATCTGTTGCTCGGCTTATATCCGATATAGGGGCAGAGAGGGCTTAACGTAAGAGGATTGGTTCACGATGCATGATTTGTTTCTAATATGGAGAAAGTAATTTTTTTAGCTTACATTGCGGAATACGGGGTTTGAAATCATCCCCATGGAGATATAATTATCCTGGTTTCTGTTATTATTAAGTCGATTTATACGATGTATCATTTTACCAACTTCCCCTTTACATTGACAAAAAAAAAAAACACGAAGTTAAAATAAATGTACTCTGAGTTTTCAAAAATAAATGTATCTAAAACTAAATTTATTTGTCAGATATTACGAGATTATAACCCTCTATAACCAATATCTAAAATGTTGGTCAGAGGACTATATTTTTCCTGTTAGATACTAGTGTGGTGTTAATCATGAAGAGTAAAGAATAAAGGACAAGGTGGGGATAAGATTATGGTCTCTGGCATTGCAAGAAAAAGCACATTTTTGCTAACAATTGCACTATGGTTTTAGGTATCGGGTTGGTTATAGATGGAATATTTATGACTGCGGAATGTAGTGAGCCTTACCACTACCAAAATATGTTGAAACTAGTGCCGAAAATCAATTTGGATTTGTCTATTGATAGTTTCGATATTTGAAAAGGACAAAAATATCCCTGTCTCTTTTCTATATAATGATGCAATACCTCTTTGTTATACCTTGGCAAAGCTTTTAGGGTGTTACCTAGGTATTGCATTTGTCAGTAACCAAATTTTGAGGGGAATTCAATTGTGCAACCCTTTAAACCTCGGAGTCACTTTTTTTCGGTCAGGTACGGAATATTTTGAACAATACGAGGTAATAAGCGGACGATCTATCATGCGACATGTACGGCCGACATGTTGTATGTTAATTGGGTAGTAGTGAACAATAGGGAACAACCGATGCAAACAGAGTAGTGAGCGACGCGTCGCTATTATGACGCATTGTTCTCACTATTCACTATACATCGGTTTTAACTAACCACATTGTGTTTTGTTACTAACTTAGGAAACTGAATCTGAATACAACTTTTTACATATAAAATTTCCGATTTTACTTATTCACATTTTTGGTATCTAAGATCTACCTTTTGAACTTCTAGCCCAGTTGGGCTTATCGACATTTTCTTTATAAGAACACAATGATGTATGTTAAGACTTAAAAGTTTAAAATAAACACGTATTCACTATTTTCTAGAACTCATCTTGTCTGTTTTATATTAAGGTCGACAGACAGGCTGAAGGTCCACTTGATGGTAGATGACTATACCGTTGCCTATAACAGAAGTAACGTCATAGGTGCTGCAAGTGCGGTGATGAAAATAGAAGTATGAAGGATGAGGCATCCCTTACCTACTCACCGAAAGAAAACAGCACACATGCTTTTATTTCATTATGATTTTCTGTGTTATTGCCGCCAAACGAACTGCCATTATAACTGCAAAACACAGTGTACCAAGCCACTAGTTTCCAGATCTAATCCAGAGACAACTTTAAAAACTTGATTTCCAAAGTCGGCCCTGCCGGAAATCGAACCCGGGAGACAGAGCTTTAAGGTGAGCACTTTAACCACTCGTCCAATGGGCTCGTCAAAGTTGACTTTAGTTGTCAAGAAGATTCGCTGTCTATACAAGTCACCCACCTGTAGCATCGAAATACTACAATGGAATTTGCGTCACAAATGCCAAAGCGGCACATAAAAAGAACGCCTATGACAGAAACATGGCGGACTCTTGCCTTCACGCGTCAATGGTAAAAGGTAGTAACGATCAACTTCTACTATTTCATTTTAAACTCTTATGGGTTGACGTAAAGTTACATTTTCTTTAAATTACGTACTTATTATTATGTTTGTTTTGTTTTAAATGACAGTTCATGCTCTACGCATATGTCACTTTTAAATGTTCCATAAAATTCGTAGTGTTTTGTATGGCACGCGGGTTCCATGTTGTAGTAGTTTGATGACAAGTAGTTTATGATAAATCATTTAAATTCAAAACATAATTTAACTGACCACGGCTACTTTTTAGCTTTTGACGAGGGCGTAACCGCTGACAATTGTATATACAATAAATATCACAGTTATTTTATTAATTGATAAATAGTCACAAAGGTCGACGCTAACCGCAGAATAATATCAGAATAAACGCAAGTTTAAATGGCGTATAAATTTATCATAAATTCATTATCCGTTAAAGATTCAATTTGATAACTCAACCCGCACGCATTTTCAGCCTCTAAAAGCAGTAGCCCGTGTTAAAAGCAATTAAAAACTTTAACAACATCCACTCCCATACTTTTCGATATGCTCATAACGTTATAAAGTTTAATTATGTCTATTTCTGTTTAGGTTCTCTTAGATTTACCAAATACATAGTTTAGATTATTATAAGAATATTTTTAGTTACTTCCTACGTCTATATCATCTATACTAATAATATAAGGAGGAAAGATTTGATTGTTTGAATTGAATAGGCTTCGAAACTACTGGAGCGATTTGAAAAATTATTTTACCTAATTTCAAAGACGTGGTTCTAAAATTATTATATTAATTTTCGTCTTAAAGTAAATTGATTTGTGTATTCTATGAAACACTATCTCATATACAAATTATAATGTTAGTGAACAACTGAAAATCGTTCTACGAATTTAACTAAAATTTCTAACCGAATACACATAGGTTTTTAAAGAGAATTGCAATTTTAATTTGTGTCAGAGTACAATCCGTATTATCAGTAGGTACTTACTTGTATTTGCAAAGTTTTCCATTTCGGAACAAATTTGTATTTAGCATTTATGACAGATAATTTGTCAAGGGTAGCTGCGCGCGAGTCAAAGATAATTTATCTGTCTCAACCGCTTTATTTATTACGCGTTCGCATCTACGCTGAGCCTCTTAAAGTTGGCGGTTAATGGAGCTTCTTTGAGGCTGAGACGTCACTCACTCTTGACCCACACTCAACTTGTTTAACAGCAGCGAAACTCACTAAAAATAATTATTCGTTCTCTTGCTTATAATTACGTATATCAGCGTAATATTTAACATGATAATGAAATACATTACTTATGAATAATGGTTTAATTGAAATCAAAATTTTAGCTTAAGCTCAGTCATCTCAACGCAAAAAAAAAACACCTAAAAGGTAATTGACGAATACTATTTGAAATAAAAAATCTAACATAATATAAGAAAAAGATGAAAAAAAAAATGAAAATATTTGCAAGTTCCATCCTGAGGACTTCTTATTAACAAATAGTCAAGAGATGAAAATTATTAAAATAAAAAAAAAATAATTAAATATTGATTTACAAGAATATAAAGAATTTCTTGATACGCAACCAATTAACTTATCAAGTACCTACTTAAATATTTAATTGTTTATTTACACTTGTCACGTTGCATAGATGAGACAGACCCTAATATATTACTTGATGAATATTGTTATTAGAAAAGTTTTAAATTCTGCTTAATGTTTTCCTTTACCTAACTTACTTTACTTTAAAAATAAATGATACAAACAATTTCTTTCGAAATAACTATTTCCTCTATAAAATGACTGCAAATAAAAAGGAGGAAAATCAGGAAAAGTAGGCCCGGATTCATGATGTAATTTGTTAAAATGACTTACTGTCATCCGGCTTATAGCGCGAGAAGCAAGCGAGCGGTGACGCGGGACGGACAGCCACGGGTATGTGGTCAGAACGCCTACACTAGCCTTATTTTTTGCTCCCCTACTGACGGCTTGATGGAAAACGAATGAACAGTTCGATGTGTACAAAATAAACCTCGAGCACTTTCCCTTTACGGGGAAAACGGTGGACGAAATACAAACTTTGGAAACGAAGTATATACGTCTTACGACGAAATCCATTAACTTTCCGAGAATATGAAAACTTAAGGTGCTTGTACACTAGGATAAAACTTATCAAATATTCTGTCTTTAAGACTGGATAGAGTTGCTTTTCGTTTATGAAAGATTTCGTCTTTAAAAATATATTCGTATTATTCTGAACCATTACAAGTGTCCATATGAATAAAAATTCACATAGTACCTCAAGTAAAATCTTATAAGCAGCTGACAATCAAAAAACCACTCAGTGAGAATAATTTATGAAAATATTCAATATTGCCAAATCTGTTATTTTTTTTTCTTTATGCGACTATTGATATTTAGATTCATGAATTGAAAAACTTTCCAGTTTCCAAAAAAGGTTTCCAGACCCATTTGAAGATTAAGCCCATTGTATTAAAAATTAAATATTAATAAACAAACATAATTAATACTTATTCAATTTTGAAATGATAAACAAATTTCAGGACATACAAAGTAATATTGACACTTTTTTCAATTTGAGATGAAATTCGGAGAGAAAATTCTTATTAAGTAATATTTAATTAAATATTTCTGCTCATAGTTGTACTAAGTTCAGAAGTCTGGTGCGAGCATACTGTATAGGTACTTATATAAAATGAAATAAGTAAAAAAAACGGAATTGTTTGTGAACAGTGGGACGCCATTTGGATGCGGCTGAACTAAAGAGGAGGATAATTATGATTGATGATAGGATATGATTCCTTTCCACTTAACACGTTGTAAAAGGGGTTATTTTATTGCCTCCGACTTTGTTCCTGAGAGGTCAATGACTAATGAACATGATGACTATGCAGTTTTTAAGTATTTCATAACGGAGTGGGGATCATGTTAGAATTCGATAAACCAATATTTTATAATTGAATCCACCCTACTTTTGAACTATTGTACAATTTTAGATGAAATGCTATTTCTTGTTAAACTTTATAGTCATATCCGTTCCGTAACAGATAATCGAGGCCTAGTCGGCAGTATCACATGTGATCTAGTTCGAGTAGCCAATTCTCTTTGCCAACTAAAGTTTACTAATTCAGCATTGTATTACATACTCGTAAGTTACATAGGTATACACAAAAATCAAAATACAACGACAAACAAGAGGTTACAAACTATTTTTTTATATTATTTTTTCAACTTGATGTATATGTTTCTGAATACTCTGTGATATTATATTATTCCTCTATTTGACAGGGTATATAAATGGTACACCAATTATTTAATTTTTGGGTGTATTACTATATGTGAGGGATAATGCGATATTGTTATGCATAGACGAACATGAGTCTAATCTTTCTTATGAATTTTTTAGATTATGTCCTGCTTGTAAAATAGCCTAATGAATAATGACATTTAGAAGCAAATAAGCACCTACTTGAGATCTTACGATTTCAAGTCGCTGGGCGGTAATGAGATTTGAATTTCATGCAAAAGAGAGTCTCTTTGCAAAATAGGTACTAATTCTTAGCGGCTTAGACCTCGTATAAATATGATGTGTATATTATACACTAACTGTGCCTCGCGAAATGCCTTGGCGAGATTTTAACAGCTACAACCTATCTCAAGATTTGGGATAGCAAATACAAAAAAAAAACTATTTAGCTGTTGTGTGACCGACCGCGTCTCTGCGAAATATATAAGGCAATGATTTCACGTCCCAATGGGCTATACTGTCCATTATACGTGACATTTAAATAGAAAATATAACCAAAAGTCTTAAATACAACAGTTAAATTACATTATTATCATCGCTATATTCTTAAGTACGTGTTTTTGTGCACTACCTGAATGTACGTACGAGTACTTATCTACCTGGCACTAAAATATGGGTTGGTCGAATCCTTGCCAACTCTGCAACATTCTCTTACGCAATGGGACAATGTAATGCAAAATCAGTTCCATTTGGCTACGGTGTTCGGAGAACAGCTAGCCAGGCGAAATCAGATGTTATTTTTCTATATACATTTATTTTATTTTGAGAATATATTCTGTTCGTGGGGTAGGTACCTACATTTATTTTGTTGTAACCTATGTTAATTAATATAAGTAAACAGAAATATCAGACATATAATTTATATTTAATATTTGTTTATCTATGTATATAAAACTACAAGTTCGTCGTCAAAGAAATAACGAAGTCAAACCTACGTCGTCGACGACGTAGGTTTGACTGAAGAAAGCTTTGCAGATCCTTTGAAATATTTATACCTTAAATAATTAACCCTGCATTAACCAGCAACGATTGAATAACAAATATACAATCAATGTTGAATCTGATATTACGAATAAAAACATTACAAAAATTCATTTCCATTTTTGTCTGCAAGATATGTAGTTTTTTTAAATCATAGGTCTTAGAACACAATTTTCTTCTGACAAATGTTTTAAATTATTTATATAGAGAATTGCTGAGCATCATTTGGTAATTTAATGTCGTATTTTCCCAAATAAAATCCCAAATAAATAAAGTACCTGATTAACTTTTTACCTAAAAGTAGAATCATTCGATATTGTTTGACATAATGAAAATTATCCGCTTTCTTTACTGACTTGTTTTTAAAAATACATTAAATGGTGACGTTTGAATACTTACGGAAGTTAAGTAGGTTAAGCCCTTTAAGAAAGACAAAACGAATTGCCTCTTCAGGACGAGTTAATTTATTATTTAGGTTCAATTTGAAAGCTAACGTGTTCGGATATTGCGGTCTTGTATCGTGAATAAGCAAAATACTACGCAGTCGGGGTCGCGAGGCTGACATAGCACCCTTATTGCAAAATAATGAGTTGAAATTTTTTACATTATGTGTATACAAAATTAAAATAATTGTTATTAACGCTATTATTGATTTACCAAATACGTTGTATTAAACTTGACCCCGACTTCATCCGCGCCACCTTTTCTTAGATGTTAAAATATTAATTTTTTTAATCTATATTGCTCGTATGTTTTTGTCAGGCGTTGATTTTTTTATTTTTATTTCTAGATAATTTCTCGGGAACAGTAGGTACTGTTTTCTGGATGAAAGGTGCCTATATAACTTTTTATATAATCTATATGACTTTTTCTGTATCACTGACAATGTGTATGCAAAATTTCATGTTGACCGGTTGAGTAGTTAAGGCGTGAAAACGTAACAAACAAACAAATCAACTCCCTTCCGCATTTATTATATTAACATAAGTGACGATGAATGGTGTTGTTAATTTTTGCTAATAGGAATTTAGGAGTAAACACTCAAAGTATCGACTTTAAAGGTATAGAATTATTACGTTATACGAGTAAGATGGTAAATTGGCACCACATACCATCAAGTGGACCGTCAGCCTGTCTGCCGACCTTTGCCTACATAAAAAAATATCTACAGAGGTGGAATTTAAAATAGGAAAATTGTAATTGGGTTTTTGTTCTGCAAAAAGTAGTTAAGTGGTTTTGGCGGTAAATAGATTCAGTAAAGCATTCTCGTGTCTCGGTGGAGTGCGCTGCGGGCGGCGGGGGACCGCTGGTCTTCTACACTGCACACGACCATTGCCTCACCATAAATAATACACTACGCCGGAATTAATGTGTTGTTGAATTAAGGTTTATGATTCTTTAATATAATATTTAAAACACCACTGCAGTCGGATAATGATTATAATCAATCAATACTAATAATAAATCTGTAAGCGTTGATCATGGAGTAAGTTACTTTGTTTTCAGAGATATCGTGTTTATAGGCTCTATACATGATACTGAAACTAAATTGACCATTTTTAGAATTTTTTTCTGTATGTATGTATGTTGCTCCATAATTCTTAAACGAATTAACTGATTTTCATGAAACTTGGTAGATAAACATTTAGACGTACGGGAAACAGGATAGGCTACTTTTTTTCTTTTTCAACGCGGACGAAGTCGCGGGCGTCAGCTAGTCGTCTTACTAATATTATAAATGCGAAAGTTTGCATGGATGTATGGATGTTTGTTACTCTTTCACGCAAAAACTACTGAACCGATCACCATGAAATTTTGCATACACGTTGCCTGGGACACCAGAAAGGACATAGCTAGTTTTTATATTAAAAAACTATGATAAAGTTAATTGTTTTTTTTAATAACCCTTAAAAACGGTAAAGTCCTCCAATGAAATTCAAATAATACTAATTCTATATAAATAAGTTGTCATAGGGTTATTAGTTAGAATGATTTTTAATTTAAAAAAGAAAGGGTTGAGTGTATACAAATCGTTTGTTTATAAATATTATAAAATCGACAAATTAATGATGTCCTACAGAATGTTCAATGTTTGTTAAGCTATGAATTATAATAAATAAAATAAATAAATAGACATATCCCAGCGATTTACAATAGTTATAATACACTATGAAATATTAATTTTCTATTTGAATAATAAACATGAGCAATATGAGCATTTTTAGGTCATTGTTATTTATCACAGATTTAAATCTTTGTTATTTACTAACAATTAATTTTTATTAAATAATTCTCTTGGTGGTCTCTTCTGCCTTTAAGGAAACCTTTGGCTTGTCCTCAATTAGTCTCTGATAATAGACTTAGCAATGTTTATTATTAGGTGTTAATGGTAACGAAAGCACCATTTGGTCGCTTCACTTTTTTTCATTCCATAATGTAGGATTTTGTTTTTTTTTTAATGCATGACATCCCATTGAAAGTATACCTACTTACTTATAAAATCCTTTGTCTTGACTGACTAACAACGCACATCCAAAACAACTAAGTCTACAAAGATGAAATTGAAAAAAACATAACATCATAATTTAAAAAATACATACACTGCTAAAAAATATTTAAAAAAAAAATTCAACTTAGTGCAAAGCCGGGGGCGGGTCGCTGGTAATTTATAACGGAAGAATTGTCTTTTACATACACGAGAAATTGTGCAGAGCGTCTAGTTTTAAGTTTTCTTCGTTGCCAAATTATAATACCTAAGGCGAACGCCATCTACAGAGTCTGCATCCTATTATGACGAGATGCAAGTTGGAAGTGGGTCATACCGAATTATCAATGCTCAAGAGTGGCTAATGACCAAGTATGGTAAGTCAAAGCACGTATGTCGTAGGTTCCGAATTCAAAGTTGGGTGCACTGTACGAGGACTCACGTCCGGTACACGTTAATTACATAAAACTGTGACGTCACATGAGCATAGTAGCTCGCTTGCATCGTAGAGACAAACTTTATTGTGTTACGCATCCGAGCCTACAGTATGCAATAATTCTACTGTTGCTATGTGCTATACATTTGTATACCAGTTGATAAGAAAAATTTGTGAGAAATCCTATTAATATTATAAATGCGAAAGTTTTGTGACGATTGATGGATGTTTGTTACTTTTTCACGCAAAAACTGTTGAACGGATTTAGATGAAATTTGGCAAACAGATAGTTTATTACCTGGATTAACATATAGGATACTTTTGGTTATAGTATCCTATTAAAAAAATGACGAATTCGTCCACTTCTTAAGTTCTTCGTTTCTTTGCGCTTAGAATCACATAATTTAGCAATATAGATTTTATATATTTTTATTTCCGCTATATTTTTTAACAAAGAAAGACTTTAAAACATATATAATAATTGATATAAACATGGTTTTTCATTTCATGTGAAAAACGTAAGTCGAGTTACATGTAACAGAGTAGAATGCAGCTACAAATTGATGCAAAAAAGTGCATTGGAGCGCGGAACTCGTCCACGAGACCGTTTTTAGTCCAGAAGCAATGCATTTTTCGTCCAACGTGCTGTAGATGACATTTGTTAATTACTCTCTTTTAACTGCGCACGACACTAGAAATACACTCTAAGTAAGTATAATATTTAACATCCGCTCTATTATAATAAAAATATTTTCCTAATAAACAAATTTTAAGTGATTGTAATGTAAAAATAACTGATTTATGTATACTAAACGTATTTCAAAGTATATACGGTAGGGTACTTATAACAAAAAAGAAAACAAATTTAATTTTTTTTCTCTGTCCGTATGTGTGTTTGTTCCGGGTGTTCTCCTAAATGGCTGGATCAATTTTTACAGGACTTTCACTGGCAGATAGCTAATGTTATAAAGAGTAAATTAAATTACTTTTTATTAAAAAAAATGACATACAAAGTAAATGCACACAGCAGCGAAGCGAGGCCAGGTTCAACTAAGTAGTTGGACCCTACACTGCCGGGTATCTAACTGACGATTTCCTAACGTTAAAAAAAGGGTTATTTAGTAATAAATTCGTTAAATTAAGATTTTTTAATTAAATTTAATGAATTTGGATAATGTGGGATGTATGTTATAAAGAATTCACCTTAACATAACCGCATAAATGCTGATATTCCACAATGGTCTTCTATAAGACAGTAGTTACTGCCACCAATCATAATTCCAAGTTATAACTGGGCAATATGTCCCGCTCCAGTAAATGTACTAGTAATTTATTGTAGCAGCTAACTCTTTCGTCGACACGGCAACTAGTTAGGATTAAAAATGTAAATTAGACTACATTCTCAATTCTAAAGTTTAAAGTATTTTCTTGTGGATAAGTTTAAATTAATGTGGAACGTCACGGGCACTTCTCGACCGGCGACCGGGAGGGTCTATCAATTTTTTATTAGCTCTGAGATTGCCTTCGAAGAGAATTACACTTAATGGTCCGAGTTTTATTAATTGTCCCAGGTCTTGTCTAAAGCTTTGCTTATCGATGAAAATTATGTAAGAAAGACGATTACTCACCTAAATATTATTTGACTCATGGAGTCAATATGTAAATATAAATATATTTTTATTAATGTAAATAATATATATAATATTAAGTAGTATCAGGCACACTGCGTTTCACAGTCATTTGGGCAGTCCGTTTGGTGGCCGTAACCACCCCTTTACTTACTCAATGACCAACCCTTACAGATTTATTATTAGTATTCATTGATTCATATCCTTACATATTATAAAACAAAGTTCTCCGCCGCGTTTGTCTGTCTGTCTGTTCGCGATAAACTGAAAAATTACTGCACATTTTCATGCTGTTTTCACTAATGGATAGAGTGGTTCCTGAGGAAGGTTTTAGTATATAATTTACAAAGTTACGCGGGCGAAGTCGCGGGCAGCAGCTAGTACATTGATATAAAATAAAGAAAATAATCGTACAACTCGCGTTTGATTTTTGTTTTATTATTTACTATATATATAATGAGTTTAATTTGGACCACACTGGTTGATTCCATTGAATGCGACACATCGAAATTTGTCTCATTACGTCTCCGAGCTCCATTCAATAGCTGGAATGCAGAACATTCCCGATCCTTTTGATGAGAGTTAAGATTAATTTCGGAGGGCTTGAGCACAAAGGAAATTTTAGAATATAAGTGCATTAATAAAGGTTTTTTAGTCTCACGAAAGGCACTCAACCATCGAAAAATGTCTTTATTAAATTTGCTATAGGCTTTTATGTCTACTTATTCCAAGAGTTTATTGGGTGAAAGTACTGCTAAAATGGATTTTTATTATATACTGTAAAAATGTCTTATGAACTCAAATAGCTTTATATTTCCTCAGTACTTATCCGTCAATAAATTGATTTCAATGTTAGCTTTCTTTTTTATCAGTATTATCCAAAGAATAACTTTTCTCTTTCCTAGGACAGAGATATCATTTGTTTTCTCATTCTTCTTACTTCATCGTAATTCTATTTTTGGTTTTACCCTCTCCGTATATACCTATCACGATTCCATACCATATTGTTGCCCAAAAATTTTCCTTTTATTACTTTAAATTGTAATATAATTATTTTGAATACACAGACTTACCTGTGATGACTTGAACTAGAGTGACCCGTGGTTGAACTTGACATAGGTGATCTTGCTGGATAAGTACCGGCTGCTCCGTGACCACCCTCAGACATTACAAACTCTGAAACAAATAAAACATTTTTTAATATTTAACATTTAAATTCAATCAATCAATAGTAATAATCAATACCAATAATAAATCTGTAAGGGTTGGTAATGGAGTAATTTACTTTGTTTTCAGAGATATCGTGTTCATAGGCTCTATACATGATACTGAAACTAAATTAACCATTTTTAGAATTTTTTTCTGTGTGTATGTATGTATGTATGTATGTATGTATGTATGTATGTATGTATGTATGTATGTATGTATGTAAGTATGTATGTTCCTTCATAACTCTTAAACGAATCAATTGATTTTCATGAAAATTGGTAGATAAACATTTGGACGTACGGGACATAGGATAGGCTACTTTTTCTTTTTCAACGCGGACGAAGTCGCGGGCGCCAGCTAGTAGTAATAATAAAATGTATGTATGTATGTATGTATGTACGATATGTATGTATGTGTGTATGCGGATGTATGTATGCATGTATTTTCCTCCATAACTCTTAAACGAATTAACGGATTTTCATAAAACTTGGTAGATAAACATTTAGACGTACAGAACACAGGATAGGCTACTTTTTTCTTTTTCAACGCGGACGTAGTCGCGGGCGCCTGCTAGTTCATATATAAAGTACGAAAAAACATATAATATGTAAAAATAAACGAATTAATGATGTTATATTTCTGAGTATGAAATATTCATACTCAGAATTCATTCATTCATTCATTCAATTCATCTTCATCTTTATTCTGACGATTATAAGAACGAACAATTAATTTTTAATAATTAAAAGGAATAATTGTACATAATAATATTGCTCGGGTTTCAACTCGACGTTTATTGGTTTTGTACCGTTTAATTGCTAGACACCCAAGTAATTATTCCTAAAACATTTATACCTTCCTCGAATATTCTCAAAGAATTTTGGAAAAATCATAATTATAATTGTAAGATAATCCGGTGAACTTCGTACCACCTAAAATTGATTCAATTGTATTAACTCATTGTAACTCTTCAGGTCCTTAACTTGACATCGAATCTCGCTGTCAAGTAAATTGCCTACAAAGTCAATTTACCTTTTAAAGCAATGCCTGATCGACATGAATATTCCCAATATGTAATTAAATTCACTTTAACCAAATCTGTTCTTTTTTTTTACAAAAAAAAAAAACGATTTTAAACATAACAAATTAATGACGATTTTATACAAAAATTCATTTCTTTAAATATTTGGTAGAATAATTAAGAAAAATATTTGAATTTTCCTTGAATTTTCCGTTCGATCGAAAGTCAATTTCTAGCCGAAGCTTCGGTCGGACACTAAATTTTTCTGCATTTTCTACTATTGAATAATGTTTTGAGAATAAAGTAACTAAGAGAACTTTATCTTGCAAATAGTACGGTGCTGAAAGACGTCCGACTCAACGCGGTCGGCGCTATCAATCCTATCACGCGATGGATAGCACATTTGTTTGCTCTCAATGTCTACATTAACAAATTATGTCGGTATTCAGTAGCACAGTGTAAGTTTAGGCAAATGTTGGTTAACCTAATAAAGCATTTTTTTTATTATAACAATATGAATTTAGCAAAAGTTTAGAAACATAACTTGCTGGCCACATAAACAATATCTATGTCACATGTTATTACTACTGCATAAATAGATTTTTATTTGTCCGATTGATCGACGCGTCGTCCGATCAATCGGACCAAGCAGTCGGGACACGCGGTCTCAGGAAAATTTGATGGGTCTCTGCAATCATTTACACAAACCTTCTTCGCTTATCGTTGTTTTCTCTAGTGAAAACCTTATCCAAATACGTTGAATGGTTAAGAAGAAGTAAGCGTAGAAACAGTTTTGTAATATGTATCTTTTACAGGGTTGTACAATATATATTTATTGCCTAGCAGGTTTTTAATTTATAACAGTTGATTTTAAAATGTAGTTTTCGAAGAGCCTCAAATAACATTCAATAGGTGTTACACAGTTGAAATTAATGGAAATTTCTGAATTCGTATTCGAATTTCAAATTGCCTATCATAAAAAATCTGATTCAATTTTGAACACATATTTTTACTGTTCTGCTAAAACGCAAAATATTTTAGTAATAATTATATGATTATAATTATTATGCCATGAAAATTTTAGTTGGCAA
Source organism: Synanthedon formicaeformis (assembly GCA_945859745.1). Lineage (NCBI taxonomy): Eukaryota > Metazoa > Arthropoda > Insecta > Lepidoptera > Sesiidae > Synanthedon > Synanthedon formicaeformis. Next base: position 11,422,389 of record OX243957.1, read on the forward strand.
CATAGGCATTTTGATTTCGAACGGAATCATTTTTTTTAGCCTAGTCAGTATTTATTTGTCTTAAGCATTATTAGAATTAGGTGAACCCGTATTACATAAATAACTTATAATATACTAGCGATCCGCTCCCGGCTTCGTCCGGGATTGCAATTTTTATTTTAAACGCTCCTCGTTTATTCCTCTTTTCATTAGTGAAAACCATATCAAAATCCGTTGGGTGATTTAGAAGTAGTCAGCGGAGAAGCAGATAGACGTATTGTAAATTCGTGTCAATTATGGAAAGAAAATGAAATTTTTAGACGCAAGTCAATACCACTGATTAAGTCGATTCGTGCTCATAATACATTTTCACGACAAATCACAAAAAAATATATATTTGGAGAAAAATATATGGTTCTTATGCACTTCGATTTTTCTAGTTCTTTTCTAAGGAAAAAAACGCAGACAAACCTTTATTAGGATAACACGTGTATCGTGACTAGTAAACTTTATTTTAAAATTGGTGATTTTCATATTAAGCATGGGCAACTCCATGCCCTTATTTTTTTTATGGATTGTTGGTAAAAAAATAAAACTTTATATACTTATGATTAGTTATATTGTGATTTCTGCATTGCGTGCTACCGGCGCCGGCGATCAATCTGCCGAGAGAGGCTTCGGATCATGATGGATGTTATAAAGGACATAGAAACTCCACACTTCAACAACGAGACACCGTACACCCTGCCCACATTTTATTGACAACCATTTTTTACACAACCGAAACACAGTTTGTTTTCGATGTCCCCACTATCTAATGAATTATTTAGGTGGCCATCTAATCCTTAATGTTGTTTGCGTTGGACATTGGTTTGGAGGGACTGTAGTCACTGGAGCATAAGTTGTATTACAAACATGTTGTTCAAATTTTTAGTCTCAGGAATGTAAGTAAGGCTTAAAATATTTCATCAGAATTATAATAACTTAATTTTGGATACTCTCATTCAAAAAATCGGGTGGATTTCACACGATTGCCGTTCGCGATTTGAAAAATAAAAAGCCGATAATGCCTCAGAAACCCTATTCGCCAGAATTGCCCCGTATGCTTTTCTGCTGTTCCTAAAGATGTTCCACAATAAATGGGACAAAAGTTGGCAGAATTATTCATAAAAAAATAATATTTTTTTAGGAAAACTGGATTCCATTTAAATTGATGACAGAGATCTTGTGAATGTAAAATTTCTGATATAAATTATTAAAAGTTTTAGTTTTGGTTATAGACACATGATGTTCCATATTTGAATGTTACGATATCAGGTGTTATGAACAACAAAAATAATAAAAAAAATTTAGTAATAATTTATCTTCCAGAGAAGTTTCATAATCGAAGTAAAATGAAAATTGATCATCCTTAACTAAGATAAGTTTTGAAAGTTGTGATGGAATGAGAGTGGTTCCGGGTGACGAGCGGTGGATAGCAAAAATACCCTCTCGCTGATTCAGTTCTACCACAGCATAGATTAATAACAGTAATCAAACTCTCTATCTCGTGTGTATATCTTGAAAAATTGTGGCAATATGTTATTATCGTGTATATTAAGTGAATCATATGCCCTACATAGGTATGCTATTATCCTGTATATAAACTGAAACTATAGGCACCTACTGCTTGTGCTTTAATTAACTCTCTCTGTATTACATATTTTAGCCCTATTATGAATAAACGGTATTATGAAAAAAAAAAATCTCTTCAATTTGGTGTTGTTTAATGTATAAGACATCGAAATACTACAATGCAATTTGCGTCACAAATGCCAAAGCGGCACATAAAAAGAACGCCTATGACAGAATAATGGCGGACTCTTACCTTCATGCGTCAATGGTAATAGGTAGTAACGATCAACTTCTACTATTTCATTTTAAACTCTAATGGGTTGACGTAAAGTCACATTTTCTTTAAATTACGTACTTATTATTATGTTTGTTTTGTTTTGTTTTAAATGACAGTTCATGCTCTACGCATATGTCACTTTTAAATGTTCCATAAAATTCGTAGTGTTTTGTATGTCACGCGGGTTCCATGTTGTAGTAGTTTGATGGTATAAGGTTATATATAACCTTTTCATCCTAAATGTTTTCACTCGTTTCACTTCACTTCCCTATTTCCTAAGTATCCATAGGGCCCTCTTATGGCTGTCTAAATCTCAATAACATAAACATAAAACTCTGTTTAAAAAAACACTGCTCATAATAATTGTTTTTACCGTTAATATTGTTAACGAATAAATATTAAAAAAAAAAATTCCTTGGCTTATTTTTTTTATTGTATTCGTTAAGAAACTTAAATAAATATAATTTAAAACAAAACTTTTACTTATTAATAAGGAAATTTAGAGGTAATTTATTAAAATTTAGAAATAACAAAGACTACAGTGATTTTTCACTGATACTCTTTTTACTGTGGCGCAACAAAGTAATTATTGTTCAAACAAGAAACCTAACGAGTGAGTTCATTTATCATCCATCACCTCCATTATTTTTTTCGAACTTTTCCACACTTTAACAAAGTGCGAAATTGCAGAATATACTATTTTATGCATTAAGTTATAGATTAAGTAATAATGTTTAAAGCCTAATATATTTTTTGATAGTGATATTTTTGACAAATGTGATATTATTTTTAGATTGGTTATATTATACTAGCTGGTGCCCGCGACTTCGTCCGCGTTCTCTATAACCTATAGCCTTCCTCGATAAATGGACTATCCAACACAAAAAGAATTTTTCAATTCGAACCAGTAGTTCCTGAGATTAGCGCGTACAACCAAACAAACAAACTCTTCAGCTTTATACATTAGTATAGATAAAATGGTGGGAACAAAGTTAATGGTTTCTTTGTTTCTGACGAATTTGACGACATATTGTATTCAGAATGCTTGGATTGGAAAATCCTATCTGTCAATGAATAAGTTAAATTATAAAATAACAACGAAAATAATAAAATATAATACAATACCTCAAGTAGGTACTCGTAATAGCAATACGTATTACTCGATTTCATACAAAAATCCAGCTATTAATATGAAACGAGGGCAAAAAAGGGTGAAAGAACGTGCAATATGCTTACGTTAAGTGTTTTTGCGTAAAATGTCTTGTAGCGCGTGCTTTTATGAATACCATATGAGACGTTCGCCATTACGCATACAGAAAAAAATGCCATGGAATCAAATCCTCATGTCCGTTAGGGCATACCTTAATTTTCCTACACGAGTTACGTTGTGAATTCTAAACAGGGGACAGGCATCAGTCGTAACCGCTTACGAGATGTACTATCGCGGTCAATAGAGCAGACCCACTTTTCATACAAATTTGTCTAACGTTGAATTATATTTGCCTACTCTTTCTGACTTTCTGACTGATATCATGGAGCTAAGAACTAAGAGTTCAGCACGTATTCTTAGCTTTTTCATAATATTATATAATAGAGGTTGTCTTAGTAACGTAAATGTTACAATACGAGTAGGTATTTGAAGTAGGAAAAAAGATAAATACAAAATGTGCACACGAAGTTGTTCCACCTTGACCGCGATAGTACCTACTATTCAAACTCACAAACAACGTTTAGAACCTATTATAATATTTTACTATAATTTGAACATTCATCATTTGAATTGTCACCAGTGATACTTCTGTATAAAACTAATATAATAATCAAAAATAAACAATACTTCACTATATTACGTTACATAACTGGAGTAATTGCAATTGCCTTACTGGTGCTTCGTAATAGTAAAGTGCTTCTTAACAAACTTCTCTATATACATCCATACATACTTACATCTTTCGCATTTATTATTTACTAGGATGTAGTTTGTGTTTCAAATGTTACGAAGCTATGTCACTCCAATATCACATAGGTGACTGCAAGTCTTTTAATCAGACAACTGAGGAAAATAGTAAACCACGAGGTATTCGGATAGAATGATATACTACAAGGACTGCGGGATTATACAGATGAAGTTACTGTGGTCTTCGATTAGGCGGAGCTGGCGAAAATAAAAACCTCGTTTAACCTGGGTTTTATAAACCGATTACCTATGAAAGGTTTCCTCGTAAACAACAAGGGCATGGCACAGCTCGAAGATCCATTGTTGCAAAATTTCAAGTGTCTGAGTATTGAGAAGTAACGTCGCGCCAAATTCTGTGCAAGTTGAACCAAAGAAACATGCCTGATGAACGCGCAGTTTTTCCTCGAAGCCACTCCTGTGATCTTTGAGCGCTTTTATGTAGAGAACGATAAGCGTCTTAGAATGTGTTTATCAAAAACTTCGCACATAAAGAAAATTATTTTATCTTGTAGAGACTACGTATCAAAGTGGTTTTAATGCTATTTACAACTAGCTGGCGCCCGCGACTTCATCCGCGTTGAAAAGGAAAAAAGTAGCCTATCCTGTGCCCGTATGTCTAAATGTTTATGTACCAAGTTTCATGAAAATCAGTTAATTCGTTTAAGAGTTATGGAGGAACATACATATATACATACATACATACATACATACATACATACATACATACATACATACATACATACATACATACATACATACATACATACATACATACATACATACATACATACATACATACATACATACATACATACATACATACATACATACATACATACATACATACATACATACATACATACATACATACATACATACATACATACATACATACATACATACATACATACATACATACATACATACATACATACAGAAAAAAAAATTCTAAAAATCGTCAATTTAGTTTCAGTATCATGTATACAGCCTATAAACATGATATCTCTGAAAACAAAGTAAATTACTCCATGACCGATCCTAACAGATTTATTATTAGTATTGATATCATTGATGTGAAAGATCGGGAGATTCTATAGGTATATATGTTGCTCAATCACGCATAAACTGTTAAATGTATTTGAATGAAAGGCGTACATTCAAATCCGTTCAACCAATCAAACAATCAAACAAGGGATACTTTACCCTTAGTAATAAGTTCTCTTTGAATAATATTCTAGACTTTAGTTTCAGAGCCAGAAACAATCCTTGCATCCTTAAATAGTAGGCATAATTTGAAGTCGCTGTCCGTGTTTATACATATATTATGTCTGTATATCCGCTTGTTCCTCCTAAACCAATAAACGAATTTTGATACGGTTTTCATTAATGAAAAGTGGGATAAACGAGGACGATTTGTGTATACAAAAATACAGTTCGAATAATTTCTAAATAAGGACCGCGAGTCGCCTTCAGATCCTGTAGGTTGCTTCTGACCTATTGGAAATCTATTGAAAAATATATAGGAAAAGCCTAAGTATATCCAGCTGTGGATGATGACGAATTTTCTATCACAGAATGAAACGGTGCGTTACAAGGCAGGTACAAGGTAGTGTACGATCCATCGGAAAGTTATTGGCTACATTTCAAATAATCAAGAGGATCGATTCGCGAGCAAGAGCTTAATATAATCCCTAACTCGTGATACACATATTATCTACGAATATTAACAATGAAAATAATCTTGCATTTAAAAGTGCATAAATGCAACTAACGTTGATAGTTTTCACTGAAGTGCAGGAAATGTCGAAGCATGAAAAAATGCCGGAAAAAATTAAATTTGTTATAAATTTCAAGAAAAATTTAAATTTTTCCATCCGAAATTTTTTTTTGATCTATTCGAACTGTTCGTAAATAATAATTAAATATGAAATATAGATCAAGAAGTTATACAAAATATTAATTAAATTCAAAATTGAATATTTTTTTATAGTACTTTTCTGTAATAGTCGAGAATTAAATTACTTTAAGTATACTGACTTGAAACAGGGTTACCTATATCCGGTTTTTCCACAAAAATAATATTATTAACCAAATGTTATTACGCTAAATTTAATTTTCATTAAATTCCTGTGGAAACGGTTCTCCTTGGGGCCGACAATGCCAGGGTAATGTTTAAATTACTTGATCTCGTTTACAAGCCTTTGAAGATTGTACCGAGTTTTCGCAAAGTTTGTGTCTAATTTATTGTTTACCGTCACTTTCTTCTGTTTATACAACGCAAGTTAACTATGTAAAACATTTTTGAATTGCTTTTAATTAGAGACTTGAAACGTAACCTCAATCGCCTTGTTCCCTAATTTATTTAACAAACAAAGAGCGTAATCAAAGATCCTTAGAATAACATCAACGGAGCAGATACCCAACTCTGTTTAATGTAATTTTAATATTCTTAAGTTCTTGTTAATGCGAAACGAACACAACTTAAACTTTGTTATCGTTAGCTAATTATATTTTTATGAAATAACAAATTCTTCGCCTAAAAATAAGTATTTTTTTGGGGTAATGTGCAGATTTGTCATGGCTTTTTGATGAAATATCACATATTGATTGACATCTTTTTTAAACGGCGCGAATTATTTCTTTTGTATAATGGATAAATTTCACATATTATACCTAACAGATAATATTAACTTTATAAACGAATGATATTCTGTTAAAAAGATTCTCTACTTAAAAACATAAATAAATAAAAAGCATAAAACGTTCTAAAAACGCCTACTAAAGCTAAATAATCGTTTGTTAAATCTTCAAAATGCCTATGTCATAGGTTTAACTTAAAAATTCTAACCAAAATTTAAATTGAAAGTAATTCCTTTAGTAACTTTCCGACACAGTCGCTAATAACGAAACTTGTGGTTAATAGCGCTATAAGGGGCAAATAGGGGTTAGGAGAGAACTCAAAGGAGGGGTAAGGGAGACAAAAGGGAAATTTCGAGACAATTCAATGGGAAAATGTGCCTTTGTGAAACTTTCATTTGTGTGTATTGCAAAGTTCACACAAATTTATCAAATGTAATTAACTCTCAAATTAACACGACCACATACGAGCATAAAAAATATGTTTCAAACTTCAAATATTTTCTGGATTTTTTTACATTCTAGGTTGAAATTTTAAAGAAAGTCATATTTCTCAATAAAATGTTAATTAGTTTGTTTTCTTTTACAAATAAAAGTTTAAATGCATAATATACTTCAAGTGTTAGTAAATTTCAATTAATGTTCTACAGTGACTATAGTAAGTTATGACTCCAATGTAATTAAATTTGCTCTAAAATTAATTCATATTTAATAGTTACAAGCTCAAGACAAGAGTTACAGATATACTAAAAAATATATAATATTGGCAATTCGACAGAATTGGAAATATATGTATCCCAGGTTTCGAATGCCTCAAGTGGTTCATTGTTCGAATATTCGAAGGACCTTTCGAATATTTCTCACGTATCGTAGTTTCGAAATTCGATTTCGATGTAGCCCTGAGGCTTTCAGAGCACCGTGTCAACATATCGACGCTTTACGACATCATTAAACATATTTTTATGAGGACGCCGCCGCCGTGTTCCATATTATTACAAAGAGGGAGTTTGCGCCACACTGTCGCTTCATTGGTCAGTTATTCACGGAAGTGAACCATCGCCCAAATGGCTAACGTCCGTGTAATAAAGCATTTATGTCGCGTTATTATTGCATTGCGCCTGCAGCGAAACCAACCCGCAATAAGGTTTTTATTAAATGGAATTTATATTATGATTGTAATGGATCAATAATAGTAAACGGAGTTGTATAGATTATGAATACTTGTATACACATAGTCTAGTTAAAAAATAGGGCTAAGCCCTATAAATAAAGGGACAAATATTTTTTTGTATTTATGGTATATATTCGAATTGATTGGGTTATGATTAATACGCTCGTATATTACTCGTAACGTACAAGTAATCACCTAATAAAACACACGGTCGTGTCTGTCCATCTGATCTGGAAAATCAAGTCCTTGATTCTAATTGTCAAAATATTTGTATATTTTTTGTAAAAACTTAAGTTTTAAACGATATATGTTCGTTCATCAAAGTCTAGAAATTAAGAAATCAAAAAAATGGTGCGCACATTGTAAGTAAACAAAAATGTGTTTCAAATAATAAAAAAAAAACTTAACAGGTAAGTAGTGCGGTGGGTTGCCATTTAAGTAAATATAGTAATATCAATTCGTTCATCAGCCAGAATAAGTACGTAAAATAAATAAAACAAATATTTATTTTCATACCTGATATTTTGTAAAATACGCTTAAATGGTAAAATATAAATGAATATTGAATATATAATTTGATTGAACATTCAATTCTGTAGAGGTATAATATCCCTGCAGAATTTATACAATTTGCTCCGTAAACAAAATAAGATAGGAAGCCGATAAAATGCCACGTCAATTCAGCAAATTAGTTTGTAATTGAACCGGATTCTGGGAAGAAGCTCATGTAATGAAAATGGATAAAGTTTGTGGTAGAAAAAGGTTGTATGTATTTTTATGTGTTTTTTTGTTGGGTTCAGTTTTTTTTCTGTGTAAATTTTTACTACTAGTAAAAACTTATAATATAAGTAAAAACTCATAATTGCTTTTTTATTTTATTTTTCTGTTACGTAGGTTTAAGTAATATTAAAGTGTAAAACTGTTGATTGCTAATAAAAAAAATTGCTAAATTTGCTAAAAAAAAAAAGAAAAAAACGCAGAACATAAAGACGCGACGTAGTCGAGTTCGGTTAAAAGAATTTTATTCTCATAAAAGAACAATTTGTTCACTTAATCTATGAGAACTTAATAACTATATTTATACAATTAATACATCGGAGATAATTGAGCTAATTTTCGACGTTGGTCCATATGTATTCTTTCAATTTGTGTTTAAAGCTAGACATGTTACTACAATTTGTTACACTCTCAGGTAGTGCATTATATATCTGTGCTCCCTCGTACAAAATATTTTTTTTACCATATTGTGTTCTAATTTTAGGCAATTCAATTTTATTTATATTTCTAGTGTTGTATTTGCGTCTTTTTTGAAAAGTGATTTGAGAATTTATATAATTTGTTTCTATTTTTCTAATTAACATACATATCGAATAATTATACAACTTTTTTAAATTAAAAAATTTAGTTTTATCATATATTAATTGTGTAGATGTTAAGTAGTTATAATTAAAAAGAACCTTAATAATTTTATTTTGAGTGGTTTCCAATAAACGAAGATTAGTTTTCGCAGATTGTCCCCAGACTTGAATCAGATATTCTAAATGTGGCTTTACAAGTGTATTGTATATAGAATACCGTAATTTAAGTGGGACACATTTTGCAATGTTTCTTAGTGCTCCTGTTAGAGGAATTATTTTATTGCGAATGTATTCTATATGTGGCCTAAAAGTCAATCGATTATCCAAAATTAATCCCAAGTATTTTTCTTTGTTGGATCTTTGCAGTTGTTGGTTATCTATTGAAAGCGGCGTAAAATTGGGGATATTTTTGTTCTTAGCTGCAAAGATTATATAAGAAGTTTTACTTACATTAATAGTAAGCAGATTTAGTTTTAACCATTTATTTAATACATCAAGATCGTTTTGAGCTTCATTGATAACACTGTGAATTGTATGACCAAAATAAAAAAAGTGATGTATCATCTGCATAAAGTGAGATATGCCCCGTCAACCCAACATTACTTATACTATTCATGTAAATTAAGAAAAGAAGAGGTCCTAAGATTGATCCCTGCGGAACTCCGCAAGCAATTTTTGCAGGTTTACTTTCATAATTGCCGATTTTAACAATTTGGTATCTATTTGTGAGATAAGATTCAAATAACTTGTATGCTTTAGCAGTTATACCAATGCTAATTAATATGTCTAGTAAAAGTGAATGACTTACGGTATCAAAAGCTTTTTTTAAATCAATGAAAACTCCCAAGACCACCTGCTTTTTATCGATATTAGTTTTAATTTTGGTGACTAGATCAATGGTAGCTGACAGTGTGTTAGAATTTGGACGAAAACCGTATTGATGTTTATAAAGGAAATCTATCTCTGTTAAATAATTAAATAAACGCGTAAATAAAACCTTTTCAAATATCTTTGATAGAACCGGCAAAACCGATATAGGTCTGTAGTTTCCGGGATCAGTCTTAACTCCCGCTTTATATATAGGTGTAACTTTAGCAATTTTAAGGCTATCTGGGAAAATTCCATTCTCGAGACATTTATTAATACAATTAGTTAAATTAGAGATAATCAGTTTTTTGATACATTTTATAGATTTTGTTGTTATTTTATCAATTCCTGAGCTAGTATTACTATCTAAATTATCAATAATTTTGCTTATTTCGTCTTCTGTACAAGTTGGTAGTTCTGATAGATTAGAGTCTTGATCATAATTGAATGTGGTTGTTAATACATTTTTAGGTTTGTATTTATTTACTTGTGTTATTTTCTCAGCTAAAATAACGCCAATTGATGTAAAATAGTTATTGAAACTGTTGCAAATTTCTGTTTCATTTATTATTAATTTATTAGAAATGATTAATTGTGGGGGAGCACAGTTACATTCAGTCTTATTTTTAGTAAATTCATTAATTAGTTTGCACATTTTCTTGGGGTTTTTGTTACATTTATTAAACGAGTCGTAATAAAATTTCTTCTTTTCTTGCTTGATAATATTTTTAACCTTTTCTTTAGCAGCAAAATATTTCGATTTTATTTCTTCATTTTCTTCATCTTTCTTATAATTGCTCCATAATTTATTTCTTTCATCAATATAATTAAGTATTGTTTTATTAATCCAATCTTTCTGAGGCGGATTCAAAATTTTGTATTTTGCAACTTTAGCATCTTCTATTTGTTCTTTGATAAATTTCTCCAGTGTGTCATAGTTATTTTCGTTATTGGTAAAGTTCTTGATTAGCATATTGTTATATAAATTAGTATAATCTATGGCTTCATATCGTATCTTTTCTCTAAGAAAGTTTTTACATTTTTTTAATTCTACATATATTTGCTTGTGATCGGATAATGTGGACTCGATTACTGCCATATGCATTCTTGAATCCCGGATATTCGTGCATACATGGTCAATTATACTTTTCGTATTTTTAGTCTCTCGTGTACAGTATTCTTCATTTATATTGTTTATTATATGGTAGCCAGATTCATATATAAGATCGACATATTCATTAATTTTACGTTCATTTTGCAGTAAATCTATATTAAAATCGCCAATCACAATCGCCTTCTTTTTAATTTTTTCTAGAAATGTAATATAAGTGTTGAGGAACTCTTTAAAGTTTGTGTTTGGAGGTTTATAGATTACTCCAATGACTAAGGAATGTTTTATCAAATTTATCCATAAAAAATTATTACCCTGCACATAATTTTCCTTAATAATTTCAAATTTAATACTCTTATGAATGTACATAGATACACCACCTCCTATTCCATCTGTACGAATACAATAAATATGAGAGTAATTAGGAATTTCTAGTAGATCTGCATCGATTTTTGATTTAATCCACGTTTCAGTTAGTAATACGATATGTACAGTTTGCTTAAAACTTTTCAGGATACATTTTAACTCATCTAGTTTCCCCGGTTTCACTAAACTACGAACATTAGCATAAAATATTCTTAAGGAAGAGAAAGACGTAGATATGCTTTGGTACGTATTTACACGTTGGTAGGTAATATTTTCTAGTAATGATTTATCAATATTATGATGTGCAGAGATATTTTCTGAATTTAGTTTTTTGTTATGGTTTCAGTTATCTTGGGAATGCCCCTTATGTATCTTATAACAAGATTAGTCTCGCCATTTTCCTTGCGGCGTGATAATTCTTCACGCAAATCCTTAACAAACTTCATCTGCATTGGCGTCTGATCGTTGTAGATATGTACATTTTGATTTATTAGTTTTACCTTGTTTTTTAATATATATATAACGCTTTCCCGTCGCTGAAAGAACACTTTGAGATTTCGTGTTTTCTCGGGTGTAAACTTGCCTAAGCGCATTGTTTTCACGGGAGTAGGGCATTCGTTGTAAATAGTTTTGAGTAATGCATGTACTTCTTTACAGTCATGTTCGCGTCTCGCAGTTAAATTTTTGTTATTTATTTCAGGTATACCCGCTACGATAATATTAAGTTGCCGTTGAGTTCGATCTTGCAATTCTAAGGCCATGGTTTCATAATCGCAGTGCGGCGGAATTTTATTAGTGTAGGAAAAATTTTTAGCCACATTTAAGTCACTTTCTATGATTTTTATTTTTTCCTGTAAGGCAGAGTTTTGACCTTTCATTATTTCCAAATCATTTTTTATTTTATTTTGTTCCTGAACAAGAGTATCTGTCACACTTTTAATGTTTTTTATTTCATTTTTAATCTCATTAAAATCTTGGCATAATTTGCTTGAATTTTCCTGTTGTTGTTCTTTAAAATTTTGTAGAAAATTCATTATTTCTAAACGAAAATCAGTAATTTCTTGTTTTATTTCTGTTTCTAAATTGGGTAACTTTCTCTTTTGTCTTTGAGTGAGAAGTGATTCGTCCCTTTTTAATGTTCGCAAATCAGAAAAGGAACCGCTCCCGCTTCCAATTAAATTTCCGCTAGGCGGTGATCTTTGTACACTCATCCTTATTATGTTATCAGTGAAATGCGCGAAGGCAGCTGTAGTAGTGATGTACTTGGAGCGAGCGAGAACGCGCGTAATAAATAAGAGGAGGTCTCGCTCACCCGAAGAGGTGAAGAGCGGTTACCGCAGCCGTTAGTTATGCTGTCCCTTTGTTCAATAAGGTCGTATAAATATTCGTATTTCCGGAAACTGAATTTTATCACAATAGTAATTGATTCACTTTTATCAAACACTTATTTTACTTTAAATATTATTAAAAGAAAATTAACATCGACACGTCTGCTCTCTCCGATGGCTAGCTAGAGTTACAAACCGAATTCAATGAAAAAGGTATTCTAGTTTCGCGTAATTCTTAGTTCTTAAACTAGCTTGCTAGCTGAAACTGAACTTGAGTACCTGCGTTTTTCTTGATGCAAATTGTAATTTTATGTACATGTTATGGTGTTGCGCTTAAATTGTAGACACACATTTAAATAAAATTAAGTATTTCGAAAACGATATTATGCAGTCGAAGCTTAACTACGCGTAGCACGGCATTTTTTATTCTATTTTCAAAATATTACACAAGTTATCATTTAATAAATCATTTGGCTTATCCAGGAGAAGCTTTCAATCCTTATTCAATTAATTTCCCAACCTGACACTGACTTAAGTAGATAGTTAAGATTTAACCAAAGAAGCACCTAGCGACCGCTAATGTGTACTCGGAAAGTAGTCTCGCCAAAGGAATTGGCCGCTTAAGTACTGCTGCGGAAACTTCCCACCCATTAGTTGTGAGAACACATTATAGTTTAACTTTTGTTTCTCTTTAGTTAGGGAAGCAAATAGCGACACCCGCCGGCGCTCTACCAACTCTATTTATTCTGCTAAAATTTTCCGTTAATAGCGCAACAATAGTGTTTCATATAATTTCAACAGTTTTAGGTGTTAACAGCTTGTTAACACGATCGATCGTACGTTCGTATTTTGGTTTCCATATTTTGGTCATCATACAAATAAGAAACCAAGTTGCAGCGCTGGCATCAATGGCTATATATATACATTCATGAACAAACGTTCATAAAATATTTGAAGTTGATTGACAAAATTTGAGCAATCTAGCCACGTTCCCAAGTTAATTCTTAACCCGAAATATAGATACGAGTACCATGTACTGTACAATTTGAGCAAAACCGCGATGACCGCTCCCTGTCACAACCACGCCTTGCCGCAAAACCGACATGTCATTTCATGGTTCCAAATCTGTGACGAATGAATGATAAACGCGAAGAGGGTTAGCAGTTTCATATTATATCAAAGTGAATTCGAAATAATCAAAAGCGCAAATATAAATGGGAAAATGAATTAATTTCATGGTTCGAAAATTTTATACCAAGATATACATATATCCTTTTAAATACATAAATATTTCAATACTACTTTGTTGATTTAATTTTTTTTTTGTTAACTAACTTTTTTTCACGACTAAGTCGGAGTATTATTCCAGCCTACATTATGTTACTTAACTTTTTGATTGTTTTAATAATAATAATATAATAATAATAATAATAATCATTTATTTGCTGAATATAGGTTACAATGGTTTTACAAATAGATAAGTCTCACTACATTCTACCCTTCGAGGGTGTGCAAAATTTTTAAGTAAGTATACTACATAAAACAATAAAGCTAATTTATATTACTAATTATTACTATAAATTATCAGATTTATAATCTTTTACACTATAATAACATTTGTCAACGAGTAATTGCTTCATTTTCTTCTTGAATAAATTAATATTGAGTTCTTTAATTGTGTTCGGAATTTTGTTGTTATGAATTTAAATTCATATAATATGATTTTTTTTAACATATATCCTCTTTCTTTCTCTTTATTCTTGCTTGTTTCCTCTTTATTTTTACTCTACAATTAGTTTGATTGTTGTTTTCTTTTAATTGATTTTATGCAACCTTGACCAATTTGTATAAACACCGAAATTAGGTAGAAAAAACATCAGAAAGTAGGAAAGTAAATAAGAAGTAAGCCTAACGTAATTACACCGTACGCCATCTAATTTTTATTTATTGCTCCTTCCAACAAAGAAACTGAATTATTCTGAGAATATTGCGGTACATTACAATTGCATGCAATACAAGTGGAAATGTAGATTTAAAAAATTATCATTTATCAGCTCCAAGCTAAAAATTCAACAATTTTCACTAAGACCGCTAAATAATTAAATTTCAATGTGAATTTAAATTTTAATAAGCGACGGAACATAAAAAGCGCGTAATATTTTTTTGTTTATAATATTTGTTGCTTCTTATAATGTTAATAAAGTAACTTGAATATGGTGATTGAGCCATTCCAGTTCGCTGTTGTATTGTAAGCTATCGAAATAATAATTTTGGAAGCATAATATATAGTAAAGAAGCATTTATATTCATATTCAATATTCATACTAAATATAACATTGAGTACTAACCGGTACCATGGTACTACCAATTGATTTCATAAGTTTGTTATTGAAAGATAAAGGTTCGTTGTGAAATAGCTAGTAATAAATTCATATTATATTTCGAATTGACTGATAATATGATGCTGGAATATTAATTTATTTTCAACTAGCTGGCGCCCGCGACTTCGTCCGCGTTGAAAAAGAAAAAAGTAGCCTATCCTGTGTCCCGTACGTCTAAATGGTTATATATCTACCAAGTTTCATGAAAATAAGTTAATTCTTTTAAGTTATGGAGGAAGATACATACATACAATACCTACAATTACAGATTTATTATTAGTATTGAAGATTCTCTTTAATAATATGGAATGTCATTTTTTTATTTTATACGAAAATGTAATCGTGAGAATTCGAATTTAGAACATCGTGTAGGTGTTCTAAATATGTAGGTATATTGTGCATACATGCGACAAATAAAATTCTATATTATTTGCCGATATTCGGCTTAATTTGCTTGAGCTATATTTCGATTGAGCGAGTCATATTTCAAATAATGATCGTATTAATAAGTGAATACCTACCAACCCATGGAGGTGGAAGTAAATGAGAGTAACGACACGGGTGTGGTGGTATGGTGAAGTGACGGGGCAAGTGTATGGGGGTGTATACCTAAATATAACAAATATTACGAGTATTTATTTAATCAGTAAGTGATCTGTTAATAAGCAATGCGAAAAATCATATACTGATTAATCTAATCTCAAACTTTCAAAGATAGAGAGCAATGAAATTCCTACGAAATTTTTTAAGAGGAACATATATTTTTATGCGTAATGGACGAAATACACGATCAATCATTTGACGTTACTCCAAACGACTTAAATCAAATAGAGCGACGCCAAGCATTGTGCCCACACACGGTCAGTCTAATTTTCTGTCATTTATACGTTTGACCGGATCGAGTGACGTTGACATGAGCTCTGATTCGAAAGCACGGCAAGATGCCACGGCGTAGTTTCTACCAAAGAGGATAGAAATGTAATATATCCTACTTGGTTTCTATACTCACGATCAGATTGCGCGATGAACTGATGTGACGCAACGGCGCGATTTGAATTCCAGTGTTTGACATCAAGCCATCAGTTTTTACCATTCACGATCAAATTTTGGCTTAACGTCAGTTCATTTGAAGCGATGGACTGATCGTGTATTTCGTCCATAATATAGAACGGACTATGCTCATGATGGTGTAAGTATCTTTTAGTGCCTAATAAAGACGAGGTGTGTTGCTAATGACTAATGCTAGACTTAAGAAGCCTCATCAGGATTTGAAGCTACGTCTGTATGCTGATAAGCATACAAGTGTCCAACCAACTGGATTATCACAATGATCCCGATGTGATCCGGTTGGCGTCTGTAAAACCGATTGTGAGTAAACAATTATGATAGTTTACCTACTGCTCAAGGTATATCGCGTGTGGTATTAGTTTTCGCAACATTGAGCACGTTGTGGGATCCAACTTATTAGGCGATGTGATCATGCGAATAATACCCGCTTCATACGTTTTATTGCGTTAGGGTATTGGATTCTCGATACCATTCCAGCTATTTCAAAATTAATATCTATTTTATGATACGAAAAATCCTTTCTAGACGTTTTAGTAAGGCGATAATTGGTTCACGCGATCAAAGGATGTGGAAAAGTATCCTTTTGTTATCAATTATTTGAAATTTAATTTAAATTGCTTATAAGAGTAAGAAACCAACAGAAACTTTTCAATTCGCTCAGTTAGTTAACCATTGCCTACAATGAATTTTTTTAAATAATGTAGTATTGTAGTTCAATTTCCTAATTAAACAGTAAAATAAACATCTAGTTTTAATGTTATTTCTAAAGTAATTAATATCGAAATTTTAAAGTAATAGATATCTAAACACATATCTAAAATATTTTTTCCTAAAATATTTCTAATCTTTCCTGTACCTGAACCTGCGTAGACCTTTTTCTTTTTTTTTTTGGAATTTTATTTAGGGAACCTAACATTTTCAGGATAAAAATATCCAACATGTTAATTCAGGTAATAAACTATCTGTGTGCCATATATCACCATAATCTTCAATTTCACATTCGTTAATATCATAAGTAGATAAATACAAAACATTTAAAAATGGTGCTGTGTACAGATAGATAAAAATCAGAGAAAGGCGGTTTGAAAGTCCACCGGTTGAAGTCATTCAATTCCATATGCACATTTCAGTCGACGACTTCGAAAAATCATAATAATATGTTTACTCGAGAATTTTCTTATAAAGAACGCGTAAGTACCTACACACAACAGTTGGTTACGTATTTCGGGAGCGTCTCGCTGACTCTGATTATGTAGATTTCCTTACAGAGAAGATTTCACGCAAACATACGAATGAAGATCGAATCAGATATGCATGGGATCAGTTTCTTATCCCTGCGAAAATATTGTAAGCGAATTTCAAGTAAATATTTTTTTTTTTTCAGTAGGTACCAAATATTTTTTTAATAAAATAGCAAGAAACCGCGTTATTATATTATAAGCGTTATTATATTATAACAGTATCTTTACTGTTGAAATTAAGTGAATTAATAAAAAGGAAATGTTAAAATCTTTTCCCAATATAATTGCCTAACAACTACTATTCCGGATCCCTTATATTAGAGGATTTATTGAATTTTAATTAGTAATAGTACTAAGCGGATACTCTATTTATGTAGCCGTAATGATACAATATAGTCCCCTGTCAATGGATTTAAATTCGACCGACAGGCTGACGGTCCACCTGATGGTAGATGGTAGCATCGCCTGTGACACAAGCAACGCCTTAGGTTGCAGTGCATGTTGCAAGTGCGCTAACATACTATTAAGACATGGGTTTAAGACTGGACTTTGACAGCCCTAAACTCACTCAAAACACATAAAAAAGTAATTTGATATGAATTATTTAGTCTAACAATACATTCATAGAAGCAAAAAAAACTTTTAAGTGTTGGTTTAAAAATAAATTTCTGAAGTGTTCTTGAACGAGAGAGTAACTGCTGAGTAAGGAAGAAAATTAATCTTAAAATGGATTGTCATAATTTTAAAGAACTATCCAAGTAACTCGAGGGGAACACTTCGAATCCAATCGGATAAAGTGCAGCGCTGGAATGTCCGTCCTTGTTTCCTATCGTGTTGACACACTACCTAATATGATGTTGCCGTTTTGAGTGACCACAAGGCTCTGGACACCTGACTAGAGTACACTCAGAAAATTGCTTTGTAATAAACTAGAAGCATCCAACTTTGCGGTTTGAATGACAAAGTTTATAGAATATGAAATGAGTGGAAGGCATCAAATAGTTGGCTAGACACAATATCAAACTTTCTGTTGCAGGAGATTGTAAAGTTACATGCTATAGATAAACATGTATCTTAAGTTATAGAATTTGATTATTTTCGCAGATTACTCTCCAGGATATATATGTTTATATTGTTTATAATATAATATAAAATCACTACAAAAACTAATAACCCGCCCTCGGCTTCGCACGGATCAAAATCTTTCGGTGGCTTAGAAGAAGTTAGCGGAGAAACAAATATTCAAAAAGTACTTCAATAAACCTGTCTGATTGAAGATCATAGTTTATAAAGACAACTTTAGTTTATAAAAGTAAGTTCAAAATCGTTTACTCAAAGCAAAGCAAACTCGCCCCATCGTTATAATAGTGTAATGGGCTACGGCATACTGAATATTAAAGTGAATTCTGATTCCACCTGCTTCACTAATGAAACCAATGGGACACTTAAAATGTCTTGTCTTCCCCTGATGTTCGGACAAATGTTTGTTTCCGTACACGCAAATGTCATATTAGGGGAGTCCGATAAACCGTGCACTTATTGACTATGGCACGAAATGTACAATGTATTTACTAGTTCAAACAAAAAAAGAACGAATTGAGGCTTAATGGAAGTGTGATAAGATTGAAATTGAAATGAATATACTTATTATTGTAATAATGTTAACAATAACGTTTAGATCTGCTCACGCTTGCAAAGATATATTACACAGCTTTGTTCAGGAAAAGAAAACCCTTTCAAAGAGGATTTAAATTTTATAGAGAGATTTATTACTGATGATTTAGTTATTGCTTACCTACTTAGTGCTTGTTTCACTGATTAAAATCTGAAAATATTTTAGGAATTTTACTGAAATTTAACCCTAACAATAATAAAAAAATATTACTTACATTACATATCTATAAAAATCAAATGGGAGAAGATATTTTGAAATCCGCCTGGTTAGTTGCAGAGTTTAAAGAGTTCAAACAAACTCTTCAGCTTTATTAGGTATATATTAGTTCAGATTAATTCAAAGTATAAAAATTATAGCAAAATATTTATGTTCATACAGCTAGGAAAAAAATTGCAAGACTAAAATGATAATATTTTAGTTTTACACGAGAATCGCGTTACAAGCATTTTGCAAGTCTCGTGAGCTTGAATATCAACGTTGTAACTACACGTAATTTAAATAACAATATTACGATAATAAAGTCTGAAGCGAGAGAGGTCAGCGCAAAATGTTTTTCTTGCACAGTTACGGAATATGTTTAAAATAATGTTATGTGAATAAATTAGAATTATTATATCAATAAAACATTAGACCCTTAAAACTTTGTTTACTCCCAACATGTATTTTGATGTAAATATTCTTTTTACAAATATTGTTTCAGTGATGACGGGGTACACTGCGTTCCGTATTAATAAATTAGGAAACCAGGCTTGGGAGGCCCCTTACTCAAGTTCTTTACAAGTTAGGGTCAGCGCCGACGGACGGAGTGGCGGCGAAGAGACTAATTTAGTTAACAATTAAAATTCAACCTAAAGTGCTCCTGAATACGACTGTATCGATTCGCCGCGCGCCTCTCGACCGCGCTTTGAGTCGCTCGCCGTCATTTTATTTCATTGTGCCAAATACAGTCGTATTCAGGAGCACTTTAGGTTGAATTTAAATTGTTACTAAATTAGTTTCTTCGCTGCCACTTCGTCCGTCGGCGCTGACCCTGGGTTATCAGGGCTCATTCCCTTATCCATGCCTAATTCTTTACCCTATTAAGGTCGGTAATGCACTTGTATGCTTTTCGTATTTATTGCTTGTCGACTTACATATAAATAAAATAAATAGAGATTAGATAATAATAAAAATGTTATTTTATTATTTATTTATTTATTTATTTATTTATTTTATTGTAGGGAAATTTACAGGTGTAATTTCATAGTAACATGGGTGAGTAAATAACTTAAACCTAATAAAAAATTTCCACTTATAAAATATTCAAAATATTATTCAAAATATATCTGACAAACTTTCCGATTTTAAATATTAATCTAGACTAATATTATAACGAGAAAAGATTTGTATTTTCGTATTTGTGTATTTTTGTTTGTAATGAGTAAACTCAAAAACTACTGGACCGATTTTAAAAATTATTTCACCTATAGAAAGCAACATTAAAAGAAGGTAGGCTATACTTATTTTACAGTTACTCCGACGAAGTCGCATGCAACAGAATATTTTATATGATATAGTGTACAGCACTATCCGCATTAATTAAACGAGTATACTGTAGTCTACTAGAGGGTTTTCTTCTTCTCTGTCGACTTCACTCTTGACAGAGTGGTCGTGGTCATCATTTCAGGTGTTGGTGGCAAGCTTCACAACACGCTGCCATTCCTCTCTGATGGCTGCCTTCCTCGTGCGCCCTTGCTCTCTCGATACAAAAAATAATTCATTAGTGAATACTAAGTATAGTCACAGAGAAAAGTGGCAGTTCGGTCTTTTATTCGCTGTTAGACCATTTATATTTGATCCCAGGCAACGATTGAATTATAAGTAGGTCAGTAATGTTGGTTCGTAGATTGTTTTACTAATGTAAGCGCGACCTGTAAAATCGATTGAGTTACAGTTTCTTTTCAATGCAACATGCCAGGTTAATACTTTGCACAAAAAAAATCTTAGAATTATTTCAATAACTATATTAATCATGATAAGTTCTCCGTAAACTTATAAAAGGATTCATGATTTTCGTACTTGACTTTTCTGAATTTGTAGATTCTAATTTTAAGATTAATAAAACGACTAAGGGCCTCTTTCACGAACTAGAAGTGAAGTGTTCTAGAACTAGAAGTAAGAACTAGAAGTAAACTAGAAGTAAAGTAACATAAAATTATTTCAAAAAGTAACTAATCAACACTTTACTTGTAATTGGTAAAAGAGGCCCTAAGTTCCATATTATCCCTTATCCTGTCAGTGTCAGGGTAAGCAGTCTCACTTGCTACCTAACCGGTGATACAATAAAAAGATCAAATTTCCAGCAGATTTCTCATTAGTATTAATGATGCTTATCCAGTGTATATCCATAATACTGATATGTAAAATTTAAAACTACAGTAATTTAAAAAAATACACAATAATGCAATATAAATAAAAATAAAATGAAATAAGATTATTAAAGTTTATTAACATATCTATAAATATGGTAGAAGATAATTTTAAAGGTCACCAGTGCTGTTAAACATTAGACAAAAAGTCATGGACGTTTGTAATCGCCCTAATGGACAACTTCAAAACGCCACCATAGAAACTGTTGCTATTCACAACACAATTCAAGCTAATAACCGTTTTGGTGACACTAAACAAGAAAAAAGCTTTCCCCATTTAACGGAGCGTAAATGTGTACTCCATGTTACCGCCCGCCCTTAAGCAGACATTATTACGGGGGTATCGCAGAGCGGACGTAAAATTTTGTAGCGATTTTTTCCGTAATATCTTTAAGCTATACACAGCGTGTCACGTCGGAAACATTACTTGTTCAGCACCCAAACTCCGCAATAGGAATCAAAATGATATATAAATGATAAAAATTGTAATCCCTCAACCCTACCCTATGGTACAGATTCCTCGAATCGTCATCCAATAAAAATTATTATGAAATTTTCCTGAATACCACACAGATGCCACGAACCGTAAAGTTAGTGAGAAAAATCGCTTATGAAATAAGTGGGTTTAAACCATTTTATTCCGAGAACTCTCCTGATATGTTTGCTGGAAAAAGAGATATCGGATATTTTATGATTGAACTGTATTTTATGAAAAAATACTAGGTACGATAATTCACCAATTTACCTTATTATTACTTTGTTTCCTTTATTGGATAAAATAACTTCGTTTCATGGAACAACAATTATTACATTTTCAATAAATGTAAATAATAAATGAAAAATAAAATAAAATAAAGAATTCATACGAAACAACGTACATCTCAGAAGAAAGTGCCAATTTTTACGAATTTTGTTAAAACTTGGATATCTAAAAACGAATTACTGTAACTCACGTTATACTCTACAACCGGACGGCAACAGCGAGTAACGGAAGGTACTTTTTAAACGTAATTAGCGATATTTGTAAGCGGCACAAAGGCAGGCCGCCGAGGGTTGGTCGGCTTTAGAACAAAGCGGCCGCCAGACGCACTACAAAGGGCTTAAGGTTTAGATGTCGCCACCCTGAAAATTTGTTTCATTAAGCGGACCTGCAGCCTAAATTTTCTTTTCCTTTTACGCCCGAGCGAAATTCCAGTAACTGAATTTAATGTCAAATTTCATGGCTATCCGTTTACCAAAGGTCTCTTTTCTGTAAAAAATAACAAAGGGTAGAATTCTCTGGTATCGAGTAACCGAAGTTTTATTTTTCAACAACAAAGGGCCGCTTTTGATGGTTTTTGTATGTTTTCTCTGGGTAACAAGGTTGAGGAAATTTGGAAGATATGAATTTGGATCTGTTCAGAAGTTTATATTGGGGAATGATGTCACGGGTGTATACCGTTGTTCTATTGGTCCAGCAATATCTACAGAACGAATACAATACTCACGAATAAACGTGGGGACAATCGTAAATGTGGGTCATACGTGTTTTACAGCAGATGAAAATAATAATTTTAATACCCGAAAAGATAGTGGCAATAACAAAGGCACTTTGAACCACAATGTGGATCCGTATGCGTAGGATAAAAGGATCGCGGATTACGGCCATCATGAGCACACGAAGTGTTGTTCTTGATATAACAGCCTTAAATAAAAAGCTGTTCTCTGCGAACAAAGAGGTACGTGAGGCAAATTATTTATGTATTGCCGGGGTCGGTCTAATTACGTAAGGCTTTTGTTCCTGCAACGCCACAGTAAATGCGAGAAACAGTAAACCAATTCACAATAATATGCATATCATTAGAATAATACAGTTAGACATACTAAGGCACGAAAAGGCTGTGTCTTAATATAGAGATTTCTCTAACGAAAAAACAATCTAAATAATATAAATCTTCAAGTATAATATAAAAAAAAACTTATTTACATGGATGTCCAGTTTATCTATTATATAGTACTAGTTTTTTATAGTTTTTTGATATTATTTGGTAAAAGATTATGTTAATAATTTCTTAAACCACCCAAGTTAATGAAAAAAATCAGAAAACTGCTTTATTGGATCCGAATAAAAATAAAATAAATAAAAGTTTTTTAAATTAAAGGTTATCTAATAGTTCATTTTCCATTTAAAGTTGTTTTCGTTTACATAGGCACTTATCGAAATACTACAATGGAATTTGCGTCACAAATGCCAAAGCGGCACATAAAAAGAACGCTTTTGACAGAATCATGGCGGACTCTTGCCTTCACGCGTCAATGGTAAAAGGTAGTAACGATCAACTTCTACTATTTCATTTTAAACTCTAATGGGTTGACGTAAAGTCACATTTTCTTTAAATTACGTACTTTTATTATGTTTGTTTTAAATGACAGTCCATGCTCTACGACATATGTCACTTTTAAATGTTCCATAAAATTCGTAGTGTTTTGTATGGCACGCGGATTCCATGTTGTAGTAGTTTGATGTAGGCACTATTCTAAAAAGTTAATTTATAGTTTGTTTACTGTGACTCTTCTGTGACAATCCTGCCAACCGCACAGCCGACTACTCTTTACCTTCACAGTTTACGAGTAGCTATGTCTACCTAGATAACAATAACGAGCATGCGGTCACATAAGAATGTCACCATAGTTAACCCCAATTTTACTTAGTGCACAATGAACTTGTACAGGTATAAATCACCTGGATAAATTGTACTGTATTTGCTAACTATTATATTCGCCTATAGAGATACCATGTATGACTACTGGAGACAAGCTTGTCTACAATTAAGAATACTGCCATCTTCTTCACATGTCTGCAAAATTTTTGATATTTAGGATTAATTGCGATGTTTTCTTTCACTGTAAAAGCAAGTCATCATCATATTATCACTTGGTAATTTCCTATGCGCACATTATACTAAACGATTCGTTCACGGAGTCACTAATCAAATATTTAGTCAAACAACTAGGTATGCATGATGTTCAACATAGTCAAATGTACGAGTATTAACGATATGATTGTATGACGTTTCATTAGCGAATGAGTACCATCCAATGATCTCGCGTAACCTACATTCAAGCACGTAACGTACATAATCCTACTAATAATAATAAATGTAATAAATTCAAAAGCGAGTTTGTTTGTTTGTTACGACTTCACGTCTTAACTACTCAACCGACCACCATGAAATTTTGCATACACATTGTCAGTGGTACAGAAAAGGACGTAGGGTACTTTTACGTAGTAAAACACGCAAGTGCGCTACCAAAGTTGATATGATACGAGTTAAGGAAATGAGAGAGAAGCTATAGTTCATACAAAATAAAACAGTATCATCAATACTAATAATAAATTTGTAAGGGTTGGTCATGGAGTAAGTTACTTTGTTTTCAGAGATATCGTGTTTATAGGCTCTATACATGATACTGAAACTAAATTGACGATTTTTAGAATTTTTTCTGTATGTATGTATGTTCCTCCATAACTCTTAAACGAATCAACTGATTTTCATGAAACTTGGTAAATAAACATTTAGACGTACAGGACACAGGATAGGCTACTTTTTTTTCTTTTTCAACGCGGACGAAGTCGCGAGCGTCAGCTAGTATCAATATAAAATTTAACAAAAGTTTCTGGGTACTCAAAAATATTAAGTCAATCGACGAAAAAGACATAATTGATATTCATTATTAATCTGTAGAAATTTTATTTCTATAATTTTTAACATTTATCGCCATCTTTTTAACACTGTTCTCGAGGCTCTCATCTCGAGTACTCTTCTCCGTTGAATTTAATTTCTCATTTAAAATCTAAGAATGTAAATATACTTCATATTAAAATAAAATATTGGCTACTCAAATATTTTTATTTTATCATCCAAAGGTTAAGTTTTTACTACTGTAATTACTGAAGATATCTTAATTATATTGTAACCTACAATTCTATTCTATATACATATCATGTCGATCTAATATATATCAATAATAAAGCGTTCAAATTTATTTTTTAAAATGTTAACATACCTTAAATTCAGATTTATATTTGATGGCAGCTGTGTAAACTTCACAGAGGTAAATAAACTCTAAAAAACATTTAAGCCTTGTTTTGTTTATCGAAAGAATATAAAGTTTTACGACAAGAGGCACAAGGGTAAAGTAGGCAATCAAAGCCGAGGAAAAGATCTGGCATATGATATTCACACGTAATAAATATTAAAAGAGGTGCAGTGATTGTAGGGGCCAGGTGTTGACGGGAGACGAACCTAAACATACCTACAGGCTACGGGTCTAGGTTTTATTTTCGCTGCCAAATATTTTACTTGCAGGCCATTCACCTGGTTTTTAATGGGAGAAAAACCCATAATTCTGTATAATGTATTGGCTCGCAATAAAAATGTAGAACGGTGCCGATGCAATATCGTTGACAGAACTTGGAACGCGTAAACAAACTGAAAATGAAATTGGATATTTTTTACGGAATGCATGGCGACCGCATACTGGCTGCTTGGTAGTGATGAGCGGTGAGCGAAGCGTGAGCGATGCTACGAGTGATGAGCGCGATGAGTGGCAGGGGTGAAGCGGGGTGTAGGGAAGTCGGGAAGCGGGACGCGGGACGCTCCCCTCATACGGCCTGTTATCGATTGCCCCAGTTGAGAGCGGGGCGGAAATAATGATAGAACGGGATGCAACCACTGCCCGATACGATGGCCAACTTCGCGTACTAACTGTTCTCTAGTGCACTACACAAATATTGTTCAAGATAATATTTAATCTTACCTTTCTCCTGTCCAATTTAATACCGGATAATGCTCAGTAATAACTCTCGTATCTAATTGCGATTGCTCCAAAACATTATGCTTTATACCAACTTATTCGTTCGGGATCTCTTTTTCACCAGCTATTCACGTAAATTGGGAAGTTTAGGCTAGTCATACTTAAGTTCCGTCGGATAAATTAAGCGAAAGTTGGAGCCATCAAAGTTAACTTCACAAAGTTGAGCGTGGAAGTGACATCCCGCTTATATCTATCTGAACGGATCCCTAATAGCTTCCTCAATCTCGGCGTCAAAGTTCTCATAAGACGCTTCTTAACTAAGGCGTTAAGGAAGATAGTTAGAGGCCTTCGGCAAGGTCTTAAAACTTGGATGAGGCTTGCGCAACTCGATCTCCAAGATCCTGGTGTCGGGTGTCGAACGATGGCATCTCACAATGCGTTATTAGCATAATAATAATTGCGTATAACTAGAGTCCCTCGTCAACGCTGACAAACTCCAGCTTTATACTTATCGTATATCGAATCGTCATTACACAGCCATTGTTGGGAATATTGCTTTAACAATCTTTGATCGAAGCAATCATCTAAAGGTCACACCTCACCGGACCGCTGGTCGTAACAAATGCGACAGTGTTATGTATCTAAGCTCTAAATCGCGAAAGATTTTATCGTATAGAGTTGCGTAAGAACATCGGAATGGCTATTCGATGTCCGTCGTAAACTGAAGTTCATAAGCCATGACGTTTCGGACCTCGAGCCCATCATCAGTTATATCGATTTAGCTATAAAAAGCGTAGGGACAACGTCTTCGCGGTAAAACGCGATAGAATCTGAGCTGAGCAATGAGCAATGATAATAAAGTGTAAAAGAGTCGTCGTTTTAACGTCTGCTTTATGAGTGCTTCTGGGTGGGGCTCGGTAGGATGCGCTCAGATATATGGCGGCTCTTAAAACTGAGTCAAATGCCGATCTTTGTCGTCAACTGAGCGCGCGGATGGTAAAAGCAATCTATAAAATTGCTTGACAGCGATTCTATCATTACTGCCTGTTTTACCGACGGCGTTGATGCAGACACCGCAAACTTCTATAATAGGCACGAGAAATTTGCTTCTTATTTTATTAGCCACTTAATAAATAGTGACAGGGCACAAATTTTTGTCAGTCATAAATTGGGCAGCCATTCTGCTGGCAGCAACCACCGTTTTAAAGAAAATTACAGAAAACCACCGTGAAATACCAGCATGTGTGTTGTGTTTCGGTAATTGAATAAGGGGTACGAGAGCCCATTTCCCTTCTAATCCCTTTTCTTTTATCCCATTAGGGTCTGCAGCGCACATGCAGGCCCTATGGTGTTTTCTACCATAAAGTAAATTATTACAAAATAACTTGCCGACCTTTCCATAAAAAAAAATGTTACGTAAAATTCACAGAATAAGATCTTATCACCTAATTTTGCGTTTTCGGTTGGGTTTTCGTATGACGGACATTTGACTGAAATTAAAATATTTTTATTGAAACACAGTCACACAGCACTCATACGACATTAATATAAGAATAAATACACATGTATACTTAAAACTTCATTATTTTTACCATAAGAAAAACTATGAATACAATAAGAAATAAAATTAAAAAAAACAATAAAACAAAAAAGAAACCAAATAAGTAATCAATAAACGCGTGTGCAGTGGTGTGTGTGTGTGTTAATATTAATATTAGAATCTTTATTGTTAATAAGCTTTATTAGTTGACTCTTAAACACTGCTTTTTAACTTTTTAATTTATTGCATTAAAGTTATTTGTAACTGTTTTAAAATTAACTGTACTGTACAATCAAAGCAGAGTCTCCCGTACCAAAAAACATAAGTGGTAGAGACAACGTGTGAGAATTTTTAAATCTTATAGTTACTGACGAGTTTTAGTTTTTCAATAAAAATTTTTTGGAAAAAGTTTAATTTTTTCCCCATCATTGTCTAATTTCGACCAGTGAAAGAGCAATAGTGAACATAATTACCGCTAATAACGCTTCCATTACATCCTTCAGTCTCATAAAATGTTTGCAACATATTTGCATCAAACATCTCTGTCTCATAAAACAAAATCGCACTTAAAGAAGATCACGGTCTAAATAAACTTGAGAATCCAATTAAGAAATGAACTCGGAAAGGATTTATTCGCATCTCACTTTATCAACGTGCATGACTATAAAACGGGATATCGCGTTACTTCGTTCCTCATTCAATGTAAATTTAAAATAATTTCTTCACGGTTTAAATTACGTGTTTATGTAACATCCGCTCTTTTAATTAGTGAGATAGAGTTGAATTTGCAACGATTTCAATGAGATTAATGATTAAATTTAACGTTTAGCTTACAAATAAATTAGTAAAGCCTCTGACGTGAATCAAAATAGAAACAAATACTTCAGCATCAGTACCTATAGATACAAGTTTATTATAGGAGTCGATGTCTATTGTCCGTCTCTTCTTGTTCCTTTAGCTTTTAAACCCCTCAACAGATTTTGAGACGGTTTTCAATAAAGTTTGTAAATATAATTTACAAAAAAAATTCCATACGTCCGAAGCCGGGTCGGGGCTGATAGTAATTTATAAACTTAATTTTCCTTGAACGATTATTTAAACGATCCTTGAACGATACTTTTGTGTCCAACTATGACTTTTCGTATCGCAAATAATTTTATTAAACTTACAATCTAATTAAATACTACGTTTAAAAATACAATTGAGCAGCTTTGAGCTTATTTTAACTTTTTAATTGACTTTACTTTGACCAAAACAAATTTTCACATTCCAAAGAATCATAAAACGTTATGAATATTACGTTACGTTACGAATCCAGTTGATCAAATCAAATTAGATTATTAGAAAATACAAAATAAATTACTCGAACTTAACATGTAAACGTGTAAATATTTTTTGGTCCAATACCCATTGCGTACCCAATTTATTTTTCTTTTAAAATTAATAATTAATTTTCAGTAAAGTTAGATAACTCGTTCTCACAAAACTCATTCCACGAATAAAAGAATATTACGATAAAAGGTAAGTAGATTTAAATATTCCCCAGTTCGAGGTGATCGGTGAACCCTTCGGGCTTCCGTCTTTTAAGACCAACATTTCCTACAACCATTAAAATTTTACGAGTGAACTGGCGAAATGAATGCCAGAATTAGGTTAAGAGAAGCATGGGCTCGGCTCGCGTGACGTTCGGCCCCCATTCTTTGCTAATTTAATAATGAAATAAAAAAAACAACACCACATCATTTTTCATCTGTGATAGAAACGGACGCATTAGTTAAATCTTAATGGTTTCATTTGTGTACATTTTTTTTTTATTTGTAGCTAAAACAGTGTAGTGACTTTACTTATGAACTGTACTAGATATGGCACGACTTAATTTTTTTACTATAAATTTCCTCTAGATTTAAAGTATCTTAATTTTGCTTAATTAGTCTTTAAAACAAAAATATAATTGTACAATCAGATTGTAAAGTTTTTTAAAATATTTTTATATGAAAAATTATAAGTTTTGATCGGCTACTGTCACCTATTATCTTTGTTGTTATTCATATCTTAGATTATAGCTGGATTAAGGATAAGAAAAGGAATAAGAGAAAAGCCTGTACCATCCCTTACTCACTCACCTAAACACACAAGCACACATGCTATTATTTCGCTAAGTATGGCCTTCTGAAGGTGCTGGTTACTGCTACCAGATCAGAGGAAACTTTGAAAAGTTAATTTCCTACAAGTTGGCCTAGGTGTGAAGATATGCAATCCGAGACTCATGAGTCGGAGCTCAAGGCGAGAACTAACCACACGACCAATACTTTAATCATTAAAATAATAACAAGTTATTCAGATATTATAAAATAATTCATACAAACCTTTAGAGAGTTTAAAAACCATATTCAACATCTTTAAAGACTACGAGTAGATAAGTACAATACTGCCATAACACTGCACCTCTGAACAATGTTATCAGAGTCGTGAAAACGAAAGTTAGCAATGATGATCGATCATAAATGAAGATCGTTTTCTATTTATAACAGACTGATATGATATCTCTTTATATTTCCGATACCCTGACGGCTCTAATAAGGTTAAAGTATTTGCAAACTTTTCCTCAATATGAAACTAATCCGTTAGGCTTTCGAAAATCATATAGCTATACTAAATAAATAAGAGATTAAAAGGCTTCATTTACTTACTAAATTAAGAATTCTTTGACTATGTTTCTTTCCTTGTTAAAAAACAATATAGCTAAATGTTTTGATTCCTTATCAACTTCTCTCGAAACAGGTGTTTTCGTGAAACCATATTGGTTTTAAAATACACTGCTTTGACTTTCAAATACGGCAAAAGTGACGTGAACAGCAAAAGTAATTTGCATGAACTTCATTTCGTCTCTTTACAGGGACATAAAGTGAGTGCTTTACAAGAAACGACAATGAGATGGTTATTGCATAACGCATTAAAGAGGTCCTATTATAACTAAATCCGCATATGTTTATACATTGTAGCCTATGTTTTATTCTATTTTTTTTTTATATCTAAAGGACGGTCCAGTTGAAGCTAGATAGCTACCGCCTTTATCTTTAGTATGAGCATAGAAAGTTCTCTCTTCTCATGCTAAAACTCAGCAACACTTTTTTACGATAGTTTTTTATAAGAGGATATAAGTGTATTCGATTTTAAAGGACTCCTAGCCTAAGTGTTACCTGCGTCAGAAAGTGTTAGGAGCTTATTGGTGAAAGAGGCTATAGGAATTTTCCTGTCTCTATAGATACTTTTACTAACGTAGCTATTCTGTTGTCTTGTACGTTCTGAATTCGAATCACGCGCGACTTTCTTTTGTTTCGCCCGGTTATAACGAGATATTGTGATTCCGCCCCATTACTACACCGCGTACACAAAAGACGCGAATATCAAACACCGTATTAGATACACGTTTTCTTATTAAGAAGTGATCGGCGCTGAATAATAATAAAGGTATTGAGTTCGATATTACTTCGTCTCGAGTTTATTTTAAGGAACATGGAAACAGATATTACACCTACACGCGTTCTAAGACCCTATTTTTTCTAAAAGCAAGACCTGACTTGATTAAAATATTTCTATTTAGTTACGTGATTTGTTTTTGTGCTTCTGTTGTGGTTGATAAATTACGTTGTGCACGAGCATTGGATAGACAATTTTCTGACTAATGTTCTATTCACAATCACATTTGTAAGTA
Organism: Synanthedon formicaeformis; assembly: GCA_945859745.1. NCBI lineage: Eukaryota > Metazoa > Arthropoda > Insecta > Lepidoptera > Sesiidae > Synanthedon > Synanthedon formicaeformis. The sequence continues at coordinate 11,453,879 of OX243957.1, forward strand.
CCTACGATGTGCGCCGTACAATATAGATACCTACTTACTGGGGGCGAGAACATCCACTTTAAAAGTACGTTTCAATAGTTGAAAGGAAAATATATTGAAAATAACACCTTTGTAGACTGATATCGAGTTGTATATTAACTTCACACACATACCTACTAACGTAAGTTTTATTGCATTTGTATTACGCAAGCTGGCAAAGAGTAGGTATACATATACACTGTCTACATACACTAACTTAACTTACTCATACTTTACACAACTCTAACAAGTTAGGCCGACTTCGTCATCATAATCACAGCCGCAGGACGTTAACAACTAAACAGAGGCCTGTCCCATTAAAAATTTAAAAAAGAAATGAAACCGCAATCGCTAATCTATTTGCATATTTTAGACAATACAAGAGTATGATATTAACTTCCGTACAAAAAAAATCTATTAAGTTTTTACGGCTAAACCACGGAAGTGACTTTGATGAAACTTATCAAAGAATTTTCAAAAAACGCTTTCAAAACCGCTGGCAACTTTGCTCTATAGATAACATTACATTAATAGAGTTATTTAATTCAATTTTTTAGTTCAGTAAATATAACAAAAGCTTATCGCAAAGATAATTTTGCTTCACGATTGAACAAAGCTTATCCAGATTCAAGACGCTCCGGCTTCGACTCAAGCTTTAATTCGTACACAAGATAATAATTTATATAATAGACTTATTGTCGTCGCGACATATGAGTACAATATTAGTCACGAAATACATTTAAGCTCCTCCAATCGGCCACAAGCCGTCGTCGTTTACTGAGATTTCCTGGCGGTTAGAAGCCCCGCGTGTGCGATATAAGACACCAAACTTCTAAAGGCACTACACATCATTACAAAGAATAGACAGTAACTAATGTCATTAAAGTTGAAGCGAAAGCCAAAACTTTATAACACTTGGATAGTGTCCTACAGGTTGAAGGTTTCGCTTTGGATGTACTATAGAATTTCTTTTTTATATATAGGTAGCTCAGCAGACAGGCTGACGGTCAATTTGATGATATGTGATTACCGTGGCCTATTAACACAAGCAAAGCTATAGTTGCTGCAAGTGCGCTGCCGACTATAATAGTATACATGATAACGTATTAGGAGGCGCTAAGGAAATTAATTATAGCGTTCCTTATTCTTTTTATTTCAGTCTTCTGCGAAGAAGAAGAGAATGGACCAGGTTAACGCAGTTGAGCTGTTCCGACGAACAAAAACAGAGAGGACTGATCGCTAACTTTCGTTAATTGGAGAGGCACCGCGAACAGAAGAAGGTCTTCCGTGAGTAGCGGACGGGCTATTTCTAAATATTGGACTCTATCGTAAGCGAATCAACGCCCTTAATGAAAAATGTGTCATTATAAACTTTTTACTTCACTCTAGACTGATGAGATAAAGGGAAATCTGGAAGTATGGAGTCTGCATCTACAATTCTAAAGGGTTTCTCATGCACAAATTACCCACATTAGGTACCTTTTATTTTTGTCCAATCCTCCACTTGCTAAGGCACACCACCAATATCAACTGTGTAGTTTTCTAGTCAATGCTATTATTATTTTTAAAAGTGTTTATTAAAAAAATCTGATAAACCTTACAGAGGACTATAATTTATGTGAATATTAAAAAAATGTCTTCAACAAGCTCACAACTTCACAAACTATCAGATATTAATATCTTCTCAAATATAAATTTGCTAATACAAATTAAATATATATACATACTTAAAATTTTTTAATTACATCATTCAACACAATAGACAAATTTGTCCAGTGTAGTTACTGCTTACCTCAAATACTGAGGTGTAGTCTACAACTCTATATAGGTAAACCACGTGACAGTTGTGGCACATCCCCTCCATAATTACAGCTATTGTATCACTGAACTCCGTTGTCTTATACGTTCCAGGGTCTTGAGGTGTGAAAAGTAACTACATATATGAGTGATATTATTAAGTTATGTAATAGTGTATTTTGTTTAACCAGCACGTTTAACAATGAAATCATCAATAAATAAATATGAAATAACTTTTGACTTACGAAAGCTGATTATAAAATAAATAGGTATATATATATTTTTAATGTTAAAGTCGTCAAACAGGTTGACGGCCCACTTGATAGTCAATTACATTATTGGGTAGGTATAAGTAGTTGAGATTGAAAGAAGAGGTTCGTGTTTCATAATCGTAAATTCAAAAGAAGGTTGAAAACAAGTCAGTTGTTTACAGATAGAGAGATTTTTGGAAAAATATGTATATTGAATTAAAGACCACGTCTACAAAATCATAGTCGTTGTTTTGAACAAGGGCTATCGGCAAACGTAATGTACAGTTACGAGATTAAGTGAAATAAATGCATTTTATATTATATTTCTTGCTTTATTATATTTTGTTTAATATATAATTATATATAACACAATAACAACGCAACATCTGTTAACATAAGCAACGGCGTTACAAATTCGTTGCCGAACTTGATAGGAAAAAGGATAATGGATAAAAAGAAGGTAAGTATAAGGGAATCAGTTATTTCAAGGTGGTCTTCTGAAATGGGGTGATTACTGCCGCTAAACAAGTTGTCCAGTTCATGATTATGGAATGCAAAATCTATAAAATCTTATGTAATATACTATGCAAATATATTTCATTATATTTAACTGTAAACGTCTTCGTCGGTTAAAGAAATATCCTGCTTTTCCCGCAGGGCTTAAGGTGAAACAAGTCGGCGGCCCGAACTCATCGGTCTCATGGCTAAATGCGTCCTGTCTCACACAGCACAATGCGCGGGAAGAGCAGTCGAGTGAGATGCACAATGATTCAAAAATCATAACAGACCCTTGGGAATATACTCTTTTTGACAAAACTACTGCATATATCTATTTCGTGTAAAGTTATTTGAACTCTTGAATAACTAATCAATGTTTGTATGTAAAGTATTTTGGAGTTTTTGTACACTGGATTGACCTAATCACCCTCAAAGTTGCATTAAAACTTGTGTTAAAATATGGATTTTTCAAGGATCATATCTTTTAAATTAATACTTTTTCTAAAGTTTGTATGCATTTCTCGAGAACCACTCTATCCATTGGCGCAAACAGCATGAAAATCAGTGCAGTAGTTTTTGAGTTTATCGCGAACAGACAGACAGAAGAACTTTGTTTTATAATATGTAGTGATAATAGCCTATGTTACTTGATGATGACACGTAGCTTTCTATAGGCGAAAGAATTTTTAAAATCGGTCCAAAAGTTTTTGAGTTTATTCATTACAAACATACAAAAATACAAATCTCTGAAGTACGAGTATGTATGTATGTATTTTATTAGCGATTGTACCAAACTGTACGTTACGCAACACTCATTACGTAACCCAGACAAGCAAGGGTGAAATCCTATCTTATAAATTTACGCCCTCGGATTAAAATTAAATTTTGTAATGCCTCAGCAAATCGTGCCATGTATTGTGTGTACGCCTTGTGTTGCTTTGTAAACAGGTTTATTAATTTCATACATTCATTACTGCTGACTTTAAAATATAACTGACAATTGATAGACAGTTCTGTAAGGGTATGGGGTAAGTTAAAAGTACAATTGAACTTAAAAGTGAAGTAAAAATAATTATGGCAAACAATAATTGCGAGAACATACATAATAATTATAAAGAAACATGCCAATAGATGTTGATACATTCTATAATTAGGACAGACTAGCTGCTGTACGCGACTTCGCCCGCGTAACTTTCTAAAATATACCCTATGTCCTTTCTGGTGTCCCAGACAGCGTGTACGAAAAATTTCCTGATGATGAAAAAATTCAAAAAAATGTTTGTTTTATATACTTACTAATATTATAAATGTGAATGTGAGTTTGTTTGCTTGTTACGTTTTCACGCAAAAACTACTAAACCGATCACCATGAAATTTTTCATACACGTTGTCTGGGATACCAGAAAGAACACAGGGTAACTTTCATCGTTCAACGCGGATGAAGTCGCGGGCACCAGCTAGTACTTAAATAAAGTTAAATGAAATGGAAATTTTAATACAGGATCTTTGATATTTGCATTAAAATCCTAATACTGAGTCGTTCCGTGTCTTTTATTTTTATTTTATACTCGTATATTGTATTCCAGGAACAATAGGGATGAGGAAAATAATCCAAAACTGAACGGATGTCGACACGATAATGACATGTAAAGATCAGGACGAGGAGGAGGCAATCACATTGAATCACATCCGGGATATGCCTCGAATAATTTTCTTGCAGACATTTCATAAATCATCCATGTATATGAGAAATATGATATTATCGAAGCTGTTACGTGTTCGCTAACGCAATATACGGAAAAAGGTAATCAAAGTTTAGAATCTCTTTGAAAGGAAAAATCATATTTTAATTTGATTTTTAGTAATGGTGATGGTTGTACATATTTGTAGGGTTGGTTTGTGTTGTAAGGTTTCATTGCACATAGATGACAGTCTCTGTCATCCCATTAGGCAAGTAGCCGGTGCCTTGTCTTCGATGTTTTATTTTGATTCTCACAATAAGTCTTAGCGCCTCTTTCACAAACGTCAAGTAGGCCAAACTGTCATTTAAAGTCACCGGTAACCGGGGATAATGGAGCTGATATACCGTTGTTTGTACGGTAAACGTCCCAAACATTAAATAGAAAATAATAAAAAAAAATCGGCTATCGAATGATGCAGTAAACCGAGTGCATAATTTAATATAATAGAAAATTATTTCTAAAAGTAACTAATCAACACTTTACATGTAGTTTGTGAAAGAGGCCCTTATTCTTACTGAGAAAATCAGGAACCAGAGATAAATTATTTGTTCATCTAATTTTTTTTTTTTTTTTTTTATTTTATTGAAACATAGTCACACAGCACTCATACAACAATAATATAAAAATAAATAAATACATATGTATACTTAAAACCTACTGCCAATAACGGACTTCGTTATTTTACCGTAAGAAAAACAATGAACACAATAAGAAATAAAATCAAAAAAACAATAAAACAAACAAAAAAGAAACCAAATAAGTAAACAATAAACACAATTTCATAGGAAGAGACGCGTGTGCAGTGGTGTGTGTGCAGTGGTGTGTGTGTGTGTGTGTGTGTGTGTGAGTGTGTGTGTTTATACATTAATATTAGAATCTTTATTATTAATAAGCTTTATTAGCTGACTCTTAAACACTGCCTTTTTAAAGTAAAATAAGTCTAATGATGCATATAATTTATTGTAATTTCTGTGCAGCCTACAAACTATAGAATTTTGTGCATAGTTAGTATATGAAACAGGGACATGAAATAATGGAGTGTGCCTAGTTCTGACAAGAGGTGCACGCAGCTGGAGGAAAAGAGTCGTGAGTTCGGGGCTGTCAATTACTCCGTTGCAAACATTGTATAAAAAGAGCATATCCAGTAGGGAGCGTCTACTTTCAAGTGTCATTAGGCCATGAAATAAGTTAGATTCAGCGTTGCTTACATATTTATGACGTTTTTTGTAATTGAGATGCTTTAAAAATTTTGACTGAACTTGCTCAATGCTATTAATATGTGTCTTGTACTGGGGACTCCATATATTACTACAATATTCTAGATTGCTCCTGACGTAAGCATAATATAAAACCTTTAAACATTCAGTATCGGAAAAAGCCTGACACGTGCGCAGAATGAAACCCAAATTTTTATGTGCCTTATTTACAATTAATTCAATATGCTCGGAAAATGTCAATTTAGTGTCAAGTAAAATACCTAAATCTTTAACTGATCTGGCTTCTTTAATTTTTAAATCATTAATTTTATAACTAAACGATAATTTATTAATTTTACGTGTGAAAGTAATATGAACACATTTATTTACATTAATACCAATTAAATTTTGTCTGTAATAGCTCTCAAGTCGATGTAAGTCTTCCTGTAGTTTATCACAGTCAGTCTTACTCCTAATTACATTATAAATCTTAGTATCATCCGCATACATGATATAATTAGAGTGAATTAAGCATCTTCCTATATCATACACATAAACTACATACAACAATGGGCCAAGGACTGATCCCTGTGGCACACCAGATGGGATTTCGATGAAATCTGAGCAAAAACCGCCCACTACAACAGCCTGACTACGATTACGGAGGTAAGATTCAAACCACCGAAGCAGATTACCTCTAATTCCAAGTTCCTGGAGTTTTCGCAGTAATATCATATGGTCAACGCGATCGAACGCCTTCTCGAAATCCGTATAGATCACGTCAACCTGATGACCGCCATCCATTCCGTGAAGAACTTCATTAGTAAAAACAGCTAAATTAGTGTTTGTAGATCGTCCTTTAACAAAACCATGCTGCTGCTCAGGAATTGAGTTAGAAAGAATAGGATAAACGTGATGATGAACCGCCTTTTCAAAAACTTTACTCAAAACATTAAGAATTGAGATCGGTCGATAGTTTTCTATTACTGTTTTCAAGCCCTTTTTGTGAATAGGAACAATCTGTGCAGTTTTCCATATGGTTGGGAAACAGCCTTCATGAAGTAGTCTGTTGAAAATATTTGTGATAGGTATAACAAGGGAATCCGCACATCTAACGAAAAATAATGGAGGGATCATATCACTACCTGCCCCCTTAGATATGTCAAGTGATTTTAGCAGCTTCAAAATTAAATCAGTCTCAAATCTTAAACTGTGTACTGTATTTAGCGAAGTATTTTCAGAAGGGATCTGATGAACAGGATGTGAAGGAGGATTAAAATTTTTAAGAAAAAATTCATTGAAACCGGCGCAGATTTCCACCTGACTAGAAAATGTTATAGTGCCAAAAGTCATCATGTTGGGATAGTTTGACTTGTTGTTCCTTTTACTTTTTACATAATTCCAAAAATTTTTGGGACATGATTTAATATTAGTTTCTGACTTCTTTATATAAGAGTCATAACATTCTTTCTGAAGCAGTTTTTGTCTGGCACGCAAAATGGAGAACGACATATAATCTAAAGGGTTTTTATACTGTTTCCAATGTCTGTGATTCCTGTTCTTCTCTTTGATTAAATTAATTAATGCACGACTATACCATACAGGATATTGACGAGCCTGTATGGTTATAATGTATTTCTCTTAACAATTTTTAGAACCTTATTGAATTTTTGTATTCCCGTTAAATGCAAAGAGAATGTAGAAAGAGTCCACAATCTCTTTGCATTTCCCACCTTATTACATTAACATAGATTCGGGGTTAATAATTATGTCCTTTACAAAGATACATTACTATTATTTATAGATATTGTGCAAAATATGTGTTTGTACTTCGCTAGCTCAGTAAACGATGCCTTCTTGAATGTTCTATCGCGAAGGTGAACTGTATTTCAGGTTCCTTCAATTTGAGATGTCGTCGATTGTAACTTGCACTACGATTGAATACCTTTGCATCGTATTACTCATTGACGTTCATATAACTCATGTTCTCACACAGTATACATATAACATACATATAACATGTTCTCATACGTATAAAAATTTTAATATTGGCATACATACTTGCGTCCACACATTACTGAAGTCACAGTAGGTGCTAATTAATGTATATTGCGTTAATGCGCTTTTGCCATGCTATTCGTTATATCGGGATTTTAGCTTTGTATATCAAAAAAATCTACATTTAGGGGGAAATGTGTTGATGTTGATGTTAAAGGTTTTACTGTCATTATACTGTTTACAACTATCTGTTGTAAAATAACGCACTTTATATTTATTAACATATAATTAATATATTTAGTGATTACAAATAATAATATACAATAATAATAAATATAGTTAAGAGTCTACCTGGAATTTTGTAGTCAGTGATAATCAAGATGATAGAAACAGGTTGCCATTTAAGATTAAGTAAACTGTCAGCCTACCTGTACATAGAATAAAAATGCTGTCTAGGCAAAGAATTATAATAGAAAATATATTTTCATCCGCTAAGAACTGATTATAAAAATATTGTTCAATACGCTGTGAATTGTGGTGTCATTAAATAAGAACAAACGTTGCGTAATAAGAACACTAAGAAAAACTGTTCAAGCTAGTGTTGCTGAATAAAGACAATATTTTTATTCCATACAAAACATTTTTAAATATTTATCAAAGTGGCACAATACGAATTTTAAATGATGTGAATTACTACTTACAAAAATACTTATGTAATTATTAGATAAATAAATATGCACATAAATACATACGTTAACAATCTTGACGTTGTTAGATGCAATTTTCTTGCACAAGCAGGTGAACGCTGAAATGCTGTTTCCGGAAAGCTTGGTACACGGAAATGTACTACAAACGACAAAAACGCTACGGCTCAGCTAAACTAGTTTACTGGTCTGATGCAACGACGAACTCAGTAAATAAATACCTGATACTTTTAACGTACTCTTTGCATCTAGTCTGGAGTCTAGACCAAAACAAATTTTAAATAATTTTCTTCTTCTATTGTGACAATTATCTGTACACTTTGTACCTACCTTTCAATATGAAAAGCGACAGGCAGGTTTACAATCCTCTTAATGGTCGTTATCTCCAGCTGACCACTGATTGTGGCTACCGTTGCTGGGAGACACAAGATTTTAATAGGATGTAGTGATAAAGATTTAGTAAGGCACATTTTTCCTCCCTACGCACTGAATCATAACTCTCTTTCACTGTAACTACTGTAAAGGGACGGTTTATGATAGGACATGGACAAAAGTGTGGCAGAACTTAAAAATTTGTGGCGACATCTATGCACTGATTCAGTTAATAAAAAAATAATGCTGAGAGTAACAGGCTTCTCTTCAATATGAATAAGAGGTACTCTACCACGATATTTACTGCCTATTGGGCAGCAGGAGTTTGCATTCCTTAGAAGATTGCTAGTCTCCTCGGTTTTTCCTCAACATTATGGCCAGTGCAGATAAAGAACTTGTTTGCGGAAAATAAAAATCCACGAAGATTATTTAGAGAACTTTTTATTATTTCTTAGATAGGCCTTTAGAGCAAGTATTTATTATTCCTTTTTAACACATCGAATAAAAATCGGGTATGTGGGACAGAGAAACGCAGTGATCGAACCTCCGTCTATTGTTTCTGCAGCAGATAAAACAAAGTAATACAGAAAAAATTTCACAGCTAATGCTGTTAGTAATAGAAATATTATTACAAGATGATAAAAGAAGTAAGTAACAAAATAGCAGTACATATTTAGTAAGGAGGGCTTTAACAAAGAGGTTCCAATCCGCGCGGAATGTTACCGCATCTATTATTCGTGCTGGCTGGCAGTTATTACTGGTAGTTACTGGGATAAAAGATAAAGACGGAGATCACGCAATTCATTCCTCTAATTGCATCCAGAGGCGATTTCTCCTAGAGCCACCCTTCGCTTTGACGGCGCACTCGAAAAACGTAAATGATGTTTTAAAACTCCATTGTTTTACAGCGTCAAAATGGTGTAAAAATATTTTCAGATTTTAAATTGTGCGTTATGGTATAGTATGAAAATATTGGGAGCCATTAAAAAAAGAATAAATTGACGGCATTCTTCAATGCTTCCCTAGCCACATTATGAGGGTATTGACATGCTATGTTATACAAAAAAATTACAATTCATACATGGTTCAACATTGCTGAGTTCCTGTTTTTATTGCCCTAAACATTGTTTTATTTACTAAAATCAAAAATTATTGAAAAATGTCCTCCGGGTTTTAAAATAAAGCACTCAGACATTTACCTCAGTAGCTACGATTTAGTGTTAGTTATTTAGTTAGTTATGCTACGAGTAACGATTTACTTTTGATAACTAATTATTAAGGAAATTATAGATTCAAAAGAATTTCTTAATTCAATTTGTCTTTTTACACATACGTAAAACGGGTCTTTTTACACAATGAAGTCATAATAATATCTACTATAATACAATTCGGATCAAAATCCAAGTAGGCATAATATATTTTGTCTGTCTCCTTGTCAGATATTTCATGGGCTCTTGTGGTAGGGTACGCCCTCAGGTCAAATGTATCGTGTTACAGCGACAAAATAGACACGATCATTGCCGTTAATGGCTCATCAAATTATCTGAAGCCTTTTTCTTGCGAAGAGTGGGTGTTTTGACAATGACGCAGGCGGACGGTTCAAAAAGCCTCTCACCACATAAGTGTCCATTAGAGACTGATGCCATGAAACACAATATGTTTGACATTGGTGAAAGGTTTTCACCAGGGTTATAACATATAGCAAAATATCATTTACGGGCAACTTTTATAGAGTTTGTGTATTTTTCCATTTAATTATATTTTGTTTACATTGTAGATCCATTCCATGCTAATCCATGCTATGTAGCTTGAGAAAAAAATTTATTACGCTAGTCAAACCCATATTTTTACAGTAGCCTAAGTACTTCTTATTTATTTATTGTGATAAATTATTATTATTTATTGTGATAAATGTTTGCAGTTAATCATATCGAATTATGATTTATAGTTTTGTGATATAGGTAGACAATACATTAGTTATTTAATAAACTATTTATTTTACCTAATCTTGGCTAATCTGAACCTGGGGGAATCGGGGATTCCCCGAAAAAACTCGAACTATCTAATAATACTCATTGTCACTATTTAAAGTCATCGTTCACTGTTTGAACGAGAATAATTATTTATACATTTTCACAAATATATTTTTAAGCCACCAATATCTTACAGTTAATATAGTCTTTATAGTTGTAATCCTTGTATATTTTTTTTAATTTTAAGTGCACCAATATTCACGTATACATTGGTGCAAGCAGATAACAACCCCCATTCAGAAGTGCGACCGTTTCAGGCGCTTCAACGAGGCTTTAAACTTGCTGATATGTTCGTTTCATCCACAATGGAACCGTCATAACTCCGATACCGAAACTGACGAGTAAATCGACGTAATATTTGCGTGTTTACAATGTACCCATTAACGAACCGAAAAGAGATGATTTAACGTTAAAATTCGTTCTGAAAAATTACTCACTTTGAGTCTTAGCTGGGTACAATGCAGTCACAAATTGGACCACCTGGCGGTAGTAATCTATGTGTTTCTGTGAGTGAGTCCCTATTCCCTATCCCTTATCTTTAACACTACTATAGTCGGCAGCGTACTTGCAGCACATGTGGGGAGTGTTAAAGGCTTGTTTTATAGGCGACGGTAGCCACCAACTATCAAATGTACCGTCAGCCTATCTCAACATAAAAAAAACCTCTATAAGATCACATTGATATAAGGTATGAACTATACGTTTTGTATAAATAAGGTTCGTGATTGTTTATTTTTAGTTCGTCTAGACTATTGAAGATAGATACTTGTTGCTTTTTTGTGAGATAGTATCAAATATTGATTCAAAAATCTTGACTTTACAAGAGGTTCATTTTTGGATCTGCTTTTTCAAGATATTTATTTAGTCAAAACAATTGTATGTACACCAATCGCATGGATTCAGTTCAAAACAAGTAGATTATTTATTTAAAATTTGGGCAAGGTTTTCTTTAAATTTTGTTTTGTTTCAGAATATGTATTACGTATATGCTACTTATATTATAAAAAAAATTACACGGCTTTTTGCGATATGTTCTTATAAAAAGGGTAATTATATAGTCTTACTAGCTGGTGCCCGCGACTTCGTCCGCATTCTCTATAGCCTATAGCCTTCCTCGATAAATAGATTATCCAACACAAAAAGAATTTTTCAATTCGAACCAGTAGTTTCCGAGATTAACGCGTACAACCAAACAAAAAAACAAACTCTTCAGCTTTATATATTATTAATAAAGATATAAGCTAAGACTTCATACGTCTTAGCTTTGTGCTTTAACTGCTTGAATCAATCAATATTAGTAACTAAACCAAGTCATCATTAATATATGGGACAATCAAATAAATTAGTGATGTATAGAGATAAAAAATAATGGCAAGCTTAATCAACGAATGTAGCGTCAATTGTGGCAAGTTGTCGATCAATTGGGATCACCAGTCGAGCATGTAGGTCATCAACTTAACGAGAGTTGTACTAATTATCCATTGACATGATATTACCGAATGAGTCCCTCGAGGCGTCAACCGTTTGCCATCAATGGTTGCAATACATCAGGGTTGTAACAAACCTTGTATTTTTTTTTAAATAAAATTGACTTCTGCAACGATTTATTAATAAAACGATTTATTACTCTTAAATTACTCCAACCCAAGCAAAGCAAAGCCCCTTGGTCGAATGGTTAAAATGATTGGTTTAACGCTTTGTCTCAGGGGTTCCGGGTTTGAAGCCCGGATATTTAGATATGAACTTTTCCAAAGATAGGTTACAAATAGTTGGTGGTAGGTGGCGACGGTAGCCAGCCACCTACCACCAAGTAGAACATGAGGACTTTAACATAAAAAAATTACTATAACTTTGTTTATAAGGTATTTTCGACAGTTTCTATTACGGTATATCTATTGAACTTAATTTTATAAAGTTCATAAATGTTTATGCAAAACGCGAAGTTCATAGTGTAGGTGGACCGTGTTAAACATAAAAAAAAAACATTTTCTTGCCTGAAAAAAGAAAAATCGTGTTGATCCATTTAGTTACAGATAATGATATCTCTCGGAAAAAAAATCTGTGAACATCGGAAGATTATCTAAAAATAAATTTCTAAGAATAAGCAATAAAATAAGTAATAAGTTGTTACATAACTTGTTGCTATCTACATTATAACGCGTGCTAACTGAGCTCGATCAGATCAGACCAATTTGTTTATCCATAGTGTTCGTTATAAATTATCGTCCCAGTGAACGATGGATTATGTAAAACGAAGCCCATTTGTATGTAAACTAATGACGGTGTATGGGGAGCTAACAACGATAGGACGACAAGCGACGCAATACGACAACGCTCCTTTGTTAAATATCTTGTCGGTGCTTTCAGAGGATTTTTTAAAAATATTGTCAGTAGATTTTACTTTCTCTTGTGTATGAGGTGTGGTATGAAAAACTTGATTATATCGAAATTAGGGCCTCTTTCGCCAACTACAAGTGAAATGTTGATTATTTACTTTTAGAAATAATTTTATGTTTTATTAAATTATGCACTCGGTTTAGTGCATCCTTCGATAGGCGATTTTTTTTTTATTATTTTCTTTTTAAAGTTTGGTACTTTTACCGTACAAACAAAGGTATATCAGCTCCAATATCCCCAGTGACCGATGACTTTAAATGACGGTTAGCCTACTTGACAGACGGTGAAAGAGGCCCTTAGAGGTTTGGCGATTCTATTGAAGGCATAACACATTGTATTGGAAGCAAAATTCGAATGAAACTAAAATTTAAATACGTTTTATGTCAAAATTTTAAATATGGAAGCGAAATGTAGTTCGCACCTATTTTTTTAAATTCTTTTAGGTAGAATTTTCGATATTCAACCGCAGCGCTCGTCGAATGTAAATACACGTGGAACGCAGAAAAGCGGCTAACGAACGTGGACTCCATACGATTTGTTTACCATCCAACGCTCAACTACAAGTGGATGTATCGCTATGTGTTAAACAAAAAAGAGTTCATACTATTTTCAACTGTTGAGTACATAACATTAGGCAGGAGTTATAGCACTATTATTATTTACAATATAAAAAAAAATACAATACAGTACAGATCGAATCAGGAATGAGGAGATCCGTAGACGAGCGAATGTTACAGACATAATTCAGTAAGTTGAAGTGGCAGTGAGCAGGACACATAGTACGGAGAGCCAATGGCCGCTGGGGCTCGTTTATCACTTTTTCCATTAGTGAAAACCGTATCAAAAATAGTTAGATGGTTTGGAAGTTAGTAGAGAAACAGTCAGAGGTGCACAGCGACTATTTAATAATAGATAGGTGTGTATTAGTAGGTATATGAAATAATGTGTTAAAATCTTTAACCGATATTTAAATTTTAATTAAATTATTTGTATAAAAATGAATTGTGGATAAAATTTTAGCCACCGCAATTTTAATTTTGCGTAAGTTAAATGTAAAGTTTTACATACTTTACATTTAAATGACTCTTTGTAACGAATGATTCTCAAACAGAAGATTCAGTCAGTCTCCATTAAATTACGAGAACGAGAAAGAAATCTCTATAAACTTTTCACATGTTTACATTGTATGTTTACATGGTATAAGCATACAGTGACATCCATTTAAACTGAATACTATTAGCAGTCATTTGTTGAACATACACCACAACTGAATATATTCTAAAGTGTCAAAAGTTACATTCTTGAATTTCACAAATCCGCGGCAGCTAGCAGCTAGCACGATTCGCGACGGCTGCAAATGGCGATATTTTAACCCGCCTCGCCTGTTTGTGAAAACTTTATTCACGTCAACAGCATCCTGTCTGTCAACTACAACGTTTCCACATTCACAGAGCACATACAAAACTCTTGAAATTTGTCTTGACTCGCTCAACTTACCTTTACCGGCGTACAACTATTTGTTTTAAAGCGAGCTTGTGGTTTTGAGTTTACATTCACGATACATATTAAATACGGTGCAATTTTTTATTGTACATTCATAACTCGACAAGGAAAAGTATAAAGCTTTAGATCTTCTTAAGGGATGAACAGTAATAGTAACATATTGATTGTAAAAAGTCAATAGTAATAGTCTAAAGTATTGACACGCACACCATCAAGTAAAAAACATAGCTTATCTTTTGACATTTTAATGTTTTAATGTGCTTTAATTAAAAAATATAATATTTACACTTTTTGAAGAGAGGCATGTAAGAGATAATGTATTATAGTATGAAAAATAGCTTCACTTACTGTAACTGTTCAAAATTCAGCACAAAGTATTTTATTTTGGGTTTACTTAGTATGTTAAAAGTAACGGTCAAAGCTATAAAACGAATAAACATCTCTCTATCTGTAATAAAATATCGATTGAATTAAAGTTTATAAAATTCATACATGTTTATGCAAAACGCGATGTCCGTAGTGTCGGTATAGGCGTTCGTTTTGTAGGCGATGTGCGACTGGCGTGCCACGCGCATGGCTGAATGCTCCGCCACTATTTTACATATAAATGGACGTCGCTCCATAATCCCTCTAACACAATGCTTTTAATTTGTTCCATGGGTGTGAGTGTAGGCAAATGAATCCTGAAATTGGAGAGAAGGTGCACTCGATGACAGCAAATAATTCAAAGGTTTTAGAATTATTTTAGAGTTTAAAAACGCCTTATTTTAAAGTTATCTTCTTACGAAGTGTCGGAATTAGTTTTTAAATCGTTAAGGAATAACAAAATAGTCAATACAAACAAAATCAAGCCATTCTTTTTAGCAACGGAATTACCTTTTTTGTAAAGGATTACAAAAAAAGATCTAAATTTTTGGAATATAAGATCGAGTATTGTTCACTATGCAAGGAGTGGCGTGTTTGGCCATCTCGTAAACGTGCTTTTTCCTTCTAACGAAAGCTTTTAACTAATGTTTGCAGTTATTTTTGTTCAATAAAACTTGGCCTCAGAGTTCAGGCCTCCATTTTAGTTTTCGTATCCATGCTTTAGTCTGACTTAGCTAACAGAGAAGTTAAATTAGTATTTCCAAATGCAAATCCTGCACGGGGAAGTGCAGCGCGGCACCTGCGCTGACAGTTTGTGTAATAGCTTGGAACCACCGAATTAATTCACAAAACTCGACCTGTCTCGGACAAAACAGTTTTTGACGGCGGTAATTTGTTTCGTCAGTTAAGCTAACCGGGAGTGGGTTAGCTTAACTGCTATTTCAAATTCACATACATAATACTAGTTTTTACTCGCGATTTAGTTAGCCTATCTTTATAAATTGACAAGCCTATTTGTCGATTCAAGCCTGATTGCTCTGTCTTAGGGGACCCGGTTTCATTACCCGGCAGTGAAAACATTGAAACTATTCAAAGTTGCCTCTGGTTTGTGTGTTTCAAAGTAGTGGCAGAGCACACTGCGTTAAATAAGAATACCGTGAAATAACAGCATGTGTGCTGTTGTGTTTCGGTGAGTGAGTGAGAAAAATTCTATTCTATTTAAAAAAAAGCAAAATTAATTTTAGTTTTAACATTGAAAAAAGTTTGAGATACATAATTGATATATCCATTTTTGTCATACCTTAAGTATTAGCTATTGTAACAATTTTCCTCGTTATTTCTATTACATTTCTTGTAATTTCATTTTCTTATCTATAAGAAATACTTCTCGATAGCTTGGAAACATTTGTCCCCGGAAACGGAATTTCCGGTAAGATCTGCACCCCTAAGTCTATTAGAAATAGTTTTCAATTGGTTTAACAGGGAAAAACATTGTAGAAAAACTTATATATTTGAGAAAAAAACAAATTGATTTACAGTCTCACTAAACTTTGAAATATAATTAAGTATTTCAAAGTTGTATTGAGATTAGTCAATTTTTTGTCCTTGAGCTGATGGTGACTCAAAAATGATGATAGTATAAATTGGTGGCTATTTTGAGAATATAGATATTATATAGGCCACTAATGTTTTTTTATTTTTTTTTATAAGTTACTTCTTTCCTAAAAACACTTCGAGCATATACAGCCAAATTCCTTAATATTGACTATTTTTATAAACATACAAAATTAATTTTTTGTATTAATATAATTGTAGTCTACAAATACCAAAAGTATAATATTTAAAAAAGCCAAACATTCAGACACAGTTAACGCGATATTCAAAAGATTCGGGATCAGAGAGTTCAACCTCTCAATGTTCAGTATGATCCAAACACTAATTGCAAACAAGTTACGCAAAAGAAATATAAACCGACTATTTGAGAGAGCGATGAGAGAAACTAAGGTGAAAAGCTTGCTACATGCGTTACGTCATTTACGAAGAGTTAAACTGGCATAGCAACAAATTACCTGCACAAGATCGATGTCACGTCAAAAAGAGTGTTACAGTTCAGGATCCACTGTATTTGCAAACAATAGTATGTATTTACAAGAAGGTTTTTACCATATAGTTGACTCAGACTCGGACTCAGTTGAGTTTGTTCGTTTGGTACTATTTCACGTCTAGTTAGATGAAACCGATCATAATGAAATTTTTATGCAGAAAAGTTCATTTTGTAACAGGGATAGATACAAGGATTTGGGATACCTTTCACCCTGAAAAAAAGTATCATCTAAGATTGAATAAATATTTTAACATCTCATAAAAAAGGGCGTAGACAAAGGCGCTGGCAAAAGATAGTACTAAAATATAGCAATATATTGTTACGTGCGGGGTGAGTTAAAATGCCGTTTAGGGTTGTAAGAACACGATTTATTACGCAGACCAAGATGACTTCCAAAATATCAGAGCTTTTCCAATTAAACCGTAAAACTTGCCAAAAGTCGTAAATAATTCACTCTATGTGTCAACAATGCACTGTCGCAAATATCTTCGCAAAAGCTCCCAAGAGTTGTTTTCGTATCGCTTGTTGTCGCAGAACTGTCCCACTCGAGCGATGGCACCCGTATTTATACACGCGCAGTCAGCCGCGATGTTTTTGGAAAACACTAGAAACTTTAAGGTAAACAAGCTCGTACACAAGTAAACAAGTCATAAAAAACAAACATCGTAAACAACTTTCTGGCTTAAGGGAATGTGAACCTTATGTCGCGAACATAAGGAACAGTTTTCTCTGAGACAGGAGAGCTTCCTTCTACGTATGGAAATTTCCATACGCCCAGGTCTCATGATAAACAACAACACGCTGTTTGTTTATGATAAACAAACGCTTCGAGAATGTTCGGTCGTAACATTACCCCCCTCTTAGTTATGATCGTCCCGATCATCATTCGTGCCGTGATACTTTGTCAAACGGTCAATGTGTACGACCTTCGGTTTTCCTCTTTGCCCCTTTTTGATTCGATAGGTGACGTCGTTGATTTTTGTAACCACATTGTAAGGTCCTTCCCATCGTGCTTGCAACTTTGGGCTTTTGCCCTTTTTCCTGAAGGGGTTATGAAGCCATACGAGAGTTCCCTCTTCAAAACCGTTGATGTTTGATCTCCTATCATAACGGGTTTTCATTTTTTCACCAGTCTTGAGACTGCACTCGCGAACTAGCTTATGCACTTCATCCAGCTGTTCTCGAAGATCGCTGACATAATCCGTCACAAGTCTTGGGCTATTCGGCGGAGACCCTGTTATTGCATCGAATGGTAGTCTTATTTCTCGTCCAAAATTCACTCTGGCAGGGGTGAAACCAGTACTATCGTGTACAGCGGAGCGATAAGACAGCAAGAAAAGAGGAATGTATTGGTCCCAGTCTCTCTGATGTGAGTCGACTACTTTAGCCAAATTATTTTCCAATGTTTGGTTAAACCTTTCGACCATTCCGTCAGACTGAGGATGAGCTGGTGTCGTACGGGTCTTATGTATACCGAGAAGGTTGCACATTTCTTGAAATAGGGCTGATTCGAAATTTCTCCCCTGATCGGAGTGTATTTCCAGAGGTACGCCATACCGACAGATTACATCCTGAACTAGCTTCTTGGCAACAGTTTTAGCTTCTTGGTTAGGGGTCGCAAATACTTCCGGCCATTTGCTGAAATAGTCTTGCACTACAACGATGTATTTGTTGCCATCCTCAGTTTCAGGAAATGGTCCGGCCACGTCTATAGCGATACGTTCCCATGGTGCTCCTACATTGTAGAGCTTCAGTTTTCCCCTACTTCTTGTCTGTGGTCCCTTGACTGAAGCGCATGCGTTGCATTTACGACACCAATCTTCTACGTCTTCCCGGCAATGGACCCAGTAGAACCGCTGTCGCACTTTCAAAAGGGTTTTCTTCACTCCAAGATGACCACCAGACACCCCATCATGGATATGACGTAGTAGAGGAGATACCTTGCTTCGAGGGACTACAACCTGTACAGTCACCTGATGTCCGGTATTAGACTCCCATTTCCTGCACAAGATTCCGCCTTCCAGGGTCAAACTATCCCATTGAGCCCAATAGCTTTTTGTAACAGGACTGGAAGCTGATACATCCGCCCACTCAGGTTTCACTCCCTTTTTTATCCAATCTAAGATCAATCGCAGGTCGTCATCTTCCTCTTGCGCCTTCCTCATATTTTCTCCAGACCAGTCATCGTCTAATCCTTGGGTACGGATAATTTTTACTGATTCCTGAGACTCTTGTTTCCTGCAGTGTTTACAGATTTCAGGACATGGTCTTCTCGATAGAGCGTCAGCATTACCATGACCTTTACCACTTCGATGTTCTGTTGCAAAATGGAATTCCTGCAATTGCTCAATCCACCGTGCTACCTGTCCTTCAGGACTTTTAAACTGAAGAAGCCATTTAAGTGCAGCATGGTCCGTCCTTAAGGTGAACTCACGTCCAATGAGATACTTGTGAAAGTGCTGCAAGGTCTTCACTACAGCTAACAACTCTCGACGTGTAACACAGTAGTTTCTCTCTGGCCTGGAAAGCGTTTTGCTGTAGTACGCAATCACAACTTGTTTGTCTCCCTGCACTTGTGACAACACTCCACCAATACCCGTGTTGCTGGCATCCGTATCCACAATGAATTTTCCATTCCGTGTTGGATAGCCCAATATCGGGGACTCACATAAACGCTGTTTCAGTTCTTTGAAAGCGTTGTCACAATTTGCGTCCCAAGCAAACACCTGTTTATCTTCAGTCAGGCGATGGAGGGGTTTGGCTATTGTTGAGAAATTTTTGACAAAGCGCCTGTAATATGCGCATAAGCCAAGGAAGGATCTGACTTCGGTTTTATTCTTTGGTGTAGGCCAATCTTTTACAGCTTTGATCTTTTCTGGATCTGTTTGAACTCCTTCCTTAGTGATTATGTGCCCCAGATAGCTAACTGCGTTGCTGAAGAAGGTACACTTTTTAGGACTTAGTTTTAAGTTTGCCTCGCGTAGACGGTTGAACACCTTTTCAAGGTTCTGGAGATGTTCCTCGAAGTCACGACCCATGATGATTACGTCGTCCAGATACACCAGGCAAACATCTCCCAGAAGACCCACCATAACTCTGTCCATAAGGCGCTCAAACGTTGCGGGAGCATTACACAAACCAAACGGCATGACATTGAATTGCCAAAGTCCATTTCCGATGCCCGTAGAGAATGCTGTTTTCTCCTTATCCTCTGGACTTATTTCCACCTGCCAGTACCCACTTTTAAGATCAACGGTAGAAAACCATTCCATTCCACTGAGCATATCTAAAGTGTCATCAATACGCGGTAGAGGATAGCTGTCTTTCTTGGTAACGTCGTTCAGCCTTCGGTAGTCTACACAAAACCTGGTTGTGCCATCTTTCTTTTTCACCAGTACCACAGGTGACGACCAAGGGCTTGTAGATGGTTCGATGACTTTGTTTGCCGCCATATCCCTTATCATATCCGCAACTTCAGCTTCTTTTGCCCACGGGATTCGACGAGGTCTTTGTCGTATAGGTCTTGAATCGCCGGTGTCTATTCTGTGCTTCACAAGTCCTGTTCTACCGCAATCATTTCCAACGGCAAATATGTCTTTGAACCGCATTAAAAGATCCTGAGCTTGCCTCAACTGAACTGACGACAAATTTCCTTTCAGCGAATCCAATAACTGCGATACCTGGTAGTCTGTGCTATTTACTGCGTTTGTTGTACTGCTTATACGTCTTAAATACTTCACTTCCTGACACTTTCCAACTACGCTGTTTCTTCTGAGCTGTACCTCTTCATTGCTGAGATTTAAAATTCTTACTCTGCCTATCCTGCTTGTCATTAGTAGTGTTCTGGCCATTATCCAATTAGGATGTGTTCCTTCATCCTCCGCAATGACACATAACCCGTTCTTGACGTTGGATGAGAATTTCGTCATTACTAGATTTTCTGATCTGGGAGCTAGTTTGACGTCCCTTAAACAATAGAGTGTACATGGGGTCGAGCCTTCTAAGAAAACTTCTTGATCAGGAAATTCGAGTACTCCTTGGTCGACGTTCAAAATACAACGGTGATTTTTTAAGAAATCCAGTCCTAATATGCAGTCGTCAGTAATATTGGCAATCAGCACTGAGTTTGAGTACAACTGACTACCAATTCCAATTTCCACGTCTGAGTCACCGAGGACAGGTACTGGCTGGCCCGTTGCTGTTCGTAGCTGACATGTTGGAGATCGTTGCTTCCATGAGATAGTTCGTTTTAAGAGTTCAGGTCTTACAATGGTGCGCGATGCTCCTGTGTCTATTGTGAACCTGCACTTTTTACCGTTCAGCGTACCCTCGATGCTTAAACTGTTTCCGTTAGAAGCTTGTCTGATAGTAATAGCAGGGGCTTTCCTTCTCCCAGCCAGCGCCTGCCCCGCGGCCCTGGCAACGCTTAGTTTAACTGCCCCTCGTCAACTTGGGTCTCCATCTCTGAGACCCTTTTTCTCTTCTTCTTTGGGCAGTCCAGCCTTATGTGGCCTTTTTCACCGCAGCCATAGCAGGTCGGGCCATAGCGAGGCTTTCGCTCCTCGGCTACCAGCTCCCTGACCTTGAATGGCCTCGTGTCACGCCGCACAGCTTCCACTTCCAGAGCATGTGCCAGTGCACTCTTCAGGGTCTGGTGGTGACCCAAACGTACCGCTGCACGAACTTCGCCGTCCCTTATCCCGTCCACAAAAGCTTGGAGTAGAGTTATTTCTACTGCATTCGGTGTTGATGTATAGGCGCGACGAACTAATCTCTCGATTTCGTCAGCCCACTGCTGGAGTGTTTCCGTGGGCTTCTGCGTGCGATCGCGTAGTTGAGCCCTATACGTGTGCTCCATGTGCTTGTCACCATATCGTGTCTCTAGAGCTTCCAGTAGGGCTTGCAGAGATCTTCCTTCTGTAGGGAGTCGCTCCAGAATCAGTTGGGCGTCTCCTCTTAAGGCTAGAGTCAACGCCATGAATGCTTGATCCTCAGTCCAGCCGCTGCAGTTAGAGAGGGTTTCGAACTGGTACTTATAGGCTGTCCAGGAAGATGTGCCATCAAACCGTGGCAAGTCCAGCCTACCTTGTGTAGGTACCGGCGCAGTGAAGACTGCCTCCCTCGTCACCAACTTCTGCACTTTCTCGGCGAGCGCCTGGTGGCGAGTGTCGGTTTGGTCGAGTCTCTCTTCCAGGCCTTTGACTTTCACTGAGACCCCTTTAACTTCGGACTCTACCTTTTTAACTTTATCGCAGATGACTTCAAGGCTTGTGTCCAATTTCGAAAGCAGCATTTGGCTAGCAGATTCCTGTTCACGGCGAGCGGCTTCCTGTTCACGGCGAGCGGCTTCCTGACTGGCTTGTATGCTCTGCACAGCAGCTTCCTGACTGGCCTGTATGCTCTGTACAGCAGCTTCCTGTTCACGGCGAGCGGCTTCCTGACTGGCTTGTATGCTCTGCACAGCAGCTTCCTGTTCACGGCGAGCGGCTTCCTGTTCCCGGCGAGCGGCTTCTTGACTGGCTTGTATGCTCTGCACAGCAGCTTCCTGTTCACGGCGAGCGGCTTCCTGTTCCCGGCGAGCGGCTTCTTGACTAGCCTGTATGCTCTGTACAGCAGCTAGCAGCGCAGCGAGGTCCATCGACGGGCTCGATGTAGGTACTGCCGTAGGAAGCAAATCAGCATCGGTGCCTTCCTCCGGCTCCTCATGTGCTCGTTGTCTCGCAGCATCCATCTCCACTTGCCTCCTGGTCCGTGGAGTACGAGTTCCTTCGTCCCGTGGCATTAACGGCATTCCGCTTCTGACACCAGTTGTTACGTGCGGGGTGAGTTAAAATGCCGTTTAGGGTTGTAAGAACACGATTTATTACGCAGACCAAGATGACTTCCAAAATATCAGAGCTTTTCCAATTAAACCGTAAAACTTGCCAAAAGTCGTAAATAATTCACTCTATGTGTCAACAATGCACTGTCGCAAATATCTTCGCAAAAGCTCCCAAGAGTTGTTTTCGTATCGCTTGTTGTCGCAGAACTGTCCCACTCGAGCGATGGCACCCGTATTTATACACGCGCAGTCAGCCGCGATGTTTTTGGAAAACACTAGAAACTTTAAGGTAAACAAGCTCGTACACAAGTAAACAAGTCATAAAAAACAAACATCGTAAACAACTTTCTGGCTTAAGGGAATGTGAACCTTATGTCGCGAACATAAGGAACAGTTTTCTCTGAGACAGGAGAGCTTCCTTCTACGTATGGAAATTTCCATACGCCCAGGTCTCATGATAAACAACAACACGCTGTTTGTTTATGATAAACAAACGCTTCGAGAATGTTCGGTCGTAACAATATCTAAGAAAAATATATTACTAAATTTAGTAATCTACATTACAAAAAAGCTTTCTTTTTTGTAATGTAGATTGACTTCTCATTCGTAATATCTACTGTGCGACAGAATCAAGCAAACAGCTCAATGTCAGACGAGCTTTTTAGAGCACACTACTAACCCAGCTTGATGTTTTCATTGCGAGCTTTTTAAACACTGAAAATGTACGTTTAAAAACAAATATAAAATCCATGCATAGTGGCTATACATTTAGATGGATCGTTCTTTATACAGTAGACGACGACAGACAGGTTTACATGAGATCAATGTGATGCCTACTTTTGAATTTTCTTATTATAAAAGCTCATAATTTCAGGTATTTTAAAGAATATTATCTGTATTTAGTAGTAAGATATATTTTTGAAAACAGTTGTTGTTATTATGTAATACGTTTTTACCTTTTTAAGTCTAACTGCTTAACTGGTCATCAAAAAAATTTGCACGTTGTCAGGGATGCAGAAAAGGACATTTAATAAAAAAAAACTATTCTCAAAGGATCATCTAAAAATAAAAATCATCGCCCGACAAAATATATGAGCAGTAAAGTCTGAATAAATGTTTTAACATGAGATAAAGGAGGCGCGAACGAAGTCACTATCAAATTATAGTTATTTTATAAAACTACTTCTATTATAAAATAACTACATTTTGACCACAGATTATGGTATGCAAACGTTTCAATAAAATATTTTGTACTTGATCATAATTATCTATCAGAAATTACCTTATGATCAAAGCATGAACCAAAAATAAATACATGCCTTTGAAGAGCTAATAAGCTCAGTCGAACACTGATTAAAAGTCGTATAATTTCCCCCCTATTATAGGGAGGACAGGTAAATCGGGATAAGCAAAGAACGATATCCAGCAGTGCCGCAAACAACTTTGAAACTGGCCTTGCGCAGATGGCGATGACATCTCTTTGAAGATGAAGACACGAGATAATTTTGCAATTTTCGTGTTGGCAGATTAGCAATATACCTGCCCATCATTTTCCTTAAATTAACTTTTGATGAAACCAACTTTTACGTTTATGTTATAGAAAATTTGTTAGGGATTTACACATCATGTTCAATGGATTTAATTAAATTCATCTTAACGCGTCTGTGAGGAAATATAATGAGCGTTTTGTTTATGAGTATAAATCACCATCAGTAATCCGAGTATTACGAATATTTTTAGACATTTTCTTTACTGTTAGCTCAACATTCGAACGTCATGTTCATGAACGATGAATGCGGTATTCGGGATATAATCTCTCTCGACCCCCAGAATAGAGGTGCGGTCACGCGCACCCGGCCCCATTCATTCGCTTTTCAATGAGCTAAGCCTCTACTTGTTCCATTTTTGATATTATTTTGTGACAACGATGTACCATCTGCCATTTTCACAAGAAACGCTTATTTATTTTCAAAATTCGAGTGGCAGGGCCACATTGCATTCGCGAATGTCTTGTTACAATATTCCCGTGACCTCGCCAACCTAACGGCCGGTCTAGAAAGTGGTTGGGTTTTTAGCTGGTAAAAGTCTCGTATAACGTCTCTTCTACGCTGTCGGATATCGATAAAGATTTCTCAACGTTCTCCAGCATAACTGGCCCATTCAGAAAATCTCAATTAGATAATAATCTACTGTTATCTTAACCATTTTCTTTCGTATGTAGCCGCAGACAGGCTTACAGTTTATGGTTTAGTAGTCATCTCGCACACATGTTATTTTATTACGTGCGACATGACACCTTTAGAAAACCGTAGTAGGCAATTGGCACACATTGGATTTTATAGATGTTAACACTTTTCCCTATTTCTTAAGAATTTCCTAAGAAACGTGTGCGAACACGTTTTTTATTATAAATCTGCTTCAAAAGATAATATTCTTAGATAGAAACCTATTTTTTATTTCCATCAAGCAATTTAAAGACATATTGTACAAGTTACAACAGAATCTGAGCCTCTTAATCATAATATGGAAACTAGTACGTCACCCGTGACAACCCTATATATAAATTTGTCACTATGATTATGTCAAACACAAAAATAATCCCGTCATCTATTTGGCGTGTGGCACCCCTGCATTTCGCTATTTGCAAATGTCGGAGGGAGATCAGAGATGAATTCACAGTATTTAATACAAGTTAGTAATGCGTAAATGTAAATTTTAATAACAGAATATTTATGATAGGTATGTTTTTTTTTAAATGTTCATATCAGAAAAAATATATAAAGGATATCACATAAGCCAACAGTCCACGTGATGGTAGATAGTTACCGTCACCGCCACCTGTGCTGCAAATGCGTTGCTAACCCTTTAAGGATAGGGATTGCGATAGTATTGAGAAATGGGCTCAATCACCGAAAGATCTTAAAATACGGTGGTATACTGTAAAGGGGTGCTCTCACTGCCACCAGACGGGCTGCCCAAATTTTTCTCAGAAATATACATTTTGAACAGTTTCTAAAGTTTGCTATGCTGGTAATCGAAGTGGTAAACAATCGACCAATGGTCTTAATATGGTGACCACAGTACCGTTGGCTATTAACAAAAGCCTTTATAGGGGTCGCAAGTGAATTGATAAGGAATGGGTGAAGGATTGAGGATAGAGTAATTTAGTCCCGTAAAATATTATTGGAAATTATTATTAAAAGAGTCCTTCAAATCTGCAAATCTGTTTCCAATTCAAAATATCAATATTTGTAAAATATGTAATAAAGAAAAGTCATATAAGTCCACTTAATCGCATTGTTGGTGAACGCTGAAAAATCCAGATATTTACAGAGATGAAAAAATTGTACGACAAAAATATTTGCACTTAGTTTTTTAATGCAATTACTTAGTTTGGACTTTTCGGACCGAATAATACGTTTAACAAAAGTTTGTTAAGAAACCGTGTTCCATTACTGCTTTAGATATTACCGTGCAAAGGAACAGGACTGAAGTACAGACGGTTGGAACAGAAGATTATAGACTGCACTGTAGTAGGTGATCAGACGTCGGCGACAGGGTGATGTTTGAAAAAGTTGTCGAGGGCAGGGGGACGGTTACCATGGTTAATAATACACCTTTTATAAAGTGTACCTACTTTTATATGCGAAATTTATCGTTGAGTATTTTATTAGTCGCAGTGCAACAGGTTTGGTTCAAGTGTTGGAATTTCAAAGGTTTGATTGCGTTATATATTAAACTATACCGACGCGCCTAGCTTCAATCTAAAACTTAAAGTTATTCTAGCTTAGAGTTATTTTGCATAACATATACAGCCTAAGTCAAACCAGAAAAATCCCTTGAAAATAGTGAAAGAACCTTTCGAATAGGATCCGGACACAAACATATTTACCAAATCAGCTCCCTCACTCATTCTTTTTTTATAATATTAGTATAGACGAGACTGAGGACCTCGGCTTCGACTGTCTCCTATTAAAAACAAACAGGGAATTCAAATTGCATTATCGACTATGATGCCGCGGTCTCCTTCTGTTAGGCAGTAATGCTCCAGAAGGAGGCCGCCGAGCGGGATCGAGAGAGGACCGGAGGAGGCGGCGCCGAGGTGTCGGCAATAGAAGTCGATAACTCAAGTGCTGCCTACAGGTCGCGAGCGGCGTATCATGGGGAAATGCGACGTCATATCAGGCGGCCCGGGACCGGAGAATATCCCGAGCGGTCGGGGTGCTGCCGGGTGTTAAGGCATCCCTGGGAGGTGCCCTCCCGTAAAATGGGGGGCATAGCGGGGGAGGGCCCTGGTGCGCTAATGCGAGCCCAGGATCCTTCTGCTGCTGTGGAAGACCGCCGCTAGGTTTTAGTGAGTACTAGGTCTCTCACTAGGGGGAGGGGAGTCCCACATAAACACACCGTCCCCCCAGACGGTGTGTGTATGCGCGTAACGCATTCCCTAGCGTAAAAAAAAAGGATAAAGGATTAGTATTTAATATAGATAACATGATATAATTATATATTTAATTATTAAAGACTTGAATGTATATATATAACGATTGCCCAACTTTGACATTAGTTTTATGTTTTATGTTGTAAATGTTAAATTGTTAAGTTTCATTCTTTATCGCCTTTAAATAGAGATGGTTCTGCAAATACGACAACATTAAAACATTAACATTAAAATTGTATGAGCCGTTAGATATAAATAGGCTTTTATCTAAATATCTTTTGTCTCGTGTAACAAGTAAATAAAAACGAATGTGTTGAACGGAACGTTTACCCTTCACACGTAGAATGAAAGCAAATAACACATTTTATTACATTTGTGTATTCAAGTATAATACAATAGGAGTCTATAATTGTACAATACTTGTGGTCGTGTCTCTTCTAACGTATTTTTTAAAATTAATTATTATCGTTTTTTTAATGAAAGTCGTCTATTGATATGCTGTAGTTACACAGATAACTACAACATAAAGATATGCTTGGACGAAATCGCAACACATTAATGAACGAGACGAATCACGAGGCTAAGTAAAAAAAAATATCAACAATTTTTTTTTATTTAATTCATATTATTGCAATACACAACACAGATGCTAATATTTCAAGTTGGTCTTCTATATTCGGGAATTTACTGTCATCATAAGACTTATAAAACTCAGTGTGCCCTGCGAGTACTACATAATAATGTTAATCAAAGTTATATTTTTTTTCATAGTGAATATCGTTTGTATTGAGTTAGCAAATCCTTGATGAAGACATTCGAAGAAGTTTATAAAACACTATTGATAGGCACGACCAAAACTGTTTTTAATAAAGAAATTTTATTAACTGTGGAACTAGCAGACGAAAATTGTAAGGATTCCCTTTCAATTTACTGGTGGAGAGTTTCGACGTTCGAAACTTGTCAGTACTTAAGTGGTTTCCTTTTAACAAGCGACTATACGAGCCTTGATACTGTTGTAACTATGCTACGTAATTGTACCTAACTTATGTAATCTACAGTACGTAACCTACAGCAATTGCACAATATGTATATGTATTGAAGTTCAAATAGTTTTTTTTTTCACTAGTGTAGTCTAAGAAATATGTGATTTTTTACGGTTAATGATGCAACTGCGACATTATTTTGCTGAATTTTGAGTCGCTTGGTGTTTTATGATACCAAACAACTTTTCTTATTATAAATTTCGTCAGACCTTTACGGGGGCCAACGGGTTTCGCTACGGTTTTCACTAATTAAAAAAGTGATACACAAGAAAGGTATATTTATATAATTTTCAGAAAAATTGCATTCGATCTATAAGTCATTTGTGTTAGAAAATTAATAATGGTAATACCTACCAACGAGCGGGAGCGACCGTCATTCTGCGCTAGGTCGTGATAGCGTGAAGACGATTGATTTACCTAGTCGGTATTTTTGTAACAAATAGATATGTATATATAAGCAAGAACAAATAAATAAGTGTTCCAACTATGTGGAGTATTATTACTACTATTATCTACCGTGGTCTACAGGAAAGGCAACAAATCAGAAGTGCGGTAAGTACTCAGCGGCCCTTGAGGTATGTACTTGTAATTTTTTTTGTTAACGAAATTCTATCTACCTACGTGCATAATAACAATAAATGTCGTACGTATGTACGACTGAGACTCCAATGAAGTTAATATCGTATTATTATTTTAGTATGATGATGTAATAATATACTTTTATTTAATTTAATTTTTAATAACATTGTATTGTTTTTATTAATATTATAAATTGACTGGTATGAATATCTATACGAGATACGTTGTAGCCTGAATTCAGTTAGGTACGTATATTTTACCTATGAGTTTCGCATGGAACATTTGCATGTTTCTTTTATCTGTAATTATGGGTGAAGCGTTATACTCGTATAAACAAAAAAATATGCTTTTGTTGACTGTTCAGTACGAGTTAATCTACTTATGCACTTCATTTACATAAAAATAAAAGACATTTACAAATTAATAGACTTAAGTTTACTTATTGGAATTCATAAAAAGTTTACTTAAAATACTAATATCCGTTTCGTTTGGTAAAATACCTTACTTATTTGGATGTCTTAAATAGGTGGGTACGTATTACCTAGTTATTACTTACACTTGACTTCCACTGATAATTAAAGTGATAGGGTAAAAAAAAAAAAAACATAATAATTGTGCTATTTTGTGGAATCACATGTCCCCGCTTGATACAGTACACGTATACTAGCTATTATACTCCTACACTCGTAATTTCAAATGTGATGATCATGACAGAACTATTTAAAAGTACTTCCTATGGAAAAGATACATAGTTTTTCAAATGTCAAATTATTTTATATTTAGTATTCACTAGCTGTAGGTATAAGTAAAAAATTCTACCACGACAAAGAAAGACTGTCAATATTAAATATTAAAGGTACTATTATTAATATTAAGGTAAATGTGCAATATTAACAGCATTTTTGATAAATAATAGTCGACAAGGGTCTAGTTTTAAGCGTCCGTCACAGCTACTGTATCTGCGACGTATTTCCATGAAAACTATTAAGCTTAACGGAGTTAGAGAAGTCCAGATACATTGATTTTGGTAGTCAGTGTACTCTGATCAAAGAGAGGGTAGTTAAAGAAAAAAAAAAAAAAATCCAAATCTAAGTCTTGATAAGGGGTTGATAAGTAACCCTCAAAAGTCCTACTTCTTCAGTCGACGTCTAGTCGGGTCGGGTTTTGGTAACTTTGGGTGTTGAGGCTGTTCAGGCTGACA
Organism: Synanthedon formicaeformis; assembly: GCA_945859745.1. Classification (NCBI taxonomy): domain Eukaryota; kingdom Metazoa; phylum Arthropoda; class Insecta; order Lepidoptera; family Sesiidae; genus Synanthedon; species Synanthedon formicaeformis. The sequence continues at coordinate 11,483,940 of OX243957.1, forward strand.
TTGAAGCTTCGGCGGTGAGGGACGAGCTTCTCACGACGGATGAGACTCACGAAGTGGGTCAATCCTTTACGGAATTAACATCGGTTACCGTATGTAAGACTCATTCGGAGTTAGTTTATACTACGACGAGTCGGGACTTGAGCGTAAGTAAGTTTGAAGATGTCGTTTTAGAAGGCTCAAATTATATAAAACGTACACTTCGGATAATATCACCGGTACATTGGTTGTGGTGCTGGAGGAGAATGCTCGGAGTATCGTGGACTGAATTCCGTACCAACGAGTCTATACTTCGAGAACTCGGCATCAAGCAGCGCTTGTCATCTTTGGTACAGTCCCGTATCCTCACGTTCTTTGGCCATGTCTGCCGCCGAGGGGAGGTGGCTATTGAGCGACTTGTGGTCCAGGGAAGGGTTGAGGGTACCAGGCCGCGGGGAAGATCGCCTATGAGATGGACGGATCAAATAAAAGCTGCGTTGAATGGCTCACTGCAGGGATGCACGAGGAAGGCGGCCATCAGAGAGGAATGGCGGCGTATTGTGAGGCTTGCCACCAACACCTGAAGTGATGGCCACGACCACTCTGTCAAGAGTGAAGCCGAAAAAGAAGAAGACATTGGTTATACCTGGAAACGCTTGTATGAAGGTTAATGTTAAATTCGCGACGCTACAGTGTATACAAATTATTATTGTATATCTTTCCGGGTTGCCGTTAATTTTGTTTGTAAGGCAAGAAAAAAAAACAGGAACGAATCACCCTGGCTCATACTAAATATTGGGCTAAATATTGGCCCTAAAGTTAAACAATTAATTGATTAATTAGTTATTTGATGAATTAATAATTTAAGTTAAATAAGGACAACAACAGAATATACCGCCAACAGTTTCTTCGAACCGTATCGTCTTCCCTACAGCGAACGGAATGTAGTCAGGAAAATGGTAGACGAGTGACTGGATAATAATAGAAACTCTTATTCCACGTACGCCAGCCCTATTGTACTTACTCGTGCCAAAGAAAAATAACGATGGCGTTAAGAAGCTAATAGTGATGAGCCGTATCGTTAAAAATGTATATCCGCGAATACGGATCCGGATACGGATTTTAACTTTCATACTCAATCGGTGTAGGTGCGCGTGATCTTGAAGCGATGGTTGACGCCCGCCACTTGAAGTTTTGCGTGACAGGCAGGAGATGTTTCGATTTGCATTGTGCATTAATTCTACATTTAATTAGAATTTGGAATGTTACGAAGATTTAAGTTTTGGTTTTCTCATTATAAAATCATTGTTGGATAATATTTATTAATAACACCCGCACATCACAACAACATGAGACCAATCGATTTGGCAGTTTCTGTCGATTCGAAAGTACAATTTATTTCTAAAGTGATTATCTGGTTATTGTTTTATTTATTTACGTTAATTTTTCGATATTTTAATGGTTATTCTGCTACTCAAATAAAGATTATAAAAATCGGTCTAGCCGTTTTCGAGATATACCTGTGGTATAACTAATACGACTTTCTTTTATGTATATAGATTTCATTATTTTAATAAGCTTGTCACAAAGATTTGTGATTATAAAGATAGTTTATTTAGTACCCTTAATATGTACTATTGGTATGGTAACTCACTACGATAAATGTTTGCAATATAAAGGTGCCAAATATTTCATTTTAAGAATTTAAAATAATAATAACATCTCAATGGAATTTAATAATTTTTATTGCTACCTAATCACCTAATAATTAATTAGAATTTCATCTATGAATTGAAAATTAATAAAATAAAAGATCCATACAAGATCCGCCAAAAAAGAAATGGATACGGATACGGATATCACTAATAGCTAGAGGAAATACTGAGGAAGTGCTTCCTTTGTTTTAAAATTTTAAATAGGATCTTGGATATCAGATCTTCATATCCGCCTTTGAGGCCTGGATGGAACAAACAAAATACAGGCGGTCACTGAATTGCCTAGGCAAAAAAAAAAAAAAATTAGATTAGCGCGCAACCCCGGAGTTATGATGGTCGGTAATTTACCTTTTTGAGAAACAAGTGCTTGAACTAGTTCAAAACTGCTTTTGCCTTTTGAAAGTCTTGTATAAAATTATAGATGTCTTATCTGTGTTGATTTGTGTTTAAACTTAAACTTTGTGAAACGATTATTTCATCCAAGTTGAATTATTGTTTGGTTGAATATGGTAACTTGTTATTTAAGAAATTATACAAATTAATTCAACGAGTGCAAAATTCCTATTTGCGTTTCTGCGTGAAGGTGCCTCTTAGATCGCACATAACACCTTTCTTAAATAAATATATCATTTGGCATATGAATGTCAGGCAATAACTTTACTATGCAACGCTAATCTTCGAAGTGGCTGATACTAACAGACCTGAGTATTTGTTTCAAAAATTGAATTGGCGTGATCCTCTCTTTGTAGCAGACATCCGACAGATACATTGAATGTTCCCTTGAATGTCCTCGGTAAATTTTTGCCAAACAACAGCACGCTGTGGTAGCTTCCAATACTTGACTTTTAAGTGCAAACTGGTCGGCGGCTCGAAAACATCGGTGCGCGTGGCTAGAATTCGTTCCGTCTCACACAGCACGAATGGGATACGCAATGATTCGTACCAAAAAGGAATTATAAGCAGACCCTAGGGCATATGCTCTTTTTGACAGAGCTACTGCATATATCTATTTCGTGTAAAGTTATTTGAACTCTTGAATTATCTAGTTATTGATCGATGTTTATATTCAAAGTACTTTGGAGTTTTTGTACACTAGAGTGACCTATTTACCCACAAAGTTGCATCAAGACTTGTTGGTAAAATATGGATTTTTCAAGGATCATATCTTTTAAATTAATGTTTTTTAAATTTGTATGTAAACGAACCTAGTTAACGACAAGATAAATCGGTACCATGCTTACTTTTGTAAATTAAACATAAAACAGCGGAGTAATGATCATTCTACGTTTGTATGGAGGAAGGCTGAGTTGTATCACCTTAAGTGTCAGAATTATATTTCTTTTGTTCTCATGTCTAAATCTGCTTCCACAATTGAATATACTGTGTTACTAATTGAGACAAAAGGAGAATGAGGTCTTGAGCCAAGTGATTAACTTTGTGATATGAGCAATAACCAAAGACAACCTGATGGAGGGTAGTGTACTGTTATTTTTAAATATGATTAGTTGCAGGCTAAACAGGGGCCTTAGACAAAGTGCCATAACGATAACGATAACGAAGTTCGATAGTTATAAATGTATGGGAAGTATCACGTGATTTAGCGAAGGCATATGTCAATCCCATACATTTTATTTTTAGCGAATCGAATTGTTACGGAGCGAATGCAACTTGTCTAGGGCCCCAGAGCTATGACTTTAAATTCCTACGAGTCACAGTACTGCAGTGGCGACGCGTGTTCTGACGGCGAGAATCTGTCAAGTGGGACTGGCGTGGGATCGGCGCTATGGTTTGCTTCAGCCTATGCTGAGCAATGGCACATATTCAATGGGATTTTGGTTGTGTATTCTCACTTAAATGGGAGAGATTTGTATATATTTAATTTTTGTTTTGTTATTTTGAATGTATTCGTGTATGTCAGGTGCATGCAAAGTAAATGTTCTCTAATGATATTCTATTCTAAAAAAAAGAGAAAAGCAAGAAGCTGGCAGCTAAACTTTGGGGTCCAAAAAAAAAAAATAACTATAATTTTAGACAAAGACAGAATATTGAAGGGCGTTCCTGTAGATAGGCAATACAAAAATATATTTCAGCAGATAAATGCAAGGCGTGGGTGACATGTCAGTCATCATCATTGATAACCAGTGATAACGAGACCAGTACTAGTAATGAGGCTGGAACATTTGGGTCAAAGGTCAAAGGCGAAGTTGAACTATCAATCCTAAATTCCAAAATCTATTTTCCTATACCTATATTTACAGATACAGAGCTTAGATGCGAAGTGAGAGCAGTCTGGTGTTGATCGGGACGGGCATCAGCTGCTATGACTATTGATAATGAAAACGATGCAATTTTATCCCGGCAGGCCGTGTCCCTCTGGTGGCAAACGGTAGCATGAGCAGGCCGTGTCCATCGAGTGGCAAACGGTAGCATGGGCAGGCCGTGTCCCTCGGGCGGCAAGCGGTAGCCATAATAGAATTATGAAGAGCCTCGGATGGGCAACGATAGCGAGCAGTAAAGATGGTGGCTAAGCGGCTATAGTTGGGTAATGGGCAGGTCGGGTCTCTCAGGAGGCAAACGGTAGCCATACTCGAATTGAGAAGAGAGTTGAGCGTACCCTGTGAGTGACAAACGGTAGCTCTACATATTAGTTCCACGACGTCCCCTTGAACTACAGTGATTTAATGCCAAATGTTAGTTTTATTGTTTGTAATAGTGGAGTGTCAAATGTGTCAAATAGTAGAATGTAAGCGAGTTAAATCTAGAAATATGAATAACAATCCAATTTTTAAGTAGTTATAATGTACCTAACCAGAAAAGGTTTTCTTCTATAGAATAAAGACGTTTAGCACCTAAAATCATAAATAATTATGCTGAGAGGCATTTATGTAATTAAGGTAAATAATTTGATTGAATTTGATATAATGTGATTAATGATTTTGTAAAGTACCTAAGTACGATTTAAGTACATATTGCAGTACTCTGTATATTTTAAACTGCTAAAGCTCATTTAAAATAACTTAATCCTAATAGTTATATTTATTTACACATTATATTAATATAAAAAAAGAGTATCGGTCCCTTTGGCAGGGTCCTAGGCATGCTAGTCAGCATGCAGTCGCATTACCTCGTTGTATGTAATTAATTAAATATAGTTTGATATAATATGACTAATAACTAGACACTAGTCTGAAATAAAAACCAGAATTTTCCAATAAATAGATCTCTAATTAATTAATTAATTTGAGGGTGGCTTTTGTAATTGTTGAGTCTTAGCGTATGATTTTAGACAATATTCATTGTAAGTAGTTTTAATAAGTATCTTCAGATTCTTTTTACATTCAATATGTGTCACAATAGTCATCATAGTCTACCTCTAAATTTATTTTATTACTTAAACATTTTAGTACTTGGTGGTATTGATATTTCCCTAAATTTTTATTAATATATATAAATTTACAATTACAATATGTCTTAACAAGCGACCCAATGTGATTGTTAAGCAAGTCGCTTGCAAGGTACTGTAGTACTTACAGATTATTTTATATTTAATGACTTATTAAGATAAGCTCTGCATTCAGAATATCAGAATGTTTTGTTTGGTATTTTGTGTAACATCTGGAAATTATAACTTAGCTTGAATCTATATCATATTGCTATTAATAAATATATAGAATATAAAGTTTATGTGCATTGCAAACCCAATAATAATAATTTATTTATACAAAAATATATTCAGCATTATTCACTATGTATTTCAAACGGATGTAGATCTAAGAATTATGTACATATCTGTTATTATTCATTGTTATTGTTACATAGTGATGTATTTCAAACTGATGTAGATCTGAAAATTATATACATATCTGTTACTATTCATTTTTATTATGTTACACAGTATTTCCAACAGATATATATATCTGAAAATTATGTACCTACATAGCTATTATTATTCCTTCTTATTATGTGATGTATTTCTAACTGACGTATATTTGAAAATTATGTACATAGCTATTATTATTCATTGTTAACATTTTACTCAACTCTTACTCAATATTGTATCTCGAACTCATATATTTTTCTTCTTACTCCGAACTAAGTATGAGGACCTACTCACTCAATCCGGATGACCGAGCTTGGCTCCGGAATGAGGACATTCCTAGAACAGAATGGCCGTCTGTTAGAAAATTAATAATGGTAATACCTACCAACGAGCGGGAGCGACCGTCATTCTGCGCTAGGTCGTGATAGCGTGAAGACGATTGATTTACCTAGTCGGTATTTTTGTAACAAATAGATATGTATATATAAGCAAGAACAAATAAATAAGTGTTCCAACTATGTGGAGTATTATTACTACTATTATCTACCGTGGTCTACAGGAAAGGCAACATTTGCATGCATCACGTATTGCTTTGTTCCCAGTTGACAGTGACCACATACAATCAATTGAAACGTTCTAAATGTAAATATATTGAAACAAATTAATATTCAGATTCTCAAAGCCTCCGCTGTTGTGAAGCAAGCGGTTTGTGTACACGCTTGAAAATAGGCCACGACTACATCGACAGCGAGGAAATCTTTAATGAAAGTTCGCGTCGAAACAATCCCTTATGAGCCGACCGCTGCGATATTAAATAATGTCACACATGCATGACCGGGCAAAAGTAATTAAAGCGAACGTCAGCGAACAAACAGTATAAAGCTCAGTGAAAGAGTAGGGCGCTCGCGTTTCGAAGTTACATTTTTAATCTCACAGTGGCCACGCCCGAGTCGGGACGCCTATTCATGACTTGTAAAGGGTATCCGCCGGTTCACTTTGTACGGAATAGTGACGGTGTGGATCCGGTGTCATGTGCCTTGACATGTCATTGTGTAAACCCCGAAAATTAAGCCCGCATGGGGCGTATGTTTGTTCGAACGCTAAGCGTGTCTGTTTTAACGAATACTGTGCATTTACTCGTTTAGCATACATCTCATTAACTATTGTACACTGTTTTACTCGTGTTCATCAAATATGTAGTATTTATTGAAAATATACTGTGTACCTACTGACCTGTCGTTTTACGTAATCTAGGCAAAAAATTTATCAAAACAGATTCAGTGTTTTCTCGGTACAACCGTAACAGATAGACATACAAACAGGAGTTATTTTCGTACTTCTAATATTAGTTTATTTGTATTTTTAATATAATCTCAACAGCAATATAAACAGAATTCTAATTAAGTATTAATACTTACAGGGTTTAATATATTATATAAGTAATTAAATAAAAAAAAATAAAAAAAAATCTAAAGTAAAAGGTCTGTATAACAACATGTATATTATAAAGTTTTTTTTTTATCTGTGTATTATAAAGTTTTTTTTCCTATTCACCAAAAAACCTTGTGTGATATGTAAAGTGAAACCATCGGGTCTTTATAGACCCAGTTCAGTAGTTTTTATGTTCAGTAGTTTTAGTAAAAATCTTATGGAGAATGAAATGGTGCAATCCATCACTTTAAAAAGAAAACAACAGTACATAGAAAATGCTAAATCTCACGGTGGTCTTCTGCGGATTCGACTTTCATATCACTTTTTATTTACCATTTCTCAAATCATATACATCATCTATGAATAAAATAGAACGTAATAAATGAAATATTCGGCGATGGGAGCAATTTGCATATAATCGCCATTCATATTATATTAATACGGGCCATTTCATATGTGATAGAGCCAATTTTCTTGCGGTAGCACGTCATTACAGTCCATATATGATATAATGGTATGTTGTTATGTCTCGAAGGGGAATAGAACAGGGAAAACGAACATACGTCTGTAAATAAATAAGAGCTTAACAATATTATTCTATGTTGCATAGAGAATAATATACCTAGTAAGAAAACTATTCGTTTTTTCAAAAACTCAATATAAAAGCGTACAGTTTAACCAATATAATTTTATTATTAGAGTCGGTATAATTGTTTATGTTACTTTCTGTGTACGCCTATTACTTATCTCAATATGTTTACAATAGCTCACAAGACTTCAAAAAATCAGAAACATAAAAAAAAACCAAATGAACATTTAATAGACATCACCCACGACTTTGTCTTCGTCCTTTTTGTTATGTGTTAAAACATTTTTCTATTTTTATTTTTTATACTCACAATTTAAGCAAAAAATATTTGTGTTTCTATTTAAAATATAGAGCTCCGCTGTCTTACATTGGGCATCGTTATGGCTGCAGGAAAAGCCTCTCTCTCAATCATCAATACTAATAATAAATCTTTAAGGGTTGGTCATGGAGTAAGTTACTTTGTTTTCAGAGATATCGTGTTTATAGGCTCTATACATGATACTGAAACTGACTGACTGAATTGACGATTTTTAGAATTTTTTTCTGTATGTATGTATGTATGTATGTATGTATGTATGTATGTATGTATGTATGTATGTATGTATGTATGTATGTATGTATGTATGTATAGTCTATGGGTTTTCTGTCCATCATATGTACCATAAAAAACACATAAAAGTCATTGCACATGGATATTCTCTTGAGAATGTGCACGCTTAGAGAGAGTTAATCGCGCGGTTCATTGCCTTTTTCACTTGGATACTCAAATGTAGATGGATGAGATTGTAGACGACGCCGCCTTTAGACAATTGTCAGCGATCGCTCAGTGTCTCCGCTAATTGAAAATTCACGTCAGCTTCATTTAAATCTCGATCGACAGAGGAGGGACACTGTCATTCAAAATTAGACCCAAACTATAATTTAATCGTCGCCTACCTTCATCAGAAATCGGAACGCAAACAGAATCCTGACTCCGACCGATTCACCAATTAGCCAACTTTATGTATGTATGTTTTTTAATAAATAATTCCTAACTAATATTAGTTATAAACGCGAATAACTAATATGAGTTTGTTTCTTTGTTTACTTAACTGCTAAACCGATCATCACGAAATTTTTCATACATTACAACCATTTTTTGGTATGTTATAGGGTTTACCCCTGGGCTAATTGTTGGGATTACACCGAGAATAGAAGTTAAATTCAAGGAAACCCAAATTCGTAACAGTTTATATTCTATACAAAATTCATGGCGGAATAAATTTGTAGTACCAATTAAGGGTCTGTGCGTAAATACCCCGAAAGTGGATTTCGCCGAAGGAATCGAGCAAATGCGGAAGAAATCTTCGATAACAAGGAGTGAGAAGTGGAAAATTATGAAACGATGTGAATTGAGTGGTGCTATAATATTTTATTTCCCTATTATGTCTGATTTGATAAAAAAGTTTATTGAAGATATAAATTCCTCTAATTGCCACTTCATTTTATTTTTTATTAAGTAGATAATATTTTATTTTGAGATTTTATTTAGAGATTGAAAGGGTTAATTATAAAAATAATTTCCCAATTAATACAATATTCTGATATGAATTTAGACAATAATTTTAATAATTTTTATTATTTTAATTATATAACATTAAGGTTTAATATGAATAAGGGCTGCGGGTCGTCACTGGGATCCACGATGCTCCTGAGCGGTCTAACTGGAAAATCACGAGGGAGGTATATGTGTAGAAGTGGACAACTGGACATCCTACCGCTGAGTTAATGATAAACATAATCTTTATAAATAAAAATGAATCCCTAAATGTGTTGCTAAGCGTAAAACTCGAGAACGATTTTAATTTTATCTTCACTCATGGATAGAGGGATAATCATGGAAGGTTTTTACGTAAAAAAAAAATGCACCCCGGGCGCAGCGAGAGCGGGTCGCTAGTACTATATAAATGTTAAAATTTTAACTTTCAAATTTAAGAAAATTTTTGGAAGTACAACACAAGTGGACAATGGACATACGTCATACACATAGCAGTTAAGTAGGTACTCATGTGTCGGATAGGATAACAACTTTCGTTCATTTGAAATTAATTATTTCAAATGTTTGTTGTCAACTAAGCAAAATATTTTAATCTTTACACTGACTTAACGAATACGCCATAATATGATTTATAACTTTTACTTTTAAAAATTCCATTCGTTCCGCAGCGAGTTGAACATTAGTAGAAAGCGTTAGATGTGGGAGCGAGGACCCGTATTAAAATATTTTAAGTAGGCTATGAATATGCAAAGACACGACGCTCGGCGGTGGCTAACGATTCGCACGTTTTTGGGCCACTCGCTAATTGCAAATGTGAACGAACACTTATGGCAAATGTAATTGCTTTCGCTGATACGAGACACGTCGTGTTTGCGGTTTGATTCTGCAGAATACGCGCCTTATTGTATACAGTATTATACAATCGAGCACTGAGCACTGAAAATTAATTTAGAAACGAGCAATCGTGCGAATTCTCCTGTTTTGAACTGTTTTAAATTGAAGCTTTGTCCGGGTGAAAATTGAAAAGTTTATGTATATAATATGGCCATGTGTAATAAAGTACCATTGTAATAGTGGAAGAGTTTTTCCTATAGGTGTTGTGGTTCCAGAGGTTACCCTCCACATTACATATAATGCAAACTTACAAAATCCATTCACACTCTTGATAATATTAGTGTAGTTGACACATCGATGAGTTGACAATATATCATGCAGATAGTAAAATTAGTTTTAATATAGTAAAAACGAGTCACAGTTGGAAATCCTAATAGATAAAGTACAAGTAATGCACGCATGTGACTTTTCGCGATATTTATATCTTCAGTTCGATATCCTAAGGTCATTCCCCGCAGTTCATCTAGAGGACTTTGTGCGTGTATGACGCTTGTTGTATATGAACTCACGTTTTTTTTTATTTTACCTTTTTAAAATGTCTAAAGCCTTTTTTAGCCTGCCCGCCTGCCTGGCGATGTAAAAATCGGCAGGCTGGCGGTCCACTAGGATGGCGGACATAGTAGATGGATACTTTGCCTATTAAAAGAAGCAGCAACAGCTTAGGTGTTCTTTGTGTGCAATATCTAAATATAAAGGTCTATAACCGGGCAAATTGACAGTTATTTTTTTTTTATTGAAACACCAATAGCACACAGAATCATCCATGTCATATTCGCAAGTTAAACATTACATGTTTACATTTGTGCGCCAATTACTGGTATCTATAGCTATATCTACACAATATTGTCTGTGTTAAAAAATAATTAAGAAAAAAAGAAAATAACAATAATTAAATCAAAACAATAAAATTCAAGCACAATAACATAAGGACAAGAAGCAGAGCATCCACTCAACACAGTTATGTCATACAGTGTTGAAATATTGACACTAACGAAATGACTTGTCCACAAATTACAAGTCGCAGCGAGCAGCGAAGAGGGCAAGACAATGAAAATTTAAATGTTTCAATTCTTTTATGACTATTTTAATACTCGATATTCGATTTAAAAAGTTCAAACGAGGTGATTAATTTGTTCTTTCTTAATATATAAGAGACGTTAATTGTAGACAGTTGAAAGACTGTGTGAGTGCTGTACCATGTTTTACTATATTATGAGTAAGTATCTATCCGACCTTTTCAAGTGTGATTAAGGTTGGATTGAGGCGAGTAGCGGACGTATCTATTCAATTAATGCTCGTCTCTGAACCAGGTTATCCAGATAACAACTTAGACTTCCAACAGTATGGAGTCTTTACATTATAAATGTAAAATATCAATATGCCTATGTTTTTTACTTTGTATCTGACTTTACGTTTGAGATGCCAAAGCGACATGCTGTCGAAACAAAAATCTGTCCAAATGGTAATAACTCTACCATTTGGACAATGGTAATGGTAATAAATGGAATGGAAAAATATGAAACCTCCACTTAATATAAAATATTGTTGAAAATATTTACAGGCTTTGGTTCTAAGGATATCTGTTTTTCAATAAGACGTAATCTGTTAAACGAATTTTCATAGGCCTAGCCATTCACAAAACATAACATTTCGTAGGTACTATTTGTCTCGGAAAAGCTTTCTTGAAATCTTATTCAGTTGATCCAAAATCTTATCCGTGATCAATGTGTTAGCGAATAGCAAAGTGTGGCTTATTTTTTTTATATTTATTCAAAATAGTCTAATTTTATTCTATATTTTATTAAAAGCAGAAATCTAAACGTCACGTAAGACATTATAACAATTTTTTTAACTTTGATAAACAATCCTTAATATTGCATCATACACGAAAATTTATATTTCATATAAAAAATATACCGAGAAATAAACAAAATGTTTGAGTTAAATCTTAATTAATATAATTAATTTAAATTAAATATTAAGTTAGGTTAAAGTAGTGTTACAAGTTTGCAGTTATTTAAAAATTAATCATAAATTAAATAATAATTTACCGCTTATATTTCATTTGAAACGAGTAAGTTTCTTAAAATTTGTATACTGTTACTTCGCTTACACTGTGTATCTGTATTTATATTGCAACTCTGTAAATTGCCCCTATTTGTACGTAACTCTGCGCCTCGGCCACGGGTGCTCGTGACTCGATTGCACCAATTTGAAATATCTCCTTGAACAGTCTCACAAATACTTCACTAACTTCATTTAACATGAGACTGCGCGTAATTTCTTTAGGCTTCTAGAAATGTCTACGTTTATTATTCAACTTTACACTTAAACTGATTAACTTTATCTGTTTAGGCCTTAAGTTTCTTAGGTTTGTTAAACTAGTTTCTCCTATTTTAACATACTATGACGTAATGTTTGATATTATTTAATTAATACTAGACAAACCGGAGAAACCGTTTTCTTTACTGTTGGCAATATAAAAGACAATATTATTATATGACATCGTTTTATGATATGAGGTAATTTCAAATTTTAAGTCCTCAAATCACGCAACGTAGGAGAAAAAATAAATATTTATTATCAATTTAGTAAATTAATTAAAAAACACGTGAATCTACAATGGGCTTAAATATGTGGTAGAATATAATATACCATATAATATGTTATATATATTATATACGTCATCGTAATAACTACTTGGATAAAATAATATACAAGATTTAGTGGTAACTAGAGAAGTATATTGCGTATTCTTGCTGTATCCGCTCCATTGTTAAATATTAAAATAAAATTGTAGCCAGGGAAGCAATCTCGACGAAATGACGACCGCTTAACAGACCATTTTGCCATTTCGATGCATTTCCGCTTGGAAATTACTATCATTTGTTGGGAGAGGGACGAACACCAACCGGTCATGACTCTGTGAATTGTTCAAACAATCAAACTAGCTAGTATTATTGTATTAATAATTTATAGATATTTAATAAACATTTAACCATTTGTGTTCAGACAGACATGATGATATTTTTATGTATTTTTTCTGTAGCATTGTTGTAAACATGATTGTTTTAACAAATAAAGTGTCAGTTTGAATTCCAGTCAAGCAGGAAACTGCGAGTTTTCTCAGTAGTATTATTATCAGTAGTGGACTTGCTAATGATTGTGCCAATGACACCAAAAATGCGATAGAAATTGGATATACGTATAAAAGGCGGTTAACTGCTCGGCTAAAAAAATATAAATTTAAACTATTTAAATTTATAATTTCCTATAATTTGTTATAGGAAATTTTAATTAACACTAGTGTTGATTTTTCTGATTATTTATAAAAAACAAAACACTAAATAATCTTAGTCTTAATTTAGCATTAATTTCCAAATGCCATTATTTCTTTACTAAATAAATAACCAAATACAAATAACTTATAATTTAACGGAACAACTTAATAACTTTATAGTGGGAAATACGTATATAGGTATGTGAAGAAAACGGAAATGTACTACAATTTCTTTAGACATTTTATTACCGGGTCACCATCTGTCCTCTTACTTTTAATATCTCAATAAAAGGCACCGAAAAAATGTCTGTAATAAAATGGAAAATATGTGTTTTATTTCATCGTTTTAAATCGCAGTCCGTATAAAAAATCCGTCAAGAAGCATATCTTGTCAGATCTCTATAAAACTGACTATAAAAATAAATCCAAGCAATCAAATCGGGAACTGAAAAAAAAAGTAGCTTATTTGTTGTTATTCCAGGGTACATACATGAAAATAGCCGAGGAACTATTTCAGAACGGGATAAAAGGTTCTCAGACCATGAATATAAATATGTACAGGGTGTGGCCGGATGTCTCTTAACTGCCACATAGGGTTGTCACTTAGTAAGATAATGCGGCCCTGTTATAAAGCTCCATATAACCTACAAAAAGTTTAATACTTCAGGGAAAACGTCAATAATATTATCTTATGCCGTTTTGGTATTACTGTTTAGAAATGTGGGTACTGATTGTTAAAATTTTGAAACATACTAGCTAACGCCAGTAACAACTTTCTCATCTCATTTCTGGATTTTATGGTGTCATTTGAGAAACTCTACCAACGCGCAACGGTTGCAAAAGAAATATGTCTTCATCTGCTACGGTGTAGTTGCTACGCCTATAGCACCTTTGTAACTAATCGTCTACGCCGTAGGCGCTACGTCATCTATTACGATGTAGGTGCTACGACACATTGATAAATAAAATCGTCGCATCCTTTAAATTGTAGAAATCATTTTAACTTTTCGTTTGCAAATAAACTAAGACATTTCTGTATTTAATGTATTTAAATACATATTAAATTCATAAAGCGGCAGCCCTATGAGCCTACAGAGGCAAACGGCAACAGTATAAAGGTTATAAAAATGCAAGGAGCCGGAAATGAATACGTCCCTGTGCAATATAACCACATATAGCTTGTACCACACTGAGTGACGCAAACTCAATGGATAATAGACTTTATTGCACTAAAAATAAAGTGCTATGAATATTACGATTGCAGATTGAAGGTAGGTTTTGTGCTACGGACGGCGATTGGAGCCTCTCGGATACTCGGTAACAAAGAAAATGCACTTACTATTTAATGAAAGTTCATTTTTATTTTGAAAAGTACCGCGCAAATTTTTACTATTTATACTTTCAACTAACCTTTTGAATCGTTTGGATGGTAGACCGAAGAGGTTTTAGTGGAACTACTTCTGACTGAGCGGGCACAGGAGCGGTTATGTTTTGATTTCGTTTTATTTAGTTATTTATTTATTTATTAAATTGCACTCTGATGTTATACTACAACACACAAAATACGAGTATGTAACAACTATACGAAATAACCTTTGGGTTAACTATTAGGTTAAGAAAAGGTTAGCGGAGAAATAGACAGAAGTGAACAACGACCATTTTATAAGCGTGGCCTATAGTATAAGAGGAATCTTAAGATAATGTTAAGCAACGGTTTTCTTAATTCAACTTTTTACAGAAAAAAGAAAGAAAAGAGAAAAGGAGGCGCGATAACTCGACGTAACTGCGTAATGTTTTCTTCAGTTGTGATTTATCGTTAAGAGTTAGGTACTGGTGACGTAACAGTTTGAGTGTAACTGTGACGCCGAAGGAGGTGTTCACTAGATTTATTACCTTCCATTTCGATTTGTTTACTCAGTTGTTCAGACCCAATTACTTGCCAGTGTTTCTGTACTTAATTAAAAGGACGCTTGATTACTCGCCGTTGTGAGGCTTTTGTATAATTGCTATTGTTTAGCAAATGAAGACAAATGAAACTTTAATTTAATGACACTGTCTCATTCAGACGCGTGGGAGAAGAAGTCCTGTTTGAACAAACCCATTTAAACTTTAAATTAGGCATTGTGTAGGTACACATCTGATATTGAGCGCCAGTGAAAGTGGCGGGAAATTAGGTGAGGCTTGACACAGGAGACATGTCATCTGTAAATGCTTTTCAGAATAACGTTTTCAAGGTAATTCGTCTAGAATGTTCTAGAATATGTACCTAATTTGCTCATATTTATATCATCGTGATAGCGTTCACAATGATTATAAAGTAATCTAAATTCCAATAGCTTTTAACCAAATTAGTCTTGGTCGACAATAATATCCAATCCATATAGGTACTTGATTTGTGAGTAGAAGCGCACATTCTGATATTAATTTTGAACTAAAAATTAATTTGTTTGTTCGTGTCTCCTTTTAAAAAAATCGCATTTATTATTATATTATTCTAGTATAATTTAAATTAAAACTTTTGATGGAATGTATGATTTTTTAATGGAATCCATGTATGGCTATGCCCTGAGCATATTCTGCGATTCTGCGAGATTGCATCAGAAAGGAGAAAATCCGTAGTCAAACGAAAGTCACCGTGATAACCTGACAAATCAGTAAGTGGAAATGGACAGGGCACACGGTACAGAGAGCCGGAATGTTTTCGAACGGAGGCGACAGACCGGCAATGGCAGCAAAGGACGCCCCACCTACCTAGATAAACTTAAGCTCGGTTTTCACCGCGAGCGGAGCGGACTCCGTTTAACTCGCACGACTCTTTTTGCTCGCTAAGACCTATCGCTCGCCTATTTGTTGGTGGAAACACAAGTTAAGTCATGCCAGTTAAACGGAGTCCTTAATGGGTCCGCTCCGCTCGCGGTGGAAACCGGGCTTGACGATCTAATAAGAGCTTTGCGTAGACCCTGGATTCAGGCTACTTTTGACAGTTCCGACTGGAAATTTATGGGGGAGAACTATGTCCACCAGTAGATATCCTATGGATGAGATGATAATGTGGAATTAGGTATCGGCCAGCCCCATCTAAACGGTCGAAAGGTCTGATGTAGGCATTTTTTTTTTATATTTAATTTTTAATTACTTTGCATATTGCTTTAACTTGCATTACATTCTTATTAATGCCATTTTAATAATGTAACTGAGTAACAAACTAATAGGAATATTTCATTTAAAATTATAATGCTTCACTAACAGCTACTAAACAGGATATTGGCTTCCCCAGTGGACTGAGAAAAAGTTCAAACGGCTATATATTATATTCTCAAAGAGTGGATCTTTTCTTTTTTTCCTTGTGCCAGTAGAACGCAACGATAAAACAGTTAAGTGTGATAAAATTGGTATTAAAAACTTTAATCATGTTAATTTTTTTTGGTGAAGATATTCATTTTTAGTTCATAACAAACGGTATAGGTAACAACGCCACATTGGATGCACGAGTAGGCACTGTAGAAATACGGTTACAGACTACGGCTGTACAATTAACTCGTTGATGTACATCGCTGTAGATGTTGGAGAGGTAAAAACAGGCTCGGCTCTAGGTGGCACTGGTAACAATATAAACACAATGGCCGGGCTGCTTTTATATTTTTTTCGCTTAACTTTAACTTAAAGTAATTAATTTAAAACTCGACAAAAGAATCGTGTTCAATTCCCTAAAAGGTATCGATTATAATTTTTAAAAGTTGACCTTGACCGCGTACTTACACAAAACAGACATTGCAGTTAACATGAGCTTTGTGTCACTAGTTATTAAACTTTTAGGTGTTATTTTGCGGTGTTAAATAAATAATCTGGCTCAATAGTCAATGAAATCCTAACTTAGAAAACGGAAACTTTTATTCATATAAAATTATATGATTATATCATAAGACTTTGTGTTAATTAATTATATGACCATAAATTAGGGTCGTATTAGGTACATTATTTCTGACTATGCTGAGTTACACAGAAATATTTTTTTACTTCGGCCACACTGTCTTTTGCAGTCAAACTTTGCAGCAATTTTAAGAATTGTTATATTGACAGTAAGGCCTATGAAATAATTAAGAGCACCGTGAAATAACTGACGTTTTTCTTTTGTTGACTCGTATACTCGTAAACTGTACATGAAAAGTACTTCATTTGTGTTCAGTCATATACACGTACTTTAGTGAAGGTCTGAGGGACCTATCGTTCATAATGTTACGCTTATAGACTAGTATAGTCACCATTAATTCTAAACAACCAAATTTGTTCAGGTATTACAAACACTATAAAAGTTAGTTATATATAGTTTAGTTTTAATTTAATTACACTACGAGTATTATCTGCCAGTGATGAAATATGGCTGTGAAATGTGGTCTCTATGGGCCTTGTAAGACAGCTCAAAAACGCTCAATGAGGTATGGAGAGGGCTATGCACGGGGTAACATTGCGAGATAGAATCAAATCACAAGTAAAGTGAACTGTAGACGAACGTAAGTTACCGACAGGGTATGGCTATGGCCACACGAACCGGCAAGCGTAGCTTAGGACGTCCACCCACAAGGTGGACAGACGGTCCTATTGGAAAATAATGGGGGAGGCAGTGGACGTCCTACGGCTAAGATGATGATGATTAGGATAAACATGTAAAGATAAATGTAAATATGTAAAGAAATAAATAAATAAAAGCTAGGATTCTAAATTGAAAATCTCAGCCCGTCCATTAATTAAGTTTGTACAAAGGTGAACGGTAGCCGTATTCCCTGATGTAATTATAGCGCCCCAACCGAGCGGGTCCACTAACACAATGACCGATCCTTGGTAAACGCGTTTCCTCCCTTAAAACCCCCTCCCCACTAGTTATAACCGGTCACTAGAGTTACTGCTTGATAACAGGTTAAACCAACTTTGACTGCCGCTGTTTCATCTCTGATTCGAACACGACCTTTAATTAACTAGACTTTCAGGAAATATCGATTTCTTCGTGAGATTTTAATTTGTACTCAATTTCGCTTTTTTATATATTTCTGAGTTCAGAATTACAAAAAAGATATCAGTCAATCAATGGCTATTAAATTGGCTTCACATAAAATTTATAAATAAAAGATTAAGCGCCTATTTCACAAACGTCAATTAGGCCAAACTGTCATTTAAAGTCACCGGTAACCGAGAATAATTTAGCTAATATACCTTTGTTTGTACGGTAAACGTCCCAAACATAAAATAGAAAATATTGAAAAAAATTCGGCTATCGAATGATGCAGTAAACCGAGTACAAAATTCAATATAACAGAAAATTATTTTTAAAAGTAACTAATCAACACTTTACATTTAGTTTGTGAAAGAGGACCTAAATCTTTTGTGATTCAAAATATTGTCCTACCAAAAGGACCGTTCAAATTATAACTTAGGATTAGATTTTATTTTAAATAACTGTATAATATGTAAATGTAATATAAACCGAGGTCATTAAAAATATTTGTTGATCTCATATTTAAATAAACGTTCTCATTTTTTCAAATATTTTTTACATAAATTCTACATTTTGGTAGTCTATAGGCGACCTAATTATTGGGTTGTTTGCCTGTACATAACATACTTACATGAAAATGTTTAATGCAGACCGCCTACAATATCACGGTAATTTATTTACGGCGAGTCTCCCTCGCTAGGCCAGCGCAGTGTAAGTAAGCCAATATTAAATTTAATGCTTCCAAGAAAACCCTGTTAAGGTCAATTAAAAGTATTTCACTCCCTCACAGGGTGGGAATCAAGTTACGGCGGTAACCGTGAGACAACTAACGAACAACTAAGAATGTTTACTAATTTAACTCACTCTTGTAAACTATTTTCATTTAGTCTACCCGCCAAAATTTCGACGTTTCTGATTATACCTACTGGAGTGAAATACGAACCGAGCCACGTCACGATCACGATTGATTATATTTTATTTTATACTAGCTGGTGCCCGCAACTTCGTCCGCGTTGAAAAAGAAAAAAAGTAGCCTATCCTGTGTCCTCTACGTCTAAATATTTATCTACCAAGTTTCATGAAAATCAGTTAATTCGTTTAAGAGTTATCGAGGAACATACATACATACATACATACAGAAAAAAATTCTAAAAATGGTCAATTTAGTTTCAGTATCATGTATAGAGCCTATAAACACGATATCTGAAAACAAAGTTACTTACTCCATGACCAAACCCTTACAGATTTATTATTAGTATTGATTGATGGTCAATTTAGTAGACTTAGGGCGTGAAAGCGTAAAAAATAAACAAACTCATTTTCGCATTTATAAAATTAACTACGATTAGGATGTATTGTATGTACGTATGTATATATTATATATTATTTCAACCAGACCAATTTATTCAAAGCCTTCACAAATAATAAAATAAGCTACAAATGTGGCCATAAATAAACTTTAATACTAATGCAGTATGAATTCCGTGAAACCGCACAGAAGTGGTGCACAATAAAAAGTGAAATTAGTGAGGCGCGGACAGGGAACGTTTTCCGGCCCGCTGACATCAACACATAATTCAGACAAGATTAAATGCCTCTTGGACTCCCCGCCGGATACACAGTGCTCCATTAGACAAGGGTGAGCCTGTAAACTCGGACCTTCGCTTTTATTTCAACAAACATACCTCCAATAATAACCGAGATTTAAGCCACTAAACTATGTATTATTTTTTTACTTTCATTGTCTTAACTATGAAAATTTTAAGAATATATGGTCGGTAGAATATATGGACTAAATATTTAAATTTACAACAACCTATCTATAACTATATTCAGCAAATAAATTATTTTGAATTTGAATTTGAATTTGAAAAAAAAAATACTTAAATCTCATATTAGTTTTTGGCTGCAAATCTGTACTAAGGCATAGAAACATTTAATCGATCTTCATAGTTCAATATTATTATTTTCATTTTTAGGAACAACACTTTTTTTCTTGATACTCAATGTTTTGTTCTGTAACTTGTATAGAACTTGTTGATAACTTGTATGTAAGAATTCAAGGTGATCGTATGAGTAGTTTAGAAATAAATAGTTTGAAAGCCTGTGAAAGCCTGTAAAACAAACAAACAAAATACTCGTATTTAGCCTTGCTATAATTATTATTAGTGTAGATTTTCATGAAGTTTGAGAATTTGGCCTTAGCCGAATTCTACTTATAGTTCAACCCTCACGTTATTAAACTGAGATAATAAACTTAATATACCTACATAGTAAAAATTTAATTATTTTTTTGTTTGAAGAGATAAACTATCAGTACAATACTTATATAGCACTGTTATTTTCTGTGTATTCAATGTCACTGAATATCAATCACTGTGTCGATATGATTCTTTATACGATGAAAAACAGTAAAAAAATTTAAATAGCCACTTTAAAACCAACCAGGTTAAACGAGTGAGTTCACTAAAAATCTTAAGGTTCTACCACAGGTCATAAAAGACCTGTGGATATCTAATCTCGTTTTTTAATTGATATGACAAATATTATTGCTTTATACGTAGAGACGGAGTTATATAACTACCTATTATATCTATAACACACCCCAATTTGATACTAATATGAAAACGTAATGTCTCGTAGACATTACGTCGAGAAAATGTAACTCTCGAAAAGACCTCCCCATCATGCGCCACTTACCATGTTACTTTACCATGATATCCGTCTTCTGCCCACTCCTCTCCGTCACTCTATCTTGCCCCTCATTAAGATTCAAATTCACATTCAAAATTATTTTTATTTTTTACACTTGAATTTTAGAAAGTTGTGAAATATAAGATTCAATCTTGCATTTTTGTTAAAAACTTATATAGCGGCTAATTCGACTAATTTCGATATGATTATTCGTACGATGAAAAACAGTAAAACTGTTAAATTTTTTAAATAGCCACTTTAAGACCAACCAGGTTGAACGAGTGAGTTCACTAAAATCTTAAGGTTCTACCACAGGTGATGAAAAACTTCCTGGGGATATCTAATCTCGTGTTTTAATTGATATAACAAATATTATTGCTTAATACATAGAGACGGAGTTATATGCCTATCTATAACCCACCCCAATTGATACTAATATGAAGACGTAATGTCTCGTAGGGGACAATTTTGAGTGCACGCTTTGGTCCGGTGTCGCAAATCCCTATCATTGATTATCCAATATAGCTACATTAAACAAACAGTAGAGTAATGTGCATGAATAAGTAACTCTACGAGTAAACTAATCACAATGTTATACTGTGGTAAGTTTTTTCTCAATCAATAAAAAAATTATGAGCAAAAATATCTTTATCAGGTGAATTTTCTTTCACTGTCGATTTAAGGCTTCATCGCTTAAAGTTTTGGCTTCATTCGCTGGATTTTGATACGGTTTTTACTAATGAAAAGATTGATAAACGAGAAAGGTTTATGTAAATAGTTACCAGACAATATTGCAACTGTGCGAAGAAGGGGCGGGTCTGCACTTGGGTTTTACTAACAACTTATATGAAATTAATAATAAATGTGTGTGGAAAAAGATTAGTTACTGTTTGTCAGATCTGTCGAGTACAACAGTGTGTGTTCGTCCGAACTCAGAGACACAATAGCCTCCCCATCACTTGAATAGCATCCGCCATGGCATGTGGCTGCACAAAATGAATAGACGAACGGTAATAACCGGGTGCTATCTTTGTTTGTTACCTTTGACGTTCAATTCTACTATAAATTGTTATATGTATAATATAGGATACTAGATACTACGAAGCTACAAAGCGAAGGAGCTGATGAGCTGCTCTGCTTTGTTTATGTAGAAACTTGACTTCATCAAAGAAAAGTGACTGCTTCATAACACTTATTATATTTGTTGACTTCAGATATGTTCATTTAATTACCAATTAAATAATCTCTGCTACAATAAATCCATGATAAGATAAACATTCTTCTTCTTATTCTCTAAGTGCCTTATCAGGTTTACCCGACGTTGGCGATCACTCTCGAAAAGACCCCATCACGCGCCACTTACCATGTTTCTTTACCATGACATCCGTCTTTTGCCCACTTCTCTCCGTCTCTCGGTCTTGCCCCCCATTAAGATTTAAATTCACATTCAAAATTATTTTTATTTTCTACACTTGAATTTTAGAAAGTTTTGTGAAATATAAGATTCAATATTGCATTTTTGTGAAAAGCTTTATATAGCGGCTAAATCGACTAATTTCAAATTACATTTTACTTCGCTTTGGTAATTTCGTCACTTACGTAACCAGTTATGAAAGAAGAGTTACTCCTTTTCAATTAATTATTAAACTTTTGCTTTAAATGAAAAGTTATTTAAAGTTATCGAACTAATTAATATACCTGAAACATATTAATTTATAACTGGACGGTCTTGTGTCGAAGACAACCAGTGTAATGGACAATTGCGAAGTTTCCTCATCGAACGTTTGGTTAAGGCGCAACTTGTAAGCGATCCTGATAGTGTGCATGCAAGTATAAATTGAAGACAAGTTGGGTGACATATGAAATGAGAAGACGTTCAATTATTCAGGTCACACACTGAGTACCTAAGAAAAAAATTCGAAAATTTAACAGACAATTGTGCAATTACTGACAATTATGTTATTGCGCTTTTACAGTATTATCCTTTTGGGTAATCACAAATTTCATAATATTTAATTACAAGAGTTTTCAACATAGCCTCAAATATTTTTCGTCCAGCTATCGCATGTCAGATTACAGCCGGCCGCGGAGTAGGGATATTTTTTTTAATATGAAACAGAATATCTAAATAAATGCAACATCCACAAAGAAGATTTTTTTAAATATATGTAACTAAGGGTGGCAGGCAGTATGAAGTTCTCTGATTATTAAGATATCACGAAAATTAAGTGACTAAATTTCGGCTTATTAGTTAGATATATACTTCATTTAAGGTTGTTTTAATGAATTAATCTTTTTATTTACAGGGCGTCCCAAGACTATGGGACATGAAGGGAAAGCACTTTTAATATCGTCGATGGGATATTTTGCTGAAACAAGACTATGTTATTTTTAAAAGTTAGTAATTCTGAATTCAAAGATTTTCTAAAAATTACATCGTTTTCGGCAATAAATAATATTCTTGAAATTTGAATCAAACATTTTACGTTATTGCTTTCTTTTAAGATATTATTTTTTGTCCATTCTTTCGATTCTTTCGATCTTTTCACATATAAGTCGGTTCGATTTCCTTATTTCAGCAAAATATCCTATCTACGATATTTAAGGTACTTTCTCTTCATGTCGCATAGTCTTGGGACACCGTGTATAAATATCGAGAATGGGTGGATCGATTTTAATTGGTAAATATAAATGTAAACCTGTCCTTTGATTTTAATATTTCAAATATGGCAACACTATTAAACTGCACTGGACACTTCTAAACTTTGATGGCGAAACATAAAGCTCAAAGTTGAGAACAAGCTATGAAATAACTAAATCAGAGATTTCTGTATAACATTATTAATGTCGAGGATTCTAGCACGCGACTCCTATATTCTAAAACCTTGTTCAACATATTACATCAAGTACATCAAGCGACAGTTACAACAAGTGGACTTAAAAAGAACTTGTGTCCATTTCTTAAACAAATATACATTTAAATGACATGTATATATACGTTTTGTGAAATATACTTTTAGGCTTAGATATGTAGTAAAAACACAACGAAATAAGTAATAATATTCTTAAGCTGAAATTCCCTGACGCATCCCATTGATTTATTTAACCATTTAATATGCATTCTGAGCGCATCGCTTAATATTTTAGGGTTGAGACGTAATTGGTGCGCAACGGCTGCATCTGAATGCAATCTTGTATCGCAATATTAAATTTGGAACAGTAGGTTTGATTGAATGTGCACAGACACACCTTTTCACGGCAAGGCCTTAGGCTAAGCGCCTCTTTCACAAACGTCAAGTAGGCCAAACTGTCATTTAAAGACCGGTAACCGGGGATAATGGAGCTGATATACCTTTGTTTGTACGGTAAACGTCCCAAACATTAAATAGAAAATAATAATAAAAAATTCGACTATCGAATGATGCAGTAAACCGAGTGCATAATTCAATATAACAGAAAATGATTTCTAAAAGTAACTAATCAACACTTTACTTGTAGTATGTGAAAGAGGCCCTTAGACTAATTTAAATTAACATTTTATCTTTAAAATGCACTTAGACAAGCCAATTATCATATTGAATCATAGTGTATATCCTGATGTAGAGACCATAATTCATTTTATTGTAATACACAATCTAACAATATTTTTTCTAACATATACATATACATACAGGATTTTATTTATTTATTATTTATACAATAAGAAGACCTACTGTACATTATTGTTTTATATGTTTGGATCTTGGAAGTCCGCCATGCCTTTTACATAATTCAATATACGTCTTACTTACATTGGGTTGTTACGCTCGCACCCTTTTTTCATTTAGCTTATCGCCTGTACTTTTAATTAATGATTCTGACGAGAGAATTTGACGAATTGTATCATACCTATACTTGTCAGCAATGACACACATCTTTCTTAAAATAAAACCTTATAGTCCAAATGTGCTACCAAAGTAAGTATTCGTATACAATCTCAAGCGGGCTGTCAATAAATAAAACATATTATTATGGAGATTGATAATAATAATAAATAACAACCCAATGTGTGCACTGGCTTGTTATGGTTCAATATCAATATTATGGTTCATAACTTTCAATTTAATGTGCCTTACCTAAAATGAAAGAAAAAAATTATTTAAAAAAACGATAGATAGAAAAAAAATTATAATACTAAAAATACAGTTATTTTCAAGAGAAAAATATGTCGCTCAAATTCTTTATGTTTTTAATGCACTCGAGACGCTAAGTAAGGCTACTTATTCCGTTCATAATTATTGTAGAAATGCATTGGTCCCAGTCTCAATAATTATACTCCTACCATTGATAACGCGATAACAGAGACTGAACGTCTAATATGTTTTGCATACGAGTAAAATATTAGAAAATCCAGATTCCTTTTTATTTATAACCAAAAAAACTTATCGTGTATTTCGGAATAAAGCTTACCGTATTTTATCCGGTTTTGTATTTAAGTCATTACCTGTAACAAAAAAACGAAATACAAGTTAGTGGAATTATAATACTCGTATATTGTATTTTTTATTTATTTTGATCTCTAACATGTTATAAATCCGTCATGCTTCTTTCTCCGCTAACTACTTCTGATTTAGAAGAGATAACCCAACAGTTTTTAATTTGATTTTCACTTATGGAAAAGGGATAAACGTGAAAGGTTTCTGTACCTATATAAAATTGCATCCCGGGGCATGCCGAGAGCGAGTTGTCAGTTTTTATATTAACCAAGGCAAATTAAGCCATAGATCGGCAATCAGGGGAAATAAATCGTGTAGTTTTGAAAATTGGTAGAATTATACTTTACGGTATCCAGATTAACATACTAAAAGTCCTCAAGGGTGGGGGTTGTGCTAAGGGTGTAAGGGGGGGTTGAAGGTACCTTTTTTGGGGTTTTTGCTCATATCACGAATATCTGTAGGAATAGCATTATGATTACTTCTGACAAAAGTTTCTACATGAAATTGTCTACAAATTTAGATATATTAATTTTTACTCTACGATCAATACTTTAGGGACTACAGGCTGTGTAAGTTTACAGATATATAAAAATAGACGATTTCAGCAAACGGTGTCGTTTTTTTTTTCGGCGTTATTTATCGCCATTTTTAGTTTAGAATAAGCAAGCTTAGTCATCGGCCTACCCAACATAAAAAAACCCCATGAAGATCCATGGAGAATTCTAAACAAAAAAGATGATAATGTAAACAAGGTCCGAGGGTTCAAGATACCGTGTGCCCTTAAGCAACGAAGGGCGTCAGCGGGTCGTGGATGGTGAGGTTGAGGTCCATGCATACCACTGAGGCTGAATCGACGTCTTTTCTACTGCATATACAAACAGGCCAAGATTTATAGCTCAAAAATGGGTTCGATCCGCAAAAAATCCTGCTATTTGATTTTTCGATTGGATTATGTCAGAGACTGTCTCCCAAGTATAAATCCAAGTTTGTGTCGCTTGAAACCGCGAGCGTTAGCCGCCATCTTGAGAAACGCCTTTTTGCAAATATCTCGGCAACGGTGAGTTTTACGTTAAAAATTGTAAGAATCTTTTTTGTAGAGAATAAAGCTTCCCATCGTTTTTATTTGAAACGTTTTTCTCTACTGTTAATATTTGCCGATATATGGTCGATTAAAAAAACCAAATTTTTGTTTTTGAAAAATATTTCGATAAATTTTAGAAATACGAAAAAAATGTGATAATCATAGTTGTAGAGCATAAATTTTTCTATACTTTTTGTAGGAAACTTTTTTTTGTAAAATCAATAGTTGCTGAGTTCTACCGCAATTAAAGTTTCCGTCAGGTAAAAAAAAAACAGCTACGGCAACTTTTATGAAAAGCAACACAAGACAGAAATATAAAATATAAGTTTCCCATTTGAAATTGCGGCATTAAATTTTTTTTGGTAATTATTTTTTCGGTAATTTAAAAAAAAAAGATTTTCTTTTATTTTGCTTTACTATTAATTGCGGTAGAGCTCAGCAACTATTGATTTTACAAAAAAAAGTTTCCTACAAAAATTATAGAAAAATTTATGCTCTACAACTTTGATTATCACATTTTTTTCGTATTTCTAAAATTTATCGAAATATTTTTCAAAAACAAAAATTTGGTTTTTTTAATCGACCATATATCGGCAAATATTAACAGTAGAGAAAAAAGTTTCAAATAAAAACGATGGGAAACTTTATTCTCTACAAAAAATATTCTTACAATTTTTAACGTAAAACTCGCCGTTGCCGAGATATTTGCAAAAAGGCGTTTCTCAAGATGGCGGCTAACGCTCGCGGTTTCAAGCGACACAAACTTGGATTTATACTTGGGAGACAGTCTCTGACATAATCCAATCGAAAAATCAAATAGCAGGATTTTTTGCGGATCGAACCCATTTTTGAGCTATAAATCTTGGCCTGTTTGTATATGCAGTAGAAAAGACGTCGATTCAGCCTCAGTGGTATGCATGGACCTCAACCTCACCATCCACGACCCGCTGACGCCCTTCGTTGCTTAAGGGCACACGGTATCTTGAACCCTCGGACCTTGTTTACATTATCATCTTTTTTGTTTAGAATTCTCCATGGATCTTCATGGGGTTTTTTTATGTTGGGTAGGCCGATGACTAAGCTTGCTTATTCTAAACTAAAAATGGCGATAAATAACGCCGAAAAAAAAAACGACACCGTTTGCTGAAATCGTCTATTTTTATATATCTGTAAACTTACACAGCCTGTAGTCCCTAAAGTATTGATCGTAGAGTAAAAATTAATATATCTAAATTTGTAGACAATTTCATGTAGAAACTTTTGTCAGAAGTAATCATAATGCTATTCCTACAGATATTCGCGATATGAGCAAAAACCTCAAAAAAGGTACCTTCAACCCCCTCTTACACCCTTAGCACAACCCCCACCCTTGAGGACTTTTAGTATGTTGATCTGGATACCGTAAAGTATAATTCTACCAATTTTCAAAACTACACGATTTATTTCCCCTGATTTTTCTTATTTTCTCAGGCTATATATAAAAAAAGATTCACAGGGCAATAATTCACCTTGCAGGGTAGGCAGCGCACTAGCACTCCCCTTGGTTTTGCTCGTGTCCTTAGGCGGCGGTAACCACCTACCATCAAGTGAGCCGCCTGCCTGTCTGCCACCTCTTTATTATAAAAAAAATTAAAAAAAAAATTACTGTCACAGCTGACAGGTCAGCTAGTATATAAATAAATATTTATTTAATGGGTAACATTACGACACGTTTGGTCCAGTGGCTAGTAACCCTAGCTGTTAACCAAACGGTCGCGGGTTCGAATCCCGCTAGGGGCAAATGTTTTATGTGTTAACATTTTACCTTTGTACCTGAGTCATGGATGTTTTTTATGTATAATATGTATGTATTTACAAAAAAAAGTAATCTATGTATTATATCAACTGTCTGGTATCCATAATACAAGCATTACTTGCTTACTTTGGAACTAGATGGTGCTGTGTGGAATGTGTGAAGATATTTATTATTTATTTATTATTATTTAATATCAAAAATTTCACTAAAGCTAAAATCATAACATTATGTGTGGTAACGTTATTTTATTTTAACATTTTTATGTTGTTAATCTTAAAGGCAGCCAAAGCCGCGGAGCGCAGCTAATAATCTAAAAATATATTCTAACTAAACTATTTTACTAGAGTATATTTTAGCTAAAGATAAGTTAATTTAAATGCTTGGGTATAAAGTGTTTACTTAAACAGTACAAATGTGTTGAACTAGCTCCGTAAACAAATTTAGCAGCAACTTTTCTCGTGAAGATCGATAAGGTCGAATGATTTGATTTGGTCGTCGAAGGCCCGAGTGGAAGTTTCTTTTCGAGGGAGGCGGCCGTGCCTAACAGAACTGTCGCAAGACCAATATTGCAGAGGAAATTAGTTTATGTAAAATATAGAACAGGAACGAAAATATCTAAGGAAAAGTGTAGAGGGAATATTGAAATCAATTCGATTTGCCTGTTACCCCGCGTTACAAGAAGTCATCTTCGAGAAATGGAATTACACGGAGTAAAAAATGGAAAGCATTTTTCCTTTAAAAAAAATATATGTAACCAACATGACAACGATTATATCAGTACAAACAATTAAAATATCAATTACTACGTAATTGTACTGTCGTACCGACAAATTTCAATTAAAGCCCTAACTATGGACGCGGAAAATTGAAGCCACATTCAATATTAATTAAATTATCATTCATATTGGATTGCATGGTATTCCTGGCACACATTTTGTGAATTACACATCAGTTTACAGTCTCCAAATGAAGCGTCTGCCTTTTAATCATTTTAGCAATTCAATCTAGGCTTGTATGTCATACGTATTGTTTTTGATTATCATCATTTTTATTTATTTATTTATATTATGGATAGCCAACGTAATAGTGTACATAATCAATATTCAATATACTCAATATCATCAATACCTAATAATAAATCTGTAAGTGTAGGTATTGTATGTATTGTATATTCCTCCATAACTCTTAAACGAATTAACTGATTTTAATGAAACTTGATAGATAAACTATTAGATATACAGGACACGGGATAGGCTACTTTTTTCTTTTTCAACGCGGACGAAGTCGCAGGCGCTAGCTAGTATTATTATAAAATTCAAAACAAATTGTATAACACAGTTCAGCTTGCACAAATCACATTTACAGGCTACCTCAGCATGCATATTCAATTCATCATTTTGTACATATTTAAAATCTAATTTAGTCAAATATCATGGATAAATATTGAAGTCAAATATAAATCATCATTGGGTAATTGGTTAAGTATTAAAAAAATAGATATAAAATTTACACAAAAAACACATACCATCATCAATACTAATAATAAATCTGTAAGGGTTGGTCATGGAGTAAGTTACTTTGTTTTCAGAGACATCGTGTTTATAGGTTTTATACATGATACTGAAACTAAATTGACCATTTTTACAATTTTTTCTGTATGTATGTATGTATGTATGTATGTATGTATGTATGTATGTATGTATGTATGTATGTATGTATGTATGTATGTATGTATGTATGTATGTATGTATGTATGTATGTATGTATGTATGTATGTATGTATGTATGTATGTATGTATGTATGTATGTATGTATGTATGTATGTATGTATGTATGTATGTATGTAAGTATGTATGTTCCTCCATAACTCATAAACGAATCAACTGATTTTCATGAAACTTCGTAGATAAACATTTAGACGTACAGGACACAGGATAGGCTACTTTTTCTTTTTCAACGCGGACGAAGTCGCGGGCGCCAGCTAGTATGAAATAAAAATAAAAAATTTACCTTGAAGATGGCTAAAAAAAGTAAATGTTTTAGGAGAAGTCTAGCGGCAGTAATCACCCTCTTACAGAAGACCACTGTGAAATAACATCATGTGAGCTTTTGTGCTTCGGGGAGTAGTAAAGGATGCCATAGCCCATTTCCTTATCCATTTAAATTTTTCGTCGAATGAGTGATCGGACATAACGTTTAAAGAACAGAATACTACTCTTTTTTGTAGTAGGTAATTTTGATTTCGTTTTAATTTTTATAGAAAAATAAATAAAAAAAAGCTGGTCTAAATCGACTAAACATTTTTCGATGCTTCATCACTTTTTACAAACGTTGTCACTTTCGTGACATATTTTGAATCAGATAAAAACATTCCATTTTCGCAAAACAATTTTCAATTCACGAATAATACAATAGCCGAAATGACAACCGACTGTTATCTGATCGGTTAATACCCGACATGACTATGAATATTTTAATGAAAACACAATATTAACAATATGTACTGAAATAACGAATCATGTCATTTGTTATCATTTCTTTCCTTTTAAATTTTGTATATTTTTGAAATTTTAATTAGCTACCTAACAGAAACAGTCAATATTTGAAAACATATAACTTTATATTTTCCAGTTCGAATTATTTTTATTATTTTTCTTGGAGTTTTTATATTACACTAGCTGGCGCCCGCGACTTTGTCCGCGTTGAAAAAGAAAAAAGTAGCCTATCCTGTGTCATGTACGTCTAAATGTTTATCTACCAAGTTTCATGAAAATCAGTTAATTCGTTTAAGAGTTATGGAGGAACATACATATAGTCATACATACAGAAAAAAAATCTAAAAATGGTCAATTTAGTTTCAGTATCATGTATTGAGCCTATAAACACGATATCTCTGAAAACAAAGTAACTTACTCCATGACCGACCCTTACAGATTTATTATTAGTATTGATATATAATAAGTTATTTAAGTTTTTCCCCGGGCAAAGCCGGAAGCCGGTCGCTAGTTTATCAGCCTCCGTTGTAGTTGGAAATATATTAAAAACTCTCGACTGAATGAACAATAGTACATGGGCTTAGTAATGAGTTATATACATACAATACATAAAATAAAATAAAAATATGTTAACATACTATATATTAGGTGTATTTTTAATTTAATATAAGTACTGATTTAACACAATTGCTGAGGTTGCATCCCCGTGCTCCGTAGGGCCAGTCACCCTTCGTTGAAGGGGAAATGTTAATACGTGGATATGAGAATTTACTGTTTAATCCAGCTGCAGGCCAATTTGTTAATATTTTCATTCAATCCACTTAAAAGCTTGCTTCTATGTAAATTTTACATACGTAATACAGTTTCTGTTGTGGTAATCGTTTTGATTAAAATTGAATCCATCATGAAGGACAAATTATTAGTTAAACTCAAAGATTTAAATCGAAAGATGCGGCGTAATCTCCTCGCGCCATACTAAAAACACACCGAAATTTCGTAACAATGGGTTGGGCGCAGGCGCTCAACCCAACTACAATTGCACGCCAGCTACAGTGAGTGACGGTCGCTTGTTGAGAGCGTCGCTATCGTCACAGTCACGTTTGAAGTAAGGAATGTGTTGTCTGTGTTTAAAGTGTGTTTAGACAAAGGTATATGTATTTTATACTTTTGTCTTTAGTATAATGTATGTTGTATTTTGTAACACACTTTCGCTAGTAATGCCGCATCTCTCCATTTAAATCTTTGGTTAAACTTAGTCAATTAGAGATCAGAAGATATAATAACGCACAGTTGAGGTGTTCCGACAAACAAGAAACAAAGAGGAAGAAACAAAGACCCGCTTCCGACTTCGCATTGAGTGCAATTTTTTTCTGCAAGTTATCATCAATCAATCAATACTAATAATAAATCTGTAAGGGTTCATCATGGAGTAAGTTACTTTGTTTTCAGAGATATCGTGTTTATAGGCTCTATACATGATACTGAAACTAAATTGGCGATTTTTAAAAAAAATTCTGTATGTATATGTATGTATGTATGTTCCTCCTAACTCTTAGGGCCTCTTTCACGAACTACAAGTAAAGTGTTGATTACTTACTTTTAGAAATCATTTTCTGTTATATTGAATAATGAACTCGGTTTACTGCATCATTCGATAGCCATTTTTTTATTATTATTTTCTATTTAATGTTTGGGACGTTTACCGTACAAACAAAGGTATATCAGTTAAATTATTCCCGGTTACCGGTGACTTTAAATGACAGTTTGGCCTAATTGACGTTTGAGAAATAGGCGCTTAAACGAATTAACTGATTTACATGAAACTTGGTATATAAACATTTAGACGTACAGGACACAGGATAGGCTTTTCTTTTTCAAAGCGGACGAAGTCGCGGGCACCAGCTAGTATACTATAAAAACATTTTTCGCTCTTTTAATTAGTGAAAACCGCGTTAAAATCTGTTGCGTAGTTTAAAAGATCTAAGCGTACATACAGAAGGACAGAAGGTGGGAAGCGACTTTATTTTGTACTATGTAAGGAAGCATCTGGTTTACAGATGTTGTTATTATATTGTGTGTAAACTTGTATTAGATAATAAATAAATAAAAAAATAAATAAAAAAAATCTGCTAAGAAAAACTTTTCGAAAATTTAAACTCTGTGGGAAACCGGGGGCCGGTCGCTAGTATTGAATACAGAGCGCAGGGCTTAACAATTTTATTACACGTGTTAATATTGTTGACCTTCGAGTCTCAAGGTTTTGTGGTATAAATTTCATTGTTTTGTAGCACAGTCGAGGAAATATGAGAGTGAGCATTTGATGTGGCTCCCTCGAAATTGGGCGCTCCCTTTTATCAATTAAGGCTAAACAAGAAAAATGACCCTCCGTAAGCCTACACAAGGCTAATTACAGCAAGTAGGTAAATTCCACGAAGACCGTTGTCCCCGGAATCCACCCGAGATCCCCTCTCGAAACAGGTGGTTAAACTTTTGCGTAATTTCATTAAAAGCGCCGTAGATTGTGATCTATACGCGAAAACGTTGCCTTTTTATAGAACAAAAACAAACAAACAGGTGATTAATATCAATTTGGATTAATTTAATATTTCACACTGTGCGATAGTTAAATCAATTTTGCCAGTACACATACAGATTTGCACGTGAATTATTCTTATATAAAAATTCAATATTTTAATATATTTATTCTTTTATATTAAATACTTATATTGGAGTATTTTTATTTGAATACTAGCTGGTGCCTGCGACTTCGTCCGCGTTGAAAAGTAGCCTATCCTGTGTCCTTTATGTCCAAATGTTTATCTACCAAGTTTCATGAAAATCAGTTGATTCGTTTTAGAGTTATGGAGGAACATACATACATACAATACCTACACTTACAGATTTATTATTAGTACTAGCTGGCGCCCGCGACTTCGTTCGCGTTGAAAAAGAAAAAAGTAGCCTATCCTGTGTCCTTTATGTCCAAATATTTATCTACCAAGTTTCATGAAAATCAGTTGATTCGTTTAAGAGTTATGGAGGAACATACATACTTACATACATAAATACATACATATAGAAAAAAAATCTAAAAATGGTCAATTTAGTTTCAGTATCACGTATAGAGCCTATAAACACGATATCTCTGAAAACAAAGTAACTTACTCCATGACCAACCCTTACAGATTTATTATTAGTATTGATTGATTGATTAGAATTACATGCAATATTAAATGGTGGTAATAAATTTTGTAAATTTGGACTAAGATTAAAAGTATTTTTTCATAGTTTCAAGATTTTCATGGTTTATTTTATCGTGGACTAAGCCACGGACAAAGCTGATTAATAGTTGTATACAAAATGATAATTATCTCAATATCGTAAATAAGCATAGCGATAAAAGATTTTTAAGCGGTGCGTATGATAGATAAAAGATTGCATACTCGTATTACCCTCGTTTTCTTAGGATCGTAGAACAAATTTTGTACTGCTAATTCTAATATCAAGATTTATTTAATTAAATCCATTAAAGCAAATTCATGAAAAACATTTTAAATAAAGTTATTTTTAAAAATCTGAACTTAATTTAGAAACCCCTGCGCATATTGTTTCTTGCCATCCATATATTTTCCATATTATTTTCATAAAAAATAAACAAAAATGAATCCAACATTTGACAACGTTCAGGAACAAAATAAACATTTTACTTACCAGCACTTCAAAATGTCAATAAATCATTTACACTAGATTAAATAGTAGTTGACCTCTCCCTTCGAGGAGCAGACACCATTAGCTGTTCCAGGGGTGTTCGCGAGAAAAATTTTCACAGCCGTGAACACAGATCAATACTCATATAACAAATGATTTGCTATTTCCATTAAAATGTTCATTTAAAGAACTTGGAAAATACTTTTAATTAATACAAACTTTATTATGCTATTATTAAATATATTTTATGCATTCATGACTATATTATTACAATTATTAATTTGTGTTAATATAAGTTTGTGAATATGTTTGAAGTCTTCTTATTAATCACACGTTAGGGTGGATTAAATGGATTTCGACAAATCATGTTCTGAATTAAAAATACAATACTTTTTAAGACTGTAATTTCTGAAATGAAATGAGTTAATTGGAATTTAATTTTAATCGTCTTTTATTGGGTATACAGTATTAGAACAAATATTATACGCTTCTTTAACTAATTCTTTCCACTCCACTTAAAACCTATTTCATTTCATTTAAATATGACCTATTTCATTTAAAACTTTATTCTTATACATCGAACACCTGAAGTTCAAATCTATTTGACATGCGCGAGAAACCCTTTTCCTAGACACCGCATAATTAACACATATGAACATATAGCTCTGTCTCGTCTACTTTGCATTATAATCGAATTTCCACAAAGTAAAACAAAATCTCTCCGTCACATTAATATTCAGCGATAGGGCTGAACGAATCGCCGACGGATTGACGTTTAACATGCAAATTGCAATTTCAAAATCTAGCAAAATTGTGCGCCTCTAAATATTTTCAACATTGTTAATTCAGTGCACAGTTGTTTGATTCGTTAACCGGAATATAATTTAAATGCTAAACGAATTTGTGCCACTAACATTAATTTAGAAACTAGCCCGTGAGAATTCAATTAGACAGGTGTTTCGGTGTGTGGATCGTTCGAAATATTTTGGGCCTAAATGAGAGTGTTATGACTATGGCGGGGTAGTTAATTGGTTGTCCCAAAAGTGCAGAACAATTAGAGGGAGATGGGAGACAAGACATCTCAGCTGGGTTCCGAGTGATGGATACCGAAAATAAATCAGGTCGCGGACTCAACCAGGGCTGACCAGATGCGCCCTCCCCGCTGTAATGTATTGCTGAGGTCATTGGACTTTTTCAACTTATTACCGCTCCGACATTGGTGCAATCACAAAACAGTTCAGCTCCAAACTTTGACCATTTCATAAT
Organism: Synanthedon formicaeformis; assembly: GCA_945859745.1. Taxonomy (NCBI): domain Eukaryota; kingdom Metazoa; phylum Arthropoda; class Insecta; order Lepidoptera; family Sesiidae; genus Synanthedon; species Synanthedon formicaeformis. The sequence goes on from OX243957.1 coordinate 11,519,686, forward strand.
GATTCAACAGAATTCGGACCCAAAAAGGAAAATTCATTACATTTATATATCGGTGTATTATAAATGTAATGAATTCATTTCAAAGTATTATATCAATCCACATGATTCAGCGCCTTTGGAGACGCAGAAATTCTATAAAAAAAATAATAATAATTAAAATGCACAAATAGCGGAAACTAAATTTTCTTAGTAATTTTAAATTTTTTAAGTAGTGGCAGGGCTATACTATTGATAGCAACGCATTTGCATCACCCTGTAACGTTGCTTGCGTTATAGACGACAGTAGTCATATCTACAATTAAGTGCACCATCAGCCTTTACATTAAAAATAAATCGAAATTATTTACACAATAATACGACGTTAAATGAAAGAATCTTTTTTATGTCTTAAAAAAGTCTTTTTTTTTTTTTATTAGAGATGGGTTTGCTCTTGGCCAACAACCAGCTGAGCAGCATGGATGAGGCCTAAGATGGAGCGAGCTCACCCAGAAGATGCCTATTCACTCGAACTTTGAATAGATTAGGGTTATATAGGCTCGGAAATACAGACGCCGGCAGGGAGTTCCAAACCTTGGCAGTGCGCATTATAAAGGATGTTTCAAAGCGTTTGGTCCGAAAAGGAGGGATTCTATTCTAGAAAATTAAAAACCAACATTAAATATATTGTTCAAATTACAGGAATATAATTATTATTACTACAATAGAATATAGTAACACAACTCCCACCCCATAATTACTGTCTACAATTAACGGATGTGTTTTATTAATATCATTAATCTGCATGTCACCCTGTTACGGGGTAAGGAAATACCCCTTTAGGGTGTACAGTGTACCCTAAAGTTAATTTAGTGAACGAAAACAGAGACGTTCTCACAGGCTGAATAATAAGACATCTCCCTTGTGACGGAATCACGTGCTCCTATGTAACACCCCTACAGTGGCGCAACAAAACATTGTAATATCAATCAGACGAAATCAAACTTAATTGACGTACTGTATCAGTAAATATACTCGTAGCAACTTGCTAACTGATGAGATATTACAAGGTGACAGAAAGCGAATTTTTCTTTTTTGGTTCTTAATAAATATTAGTTGTTAATAATTAAATTTACAACAATTTATTTAATACAATTAACTTCAAATTCTTTTCTTTATTTGTGTCTCTTCTTTATACCACTGGGGTGCTCTGACCAATGACAATTTCTCCTTTCAAGTTGTATAGCTGAACATTATATAACATTAGTGTTAGAAACTCAACAAATCCTTACTTTGTTGGCGAAGGATCACACGAAAAACGATCACGTGTCTATGACTTGTGCCCATTACCCCATGGCCTTTTCCCTTCCACCTTAATCCAATTAGTTACGAAATGTGTTTTTTAATCCGCATATCGCTTCTCTGTAAATAGATTATCATCACCCGCATCTATAGAAGATGACGTCGTATATGGTGGGACATTAATCTGTCTGTCACAATGTCCTTTAATACTAATATTTCAGGCTTGCAAGAAGACTTAGTCTTTTAATGAGTTTTAAAATGAAACTTTCGACTCGAAAATTTGGCTCTGATTTCATAAGCTAGTGCCATTCTCTTTAAGCTTTCAAGAGTTCATGTGAGATAAAAAATATATTTTTGGAATAATTATTTCAACATAAAATGTCAAGAGTCACAGCCGTCATTGGTGGCGTTAAATACTCGACACGGCGCCTGCCTTCTCTTATGGAAAAATAAAATGAAACGTTTATTAACAAACTGGGAAAACTTGGACGGCAATACCAATATAAATAGGAAATGATTCATTCTGAATTTCGACGTATGCTCGTATTGAAAGGTCGGCTGCGAGTGACGTATTTTTAATTACCTTCGACCGCGTTGTCGGTTCAACTCCATATTGAATTTATATAGTGGACAACAAATAGGTGGTGGGAGAAGGAATGGGGAGAGGCAGTGGAGAGTCACCTCGGAATTGTCCCACCTCAAAATAGGTATCAGACTCATACCCTATTCACTGATTAATTGGAAAGGTCATTTCAACCGCTCACTATAACCTAAGAAAAAAAAAACCTTGAGTAACTATAAGTATCTTTAGGATAAAATATACACTTATATCTTAGGTTATAGTTTTCAAACAATTTATTAAGAAATATTGAATCATGTATATCAAAATCTCCTTTATTTCTATTACAACAATCAAAGATGAAAAATATATACTAATGACAAGAAGCATACTAAGCAAAGAATAATGAAAGTACGAAATCAAAGTGACCATAAGCATATCTTAAATAAAATTACGCTTACAGGATCGATGAATTACATATTGAACTCACAAGCAGGAACTTTAAGCGCCTCTTTCACCAACGTCAAGTAGGTTAAACCGTCACTTAAACTCACCTGCTGTCACCGGGAATAATTTAGCTGATATACCTTTGTTTGTACGGTAAACATCCCAAACATTAAATAGAAAATAATAATAAAAATTCCCTATCGAATAATGCAGTGAACCGAGCGCATAATTCAATATAACAGAAAATGATTTCTAAAAGTAACTAATCAACACTTTACATGTAGTTGGTGAAAGAGGCGCTTAGTCTAATAATTTTAAACATATGCTTGTGTCAGTAGGTGACGGTAGCAACCCACCACCAAATGGGCGGTCAGCCTGAAACTGCATATACATACTTTTACTTACTTTTTTGTAATTCACTATTATTAAATTAACAAAAAATAAAACCGCCGAAAAAACTGAAAGCCGAAATAATCTTCTTATTTTATTTTACCTAAGTAATTTTTAGTCGCCGCCGCGCATCACTCTTTACGTAATTTTTGCTTGTTTGGCGCCGACTCAAAATTACTCAGGTAAAATAGAATAAGAAGATTATTTTATGCTTTTCAGTTTTTTCGGCGGTTTTATTTTTTGTTAAAAAGTTTTATTTTATATTTTTTTGTGGCTATTATCTAATATTTACTACATGCTTAATTTTTTATTTTCCTACCCCCATTTTCCCACCCTTTTTTTCCAAAATTATACGAGACCAACTTCGAGGTATACCCTATCCATTAAAAAAAGAATTATCAAAATCGGACTACTCTGTAAAAAGTTATGCGTGGTTATACGCTATAATCGGTGAGTGAACAATCAATCATCCCCTGTTTTCCTACCCTTAGGGTTGGAATTTCTTTTCCAAATTAAAATGGGACCCTCTCGGGGGTGCACCCTTTCAAATAAAAAAAGAATTATCAAAATCGGACCACCCTGTCAAAAGTTATGCGTGATAATACATAAAAACAAAAAAATATACGCGTCGAATTGAGAACCTCCTCCGTTTTTGTTTTTTCGTTTTCGTCGGTTGAAAAGAAGAAAAATATTGCTTATACTTCTAATTTAAGATTAACTCGCAACGCGATACAACGAAATATACTTCCTTATACCAAAAGAGAAATGAATTATATAAATTAAGGAAAGATTGCTTATCCGAAAATAAATAATGATACATGTTATTGTTAGTTAATTATTTTTGTGACAATAATCTATATCTGCAATATTGAAGAGGGAAGTTAGGTATTTTAATTACCCCAATCTTGATCGAATCTCCGTGCGAGCCTGATTGAATTTCCGGGTGAAGCTATCTTTCGTATTTGCGGAGCGTTGTGGGCGTACAGTCCTCTGTCCCCTGGCTCCCCTGGCGCACTGGGCTGTGACGTAGTGTTGTCAAAGATATTTATTAAAAACGCGGGACCATCGTAAGCATAATAGGAGTCAAGAATATTTAAAAAAAAATCGAAATTATGTACATAATTTAAACCATATAAATGTTTAAATGTCTCTTACTTTGAAATTGTATTTGCTGTTTATTTATCTGTTTTTTTTTTTTGTTTTTTTTTTTTTTGTCCTTATTTAATCTTGTGTTCCTATTTTTATGTTAAATAAAGAAGTCCGTTATTGGCAGTAGGTTTTAAGTATACATATTATGTATTTTTTCTTATATTATTGTCGTATTGAGTGCTGTATGACCGGGTTTCAATAAAATAAAAATAAAAAAATGGTAAAATAATATTTTTCATTGCTTAATATTATAACATGTATACTTGAATAGTGGTATAAAAAACATTTATGTATAAAGGGGAAGCGAAATTTGACATCTTGTTTATCGCTATTTCCATTGTTCAAAACCGTATTTAAATCCGTTGTGTGGTTTAGAAGAAGATAGCGGAAAAACAAACAAGCGGAAACCAACTTTATTTCAAAGTAAACATAAAGAAATGTTCATTTATGCGTTTTATAAGATTGCTATAAAAATCGGGTTAATGGTCTTCTGGAATTTGGTATTTGGAAAAAGGGACAACACTAGTTGTGACATCACATCCCTACCTATTTATTACTTTGTTTTTATTATCAACCACTGTAAACCGCCCGTGAAGCCCTACTCATTTTCTTGTTGCAATGTTCATAATAAACCCTTACAGAGAGTTCTTTGAACGTGCCGGTTGGCTTTGATTACCGACATAGTTTTAATTATCCGTCGTTTATTATACAATCGCTTTATTATAAGTGGCTACTTTTTGCTTTTTAGTTTCATCTTTTTTGTATCCATGGCATGATGAAGTTCCTTTGTTCCTTCAGGACGTCACAATGCATTTTTGCATTAAAAAGAATGCATTTATGAAAAAGAGTCGCCTTACAATAAACTAGCGATCCGCTCCCGGATTTGCACGGGTTCAGTTATTTTTCTGCAAATTATATATAAACGCTTTTTTCTAACGCTCTTTCCATTAGTGAAAACCGCATTAAAATCCGTTACTTAGTTGAAAAGATCTAAGCGTACATACAGAGGACATACTTTATTTTATAAAAAAGGAAGAATGTAAAGGAGAAACATTTTCAACTTTTCCATAAGTCCATGGCTACATAAAAATATAGTTACGATTTAAATTAACTGTGAATTTTTAGGGAAATTTAGAACTTCTATAAAACTAACAAACTACACCGAAACTAGGTACTTCTGGGTATCTTTCATTCTTCATGGTACCTATACATATATAATTCAAATTGGATCTGATAAATTCATTTTTAGTTACACATTGGGGTGGAATCAACGATAATTCATCAATGTAACTCGAGAAATACAAATCACTAATAAGAACGCAATATCTGACTGAGATGCCTCTTGCTGTGTGTAATGGTACACTTTTTGGGGTTCCATGATTGATGTGACGTGTAATAAGGCCCACAAGTATTGCAATTTGTTTACCCTTATCGCTTTAATACACCTACGTAGAGACGGGTTTTCATATCGTACATTTTTCTACCGATCAACAATACCGACCCCGACGCTCGATAATTGGAGAAAAAGTCCCCATGGAGCCAATTTTGCTGATGCCACTCTCGTGTGGGACGCCAGAGTATATAAATAAAATTATAAACGATCCATCATTTCTGCGTTTGACAAATGTGGTCAACACAAGTATGCCTTACAAAAGTTTTAAGGAGTGACCTTATTAGCTTAACCTTATAGCGAGACGACCTGTGATGTACTAATACATAGGCGTTTCTTTTCATAGAAGGATGTTAATTTTAATATCCAATGTATTAAGTACAGATAAATTTATCTTTAAAGACAAGAGCTTCGAGTGAGTTTTATTTAAAAGCTGTTTAAACTTGTTTTTAAACAAAATTCCTTAAAAAATAGACTGAATGCAGATGTAATAAATATTGTGAAATCTCTTTGATTTCCTTACTTTAAAACAATTTCTTTTTTTTAATAGTGGCATTTATTATAAAAATATATATATTTTTAATCTTTCTTGTTTTCTTCAATAAGTTACTACTTACAATAAGTAAATTACCTACATACACAACTTATTATAAATGCCTAAATTCATATATGCAGAGACTCCAAAATGTATTTGTACTTTTTCTTTATGACTTTCTTCATTCAATTAGGTAGATTAATACCAAAATATATTTTTAAATACTTTTAACGAAAATAAAATAATTATCATCAAATATCAAAAATAGCAAAGTAAATGCTAAACAGACATACAATAAAATAGAAAAAAAAATAGTACCTAGAAAACAATAAACTTTTCATTTTAAGTCCGTCCACGGAGCGTCTCAAGTCTCCCGACGCGACGCTAACGGCAAACGGTGCATTTAATGAAGTGTGTATAAGTGTCAATTAGGTTCTTGTAGGACGTAAAAATACGACTGCAACTGCAAGCCATGCTCCCCCCTACTGTGAATAATAGAGGTATAACGACGCAAACTGCTTGCAACAAACATCTATTTCATGATTCAAACAATATAACTACTGAGTTTTTATTTCATTTTGCTTTATTCATTTTTTTAACCTACATATTATTTTATAGGTTGTATAAAATGTTTAATGGGTTCTAACAAAATGCTGTTATGCATATGATTTGTATGTAGACGTATTGGATAACTTTAAAAATTTAGCGAACGTATAGAATAAAGAAAGAGAAAGAAGAAGAAGATTATAGAATTGACGAGCCCGTTGGATGAGTGGTAAGGGTGCTTGCCTAAAGCACCCTTACCCGGTTCGATTCACGGTGGGGTCAACATGAACTTTTCAAAGTTGGCTATAATTTGGATTTTGAAAATATTGGTATGGTAACCTTTAAATAACGGCATTTTATGTGCTGTTGTGTTTCGGTGAGTGAGTAAGGGATGCCGAAGCCCATTACCCCATCCTTGATTCTTAACCCTTATATGGTTGCTAGCGCATTGTTATTTGTTTTGAATTAAAAATGTGTTTTAACAAACCCTCGAACTAATAGATTTCAAGTTCATATAAGCTTCCGTATCTTCTAATTGAGATTTGGAAGAAGACAAATAAAACAATCTCATAATATGCCCCTTAAGAACTAAATTTCTGTTGGGATTACTCGTACTTGTTTTAGTGTTCGTATAGCCTACGCTGAACTACTAGAAATTTCCGTGCCTAAATTAGTTCTGTAACGACGCCTACAGTAAAATCGTAGTCAATGCTCGGTCGATAATGTAACTTGTCAGGTGGCACCCCGGGTCGCACGTGTCTCCCATAAAACTGCTTTTACAAGGACACCAACCCCGAAAGGTAAAGATAGCCGACGATATATATTACAATAATATTACTTTGTGGTGCCTCGCAATTTGTACAGCAAACTGCAGACAAAACGTAATCACAGTGTAGTAATGATTTAATATCTAGGATCACATTTTATGTTGCTTGATAAGCTTAGGAATAAATCTAATTTACTGTACTCGGCAAAAGCCACAATATTAAATATGAAGAGTTGAAAGTATTGGTTTCAGTACACAATGCCAACTCAGTGCATGTGCAGTGATTTCTATTCGAATCTATACCAATATATAAAGCTGAAGAGTTTGTTTGTTTGTTTGGTTGTACGCGTTAATCTCGGGAACTACTGGTGGTCGGATAGTCCATTTATCGAGGAAGGCTATAGAGAACGCGGACGAATTCGCGGGCACCAGCTAGTCTTTTATATAATGGATAAAATCGAATATTGAATATGAATGTATTAACTTTAGTTAAAGTATTTTGTAGTGTTTATAGTAAATAGACGCATATCCATTAAGTAATAGGGTGAAGAAATATCTTTTTTGTGCAATAAGTATCTCTAATTTCTCAATTAGAGATATTGCAAGAATCAATATCTCTTTTTTGCCTTAACACTCAAGCCAAATAATATATAGATGTATAATATACATCTATACCAGCATTCAATCGATTTCTAATGATAATAATCTAGCTAACATAGCTAACGCCATAAAATTTTTGTTTGTTTTTCATAAAAAGTAATTGAGAACCTTAAAGTTAAGAGAGTGTTATTAAAAGTCCGTGTGGTTGTGATTAAATGTGGTGAACGCAGTACCTACACAGTTTTATTTATTTTTTACAAAGAAACGATAACATATTAAACGTACGGAGTATACAGCCTCATAACATAACATCGGCGTACCAAGAATTTTCATCGCCGTCGTCTTGCACTGCGTCTTTGCAATAAATACAACCGTGACATTCAAGGCGAAAGAGATAGACGCATCAGGGACATACGACTTGACCTTCGCTAGAAAGAAACAACAACATTCTAACCGGGCGTCTTAAATTTGAAAAGGTTTTATTGCATTCCCCGCAAGCTCAGACACTTAAACTTTATTGCTCTGGGATTAAAGTAATATTTGCAGCGGCTAAATGATGTCGAGGCAATTTTGCGATATTAAAAGTTGTCTGTGTGGAGGAGGCTCAGGTCAATAGTTTGGTGTTCGGTAAATGTTTGCAAGGTAGAAACGAGCGCGAACTTTCTATCGCTCGCATTCCTCGCCAACGACGTGCGATAACAGTACGTTCCTCACAAACTATTCGCCCTAACTGCATAGTTCGGCGCCTTCAACAATCTATAAACATATAATGAGTGTATAAATCGCTTTTATTAGAAACAATGTAGCAACAAACCTTACTAGACTGTTGTAAGCCACACATATTTCCAAAATTGACAATACTATTTCTTTGATTTCGGACTTTCATCATTAAACAAGTCACTAGGGGAATTATTCGTACAACAAGTTTTCTTAAAAGTACTGTAAAATTTCAATGATGTATATTACTGTTTGTTGCCTTAATTTAAATAAATACAATATTAAAATACTTTTTTTTATTTATTGTAATGAATCATTTCATGGGAAAAAAATTTAAAAAATCATCAGTAGTGAAGTGCAGTCGCCATTGGTGTCGTTTCCTACAGCTCTTTAGTCGCACTCACGAATACCAAGACGAGAATTTTATTCACTGAAACGTATGTATTGCAGTACTCTAAATACCTACTACGAAATATATTAGTTAATGTCAAAGGGGAAAGCTTGAATTCCTTTACCATCTTTAAAAATATTTCATTCGCAAGGCAAATATCGAATTTTTTAAGACACTCAAAGAACTCAAAGTTCAGAAGCGTAATATTTTATTTGAATGCGTTTACTTAAGATAATTTATAAAACACACAGACTGTATAAAAGTGGTTTAAAATGAAATTATTTATGTCAAAAAGATTGGAAGAAATTACTTATTAAATTCCATCAAGTATTAATTAAATATTGTGATATAAAAATATTTCTTATTTAAACTTTAGCTTGAATCAAGTTCATGCATGCCGCAATCTGACTTTAACTTGCGCCATACTAAATAAAAAAATATTTTATTCGTTAACATCTTTTCCTACGAAAAATTCTCTATGAAATGCACAAAAAAAAACTATTACAAAGATTACAATCATTTACATTGAATTGTAGACATTTTGATCTGCAATAAAGATGAGTGGGTTTAGTTTTGAATTGAACGAAACAAATTTAATCTGAGTGAACACGATGTGATTGGTATGACGAGTTAAGATGCACGGAAGGGTGGCAACACCGATCGATTCGCTCACACCCTCAAGATATGATTAGCAGCTAATTGAATCCCGGGGTGAGATCCGCACAGTTTAGTTTTCCAATTTACGGACTTTCCTTTGCTCGGGAGAGTAAAAGGGGTTGAATTTAATTATCTTCACGTCGACGGTCCCAAAATAAACTAACAAAAAATTGACGAAATTGCATCTCAATTTGAGAACATCTTCTGACCTTAAAACTTACGTAGGACGTTAGCTAAATATTTTATAGACTCATTATGTTAAGAGGATTTTTATTTTCACGTTAAGGTCGGCAGGTAGGCTTACGGTCCACTTGGTGGTAAGTCATGCAAGGGCGCAGCCGATCTTAGAACTGGGCGATGTAGACTTATAATTTAAAGTAATCATTTAAAAATGTCAAGTCAATGAACCTAAGAAATTTAGTTCAAAATCTTGTTTAGAAATGTTTATAGATTAACTTGCGGTAACTCCTGCCAACCTTCGGTGATCTGGTGGAATATAAGCAATACGCAATACCTCAGATTGAGATGTCTGTGCCAGCACTGGTTTATAAAAAGATATAAAATAGAAAACTTAACTTTTAAGGATTTCTTTGTATCTTTCAACGAAAAGTAATGTGAGTTGGAAAAATGGCACTTCACACTTAACTGAAGTGAATAAATTCAAAAGAAATAGGCGCTAAAAAGTGATTCGAATCCACCCCACCTAATTCGAACCACCCATAGTTTTATTGCTTTGTTAATCTGGCGATTCTTCGAATGGAATTCGCTGATAATCACTTCCGAGTTAGACTTTGTATTCTGTCGTCTGCGCGCCGAGAGCAGGGACGCCGTGTTTTGAATTGGATAATGAAAGGGCCCCCACTTGTGTGCTGCACAGATAATGTAAATAAGTATGCAAATTCTATACCGAGTTCCATTCAAATGAACCTCAGCGGCTCTTTAAAGTTTCGGTTCAAAGCTAACTCTAGTCATGACACTAAGACTTCGCGCTCCCTCGTGTCTGCAATATATACTTTGTTTTATTTAAATAAATTTCATGTATTTATATGTATGTAAGGCTCACGACCTTCGGTACTGAGAAGAAGAAAATAATTAATTGTGGCTCAGCGAAACTGAGTTGTCGGTTATTTATTTGATTCTTTTTCTGCTTTATGATTTTTTTAACACACGCGATGCTCTTATTTCGAAAGCTGAACTCTTCTGTCTAAAATATTTTCGTTGTAAGTGAATTCATGGCATGTGACGCAAGTGACGGCACGTTGCAATCAATCATTCATCCAAGTCGCTTCCGACGATACCGAGAAAAGCTCTAAAGCAACGCCACTTCGATAATGTATCACGTTAAAAACTGACTTTAAAAGGCTCCAATGGCGCCCCTCAACAGCTCTCATTGTGAGCCTGAAGTAAACAAAATAAATTGATATCGCGCCTTGATAAGCGCATATTGAATTTTATTTTTACAAATTTATCTCCACACAAAGGAGTCTTATCGTTTTCCCCTCGCATTTTTCGCAAAATGGATTTTACACTTCAATATTTTTTTATTATCTCCGAATGCTGTCTCTATTTTGAAAGGACAGAAAATGTTTAAATCGTGAATTGATTACTTTTTCCTATCTAAATATCTCTCAACTGTTTTTAACTGATATGGCGGAATTTTAAATTATAGAGGAATTTAATATTGCCTAATGTTTTATTTATTTTATTTTATTTTAATTGGGAACACAAACAATTACACCATATATAGTAAATTTAAAAAATAAAAAACCCATATAAATAGAGAAAAATAAATGTTAATTATTTATGAGGACCAATTGGGCTTATAATCCTGCGAATGAGGCATAAGACTACCAAATTTATAAACTCTTCTTCTACATAAAAGCTGGCTTCATTACCAAGGAGTTAGTAACTACTAGATACTTAGATATTAGATAACCTAATCAAGAAGACCGTCAGCCTGTCTATCGACCTTACATTAAAAGTGATTCTTCTTTGCCAGAGACAGTAGCATGAGGTCTTATTCTTATTGCAATTAGTTTAATTTTGTCTTGAAATGTAATCACACAATTCTTAGTATTTGACGGTTTGCGTTACGAGTATTTTGGGCTACATAGGCACCAGTTAAAATTTCAGATTCAGTTAATTTCAGAAAAACTTCTGATAAAGAAACGACATGGGATGAAAATTGTATATTTTGTTAACGTTTTAATCCGTTATTCAAAATCTTTCAATTGTGTACATCCAAACCTTTTTTATATTTACAATATTAAGTAATAGGCACAAGGAATTTATGTATATCTTTTTGAAAATATACAAAGTAGAGGTTTACCAATAAATGGATAAACGTTTTAAGACAAACATTTATAATTTTTAAAGATTGAAAAGTATACAATTTTTCTTTGAAAAGAAATTCACAAGCACATACATAGTTCAGATATTGTTTAACATGATCCAATTTGCTCAGGTTCTGTGAAACGATACCCTGAAGAGTAACATATGATATCTCGATATTTCAAGCGCTACCCGACTCTTTACCCAATAAAAATACATGGACGGTATCATCCTTATATGGAGGTTTAGTAGACATTGCTTAAGATATGCCAGGTCACCTAGTCAATAAATGTAAAATTATATAAACCTTGTAAGTAAATGTTAATAAATGTTCAGCTATACTTGAACAAGCCATAAAGTTAAAAATTATATTCTAAAGAAACATTTCATATAGCCAATTTCATATAGACATGCATCTGCATTACATTTTAATACATCCTCATTAAAAATAGAAAACATATGACTTTAAATAATGTGCACACCATAATTTTTTAAACTAAATAAAAACAAACGAAATTAATAACGAAACAAACGAAAGAAGAGAATGTTATAAGTAATATTTGAGATCATGCAGTAAAAGAGACGCGAAAATTTGATGTGGACATTGTTTCATTTCCTACTTCTAATTCAAGTTTCTCGTTTATAACTTATAGAAACACCAAAATAAAGGGTTTAAAAAATCTGTTACTGGCATAAAACTGAACATGGTATTGTTTCAGGTGACTCCTTGAAACAAAACTATGTTCGATTCTCCTTGAAATGTAATATTTCAATTTTAGACATGTCCATTGGCTTTATTTTTATCTTTAGCTCGCGATGCCTTCAATATGAGAGCACCTAAATTGGGTTATCAATCAATATTACTTTCCTATTTCCAATTTATGTGAAAATTCTTTATATTTTCTAAACAAAAACAAACGACGTTTTCCATCATTGATGTACATAAAACCGTGACACACATTACACTTCACTATACCCTTAAGCTTCTCACTTAAGCTATTGTCAATACTATGAAGCTCGTTTGTGGCATAGTAACAGTAACCTGCTATAAAAGATTACCATGATAACAGCACATGTGCTGTTGTCATTTGATGCCGTAATAAGAGGCGACGGAGCCCACTGTATTATCCTTGCTGTAACTTTTAGGGCTCCTCGACATTTTTTTTAATTCTCTGTATAAAATAAATGCTGTTCTTGATAAAACGTACTCATGCATCTAAACACAAAAGCATTCATGCTATTATTTCTCTGTGCTCTTCTGTAAAGAGGTGTTTACTGCTAATTACCAGACGTGCTTTCAGGTTTATTATACAACTTGACTTCACTTTATTCAAAACAGTAAATTGTTCCAATTGAAAGAGATCCATGATCAGCTACATGACTTAGAACATTATTGCATATATTATTGCAAGTTACTCTAAAGATGAGTCCAAACTATATAACAAAATATGTTATAACATATCTAGTAGATATTGTCTTGTTTCATGTTTCAATGTTAATACGGTAATGTTAAACAATTCCTCCCCAGTGTTATACCTACAACTAAGTAAATATAACCAAATTAAACAACGCTATTAAACAAGTAATATATCATGTTATATAAAACATTGTTTAATTTGAACGCACCTTAGTAAAAACGCAATAAAATTTATTAGTTTTTATTTACTTAGTTGATAATTAATTTTCAAGTGACCGCCGCAAATGTCTCCGGCAAGGTGTATCAACCTCGTTACTTGGTGTTTTCTTGCAATCTCGCCGAGCAAGCTGAGACAGCGCTCCTAATGGTCCAATATATCAAATAGGATTAACTATAAATGAGAGTAGCCGACCCGCTAGATACTTTGTTGTACGACATGACTCGAATGAAAAACTTATACAAAACTCTTTAGGGCCATTTAATTAATCAACTAGACACTGATTCTCTGAGTTGACAATTGAATTATTTTAAACAAATGATTTTGTATGAATAAATAATGTGATTAAAATTTTATGATATTTGTAATATTATGCGATAATATTATGTACTCTAATTAGTGTATTGTAGGACAAAAGCATGACAAAAGTTATCGAACCGTAAATCCTACAAAACCTACTCTTATCTATTTCTATTGAGTCACGGCCATGTCACCCACTCATCGTTTTCTTCGACATACTGTCTCCTTTTTAACTTGTTTATTTTTAGATTTAGTAAATTAATTTCTTCTTTAACACAATATATATAATAGAGCACAAGTTATTATACAATTATATTTATATGTTATCTAATGTGTTTAGTCGCGATGTGTTGCCAGTAACAATTTATGTCACACAGACGTGACCATTTCTGTTGTCATAATAAGAACGCTCAAAATTGTTCATTGTGCTATGGGAAGAACTATGTTCATTGTTTCTCCGTAAGACAAAATTCATGAAGAAGTACTAAAATATTTAGCGACACAAAAATCACTTATTTAAAAATCAGTCAAAAAAGTAGAAATTTAAAGTGGACGAGTCACATTATTTGTAAACATGTAATAATTGTTAATTGATTTCAATTGTTTAAAGTGTAGATCGGTAAGAATTTATCTTGGGTTTTGTAACACATTAAATTATAGTAACACATTACTACTTTTGCCTGTAAATTCTCTGCACATTGAGGTCTCTATTTCACCGGGACGCACATTAACCAAATGGGACTATTAACGAAATTTACATACAGATTTATGCCTGTTACTTGACGTCCATTTGTTTCGGCTAGCACTAGGTCGGATTTGACTAAGTTACTTCGGTGTATCTGACTATTCCAGGAATACGTAACAGTTTTTATATTATCTAGTTCACTAGTTTACAGATTCAAGTTTATTTCTGCAAATTGTATATACAAATTTTCTGTTAGTTAAAACCGTGTTAAAATCCAATTGGTAATTTAGACGCAATTAGTAGAGAAAATGACAGACAGTTGTTTTTTTATAATTAATTTTAGAATAAATAAAGATAGCCATGTGTTAGGAAACATTAAGGTACTAGAATTATTCATTTATACAATTCTAAGTTTCTTAAATTAATTACGTTAGTGCTTTATTGCATCATTAATGCAATAAAAAAAATAGGTTTTTTGGACTTTTATTCTTTTCTTTTCTCTATTTTACTTTTAAAATTTCGCTTTAAATTTGCAATTAAGTCAGATATTAAACAAGGGGTCAAGTTCACATACTTACTCGAACAGTGCTGGTCCGTTAAAAGAAAACTCAATAAATAAACTTAAAAGATGTTGGACAAAATAGTATTTGGCGAAAACGTCTGGCTTGTCGAGACAGGGACGAGTAGAGTGCGCTAACGTTTCCAGTTATTCTACTTGAGTGAATCCGGGCGCGCGAGCTCTAGCAAAGTAAACGATTTGTCCACACTCCCTGACACGGTCACAGGAGAGATACAGCAGTAAACATTAACACAATGTTACTTAGACTTTAGACCGTTTAACCACTTTTAATGAAAGTTTAAAATTTGAGTGCTTAATATTGAAACCAATAGCAAAGAATTAGCAAACTCCAGATCAAATTCTCACAAATTTAAAAAAAATTACATTCACCTACGTAGCCTTTTAGTATTTAATTTAGCCTTTTAGTAATTTATTTATTTATTTATTTTATTGTAGGGAAATTCCACTTATAAATAGCTAACTATAGTCTAATAACAACGACAACAAGAATAAAAGTAAAAGTAATACAGGTAGTTGAAATACGCTTTTTCTCGCTTATTTATAGAATACAATAGAATAGAAAACATTTATTTGCATACACATGACACACACGAATACATCTAATTATATTATACAGACAGTTATCCGTGGTGTGTTTTGTTCTTGCACTTGTGTTGTAGTTGGTTACTTCTGTGGCCACATTATGCGAGAAATAATATTAATTAGTTACTTTTATTTACTTAAGTATCTGATCTATTTGTAATTAACGTGATATTTTTTTAAAGCATGACAATCAAAGTTATAATAATTAAACTATAAATGGAAAAGCTTTTACACTATAGTTCCCTTGTTGTGAGCACAATCTTCATATTTGGATGAGCATTAAATAACGTCGCGTAACTGTGTAACAACTGTGGAGAACCTCGTACAAGCTCTTGAGAGAAATGAGGAGCATCTAATGAGCTTTTTGCTAGATATTTTACACGCGATTAATGTGGACGAGCGGAACGTAGTGGCGACATAGCAGACGTCTCCCAGACGTCTATCCGCGAGTTTCTTCCTTGATTAAAACTTGGAATAATAAACGACGAAACAATTTTCCTCCGTCGCCGGGCACTCTGCAGAGCAAACTAATATTGAAATGCGGAGATGATGAGATGGCAGGATGGCTTCAACTACATCCATAAATACCTCCCAAAGACTTCTCGTGCTACAAACCTCATTCAAAATACTTTGATTTTGCGTTTTTGCTATTTTCTTATAAAAAATATCAGTTAAACAGTTATTTATATTTTCTTTATTAATTATCATGGATTAATTAATACTTATTTATCGCGTTGAAATGCCAATGTAAACTCGACAAATAAAGTGCTTTATCACCCTAAGATTGAACATTCCTTGTATTTTGTAGAATGATAAGGTCTGTTTTCATTTGAAAATTCAAAGTCACAATTATGTCAATCAGTAATCAATACCTATTTCAAATCTAAGCCTTAGCGAATTTTGAAATGGATGGAATTTGTTATCGAAACTGATAAAGCACTTTTCTGGTCGACCATACATTACTTTAAATATCATTAAATATCAATGACTTACAGCGCCATCTAGACTAAAAAGTCACAGGTGTATGCCATGCCCATTCGGGATTTAATTCTACAACTGCTGAACTTTCGACACAATGGGTTATCACTACTAGTAGTAACAAACCCTGTTTACGGAAACACTAATTCGACAAGCTATGGATACGGAAGGGGATTGCAATGTGCCGTTGGAGAAATTGTAAAATTTAATAATTCAAATAGAAGTGGGTGCTTGCAGTTTTTAGCTCCCTCTCGCTGGCGCGTCATTAGTAAGCATTCTGATATAATTTGTTGATATAATCTTGTCCTATTTAAATTCTGCAGACATCCGTAGCCCTAAACCCGTAGCAAGGGTTAGCAACTGTTGAGGGTCGCTTCACATGGGAACGTAATATAATATATAAGAATGTAATATAAAATATACAGTTTATTTTATAAATATAAAATAAAAACTGATCTGATGGTGATGGATGAAATAACTGATGGCCTGATCTCCAAACAAAACTGATTGATCTTTAAAGACATAACAAAAAATAAAACCGCCGAAAAAACTGAAAAGCATAAAATAATCTTCTTATTTTATTTTACCTAAGTAATTTTGAGTCGCCGCCGCGCATCACTCTTTACGTAATTTTTGCTTGTTTGGCGCCGACTCAAAATTACTTAGGTAAAATAAAATAAGAAGATTATTTTATGCTTTTCAGTTTTTTGCGGCGGTTTTATTTTTTGTTAAAAAGTTTTATTTTATATTTTTTTGTGGCTATTATCTAATATTTACTACATGCTTAATTTTTAATTTTCCTACCCCCATTTTCCCACCCTTAGGGTAGAATTTTTTTTCCAAAATTTTAGGAGACCAACTACGAGGTATACCCATTAAAAAAAGAATTATCAAAATCGGACTACTCTGTAAAAAGTTATGCGTGGTTTACGCTACAATCAGTGAGTGAACAATCAATCATCCCCTGTTTTCCTACCCTTAGGGTTGGAATTTTTTTCCCAAATTAAAATGGAACCCCTTCGGGGATGCACCCTTTCAAATAAAAAAAGAATTATCAAAATCGGACCACCCTGGCAAAAGTTATGCGTGATCATACATAAAATAAAAAATAAAAAATATACGCGTCGAATTGAGAACGTTTTGTTTTTTCGTTTTCGTCGGTTGAAAAGCTAGCTAACTGTATTTATTCCATTAACGTAGCTAACCCAAAACTTCGTAGAGGCTCGTAGCAGAGCTACTAACATTCCGATACATTTGCTACGACTACTACGAAGTTGTCTCAGCTTCAAATGGGCAATGCACTTTCTACGATAAAAGTCAGCGTTTTTGTGTAGATCGGACGTACCAATTCCTAAGTTATTTGCATTTTACAATATTTAAAAACATATTATAATTATATTAAACATATTAAGAAATTAATACTACTTATATTAAGCAGATAGAAAATAATGAGTATTAAATTGTTTGTATTCCTAACTATAAATCGCGAGCAAATAAATTTCAACTCGTACTGTCCTTATTAAGTCTAAAATATGAAGTCAAAATGGCCTTTCAAATTGTTGAAAAGTCCAACGTCATTGATATTCAACTCAAACATGATTGTCATGAGTCGTTTTTTTTTTCTCCGGGGAAAGTTTCAAATAATCCTGATCCATCGTTACATAAAACTTGTAAGTTGTTCGCGTCCTGGAGGATAATCGAGTTTATACTTGGAGGGACGCCATGCCTGCAATCAATCATTTATACCGCTCGCTCCATCCCGTACTCCGTAGATGGATCAGTATCGGGGAAAAAACTTTAAAGTGAATCGAGTGACGTATCACGCAATATTGACCTACTTTGACACTGCATAACCCTTACACTCATACAACCCTTGTTCGCCAATCTTATTGTCACACCCCTATATTTCTGCGCGGTAAGCTGGTTTCGTTACCATATTATTATCAAAGCCTGCATATTATTGAATCCGCTTCATAAACGCTTTTGATACTCGTACACGTCTCTGTGAGAAAGATATTTTTTTAACAATGTCTAGTTATAGGAAGTCGTTATTTCTTTAAAGTTTAACTATTTCCGTAAAATTATAAAGTTTGTTGCAATATTTTCTTAAGATAATATGGCATTTACATATTTGTTACAAAGTAAGCATTAATACCTACAGGTATCGGCACGGTATCTATATGTACTAACATTATAAATGCAGTAACTAAAGTATCCCATGTATTACCAAAGGGTAAATAGGATTAAAATGGTGTTTCAGAAGTTTATTTTTTATTTTTTGAGTATTTGTTATAACAAAAAGGAATATTGTATCTATTTCTCGGAATTAAAACCGCTATGGGAATTTTATAAGGATAAAACCTTGTGAATATTCCAAAGTTCATATTTTGTGAAAGCAGAAATGTGTTTTCGTTATAAACAGTGGATTTTGATTCCTGAAGAAGGTAAATTAGGGATGAAATTTCAGCCCCTCGTGGTTTCAGTTAAGTTTAAAAGTATTAAGCTATTGAATACACACATAGGCTTTAAAATACTTATACTATGAGTTTTGTAAGAAAATCTTTTTTTATTAACCTCACTTCATGTAGTATAAATAAGCGATGAAGTTTAGTTTGAGATTCCGTAATTTACAAAGTAAAAAATTTTAATTTTAGCATTATTTCATTTAGGTAGAGAACAAATACGGGCTATTTTTTTAAAACCATACTCGTTTACCCTTCTTTCCATAAGTGAAAACCAAATTAAAATCGGTTGAGCGGTTTTATAGATCATATATGTCAAACATACTTACATTTATTTTTATTTTAATATATAAGAAATAGAGGATTTCATGAACCAAGCTGAATAGATAGTTAAACACAGTCCATTTAAAATGTATTCAAATAGTTGAAAAATAATTTCTACAGCATACAGTATGATTTAAGAAACAAAATAAAAAATACATTTCATTATGTAGGTACTCAAAAAAATAAAACAAGTCGCTGAAACTCTGAAAGAATACAGAAAAGTGCTAACAAAGAATGCTTGGAGTTATATCAATTTTACCGCGATGTTAAACGTAGTAATAACATTTTTATACCGCCATCAAGCAAACGTATAAATATACTTATACAGACTGTCTGGAGTTCAGTAAGTATGTAAATGAAACGAATATCATAGTCATGAAATGAATTATTACTTTGCTAAATAATCTTTTTATTTTTAAACATTTTATTAGTAAGGTTTTCTAATAGTACCTAGTAGTTGATACAGCGCCGCATGGCGGCGCAAGTGGACTGTATTTAAACGGAGAAACGACAGGCTTCAGGATGGGTCTGAAAGAAAGTGGCGTTAGAGGAAAACAATACAGAATATAACATATTTTGTAGTAATTTTGGTACAGATCCATGATACTCGTATATGAAACTGGATTTTAGATAGGTAACATAAATAATAATTAGGACTAGCTTGTGGTGTTTTAAGTTTAGTTTCGAACTTCTTTCTTAAATAGAGGTGGACTTGCTACACGCTTTGATTTAGCAGCGGTAAATGGAGCAAATGAGTGACAATTTGGTATCTGGGAGGAGTTGTGGGACACTAAAGTCTCTTAATGAGAAGATGGTGTGACTGAGTGTAAGTCTTCGGTACTATTTTGGACTAGGATAGGATGGGATATTATAAATCAGTAAAATAAATTGGGAAGTTCTATGCCAACAGAAACATTATAAAGTGATTTTATGTAATGATTTAACTTTTATATTATAAAAATAAATAAGGCATACTTAAATAAAGGCTAATTTATTTATATGTTGTTACATTAGTAATAAAGTTCTTACCCAACCGTGATTTTATGGTTGTAATGTGTGTGGTGAGAAAGGTGATTTAAACTAAGCATAAAGTTGTTAATAGCAGGAATTTGAATTAAATTTCTGTTTAAATCAAAACAATAGTATGCAAAGACGGTTGAGTTTAACAGCAAACAGCGCTCACGGTGGCTCTAACAATACGGCATCATAAAAATTAAATTACGGCGAATCTCTAGGGAGGTTTCAATTTTCAAGCTAGACGACGGGTTGGAGTGAGTACGATCACGTTGTTGACGACAAACGGTAAAGTAACTTAGTACTATTGCAAACGATGATTCATAAGTTCAAGACATTTTTTTCTTTTTGTATAACGAACACTAACTTTTCCATCCTGCAAGAGCTTTACATCAAATGAAGACTTTCGTCGATTGTGTAAGTGCGAATTCTTAAGATGTTTGGAAATATCATCTGCAACGAGAGCTTTCTGGAATGAAATGACTGAGGAATGAGTAATACGGGGAAAAGTGGAGGGGCAGCGCCCTCAAGATGGACATACATGGTCAAATAAGCCACAAAGTGCTCCTTCACAGAGTGTAGCCAATAAAAGAGGGAGATGGAGAAGACTCGCAGAAGCCGCGACCAACTTGGTCAGATTCAAACATTTCATAGCCACGACCGTTCCGTCAGGAAGTGTGCGACTGATAGCGAACGACAGATATTTTACTGTGTTTATTTTATGTTATGGGTTAGAGATGTCAGAGCCCACTTCCCTATCCCTTCCTAAACTTTTATCCTTAATCCTACTAAAGGTGGCAGCGGATTTGCAGCACCTTTGTCGTTGTTTGTGTTAATAGGTGACTGTAGCTCTTTACTAAGGGTGGGCACACTATTAAGGGTGGCTTAATGTTCAACTACTGCTATATATTTTTATACTGTGATTAAGACGACACTCGGAATCCTGTTGCAAAATAATATTGCGTCCATAAGTGTGCATCCTCCAAGCAGTCATCATTGACGCGCCATTGCTTATTTTTATTAAACTTTATGTACGATGGATATATTTTAACGAAATATTTTAACTTGAAACGGTACACAACAGCAAGAAAAATACAATAGAAAAAATAATAGAAGAAGAAGAAAATAACTTTGTGTCAGTCAAATCTAACCAAAGATTGTCGCTGTCATACAACAACTTAATTTCGTGACAAATAATTAGAGCCTGATACTCGAAAAAAAAAAGAAAATTATTTTACGCTGGCTATACTTACCTTGGGTATTATGTAAATCATTGTAAAATAGTCTTTTAGTCAAATAGCTGATTTCATCGAACGATTATCATTAAATCGATCAGATCCATTTTAAGAATGGAGTAGATAGTCTTAAATATGTAAAAAGGCAAACGAATAGACAAATAAAAAGGTACAGGTTATTTGAAACAGGAAATGTTAAGTACGAGTAAAACTACTGGCAGTGTTACCGGCAGCGACAGCAGCAGGGTAAATTAGAGGAAATGGAATATAGTTTACTTTAAGTTAAAGTTATTACGGTCCTCGAGAAACAAGTACTCGAAGGCTCGCTCGGCGCACGGGTCAAGTGCCCAATTTGTCACCCGCGCAAACTCTAGACGACTTCGGCCTCCCTGTTCGATTCCATTAAACTTTCAAGACCTTTCGAAGCTATTTTCTTGTTTGAATCAAGATTTGCCTAATTCATTTCCATACTTCAACCGCTCGGTGTACTTTAAACGAAACGTTAAGCAAAACGTTCTGGTTAAATTGGGCAGCTGTCAGAGTTTTCGACATCAATTCCCGACGAATTCACCAAGAGAAAACTTCAATTCGTCAACATAACTTGACCCGTATACGCGTGGGAACGCGAAGTTGTAATATTTATTGTCGTCAGTAATCTAAGTACCCTCTCTAAAGTGAAGGAACAAATCGAAATAAAACTCTCCCCGGGACACTTACAATGCGCTATCATAAAAATTAGATTACGGTAAGAGTTTCTCTGTAAGTGCGCGCCATTTCAACGGGGCTGTGTGACGACGCGGGGTGCAGGGGGGTACCACATCAAAGCGGCTCATGCCGCGTTGGGCTTTCATCTAAATCAAATTTCGTGCCTTTCTTCTTTCGTTACATCCCAGGAACACTGACAAACTATTTGACCAGTCGGTCGACTGAAACACAAGACACTCGCTTTGGAGAGAGAAAAATCACGGCAGTGCAAACAAGAAAAAACAGAGGTACATAAAAGGAATTAAAGCACGAGTTCTTTATACTCGCCTCGGGCATAGCGAGATCAAGTGGCTAATTTGTCAGCGCAAACTTGGGACTGGGAGTCGCCGCGGAGTTGTGCGGACGCTGCAATTCGATTAAACTTGTGCGAAGTACAAGCAAAGTACCTACAGAACCGGGCCTACTTATCGCAACTTCGTTGTACATCTACTGTGGGAATTTAATTAACTAACTCATCAGGAGAGTGGGGGCCTCTGGCCGTGTGTGGTGCGTACGAATAACCTTTCAATTTGCGGATGTTCGAAAATTAAAGAAAAATCTTATTTATGCACTGGATTCGAGTACGGTTTCGGACTAAGTAATTACAGTTATCATAAATTAATGAGATACGGTCAAGATTAATAGAATATCTCCAATCGGAAGTCGGCTATCATCGTGGCTATCCTAATCCTCGAGGCGGCGGCTCGAAACAGCGATCTGGTACTCGTAGATATTCTTGAGCTAGGAAATACGTCGTATGCCCTAGCTTCACTTCAAAAAGTATTCACTTACCTTCAGATAAATAAAGGCGGTCTGGTTCCCCTTGTTGTTCGCAAGGCACAGGTCGATGCCTCAAAGTGACATGGAGAGAAGGCCCTCGCGGTGGCACCTCCGGGGGTGCAGGTTCTGGAGGCGATTCACACTCCCGTTCACTCGCTTGACCACCATTATTAGTAGTACCTGCATTTCAAAAATAATTTCTTAGAAAAATACTAAATTTTGGATTTTATTAGCAACTGAAATTCGATATAAGCGATATTCTGACTGTTATTTAAATACTGGTGAAAAATGGTAAATTAACACGTGAGAAAATATCTGACATCTTTATCGCTGTGACGACGGTGGCACCCAATCTATACTAATCTTTATATACACTGGCGGACTCATAAACTGCATCAAAGTAATAGACGACTTTGAAATAAATATTTTAACCAAGTATGCAAACTTTCTATACAGATTTAAATTGAAACCTCTAGATTGGTTCGTGAACTTTAAAACAGCGTATCCTTAAGTTTAAGTTTGTGTACTGGAAAGGACCTTAAGACTTTTTTGAAGAAAAAACAGAAATTTAAGGAAAATTGGTTTTATAAAAAAATTGGTTTTAACAATAGACACAAACTTTATGCAAGGGTTTATTTATGTTTTAATAGGGTGTATTATCCCCACGTGCCCTTATTACGGATTCTAATAG
Source organism: Synanthedon formicaeformis (assembly GCA_945859745.1). Lineage (NCBI taxonomy): Eukaryota > Metazoa > Arthropoda > Insecta > Lepidoptera > Sesiidae > Synanthedon > Synanthedon formicaeformis. Next base: position 11,543,451 of record OX243957.1, read on the forward strand.
GTTCCGCATAGATTTTATTAGGGTTATTAAAAGATCTTGCGGAATATTGTCCCATTCTTCTGAAAGTGCTGTTCTTAGTGCTGCCACTGTCGTGGGCACAGGATTTCTCGCATATACAGCTCTTTTTAAATTGTCCCAAACATGCTCAATGGGATTAAGATCCGGGCTGCGTGCTGGCCAATTCATTGTACGTATCCCAACCTCTTCGCAATATTGTCGAACTTGTGCAGCAGCGTGCGGCCGGGCATTATCCTGCATTAAAGTAAAATTTTCGCCTATGAATCCCATGTAAGGCACCACGTGATCTTCTAAGATCTCTGTTAAGTAGCGATGTGCAGTCAAACCCCCTCTATTACCGTTTTGACGGACCATGTCTATGAACACAAGTTCTGTTCGCCCGTTCATCGATATGCCACCCCAGACCATACACGAACCACCTCCAAAAGGAACACGCTCCTCAATGCAACTTTGAGCATATCGCTCCCCACGTCGACGATAGACTCTTCTGCGACCATCTGCACCATATAATCATATCCTACACTCGTCCGTGAACAATACGGAGGCCCATTGCTCTTCTGTCCAATTTAGGTGATCACGCGCAAATCTTAAGCGAGCTTGTCTGTGAGCTACAGACAACTTTGGACCATTTGCTGGTCTAAAAGGGGTGATATCCGCTTCCTTTAACCTTCTTCTTATTGTTCGTGCACTCACATTTACTCCACGCACTTCATTAAGCTCTGTTTTGATGTTAACTGACGTGAGGAAACGATTTCGCAGGGAAGTTGTAACAATAAATCCGTCATCACGACCGGTGGTTGCTCGAGTCCTGCCTGTACCACGTCTCCTTCTGTAAGAACCTGTCTCCACAAACCTTCTGTATATTCTAGAAACCGTAGACTGGTTTAAATTTAAATTTCTACCAATCGTTCGTTGATCCAAGCCCTCCCGCACCAGTGCTACAATTTGAGCCGCTTGTTCGGACGAAGTATCCATATTATGGTTCAAAAACTCTCGATGAGTTAAAAAACTAACCCAACAATTCTGCTGGTAACAATAATTCAATTGAAAAAAGAATAAAAAATCAATGCGAATCAATTTAAAACTTTGCTTTAAATAACACGCAAATCTGATACTACGAGTAAATTTTCTTTTCCCGGCTATATTCATTTGTTTTACTGCAGTTCTATTTTTAAATTTTGCTTTTTTTTAAGATTAAGAGCCAGTCTCTCCATATTTATATAATTTAATCTAAAAAGTTTGCATACTTATTAAAAAAAAAAATCATTTCAAAGTAATCCTGAACTTTGATGCAGTTTATGAGTCCGTCAGTTTATATATTTCTTCTGTGCGTATGTCACTGAACTCCTCCTAAACGGCTGGACCGATTTTGATGAAATTTTTTGTATGTGTTCAAGGGGATTCAAGAATTTGTCGCGAAAAAATTTGTCGCGGACTAAGTCGCGGGCACAGGCAGTATTAATATAAAGATGTATATAGCTTATAAAAACAACAGCAGAAGTTATTTCACTATGGTTTCCAAATAAAAGGACGTTACCAGTCTGTTACTTGTTACAGTTATCAGCCAAGTTAAGTTAAGTTAATGACAGGGTATAATTTAGTATACCCTGTCACATTGACATAAAAGTGCTGAGTGCCAATATAACGAAATATACTCGCTCGTAGTCTACATACAAATATACTTTGTATAACTCTATAAACACGTGTTCACGCCACTAAAACTAAATTATGCATAGAGAGACAGATATTAATGCATATTAGGTGGACGTGTAAAAGCACCTCTACTATGCATGAAATTATAATATGTGTACCAAACGACATAGACTACATTAAGAGTAATCGGATTATGTGCAAAAAAAATACTCTGACAGTTACAATATGTCATCAGCGAAAACAATTAAATTCCTAAAAAAATTACAAACACAGCGTTATTACAGCTTATTTAAAAATTATAAATTAAAATTACTAGGTTTAAAAATAACATTGTTGTAAATAAAATTTAATAATGACAATAGTCACGTGACGACGTGTCGTTTCACTAACGACAACAATAAAATAATAATAACATGGAGAACAAAGTTGGATCTGTAATAATGGTATTGAAACGGTGTAATTATAGTAAACAATTATTACATGCCTAAAAATAATAAATGTTTTGACTTCTTGAACATTCAAGTAATATACTTGGTAAAATTGTGTATAAGTAGTTTATAGTATAGAGTTTGAGAATTCAGTTGTCATAATATGTTAGAAGCTAATGACACTCGCTTATGACATCCAGAAATGGTTGGAATGAATAAGGAATTACATATATTCGACAGCGGATTCCTGTATAGTTATTGCAGTTAGGCATTCTGTGCGTAGTGTGCCTATATTAGCGTAATGCGAAGGTGGGTGAATGCCTTTGATGAGGATGCTTCGCATAGTTGAGCTTGGATGACTTGCGTTACTTTACTGTACCTGTATTTACTATGTTAGGTGCACTTGTATAATACAAATATTTCCAGAGTATATTATCTACTGTAACATAAGTTTATGTAAGATACTTTTGTTTTTATACCGTATAAAATTTCTTTCGGAATATTGGTGGGACAAATAATACTGTAAAATTTTATATACATTACGAGTATAATCAATATATTTAAATATGTAGGTATATTTATCTCTACTCCTTTTTTTTTTTCAAATTGTTTAACATTAATATTTAAATTATATTATTAACTATGCACAATAAAATTAACTATGCAGATCTGTAGAATTTATGAAAAAAAAAAAACAAAGAGTGTATTATGTAGGTACAAACTTGCTTAGTGTAAAGGCTACCTTAATAAAAAAATACGAAACAATTTTTCATACTAAAAAATATTTTATGTATTATTGAGCTGGGTCTTGCACTTCAAGACCTAAATTTAAATAGAAAATACTTGTGATACTTTATGAAGATTATTAAAATACCGTTATTTATACAGAGGCGTGGGTTCCTCGTGTTGTTCTCGTGCGGGAAATCTTCCACGCGTCTGTTTCGTCGCGATAACGTCCCGCCCGCTGCCTCTCCGTTAAATATTTCTTCACCTGTGAAAAATTAAAGTAACTTTTAAAAAAGTATTAGGTACTAGTGAAAGATTTGAGACACAGTGTGAGTTTTCACACTAATAATACACCATCGTCTACATCCGTTCATGAAGAAAGGTTATTTTAAAAAAACTCTACCGTCTAATCAATTTACTTGATACAATTACTAGTTATAAGAATATTATATGAACTGTATACTAATTAGGTACCTTTAGAGTTTCTATTTCTTCTGTAATATCTTCTATTGGTACTTTCGAGGGGAAACGGTGACGCTTGTCGCTGAGGACTGCTCACGAAGCGTGGAAGCTCTTCACCGTTCTCCGACCCATAAATGCGTCGTTGCTCACCTGCGCCAAAACATAATAAATACATTTCGAACCTCATTTCTTTTCGTTAGTAAATCATCGGGAATATGGCATTTGTTGATATTTCACGTGTATGATGAGCAGTGGTGTCCAAGGCAATAAGCCTTATAGACGTGGAGATTTATATTCTGATTAAAGCACATATCGCTGCTTAAAAACTAAAGGGCCATAAAGCAAAAAAATCCAAAAACGTTTTTATTGCAAAAATACAATCACAATCCTTTATATTGTATGTTGCAAGGAAACTTGTTGTTGTATTATTCAATATTTAGTACATTTTGATAATTTTTATATATATTCAAAAGTAACTTATATGCTTATATCTCTTCTAGTATTCAGTTTATTACAAAAGTACTTAAAACATTTAATGCTACTAATTAAAAATACGCTTCTAACGATGTAAAATATGCATATATTTGATATATATTTAATAAGAAAAAAATAGACAAAAAATAATTTAATTTTTTTCGATTAGTTCTCCTGTAAAAAGTGTAATTTTGATTTGTGGCCCTTTAGTTTTTAAGCAGCGATATATTTTCAATTCAAACTTTTATTTTACAACTTTACAATGACAACTATGACAACTTACATCAAAACGTACTTTTATCTTAAAGTATGGAATACAAGAGGCGCTTTTCGCCATTCTTCTCAATCATCCCGATTCATCGCATCAGCAAAATTCGCCGGATATGTTTCGGTAGTGTTCAGATAATCATTCAGTGAATCATTGAATCTTTCAAGCCGTTTAATTTCATTCATTCATGTAAATTGTTTTCTTATGTTGCATTACTCATCATAAATAAAACTATGTCTTCATTTTGGTTTTTTATTTAAAATGGTGTATGATTTTATTATCTAAAATAGAAACGTCAAAACATTGTTCCAAATATTATGTTTTGTTAATTAATTATTATTATTTAAATATATTTTTAAATATGATACTTCACAAACAATTGTTTCATGTAAACTTGGCAGACAGGCTGACAATCCAATTTGATGGTAGATGAAATGGCTCTCGATGATGCCTTCAAAGTAATGCAATAGGTGTAGCGAATTCGCTGCCGACCGCTGGAAGGGAATAGAGCAATAGGCTCTAGTATCCCTCGCTCACTAACCGAAACACATATTTCACGGTAGTCTTCTGTGGGGGTGGTAAACTAACTAACTCACTAGGTAACTGTGGAGGTGCTTAGTGCTGTCAAACGGTTTACTAAAGTTATACACTCTTGAGCCCAGGGTGACCTGGCCCTACTACTTTAATTTTACTTTACCGACAACACATTCGAAATAAAAGGTAAGTTCACAGTTGAACAGTGAACAATTCCAAGGATGTTTGCAATTTTACAATTGTGTTAATTTTACAGTTCAATTAGACTTGTACCAGAAGTCGGGAAACAAAGTTGTTGGAGCCACGTACCGCACACGTATCTGACACATAATTTGCACTGTTACAAACAAAGTAGGTCAGTGTTAGGTATAATTGTTGTGGGGGAAAGTTGGGAATTTATGAGGCGGTTTGTTTGGGGTAATTCTAAACAATAACAAACAAATGTAGACGCAGCCGGAGGTGAGTAATCCACAATATTTTACGAACAGTAACGGAACTAAAAGACTATATAGTAAAAATCCTTAATTTTAGATTAATGTGAACTGTTGGCGTTTCTTATAAAAATAGAAATCGAGAATTATAATATAAGACACTAAAAATATAAAAATCTTCAAAAAGAAGCAATATTTATCGTCTATTGGTGAAAGTTTTAGGTTTCTGTCTGTAGAGCTCGAGATTCTAATCATGCCAAGATCAACTGATAAATTATATTTTTAAAATTAGCCCTGATAAGGTAATTTATATAGTAACCTAATTTAAGCTAAATAATAATTCAAATTAAAATGAAAATTTACACATTATTTTATGTTACAAAACTGCTAATTTGGCCCGAATATGTACTGCACTGCATAACATTGTTACTGTGAAGTTTTGCGATGCCTTCAGCAATTCTCACTGTTCCTGTAAACAAGGCTCTGCAAACGAAGCCAAGTATAACCTTGCTGCTTAGACTTCATCAAAACACTACAGTAACAACATTCACACAATACTTATGAACCGTACTTTACTTATAGAAAGGAAGTTGCCATTACATTGTCTTCGTCTTTAGTGCTTTTGAAATAAAAATTAATACACCTATTATTTTTTAAAGGTGTACAAATTTTTAAAAGTTAATGCTTTATATTTATTTTTATAAAAATAATATCAATAGTTTATATTCTTTATCCTAATTTTATGTCCCCCTAATATTATAATTTTGTATATTTATCTTTGGATGTTTGTTACTCAATCACGCAAAAATGGCTGAATGGATTTGGGTGAAATTTTACACATAGATAGTTTCTTAACAAGATTACCTGGATCTTTATATACCTAATATAGGAAACTTTTTATCTTGTTTTTTTTTTGAGATTTAAAAAAAAACCTAGTACTGCTTTCATAAGTTAAAATATCATAAAATAAATTTTATTAGCCTTACAAAAATAAGTGTACCATTTTGAAGATGAGTTGTTGAAACTGTGATTGATGATTGTAAACTTTTATCAAAGTTAGAAATTCTTAGACAATGCAATTTGCTTATTTAGATAGGTACACCCTACTAAACTTTTTCATTAACTTTTTTTTAAAGTGTACGATACTAGCGTATGCATATCCTGGGGGCAACATTTTATTAAAACAACAAAATGTTAGCATTAGATTTAAATTTTATTCAGTTGATGTTTGTTTATTTTTTACAAACTGAAACAATAAAAAGGACGGATACAATCGATTCGCGAATTCGTAATCGAACCGCCTCCATGTTGTTTTAACTCCCAAAAATAACCCAGTTTTTGGTGAAAACATAAAACAGCTACCAAAACTTTGTAAGCGACGTACAAGAATATGAATTTAGAAAAAAAAAAACCTCGTTCATATTGAAAAGTTTCGCAATACTTTTCAAATTGTTGACAACGTTAATATAGCTTCGAAGCGAAACGTGAATAAATTCAAAATGCGAAGGGGAGAGCTCAGTTCAGGTACAATGTACGCTTGCTTAGCTGCAACGAAAGATTTAAATAACTCGCTTGCCATAAAGAAAAAGTTTAGAGGGACGAGGCCGTATAATGAAATATTTATGCAATACAGGCCTCGAGCCATTTCAACTTGTTCACTGTGGCGTAAACATAAACTTGTCTATGATAACTTAAGATTTGCTACAATCACCATATTATCTTTTAATAAATGCAACCTTTTAAATTTAATACCAATAATAAAGCTGAAGAGTTTGTTTGTTTGTTTGTTTGTTTGTTTGTTTGTTTGTTTGGTTGTACGCGCTAATCACAAGAACTACTGGTTAGAATTGAAAAAATATTTTTGTGTTGGATAGTCTATTTATCGAGGAAGGCTATAGGCTATAGAGAACGCGGACGAAGTCGCGGGCACCAGCTAGTAATAAATAAAGAGAAAAATATATGAGCTTTCAATAAAAGTCACTTCCATGTTTATTTCCCTGTCTTTTTACTGTGTAATAACAATAAGTTCTTGTGCTGCGTCTCGGTGCATTTACGTTAGAGTCATTTTTAATGCATTTACCTTAAAGTTTTCTTAATCTTTAAGATCTTAAGAAAAATCTTTAAAGTTTCTCAAAATCTACCCATGTCTCTCTGTCTGTCTATCTGTCTGTCTGTTCGCAATAAACTCAAAAACTACGGCACCGATTTTCATGCTGTTTTCACCAATGGATAGAGTGGTTCTCGAGGAAGGTTTTAGTATATAATTTACAAAGTTACGCGGGCGAAGTCGCGGGCAGCAGCTAGTATAGTATAAATGAAGTGGCTGTCGAAACACACGATTCATTAGTCCAAGTACATTTATAAAGTTTCTGATTTCATATTACATAATGTTTACTTGTTTCAATGTTAAAGGAAGATATTTTCAGTTAATCTGCTTAATCTGCTTATCTTGCTTTTGCTTTAATAAATAAAACATTGTACAAACTGGTACTTAATTAACAAATGTATTGTAGCCAATTATAGCATGTTAATAAATAGAATTGGATAACATATGTGTGACAGAATAGATCTACGTCAATTTCCCCCGAGAGCTTCTAAGTTGCTCAAGCATAGCTTTCGTGACGGCTACTTGTAGTACTACTACTTCTGTGGTGACAGGCTGTGGTACTTCCCCGTCGTCGATTTGAATTGCATGTATTTATACATAAGTATATCCCATGTGTGTTCAAATATTATGCAGCACTTAAAGTAGCTTCCCTAATTTATTAGATAAATTTATTCAACGAATTTCAAAAAACAAAAAAATAATACTTTAATAAATATATAAAATACTAACGACCCGCTTCGGGTTTCGCCGGATGCGATTTTATTTATATAAATCGTCCTCTATTACCCCTCTTTGTGGGACATAGTGTAAACGGAATTAAAATCGGAATTAAAATAAAAAAAAAACTGCATTTACTCGTACTGTGTCAAGTGAACTTCAAAAACACTAATAAAAACTAAACTTAACTAAGCTAAACTTGTAATGAAAATAAAAGGAACGAAAAAAATTTCGAAAATTTTATAGTTGAGATAAACAATTTGTAAAAATAAAATTAATACCAAATAATAAAAAAAGCATTACAATTATATAAGCAAATTTGCTCAATGGAAACGTATGTAATACATTTTCACTCACAATAATTTATGGAGGTATCTACGAGTATGCAAATGATGCCGTACTTTGTCAATGTTTAATCCTAGGAAGTTTAATCGTTAATAGTGGCGATTGTGGTGAAACATAAATATGGTTAAATGAAGAACAAACTGTTCAGATATGCCAATTTATAGGCGACCCGTCTTACCGCAACACTTGAACCATTTTGTTATTAAAATTGTATTATATCGAGTTATGTATTGTCTCACACACTTACTAGTACATGTATCTATAGGTACATACAATAAATTGTATTATTGTGTAATAACTTAATAATGTGAATTAATTACCTTTTAGTAATTTTTATAAGCTAATTTCAAGATTTAATTAATTCTACTCCTACTAATTTTATAAATGTGAAATATTGGGAGAATAGATGTATGTTTGTTATACTCTTTCACATAAAAACTATTAAACGGATTAGGATGAAATTTAGCACGAATATATGTGTTATACTATATAATAATACTTTTTATTAGTATTGAAAATGTAATGAAAATGTGCGGTATTCCAATTTTATAAATAAAGTCCAGGCCCTTTAATAAATAAAGTGGATTCGATGCTGAAATTTCCCATTTTTTTATCATATACACCGTATGAATATTTTACTCGACGCGACCTTCTTTCCGTTTATTTATTTTTAAACTTTACTGTTAAAGGAATACGATTGAATTCAGAAATTCTAAAGCTTCGTCCATTCGGCGCGATGCCTCCCTTAAGTAAACAAGTCAAGATTGAATATGAAATTTTAATCAACTAATTTAATCGAAGAGAGATACCTTGTTCCTGTCGCCGGGTGAGTTATTAAACGTAATCTTCTGATAAATAATAAACAATGATCGTCTCACAGTAAAGATAAGGCTTGAGTTTATAAAGAGTTTCTTAGAGGTGTGAGACGACACTTATTTTTTAAAATAAGTGTAGCCAATGATATATTATTACCATAAATATGTCACCAATCCTAACTAACGAGTCCGCTGGATGAGTGGTCAAAGGTCCCAGGTTCGATTATGTGATCGATATTTATGTGGAAAAAAAAAATAGTAATACAAATATCACGTCACGTTATATTAATCTTATATATTCCCATCAACATGTACAGGTAACGAGAATTAATCCAAAAGACTCTTTCGATAGATAGGCTTTACAAATTGTGATAAGAGTGGTAAACAGAAAAAAATACAAGCTCCATTTTGTCAAATGATTAAGTAATGCAAATGAAATATGTCTTACAGAATTCTTACAATAAATCTAGATGAGTTCTAGCATTCATTTGCAAGCGCAAAAGTTTGACAAGTTAGGCTGCATAATGACGCGCGGAGTGGTGGCTGGGTGCTCAGCCGAATGCGCTGCCAGCAACCTCCCCCGCAAATTTGCATTTTTCAGTCCTTTGTGCCTAAGTTTAACCTTGCGGTACTTCATACATAACTTAGCCCTCCCTATTCTCAAACTGAATATTTTAAAGAAAGCGGAGTCAGCTCTCGCAAACAAATTGTTCTGTCCATTGTCCTCTCAGGGCAACTCCTACATCTTCCGCATAATAACGCAGTTAACACAATATTAACTAGTGCCACGACGATTGTGCATAGAATACGCAAACAGTTTAATCCGACGCGAGATGCATAATTGCCCTGTTCCTATTTCAATGAGCCGCGTTTAAAAAGCGTTTTAATCCAATAATATCTCTCTTGAAAAATAACAGATTCCTCGAGGCGAGATGAAAATGACCTAAATTAAATTTTAACATTGGATCGTTGGCTGTCTTCCCCGGAGAGCGATCGTTGGTTCACGTAGCGTCGCACCCACTTCCTTCAACTTTATTTTTTTGCAAACAAATCGACACACAATAATTCATTCATCTTTTCTTTCAAGTAGACATAATTTGCTGTATATTAATACAGCAAATTATGTCTAACATTTTGTTTATTATTTTATTATTAGTAACACTCACAGAGGTTGGTCTTCTAAATATACTGTGAAATAACATCAAGTTTGCTGTTGTGTTTTGCTATCCTCATCCTTTGTCGGCAGTCTATTGCTTCACCCTAGTTTTACTTATTTTTATAAATGACGGGTAGTCATATATTTTCCAGTGCACAGTCAGCCTTTGTGCCGCTCTTTCTATTATATATCTGTTATATAGTGTTATTGTAAACTCCATTCAAATAATAGTATTTAATATAATATAAGAGTAATGTGCGAAGACGGGGGCGAATCGCTACTTTTTTATAAGAAGTAAAAAGTAATTCTCTAATTTTTTATTAGTTTCGTGATCCGTTCTGTTGCGGTAAATATTTAAGTGTCATTTGCTAAAACGTTGTAATTACACCGAATAGAATAGTCGATCGTAAAAGCGGACCACTTAGAGCTATTTCCCGGGATTGCGTGATGGCAACACTTAATTTACAAGCTCCGTTTAATTTGAACTATTTTGAGGGCTGGAGTGGAATTTAAATATCTGGAGATAAGAAGCGCACGCGAATTGTACGCCAGAGGTTTAAATTACTTCACAAATAAATGAGAGAGATATACAATAATATACATACATATACGAGTAACTTAGTGAAAATTTTTTCTACATTTTGTGCAAAAGTCCAAACATTTGTGTTTGTACTTTAGTCTGAATATATAAATAATGTATTAGTTTAAAGCGCAATTGAATATTTGGTATAATTGTAGATTTTAAACAACTTGTTTGTTATTGAAATAGGCTGATACCGAAAGCTTTGAACAAAATTTATATACCTAGTTCTACCCTGGTTTCCTTAAAATCTTATTAATTAACATTATAGGCAGGATAAGGGTTGCCTTTTAAAATAGCTCTTAAGCCGCGTGTCCACTAGAGGCAGCCTAGAGCTGAGCGGCTGCCTCGCTCCGAGGCCGCGCAAGTGGAGACGCTGCCTCAGCCTGAGGCGCTCCGCGACACGAGGCAAATTCGGCGCCGCGAGCCGAGCCATATTTTGTTGATTTTTTTTGCCGTGCTCGAAGGGGCCTCAGTCTGAGCCGTGCATTTGATGGAGACTGCCTCAGGTCGCAATGGACAAGGAATCAACAATTAAATTCACCGTCACCGAATGTCACCGTGTTCTCTGGGATCCGTTAAATAAAAAGTATTATGAGAAATGTGAAATAGGATGCGGGGAACGATATTAGTTCCGAATTGGGGAGTCCAGTAGACGCTGCCTCAGCTTGATCCGCAACATGCCTCGGGCCTATGCTTCAGGTCGAGCAGCCTCGACTTGAGGCTGTTTGCCTCAAATGAATGCGCGACTTTAAATAGATCACATAAAAATAAAACTGCAGTTACTGTAATTAAGGACTACATTTAACCCCTTGATGTATATAACAACTTAATGTATATAACATTGTAACAGAAGAATTAGTTCTCAACTATTACAAATTCACTTAGTAAAAAATCTACTGTATTGTTAATACAAAATAAATTCCAAAACCTCCATATCGCCTCGTATGAATATGAATCGGATTGGCTTGAAGTTCATTAGTTTTTTTTTTCAAGATAAATATAGAGCAATAAATTTAGAAAATTTTATAGATATTGTGTTTAAAATTTAAAAGAACCAAATTATATACGGTTTTTTTAATTAATTTGGCAACAATTATTATAATATAGTAACAAAAAATAAGTAAAGAATAAAATAAAATAAACGGAAGTCATTAAATACGAATGAATTTGTTATAAAAAAGCACAGTTTGTAACCGTAACATAGATTGCATATTACGGATCAGAGAGTAAAGTGCAGAGATTAGACAGGGCGCCCATCAATTACGAGTAATCCGGGACACGTGCGTGGAAATCTAAAGGGATTATTGAAGTTTTCTCAACACACACAACGTATGCCCTTGCATACAGATTTCGATTGAAATACATGTTACAATATATATATACACTATTCTGTGTCTTATTAGATTTTGACCTTCAAGCATTTTATTATGTTTAAAACAGTTTCAGCAACATCGAAATGAACCAATCAAAACTTCTTCAGAAATAAATTTGACAGATAGCGCATTGGATTATCTTACTAAGTATCGTAGTTAGGAGCATGTCGAGGTATGTCCTGTTATTTTGAACTCCGTCAACTCTATATAGCTATTAATAATAGAAATTGACGTCATAACCGTAAGCCATTGCCCTTTAATAATAAACATGTATGAGTGATAATTAAATATGTATTCGTCGGGTTTCCCTGCGTCCGACCGTTCGTCCGTCATACTCGTGAAACATTCAAGCGCAAAGGGACTAAACAGAATAACCTATTAGCAATGCGTTGCATATATTCATTACTTAATAAAGGTTATGGGTTGTGTTCAATTTAATCTATTTAATAGTCACTTCAGGCAAGTAATATTATGCATGTGCACACAGTGATAAACTTAAGTTCAGCTTAGCTGCTAACTTAAGCAGAATAAATACATAGTGTTAAATCATTAAAATCTATATGCTAACCAAAGATCAATGGAAATAACTGTCTTAATGTCTACGAGCCCCATGAAGACAATCATGCTTGACATAAATACTCCAAGATAGAGTTCAGAAATAAAATTGATTATAGCTGAAACAAGTGGCCTGGGCGGTGAAAATTTACGATGAAAATTAAAAAAGGAATCAAACCGGACCACACTCGACAAAAGCAGCAGAGTTCTTTATCCTTAGAGAAATTGGAGCAGACTCATGCGGTAATTCAAACCGAATTAAGAGATCTAATCAATATAAATCAACCCACATAAAGGTATGTATAAAAAAGACAGGCAACGCCATAGTTTCTGCAAGTTCACCGCCGACCATAGAAGGAGTAAGGATAAGGGATAAGGAACGGATGGGATGGTAAAATAATAAGACATTTTTTTTCAAACAAAAATATTTATAAGTCTTAATATAACTTGTTCACTGGAATAAAATGATTTTTATGTGTAAAATGAAAAAAAAAAAGATGAAACACAACCAATCGATTTCTTTTGTAAAATGGTAAATGGTACAATTAATAATTTCTCTTACAATGAAAACAATCCATACATTCGTAATGTACTTAACAAAATAAGTTATGTATAAGAACGCCCCTAAAGTGCCTACTTAATGGCACGAAACGTAGCTGAGTAAAGTAATTAGTAACACAACAAACTTATTAATAAAATGTACATTGCGGTTGCAAACAAAACACAATATTAATGACCCGTTAAAAAACCCACATACCTGCTTCTAGACCCCATTTCATTGTGATTTCGTAGTCGACTATTGCTATTTCTTGCAGGGTAAATAAGTTTTCCCTCTTTAGTTAGTTGTACTTGAGTGGCATGGGCCAACGCTTTCCGCAGTTATGAACTGGGCAGCCCGTCTGGTTCTACCACCCTCACACTTAAGATTCTTTGAAAATAATTCCAAAATGATGTTGTTTGTATTGCACCAGTTTTATTTTTTTTTAACCCTCGACGCCCGACACAAAAACGGGGTGTTATAAGTTTGACGTGTGTATCTCTGTGTGTGTATCTGTGGAATCGTAACTCCCAGACGGACGAACCGATAGAAGATGATGACCTTGGTTATTATGAAGATCAGCCCCGTAGATCATATTTTTCGCTCTTGTTGAGAATTAATACGCGTTCGTATACGTAGATACTTTTTGTTCGTGTGTGTCTAGTGCGTGTAATACTATCAACGTAGTTTTCAGATAGACATTCAGATTCAGACATTACAAAATAATATCATTTGGTCTCCCTCAGTTATAATTGAAGTCTGAATAAATATTGCGATTGGAAATGATTTAACAAAATTAACAAAAATATTTATGCTAATTTATCTAAAATATGTAGCCGAATGTTTTATTTACTGGTGAATTTATTAATCTCATTAGCCTGAGTTTGGTTAAACTGAGCTTAAACAAAAGTATGTTGCAAGTAAATTACCGCAAATATTTTTACTGGCTGGTCCCGCTCTCGCGACCTTCGGCAAAACAAAACGACAAAGCGAAGTATAGGGACGTTTACTGAGAAAACGGCCGTAGGGCAGACCGCCCCCTTTGTTGTCTTACACCGCCCTGTGCCACGGTCTAGCAGAAATTACACAACCCCTCACCTTCAATTTTCTTAGCGTGAAAACCTTTCTGACCTTTGTAAGTTTAACCTGAATTCAAAAACATATTCATTTACTTTGGTAATTCACATAAAACTGTCTAAATAAAGATATTCACACTAGGTTTTTGAATGAAATTCGCTTTGGCAACTGAGTATAATGCTTCTACTTTGTAGCAACACTGGCTACCGTCGTCTAAAAACAAGTAAAACTGAGAGGTTTGCAAGTGCTCTACCGACCCTGATAAGGTGAATAAAAATTAATAATGTGGGAAAATGAAATTGACTCAAGTCTTAAAACACCGAATCTGAACAGCGCTAGTTCTGTTGTTTCACGCAAGTCATCTCTAAAAGTTAAGAAACATAAAATATTTAAGAAGTGATTTAAAATTTCCTATGATTTCTTTTACATTCATAAAGGAATATAATAAAATTTAAAACGTTTTTAAATTAAATGCAATAATATTTTCTGTTACATTTTAAATTATGATCATTTTTTATCTCTTCGCGAAGGAACGTTGGTTCCGGTACGACAGCGAGCGGCACAAGACGCACACCGCAAGAATTTCAGAATGTTCATAAGATAATGGATAGCTCGGAAGAAAAGGACCCCTCCACGGCTTAGAACTTTGTTGAATTCCTGACTCGTAATTAATAAAATTACTTTTTGGAAGCATTCCAAGACTTCAAAGAATTTTCGTATAAAGGAAAAAAGTTAAGTCGACGAATTACTTTTGAATGAAATATCAATAATTCGTAAACGCTTACACTCAAGTACAGACGCTTACCTATAAGACAAGAAAACAAGAGGCTTAGCACAGGTTTTTACTAAACATTTTTAATGAACACGAACCTTTCCCGTTTATCACTTTCCAATAGTTAAAAACGTATGAAAATCCGTTGGCTAGTTTAGAAGAAGTAAGCGAAGAAACAGACAGGCAGACAGTGAATTTATTTTATAATAATTATAATGTATCATGTACAAGGATGTTATAATATACAGATATATATTAGAAGGATTGAAAAACAAAATAAACAAAGCAGTGAATGTCATATGCTATGCTAGTTCTTATATTTAAAATATAACTAAAATATAATTTAAATATAATATGATAATATAAACTTAATGTCTTGAAAAAAAATTAAATAAAATACACATTCTGAGTAATATTTTAAAGTCGTGCGAACGACGCAAAAAGCTGTCTAATGTCGGCAGTAAATTGCATTTAACGTAGACTATCCAAGAACTATTTACTCAGCAATTGAACTCACAGATTTATGGCGATCCTTTGCAGGTTAACATTTCCGATGCTATCCTCTCTAATATAAATTTACTGTATTAATTTTGAACATTAATGTTGGGATTGACTTATTAAGGAATTTTTATTTTTTGAAATTTTAAGGGCTTATTTTTAGGCACATAAAACACACAAATACGAACGCGTCCTATATTATCATCAATACTAATCAATACTCAATACTAATCAATACTCAATACTAATAATAAATCTGTAAGGGTTGGTCATGGAGTAAGTTACTTTGTTTTCAGAGATATCGTGTTTATAGGCTCTATACATGATACTGAAACTAAATTGACCATTTTTACAATTTTTTTCTGTATTTATGTATGTATGTATGTTCCTCCATAACTCTTAAACGAATTGACTGATTTTCATGAAACTTGGTAGATAAACATTTAGACGCACAGGACACAGGATAGGCTACTTTTTTCTTTTTAACGCGGACGAAGTCGCGGGCGCCAGCTAGTCTATCCATATACTGATAGATCTATCTATATACCGCTTACAGAAGTCCATTGTGAAATAAACAATACGTGTGCTTTTGTTTGGGGACTATCAGAGCCCATTTCCATATTCCTCTTAGTCTCTTAGGGGTCAGCGCGGACCGATGGAGTGGCGGTGAAGAAACTAATGAGTTATCATTTGAAAATCGACTTTAGTTACTTCAGTATGTGATTGAAAGTGGTATAATAAAAAAAAAAACTCTCGCATCGGCAAGCGCGGTCGAGCGGCGCTCTGTGAATCTTCAGCTAAAGAAACTAAAGTCGATTTTCAAATGATAGCTCATTAGTCTCTTCGCCGCCACTCCGTCAGTCCGCGCTGACCCTTAGGCTCTCGCCCTTTATCCTTCTTAGATCCATTGCGCATTTGCAACCTCTGTGGCGTTGCTTGTGTTAATAGGCCCATCAAATGGATTGTCAGCTTGCCTGACCACATTAACTTTGACGACACATTTGGTCTAGTGGCTAGTTACTAGCTGCTAACCAAACGGTCGCGGGTTCGAATCCCGTTAGGGGCAAATGATTGTGTGTTAACATTTTACCTACCTAAGGGATGTTTTGTATTTATAATATGTATGTATTTACGAAAAAAGAGTAATCTGTTGTAATATATCAACTGTCTGGTATCCATAATGCAAGCATAGTTGCTTAGTGTGGAACTAGATGGTGCTATGTGGAATGTGTAAAAAAAAGACCAACACAGGAGATTATTCCATGAACAAATAAAAATGCTCACATTTCTTTTATGTAGACTATACCTCTAACTAATTATTTGAACAAAGAAAAAGATAAAATGTTAGCTTTGTTGGCAGACGTTGAAAGGGTCACTTCAAAGCATGCGATTATCTTGATTTTCTACTACATATTCAATTATGGGTAGGTATATTAGAAGGGTAAGTTATCTGTGATTACAGCTTTGACAACCGCCCGCATGTTCAGTAAGATGTCTGTAACAAAACACAGGTATAAGGCACTGTACACAATATACTAGTATAAAATCTAATTCCTACCCATATTTTAATTTAACTCTTGTAAACAAGCTATTAATACTAAGACGTATGTAAGTTTTCTGAGCCATTTTCAAGTCTTCCTTATCCTTATCCTTATATATTATAAAACAAAGTCTGTCTGTCTGTTCGCGATAAACTCAAAAACTACTCCACCGATTTCCATGCTGTTTTCACCAATGGATAGAGTGGTTTTCGAGGAAGGTTTTAGTACATAATTTACAAAGTTACGCGGGCGAAATCGCGGGCAGCAGGTAGTCACTACATAATGTAAAACAAAGTCGCTTCCCGTCTATCTGTCCCTATGTATGCTTAGATATTAAAAACTACGCAACGGATTTTGATGCGGTTTTTTAATAGTTTATAGTATATAATTTTCAACGCTGGCGAAGTCGCGGGCACCAGCTAGTTTTATATAAATAAAAAAAAGATGAAACAAAATTATGTGAGTACTGGCTGGTGCCCGCGACTTCTTCCGCGTTGAAAAAGAAAAAAGTAGCCTTCCTGTGTCCCGTACGTCTACCAAGTTTCATGAAAATCACTAAATTGCCTGAAACTAAATGTATACCTAGAGCCTATAAACACGATATCTGAAAACAAAGTAACTTACTCCATGACCAACCCTTACAGATTTATTATTAGTATTGATGATAACAATAAGTGTACCTATAAATTTGTTAAGGTTTAAATGTCATGTAATAAATTTATTTATTGTAGTATAAGTATAGTAACTTGATAAGCTGCGGACAACAGTCCGCAGCTTATCAAGTTATCAAATTTTCAAGTTCCTCAATATTAAAGGACAAAATCTTTCATACAAAGTCCCCACATATGACCTGAATTTTGGAACATATTTTAAGTTTATAACGTAAGCATCCGCTCAAACAGGATTTTTGAAAATTTCAACCATGCGAAGCCGGGGACAGGTGGCTAGCGACCGAGAAAATAAACCTATGTACCAAATATCAGCTTTCAAGACTTACTTAGTAGTGTTTTGGCTGTGACAGCAAACAATTTTATTAGTATAGATAAGTGTAGTATCACAAATTGGTAATTGTCGAATGTGAACGTCGTAATATGGGCCAACAGCTTATACCACTAATTACAATACCAACACATAAAAATTAATCATTCAGATGCGTTCTACATTCTGCCGTCGATATTTCATGATTGACTTCCGTGCTACCATGACTCAATAACATGTCAATAAAATACGGCGAACCTTCAGTTGAGTCACAAAACCACCTGTCACGTGGTAAACATTTATCACGTCTCATCGAATTTCCTTCCCCATAACAATTTGTGTAACCTTAATGGAATAGATGGCAATAAAATGTCTATTAATGTTTACAAGTAATATTGATTTACTGCTTTTTAAATATTCACTCATAAATTGTATGCGTCGACGTACAAGTCCATTAATTTTAATGACAATCAATAAAGTCCTACACGGTCGAAGAATGGTTTATAAATATGTATTTTTTTCTTTCGTATTTTGATACGGAATACTGTTTGAAGCCTAGCTAGCCATTGAATAAAAGATATATAGAAATAAAATCTGTACTAATATTATAAATGCGAATGTTTGTATGGATGTATGGATGTTTGTTACTCTTTCACGCAAAAACGTTGCATACACGTTTTCTGGGACACCAGAAAGGACATAGGGTACCTTTCATCGTTCAACGCGGACGCAGTCGGGGGCACCAGCTAGTGTATTCAACTGGAAAAATAACACATAAAAATTCACTTTTCTTAAATGAACTTAATTATATATTTAAATCATACAGCTAGATATCGGCTATCGGTCTGTCAATCTCTCTGCTGCCAAAGTCAGAAAAACTAAACCTTTTTTTTATCTAGAATTACCTACTTGCAGTTACATGACTGTAGAGCGAACTCGTTTTAACTAAAAGCTATCTCTACAATCTGGTAACAAAATATTAGAGTGCTCGCGTACTCGTATACGGACGGTGTAATTGAATAAAACTAACTGTTCGCGATTCAGGCAAGGTAATATCAGGTGCCGGTACGCTTTTGAAAAACAATAACCCGGGGAACATTGAGCGGAAACCTTTATACAAAAGAGAGTCGCTCAATGAAGTTGCACGCCGAAGAATTTCCATGCAATAAAGGGGGCATTCGTTGGGAAGGATTCTTGCGGCACGGCCGGAGATATTGCGTACTTACCGGGCTCGCCTCTAATAACGCCGATACTGTTTGTTCAAGAAAAATACGAAATGAAATGGAAACTACACGCGCCACGATGCTTCCAATCTCATATCGCGGAGAAACAGGATTTCATATTGAACAAAGTGCATTAGTATGATTATGACAAATTTGTCCTTTTTTTATGTTATCAGGCCACACATATTTACACACATTATATTAACTGGTATCAAAAGGTTTAGATCATTTCAAACTGATATTTTTAGTGACGTATTTGATAAAGAATTTCTATATACATATTATGTAAATAATTAACTTCAAATAAGCTCCCGACTTCATGTGGATTCATTTTTCCTGAAAATTACATACAAAAACCTTTCTTGTTTATCGCTTTAAGGCATTTGTGAAAACCGTACCAAAATCCGAGGATATCCACTCTTTTTATCAATATATCAATCAATCAATACTAATAATAAATCTATGTATGTATGTTCCTCCTTAACTCTTAAACGAATTAACTGATTTTCATGAAACTTGGTAGATAAACATTTAGACGTCCGGGACACAGGATAGGCTACTTTTTTTTCAACGCGGACGAAGTCGCGGGCGCCGGCTAGTAATATATAAATTTATAGAAGACAATTAAAAATAACATCTCGCTTCAATAATAATCAATTTTCAATGTGCTGTAAAAATTACAAATATTCTACTGTAAAAATTCAGTCACATACAAGTGGGGGGAATGTAAGCTAAAATTGGTCAATTATGAACTATCTAAAAGATATGTTCACAACCCTCGTATTGTTAAATATGTTTGAAATTGGACAGTTTGTAATGATTGAATATTTATGCGCGTCCGAACCCCTGCTTGGCGCACAAGGGGGGAACCAGACACATTACAGCATCGCAGCCGTTCAATAAACCTCTGCAAACATCATCACTTGGGGGACCACGGGGAGACTAATCACATTAGTCTGTCCAAAGGTGAACTATTACTGCAAACGATGCAAATACATGATTAAAGCCTACATCTGGTAAGGCTTGGTTTAAGCTTTATTAGTAAAAGCTTTCATTTTCATGACATGCACAAAAATATTTTTGGAAGTTCAATATTTTAAAGTCAAACAATAGTGTGATGGTAAAAAAATTGTACTTGTATTCCGTAAAAATAGGTAGTAATCCTTTATTATTTTACACTTATTACCTACTTGTTTTGTAAATTGAAATATAAAATATACAAAATTAAATTAACATTGTAATACAGATAGCTTTGTGCAATGTAAATGTCATTTCATTATGGCCGGGTTCATTATGACCATAAGAGTGAACATTATGTACGTAGCACAGAAGGCCACAGTGTAAAACAGCAGTTGTGCTGTTATACATATTTCATTGAGTGAGTAAATGATACCAGGGTTCATTTCTTTTGTCCTACAATTATTACTTGTAGACGTCAACCTGTATTTCCACATTTACGTGAAATAAAAATATATATATCGAAAGGTACCAATTCGCCAATTTAATGCGTTTTAACCAATAACAGTTGGAAGCACCAAAAATATTTTGCGTTTTAAATTTTATTTCCAATTCTGTAAAATAACTTATTATCTCGTTGCGTTTTATTTCACGGTTATTGGATTTTGTACAACATTGGATCTAGAAATATTCATTTATTTATTACATTTAAAAAATATATAGTTTACATTTCGAATAGTATGCTATACAATCTATGGTGAATGTGAAATGGACACAAAAAATATTCTGCACGATAAAAAATTTGAGTTAGTTAAATACCACAATAATTATTAAATTTCTGACTTCTTTATAATTTAGATTCTTCTTATAATTGAGAAGTATATACATCCTAATATAATTCACGTTAGAAAACAGTATAAAACAACACGGAAATCTAAAAATGAGAAATGAAACATTTTGCTAATGGAACCGAAAATGGTAACTATCGCACAATATTTAGCCAAACAGATAATGAACGGAAATATACAGAGTTCACATATTTGGCTGAACGCGTTGCTCTCAATATAATGGTAATTGTCCTGGATATAGTCCACAGTACAAGATATTAGGACCGTAATTAAACTCAATCTTTGGTTACAAACATTATTATTTATAAATTATAATACATGTTGAATCTAAGAAATCTAAGAGACGCCTTAACTACTATTAATATATCTAATGAGTATCTACTATGCATAAAAATAAGATATAACTCGAATTATAAATATTAAAAACACAATATCTGATATTAGTCTTTTTGTGCATACGTGTCAATATGCGCATGCCCCTTGCAGGCACACATTGACACATTGCAACGTATAGCGCGGGCGGTTAGCATAAAAATATTAAAAAAAACTAAAAATAAAGTAAACATTGAAAGTTTATATTTATACAACACGTATACAAACAAGACATCAATACTAACAAGCACTAGTGAGATGCAAGTACTATATGTCGTTCAGAATTCCGGAAACTAATGAAGGTCTTCAAATGGACCCAAACATCTGAAGTAACGGCCGATGGACTAATAATAATTGATCCAGAATGATATTTGACGGCGGAATGGATTACTAGTCTTTTATTACTAAATGTGAACGCAATTTTCGTAATTATAGACTACAATTGCTGACTTGGTCAATGTGTAAGTAGATATATTACAAATTTCTAGCTCTATTACAGATGAAAAATAACTACACCATCAACTACTGCATGTTCGTTATACTTTTGTATAGTCGATAACATTTATGGTTTCATCCAATTAGCTGCATATTTACACCCCGTACACAAAACGTGAACGTAAACGTTAGTGCACTTCACACGTGCTACGTGCAATTTAGTTTGTATACGTTTCGAGAGAAGTGACTACTTATGTCACTTACCTTTCATGAATGCGGGAGTGCATACGTTCCTGCGATATTTATTGGTTTTGGGTGTAATTGCCGCAATATCATAACGAACCACCCAAACCTTAAAGTTGATATATGTATAGTAGGAAACCAAATGGTTTTGATCATCATAAAACATTGTATACACGTTGTCAAGGGTACAGAAGAAAAAGTACTCTTTCTGAGTGCTTAATTAACTGCATTGTTTTTTATTCAGATCTACAAACCAGCTGACGGTTCACTTGATCGTAGATAGCAATAACACAACACAAGCAACGCCATATGAGGGATTGAGGATAAGGGATAGGGAAATAGGAAAACACAACAGCACACATACTGTTACTTGGTTAAGACGCCACTGCGCACGGGTCCAGATGGTGATATCTGTGGAATATCTCATTAGTTATATAAGAAATATGTATGTGTAGTAAAGGTACTTTAAATGCTCTCCACTCTTTGTTAATGTAGCAAGATGAGACGAACTCCATATTGATCTCTAATATTCTAACTGATTACGAACGATTATTATTATTATAATTTAAATACAACAGACTGCCAATAAGAATCAATTACATCAAACATAGTTCAATATAGAATGTTTATGAAAAGGCTTACATGAAATAACTTAGCCAACAATGATAGCCCAGAAAGATTGGGCTAAAAAGGTAAGCTTCGTGTAAAAGAAAACTTAAAATCCTCTGAACTTTTTTTCCTAAAAAGCCGAAAGATATTTTAGTTCTTTATAATTTATACGCAGTCCCAAGTTGAAGCCATAAATGCTTTAATTTGTCATTTAATTTCTATCAACTTTGAGAGCCTACATTTTAACATATTTCAATGAATACTTGTACAGGTAATGAAATGGTTTGAAGTGGGTAATGAATATTACATTATTTATTTCCAACGCAGGTAGGATCCAATAAATCCTTTTATTCAAGCACTGATGCATACTCGAGCACTTCTGAGAATCGTTTGTTGGTTGTTATTAGTATCGTTATTATACAATTTCTGAAGCATTTTCTTTTATGGTTTATTGAAATAAAATAGGTATTTTCTATTAATAATAAATAGATGTTATCAGAATTATTATACTACATATTAAAACTAAATACCTACAATGACAAATTAAACTTTTAAACTAAAAGAAAAAGAGAAAATAATAGTAACATACGCACTTAGCGACCAAGACTGGCCTCTCATTGGCCTCACTGAATCGACTGACTTCTCTTTTATTGGCCGACTAAGCTATAACAAGATTTTTTATATATTAAGGTTGACAAACAGGCTGCTAGTATGTGGCTACCGTCGCCTATAATACAAGCAACGTCAGCAGTAGCAGTAGTTTTAATTACTAAAAAAGAATTTAAAAAAATCTCAACTACTGACGGAGTCGCACCCAATGCTTCCTGTAAACAAATAATCAGTCTTGTTACCTATTCCATGACTATATACCGCTACATCAATACTAATAATAAATCTGTAAGGGTCGGTCATAGAGTAATTTACTTTGTTTTCAGAGATATCGTGCTTATAGGCTCTATACATGATACTGAAACTAAATTGACAACGATATCTCTGAAAACAAAGTAACTTACTCCACGACCAACCCTTACAGATTTATTATTAGTATTGATGTGGAATTCTTCCCATAATGTAATATTTCGAATTCTCTCAGTGGTTATGGAGGCCTTTGCGCAGCAGCAGTTGGGCTACGGAGATAGTGTACACTATCTCCGTAGAAAATCTTCATTAATTGTGATTCTGAAAAATTATGTTCCATTATATTTCATAATATAATTACAGTGTTTTATAACTACTGCATTTAATTATACATCAGTAATTACGTGAGTGGTACTTTGGCCTTATAGATTTTTAATAATAATTGTCCTAGAAAATTTTATGACAAATCTCACATTTTCACTATCGATTATTACTTTCCCATTTAATATCCTCGAGAATATCTAACTGCTTCGGGAATCGGGAAATCCGGGAAATGGAAGTGGTACCAACAAAGTCTGGAGCTATTGAAACCACTCCACACTGGTAAAACAAAACCCGGGCTTGCAGCTCGACGACCCGACTTCACGTTTGTTCTCATCGAATCGAATACCTTTCGACACACGAATTTTCATCATAAGCCTCTACTAAACCTTTATCGGCCAACCGTCTGTTGAAAACGCAACCCTATCTCTGTGTATGAAAGTAAAATTTACATTGGCAATCGATACAGGTTCCAGAAAGGTTATTATCGTGGAATCGCATGAAGCATTGTTAAGCTTCTCTATTTCAGTGTCGCTATCGATATGTAAAGGTTCATCTTATTCGATTGCTAGGGGTTCGAGATAACTTGTTTATATTGTTCTCTTGAATGTTTCATTAGTGTCGTCTGAGCATCAACAAATACATATAACCCATCTTCCCATACCTATATTCATGTTCGCTATGTTTGCTGGTGGTATAATTAAGTGGACCTCCAAAGAATGCAAACAGGCCTTAGCAAACATATGAAGCCCTGACAAACCGCGAGTAGTACAGTCTGGGTACGAAAACCTTCGTCAGTTTTCAAAGTCATTTCTTTATCAAGTTGTAGACTCTTATTACCTTTTCAAACTAAGGTAATAAGAGCAGGTGCAAGAAAATGTCGACTTAACGTGACGAACCTTTCCTACATAATAGTCTACATAAGCTTTCTCTCTTACAATTTTCAATTTTAAACTACAATTTAACTTTTAGTTCTTGTTAACTCACGATTCAAATTATAAACAAAATCACTCAATAAGTCTATTCAACTTAGAAAATTAATTTATTTACAATGATTTCACAATCTATTTGTTGAACTAAAAGTTATTCCTAACAATTAAGTCACTTTGGTTTTAAATTATAAGTGTTATTGTTACATGAATAATTATTATTCTAGCTTTAAAAAATTCAAAATATTTTTACTTTATAAATAATAAAAAAAGTAATTTATTTATGTTATATTAGTCAACAACTGCTAGTTATAATATAATATAATGAAGATCGACTGGTCCCTTTGACTATTTTTTTTATGTAGATACGAGTATTAGAACGAATAAAATTTTAGGAAATATAAAATTGAAGAGTTCAAAAATTCTGGATAACGTATTTTGTCTTGGGGATGTTTGATATGAAGCTCCAACAAAAAGTAAGGAAATCGGTATAAGACAACTTCTGTTGGGTACAGCATATTTAATTATGAACCGAACATACCCGTACATACAATTTCATATAACATATATTGGCAATATATCGAACAAAATATTTACAGAATTTTTCGAATAAGTAATTCAAATTGACGTACATTTTCGTATATGAAGCTGTTATTTGAGTAAAACAAATTGAAAGTAATTCAGTATTTCTGATCAGATATTTACTCGACATATTCCTCAAAAAGAATCTCGTTCTAATTTAACTTTTTGTATTAAAACACATATTGACTTCAATATTTGTTATTTTTTTTTTCGATGTCTTTTAATCTTTCTTCTATTAGTAACGATAAAGTTACTAGATAAATAAACATGGATGTTGAGGAGTGGACTATGTAAATGAATGGAAATGAAATTTGGAATATTTAATAAAATACATTTAAAATAAAAATATTGCCAAATTGACACGCAACTCTACCAACTGAAATATCGTATTGGTTACTTTGTTTTAGAAGCATTCTTACTCTGTGCCCACTAACCAACCAGTTGCCAACAATGGAAAATAAACGATAAAGTTTAATATGTGACTGATTTCAAAAAAATTCTGATTTTTTTAAATATATTACACCTTTTTTTTATTACTGGAAAACCACCAGTTTACTAAACCGCACATAAACTCCATGTCTGTTGTTCTACTAATGGTCGGTTGACAAGGCAAATTATTATCTAATTACTAACACCGCAAACACATTTACCGATTTTTTCATTATTCTTCGTTTTTTCTTTTGTTACCGTTTGCATTACACGAATGAATCTTGGTAATTAAAAATTAATTAAATGTCTAGTAGACCACTAGCTAAAGCGAACGAAACTAGCTAGGCCAAATGACAAATAACGGTCTGATTTTTCAGTCAGATACATCCTGTCTGATTTTTCAGTCAGATACATCCTGTCTCATTGTAGGTGATCTTATTTACACGCAAGGAATACTGACTTCACACCAATAAAGATGGCATTTTTAGGGCCTCTTTCACAAACTACAAGTTATGTGTTGATTAGTTACTTTTAAAAATAATTTTCTGTTTTATTGAATTATGCACTCGGTTTACTGCATCATTCGATAGCCGATTTTTTTAAATTATTTTCTATTTAATGTTTGGGACGTTTACCGTACAAACAAAAGTATATCAGCTCCATTATCCCCGGTTACCGGTGACTTTAAATGACAGTTTGGCCTACTTGACGTTTGTGAAAGAGGCGCTTAAACTTACATAAAAGCCCGAGTAATATTCATAAGGCGCGTATGACAGGAATGCTACGTTTACTAGGAAATCATGGTTTTATAACTCCATACCAATAAAAGGCAACTACCAGTATGTTCCGAGTTAAACAAAAAAGTTGTAATATTGAATTTACATTTGTTTTTCAACAAAACGACCATGTTATCCGTTTCGTGTTAGAAATTTCAGAAGGGAGTATCCCATAGAAATCCTATTTAAAGTTGTGCAGTATTTGTATGACTTCATCAAGTCCTCAGTTGACATGACAGAAGGAAAGCCCGTCGGTGGGTTTACGTGTAAAGTTTTCCTCATAAGCTCACCGCAGGGCGCTCCCCTATCAATTGCCGTCTCACCACCCCCCCAACCCCTACTCCACACCCCCTGACGTTCCACTAATGATCCCACTTGTTGGGGCTCAGCGCGGACCTTCGACCGTGTCACTCGGTGAATAACAAATTCTAGCTGATCCGTAGTAGCACAAAGCGCGCGGCGGCTGCCCAAATATTAAACGCCACTAGATTTTTCATGCATCACACGTTTTTCTACCAACATTTCGCTAGTACTCACGCGTACTCGTAATATTTAATTCAGTTTTGTTCCTTAAGAAAACTGAAAGGGTTTAATGAATCGACTGCAACGACAGTTGAATGGGTTGTTGCAATCATTACTTTTATGGACCATAAGAAGAAGGTTGTATGTTCAAAGTCGTCATAAGTGAATTATATGACTTAAAGCTTTCAAGAATATTTTTAAGTTTAGAATTGGTATGTTCCAGTCCTTTTAAAAGCAACTTTTTTATGCGTGGACAAGATTTGATCAGGGCATGCTGATAATTCAACTGATTAGAGGTTTCTTTTTTTTTTCAAATTTATTTTCAAAGGCATTGTTGAAATTATTGACAAATAAAAATTAATTTATTAAAATAAAATATTTTATTCGTGCATGTTTTTATATGTTCTGTAATTTTTGAGATTACTTTCTACACGGATTTGCAAAACACCTTTGCGTTTGAGTTGTTTGCGTTTTTATTTGATGCCTTCTGTCAAATGCGAGTGCCTCAGCAACAAGGATAGCTGAATGAGCTCTATGATCCTTTACTCATTAATCAAAACAAAACCAGTGATTTTCTGTTAAGGGGTAGTCACTGAGTTCAGTAAATGGATGTTCACAGAAGTTCACTGTCATCTGTTTCATTAGAAGAAGAAAAATCCTTTTAATATGTGTGAGTACTTACTGTCAAATTGTTGTGTGGCCTGGGCGAGGAGGGAAGCGAAGACGCGGTCGGCGAGTGGCGGCGGCTGAGGTGGTCGCTCTTCGTCACTGCTGCTGTATCGGTCGCCACTGCCACCCCACTCCAGCGAGCGCTGGCGACGAACGCCAGGCGTACCATTAGGAGGCAAGCCGCCCGTCAGGCCACTCAACGAACCTGCCTTGGTGCGTCGCCCCGCTCGCTCCATCCTCGAACCGTTCATGCCATGACGTCAACACATCTGTCAACAATTATGAAAACACATAAACCTCTAAGAAAAGTTTTTTGATGTTAAAATCGCCGTGCCTGTCATTTAATTCAGTCAGATTGACATTCAGTGACTGACGTTCCACTGAATGGTAGGAACCCAAAAGTTTTTAAGTAAACTACGATAAAGGATGAGGATAAGGAGGAGAGGGGTTAGAAAATTAGCTCTGAAATCCCTTTCTCACTCATAAAAAACACGATTATACACAAAGTGCTACTTCTCAGTGGTCTTCTGCAACAATAGACAGGCTGTGTTATATTATTGCAATTGGCTGTGTTTATAAACAAATGAACATAGAAATGTATAATTGCTTTAAAATACAAAGAAAAATTTTTCAGTTCCGATGATTATGACGTCGATAATGCCCTTTAAGCGCCCGTGTACAAACGTTCCGTCGTAAACCCGCGATCAAAACAAAGAATCGACGCCGATATTTTATCGTGGCATAACGACGTCGTGAGCGGAAAAAGAACAACTGTAATAAAGAGCCTACAAGTTGTTTGGTTAGCGACTAAACATAAATAGGAAGTCGGGCGAGCGTGCGTGTTGGAAGCCTAATCCAGTAGATTGCGTTCCGGACTCGCGGCCTACAAACCCGACCATTCCTACTATTGACTCAATCACTGTTTGCAATTTTCAATGTCTCTACCTTTTATTAAATTTTGTTTTAAGTTTAAATTATATTTCAATTTCTTTTCTATTAAATAAATATTAAAAGGGTTGGTATCGAGTTCGGACCAACAACAATTGTTAAGGTTTGCTGCACTTTCTCATTTTGTGTAGACAGAATAAACAAGAGCGGTTTCATTAGGGAGATCATAGTGTTAATAAACGCATAGACTGGTGCCTATTTATACTTAAAAATTTCTTACGTAAATAGTCTTAAAAGGCATGGCATGAAAACATATGTTGAAATCTCCACCCTGCAGTAAGTGTAGGTATTTGTTTTATATTATTTGATACTTAATTACTATTAATATGTTACATATGCATAACTTGGAACGAAGTTAAACTATGTTCTGTGTTAATATAGAATATGTCTTATCTAGGTAATTAGTTAAAATGTTAGTTAATACTAACTTTTTTGTTTCCATTAAGAAGTTGTTTTCATTGCTACACTATAGCAGGTTAATATAATATCCTTTTGATTAAAGATTTGAATTTAATTATGAAAGTTTTTTTTTACATAGTTTGGTACCTAATTTATGTATATTATTCTATAAATTTTAAAATATATAAAGTCAAATTTATAACTTAAATATATCTTAGACAATTGCAGTGTATATTGTTTTACTTAGCGCCTCTTTCACCAACGTCAAGTAGGCTAAATCGTCACTTAAAGTCACCTGTCACCGGGAATAATTTAGCTGATATACCTTTGTTTGTACGGTAAACGTCCCAAACATTAAATAGAAAATAATAAAAAAAAAATCGCCTATCGAATGATGCAGTAAACTGAGTGCATAATTCAATAAAACAGAAAACGAT
The DNA here is from genome assembly GCA_945859745.1 of Synanthedon formicaeformis. Taxonomy (NCBI): domain Eukaryota; kingdom Metazoa; phylum Arthropoda; class Insecta; order Lepidoptera; family Sesiidae; genus Synanthedon; species Synanthedon formicaeformis. Next base: position 11,573,057 of record OX243957.1, read on the forward strand.
TTCTAAAAGTAACTAGTCAACAATTTACTTTTAGTTGGTGAAAGAGGCGCTTAGACCTGCTCATATATGTCGCTATTAAATCTTAGAGGTGAGCAATGAAGCAAAATGTGTCAGGATTGCCTCTGTTATTTTCAATCATAAACTTTGGCCCAACATCAAAATATAAGTACCTATTGAAAATAATCTATGGTTGTTTATTTCTGTAAAACAACCCACCAAAGAATTAAAATAAAACTGACAAAATTAATCTGTTTCATGTCTATTCAATTTGTAGACAATGTAGTCTGGCTAATAGTCCATCTGATGAACCGCTTGGTTTAATATAGATTCCCTATTTACGTAGCTGTCCTGTCGTTAATAAACAAACTTCCTATAGAAACAGTCTCTTTGAACGCTGCCTCGTGTTTGTTATTGGAAATTCTATTGAAACTACATTATCTATACCTAATGTCATTATATTGAACGTGGATTTTATTATGGAATCAATTTTATATCAAAACATCAAGCCTCTTGGCATCGCATATTAGACGTAAATAAACTTGACAGACAGGGCTTTTTTTGTGATCGTCAGACCTCTATTTATCTATATGTAATGTAATAATAAGAGAATAATATCGAAGCAATAGAATTATTTTTTATCCACTTATTGACAGGTAATGGAATCAAACATTAATTGAATTATTACATACTTTTTTTTTTTTTTGAACCTTTGTGCGATTTTATTTTGTTTCAGTCAGAATAAATGATAAATAATTTATTGTTTTACCAAAATTGTAAATAATTTAAACAAGAAATAGTGGCAGGGCATACTGCGTTTCGTAATCACAAAGGCAACCAGTCTGGAGCAGTAAGCACCCCATAAGAAGACCACCATGAAATATTAGTACTCGTATATGTGTCATACTAATAATTTATAGGGATGTGTAATAGGGATGCCAGAACTAATTCCCCTATTCCTCCCTAATATCCTTAACCTTAATTCTTCTAAGGTAGGCCTTTGTGTTAATAGGCGTTCGTAGCCACTACCATTAAATGCACCGTCAGCCTTTCTAACGAACTTAACATAAAAATAATATTAAATAAAATAAATAGTAATAAAAGCTTCTCCTTATAATATTTTAATGTAATGACATTAAAATATTATCTAAACCACAAAGGCGGTTCGTCTTAATATTAAAAAGAGCAGCCGCCGAGTCTCATAGCGCTTTTAGGTTTTTGAAAAATTTCTTGTTATTTTTATTTGGATTGAGAAAATACAGTAACATATATTATATTAGTGGTGCAAAATCGACACAAAATCCGCGGCTCCGAAGCGGATATATCCGCAGCCAGTTTTGCTTTGCTGTTCACGTCACGTATAAAATAACCATCCTCCCAATGGGAGCAAGACAAGCATATGATATACGACTTGTACGCCGCCGTCGCCGACTGCGTATTAAAAGTGCATATACACTGAATGCACTCGCCTTTACTTCACTTTGCATATTTTAGATTTCATGCAAGTCAAAGCCCCATTAGACGCCCTAAGCTCGGGCGCCTTGTCAAGAAAACTGGGATCAAATCCACTCAGTCTGAATTAAGTTCCACTTGGCAATGTTCTATAGTAGTAACCAACCCCGGTTTCACACTAGTCCAACTAGACTCGTATTGCCATAGACAATGTTTAAATAGTGTGATATTTATGTTTAAATAGTATATGATCAAAACATCAAATATTGTACACATCTGTAGACAAAAAACGATTAATATATATATATATATATATATATATATATATATATATTTTTCATCGAATAATGAATATAATATCTACATTTAAATACATATATTTTATATATTTTATATATTTTAGTAGGCATGACATTCGTTCTTATCTACAAGCAATTTATTTTTTTATTTATTTATTTATTTACAATAACATATTATATTTAATTTAATTGGCCATGACAGCACACACTAGGCTTGCAAGCCTGTATCGTGTGCTTCATGAATTGATTAAAATTTATTTTTTGATATTTATTTTAAGTATTTATTTTTATTAAATAAAAATAAAAATATTAATTTTAATATTAACAAATTATAAATTACTAAATATACACTAAATTAATAATAAATATGTACATATAAAAGTAAATGACACAATAAATTTAGAATATAAAATGAGGCTATCGATATATATATATATATATATATATATATATATATATATATATATATATATATATATATATATATATACAGACAGACACGGCGGAGGACTTTTGTTTTTTAATAATTATGTAAGGATAAAGCGTTTACCCCTCGTTTAACTTACAAATAGTTAACATATTTAACTAAAAAATACAAAATATGTAAATAGAAAAATCTATAAATATACGAAAATAAATATACATTTAAATATACATTTATAAAAAATATACAAAAAGAAATGATTAATATAAATTGTTTTCTGTTAATAAAGGCTCATACCTGTTTCATTTAAACTTTTAATGAAATGTTATCTGATACCACAGAAATTTACCTGTTTCAAAGTTCCATAGTTAAGCCAGAATTAAACGTTTCAATCAACAAATTCTTTCAATACAACCCTGCATAACAATTTTTGGAAATTATGGTGATTAAATGGTAAGCTACAATTTGCTCATTGAGTTATGCTAATATTTGTCCAAGATGCTTTGTTTACTTACACATTGGAGTCCAAATTTAATATTATCAGTAAATCGTTTATTTTCTCATCCATTTACAGTGAGGAAACTCAATTATAACTATCTCGTATCATAGTTGGGATACCAGCATCTGTTTATGTGTCTCTCGTCTGTTACGGGTGTTTGATATTATTATAGTTATCATGCTTCTTTACCCATGCGAAAACAAAAGCTATTAATTTGGGCGAGTCCACCAGGATTCCCCAACTGGATCCTGGTGAACTCTTTAATTCATCAAAATCCCCTCAGGGATCGACATATATGCCCATGGATCACTAAGGCTTGCTTATCAAGTAAAGACGTGAGAGTAAAGATATGATCACACATTAGCTCGTAATGATTTATGTAATCAATATTATATTACTTTATATTAGTGATATAAGGGTATTGAAAAACAGTATGAAATGCATCTTCTGCGGTATTTAAATGACAAATATATAATCAAAAGAAGTTGTCATTGAAAATTATGAAATTTTTTTTTGCTACAACGACATAAAACAAAAAAAAAGCTAAAAGTTACAATCATCTAAAATAAACAACATAATATTTTTTTATAAGTTTTTCAGTTCTGTTGTGAGAACAGTACCACACGTATCAATGGTAAATGAGGTTTAAAGACAGAAGAATATAAAAAAAATGGTGAAGGGGTAAACGCTTTATCCTTACATAATTATTAAAAAACAAAAGTCCTCCGCCGTGTCTGTCTGTATATATATATATATATATATATATATATATATATATATATATATATATATACAGACAGACACGGCGGAGGACTTTTGTTTTTTAATAATTATGTAAGGATAAAGCGTTTACCCCTCGTTTAACTTACAAATAGTTAACATATTTAACTAAAAAATACAAAATATGTAAATAGAAAAATCTATAAATATACGAAAATAAATATACATTTAAATATACATTTATAAAAAATATACAAAAAGAAATGATTAATATAAATTGTTTTCTGTTAATAAAGGCTCATACCTGTTTCATTTAAACTTTTAATGAAATGTTATCTGATACCACAGAAATTTACCTGTTTCAAAGTTCCATAGTTAAGCCAGAATTAAACGTTTCAATCAACAAATTCTTTCAATACAACCCTGCATAACAATTTTTGGAAATTATGGTGATTAAATGGTAAGCTACAATTTGAATATATTATGTCCTACTATATTTTGAATTATTATATATTATTTCTATCTATGTTGTTAAGATTTTTAACATATTAAAAGTGTATTTCTGTAATTCTGAGTAATTAACTGTTGCACGCGACTTCGTCCGCGTAACTTTATAAAAAATAGCATATTATGTTACTCGCTGATAATATAGCTTTCTATTTTTCTATTTTTGAGTATTTATTACAAACATACAAAAGTACAATTCTTTTCACTTTATAATATACGAGTATGTATAAAGTATAGATGAGCAAGCTACTACAGAACAAAACAATAAATTAAAATTAAATCGTATGAGGAGAAAACTAACAAAGAAAATTGGTTAAATCACTGAGTGAAAATGCAATTCATTTGTACGTGTGCGATTATAGGTCATTATAAAATTCCATACACGTAGGACTAGGTCTGCGGGTCATGAGGCAACCAACGTGTATTGAATTCAAGGCTGATATGTGATTTTACAATGGACTTTTGTAGAATTGGTTGGTTCTGTTCTGACCTACGATTTATGCTGGTATTATTTTCAACTTCTCGGAATCATAGCACCGAAGTGTAGATTTGTAAATCACTTGACCAAAGGGTAAATTTCAAGAAAAATTTACTTATACAAGCCAATTTTCCTACTTCATTTACTACACACGAGTAAATTCCCAATAACATACGTAATAATCCATAGTGTTACGTATTGAATTGTGTTTCGATACGGAATTCAAACTAATTAATTTACGGTCCGTTATAATTGGATACAGTATATGTATGACATAACTCCGGGTTAGGAACAAGCCAAAACATAATCAGTGTGCAATTAATATGTATAAGTTCCAATTTGTGTCATATGTAAGCTACTTGTCACTATCATGACCTAAGACTATCTTCACTGCGTTCGAAAGAGTACGAGACAGTCTACCTAGACCATATTTTATAAGCCCACTATGGGCTTATAAAATATGGTCTAGGTAGACTGTCTATATAATATCCTAATCAATTCCGTGTTGACAGAATTTTGTTTTTTTTTTTTAAAACACACAAAATTAAAACATAAAAGCGTACTTGATGTCTTTATTTCATGAGTTATTATTGCGTAATATACACGAATGAGTAAAATGTCTCTCTTCAGTCTTGTAATGGATGAGTCCCTGACTGAAAAGAGTGGTACTATTGAATGGTACTCGTACTAAGTACGAGTTCAAAATTCGTACTAATTCAAAAACTTTTATGAATTTTTGAAAAATTTAAAAAAAGCCTGAGATAGAGCCTTCACCATTTTTTTTATATTCTTCTGTCTTTAAACCTCATTTACCATTGATACGTGTGGTACTGTTCTCACAACAGAACTGAAAAACTTATAAAAAAATATTATGTTGTTTATTTTAGATGATTGTAACTTTTAGCTTTTTTTTTGTTTTATGTCGTTGTAGCAAAAAAAAATTTCATAATTTTCAATGACAACTTCTTTTGATTATATATTTGTCATTTAAATACCGCAGAAGATGCATTTCATACTGTTTTTCAATACCCTTATATCACTAATATAAAGTAATATAATATTGATTACATAAATCATTACGAGCTAATGTGTGATCATATCTTTACTCTCACGTCTTTACTTGATAAGCAAGCCTTAGTGATCCATGGGCATATATGTCGATCCCTGAGGGGATTTTGATGAATTAAAGAGTTCACCAGGATCCAGTTGGGGAATCCTGGTGGACTCGCCCAAATTAATAGCTTTTGTTTTCGCATGGGTAAAGAAGCATGATAACTATAATAATATCAAACACCCGTAACAGACGAGAGACACATAAACAGATGCTGGTATCCCAACTATGATACGAGATAGTTATAATTGAGTTTCCTCACTGTAAATGGATGAGAAAATAAACGATTTACTGATAATATTAAATTTGGACTCCAATGTGTAAGTAAACAAAGCATCTTGGACAAATATTAGCATAACTCAATGAGCGACGACGCTCCCGAGGGATATCCCGCCCTATTGGATTAACGCCTCGAATTTAACTGGCCATCATCTCGCTTAGAGCTCTGACAACTATCTCAAAATTATATTTGCCGCATAAACCCTTAAATAACACGTGTACTATCGCAAATCATACACTGCTATGAAAATTGAATTAAGGATATAAACCATCTTGCCTTAAGAATTTATATTATAAAAAAATATTAGGTTAAGTTACATGTAGAGTTACATGTACTTTCACAAACTACATGTAAAGTGTTGATTAGTTACTTTTAGAAATCATTTTCTGTTATATTGAATATGCACTCGGTTTACTGCATCATTTGATAGCCGATTTTTTTTATTATTCTCTATTTAATGTTTGGGACGTTTACCGTACAAACAAAAGTATATCAGCTCCATTATCCCTGGTTACCGGTGACTTTAAATGACAGTTTGGCCTACTTGACGTTTATGAAACAGGCGCTAAGTCTTAAAAGAGTAAATATTTATAATAATGAAATTATTTTCTCGATCTTTCTCTTTCTCACACACTAAAACATAATTATATCCCTATATATTATAATAATTAATTAGTATTTCAGTATCTTAAGATATACGTATTTTGTAATTATTTTTCAATAAATTTGTTTAATATATTTTATAATTGTATATGATATTAATTAAACGTCTCATTATATGTATTATGATTTCATGTGTAAAGCACCCGTTTCAAGATATAATTTAACACATACTCAGAGCCGACTATAATAAATGAAAGGTTATCTGTTATGTTCCATATTTGTCTTTATTGTATGTATTAATGAATCTCACACTTCACAATTGAATCAATTCCTGAGCCAGCTCTTCCAGATTAAACCCAATTAAATATAATTAACTGTAGCAGTACTGCTAACTAATCAAAGCTAACCGCATCTCATATTAGCTATATTAGTGCGTATACAAATGGGTGTTCTAATACTCTACCTAATCTGCATGACTATTGAATGGCACGGTGATATAATTGGGTAGATATTGAAGATGGTAAGGCGGACACATTGCAAAGAACACACAGTGAGCAAACTCAAGTAAATGTCACAAATACTTAGGTATAACTACGAGGCTCTTGGATGTAAGTAAGCAATTATTTATAAAACGTTAATAACCCATCAATCACAAATTCACTTATTCAAATATTTACTGAATTTAGTTTCATTTTAAAGTACTTAACATATCACTGATTTTAATACATAATGCATCTTTACACACAAGTCAGTAATATTCATTGGTTTAAAATTAGTACCCACTTATTTTTATGTAATACATAAGAGAACATGTTGTTCTTTTATAATATCAGTAACTATTATGGACGAAATAAACGATCAAGCGTTTGACGTGACGACAAAATGACGTGAGGCAACGGCGCCGATTTTGCATACAGTTTTTGACATCAAACCATCAGTTTTTACCATTCACGATCAAATTTTGGCTTCACGCCAGTTAATTTGACGCGATGGACTGACCGTGTATTTGGTCCATTAGTTATTACTTTTGTTGTTACTGGCTGGCGCCCGCGATTTTTTTATTAGGAAAATATCTGACATCTTTATCGCTGTGACGACGGTGGCACCGCTACGATGATAGACGATCCCTCGGGAACTTAACATTTTTCTTGGATAAAAATGAATATGCCCAGAACGGCAGCGATCTAAATATGTGCAAAGAACTATCATTAAAATTGAAATATCTTATTTTGAAGGCGTCACTTGTTTTAGACTAAACTATGTCAACTATTTTTAATGTGTTAAAAAATAACTAATAAAATAAATAAATTGTGATGGTTTTTTTTTTATATTAGAGAAACATACAATAACTCACTACACATTATACACATACATATAAGAACAGAAATCAGCAAAGTTTTCACGAAATCACTAAAACATATTACAAATTACAAGTTACTACAGAATATTGGAGCAGGGAGAAAACATACAAATAGGTTAGAAGTTGTACTACTGCATGAGCCCGTTATACTGTGACAGTATGTAGGATGACGTCCACTAATGTAATCCGGTGAGCTAATCTGATATCGAGACGAGCCAGGCACGGACTCCACGCCACTTAATTGGGTTGAGTTTAATCCTCACGATGCAACTTTAGACTCATTTTCACTGTCCAATAAAGCTTCACGCCTCAAAACTAGTTATCTACCCGCTGCTGGTGGTGGTTATTAAGCACAAATGCGATCACATAAAAATATATAAAAACTCAACATTTCTTTACTCTGTGTAGGTATACTTGGGCATGGTTCTGCAATCAATATATCAATTATCATCATCAATACTAATAATAAATCTGTAAGTGTAGGTATTGCATGTATGTATGTTCATCCATAACTCTTAAACGAATTAACTAATTTTCATGAAACTTTAGAAACTTCATGAAACTTCATGAAACTTGGTAGATAAACATTTAGACGTACAGGACACAGGATAGACTACTTTTTTCTTTTTTAACGCGGACGAAGTCGCGGGCGCCAGCTAGTAATGTCATAAACTTGCAATATCAACCTATTTTTAAGCACTTTTGAATCTTAGGTAGGTACTTCTAATAATTCTTCTGATATAATTTCTTCTTAGTAACTACGAAATTATATTTAATTTTTAGAAAAAAATAAGTAAATCTGCGCGAATAAGTAATTTGCGCAACCGAATAAGACGTATTTAAAAATATTTTTATTTTTAATCTAATCTTATATTTTTTTTTATATTTTTTTTTATTCAATAGAAATACCAACAGCACTGCAAAATATACAACAAAATTACTTATAACAATTTGCTTTTATTTTACTTTATACTTTTTAATAGGGAACTGTCTAGACATAATAATTAATAAATAATGTAACATATTATATAATAATGTAACGTATTGGTCCAGTTGCCTGAAATAAATGAATTTGAATTTAATTTGCGTGCCAATTACTTACATGTTACATAAGCTTTAAAATTACAAATTAGTGCATAAATAAAAAATATAAAAATACATAAAATACGAGTATAAAGATAAGAAGCTAATTGAAGTAAATGTAATAAAATTGTTCGGCACAATAAGTAAATCAATTCCAAACATGACAATATATAAAATTCTATAAATTGCTGAATCTTATTAGGCTACAAATAGGGTTTAATGTTGAGTGTTTTTCTCTACTCTTGATATGTTACAGACTAGATGCTTTGCCCGTTACCGAATTTCCTTTGTGAGATGAAGCGTACGCCCAGCGAGCGAGCCAACACGTCTCCCTGAACTTTGGAATTCCAATTTTGAAAAGTTTCCCAACAAGGGGTGTTGACAGCCAGTGTTAGAGGCCCACTTTAGTCGCGATCTCAGTTAGAGGAAAGATATTTTTCTTCGAAATTTCAACAACTCATGCATTTGTAATTTCCAAATTGATTAAGGGCCTCTTTCACGAACTACAAGTAAAGTGTTGATTACTTACTTTTAGAAATCATTTTCTATTATATTGAATTATGAACTCGGTTTACTGCATCATTCGATAGCCGATTTTTTTAATTATTTTCTATTTAATGTTTGAGACGTTTACCGTACAACCAAAGATATATCAGCTAAATTATTCCCGGTTACCGGTGACATTAAATGACAGTTTGGTCTAATTGACGTTTGTGATATAGGCGCTAAGTATTCCATTTTTATTTAACTGAAAATATATTAAAAACCAACCTTTCGACTTAAATTTTATTGATAATATCTTTCTTCTTTAAATAGGAATTCTGTTTTAATTTTCTCTTTGATAATGTTCAATGAATTTAAGATACTTTTTTTTAAATTCATTGAAAATTAATAAAAGGTTTGTTAAATACTACAGATAATTGTTACTGTAAAATGAATGAATTTTTTATGAAGTCATTATTAAAATAATCATCTGCAGTTACTTCTTTGTTTGATAAATAAAAAAACGAAATACCTAAAAATTTATTTTACTTAAACCAAGACAGTCTCTTCAAAAAGCTTTTTGGAGAGATTTAATATATAAATCTGTTTAGCTGAAAACCGGATTGATTTTCATTATAACATCGAATGGAGAAAAAACTTGTAGGTACAATATTTCATACCGTTTGTAGTTTGTAGTTGTAGTGGCGACATCTATGAGTTTTACTGTGAACCACTATGTCTTTTTAAGACTACTACCGCCATCTGTTAGAACAAAGTTGTTTTACTGGCGCCATCTAATCGAAAACGGACAGATGGCAGTGCCTTACCGCCTTACTTTGGCAACGGACACAGTAACCATACAGTAACATCCTGTTCACACAGGCTGTTTATTAAGAACTAGCTGGCGCCCGCGACTTCGTCCGTGTTGAAAAAGAAAAAGTAGCCTATCCTGTGTTCTGTACGTCTAAATATTTATCTATCAAGTTTCATGAAAATCAGTCAATTCGTTTAAAGAGTTACGGAGGAACATACTTACATATACAGAAAAAAAAATTAAGTCGTCAATTTAGTTTGAGTATCATGTATAGAGCCTATAAACACGATATCTCTGAAAACAAAGTAACTTACTCCATGATCAACCCTTACAGATTTATTATTAGTATTGATATCTTATATAGGTATGTCAGTGTTATAAAAAAGTTGCCATACTCCTCCGAAACGGCTTAACCGATTTTGATGAAATTTTATTTGTACACTTGGTATAGGTCTAAGAATAGGTTTTTATATATTTTTTTATACGCGGGCGAAGTCGCGGCCAGCAGCTAGTAGGTAAAGCTATATAAATAAGAATAAGTTAGATATATTATAAAACTTAGTTATAAACTATTAACTATGTGGACCTCAATTCATTATGTTATCCGTATATTTTTAAGAAGGGTAAAAGTCGTAAAATAGAATTGTTTTTACCTTTTGTCGCAGAACCTTTGTCCAACGACAATTCTTTTTATGTTTCATCTAAAATAATTGTATTTTTTTTTTTTTTTTCATTATAATCCCACTGTCATAAAGATTGGAGATCATGAAAAAGTTATGGAGGTTTGGGCGATTTCAAACTTTTTAGTGAAAGTGGGCGCATTTTTTTATGTAATTGTCTCAGACAGACAGCCACTTGACAGTAGATAGCTATACTGTTACCCAATTACACAAGCAACACCACGGCTGCTGCGAGTGCGCTGTCGACCTTAGTAGGAGTAAGGAGAAAAGATTAGGAAGGGACAGGAAGTTGTGAGATTTTTTGACTAGCCTGTAGGAGGAGTGGTAAGGGTACCTACTTGCCTAATGTCTCAGGGGCCCCGGGTTCGATTCCCGGCGGATTCAAATTTGGAAATGAAATTTCCTCAACATAAAAAAATGTACGCTGATGAAGATATTTAAAATATTTATACAGGACCCTAACTTGTTGTGTTATACCCTTTAATGAATTAATAACATTTAAACCATGGAGCAATATTCGGTTAACAATGCCAATAAAATTGAAAATGTGCTACAACACAGAGCAGATGCTCAAATTGATTAATTGCCAAAAGCTGGTAAATCAAGCGCGAAGGTTGTAATAAAGACCGCGGCCGAGCGCCGATTAATTAAGATAGAGCTTCGTGAAGCCTCGGCAACATTTCCACTGGGCCCGCCTTCTACTTACTTTGCCACATTACACCGCTTACACTACCAAATGTTATCCGGTCCGTTTAAATAATCTTAGTTGACATCTTAAGAAAATGCAACTGAAATACATAGTTACTTATTTATTTTATTTTCATTATTTATTTTATTTATTTATTTATTTATTTATTTTTCAAAAGGTACACCAACAGCACAAACAAAAAACTTATAATAGGTAAAGGTAATACAAGGCAGTTTTAAGGTATACACAGATAAATTACAAAATAGAAATTGTGACGAATGTCAACATTTATTAATTATCTACTAAACCATCGATATCGGTATCGGTATCGCCGATTATTTAATACAAAAATCGGTATCGGTATCGTATCGGAAAAATTATGTATCGTTACATCCCTAATAATAATACTTTGTGTCTATCTGGATGTACTATCGCGGTCAATGGAGCAGACCCACTTTTCATACAAATTTGTCTAACGTTGAATTGAGGTTGTCATAGTAATACGAAATACGAGTAGGTATTTGAAGTAGGAACAAAGATAAATACAAAATGTGCACACGAAATTGATCCTTACGGTGGGACTGCTCCCTTGAACGCGATAGTACCTAGTAATGTAATTTTCAAATTGTGAAAGATTTTTTTCAATAGGTGGTGTCATGTAAGAATTGTTATTTCAAACGAAAAAGCGTCAACGTTTAGAATAAAAAATAAAACATACAACCTTTGTGAATCGATTTTTTTTTAATAGAACCGGATCAAAGTGGAATGTGTGTGACGGGTCTTACGCCACTCGTAGCTGCTCCGTAAGCGGCTATGACGTCATTGCTACGAGTGCTACGACCCAATAAAATCCTTAGTGTGTACTTCAAAATATATTGTTTTTTAATAACTCGGACGAGTAGCAAGACGGTTTTATTTTTCGTAAACCGTTTCGGTGTATTGGAATTACATCTGTCTTCAAACATATAAAATTTTATTTATTTTACTTAAACTTGTTTTTAATATTAGACGGCGTGTTGAACTGAATTTGAAACTCTTCATTGTGCAACATTCATTTTACCCATTCAATTTCCTGTCAAGTATCCGGGCTACTTCTGATCAGTCCCGGTCCTGACTGAAAATTGTTGAGGAGGCCTATGTCCAGCAGTGGTCTCTTTTTTTATAAATTATAGTTTTTATAGGATGGTAGACAATTTTATTTTACTAATCCATAATAGGTTTATGCGAATACCATTACATATGTGTCGTTCATCGTAAAAGTGAACTATCTCCTTGTAACTGAATTTTAGAATAACGAGCTTTTTGCCAATTATAGTGTAGGAAAAAAATATAAGCATTCATTCATTGTTTTCATCCATGGGATTTTAATGCAACTATTGGAGTTACTTCACTTTTATATTGAAAGTTATCACTAAATGTGATACCATTAGTAAGAAAAGATGGTTTTAAAAATAGAGAGTTACACCACTTTTACAATGAACGACACATATATCACACCTTTGTTCGTTACTTACAAAATACTGAAAGAGCAGCGCAAGTCCTGAAGTGTATAGCAAAGTTGTTAATTTCATTAACTAATAACTTGATGGAACAAAACATTCCATAAGAGCGACTGGAACATTCTGAAAGTTAGTCCTTCATTTGCTTTCATTGGTTTAAATACAAATTTTAAAAAATAAATTTAAGAATTATAAAATATTATATTAATAATATGAAAATATAAATGTGTACATGGTTTAATTTAATAATATATTAATGTTATTATTAATACATATATACTATAGAATTAAATGATAGTATAAAAAAAAATAAAGAGTAAATTTTCTACTACCACTAGGAAGCATTAGATTCCTTGCCTACACTTTATAATGACGATCATAAGAATTTCTTGTAGAAACCTAATTGATAAATAAATATTTTGATTTTGATTTTGACACAATCAATGTATGAAATAATTGTAGGCAAACTATGCAAATATAAATACACATTAATATAACTAACACAATAGTGTATGAGAAAGTTGTAATGGTAGCTAAAACTGTGTTCTGTCGTATACTGGCAAGAGTCATAAGTAACCATAACTTTACCGAAGAACACTAAGAAAAACAGATCGTAGCCTGTTGTATTTTGGTGTGTGAAAAAGAGGTGCCAGTACATTTCCATAAATGAAATCTTAACACTTCCCAACCCTATTGTGGCGTTGCCTTAATCGTTGACATAATCAATACCTTCAAATTGACCGTCAGGCCGTCTGTTAACATTTACACTGAAAAAACATAAACAGGAAAATAGTCGACAACATAAACGATAAGGGAAACTGTGAAAATGTTACGACTATTAGCAAGAACAAAGGTTAAAGTAACAGATAAGGTGGGAAGGCTTTTTATTGACGCACACTACAGCAGGGGCACATAAGGGTTTCTACAAACGATAAGATAGCGGCAGTACTTCACAGTGTAGTTGATTAATTTAATGAAAATGTTTTCGAAAAACAAGAAAATTTTGCTTTATGTAGGTACACATTCAACGTGATTTTCATTATAAAATGTTGATCATAATAAAATTGTTATCTCGTAAAATAATCGGCTTACATTATGAAATTACACTCGTGCAGAATCTTTTTTTTTTTATTTTAACTCTATTTACTATGTATCTGCTAATTTGAACTTTACTATATTTGCTAATTAATTGCTTTTATTTATGTTTAATGTTTATGTTTTTGTATTATATATTATGTTTTAAAAATATAAAAATAAATTGGAAATAGCTTTTTCTCTAACCTTCGAAAATATTATGGTCAAACAGTGGGCGAACACTATTTTATTATATAATTCATATTTGTTCTACAAAAGTACATAATAAAATAATACCTAACTAAATTAATTTTATTTGCCGATCACAACTATAATATTAAAAGTAAATAAAAAAAACGGTAATACTTTTATTAATTCACTATTTAATAATTATATTACATTAATATTCTAAGTATTTATTTTCTTTCTTAATTGCATTTTTTAAATAGATACAGAAAAGCAATAAATATTTTAAAAATTGTTAAAACTAGAATTCTGCAGGTAGCGGGGCAAGGCTCAAGCTACAATTTGTGCCGTGTCAAGAAGTAAAGCCTTCTGCATCTATCCCTTGATCTAGTGAGAGCCCATGATTATATTACTTACTTTTATTATTATATTATTATATAAGTAAGTATATTATACTAGAAACCAAATTGAAGTTTACTAAAAGTGCCGAATTTCCGATTTTAAATTTCCTTGTAAGTCTATGTATGTCTGTCGGACAACATTAAAGTTTTGCAAAAGTACTGAAAGAATATCAAAGTTCCAAATAATTGCCAAATATGTGGTTTCTTTCTAAACATAAAATCGTATTGTAATTTTGAATATTAAAAATAGTAGATAATACTTTAAATATTATATAGAATTTTAATACAAATTTGCATCAAATCTGTTCGTTTGAGAGGGCCTTATGTGAGAGAAGCTTATTTTTGGTAGGTGTGACAGCGCGATAGTGTGTGGGCCATTACAGGCAAATTATGGCGGCCATTATGGTCCGTTTGTCCCGCGCTCACGGCTCTGAGTTACAACGGCCTCGGGTCAATGGGTTTTAAGAAATCCACATCATAGTCCCACCAATCTAAATAATAAGCGCCATATGTATCAATAACAGAGATTGGATATCCTAACTAATATTATGGATATCCTAACGTGCGTGAAATAAAGTGCGTGAGTGCGTCACGCCTTAACTGCTCAACCAATCATCATAAAGTACTACTTCCGAAGGATCATATAAAAATAGAAATAAAAAATTCAACAGCAAAAAAATATATAAATCTATACCAATATATAAAGCTGAAGAGTTTGTTTGTTTGTTTGGTTGTACGTGCTAATCTCAGGAACTACTGATTCGAATTGAAAAATCCTTTTTGTGTTAGATAGTCCATTTATCGAGGAAGGCTATAGGCTAAAGAGAACGCCGGTGAAGTCGCGGGTACCAGCTAGTATTGAATAAACACCCAATAAAAAGGGGTGTGCACGCAGTCGTGGGCAAAAACTAGTCCGAAGATAGAGGATATATTAGAATTGATTGTGTAGTTGCAATAACTTGTTACAGAAATGTCATTTTAATTAACTTTTAGCTTACCCATCACTTTAAGAGTTTATAATTAATATATTTTAGAAAATTTGCAACTGGCCAAAAAGTGTACAAAAAGTTGGGAAAAATACATTAAATTACGTAATAAGACTAAATAAAGTTACTGAAAGCTAATTAACATTTAGTGTTAAATAACATTAGCTTTTTGTGGCATTTCCCCTTTACCCACATATAAAGATCGCACATAGATTCAATATGCGGAAACTTGTAAATGGTGTCAATTAATATGTCATTTAGTTATTAAGTAATTTTTTGTATAAATATCACTGTAAGTTTTCCTTGAAAATAAATAAATAAAAAGTTAATATATTTTGCAAGTTTATCGTTGATCGCACTCAAGTTCAGAGTAACGGCACAACAGCGACAATTATCCAGGTTGATTTAGATAGTTGTCCAGTGATGCGCAAAATAGACTAAGCTTAAAATCGAGCTTCGTTCCCAAGGCAGCTACAAAGCGGCATGCGGCCGATTACGGTCAAATTATTGCTATCATTATAGTCCGGGAGCTGCGGCGTAATCACGCGCTGCCCGTGTCCTGCTGCAACTTTATACAATGTTTCTAAAGAGAATTCGACCTTTATTTGGCAACATTAACTTGCTTGATGTAACTAATAAACTAAGTATGGGATTTATCTGATTGAATCATTCGTTACATTTAAAATCCTGGAAACTTAATGGGAGTAGTTCTACTGTTATTTAGAGTAGTTTTCTATTTCTTTTTTTCATAGCAGGCAGCTGATGATACACTTTGTAGGCGGCTACGGTTGCCTATTAACGACGAGCCTGTTGCATGAAAAAAGGAATAAATGGAAATATATATCTATTCGCAGAAGATGGAAAAATGCAGTTTTCCCTACATATGTAGAGATAAAGCATAGATAAGCGGAATCATCTCTTGATTACTAATACACAAGAACAATGACACAGTGATACAGTGCTTGACAACTACACAGTATGTCTAAATTATGGCCAATTATACCCTTATGGATAGTTAGAGGATACGTTCCAATACAGTAAATATCTTAATAGATGTATGTACGCACACTAGTTAAACAACATCTTGTATCATCTTGTAGACACTAAGATTGTTGTTGAGACAAGTCTAGATTTCAGTATCTCGATGTGTAAATTTGCCTGACTTCTCAAGGATACTTGACTTGTGTGTGTAAATTAAATACGTGATCTAAAAGTAATGATAATGCAAATAATACACGGTGATGACAATTAAAAAAGGTTATTTTTCTACGTAGTCTCGTAAAAAGTCAGTATATCTGGTCCGAGTTTTTTCGACTGAGAATCTTTTTAGAAAAGTCTTTGTTTTAAGTTTAAACCTTCCATGACGCCTCAATATTCAAGCCAAGGAAAGTGTTTGACAACCGAAAGAAACTAAGCTTATTTTCGTGTTCAAAAATAAAATTTAATTTTGTGTAATTTCAAAAGCAAATATCTGTTATGTACCTAAAGTATATGCATCGGAACACTTTTAGTCATCTATTTATTATGTTATTGTCTTGACTTTTTTTCCTACTTATTAAAGACATAAAAATATTAATAACAGGTAAACAAAATATATCATAAAATTTCATACCAAGGATAAACGAGAAATGGGGCATTTACACGTTGTAACTTCCATATTAAAACCATTAGTTCCTGTTACTGTTACGTTGCTTTGCTTTCATTCGCATGCTGGGTGATAAAATAATAAAGGATATCTTTATTGCCAAATATTTAGAATTAATCTTTTAAAATAATGCTATCTACACCCAATTAGGTACATAGAAGATTAATTAGTCAAGAAGAACATGGTAAAATCAAACTTATTTTTTTTTATTAAAGATAGGTTTGCTTTTGGCCAGCATCTAGCCGTGTAACGAAGATGAGGTCTGTGATGGAGCGAGATGCCTACTCACTCGAATTTTGAAATAAGGAGTTCCAAACCTTGGCATTAAAAAGGGTTATAAGGATTTTGCCCATAATTTAAAGCGCTTGGTCCGAAAAAGAGGGATTTCAACAAGATGATGATGGTAACCAGCCGTTCGTCTGAATGTCCTATGGAAGAAAGGGGAAGGCGATATGAGCTAATGCAGCTCCTGAGCACATTCTCCGAAGTACTTCTTATAAAATACACTTAGACAGGTGATTTTGCGCCAGGCACTGCATCTTAGTTTTTAAAAGCATACGAGTATAATAGCCATTTTATATTTCTACTACAACTAAATACTAGAATTATAGTTAAAAACGGTTAAATAGGTAACCGTGATTTGAGTAGTAAGCAGTCAGTATATTAGATCCGGCAGGAAGAGTGGAGGAACGTTCGAAAATGTTCGGTCAGCGAAAGAAAATTACTGGTCGTTTGGGTAACGAGGTGTCTTGATTGACGCTCACATCCCGCCTTTGATTAAACTGATCAGTTTTTGCCCCTTATGAAAAGAATTCGATCTGACCGACTACGTGTTATGTAAGAACACATAAATGATATTTTATTATAACTGTATGTACCGTGTGTCTGAGCAAGCGGTTGTTTATGAGTACTTTTTAATTCTCTTTTAGTATCAGCTTTTGGAGCTATTTCAATCGATACTCCACTCGAAGGCTTATGAAGATTTTTTGTCATATCAAAAATTAATGACATCATAACTGAAAAACAGGTGGCGGCTATCTACCCAAGTCTAAAATTTTTACTTATATTATTAAGAGAGGAGATTTGAATTTTTGTTTGTATTGAATAAATGCATAAACTACTGGCCCGATTTAAAAAAAATTACACCTATAGAAAGCTACATTATCAGCGAATAACTCAAGCTATATTTTATAAAGTTAAGCGGACGAAGTAGTGTGTAACACGTAGTTAATAAAAAAGCTAGTACTCCTACTAAACTTTCCTGAAAAAAAAAACTAATGGATCATTAGTAATCCGGTTATTATTTCGCTTGATCGGACTATTGTATTTTTTGTATCAATACTTAGTTCATAAGTACGATTCGACCAAACTATTGAGCTTTTCACACTGCTCCCACAACACATTCATTTATATTTACTAGAAAAACTATGTAGCATGTTATTTTTTTTGTAGTTTCACGGATAATAAGAAATATGGTTACAGTGAGCTTATTTTCACATTCATTTAATTTTCTACATATTTACTAAGCAAAACGGAGGAATCCTTAGTACGGAATATGAGAATATTCCGTACTAAGGAATCCGTTGAAAGATTGTACGTTTTAATGTAAATTAATTGCTTCCCATTTGTTTGCAACAAAACACGTGGAATATGCCTTATTTAATCAACACTACATTCAAACACGCACGTATTCGCTGTGACATAAATAAAGTGTCATATTTCATATACCTAACAAGAGACTAACACACAGGGGTCTGTAATATAAATCCCTGTAATAGATTTACGGATCAGGGATTCAGATTACATATACCCATGTGTGTAGACTACATAACCCCTATTCAAAATTTTCAACAAAAATTCCAGAATACTGAAAGAGAATTTATTTTTTTGTGTTAGAATTTGGACCACAAAAGTCAAAACTAACTGTGATGGAAGGAGATCAGGGCCTGACTGCATCAACAGTTGTCCTTTTATTATGACGCCTAACCTTAATAACCTATCCACAATTGGAAAGAAGGAAGAGGTTCTCTATTAATTGCTGGAGAGACAAATCTATTGGTTTTACCACTCCAGTGCAAACAATGTGCAAATGAAAAAAGCGCTAAAAATTATTGTCTTTCGCAAATTAGTTGCAATTTGTGGAATCTAGGCAGACAGTCTGACCGTCCCCTTGATGGTAGGTGGCTACAGTCGCCTATAACACAAGCAAAACAAAAGCTGCAAGTGAGCTGCCGACTATATTAGGATAAGAGATCGGGAAGGATGGGGAAATGGGTTGAGATGGGAAATTGAATGTACATTTTGTGCTAAAATTGAAAGCAACAGAATGACTGGAATGTCTAGAATATTCCACACCAATAATTAGTAAATAGAAAAACAGAAAAACACGTGTTACATTAATTGATAGCAAACATTTGCTTGAAAACAGAGTACGCCGTCTAATGTTACGTTGGAACCCTTTAATGTAATTGGATCTGTCAGCTACAAACTGGCAAGCAGGTAATTACTAACTGCTAACCAAAATAACAGACGGAGCTCTATCGTGCTGACATTCGATGCCTATGATTTATACTTATAGTTAAGTACTCTAGGTACCAAAATGGAATGAATTCGTGAACAAACTACTACTTTCTGCGATAATTATTATGTACACAGTTGCTGAAAAATATTTATAATTAACCAAGCCTTGGCCGTTAGTTTCTTTGTTCACAGATTTTTTACCCGTATTGTATAATAATTCGTCCACAATTCCATCAGATATTCGATATTTATTTATTCATATTCCTGTCCTACCAAATAATATACCGTCAAAATCACTTCAGACATTTCAAAGAGTATCTTATAGGTTTTGGTTTTATAACTTTCAAATAAAATAAAGAGCTTAGTTACTTAATGTATGGATTTCTGGTATATAAATTTAGAGACATAATATAAATATCTCAAAGTGAAAACGAGTTTCAGGAAGTCCCCTCATTTCAGAAAGGCATGAAGATGCCGTTACCGTCTGAAGGAGCCTTCATTTTATTTTTAAAGATAAGAAAAACTCCTTTCATAGAATTTTGAAAGGTCGTTTATATATTCTGGTCATCGATATAAATTGTATGTATCTATATAATATTATGATCATTTATAAATCTACTTCTTCTACGTCTAACATTTCTATATTCTAACAACTATGTGTTTTTTTTTTTTCGTAATAATGTATAATGATTTTATGTAAATATTCAGATATCGCTCGCCGGTCACTTCTCCCTGGGACACGTTGTATATATCTTAGCTTGATGTAGGCGTAAATATACATAATAATTCTATGGGAATTCGAGTGCACTACCGTTAGAATGAACGGCTATTGAATAGATGATATATGTGAAAGGACTTTTGAAACCCATTATGTAACCCAACAGCTGGTGAGCTGCTTGTTTTACGATGACATTCTGTCATAGGTTACATAAGTGAAACGGTTTGATATATAAAAAAATAAAGTATGACAAAAGGTCGACAACAAAGATACCCATAAAATATTTCGGAACAGCATATATCCAACTTTTATATTTAAGCTACAAAAACTAGTAAAGAAAGATAACGAGGCAATGTTTATCCTTATCAAAAGATATTATTCTATCATCACAAATATTAAAAAAGAGATACAATTAGTGTAAGTAATAGGTGGGTATAGTTTAACAGCTTCGAAGTACTTGGCGGGTAGGTAGTATAGTACGAAAGGGCACAACACCCACAACACAGGCATACGACACCACCTACGATAAAGTCAGTTCTTTGCACAATTCGTACGAAACAAAATTGTGCGAAACCACTACTAAACCGATCGGTTTTACTCTGACAAATTTCATGGCGAGCAAAGCCGCGGAGCACAGCTAGTTCACTGACGATATGATTGCATCTGAACTGTTGCATTACAGGTGAATGCTCTACCTGTCAGTTACCGCCTTTACATATTCCGCCGCAACTGCAAGGCTTCAACTGTTACGAAGCCTGATAGTTATTGTATCTATTTGATATAAGAGTATTAAATATTTTTATGTTAATGTGTCACGAACTGGAAAACTTAATTATGTTTGCCCTGCCACTATCCATGATCATTTTTATTACAGTTTGAAAAGTACCTGGATATGTGTAGAATTATACAGGGCGTCCCAAAACTATGCCACAAGAAGGGAAAGTACCTTAAATATCGTAGATATTTTGTTGAAAGAAGACTTTGTTATTTGTAATACTGCA
Source organism: Synanthedon formicaeformis (assembly GCA_945859745.1). NCBI lineage: Eukaryota > Metazoa > Arthropoda > Insecta > Lepidoptera > Sesiidae > Synanthedon > Synanthedon formicaeformis. Next base: position 11,594,565 of record OX243957.1, read on the forward strand.
TTCAAAGATTTTATAAAAATTACTTGCTTCGTCTGGGAATCAAACTGACTTAAATGTGAAAAAGAAATTACCTATATTTTTATGATGCCAATCGAAAGAATGCTATGGACAAAAATAATAATTCTTCTTAAAAGAAAGGAATAACGTAAAATGTTTGATTCAAATTTCATTTTTAGTAATTTTTAGAAAATCTTTGAATGCAGTATTACTAACTTTTAAAATAACAAAGTCTTTTTTCAGCAAAATAACTTTCCTTTCATGTCGCATAGTCTTTGGACGGCCCTGTATTCATTCATTGTTTAGAATTTCACCTCATAAACATAAATTCAATTATCTGTCACTACAAACAATATCATTCATTTGTGCCAATTATTTTAATAAGAATTTAATATTATGTTATTTTGGCCTAATCCTTTAATATCACTATTTTCAATATTAAACCTACTAAGTTAATTTTGTTTTGGCGTATAAAAATTCGATAAAGCAAGCCTTACCAAAAACCTTCAAGAAAAAGAGATAATCTTTGCTCTGACCCCTAACTTAATATGGACAGTAATAAAAAGAGAGGTTGTTGAGTGACAATATTAAAGAAAAACCAACTTGAAAGGCCGCTCCGTCGGATATTAAAACGACGTTCATATAATGTGTGACTTAAAAAGCGTTAAGCCGTAGGATGGAGGAAGGCTGTTAATCCAAAGGAGGCGGTAAAGCGATTACTTCCAACGGAAACTTTAGCCGATTATACACTTTTATGAATTACAAAACCAGTTACATCAACTTTCACGTTTCACATTTTATAATACAAAGGCAAATTTTATCACATTTTAAGTACATTATAGTTTAATTTACTAATTATTTTGTTATATGGTTAAAATAAATGTTTTATATATTATGGTTAAAGTTGAAAACATGGAAAGAATTCAATTGTATGTAAATGTAAAATACTTACATCTTGCGTATCTCTTATTTGTAATTATAGTGTAGACATACTTACTGCGTACTTGACACTTTTTTTCTACTACTAACCAAACTAATTACTCGTAATCTGTACCTTATCCAATAAATCTCATCTAGTGTTGTTCATGCTATCTAAAAAAGTATATTTTATTATAATTTTAAGTGATAAATAAATTAAAAATATAATATATAATTTTTATTCATCAAAATGTCTTTAAAATAAGTTTTTACTGTGAAGTTTTTGACAAAATATGACATTGTTTTGTTCACTACAAGCACCTTGCTTGGTAGAAAACAACCAACTAAGAAAATAGCACAAAGAGAATTTGTAACTACATTTTATTTATTTTTATTTATTTACTCAATAGCTAAAACCTTACAGCATTTATTATTTAACAAATACATAAAATAGATTAAATTTTTATATAGCCTATTACAAGGTTAGGCATCTTAAAGTTTATAAGTACAAAAAAAGTGCTAGTACTTAATTAAAAAATGATTCTGTGTATTTCTTTTAAAGCAACAGATTAAGGTGCGACTTCCTCTATAGATTAGGGAATTTCTTCTTAAATATAATAATTATTTAGCATAAAATTTAAATAATTGAACACAAAAAAGTCAGGATTTGTTCCTTTTCTTGTACTATTACCAGTATATCATGGTTTCCAGAATAAATTATCTAAGTATGGAGAAATAAGTAATTCCATCAGCGTAAAACGTAACATAAAACAACATAAATAAATACAAATAAGATAACATTTTTATTCAGATCAATGGCCACTGACAGCATCTCGCGTGGAATCCGCGTGAATAAATCACGCAACAAACAAACACAAAGAGCAAAGTGTTTACCATAAAATCGTATGCGGACCCTTAAATCATAACACAATACAATTTATAGCGGGCGGAAGGTCCGGCCTCAAGTGCTGATAAATCAAACACATTTTCTTCGTGTGACTAGAGCGGGAAATCTTTCCGGAAAACATGCCGGTGACACTACACATATTTAACGAATAGTACGCTATCTCGTTTCTAACTTTTTATTGAGATAAGAATTTTTTTTTTTAAATAAACAAAAAAATTTTTGGTTTATTGTTAAAATATTAATTACATATTTTTTGAACTACTGTATAAGTACCACCATATACTTTAAGTTACGGTCGGCAGACAGGCTGACTGTCCACTTGATAGTAGGTGGCTACCGTCGTCAATAACATAAGCAACGCTACAGGTCCTGCAAGTGTGCTGCCGACTGCTGCTGCCGTTAAGGATAAGGGCTCTGACATCCCTCATTCACTTACTGACCGAAGCCGAAACACAACAGCACAAACATGCTGTTATTTCACTGTGATTGTGTTACTGGGGGGCTGATTGCTGCCGCCGATCGGCCACTACTTAAGCATTCAGACTTAAGAGCGGGCATAAAGAGAAATAGCCAATCCTAGATTTGAATTTTATCTAAGTAAACAAAGTCTAATTTAATTAATTTTTTTAAATAGATAAATACATTATAAATGAAAGTGACGTGTGTAACCGAAAACATAATATAATGAAATTTTCTCGATAGAAAAAAATCACAAAGTGAGCTCTCATTTCCATTGATTTTAGTTTTATTTTCAAAATGACACACATTACAAAACTAAAAGTGTATCATTAATTTCACTTCACATATTATCTAAGGCTTTATGTAACAATTTTTCATTTGACATTGTAGTTTACGAATAATTAATATTTAATACTTTTGGCACTTATGACATCTTTATTGAGCGAGTTGCGCTATCTTCCGTCGCATGTTGTGCGTAGTTGTACGTATTTTGTGTCACTGTCATGTCCAAGGGGCCACGCGGGTGAAATTACTAATTTTGTTTGCTTTATACGCATTCTTAAGTAGTGTAGTAATTAGAAAGTTTATTTCCAAAAGTGGCCCTGATAGAAATCTAACCTGGGATCCCTGAGTCAGAGCGCTAAGGCTAGAACTACTAGACCAATGGTCAATTCATCGTTGCAAGAACCGAGGAGCAAGTTCCAAGCTTCTGAAATACTCGTAGATGATAAATTTTATAAATTATAAATTATTTATTACCTCGATCAAGTGTGACCTCAGATCATAGATGTTCTAAAAGTGTTACCCATTTAACGGAAAATAAATCGCAAAAAATACATAATTACCACTTTCTAGATATCTAAATTATACAACAGTTCTTAAGGGTTTGTTATATTATACAAACAGCAGGAACTTATTACTTTTAATTATTTTTTATTATATTTAATTAAGATTTAGTGTTAACCGTCTGAACTAGGTTAGCCCTCATTTTCCCTTTTATTTTACAATTTATTATACAGTTAGTTATATACAGCACATAGATGTTTATTACGGTGTCACGGCACAGTTCTTCCTCATTATTAATATTAATGCCCACAATAAAAGCTTTCACTTCAACGCATTTTAGAATCGCATTAAAATCTGTTTTTATCGCCGTCCGGGGCGAGTTCTTCGTTTCTTGTCGACAAATATTGCCTATTTATCATCATCATTGGGTGCTCATGTTTTTCTTTGTTTCTTAACAGAACCGTCGCTTATTTAATTTTGGGATTCCCCGCCGAGGTCATTATGTTACCGGTTTGTTTAGTCTCAAGAAAACCTAATAGAGGATTCTCTTTATTTATTAAAGAAATTATGAGAATTAAATGACCTTGAATAAGATGTGAATCTTATTCAAGGTGACTTTATAGAAAGAAATTTAATTAAGTACTCCAAAAATTCGTTATTTTCAATTTGAATGAACATTAACAATAACTTTTAATATAGATGTTTGTATTAGTTATAGCCACCAGTCCCCCACTACAGCTATTTGCGAAATGTCAGGCCGTCACATATCTTCGACAATTATTGCTATGATTTCAGGCTCCCAGGATTTGACACTATACTTTTCTTTAACAATTTGGTACTTCGAGCTCGTTAAGTGTTCGCGAATTCACAATATTTCTCAGTTGTACATCCCTTTACATTCTCAGATTTAATTTTGCGTTCAAATACTATTCTCTGTTGACACAGCAAGATTACAAAACGCCCGCAAACTGACGAGCAGCCCAACAAAAACACACTTCTCGGTTTGTTTTCTGAAAGAAATTTAATTTAGAACTGCGGACAGCGGTTAAGAAGTCTTTCAACATAATAAATTTCCGTAGGCAACGTAAAACTTGGAAATAATAAACAAAATTAACAAAAATATTTGAGGGTGCGGGTTGCGGACAGCGGGGGAAGGTGCGAAATAAATAATTTATTAAGAACAAGTTAACAAGGGTCTCATAAAGAAGGCAAAAGGTCGGCTATTTGTTTCAAGAGAGGATGGTTCACCCCACTTTGTTATTTAGAGTTCGGGAGAGTTTTACGGCCCGCGCCTCTCGCTATACCCCGGATTTTCCCGCGCCGCGCCGTGACCTTCCACGGTCAGTTTCAACAAAACAACAAAAAAACTCAAGGTAAAAAAGCATATTTGCGTAACAACTTTTTGTAACAATGCCCACAAATTACTCCAGTTATGGAACAATTGAAAATTTAATTTTTAACTATCCTATCAACCTTTCCAAGTAAATGTATATATATATATAAAATCACGTGTCACGATATTCGTTCATTTCATGTTCACATGGCAATCTCTGAAACTGCTCCATTGATTTTAATAAAATTTTGCGAATCCATATGATTGGAAATATCCTTTCATATTATAAAACATGCATGTTCGCGATGACCTCAAACTACTGAACGAATTTTCATACTGTTTCCGTTAAACGCAGAAGTTTTTTATATATAATTTGCAGAAAAAAAATTGCAGCCGTGCGAAGCTGAGAGCGCTAGTAGTATATAAATACACAAACGAATTCGCAAAAGTATCTATTTCAATTTAAAAATAACATACTAAAAAGTGATTCGTTATACGTTTTCACAAAAGTGTATTGTAAATATTTTCAAGTATTGTAAGTCAAATTAAATGTTAAAGAACCATTTTGTTGCAGATTTTATGATAAATTTTTGTTATTCATTAATTAATTCCAAGGTTGTTTACTCTCCACATAACCCGATACTTTGTAGTAACCCTTATTACATAGGGTTTTCTTAACACAAAGTTCAAGTAACTTCTACGCTCATATATCACATGTAAAGAATATCGGTATGAGAGATTGAAGGTTTTAGAAGCTCAATAATACTTTTTATGGATAACTGTTACATGCTAATGGCTAACTTAAGACCATGTTAAAGGTGGCCAACATTGTTTGATGTAAATATCCTTTAAAAAAAAATTAATATTATTCTGATACAATTGTAAAAATATATCGCACGACCTTCGCGGCAACAAAACAATTCGCACTAGTTATTATTCTCGTGAATGACCCGTTGGTTTTACAAGCAAATAGTTAATTACCTTTTCATAGAACAGAATATTAACGTTCATACTCGTATAGGAAACGCCTACGATTTCTAGAAAATGTGACACATTTTATTTTTACACTGATCATCATGACTGCGCTCATTTTACGTTGAAATACCCAAGTTAGTAACTATAGTTTGAATTAATTAAGTTATAACATTTTATTTTTCACGTTATAGAATCACAACATTTACGAGACATTAGGTCCAAAAGTTACATTTACATATTATATTTACATATTATTTAATACTAGGCTAAACTACATAAAAATAAACATAAATGGAACTAAATAAACTAAACTTAAATATTTACATATTAAAAATAAAATTAAAACCACATGCAGGCTGGGAAGGCAGGGTCGTGGAGGAATCTAATTTGCCAAAAAGAATAACTCGTCTAGCTCCGCCGAATCCTGCGTAGTACCCAGGACGCTTGCAGTATGCGGCGGAAAGGCAGCGGGAAGAGGATCCCCTCTCCCAGCCAATCCGCCGGAGAAGACTCGGGCGCAGGCGGGTGGCCTATATCCGCCGCCTTCCACCCTAACCGGGACCAGGGCGGTGGTCTTGGGGGAGACTGCGGCCCGTCGTAAGGTCCCCCGAGTAGGCCGGCGTACCTCCACTTTCACCCGAAAGTGGAGGTACGCCGAGGTTCTGACAGGGAGCACAGGCTCCCCGCGTTGGAGAGCCGTGGCGGGGCACCGAAGTCGTGTAATAACGTCCCCACAACCCCGCCCATCAACGGCCCCGATAGAATGAAAGTCGTTGGGTTTTAGCCGGTAGGAATCCGGCATAACCCCGCAGTGTCCCCTTCACTGCCCGGTATCCAAGAGGATTTTCCAACGTTAAAAAAAAAAGGACGCTTGCAGTATTCCCTCTTTGAATTTAATATAAGTTATATAAGTTGAAATTAATTTAATTTTCTTAGGTATATTTAACACGTCTCCAAGTATATGTAATATAATATAATATGTATAAAACAGTTTGTGGTAGTGCAAAACGGAGCGGTTAGTAACAGAGCGTCATTGTCGCCGCAACGAGTGAATTATGGCTAGTACACGACCACTTCCGCTCGAGACCCGATATCTAAGCCCCCACCTTTGCTATATTCAATATTTTAGTTTATATACACACACATACACATTTACTGAACAAATACCGAGACAATTTTTCTAGACATCCAGCTTTTAGTATTTTGAGTCAGCAATTTTTGATTAAAAACTTCAATACTTCTTTGAAAGGCGTCATGTCTGTCTTATACGAGTATACACGCTGAACACGGTAAAGCTTTTCACCTACCTTGATTCGACGACAAATATAATAACACCTATAGAAGTAGCGAACCGCCCCCTGGGTTCGCACGGATGTCCAATTTTTATCTTCATATGAACCTTCCACGCACTTCAACAATATTTAAAAAAAATTGCCGAATTGACAAGCCCTTCTTTAGTTTCGCGCTTAGACACGCAACATAGATATAGAATATATATATTTTTATATATATTATATAACATTTAGATGGAATTAGACAAAATTTACAGAATATTAGATTACATCATATGATAATAACTATGGAATCAAAACTACTATAAATACCACGTTATATCAATGTATCATGTATTTTTACAATCTCTATGTATAGGTACGTGTAATATATATTTCGTCCCACTGCTGGGAAGGCTATATGTATATTTTAAGACATGTAATACTCAATTCAACTAATAGAAATTTAATAAACTGGATATAAATAAACAATTGCTAAGCATAATAAAAAACCATAACTTTTGTCTAATCAATATATAGTCACTTGCGGCACCCCTTTACAAAAGACCACCGTAAAACAATAGCATGTGTACTGTTTCGGTGAGTGAGTAAGGGATGCCATAGCTTATTTCCTTTATCCTTAAACGGTCTTATCCTTATCCTTATCTACTGTGTTCGAAGATTGCTGCGGCCAAGCCGGTGCGGCCATTGAGCCCATTACGTCAGCCTGTCTGTTGATCTCAACATAGAAAACGAAAGTAATTTAAAAAGGTTTTTGTGCGAAGGATCCATAAAATATCCAATATCATGATGCTAAGAATTCCTCTTATAAATATAATACCCAATTAATGAGGTAAGTATATCAAAGAAATATAAGGCCAACCTTTGATATTCCCAATTCTTTTATTTGGAGTGACAGCGAAAGCAATTTATTCTTTTTGGCTTATGTTACATCTAAAATATATTTTGTAATTTGTATTTTTAATTGTAAATGTAATTGTAATTGTAATGGTGCTAAGTCACACAAATATTGTTAAATTTTTCATTTAAAATTTTAATCCAAAATGACCAATGATGTCACTGTTTAGCGACAAATAAATAAATAAAATAAACATCTAAACATATTATAACACAAAAGTCACTCTCAGGTACTATTTTTGTCTTTCCGTTGTGTAATGTGTTGTTAGGTCTTGAGATGTCTGAGATAAAACAAATAAATAATATAATTAAAATAAATAATTTCCCCATATGATAACTCAGACATTTTAGTAGTTTACGTAGTCATGTTGCTGATTCCTATATACACATTTGTATTGATTGAAAACTGCAATATCAACATCATCTATATCTATATTGTATATTTGTATATTTGTAATGAATAAACTCAAAAACTACTGGACCGACATTGAAAATTCTTTCACCTATAAAAGGCTACATAATCAGCGATTTTAAGGCTTCTGTAAGTGCATCCCTTAACTTCGTTTTCTTCGTTAAGGCTTCTGCGAGCAACAGTTAGTTTATTATAATTATGCTTGCTTATGTATATAACCTGTGAATTTAAATTTTAAAGCACCATTATATACGGTAACATTCGAAACAAGGTTGGAAGCTACAAAATTGGCTTCCAACTAAAAGCCGTGAGTCTCATATGGGAGGTTAAAACGTGCCGCTTTTGAATTGTAATCGAGTAGGCTTTAAGATGAACGGTTGAACGCTTTGTGCATAGTCGAATAACGCTTTCCAGTCACCCGGAGGCTTCTGTGACACTTTAATACTGCGCTTCGCTTTGAAATGTATAGTAAATAATATATGTACCTACAGAGTTAGTGTTTCCCGATTAATTAGAGTACACCACATCGTGTACCGCACCCATTTTATGCAAATCCCGATGTACTGAAAACCAAACTGTCACAATTAGTGATGCGGCCTACACAAACGAATTGGTTTATTCCATTGAACTAAAGTTATTCGACGGTAATGACGATCAACTGTACAGTAAAATTAGAGTGGGTTTAACCCAGGTTTAACCTGAAAGAGGTGCTAAGTGAGTTAATGGCTGACAGTAGGTTGCCTAAAACACAAGAATCTAGTGCGCTTCAGACTGTGGAAAAGTTAATATATTTCATGTTTCATTGAGACGAAATTTTGTTACGAAAACGAAAACACTTTAATCGGGTGCTATGAACAAATAAAAAGTTAGGTTATTTAAAACCTGAAGTATTGTTGAATAACATAACTACCATAATATTTGTAGAGATTCTACGAATATTTGGTTTAATAGTATATAAATATATATTAATTTAGTCAGTTCACAAATTTAACCTCAAAACCATATCATAATTAGTACAGCAGTCTTATTCAGGGTACTGATTTCTATGATGAAGGGAATAAGATTTTTGACTAAGATATTCGAAATCCAGGAAATTAATAAAAATTATAAATGTTCAATCCAGAAATGGCCTAGCTTCATCTGAATCATTCTTAGTTCTACGACAAACCTCCGTATTTCGGATCATATCCTCTAGAGAACTACTTGAGAATAAAGTTCCAAATTTCTCGTACGTTGAAATATTACGTACAAAGGCGGTACAGTCGCGCTGAGAACACGTTTTACTTACAAAAGTGTGAGAGCTGTTTTCGCATCTCATTATATTGCAGAGACCACAATTTACGCTCGACCGTAAATTCTTGAGCTCTCGTTTGCGTAATGCTCACCATTGTACCAGTTCACCTTTGAAGATAAGAAACATGTTACACGTTCGCTATTCCTTAATGCTACAATGGCATAGAGAGCAACCCCTTGTGGAACCTTCGTATGCTCACAAAAAGTATAAGTCTTAAAACATATACCCTGTGGTAAATGTTATCATATGACGTTTTATTTTTATTATATTTTTACAGCCTTTATGCATACATAATGGTTATAAGACATTTTATTGGGACATAATAAATACAATATAAAAATATCCAAATGTATTCAGAAAAATGTAAATCATAATGATTTATAATTTAAACCAACAAACAAATACCGACTTTGTTGATTTTTCTTCGTAATAATTGACATGACAAGGTTTATGTATTATGAATGTTTTTTTTTTGTTTTTCAAAACAACGGGAAAGGTCAGATTTACATGGTATTTTTATATGAAAATGTCATGGCAATGACTGTCGGGACAGCTAGTATCCTTACTAATATTATAAATGAGAATGTGAGTTTGTTTGTTTGTTACGCTTTCACGCAAAAACTACTGAAACTTGAATCACCATGAAATTTTGCATTCACGTTGTGTGGGACACCAGAAAGGACATAGGACATTTCATCGTTCAACGCGGACGAAGTCGCGGGCACCAGCTTGTACATAATAAATAGTCGCAATATTTACACGTCAAATAAAAGACTAAGGATAACACGTGACGTCATTTGTAGGCTATCTATTTGTCTCAGCTTATAATTTGTCAAACACAGTCGACGTAACATATGTAAGTGCCACTCACACATGATATAACTGCTTAAGCGGCATTTTTATACAAAGATCATTTAGACATCGTAGCACTTTGTAAAGCTGCTTATACTAATATAATTAAAGGTCAATGTATTCGATACTAAAAATCTAAAGATGCACAACTACTAAATTAAAATAATTTATTTAAAAAAAAACTTCAAACTCGGTTTACGGATCAATTGATGGTGGGTGACCACCGTCGCTTTTATTAATATAAGTGCTGTGTGCTTTTCCAACATTATTAGGATAAAGAAGGATTAAGGATGAAATTGGGAGGGAATAGGGACTTCCCTCACTCACGCGTACAGCAGCAATTCACAGCACAGCAGAACAGTGGAAGACCAACGCAGATTTTTATAACCTGCATTGTTTGCATGCATGCATGCATGTTTGCATTGCATCCTCATGCATTGCATGAGTTGGGGCCGGTTTGTGGCAGGGGACGTTAATGTTTGTTCTTATGTCTTTTCTGTGTATCTCTGTATTTCTATGTTTTTATCTGTTAAATTTATAGTGTACTAAAATTGCAAATAATGTTTATTCTAATTTTTCTTATTCAATTTATTGTGGAGAAAGACGAATGTGCTCTGACAGCCAATGTCACGTTGATACACTTGTATGTGTTTTCTATTGATAGTTTATTTCTGCGCATTTTTAAACAAAGAAACCATCGCTTCTGCTTGTCTTATTAGATTTTTCTGTTTAATTAATTTCACTTTACCATTATAAACAAACGTACAATAATACAAAAAACTATATATATTTATAATATATGTACAAACTCTTATCTAAAGTCTTTAGCAATAGTAAACCGTTATGAAAATTGAAAGATGTTTATCACATTTTTTAACACAAAGCACAGTTTCAAACAGGTCGGTATACGGTTCATTGTAAAAAAAAAGAACAACAAAGAGGTTTAAGCATAAAATACAAGGCACCTTTTAAGCATGAATTTCTTTTAGCTTTTTTGCACTCTCATCGTTATGAGCACCTCTCGCGTAGAAAGCACTATGACACAATGCAATGAACTCAACAATACTCAACATATGAACCAACATATCCATGGCGATGTTGTTAAAAGTGCTACCTCTTGATATACTGAAAAATATATGATCAGCATTAATTCTCCACCAAGATCTCCACCTAATCTAAAAGAAGCATTAGGTTTGGAGTCAAAACCGCTGTTTGTGAATTAGCCTAAAAGCATTTATTTATTAACTCAATTAGGCTTGAATTTAATTGACTGAGCGAGTATATTTTAAATATGTCTAACTTTATGTTTGTTTAAGTTAAAAGTTAATTTTAACTTGTCTCTGATCTAGCTAAAAGTGACGTACGAGAATTGTGTGCTATTTTTGCAATTCAACTGAAGCGTGTAAAGTTCAATTTTCGCTGAATTTAAATGTTGAGAAGAACTTTTTACAATTGTCCATGTTTTAGTAATGAGATGTTATTTTACTCTCAGTTAGTTATGTGAATATCACATTATAAATAATATGGGATAGCAAACAAAAATAAGTTTTTGTTGTATATGAAAATACCGTCGCCAAAAATCAACCACGCTACAATGACTACGCAGAAAAGAGAAAGGTAATGGGGTAATCCTTACCTTGAAGTGAAACGCAAATAATACCGAAATACCTTCATGTTTTAGTAGATGCTGTTACTTTAAATAAAGAAATAAATAAACAAGCAAAAGAAACAATGGCGAGATACAACAGACTGTACCTCTGCATACAATAACCATATATGCTTTTTTCGGTTAGCAAACCGAAAAAATAAGGGAAGTACCGATGGAATGTTCAAACACATTTGATCAATGGCAGAAGATACAAGGATCAACAGTGAACTAGCGCAATCTTGAAGCAAACTCAAAAATTTTTGGACAAAACTGAAAGTAGACCTGAAGGCAGAGCTAAGTAGAATGTGATTAACATTCTGAGTAGAATCTGTTTTTTCACAGTAATCTTCTGAGTGGGCTTACCTCAGATTATTTGACATCTTTATAACTGAAAAAAGTTACAGTAGTTAAATTAAATTCAAAATGTACTTGAGTCGCTTCCAATAGTGATATTTTAATTACATTAATACAATTTTATTATTAGCAGTTCAGAATGCTGCTATTTCATTAGCAATAACAATATTGGTGATCGCTACCCACTCAGAGGAAATTTTAATTAATTAAATAGATTAATCCAGTTCACTTGTGATTTTAGAAATGAAACGAGACGTTTCAAAAGTCGATACAGATTACAGAAAGATTTTTTTAATTTTGGACAAACGGGCGAATTTATTTGCACTTTCCTATTGAAAATATGCCCAGATTTAGAGTTTAACGGATTTTTGTCAGAGCTAAAATAGAAATTAAACACACGTTTTTAATAAACAAAAAATTCACAAACAAATTATGAGTTAGTAAGTAAAATTCATCAAATTTTATTGGTACTTTATATTTATCAAGTCATAATAATTTTACGTCTTGTGTGAGGCCTCTTCTAAATTATTCAGGCAGTCGACGGGCGCTCGCGAACAGTGTGCCCTCGACCTAACCAGCTAAATGACTGAGATGTATTACTTTTGTCGTTGTATAAATAAACATATACAAATATAGCTTCTGGGTGAGCTCGCTCCATCTTAGGCCTCATCCATGCTGCTCAGCTGGTTGTTGGCCAAGAGCAAACCCATCTCTAATAAAAAAAAAAAAAAAAAAAAAAAAAAAAATTTAGTTGTAGTATTTCGATGCTTGAAGACAATATAATTTTCTTCTTAAATACTTCTAAAAGTAAGTTCATTGAAGTCTAATTTTATCAATTAGACTAGCCTTCGTCTGCGTCCCTTTTTCTTAGTTGTTAAAATATTTATCCAATCTTTATTGCTCAATATATTTTTGTCAGACGTTGAATATTTTATTTTTGATGATCTCCAGGGAACATGACTTTTTTCTAAATAAAAAGTATGTGAAAAAAAAGTGTGCAAATGTTCGTACAATAATTGACAGTAAACTGGTATTTACCATACCCATAGCATAGCATCTAAATATTATTATTATTTTCAGATACAAACACTATCATTTAAAGAAGTGAATTAACAAAAAATTGTTTAGAATATTTTTAAACTTTTGGCAAAATAATAGTGTACGGCCTTACTATCATATAGGCCTTCAAGGTTCATATAGGTCAAGGGCGGCCATAAGTTGAACAAGTTTAGGAGTTTACGTATACCATACAACAATAGACGGCAATGTACAAATTAAAACGTCACTTATAGCCAAGGTGATTATAATTCTTTATCTAATATATAAAATTCTAGTGTCACAGTGTTAGTTGTCATACTCCTTCGAAACAGCTTAACCAATTTTGATGAAATTTTATATGTACACTTGGTAGGTCTGAGAATAGGTTTTTATCTATTTTTTATACGCGAGCGAAGTCGCGGACAGCAGCTAGTAATTATATAAAAATATTAAGTTGGGTTATGTACGCTTTAAAAACTTGAGAATGGGTAGACCGATTTTAATTCGGTTTTCACATATGGAAAGAGGGATAAACAGGAAAACAGGGAAAAGATCGTAGTGAAATGGCATTTGTGCTAACAAATGCCGTTATTTTCACTAAGTGAGTAAGGAATGCCCTATCTCATTCTCCTATCTTTTCTTTTTAATCTTTATCTTTTAGTATATCATGGTCAGCAGAGTACTGGCAACCCAAACAATGTTGCAAAAGTTAATGCATGCCATAAATACCTGCATGTCGACCTATACATAACTAAAAAGCTATTTAAACAGTTAAAAAGTAAACAATAAAAAGTTTTTAATACTTAACGAAGTCGTTGTAAAACGAATACTCGTACCAACCCTCTTTTTAAAAATAGACCTTTTCTTGTTAGTGACGTAAAGTCTTAATTTAAGTCGTATACAACATAATATTTACATTTTGATTGGACTTTATAAATAAATACAAGAGCCACGGTAAAATGTTTTATTTATAACTTTATGTTATTATAATGTCTACACTTAATTTAAAATGGCATTTGCTGCCTTTATTTGAAATTTGAATCAAACATTTTACGTTATTCCTTTCTTTTAAGATGCTATGTTCCTTAAGAAGAATTATTCTTTTTGTCCATTCTTTCGATTGGCATCATAAAAATACGGGTGATTATTTTTTTCACATTTAAGTCGGTTCGATTCCCAGACGAAGCAAGTAATTTTTTGAAAATCTTTGAATGCAGTATTACTAACTTTTAAAAATAACATAGTCTTCTTTCAGCAAAATATCCTATTTACGATATTTAAGGTACTTTCCCTTTATGTCGCATAGTCTTGGGACGCCCTATGTATAAGCCCCAGGGTATGAAAATTTATGGGAGTAAAATCAAAATTGTCACACGAATTGCGAGCAATGCGAGCACGAATGCGTTATAGTTACGTTCTATTTTTTTGAATATTTTATAAATATTACGCAATCTACACAATAAATATGTATTATTAAAAAAAGAACAATGTTGTTCTTTCGGCGTGTTCGAATTGTGAAAATTTAAATTTTATAACCATTCGTAAGGTGTAAACTCCAGTCGTGCATCGGAGCTGACACACACAATGTTTTTTATTATTTACCAGCTGGTTCCCGCGACTTTGTCCGCGTTTTCTATAGCCTATAGCCTTCCTCGATAAATAGACTATCCAACACAAAAAGAATTTTTCAATTCGAACTAGTAGTTCCTGAGATTAGCGCGTACAATCAAACAAAACAAAACAAACTCTTCAGCTTTATATATTATTATAGATAACACACTAAAGCTCGTCTAAAGATATACTATATAAGGATACCTTATATAAGATAAACACTACACAAATAAATATAAGAGTAAATGTACTAAATTGTTTCATCTTTACCCATTTACATTGTAAATAACTTTAATTAATTTTATAAATTAATTTAATTTTAATCACTGTCAGACAATATAGACTTTGATTGCTGAAGACGAACGCTGAAGCGTTGTAATCAAAGTAAATTGTACTGAAAAATTGTGATGGTATTTTTTCTACAAACATGTTTTTAGAAGATACGCCTTGAATCGCTGTATTTCCCGGAGGTGACCTTAATTCACTTACAATTAAATTACTGTCACCCGATCCTCTTGACGGTAAATAAATTAAGGGGGATCCATTAGGTTGGGGTAAATTTATTTCTTAATTTATTAGTTTAGTTTCTGAAACGCGGTTTAGGTATATTGCATCGAATTAAAAGACCAACATATTACATGTTAGACCTTTTTGCTTTTGCTCCATTCACATGACACCATCGAATTATATTTGAGTATTTATTATATGAATGTCATTATCGTGGTAATTAGCACATAATTACAATATGTTAAAAACACATGTTGCAATTTCTTTCAAATTTTGTAATATATATATAAATTTTGTAAAATCATATTCTGTGCAAGTACGAGTATGTTCTGCGGGTGAGGTAATTTTAAAGGTTAACAATTTGTAGGAAAAAAATGTATTCTTTTGTATAATTTATTGTGATAATTATTACAAAAATAGTTTTTCTCGCAATTTCGTACGCGACCCTTTTTCTTAAATGTGTTAAAACATTTATTCAATATTTTTTGTTTATAAATTTTTGCCAGTCATAACTTTTTTTTAGATTATCCCTCAGTAACAGCACTTCTTTTGGGTGAAAGATACCCTATGTCCTGTTCTGTATCTCTGAGAAAGTGTCATCAACGAGGAAGTTTTGTGTATATAAGAAAATTGCATGCTGGGCGAAGCCGGGAGCGGATCGCTAGTATTTTACAGTGTTAGAAGTGAGTAGAAGTGAATATGTTCAGGCTCAAGTAGCACTGAAAGAGATTTAGATGAAACTTAGCATCCAGTTTGACCATGTTCTAGAACACATTGGTGATTTAGACTTTCGTTGGTATTGTACATATATACTTATACTAGCTGGTGCCCGCGACATCGTCCGCGTTCTGAATGAAAGGTACCCTATGTCCTTTCTGGTGTCCCAGACAACGTGTATGCAAAATTTCATGGTGATAGGTTCAGTAGTTTTTTCGTGAAAGCGTAACAAACAAACAAACTCACATTCACATTTATAATATTAGTAAGGATAGTAAGGATTTTAACTTTCCAAACTAACTACATTTCTTTGTGAATGTCTTATAGGAATTAAGCTAAAAATATATATTTTGTAGACTTACCTTACAGTTTTTATAATAATAGTATATGCTTATCATCATGACCGCAACTTAAAATGTATTAAGTTGTCTAGACTAATCGATTAACGTTAAGGGCTTCGCGTTGAAGCTAAGTAATTACATGATTTATTATCATTTTTATTATTAGACACTTAGGGCCTCTTTCACTATCTGTCAAGTAGGCTAACTATCATTTAAAGTCACCGGTAACTGGGATAAATGGAGCTGATATACCTTTGTTTATACGGTAAAAGTTCCAAACATTAAAAAGAAAATAATAATAAAAAAATCGCCTATCCAAGTAAACCGAGTGCATAATTTAATAAAACATAAAATTATTTCTAAAAGTAACTAATCAACACTTTACTTGTACTTGATGAAAGAGACCCTTAGAAGAGTAACTCTATTGTTAAGGCGATTATATTTTTATTCAATAAAATCTTCATTTTAATATTTAATAGTTGTTAAATATTCACACAGTAGACAGAACAAAATCTTGTCACTCAGGCAGAAAATCTAGTTAAATAATTTAGTATTTTGTTTGTATAATAGGCTGAAGTTATTTATTTATATACACAAAGAATGCGTAATATCCCACTGCTAGGATATTCTCAAAATAAAAAGTTTTGTGGACAGTAGCTTGGGATATTAATGTATTTAATGTTTTTATTTTATTCGAAAAAAATATATAAATTTAATCCGGATTCAGTAAAAATTATCTTTTAAAACTAACTAGAGACGTAAAATGATTCATTCTTTTCAGAGATACAATATACGAAATATTCAAGTATACAGAAAAACGGAATTAATTCCACGAGGAATTTGCAAATCGAAAAACTACTAGCTTGTTGTGGAAACAAATTAATTTAATATTGCGTATTGTTTCTGTACACTGTTTTGTATTAATTAATTAAATTAATTAATTGGTTGTTTACTGATTAACCGAGTCCGGCATTGTTATGTTTTTCCGGCAGTTTCGATGCTGAAATTTCCTTGAATCAGATAATTGGATATTTATATTATAATCAAATTATATATTATGAACTAGTTGGTCCCCAGAACTTCTTATGCGCTGTACGGAACTTTACGGAACCTAATATTATTCCTAATCATCAATACATCAGTGAAAACTGCATTCAAATCGGTTATGCCGTTTCTGAGATTAACGTGCACAAACGCACAGTGAAACAGTCAAAAATTCTAAAAACATTTTTTTTACCTCAGTAACATAAGTACAAGATGTACATATTATTATTATTATTTTTGAAAAAACATTATGTATAGACAGACACGGCTCGAAATTTGGTTTTTCAGAACATTGGTAGCTTATTTTTATAATCCTCTGGACTTTCGCTAATTGGAGTCTCTAAAAATACAAAACATAGTGGGAGTTCATCTAAATCTATCTCAGTTAAGTTTAATTTAAGCTAGTTCAATTTAACTCAACCAATGGTTTTAGTCAGCTCTTTGTTTCGTTTTATCTCTTTATGTTTCTACAGAAATAAGCGCCATCTCATAGAACTTGTACAAACTATGCAGTGACGACAGTTATAATAACAAGAAACTGTACGTCAATTTATCAACAAAAAAAACTTGTATTGGATAAAGTCGCTGTCCACTTCTCTCTATTTCTCCGCTAACTTATTCTAAGCCACCTAATGGATTTTGACACGGTTTTTGGTGGTCCACTAATTATCTACATATTGGCCGCACCAGTTTTCTTTAATATACTTAAACAAGGATAAAAAAGATACTAAAAAAGTGAATAAAGATCAAAAGAAGGTTTTTGTATAATATATAAATTGCATCTGCGCGAAGTCGGTGACGGGTCGCTAGATTCCGTATTCAAATGTCCACAAAACTCCAAAACTAGCCGATAACCATCGGCCAGACTTAAATTTTACAGAAGAGTGTTTCTTTTGATTCGTTAGTTCAATCGGATACAAAAAAAGAGACACAGCGAAGCGTGGCCGGGTTCAGCTATAGTATAATATAAATCTACAAACCTAATAAATAAGATTTTCAACAACAGAAAGATTTTTCAAGATACCTAACGCGGTTACTGTCAACAAAAGATTAGCGCTGCATCCAGTTCAATACGGCCCGGATTGGCTTACGTAAACGCAGAGTTGCAACCCGTACCGGACAGCGTTCGAGTGGCCACCGTAACAATTCCCGGCACGTCCTCGTTGAAAACAGAATTACTCGCAGTACAAGCTTGGGAACAGTGCCAGAACTGACAACCCTCATATTAAGACAAAATTATAATGAACGTATTTAAATATCCGTCAACTATCCTCAGCTTCCAGCTATAAGTAAGTTTTGTACAAAGCTTGAATTTTTTTGAATTGAAAACTTCTTTTGGCGCGTTGAGCATTTTTGAGTTGGGAAAAAACCATTGAACTCGCGACCTGTGATGTAATGTAATGTAACCGACACCTCTGTTGACAATCACAGAATAACACAGTAAATTCAAATAAAAATAGAAAACGGTCAGTGATGCTATGATACATATACTGAGCGCTGACAGTTTTAAAAAAAGAACAATTTCTGAGATGGGAAAAAACCATTGAACTCGCGACTTGTGATGTAATGTAACCGACACCTCTGTATTTAAGTGATTCCTGACGATTCAAAAAATACACGTAATTGTTCAAGTTTTCACTTCTGTCGGTACTCCGGCAGGCTTATTATCGAATAAATACGTCTTCTGAGCGACAGGCGAAAAATGTGAAAAATTTGTGCATTATCACACTAAATCGTATCACGCAGCTCATAACACTAGTGAGGTTTGCGTCAAAATTAACGATTTAGTGTGATATTGCAAATTTTAGTGTGTGCGCAAATTTTCGCCTGTCGCTCAGCAGAGGTATTTAGATAATAAGCCTACCGGAGTGCCACTGTTTTTTTTATACTTGTCTTGTATCTATTTAACCAAATAGGTCACAATACTCCAATAATAATTAAATAGCACATTTGATTTTAATAAAATATACTTACTCGTGTCAGATGATAATTAATACCTCGCTTACTGAACGGATCTATTGGGTAACATTATTCCAATTTGCGTTACGAGTTGGCTCAGGAACTCGGTTACATACGAGTATGTTAATTACCATAAGACATAAGCGATCAGCTTTTACTAATGAGTATACAGAGTCAATCTGTTAAATATCCCTGCTTAGTTGCAGTTAAAAAACAAAATTAACAATTTAACAAAAAAAATACAAGATTAACAATAATTATAATCATTTTTATTCTTTATGAGGGAAAGGGAAAACCCGTTTGTAAGGGAAATCTTCAAACTGGACTCCTGAGAACATAACCAAAAAAAAATTACAAAAAAAATGTGTTATACCTATGAATGTTAAGTTTAGTCGAGGAGAACGATTATTGTCTAAATGGTAGATTCTGAAAAAGGCAGATTGTGGGAACGGCAGATAACTACGAAGATTTCGTGCCAGTAAATTTCTAAACTCCTGGTAATTGGCTTAATTTGTTTTTATTGTATTTGACGATTTTTAAGCTTCGAAAATATTATGTAAATAAAATATTGTAATGAATATTAAAAAAAACACATGCACTTAATGTGAAATACAACAATAGCAGTATTGCCAACAATAAATTAAGTCAATCTTTTCTAAGAACATAAAACGTTCGCGTGTTGAATTCCACAATAAGATAACGAATAGAGTTGCGGTATACATTTAGTTGTGGCGGACAATTTGAACGATTAATAACACAGCCCGCTAATTGCTTTGGACGGATTTATTATTAAAATGGTACGGAATCGAAAAATTGTTACTCGTTTAAAAGTTAAATTAGTTTGGTCAGTCGTTTCCGCCGAATGGCGTCTGAATAAAACATAAGACTTTCTCTGTCCTAATGAGCTTCGGGCTCTTTGTTTTTCTTAGCTGCATAAGTTGTGAATGGAAGTAGATTCGGTGTGTAGCTAGGGCGGATCAAATCGCACTTCATTTGTCCGCGTCAGCCGCCCGCCCTCGTCTGATGGATGACACGAGAATGCCGCGTCGCGGCTACCGCTCGCTGCTTTTAATTGATACCGTCATTTTTGCGCTGGCTACCGCAGCCACGGCGGCACACCGTCATAACTCGTTTAAGTTTCATTACATAATAGCGGGAAACGTTGCCCGCCATTTATCTTTTTTTTTTACCAGATATAATACACCGTTTTAGAAGCCCGCCCATATCGTCCGCTCTAAATGTATCTATTTATCAACGACGCACACTGAATATTCATTATACTCTATCCATCAAACTCGAATATATTTTATCGTTTCTAAAATGTACTTCTATATTCTTTTGAAACTCAACTGCAACTATAGTATTAGAAGTTGTAGAAGGGTAATTTAAAAGAAGACTTTTATTGACTATTACTAACTCAAGTCTGCGGGTCGTCGACCTTGAGACATTTGTATTTAGTGTGGATTTTAATGAAATAAAATTATATTCTTTAAACTATCATACTAGTCAGAAAATTACAGAAGTTAATAATATATACAACTAGCGACCCGCTCCTGGCTTCGCACGGATGGATTTTTTCTGCAAATTATATACACTAACTTTCCTCATGGATCACACCAATATTGAAAAAACGACTTCAGGTTATAATATGTAGAGATATAGTATAGATATAGATTATCGCCAGTTTGAAATATAGATTCCAAGAAGAAGAATTTTACAAGAATTTAACAGAATTTACAAGAAGAATTGAAGAATGAACCAATGTTCAGTAATATATTCCAAGCAATTCCATCAGTCAAATACAAATGTGTTTTACTCGTATTATATTGTTACAATTGTTTTAAATTTATATGTATACTAGCTGGTGCACGCAACTTCGTCCGCGTTCAAAATGTTATATAGCCTAAAGCCTTCCTCGATAAATGGACTATCCAACACAAAAATAATTTTTCATTTTGAAGCAGTACTTCCTGAGATTATCGCGTACAACTAAACAAACAAACTCTTTAGCTTTATATAAATTAGTATAGATTAGTAAGGCTTGAATCCTCCAATGCCTTGAAGCGGAAGTCTATAAGCAGTGTGTATTGCCAGTTTTGACATACCGCGCTGAGAAGTGAATACTGACGAAATATCTCGTCCACAAATCACGATTCGCTCAGCTAGCCATGGAGAGGAAAATGCTTGGCATTTCTCTAAGACCGAAATATGATCCGAAATATGGAGATCCGTTGGAGAACAAAGGTAGTGAACGTAGCCCAAAAGATCAGCCGTCTGAAGTGGGAAGTTGAGGAAAATGAGCCTTGGATAAATAATGTGTATTAGTCTGTTCTTGACATAAGGTGGAAAATATTACAGTAATACTAATAGAACAAATGTTGATATAAATTCTAAAGAAAATTTCTCTACTCTAAAAGTCTCCTGTGAAAATAATAAATTCAACATCGGAAACTAAAGTATAAGTTACATAATATTGTAAATTGTAATAATGAATGCAGAAATACTCGACCTATATTACTCTGCGAAATGCAAGATAAAAAATGAACAATTCGTAGAGCACTCGTAGAGTCGTAGAGTCGTAGCGCGGCTACGGGCTACGGTGAGGCGGCGGCGTAGCAAGGGTGGCACGTAATAGGAAATGGAGTTACTCGTACGGCGAGAGCAGGACTTCTGCCAAACCCGCTAAATGGTAATGAGCGCAATTTATTTTAGCGAACAATTTACTTTTCACTATGAAATTCAATGCTGCTCCATTTTATTTACCTCTAACGAAAATCGTATATAATATGAGATTGGTAATTTTTTTTTTTGACAACTACATTATCTATTAAAATACCAAATTAGAAATAATTAAATTAATGAAATATATTACCCCTCGTAATTATTTGTAATTTAAACCCATTTAATTAAAACGAGCTCGAATTAATAACTTATCTGTTATTATTAATGCAATTAAAATTATGTCCAGGTGGCATGGTATCCAACATGCTGGCTGCATTACCTCTGAAGTTCTTAATCTCTCAGAGAGGTAATGCTCACTTCTATCATCGCCAATTTTCCATCAAGCTCTTGGATATATCTTCAATAATTCTAAGCTGTTAGGACCCCTCAGGTTCAGCATTAAAACAAAGAGGAATAAAAGAGTAAAAAAAACTTACATTTGAAACTGCTATTGTATTTTTTTTTTACAAAACAATGTATTATTTTTAATTAAATCAATTTTGTAAATACACCAGTCTTCTTTTAAGACAAAGGCATTGTTGCTCGGCTTAATATTCATTAAGTTGTTACGTATGTATTTTTATTTTTCTTGAACGTATCATATCCCCCTTCCTCCCCTCTTAGCGTACAGTCATCGCCGGTAAGTGTCCCCCGCACATTTGTCGGGATCACAACCGACAAGCGAGTATAGCCCGATCCCGCCTCGAGCCGACCGTGAATTCTCTATTTCTCATTTGCGTAATGTGATTACAAAAGCACATCTTTCGAGATAAAAGCTCGGGCTTTCTACGTAAGTAATGAATTTTGCAGTCTCATCCGAGGAGCTTGAAAGCCTCATAATTGTGAGGGCAGCGGCCGCTGATCGTGTGGACGCTTTTAAAATTTACCGTTCTCGCTACAAGGCTAATAAAATTTGGCCACACGATATTAATTCACATTACAATAAGTTACAAAAACTTGATCCACGTACACTAAAAACCGTCATTTATTTGCAGCTGATAACTCTTACTAAAATCACAAAATCTTTCAAAATGTCAGTGTTTGCCACAATTTAATAAAATGTCTTTACCATAATATTGTAAATATGTGATCAAGTACAAACATTTACTTAGCCCATAGAGCTACTCGAAAAATTCTTTTTTTTTTTAATCTTTATTTAAGGCTTTTCCCTTAGCCTCGAAAAATTCTTGTAATTTGGAACACCACCATTTGACCATGATTTAATCAATTATTTGCCAAAGAAATACGGCAAAAGAAATTTTTCAAGAGATGTCATCAGTCCTACAGATTTCTGGACCTTCATATACAATAGTGAAAAAGTAGGCTCGCTTATTTGAACAAGGACGAGAGACCCGCTGGGACGACCAGTGACGGTAGTAATGTAGAAAACGTAAAAAAATTATAAAAAATAGTATTGGCCGACCACAGAATTTAATTGTGGCGAATAGCAGACGAGCAGCAGAATAGAAGAACCTCAGATGACAGTGAGATGAAGTAAGCTGTAGAAAGCCACTCTAAAGGAAAGAATATTTTTTCGAAGACTTTAAAGCTTTATATATCCTATGTGAAAAATGCATCTCATTGGAGGAAGATTACATTGAAAAATAATAAATATAAAACCACTCTATTTTTTCATTAAGTCCCTTAGGCCGCCAACTTATTGGTTGCCACTCTTATGTACTAGCGCCCCATGTCGGCTTATTTTGTTTTTAATACTTATTTTATTTTTACTAATAGTCTTAAATAAACTTCTTTCTTATATGGCAACAAAAAAAAATATTTTTAAACAATAACTAATAAAAATGCGTGTTTTTGTAAACAATAAATAAATGACAACTTAAAAAAACGGATGCTTTAACATTCAGGTCGCAGTTTCTCTAATCTTTTCCGTCTCAAAAGCAACCTCTAGCCACAAAGGCAATAAACGAGAAAATCTGATAAAATAGCCAGGAGTCGCTGAGCGGTAGGTTGTCTACAAATATATTCAGACTCCATTAATAAGTGTCGACGGACAGCCGGTCGTGATAGATTACAGCGCACATTTACGCCGAACAAATTAATGTGAAAAAACCCAATTCGCATTTAGAAACAGTTTTGATTATGAGAAAATGATTCAGTTTTCGTTAATTCTGACCAGTCCATTTTCTTTGGTAGAGTAGTTATGGTTAGCTAAACACGTCTTTGTGGTCTCAGTTTCGATTCCTGGCAGGGTTAACTTTTGAAATGAACTTTTTAAAAATTTAAGACATATTAAGTTTCGCAGTCATTTGTAAATAGTGATGGATAAAGTCGGGCATATTATGTTCGGTTTTGCTCATCTATCTAAAGGCGACTGTTTCGTTTGTACAGAAATAACCAAGCAGCCAGAATCGGGATCCAAATCTATAATCCATCATCCATAAATGTGCATCTGTGTAACCGTAGTCACATAACACATAATAGTGACATTAGAAGCTCATGCACTTTTTGAGTAAAGAGTCCATTTTACTATCTTTCCCAATCCTTTATCTTTTATCCATATTGCAAGTAGCAAATGTTTCATCAGCCTGGCTGCCGAACTTAAAAATTTGTTACTATAGATGCGGTAAACATACGTGTTTTTCAAAACTGTAGTAACGTTTTTAGTCACTTTTTTTGGATACAATTTTTGCAATATCGAACTACCGTCAAAACTGTATAGTTTTTAGTCACTTTTTTTATAAATTTTTGCAATATCGAACTACTGTTGTACCAACGGACGCACCCGATAAAAGCTCTTTATTATAGCTGTAAACCTTCCAATGTTTTTACTACGGCCAACAAATTACGAACCGGAACAGCTGTGAGCGCTAAAAAGTTCGCACAGTAAAACATCTTGATATCTCTCGTTGGAATACAATTATGTTTTTACAGCGCTCTACGTGATGTGGCATAGTGTTTATGAAAACAATTCACAAGATCGTCAGCTTTGCACTAAAGAAAAACTATCCACATAACTGGATTTCTTTATTTACTTACAGCCAAACAAGTTATCCTTTAATAAAATTTATTTGATCAATAAATCTTTTTGTCAACAGTTCTTCCATGAACTATACTGTATTGACATGGTTGACATAATAATAATATATATTACAAGAGAATACACAATCCTTCAAATTACCCTTTTTTCACATATTACTTACTTGGTTTGTATTGTTGGTAAGCTGTTAAATGGGATGATAATATTATTACACATTTTTAAAATTCTAATCTCCATAATATTTTTTAATTTAAATTTTATATATTTAGGAGTACAAATTTTAAATTTGCCTGCGTCTACGCTCGCGTCGTCTAATTATAAATTTATTCTTTTAGTAATTCCGATTAGTTAAACTAAAAAGTTTATATTAAGTCTAGAGCAACCCTATATTTATTTATTTGCAGTCTAGCAGCCTTTACAGTTAATGCACTAATTCGTCTTATTCAATCACTCATATTCAATAACGATTACGTATAAAAACATAATTGTAATGCAGGAAATAAGTAAAGATTGAGTAGATACTCATCATCTTTTTCGGTTAGACACAATTCATCATCACGTTGTGAAACGCTGACTGAGAAATCGTAAAAATCGACGATTTTTTAAAATACAGCGCCTACAAATTTTGAACGCCTGTACACGCTCACCCCACCGCTGAAATGATAAACTTCATAATAACCTTTTTTTTCTTTTTCCCATTCATTCAAGTCCAATAGGTCCCCACGACGCTCGAGTGACTCCACATTTAGCATCGTGGGCTCCCCTACCAGAAGGCAAGGACTCGCAATCTTCTTACTCGCATGTTCGTTTTGCAATTAATATTGTGTAACACCAAAAACGCTGCTCTCAGAACCAACTGTGCATTAAACGAAGTAATGTTCTCTGAATCGGCAAATAAACACGGCTCCGTTTACAATCGCCATATTTAAGTTACAACTGTCAAATTAGTCATGTAAATTCGAGCTCTGAGCTGAATAAATGAAAGCGGTTATCACAAATTATTTAACTGCAACATTCGGCACGGGGCCAGCGCCGTTCGCTGAATTTCACTGAACAATTCAGGTCGCCGTAACCGCAGTACCTCAGTTCTCAGCTAACTTACACACTCGTATATAAAAATCGATTTATTTTGCCAAACTATTAATTTATTTTAATCCCTAATTAATCTTGACCTAATCTACACAGAGGGTCTAAATAATACTTTCTTTAAACTGGTAACTATTTGAAAAGTTGCTTTAAGTTTTTATTGTTTTTGAATGTTAAGGTCATACAGGCAGTCCACTTGGTGTTAAACGGCTATCGTTGTTTAAGCACTACTGGTGCTGCAAGTGCGCTAAAGGATAAATGACACTTATTCGTACTTCATACATCACTTACACAGAGAAACAGAGTTGAAGTAATGTAAGTAAGAAATGTTTCTATACAAAAAAATTGTAAAGCTTTCTAACCTTGCAATAAAAGTTCATCGCTTGATAGTTTGCTATGCGTTTGTATAGTAGACGAGTAACGAATTTAAAATTGAAATGTCGATAAATTTTCTTCCAAACATCCAACAGATTAAATGATTAAACAAAGCCTAAATTTTGTTAGAGGCTAAGCTTATTTTATTTTCAAAAATGAACAAAAAAACTGTTCAGTTCATTAGAGGAGTATTTTAAACAGACAAGCAAACAAAATGTTAGAAATCTTTTATTTTAATATTCTGTTACTCTTTTTTTTATAGACCTCTGTTAATTAAATGTGCAAACACGACTACTCTACTTTGTTATTATATTTAAAAATGTTAATGTTTGTAAAGATGTTACTAATACAACCCCGATAAACGCTTGAGCGGATTTTGATAAGCTCGGCTCACAGACAGGTCATCTCTTATAGGTGATTCATCTATAACATTATAGGAGTAATATTATAATTTACTATTATATTATTAGTCATTAGTTACTTATTTTCTTAATGTCCTCCTTTAGACACGCATAAAATTTATTAAATAAACATACATAAGCAAACAGATAAAATTATAACGTTACTTATTTTCTAGATTCAGTTTATATCTAAATTAGATTGGATAGATTTATAAACAATTCGAAATGTTACCTAAATTGGTAGCTAACATTTTCAGCAATTTTACATTAATTTCCATGATACATAATGGACCCGTAACATCGTTTGGATAGCGTTATTCAAACCACACTCTATATTTGAACCGAACATAATTGTGACGTTGTATGCAGTAAATTGTATGTCGCATTCTCTCCGCTGTTGTACTCTCTCTTTCTCTCTCTCTCTCTCTCTCTACACTCTCTCTAATTACAAGCATTTCAAACACCTTCCAAATTACTGGCCTATTCAGTAAGTATTCGAACGCAACGGTAATTGGGAACCAATGTCAGTTTGATGTCGTTATTCAGTTCTTTGAATATTCACTAGCTGTGCTCGTTTGCTGTCAATTTTACTCCATTAACAAAGTAGTTTGTTTTTTTTTAATTATTACAGGAAATAGGGAAATATGTAATCATGTTTCGACAGTATCCTTGTGTTGAGCCGAATGATCTACTTATGATACGACAGATTCGATTGCATTCCATGTTTAAAATGTGTGGTAGTGGTAGGGCACACTTCTTTCCGTTGGCATAAACTAATGAGCCTGGCTGGAGATAGTAACAACCCCCCAAGAGGTGACCTAGTCATGTGTCTGATTTCTGATTGATCTGGATGTCAGAAGTTGTTTTATATGTTATTGTTAAAAGAGACTTCACTTTATTTCTGTTTTCCTTTTCCTCCTTACTTATTTTTCCTAAATTAATATAATATTCCTCAATGAACGTACTCACGTACGCTCGCATATGGGTATACATATTATAGTTCTTATTATTTTATTTTATTTCATTTTGTACGCTCATGTTTACAAACTTTAATACTGTATACATTTAACTATTGTTTTTAATGTGCTTATTAAATATGTAATGTTGTTAGGTTTCCCAAAACAAAATAAATTAATTAATATATTCCTTTTCAATGTAGAAAAAATATTAGTACAGTGGTAATATGAACGTATCGTGCATAGAATGATGAATCGTTCATTTCATTTGAAATGTTCACTGTCAAGCCGCAAATGAAACCGTCAGTGGAACGGGAGCAATCATATTTTTGCTGATTACGAAAGCATGGGATCGCGAGTTTCTGCCGACTCACACGGCCCTCCCCGCTTTATGGCCGCCCTTACACGGAACATAATTCATTTTTAATCTTATTGCTAACGTTTCAGCTCACGTAAGGCTGCCGACATAAAAGTTCACCGCGTCCAAATTGGAAACTTCTTGTCGCCTTACTGGGAAAAATAACTCGGTAATGGGTAACGGAATGTGTTACAAAACTTCTCTGAATGCCGAATCATTTTCCTTATTAACTCTGTTCAATTTATTTATGCATTTAATCTCGGACCAAATAAGAACTATAGACAGAATTTTGCGGACATGTCGCTGCTTAAAAACTAAAGAGCCACAAATCAAAATTACACTTTTTACAGGAGAGCTAATCGAAAAAAATTAAATTATTCTTTGTCTATTAATTTTTTAATTATATATCAAATATGCATATTATACATCGTTTGAAACGTATTTTTAAGTAAATGTTTTTAGTACTTTTATAATAAACTGAATACTAGAGGAGATATAAGCATATAAGTTACTTTTGAATATATAAAAAATGATCAAAATAAACTTAATATGGAATAAAACAACCATAAGTCTTTTTGCAACATAGAATATGAAGGATTGTGACTGTATTTTTGCAATAAAATTTTGGATTTTTTTGTTTTATGGCCCTTTAATTTTTAAGGAGCGATGTGTGCGTAGGCTGTTTACTGTATTAAGATTTTGTGTTCGTTTTAACCTCTTTTTTGTTTATTTTTATTGAAAATATGGGTACACAAGTTTTTTAAGTACGAAATGTGATTCCCTCCTACTTTTTATTTTTTAAGATTACTTTTTCCACCCTTTCACTACGACATCAGCATTTTTACTAGTAAATATTTTAATAAGGCGAGGCGTAGTTTGTTTGCATTGATGTGTGTGTAACCGTGTATATACACGACGAAGGCGTAGGACTTCACTCTATCAGTCAAATCTAACAGCATTCAAATCTAACAATATTTTTTATATGACGTCGTCCCGCTTCGACAATCTTTGATTAATTGAAATTTTCTGTCATGAATATTTAAATAACGCTATGTATGGAACCACACGCGTGGGACGGCCTTGCCGGATAGGTAATGAAAGAAAAGCACATATTATTTGATGTTATACAAATTGAAGAGGATGATATTATTATTCATAGATTACATATATAACTTGTAATGAAACTTAATGGTTAGTTCGGTTCCCACGACTTGTGGCTGATAAGTTGGATTCAAATAGTATTAGGTATATTTTAGTCGGGTGCGCCTAGCGTAACTTACTTAATTATTTTAATTCTATTGGTCAAAATGTAAATTCTGGTTCACTAATTCGAACTCTTCATGTCATACTACAGGTAATAGAGAATTTACTTCTGCACTAAATTACTACTCTTTTTTTTTTAAATAGGTTCAGTATCACGTACTGACTCAAAATGCACAAATCTTTACAAATTAGGTGACATTTTGACAAAAACCGTTTCGGCTTATATCCCCGTAACCGTATATCTTTTTTGTCTAATAATTTTTTGTCTAATGTCTAATAATGGCCACATTTGTCAATAAACAAATCGTAATAGTCGAATAAGTCGTAAACGGTAAGTGATAGAGAAAAAATTATTGGACAAAAAAATAGGAAATTTATTTATCTACAATAAAATCTACAATAAATATTTACATTACCATTTTTGGCCTTCAGTTCACGGTTACGGAGATATAGGCCGAAACGGTTTTTGTCAAAATGTCGGCACTTCCGCCCGCCTAATTTTTAAGGATTTTGTGCATTTAGAATCAGTACGTGATACTGAACCTATATTAAAAAAAAATAAGAGTAGTAATTTAGTGCATTATGGACAAGAGTAACGGGTCCTCTAGTACCTGTACTATCAATGGAGACTCACTCTTCTTTGTTTTTATCTATATACATACTAGCTGTGCCGGCGACTTCGTCCTAGTAGTTCGTTTTTTGAAAATCCCACAAGAACCAATCATTTGATGAAAGTATCCTATATTTGTTTTTCATCCAAATCCGTTCAGCCGTTTTTACATGATTGAGTAACAAACATCCAAAATACTCGTATATAAATATAAATATTATTCGAAATTATTATTGTTAGTCATTTAATTGATTAAGTCAACGGAAATATAATTGACCTAGTTCAGATTAAAGCAAATACTAAACCCTTCGCTAAATTCTATGTTTCATATACTAATTAAAATCATACGAGATATCTTTAGTGTATGTAGTAGCGACCCGCTTCCGGCTTCGCCTAGGAAAAACTTAATTAGGTTTTTCGCAGTTATATTATGTTAGGCAGTTTATGTTGACGCAGCAAATAAAAAATGTTTTTGTACATTCATTAAATTACTTAAAAAGTTAACGAATATAAAAATAATATTGCTAAGTTGTTTTAGTTTTATGGTGTTGTTTTGTTTTTGTGTTTTGGTGTATTTTTGTATATAAATATGTGTAGTTTTCTCTGTATAAAATTAGTTTACCAATTCGCGGATAATGTTGTTGATTGCACTGTTACATATATTTATGTATGTAATGTTTCTCTTTCTTCAAATTTACTATGTATGGTGTAATTGTTTGTTTTCCCGAATAAAATAAAATGAATTAAACACAGAAATTAACGACGGTTGTTATTCGATATAGAAGTTTATCCATTGTAAAATAACATTAAGGTTCCATTGTGTTTGTTAGAAATGATTTTTGTTTACAGGTAACGTTAGAACATCGGAATAGCAGGATCGACTTTTCCAGTTCGCCGTGGGCGATATATACTTTCAGGAGTTGGCTTAACTTTGCAAAAGTTGGCATTGAGTTATAGATTCCCAACTGCCTTTCGAATACTTGTTTGTTTTGTTCACTTTGCCCGTAAACAGGGATATCCTTTCGGATCTATTTGATGTGTCGTGATATTTTATGGAAAATATTGAAAAACTTCAAATTACTAATCAATTTCAGAATTTTAAATTATTCTGTGAATGTGTCAAACTACGTCTATAATATTATAAAGAGAGAAGATTTGTATTTTTGTATGATTGTAAAGAATAAACTCAAAAACTGTTGATTTTAAAAATTCTCTCACCTACAGAAAACTATATTAAATATGAAAGGAGTAAATACCTCCTATATCATAGAAAAAGGTAAAATAGAGCAAACTATGGAGGCCTTCCCTGTCTGAACTTTTGAAAATTTCATCGTAAAAATATTGAAACTGTCCGAAAAACGCCGTACCTCACTTTTCAGAAGCCATTACTCAATTCGAACTCGTACTTTATGTCGGCAAACTAGGTCAAGTTTTTCTAAGGCTCTCACACGCGTGATCCACTATCTAAGGTCTCGTAGATGAGAGAGCCGATACCGTCCTGCCATAAAAAGCCCTATCTGGGACGCGGTCCGAAGTCAATGGGCTTATCGTGAAAAAGCAATCCGAAAGAGCGAACCATAATTAAATTAGTAGGAAACAAGAGTAAGCATTTTTCCAGCAACTATGCCTCAATTAGCTTTGCTGCGAAAATGGTAAAAAGCGCTTTTTACCGTTGTTACACAACAATGGTAAAAAACGCTTTTGTTTAAGTAAATTTGTTTACGGATGCTAACTTTGGTAAAATGAACTTTTTAATGTTTAATAATTAGTTTCACTTCTAAGTCCATGGAGTTCACTGCACCTAGTCTTACTAATAATAATATTTTAGTATCACATGTCTAGTCTAATAGTACAACTCGGGCCTAAATTGTGACTATCCGAGAGATTATTATTAAATAATAAACCTGGAATTAAAATAATTAGAGGTTTTTTTATATTAAACAGTTTTCGTCGAAATCAAATTTCGATTCGCTAATACGAATAGAGGTTTCGTGGTTACATTCGGCCCACGAATACGTGCCATCACCTGTCGTCCCATTTTATTGGTCGTATGTCCCCCTGAACCACTATTTATGTAGCGCCATCACTAAATTCACCCTTCAACTAATTGGCAAATATACTTAACCTTAATTTTATTACTCTCATTCTCAATTCGTTACTATTCCATATGATGTTTACCATTTCTAGAGTAAATTATATTTTTAGCGTGAGAAAAAATATTTTTAGTAAATATTACTTATTAATCCGCCCCCGACTCCGAATATATGCATTTTTTTCTACAAATTATATACACAAACCTTTCTAGTTGTTCATTCTTTTCATCATAATTATGTGAAAACCGTATGAAAATAAGTTTAGAAGAAGTTAATGGAGAAACAGACAGGCGGACAGCGACTTTAATTTATAATACGAGTATGTATATACTTATGTACAGATATAGATAATATTTCAACTTAACTGTCATGATAATATCCTTAAACTGATGTAGTTATTTTTTACAGATGAAATACAACAATAGAATAATTCGCATTGTATAATACTTCCAGTGTATATATTACTGTTCACGTAGTGAATGCATTGTAATCATTGTTTCGTAACTGTAATTAATTTAGTAAGTAATTTAATATAGTTTAGTAGTAGCAGGGCACACTGCATTCCGCATTGTGCTTTGCTGCTACTATAAACTAGACAGGCCGTCTTGCGGCAGTAACCACTCCCTAAAGGTGCAATTCGACGGGACGCGGCATACGGCGACGGCAGGTGCCGCGACGTCAGACGGCATTACTTTGCAGTATTCACTTGTATGAAACCGATTCCGATATACAACTGCATTTGCCGCCAATTGCCACGTCCTGTCGCGCGGCAATTGCAGTCGTATGTCGGAATCAGTCTCATACAAGTGAATACTGCAAAGTAATGCCGTCTGACGTCGCGGCACCTGCCGTCGCCGTCTGCCGCTGCCGTATGCCGTCTGCCGCGTCCTGCGGAATTGCACCTTTAGAGAGAACCACTGTGTAATAAAAATACGTGTGCCATTGTGTTCGATAAATGGGATAGGGATACTAGAGCCCATTCTCCTATCCCCTCATCGTCCAATTTTCTTTAACCTATCAAAGTCAACAATGCATTTTAAACGCTTAGGGCGTTGTTTAAAAAAAATTAACATATATAAATTTTATTATAAACCTATATGTTTACTACAGGTTTACATATCTGAGACAATATATTTTTTATAACTATTATTCCTTTTATTTGTAACACTCATAGAGGCCAAACGTAAAAAGAAAAAAAGTCATGATTTCCCTTTTTGTGCGTTTCATGAATTTGCTTCTAAACTCGTTTAATAATAAAATCGTTTTAGTCGAGAAATATTTTTTATTGGAAAATATGCCACGTAAAAAGTGATTTCGTTCTTTCAATCATTTATGAGACCAGTTTAATAAAATTAAAACGCAAACTATTAAAAAAAATCTGATCTATTTCTGTTGTTAAAATAAGACTAAGGATTATTATTATCTCACAGGTTAGGCATTGTAAAAGTACTTTCCTTATTAATACAGGGCTTGTTCTACGTGTGTGCGAATTTCTCATATAATTTACCTTTCAATGATTTCACGATTGAATGATTACTAAGCGTCTTCACAATTTATTATTTTTTACGTAGTGTGACTTTTTCAAACAGTTCAACGAAATCTTTGTAATCTCTAAGGTCACAAATCGCGTACAAAACACTTTTAGTTTTTTTCCAATTTATTGTAAGAGTCAAAGAGGACTTCGCCCAAACGAAATAAGTGGACACTAACTTTCGGGACACGTAAAGTCGTAAACATAAAAGAAAGCTTTGCTAAAAGTGTCAGGTCCAATCAGAGTTGAGGCCGAGATAGACTATTTATTCGTGACCAATATTTAATGAATGGACTGTAAAAGGTAAATGAGAAAATTTTCAAAAATGGTATGTAATAAAAAATGTTCAATCTCCTTTTATAGGTCATTTAAAAGCTATTTGAGTATAAAATATAACTGACTAGCTGATGCCCGTGACTTCGCCCTCGTTAAGAGTGAGGGATGTGTGACTGTCAATTATACACTAAAACCTTCCTCGAGAACCACTCAGTAGATTTTGAGTTTATCGCGAACAGACAGACAGATGCGGCGAAGGACTTTGTTTTATAAAGGATATTTTGTAGTTTTATACAATTAATTTTAAAAACTCATTACTACTGTCGCTGATAGTGGGGCAAGACCCAAGCTTAGGTTAGCAAGGCTGAGGTGAGAAATCTTCCGACAATAAACCCTTGAAACTTTTCTAATTTTCAGAATCGATTTCATAGACAAAAAGTTACGCTTGAAAGGTGTTTAAAGACACCCAGTATCAATTTAAGAAACGAAAAGGTCACACACAACACGAAACACGTAAGAAATTATCTCCAACCCGAGAGAACTCCGCATTATGTTCAAGACAAAAAAAAAGTAAATAACTTACGCCTTGAGCCTCAGTTTTTTTCGTGAAATAAGGCGGAAGGGCTGAAAATAAAAATGTTTATATTTAATAAACTCCGGGTGTTCTTCGAGTAAGATTATTTATTCTGCAGAAGCGCCAACTTAATTTGGGGCAGGGCGCTCATTGTAAATGTACTTTTTTTTTAATTGCAACGCCGCCTGAATGTAGTTTCGTATTGTAACCATAACCGGAGCAAGCGGTTTGTAAATTAACCGATACGACTTCCGGCCGTTCCGTGTAGTATGTGAAACAAGACACGCATTTGTAGGAAAAACGTGTTTCCGCTGTAACTCTGTTGACCGAACCGCACGATATTAAAACTATAAAGTGTGGGGACCGATTCTCCCGCCTCTTACAGTTACAAAAGCGACCCCCGACCCCCGACCCCTGACCCGCGTTATCCCTAAAGCGCTGTTTGTTCACCACCTACCGACATTCTACTTAGCAATTTTTCCTGTGATATTCTTCGTTCAAATGTGCTGATAGTACGAGTATGCTACATTCTATGAAAATACCCCATAGAAAATATTGCGCAGACTTCGTCTCCAAGTCATTTTTTGTTGCAAAAAAATAATAATATATGTGTACAAAAACATTTACCTTAATATTAAAAATGCAAAAATGGATTTGTTTGTTTGTTACGCTTTAGCGCCTAACTACTCAACTCATCGTCATGAAATTTTTCATCCAGAAAAATTATTGTTAACGAGGGACCACCTAAAAATAATAATGAAAAATATGTAAAGGTGATCAAACAGGATTAAGGTGGTCCAATTGCAGCACCTGTGACGTTGCTTATATTATAGGCGACGGTAGCCACCTACCATCTAGTTGACCGTCAGCCTGTCTGATGATCTCTACATATAAAAATTAGATCCAATAATAAACATTAAAGATTCAAAAATCATTATAAATTTCGCATATACATTTGATGTTTTTAATAGTAAAAAAAAATATTTGCTTTGGTAACTATTGAGAAGTTGTAATGCCAATAGCGATCCGTACCGATATCGTTCGAGCGGAAGAGTTAAATTATTCAAGGACCATTTTAATGAACATAAACTGCCCAATATAATCAAAATTTAATCAGGGTACGAATAAGTCACGTACATCCCCCATAAATATGGGATCATTGAGGAATTCATTCCAAAAACATTGACTTCTCTATTACCCATTAATTAAATGAAATCTAAATAAAATTAGGATAAATTAAATACAATTAGTTATATATTTAGAAATAAAAGTATGAACCTATATATAAAAAATAAAAACAAATCATAACCTTTTTTATTTGTATGTGAATCGATATTACTTGTTCTTGTTAAGCTTTACAGTATGTTTAGTTATCAAAATTTTAAAAACAGTTTTTTTTTTCGTCTGTGATTTTATAATGGTTGAATTTTATCCAATATACTAGCTGGCGCCCGCGACTTCATCCGCGTTGAAAAAGAAAAAGAAGTAGCCTATCCTATGTCCTGTACGTCTAAATGTTTATCTACCAAGTTTCATGAAAATCAGTTAATTCGTTTAAGAATCATGAATGAACATACATACATACAATACCTACACTTACAGATTTATCATTAGTATTGATTACCATTTTAGTAAAAAGGCTCATCCAAATATTAATGATAAAATTAAGTTCGGTCAAACGGACTGTTAACCGAATAGGGGATAGACCAAATTAAATTTACTATAGCTACTAAACTCAAAGAAAATCGAGCAGAAAAGCGTCATATTAGTGGATACAAATTTTTGTTTTCTCCATTTTACATAAACGTATATGCCGAATGCTGTGCGTTGGCGTTTATATTTATAACGCATTTAAATGCCATCCCACAATATCCATATTACAAAAAAAGGCTTAAAAGAAAAAAAGAAAAGAGAACGTGTGCTCTTTCTTTAATGAGTTTATTTAATATGTAAATAAGGAAAAACATAGAAATGTAAGATGAAAAAGGATATGCGTGTTTATGAGTGTCCTTAGGGAGTTGCGTGGAAGTTCCCGAAGTAAACTGAGTACACGGCATGCCAAGGAAGGGGTGAACATAAAATGACTAAGTTACCGCCCTCAGAAGACATACACAGTCGTAAAAGTCTGAAACGTGGCGCCTCATATGGAAATAATCAAGTATCTTATCGATGTTGTTTGTTTTTTATCACACGTGTTCTGTAACGTGACACCGCAAACACGTTCACCTAACGTAAAGGGAAAATTTCATAACAAATGCCACAGTTCACAATGCTTGACAATTTTGATAATAATTTGTTCTTATTTCCGCCATCAGAAAAATACTATGAGGAATCATTATATAAAAACATTAATTTTTATGTAAATAATTTTTTTTTTTTTATAATTAAATTTAATAATAAACACAAACTAATCCGAACCAAATTCCCACCCCAGTAATGGTTAGGAATTCAACTCTCAAAGTTGTGGACGAGTACATCTACTTGGGACAAACAGTCCAATTAGGTAGGAACCAACTTCGAGAAGGTCATTCCTCGAATACAGCGTTCGGACCGAGACATCTCGTCCTAAATTCCTCAATTTTTATTTTATTTTTATGTTAAGGTCGACAGACAGGCTGACGGTCCACTTAATGGTAGGTGGCTACAGTCGCCTATAACCCAAGCAACGTCACATGTGTCTAAAAACAAAAGTTTTTGGCCAATATATGATGATACTCGTATATGGTGCAGAAACGTGGTCTCTATAACTATCATACTCAAAGATCTATGAATAGGGCTATGCTCGGGGTTACACCATAAGATCGAATTAGAAGTGATATTTTTTGAGCGATTTTACGAGTATCTCGTTGGAAATATTTCGTTTCACCTAAAAAAAATTCCTCAGGAGAGGAAATCCTTTAATGGACACTTAGCCTGTAAACGGTTAAGTAGTGCCGGACTCCTACCGGCTAAACCCTATCCTGTCTCCCGGTGTATCCATGTACCCGCCATCATATCCTTAACCATGGTAACTTTGTTTGTCTTACAGATTAGATTTTACATAAACCAGTCAGCCTTACACTTAATAATCATAAGATTAAACCATTTTGAAAAAAGTAATAATATTTAGAAGAGATAAAAACGTTTCGCAAACGTTATGGCCTCTTTAAATTTCATTTTAACAAAAGCAGAACTTCGGCAAAAGACCTCCGAGTTTCTGGAAACAATAAAGTTATTCATCATTAAGACCAACCTCTATACAAAAATAATCTTCAGCATTATTCGTTCAGACAAAGAACAGTTTCAAGCTTAAACTTCGTCTAACTTTAAAGAACATAAGAACAACACTGAATTCTCGAATAAGTTTATTTCAACTTTTTATATGATAACAAATATTCGACCTATATTATTTCATATATATATATAATATCTTAATTTTCGTTGTATTGTTTCATATAATTCTCTGTAATTATAATACTGTTATAACTTTATTGGTGTCTTGCCAAAAAAAGTATTTAAGGAATTTTTTTCCTTTATAATAAACGCATCAGACAGATTGACCGCCTATATCTAATCACGCAAGTCAACGCAAAGGCAAATACCGAATTTTTATGAGATTATATTATATTTTTATGAGAAAGTGTGGCAAGCGGGCTGATTGTCCACTTCATGGTAGGTGGCCATATAAATTTAAGAAACGTTACATGCGCCCAATAGGGTGAATTGATTCTATTTAAGAAAGCTGCTTTTAATTTAATTACTTTTTAAATATGTGTAATTGGAAAAGAATTATTCTTGTAAGTAAAAGCGGCGGTCAGTAGACTTATAAAGCAAGGCCATGAAAACAACGCAAATAATGTAAACAAACTTTCAGGCCTTTTATTGATAAGGCATATAGTTAACACGTATATTGTAACTAGTAGTGCATATTTTGTCTAGTAGCACAACCATTCATAAAAAAGAATCATAAAAAGTTGTCAAAATCGTTTTCTTGTACCACGAAACAGATAGCGCTGGCCACTTCTCACATTTTACTTGCGAGAGAAAAGGACAGAGATAAGAAATTCTTGTTCATTTTGTTTAAATTGTTTGCGTTGTCTCCTTGGCTTTACTTTAGCTTTGTGAATCTATATATCTCTATATCTCTTTCTTTCTCCATGTGAGTGCGTTGACAGTAGGTGTGTTCAGGTGACTTACTCGACTTACTTTGGATACTATCAATAAATTGTTAAATGTCTTCGATTCCTGCGTAAATGTTTTAATTTTTACGTCGCAACCTCTTTGACCTTTGCGTACCTAGTTACCAATTTTTTTTTAAATAATCAATACGTATCAGGCACGATTGGCATTCCGAACACAACATTCAATACGAGCTAACCGTGGAACCGGGCGTGTTTTTCTTTCATGTCAAAGAGCAATAGTGTTGAATGTCGTTGACCGAGCCTGGCTACAAACAAACACCGGTGCGCCGGTAATACGCGAAGCTACATTGCCTCATCCCACGCGTCGCCCATTCCTTCACCCCTCGCCCGCACACCTCGACATGCATATTGGCACAAAGTAAGGACAAGTGGGATCTTTATATTACATCTGTACTGTAAACGCTTGTTCATAAACAGTACCAACTCATGCTAGTGACTTCATCCGCGTATCGAGTGATTTTTGAGAATTACAGGCAGAATTTTAGGCAGAGAAGAAGAATTGGCGAAGAAAAGACTTGAAGTTTTACGAGTATGAGCGAAGAGAAGAAGAGCCGAACATCCGCCTCAACGACACCAAGAAGAAATAGATAATTGGCCAATACGGCTGCAGATGCAACATGTGATTAATCGAACTTCATATCATCGGATTTTCGCCAAGTTGTACACCTTTGATTATAACCCACATAGAATAAATTCACAATAAACATTTCGAAAAATCCTCTTTCCGACAAATTAACTGCTAAATTATGTTTTATGTAAATAAAAGTAATAGACTTTAACTCCATTTAAACTCTATTTTTGAGTCAGTAAATAAATTTAACAGTATGTAAATAGATGTATAAATAGAAGTAATACTCATAAAGGCAGATAACAGCTTCTTCAACATTTTCAATATTTATCATGTTATTAAAAAAATAAACAATCAACGTCAATGAAAAATAAAATATCAATGTAGGTAATCTTTTTAAAATAAATATAGGCATAAGTGCGTTTCAATAAAGAAGTAGTATTTTGGTAGTTAGTAACAATGGTAAATGGTAGTATTTGGTGAGGGGAATATTGTTCTTCACAATGTGCTATTACCTAAATTTAAGACTAAAGACTAATCGAAATAAATGTAGTTTAGGTATATTAAGTTACCGTACTGTTTCGTGGACACTATGTCCGTTAAGCGTATTCAGGTTACCTTAACTGAGAAAGTTCGCAATAAGCCATGACTTCTGAATGCTAACACGACTCGGTACGTTTAGCTTCACTTCTTTAATGGTAAGCAGATAAAACTTTAACAAGGGCCGTGTTAAAAATTATGCTGCAGAATACGACTTAGTTTTAACTAACTCCTACACTCGGTCGACAGTACGCTTCTATCGAGTTTTTATTTACTAACTTTTACATAATAGAACGAACGTTAACGCCGTCCAGAAACTAACAGAAGTAAGAAAAACGTAAAATTTAGACACTGCGTTTCTACACACTATTTTTTGAATTTTAGGTATGAAGAAATTTTAAAATAGTTACGGAGCCTGCATTTAGGTTGGTACTTCTCTGAAATATATATCATCTTTATAAAGACTTTAAATACGCAAGCAAAGAAAACTTTCCAAAAAGAACAAGACTTAATAGAAATAAATACGTTAAAGTGGTAGATTCTTTAGTTTATAATTATCCACGAAAAAAATATATATTAACAGCTTGTATATTTGTATTATATGATAAATTATGAAATTAGCGAGTGTTGGATGTTTATAGACGTCATATAACCTTCTCAAATCCCTCCATTAGGGATTGTTTACTCAGTCGGTGCGCATATCTTTCGAGGTCGACTCACGAAAATGCCCGATGAATATGCGATGACACAATCCGTACACACTCTTTCCATTTTGAGAACCATAATGAAAACTCACGCACCCGCCTTATTTGTTTTTCAATCAAACGTATATTTGCATAGCAACAAGGAAAATGTTTCACCGACAGTAGATATAAATGTAGCTCCCGCAGTTCATATAATTTATAGCTAGAGGGACGCTTTCTTTAAGATTCAAGCTGGCATTCAATTTGATGGTAGGTGGTCATATACACCATCAACATCAGGAGAAATCAAAGTGCTTAATTTGTAGAAATTAAAGATGTGGTATAGGGCTAATTTTACGTACATCTAGAAACACAAAAGAACATGTGCTATTTCAGAGTGGGCTTCACAGCTACGCAGTTCTAAAAATCAATGAAATAAAATCTTATTAGATTATAATATAGTTATTAAAGAATCGAATATCTAAAAGAAACACGATAAACGCAACGAAATAAATGCTATGTGGCCTGAAAAATACATAATGATTCTAACACCATCAATTAAGGTTGTTTATTTTCAAGTTTTAGCTTCGAGTATTGAAAGATTGCTTAAAGTATGTGTCGGTAAATTAAGTTCGAATGGAAATAAGCCGTTAGTAGCAAACTGAAAGAGCCAGTCTACGCAATTTAACTATTCACAGTCTGTTATATTAACCTTTTAATTTCTTGGAATTAAACGTCTGAAATCCTCTTAATTCCTTAAATCCTCGACGCGTTTTTATGAGAAACTCGTTACTTTGTCGGCTTAAAATTAAATTTAAAGCAGTATTATTATCATTTCAGCTGTGTGATGTCCACTGCGGGACACAGGTCTCCTACATGATTTTCCAATACAAAATGTTTCGTAGTCAGTTCGGGCAGCCCTTCTGGCCGCAGTAACCGCTCAGTAGCATTATGTACAAAAAGCATCCACCCTCTTACAGAAGATCACCGTGAAATAACAGCAGGTGTATTGTTGTGTTTCAATGAGTGAATAAGGGATGCCAGAGCCCATTTCAGCAGTGCATATGCAAAACCTGTAGCGCTACTTGTGGTTAGGTATAGGAGACAGTAGTCACCTACCATCAAGTGGACCGTCAGCCTGTCTGCCGAACTTAACATAAAAATTATAATTAAAATAATTTTTTGTTTATAAAGTTATATATTTGTCGTCCGAATGGCCGGCGTGAGAGTCTGTACTCATTTGTTTACACATAATTAGGACGACATCGGGAGTATCACTGACATCTAATCTTATTGTAATCGACAGTCTATCACTACTACGATTCAAATAACAGTAGTTAACTAAAAGCCGAAGGAATGAAGTGCCACGATCCCTCTAGGCCATGCGATTCCCATTGGAGCGTGCTCCAGACTGTTGAGTGCCACCGCCCGCGCAGCACTCCCCACACACCCCCGAACCGATGCCAGACGTTTCGTTACACGCACAACCCTCAAATGCACGTGTTGCACCTCAAATAAAACACAATCATACCGACACGGCCTTCC
Organism: Synanthedon formicaeformis; assembly: GCA_945859745.1. Taxonomy (NCBI): domain Eukaryota; kingdom Metazoa; phylum Arthropoda; class Insecta; order Lepidoptera; family Sesiidae; genus Synanthedon; species Synanthedon formicaeformis. The sequence goes on from OX243957.1 coordinate 11,636,665, forward strand.
TGACATACGCACGCCCTCGTGCGTTAATCTAAAAGAAAACATTACGTTACTCCACGCTCAATACACCCCATATTACTCATCACCAACGTGTAAGAGCCTACATAGAGCAAAGTTCACTTTTCCAGAGCTTCAGAAATCCACAAACTCAATATGTATCTCGTGATGTCATAATCTACTATCTCTCAATGTCACACCGCCCCTTAACACAGGATCTATTTCTCAATTTCGTATCGCCCCTTAAGTCTCTCAACTCAACATCACCCCGTAAATCTCTCAACTCTCAATATCGCCCCTTACTGCACCCACCACAGCTCCGCACCACCACCTGGGGACCAACACCCATATAGAGTGCGGCAGGCCAGGGGCTTGCGGCCAGTGACGGGAGTACAGCATTCGGCGTCACAACAACACAGTTCTCAAAACTCAACGCGTAACGCATGCCGCCTGGCTAACTCCGCGAGTTACCAGCGCGCACCGTTACCGTTTCCTCACAAGTTGCTCACCGCACGGCTAGCCCCGAGGGCTACCACTGCACACCTTCCTTTTCCCTCTGATTCTCTGATGACCAATCCCCTCTTTTGTCCGACACTTCACCCCCGACTAAATTCTTAAACTCTTGACTAGTAACCTTGCTCTATGTAATCTCTCGCTAATAAAGTCTCATTAATGCATGCTTCCTGCCACTTCCTTTAACAAAGCCCGATCCTTAGAGGCTATTAACGTTTTGAAGTTCATAACGGTCTATTTCTAATACCTACTTTAAATAAGTTTACAATCTAAATGTTTTGATTGCGTTCACTAAAATCTCAAAAACACAATAATTATCACCAAACATAGAATTACACGGCTGTATTCCTACTGAATCGTACTATATCCATAAATCAAGTTGATATTGAAAGCTAAATGATTTAAATTTGAATTTGAGGTAAATCTTAAATTTTGGAGTAGGCCCTCGGTCCGATGCATGTCGCTTGCATTTTATTTCATAAAGATTCCTGAACCCTTTTATCTCTAGTACAAACAAGTCTTATATTTTGTAATTTGTATTACAATTATTACAATTACTGTTTTATTTTACAAAAGCCTATCACAATAGAAACCGGTCTTGAATCACAATAACTCGAGTAAAGTAATTATTATCAAACCAACACAAACGCTTATTTTTAGTTTCTACGTACGGGTTCACTATTGTCTATACCACATTACATAGCGCTCTCTGTGACTACCACTTAAACACACCTTGTGACTGCCACCTTCACCAGCGACATCACAATTGCTACAGCATCCAGCTATACAACAGTCACTCTCCTAGTGACAAAAACATAATGTGATAAAGTCAATAGGTATCATACAAGACAATCACATCATACATTGTCCACGGGCTCTTGTTTTAATAGCTTCGAGTTATCGGAATCAGACGGCATCCAAATCCTATTTCGATTAATAAGTCCGTAGATTATTAATGTTTTTCTAACAAAAATTCTCTGAATTGTTACATTCACCTGTTAATCCACTAAAATTGTTTATCTCTAGCCCAAAACTGTAAATTTTAATGTTATTTAACATAGAAATTCGTTATTATTGTTATATTTTCACTACTGACAATAACAACATAAACAACATAATTGAATTGAAATATGGCTCAGACAGATGACAGTGACACCTCACTCAATTACAGTCCAAAATTATAAAAAGTTGATCTACGTCAATCTATTTGATCCGTCAGTCAACCAGCCCACGGCGAACGCCACAGTACAATACTCTGCCTTGTTTGAAATTGAATGTTGGTACACTACATTGTAATAAAATCTTTGAATATTACTAACAACTGCCCCAGTGAAAGAAAGCAAATGTTAACTATCAATTAACCTTGTTATACCGCGACTTTACCTCAATGATTTTTTTTCTTTTTAATATTACCATCATCTAATAAAATCATTTTACCATCACCAATAACGATTCACTACTACAATTCAACTAGGTACTACTACACTACAACCATAGAGTTACGTTACTGACTACAACTCACTATTCATTCACTGATTAAACTCTCTTATCTCTTATTAATAGACAAACGCTTCGTCTTACACGAAATATTGCAACCCCAAGTAGAAATAATAAAAAGACCTTACTTGCGTAACTGTGCGCTTTGCACAGTTTTTTACCTCCTTTATGTTACAATACATATACAGGGCCACTGCCCAGTGCCGCTATAAAAGCAGCAGGGCAGCGAGGCTTCCACATTGCCCGCTCTCCACAGTGGCAGCGAACAATCTTCTTTGATGCCTTTGTCTCTCTTAGATGCATTTAACTTTACTTGAAACTTGTCACGTTTTTGTTTCACTCGTATCGTATAACAACACTCTAACATAGCTACCGTGAAGCGTAATATTGTCTTTTTGAAATTATAAAAACGAATATCGGTCAACCCGAATATCACTTCCACAACAACTTCACTTATTGTCGAATTGCGTCGAACGTTAGCTAGCACGGTATACATTTTTTTGTCACTTCGCCCGGACTTCGCCACTTTTTTTTGTTATGACGGCGCGGCACGGCAGCCATCTTGTCTTGCCATACGCATTGTATGTGTTGAGTCGACATGCGTAGTTTATTTTCAGTGCAATGTTCGTACTATAGTTCCGGTTGCCATCCCGGTTGCGGATCTTGTTTTCCATCTTTTCATCCATCATGGTGGGCTGCATCCCACTTCTGATGTCGTCCGAATGGCCGGCGTGAGAGTCTGTACTCATTTGTTTACACATAATTAGGACGACATCGGGAGTATCACTGACATCTAATCTTATTGTAATCGACAGTCTATCACTACTACGATTCAAATAACAGTAGTTAACTAAAAGCCGAAGGAATGAAGTGCCACGATCCCTCTAGGCCATGCGATTCCCATTGGAGCGTGCTCCAGACTGTTGAGTGCCACCGCCCGCGCAGCACTCCCCACACACCCCCGAACCGATGCCAGACGTTTCGTTACACGCACAACCCTCAAATGCACGTGTTGCACCTCAAATAAAACACAATCATACCGACATATTCATATCTTAAGATATTATATGCGCTTGTGAGTTGTGATCACGAGATTTTACGAGTAGTGGCTAGGTACTTAATTTAAATAAAAGTTTTTCGTATTAATGTTTCATAGTGCAAATATTGAATGTTACTTTTGTTAAATTTAAACAGTGCACAATAGCGTACACCATTCGAAATTCAGAGTTTCGCATGAAAAGGACGTGAAAAATACATTCGCCGCTGAATGATACTCATTGTCCATGCAGCGGTTTATTTCGTGGAAAGAAAACTGTTTTGTACATAGATAATGCTATTGTAATGCAGACACAAATGAGATCTGTGCCGAGAAAATAACATTACACCCTGAACAATGTTAAACACAATTGTGACCACTCTGTTACTGTTTTGGTTTCGGATTGTTTTTATGTTAATGTTGGCAGGCAGGCTGACGGTCCACTTGCTGGACCTTTACTGGAAAATCATGATTATGTCCAGCAATGGATGTCCTACGGCTGACGTGATGATGAATGTTGATTTTTTATTTATTTTATACTAGCTTTTGCCCACGACATCGTCCGTGCCCCTTTTTCTATATTTTTGGCAAGCATTGTTTTTTTTTTTAAATGATCCCTCGAGAACACTTCTTTTTTTTCTGGATAAATGTACCCTTCGTTCTTATCTGTAACCCTGACAACGTGTATGCAAAGTTTCAAGATGATCGGTTAAGTACATAGTTAAGGCATAAAAGCCCTAACAAAGAAAACAAACTCACTTTCACATTTATAATGTTAGTTAGGATTTATTATGTTCATTCAAAAACACTACATTTCATATTACTTAAATATACTAATTTCTCAAAGGATCGTTTGCCGGAGCGAAGAACTGCATGTGGTCATTCTGTTTCATATAAACTTCGTATTCAATTTCTCTCCCTAACTGCATGAATGCGCTTAGTATACACAAATGGGTTATATCATGAAAACTCACGAACGAGAATATTTTCTCTAAGAAAAAACGTTGGAAAATTTCATGCATAAATAATTTCCGTTTAGATACTTGAGCACTTTTCTTAGGTAATTTTCAAACATATTAGATGATGATTTCATATAACAAGTATGCGTGTCGCATTAAATATATGATGTGTTAATTTTATGTGCTTGTTTTTATATTCAACTAATATTTTTGTTAGAAAACTAAAAATAATTTCTTTAGAAATATTTTTTTCTGCTCTGCGATTATAATACTAAACCGTTTAGTAGTTGTTTCGCACAATACAATAAACAAACTCATTATGGTTTAGTATTTAATTATACTTTATTATTTTTAAAGAATTTTTTAGTTCGTGTATACTTTAATTCTTATATAACACGTTTATTGACAAAAAAGTGTCATTGTTATAAATAAAAACAGTATTTTATTTGAAAACAATCCATAAATTGAGTTACGTAGATCGCATGTTTCGTAACGCGTTGGTGATACAAAAATATCGCGATACTCGTGGATTACGTGTTCTCAGCGACAACACGTTTTCCATTTTTAGGGTTCCTCGTTTCAGGGACCAAACTAATCAACGTCCGACTAATCGAGATTCTTTTAAACATCAGATTAAAATTAATATCAAATAAAAACTAGAATTGGAAACATGAGTAAAAAGCTCGACATCAACGGAGCACAAGCTAAATGCCTTTTTGTTCACTTTATTTATTTTTCTATTTATTTTATTTATTTAAATAAAATCAGTCACATACCTTTTAATATACAAAATATGAATATAATAGAAAAAAGCCCACATTACCGTAAATATTACGAGTACTTACAAGTGGTTGCTAATTCCAAAAGAAATAATTACAATTTTTAATTATAACAGTATCAATAGTGTAAATCGATATGGATTCCTATATTAACAAGATGTGAAACAATTTTTCAATCGCCTTCCGATAGTCGTCAACGAATTGGTAAATACGTCTAAATATTTTAACTTTTGTTGATACAAGTTCATGTGCGTCTGAAAGATGTGTTTTTCGCGTATTTCCTGAGATAAACAATTATAATCTCTTTTATAATTATATAAAAATTTCATGTCACGTTGTTTGACGCCAATGACTCATAAACTACTGATCCGATTTTGATAAAACTTCGTAACTATCTGTAATTTGGTCCAACTTAAAAGATAGGATAGTTGTTATTTTGAACCCGGGCGTAGCCAGGAGCGTGTAGCTATAGAATATAAATATCTTGTAGATCATTGGGAGTTTTAGCCAATACACACCACGCCTGGCAACTGGGTTGGGTTAGGTTCCTATTGGAAAATTTTGTCCTACTTCTGAGATGATGGTAATGAATATATAATTACATTAAAAATGTTAATAGTGAAGGAATTAAAAAGCCCTGTTATCGCAAAAAATGGGAAACTCTGTGAAAATACGAAGTAAAAGAACTTTTACTGAGCTAACAGCGTGTGTAGGTAAACTTAGCCTCTCACTCAGGGCAGTGTTAATATCTAAAATTTTAAATTAAAAGTAAATGTAATGTAAAGTAAATGTAGTTAGTCAAAGCAATGTCAGTGAGAGATAAGAATAATACAGCTTAGTACTCTATCCTGAGCTTATCAATTGCTTTTCCTCTTGACATCGCATTGAGGGTCTTGCATCGCTGCCACGTAAGCATTACGTAAATACTCGTACTTAGGCAGTTGGTATAAATAATATCTATTATGAATATACTCGCGATAAATCACATTGTCATAATAATTGTACTCTCAGAAAAACTTTATTTATTAACATTTACATAATATAGTGTCGCTTCTAGCAGAAATATTTTGAAATAAAGTTCTCAGATTTAAATAGTGTGGCCTAAAATTGATAAGAATCAATAACTTTGCAATCCAGAACGTGTCCTAATTTAAAATTATACCAAAATTGTCTGCAGTGTCTGAAAACTTTGACACTAGTGTATTTACACGATAGAGACAAGTTGATGTACTATTTATTCAAGGTAATGTGTTTGTTGGAAGCGTGATTTGTATTTGCCGTCGCCCAGTTTTTCCGCCGGCCGGATGCTCAGCGCTCAACACTGTGCGAAGTAACGAACCATACGCCTGGCGAGCCATCCAACCGAAATATTTATCCCAATCATTTGTTCTATTTTATCCTATTTTATTTTAATGACTCGCTACAACGCCCACCTGCACGGAACAATCAAAGCCTTCAATTAATTTCACTCGTTCGTGTTTTATTTCGTAAAAAAGATTTTTACGTTTTTTTGTCAACTATGATGACAAAGCATTAATGCATTTCGAGGGGCTTTTGAAAATTTTCAACTTATCGACTAAAGGCAATTTAAAAAGACGAAAAAAGTGTGTGAATTATTTATTTAAATATGTAGATAAATAAAATTAATATATAAATTAAAAGGTAAATAAAAATAAGTAAAACTTGGCAAAAAAAAAGTTAAGAAATTAAAAAATGGCATTACTATAGTGCTTTAGCTTGTGACACTTCCTAATAAAAAATGAAAATCGCTAAAACTTACGTGAAAGTTGTTTTTAAAAAGATTTTTTTACTATCTGGCTTTTAAAGAACAGAAACACACACATACAGGCCATTGTATGTGGCTGAATGCCAAATGAGCTTAGCGATGGAGTCTCCCTGTGAAATGGTAGATATAGTGAGCTGTGCCACCTCACCGGAACAACATCTACATATTTAACATTCTTTCTGATTTGTGTTTGGTGAAAGGAAATGTCACCGGCACCGACGCCACGATGAGTTGCCAACACGAAAAATACTAAAACGTTTTCTTTGGTGTCAACATTCAACATATCCGCGCGAATGCGAACTCTTAACATACCATTGAGACTTGAGACACATATAAAATCGGCATTTTTATAAATGTAGAATATGGAAACTTTTTGCCATAGTTTATTAGTTTTATGCATATTTTTAAATTTGTCGTGAAAATGTTATGTTTAGGAGAGTCGAAGCGCGCATTTACACTTTATATGCGCGTTTAATAAATAACATCTGGAAAATGTTCTAAAATAAAATATTTTTACGGGAAATGTTCGAGTGTTTTTGAGCATGTTAAAAATGTAGTGGAAAATGCGAAGCGGATAGTGTATTTTTTCCTCTTTTGTATCATAAAGCGCGGAGGTAATTTCAGGCGGGTGCGATTTATATTTTGTGCAGGTTGCGTCCGGCGGCGATGCGGGGAGAGACGTGAGGCGGGGTAGCCAACCTTTGGATGGCGAAAAGCTACTAACACACAGCCACTTAACACTTTTCTCGACGATACTTTCAAAACGCATATACACGAAAACTGTTCTCTCTATCGTTTCGGGTCGCTCACCTCCGCTGTCATATTAAGAGATTCAATTTCGTATAGTAGCCGATGACATATCTTTTTACAGCGCATCTATCTCTTTGACAATATTATTTCGTTCAATTGAGACATAGGTGTTTTCTTATAAAAAGAAATTTAAATAGAAATAACAAATAAGACCTTGTCGTTTTTATCACTTTTATTGAAATACTGAATAGTTCATCTGTTTTTAATCTATTTTTATCTCATTTTTCTATGATAAAGAATTTCTAGTAAGTATCATATATATTAATTCAGGTAATAAGTAGTTTTTACGTGAAAGTGTAAGGTAAGGAAGAGATGGGAGAAATATGCTTTAGCGTTTCTTATGCACTCTAAACACAAAAGCACACGTGCTGTTCCATCATCCATCCATAAGCTTATTTGTGTAATATTAACTACACATATAACTATATAAAAACACAATTATAAATAAAGGAGTATGGGCAAATTAGTATGGAGTCTGGACCATTTAGTTTTAGAATATACGAAAACACTATGTTCGCGCTTGATTTCAACATAGCTGCCATAGTATAAAATATAGCCTAAAAGTAATCATATGGCATAGGTTACATCACTGTTGAGAAGTTGGTCCAAAATGACCCATTGTCCTTTACCTTCAAGTTTTTTAAAGAAATATGATAATTTGAGAACCGTTATAACATATAAATTTATATACATTTTTTTTTATCTTCTAAGCCTAACTGGGTGTTTAAAAATAAATTATATTAAACTTTGCGGTTTTATTCGTATAGCTTAAATACATCGACTAAATGTCGCCTATGGTTTAGCGAATTAAAAATAAGTTAAATTATCGACGAGACCACGACAATAATAATATTGTTTGTCGACTTAAGTCATCGTGTCACATGAGCCAAATTTGAACCTTTGTGATCCGTTGTTGACAAACATCTTCAGAATTTTTCACATTTATAACTTAGCCACTTATACCGTTAGCACCAAAACCGGTGGCACAGTTAGTTTAATCTAAGTACTGATATGTATAAAAGTTGTTACAACAACCTATTTGGTGAAATGACAGAGGGCCGGTTGCCAAAAGAGGATTTTCCAAACTGATACGTAGCCAGGATTGGTATAACAGCTGTTAGGATGAATGCATCCCTGTTTGTTCTGGTTTTCGTCCAAAACACAAACAACTCCATTCGTTCAGATTTTATTACTAATTTAACGATGAAACTACCCCCAAGTAAAGCACACTACACACTAATGTAATTAGATATTTTTTATTTTATTTAAATTTAGGGTAGAAAAAGTAATCATATTACAGTTTGGGTAAAATAACAGTCCACAGATAAGTAATACAAGGGAGAAATTGAACAGAGAGAAAATCAGAAATTCCTAAGGCCAATAGGCAAAACCTCATAAGAATAAAACCTTAGGTATATGAATAATGCCAGGAAGTTGCATCAGTCAATTTTAAATTCGAATTAAGAACTCGAAACGAAGACATTATTCATATCATATTAAAAAATGTCTTAAAAGATTTAATTAAATATAAAAAGGTAAAAAATGTAATTAGTATTCACTTACCACTTTATTATTTTTACACAAAAAACCACAAACACTAACACAAATGTATTTATTTATGAGTCAACACATACACAGAGATTCTTAATAAATACACTACCTACGGAAAACACTCAGGTGGATTATACCATATTACCTTAATAGACTGTCATTGATACGACATAATGATTGCTCAGTCACGCAAATGCCACGTTCCGTATACGATCCAATTTAATAGATCACAAGCACTACCTGGAACAAAAACATGTATCAATAAATAAACGAAATGTTACATTGTTGCTGCTAAACAAGATGGAGTATTTTTTTTATATTACGAGCAGACACCGTGCAAGTTTATGGGTATAAAAAAGCGAAATAACTGACTAATATATATTCAATTTTATAATTCGCGACCCGACCTGAAGCTTCTTTATTTTATACTAGTCATATTTTTTATTTATTTATTTATTTATTTATTCATCTATTTGCCTAAAACATGGTAGTAAGTAAGGTTTTACAAATAAATTAAAGAAGGAATATCATGTTTCGCGGTTTTTTTTTTTTAATGGAAATAGTACTTTAGGTGATATTTAATTTCTAACGACTGTTTGGGACTACAAAATTCACCGTAAATAACATACGAGCAGATAAATAAGACTATAAGCTTATGAATGTAGCCACGCTTCGTATGTATTAAATGTAGTTTGCACTATCAGAATGGTAATAACGAAAGTTTCCACCACACGTCCGCTTACCGCATAACAAGCCGTAAGGCAAACTTAGTGTACAGTAATCTGGTGCTGGGAACACAACGCGAATACGACGCGTCCGACCACAGAATTCACGTTGTTTGCTTTAAAGGCACGCCGTGGTTTACTTTCACAATATCAACGCGTGCCACACCATTTCTAACAAGCAAGTCCCGCATAGGACACGTTGAAAAGCGTTCAGGATAACATCTCTTTTCAGAAACTTTCATCTTCAACATTTCATCCCTCATTTCGTGGAGAACCGTTGATAAATCAAATAAAATTAAAAAATAGCATAACAAGATGACTTTGAAGTCGAAAAACTAATCTTCTAGAACGACAAAAAACGGCGAAAAAACTCTCCAGCGGTCGCTCTTTTTATTATGAAGTTACATTAGTGCCTATAACGTTAAAACTATTGACAATGAAATCCCATGCATTTCCAAGGGGTATGTAAACATATATTTTATATATTTTAACAGAGTTTCGGAAAAAATCATCGGAAAAAATAGACAAGATTTTTGACTATCCTGAGAAGAAACTCAGGATACCACATTTTTTTTGGCATGATGATTTTATGTCATACTTAATTTATCGATTTCGAGTAAGTATCGAATCATGCTTCAATAGGATCTTACAACATAGTAATAACGTTTATTTTATTTTTATTATTTAAAATAACTAACTCTTTTTGTAACAGATATCACTTAAACCTCTTGGAAATTAGAGGAGCTTATTTCTTAATCGTTGTTTAAACCCTCCGAAATAGACAAGTTATGGGTTACGTCAAGCCAGACCGTTAGACTCGTAGTATGATATTATAATTATACTGGCATAGCAAACCGCCCCCGGTTTCACACAGCTTGCAATGCGAAAACCATTTTATATGAATTATTAAATTTATATTTTAACAGAATTTGAATTTATATTTATATGTTATTTGTATTTTTAGGCGCAGGTAGATAAATCTACTCCCAAAAGATAAACTTGAATTACAATTAAAAAGACTACAAACAAAATAACAAACGAAATCAGTAGTAAAAGCTCGCTGGCGAAACAACTGAATGGGGTCTTTAAAAGTTTCTGCGCTTTGTCTTTGATTGTCGCTTCTTTCAGCGGAGATTTTTCAAGCCAGCAACAATGGCATAACCTCGAAACAACAATGAAATTGCTCCACGAGTGTCGCTTTGTTGCAAACGCTAACATACATATACTTACATTCGTACATACGAGTTAACCATTGTTAGCGCAATCTTCAACCCTCACAAACTTCTTACTCAAAATCTACAACATTAGATAATTTTATTAGCCCCTCCGCTCGCAACTTCTGGAAAATTTCTCTACTTGGACCTGACCTGGTCTAGGTACACAAAATTTCATATCCACATGTTCTAGTGCCTAAAGAAAATTATTTCCAACTAACCTCCGTTATAACCGGCATATCGGATAACATTACACGAGATTTGTATGAGAGAACTTAAGGGTCGATAAATATTACGGTACTCGTCATGCAATCATTTAATTAATACATATTCTTGTGGACAAAAATTACATATTTTTTCTACCATTCTCGGTTATAACATGAAATACATTGCAGGTACTGGTGGCAATAACAATTCCCGTACAGAAGACCATCCTGAAATAACAACGTGTAGCTGTTTTGTTTCAATGACTGATTTACATGTCGTAAATCAGCTGTTATCTCTCTTTGATCTGTTGGGTGGTTGAGAAGACAGAAGCGGACAACGACTTTATTTTATATGATATATAGCTAACTTAGATAGTATACATATATATTGAAAGTGGAGAAATCGGTAAGCACGATCCCGGTAGATATGTATCCGAATCAGAGGAGCGAGAGGCGTCGAAGCGCGCACGTGACTGAGCACCCGCCATTGGCGCCGCACCCTTATCAATCAAATTCTACTCGATCCAAACTATGCACAAGTTCCATCACAGAACGTGATACCACAAATTGTGAAGCCCTGAAAATTTGCTATATATCTACGCCATCTATTACACTGTACACAACTTTAGCGAAACATGAGAATCTACGAAGAAACTACTGAACCAATTACCATAAAATTTTGCATACACGTCGTCTGAGACACCAGAAAGGGCAAGGGGTACCTTTCATCATTCAACGCGGACGAAGTCGCGAGCACCAGCTAGTCTTATGGTCTTTGTAGATCCACTTTATGGCATAGCAGGAAAAACTAGAGGGATGCTTGTATTCTAGGGTGTGCGGTAGATCATGGTGCGATTTGGGCAAAGCTCTGACGTCTTTCACGATCCAAATACAAAAGCACACATATCGCTATTTAAAGAAGGTCTTCTGTAGATGTGGTTACTTGTACCAAACGGGCTTCACGATTATTCTGCAAAACGGCATGTTCTGCCACTACTTGTGTCATGTATTCCACTATAGGTACTCGTAATACAATATGCACATTACTCACTAAATTTACAATCATAATATATGCAACAAAATTTAATAGCGCCCTAACCGCAGTCAATCGTTTTAACCGAAATCCATTGGCTTATGTTTTAAATTTTTATAATTAATTTTAGTGCAATATGGTTTAAATATCCTCGTGCAGGAAAATTGCTATTTTACTGTGAATCAGAATAGCAATGTTTTATATACTTTTTTTTTTATTAATGCGTAGCAGGCAGGCTGACAGTCTTTATGTAGGTTGTTACTGTCACCTGTACACAACAACAACGTTATGGGGATTGCAAATTATCTTAGGGATAAAATATAACGGATAGGGAGGAGGGATAAGTAGGCACTGACATCCTTTACTAACTCATCCCGAAATTCAATAACACAAGTTAATAATAATTTTCAATTGGGAACGCTATGTGCTTAACTTTTATCTTTATACTATACTGTTTTTTGCCTGCCTTTTTGCATTTTTCCTTATGTGTTAAAGTGTTGATTTTATCTTAATTGTTTGTATAAGTATTTTGTCTGGCGTTGAATTATTATTTTTATTTATAGAAGATCCTTCGGGAACAGTGTTTTTTTCGGCACGAAAGGTAATCTCTATGTCTGACAATGTGTATGCAAAAATTTCATTATAACCGGTTGAGTACGTACTTTAGACGAGATAGACAGTTACTTTCCCATTTATGATATTAGTAAGTAGGATTTATGATATTTATGATATTAGTAAGTATGGATGGGAATAGTTAGGAAATACTATTTGTTCGCGAATACAAAATTATTATTTAATTGGTTAAAAAAAACAAATTTTACAAAGGGATTATCTACAGTGAATGCCATTTTTGCGTAACTATTTTATAACTGTATATTTTGACTTTTAGTAGGAAAGTTTGTTTCGAAACGAAATGACAGACAACTTGTTTACGAGCAAAGCTGAGTTTTCTTCCACCTCGTCGTATTAGAAATACCAGACCAGTATGATCGGTACAAGAAATAACAAGGAAAATTCTTTTGTGTTGCGTTCGCAACCACGTCCCTAAACATGTCTCGAAACGAGTAATAAACACTATGTTTTGCTGCCGTTAGCGAAACTTTAGACATTTTTACTGTCTATTGAAAATCCTTGCTGAAGAAAACACGAAGTTTGAGAGAGTTTTCGCGCCTTTATCGCACGAATCTTGACAAACTGCCGACCAGACAACGATAGATAGATGCCTCAATATTTTGTTATTATTCCACAACATACCTGCTCTAGTTCGGTGACATGAAAATAAACCTGTCCGCCGCAAAATTTTGATTGATTAAGAGATTGATAATTGAACACACGTCCGAGCGTACGGTATACCTCTCATAACCGAACGCCGAAAAATATATTGCACGGTACTAAATAAAACATTTATAAACATGAATTTAAATGATTTTTTTTATGTTTGTTTGTTACGCTTTCAGGTTAAGAAATTCTGCTAACACGTTATCAGGGGTAGAGAAAAGGAAATGTTTTCGTTGGACGCGGATTTTGTAGCTAATTCTCTATAAGCTATTTCTCTATATAAAATTTCACGGATATTTCGCAGCGCAGTCGCAGCGCGGGCGCGAAGCGTCGCCGAAGGGGCGCGAAGAGTCGCCGAACGGGCGCGGCATTTTGTTTGCGGCTGTGTTTAGACGTGGTCGTGTATTTATTAAATAAAAGTAAAATGTCAGACGATCTAGATCTAAATATAAAAATCATCCAACTTGTTTGATGTAACCCGTGTCATTATGACCAGACACGTTCCGACTATAGCAATAGAAACAAACAGGACCAAAATGGGGTGAAATAGCGCAACAATTAAACGAAACTGGTAAGTGATTTCTTGGTAAGTGAAGTTGACTGTGTAAAGAAAGTATAGCCGCCTCCGCCGCAACTCTTCACGCCTCGTCTGCGCCGCGACGCGCCTCGACGCGCCTCGACTTGTCATGTGGGCGTAGCGCCTAAGTGACGGTTTAGGCTACTTGACGTTGGTGAAATAAATACTGATGTAACTATTGTTGGACTTGACCTGACTGCTTTGGACTTGACGGACTTGTTTTGGAAAACTAAGAAAAATTATAGACTTGACTTGACTGACTAATTCAATTTTGCCTTTTTTTATTTTAAAAAAGGCTATTACAAATTGCTATTTTTACTTAATGACACTGGAAAAATCATCGGAGAATATCTGATGGAGCCAAGACATTAAAAGAGAAGAAGAAGAAGAAGTAACTATTGTTATCATAAAAATACATATAGTTATAACACCAAAAAAAGAATTTCCTAACCGATTGTTGAAAATACACAAAAACATCACCTAAAATTTTTTGTTTATAAAACGCCGTAAGCCGACATGATCGGATTATGAAAGAAACAAAAGAAAATGTAACGAAAGCTTTGGACAGAAAAATATTATAGAAACACAGCGGTATAAAAATTTACTTTTATGTTTTTTTTTTATTATGTCAGCGAAAAAAAATGTAAAAAAAAAAAAATTTTAAGTAAAAATATTCTAAAATAATAATTAAAGGAAGGTTACTCAAAATTATCAATTTGAATATTTTGAAGTGGTATTCAAAAACCTAAGGAGCGGTCAACTAGGACAAAGTTTGGAAATTCACAGTGTAAAATTACACATTAAATAAATGAAAATTACTTTAAAAATTACAAAAAAATATATTCACACTTTTTTTTTTAATAATTTCATATCTCTTATTAGCCGAGCTTGTCTTCTTTTATTAACCAAAATCGTCATTTTACCACGCATTTAATTTCGACATACTCCCGCTGCATATTTTGTTATGTGAATCCGTATAATGATTTCGTATATCTGTAACTGAGAAATTTTATCGTACACTTTATATGGTAAAATATTTTAACATCGAATCCAATTGCCCGCCAATCCTACATCGGCCTTGATTGAACAAACCTTCAGGTATCTTCAGTTCGAATACAAATTACTAAATTAATTTTCAACAATCGATTGTGATGCGAGACATTGATATCGAATATCTCATACACATTATATCTCTAACTAAATGCACCAATATCATAATGTATTATGACAGAACCGTATTGTATTTTTCAAAATATGTGGAATGATTGATTATGACACTCTAAGCGAAATAATGTAGTTGTTAGCCGTATACGTATCATGATTTATTACGCAATTCATATTTTATGTGAATTTCATAGTAAAGAGTTACAGTTGAATACGTGTTCTAAGGCATAAAGCGTAAGCGATGCGAATAGCGGTATCAAAGGCGACTTTTAAGAGCGACAACACTCGGGAGGAGAAAATATATCTATGGGAATATGAGTAGAATATTTTATTTATTAGCCTTTACAGATTTATAACAAGTGGTTGATATCGCGTCAGAAAAACTTGTGACAAGACAAAGTGAAGAAAATTAAAGTCACTAAGAAAAATTCCTTAAATTTTGTTTATCACTTTTTATCTTAGATATCTTCAATTAGCGATTTTTAGATAGATTTCATAAATTGATTAGCAAGAACTACACATTAAGCTATATATTTATATAATAATAGTCCTTTTCATAACTACTTATTTTAGTTTATATTTAACCGACGGTCACATGAAAACCGTCAAAAAGCGAACTAATAAAGAAATATTTTAATTTATATAATTATCTATACCAATATTAGGTATAAAGAGAGTTTTTTTTTTATTTTTGTTTGTAATGAATAAACTCTAAAACAACTGAACCGATTTTAAAAATTCTCTCACCTATAGAAAACTACATTATCAGTGTGAAATATATTTTATAAAATTACGCGGCCGAAGTCGGGAGCAACAACTAGTATTACATATTATAAAATAAATTAGCTGACCGCCTCTGTCTTGTTTCTCCGCTAACTTCCTTCGGAATTTAAAAACAGCGATAAACAAGGAAGGCTTGTGTATATAATTTTCTGAACAAGAATTAATCTTTGCAAAGTCGGAGGCGGTTTATATGTCAACAATGAGTATGCGATGTAAGTATTAGTACTTACAAATACAAATTCTACGCTAAACCTAGACAAATACTTGGATAGGCAACATATCTCACGCCACACAGCAAGATTAATATTCAGAATGTGTAAAACCCTGGACAGACTCACCAGTGTTGTCGATCAGGCGGATTACGTGTTAGATTGGACACCATTACATAGGTATTCGAATGCCTCGAAACTGAATATATCACCTGTGCCTCCAACACCAAAACAACAGCCTTTGTTTCGTCAGCACCATCAACAAAATTGACTCAATATCTACACATAACTATATATTATTGTTAGGTTTGCAGAACTGCACACAAACTGACATGCATAATAAAATCCTTCCTTACATATTATAAAACGTAGAGTTTACTCCTTACAAACGATAAATAAATTATTTAAAAATTTAATAAATACGAACGAACGAATAAATACGATTAGTATTGATCGCAAGAAATACAAGAGAAAATATATGACACTGACAATTAAATAGAACCTAATTATTTAACACTAGCGACCCGCTCCCGGCTTCGCCCGGGGTGCATTTTTTTACGTGAAAACCTTCCCTGGTTCCATTGAACAGAATTGAAAGAAGAATTGAACATGAATGAAAACAGAATTGAAATCGGTCTCGCCGTTCTCGAGTTTTGCGCTTAGCAACACATTTAGGGATTCATTTTTATTTATAAAGAAGAAGATAGATAGATAGATGAACTTCATAATGACAGACCATTAATAAATATTCCTTACGAACGAATATAAAATATATTCTAAAATCAGAGGTATTATAAAATATTCAAAAATAGAACATAACGCATTCCACATATTCAGACATCAATATTCCGAACGTATATTACGTTGGGAACTAAAATAATATTATTAAAGTTGGCAGCACAAATCGGCCAGAAAGTCATACGTCAAGTTTAAAACTCGTCATGTGCGAACTTCTTGGGGAGTTTGTAGCGAGTACGTGAGGTGACGGAGGCGCGCGTGTGTGCGCGGCCTAATGTTCAATGGCCCAGACAAAGCCAGCTCGGCTGAATTTCAGTCCACCAACCGTGAATCTTCAACTGAAACGTATCAACAACTCCACTAACTCCACTCGTGTTCAGAAACTTATTTATTAAAGTTTCTATATCTATCTGTTTACTGGAGAACTACACATATCTACATTATAATATTATATTACATCATAATATTATAGCTAGTTTTAATATTTGTTATATGAATTTTACGTAGTCACATCTTAGTGGGACGATGCTTGTTTTCACATACTTGTTTTACAATTATAAAAAAGTTGGTAAAGACGTTTAGATGTGTTCTATAACTTTAATTTAAACGTTTCCTAAACGGGCACATACAAAACGTTAAGTAGATTAGCACAAAATATAGAAAAGCGAAGCCGCGGGCAACGTCTAGTGTTTAATTATGTTTGTATTTGTCGATTATATTCGATAATACAAATTTATTTAAAGCTCGCCGCATTAAAATGGACAACAACTTTTAATGAAAATATTTATCACAAAGTTGTAGTATACTCACTATTTTTTTTATTATTTAGTCGATACCATATTCATTTGAGTATATTTGAAATATCTTTTTCGATTCCCTGTTGAATCAACTTTGGGATTGAAATTTTCAGAACTAATAATTTGGTTTAAGAGTGACATATTTCGCCCTGTTGGGTTAAAATCATAAAGAATTTTAATCATAATGTGGTGTTGATCCGAAGGCTTGAGAAAAAAATAAATCAGTTAACAGATAATAAATTAATAAAATACTTTCTTAAAGAAGCTTCATTACTAAAAAATATAAACAGAAAAATTGGAAAAAAATTGTCCGGAAAATTGAATCCGTATAAAGCCGGGGCCTGTCGCTAGTTGTAAGAATAAAATTATGAACCATTTTTTTTTTTTTTTTCAAAATAAAAGAATAATAAATTATTTATTTATTTGTTTCGGAAGGGTCGAATTGCATTTGGTCTTGGCTCAAGCAAACCAAACCCAAGCTACGAGTGTTATAAAATATCTTGCAAGACCATTGAGACAAAAATGCTCAACTTATAGCTTCCAATTTCAAAGCAATTTTCCTCTGAAATAGTTCTCAATGTTTTTGTAGAGGCTATCGGTAAATGGAACAGTATTACCAAAATATCAACGAGAGCTTCGCTTAATTTTATAAAACATCTGTTTCAATTTATACACTGAAAAGGTAAGTTTGGAGGTATTTTTGCTTGATAATCTCGTCATAAAGGCTTATCATTTAATAGCTTTAAAAATATGGGCCGATAAACTAACAAATCGTATGTCACCAAATGTGTATTATAGGAAGCATACAGCATAATACATCTAGGCCAATTACAATATTCAAAAAATGCCAAAAGTTAATTTCTATGGTCGACTTGGTTAAGTGCCATTTCACAAAATCGCGATCCTCAAGTTTAGGTATTATCCTGCGCTCGGCTATTCGGCACGTCTGTGTACAGAGCGACTATGCAGAAAAGTTTTTGGTCCTTTTTATTAACTAAATTCATTTAATATTTTGTATGGTAAGTATTCATAGTTGTATTTTAACATAATAAGAAACCTAGTGATCAATAGTAGTGCTCAATATTTGTTCTCTTAATTAATTTTAATAGTACAAACACGTCTCTGAACTACTGTGTTACTACTCAAAAAATAGAATAATATTTCAAAATATGTTTTATTTAGTATCAATACGAAGGATTGAGCTATTTGAAACAATACTTCAATATCATATATTTCTTTTTTAAGTTAGAAAAGTAAATACTCAAAATTGTATAAATCGAGCGAATCATGTGAAATGGCTCTTAAGAATCGAACCTATAGGTACTCGTATCTTGAATCAGAGCAATTTAACATGCCTAGTCAATAAACAAGGTAAAATTGTAATCAAATTGAAAAAATTATATTGTAATCTTTGGTAGCTTAAAAAAAAATTAGTAACCGTTATTTAAGTAACACTCAATACTAAAAAATAAAAAGGTGTTTTACGCAAAAAAATTGTTTAAAAAATAACAGCTAACTTTAACTCGCGACGCGGATGAAAGCGCGCGACCAATTTAATGTTATTGACAACGTATTGTAAATTTTGACAACTTTTTTCATTATGAAAATATAATGGATGGGTTTTACATATTGTACTAGCGACCCACCCCCGGCTTCGCACAAACAACAACAGCGGGCGCAGCCCACGTGGTATAGGCTTTTTGGTGGCCCTCGACAAATCCAAGGCGCTGTGTCTCCACACTTTAATTAAAATAAGTAATTAGTTCTTTATTCCGACAAAACCGTTTAAATACAGTCACGATAATTATGTTCGATTCAATACATATTTTCGGAACACGTCATATTTATGAACATTAATACATACGTCGCACATCCTGTTCTCCTAAAACAGAACCTACCTTTGGCTTGGCAACCCCGGGAGGAAGCAAAGCTATAGATAGCAGTTACAGACTGCGTTGCTTCCGTTTCGTTAAAAACCAGTATATTTTTCAAAGAAATAATCACTAAAATAGAAATTTTCTATTTTCATGTCGTTTTTAAATATTAATTTACACAATAGAAGGGTTGTTCTTGGTCTAGTGGTTAAGGTGCGTGATTTGACGCCCTGTCTCAGGGGTCCCGGGTTCGAATCCCGGTATGGCCAACTTTAGAAATTAACTTTTTACAGCTGGCTCTGGTCTGGATCTGGCTAATAGTGGCTGGCATGTTTTTTAATTTCAAGGTCGTCAAACAGGCTGACAGTCATTAGGTAGCTGCCGTCGTTTATAATACAAGCAAAGTCACAGGTGCTTGTATTATAGTAGGATTAAGCACATATGCTGTTACTAAGCACACCAAAAATAAACAGCACGAGTGCTGTTATTTCTGATATTCTGTAAGGAGGTGGTTACTGCTGCCAGACGGTTTATGTTGCAAGCTAATTAAACGAATTTCATCATAAAAGAGCCTAATGATAGGTAGGTAGAAATGTATGTACGTACTATGGTCATAAAGTCTTGATAACAATTCAAAATTACCACCAAATAATGTCAAAGCAACGAAGATCAAAACGCTCAATTTAGGGCCATTAATAAAACATGCATTTGCTGGCGGGCAAACACAAAAGCCATTAACCCTTCAAAAACCTTTCTTCATACTCTCAGTGTTTTCTTTAGGACCGATAAAGCGGCAAAACAAATTCTCTACGAGAAAAGGGGCGCCCATGATAACCCAATAACCTCGAAAGGTAAGCTCGCGTCTAACCACCATTCCTTTGTAATCTACGGCGTAGACCAGACCCGTCTTTTTCCGCAGCTGTTCAATACTGGCTATCTTTAGCACAACTCACACGAACTTCAGATAGGCAAAGCGCCGTGACACAGGTTCCTTTTTCCTTTCATGACAAACAGCAATATCCCACAGCAAAGTCAAATGGGAAACGCAACTAATCTTAATGCGATCACAGCACGAAACAACTTTGCAAAAATTTCACACATTATTATAGTGATAGCGAAATATCAACTTTAATCTTGTTTAATGCGTGCTTAAGATTTAATTAACTAAGTTTCAGTTGCAAGCGCTGTGTATAAGCTCTATTAAATTACTTAGATTAAGTAGATTCATATGAGCTATGCTAAGAGTAAGTTATATTCGATTTTATGTATTCATGAAAATCGTCAAAAATTGTGTTGTTACTCGTATCACATTTTTAGGTTGTAATAAGATTGTGTCCCTTATTAAAAAAATAGTACTGTCTAAATAAATTTTGAATAGAAGAATCAGGTTCTTTCGTAATCAGTTAAAAATAAAGCAGAAATTTTCTTTATACGATTGTAGAATCGATGGACATTCTTCTTCATTAGTAATAATTTATTACTATGCCAATAAATAACAATACACAAGTACTTGCTAAATATTTTGTGAATGTGTGCTATATTTATATATTACTAGCTGGTGCTCGCGACTTCGCCCGCGTAACTTTGTAAATTATATACTAAAAACCTTCCTCGAGAACCACTCTATCCGTTGGTGAAAACAGCATGAAAATCGGTTCAGTAGTTTTTGAGTTTATCGCGAACAGACAGACAGACGCGGCGGAGAACTTTGTTTTATAATATGTAGTGATATAAATCTTTATTCATTCATAATTTTCAGTCATTAGCATAATGTTGACATTAAAAAATAATAATAAAATTGTTTTATTTATGTAAACTTTTACCTGCATACTATTTTAGAAAAGTATACAGTTGTATAACTAGTTGCATTTAAAAGTTTAACCCAAGTAAGTTGTCTCGTGAACAAAAAACTTAGATTAAACGTTAAAGTTTCATATACTAAACATACAAACAAAGGCGCATACCAATGTTCAGTAACCGATACACAGCTAATGTGTCATTCCTTCGTACACGGAACTTGTAACACCACCTGCGTTCAGTTAATGTGACACTTAATTAATTTAACGGTCGTATACGACCGCTAAGGGGGCTCTTAACGCGACGTGCGGACGTACGCTCGCGACGGCGGAGCGACCAGCACTGAAAGGCGACAATCGACAAACACCGCCCACCCCTCGGCATGCATCCCTTCGGTTCAGCTCTGGCTACATCTTTCGCTACGCTCCTATCACCTGCACTCCACACTCTATAGTGTACAAAACCTTCTATCGCGAGTTAACTGAAGCGCGCGAACGCTACAGAAGCTGCGGAACTTTGTCATCGTGACAACATTTGCGGATTTGTTGCTATTTAAGATACCTTTTTCACATATTTTATCACTATAAACTGTGTAGATTATAAACTTTATAAGACTTTTGCGTATTGTAAACTTGACTACTATTGTAAGCGCTTCTTAATTCATAATTATTAAGACACTAAGCGCCTCTTTCACAAACGTCAAGTAGGCTAAACCGTCACTTAAAGTCACCTGTCACCGGGAATAATTTAGCTTATATACCTTTGTTTGTACGGTAAACGTCCCAAACATTAAATAGAAAATAATAAAAAAAAATCGCCTATCGAATGATGCAGTAAACCGAGTGCATAATTCAATATAACATAAAATAATTTCTAAAAGTAACTAATCAACACGTTACTTGTAGTTGAAAGAGGCGCTAATTGTATTACATGTAATTATAAAAGTGAGTTTCTTTGTTTTTTATTTTTCATACAACATGTCAGAGATACAGAAAAGTACATAAAATAAAAAATAAAACGCCTGACAAAAATATATAAGCCATAAAGAAGGAACAAATGTTTTCAATCCTAAGAAAAAGGAGCGCAGACATGGTCGCGGGCAAAAGCAAATAATCTGATATATGTAAGTTAATACGAATAACTGGAAACGCTAAATAATATCTCGCTTGTTAACTATTTGTAAGAGGAGGAACGAGAAAGTGCTGACTGGATCCCGTATTAGCATAAAATAAATGAGTTGACACCAAGATGCACCGCGCGCCGACCTAATCGCGACCGGTGGGGGAGCGATTCCGGAAAAGAATTTAGTTGCGCTACGCCAACGTTTACTTAATCGGTTTTACTCAGTCCTACGTTGCTCAGATTACGTACTTCTGCTTAGACCGCTTAAAAGGGTATTTTGCTCGGCGCCTTATTTCAAAATCGCTCTATTTACTATTGCTGGCGTTCGCAATAATTAAATTCAAGATCTGCTTAATGCGAACTGTTCACTGTTAAATTCTTTTACTTTTTATATTTCATTAAAAGATATAGCTGGAAACAGCCTGTTTCGTTTGTTTTAATCATAGAATTTAATGATTGCAATCTATTCGTCAACTAAATGGTCATATATTTTAGCATAGAGTAAATTTACTAACTGGTTAAGTAACTATTTACTGTATGACTTTAGTCATAAAATACACCACGTAATCGAACCACAGTAATTATTTTCTATATGTTAACTGATTTTTTCTATAAATAAATTTATTTATTACACACTCGAGCACTGATGCATTTTTTTTACAAATTATATACACATACACAAACCTTCTTCGTTTCCCGCTTCTCCATTAGAGAAAATCGTATTAAAATCTGTTGGATGT
Source organism: Synanthedon formicaeformis (assembly GCA_945859745.1). NCBI lineage: Eukaryota > Metazoa > Arthropoda > Insecta > Lepidoptera > Sesiidae > Synanthedon > Synanthedon formicaeformis. The sequence continues at coordinate 11,659,847 of OX243957.1, forward strand.
TAGAAAAAGTCAGCGGAGGAAGAGACAAAGGCGGACAGAGATTTTACCTAATCATTTTAATTAATAAATAATTAACGTAATATTTTATGCCCGTCTACAACATAATTATTATCTTTATACATTTTGCGAAGATTCCGGTCTCGGCTTGCCTCTACGACGACGCCGCGGTACGTTGTTTTCTGAACGTAATTAAAATCAGCCATGATTAGACGACCGCCCGTGGCGTCTGCTAGCCTCATGATGTGTACGCGGCTAGCTAATGGTTTATTTTGAAATTTAATACTAGCTAAACTATTGCAAAACCTGAAATCTTTTTTAATGAAAAAAAAAATAAGCGGTGCAATAAAAAAGTTTTCATTTTATGTGATCAACTCGCAGAGAGCTTCATAGAAGTTTGGCCTGCGAATAAGACAAAATTAAATGGTTTATTAAGGCGCTTAGTATATTTCGATGTTTTGAATGAAAATGTTAATTGATTTACATAAGTATGCTATATTGTGTTTAATTTAAAGCACAACGGATTCTTTTTTTTTTTTTAATTATCTTATAATCCTATTCTCCACCCTGACAACAATGAGCAAAGTTTCATGAGTAGTTAAGGCGTGAAAACGTAACAAACAAACAATCTCACTTCCGAACTTACCTTTACTATTAGTAAGACAGACAGGTCGTTTGATCAGATATAACTTGTAGGCTTAATGATAATTTAACACACGCGACACGAATGTTAATTTAATGACAAACGTTTCGCTGTATTGTACATTGACCTGATTCAGTAGACAAAATAATAGAGGTAGACAAGTCACGGCGTTCGGCGGCGACCGCGTTGGCTCGTAGACAGTATGACACCGGAAGTCTGAACTGGGCCAATATGCGCTCACACACGAACTAAACTTATATAATATTAACTACAAGAAAAAAAATCTCAGATTATAATATTGTCTTTATTCTTATGTGCAATTCTTATAAGTACTTACTATTCATATTACTAATGAATGGTAGAGGACAAATAGATAATGGGAATGAATAGAATGAACATGGTTCGGAGAATAAGAAAAAAACAACAAATAATGCTGTCAATTTGAAAAATCCTTTTAATAAGGTAACCACTGAAAATTGTAATTAAAATTGTAACTAAAAAAATTATAGCTACTTGAATAATAGCACCCATTCAAGAAAGACTCCATTCCCATCCCAACACTCCATTGGGCATGCAGGTTGACATGCAGGTTCACACCATACACAGGAAGAAAAGTTGTGTGATGGTTTTGAAATAAATCTTTTTGATATAATTTATCAGTGTACAAACAGCTGTTAGTAAACCATCTATTGGTTTATTATTGGTTAGATTGAATTAAGAAAATATTTTTCCTGCGTTAATTATTCATTTCCTATGGGTAGTTAATTATTAATTATTAAATTCGAAGATTAACATTCTTAAAGTAAATTAAAGTCAAAACACACATAACTGTTATCTTTACCTATTACTAAAAAGACATTAGGTACTATACATTTAAAAATTTAATAAAAAAAAAAATATTTTTTTGTAATTTCCATCTTTTAATTGCGCTGTAGGTTTAAATTTTTGTAAAACTTGTAACTAACTGTGCCTTGAAATTTCATTCGCGGTTTAATTTATATTGAAATAGGCAACACATTTTTGAATTTTACAATTTATGACTTTTACTATTACTTGACAAAGAATTATTAATTACCTCCATCGACGGGTACGAAGAAATTTCAATGCATAACAATATGAATTAAGTAAGTGTAGGTGTATCATTTGTAGAAAAAAAATGTAATATGATTTGTTCAGTAATTTTTCTCTTACTCTTCTTTACTCACTAATAATATTCGACTTTCTTACCTTGGTTATTCTTTTTTTCACGACGAACATGTCACCTCATTAGGAAATGTCACGCAATTATTTATCACACATTTTACAGTTACAGACGAATTTGAGATGATTCTTTATGGGACGAGAACGGAACAACCCACGTATCCATTTCAATATGTATTAAAATTACAATATACATAATTGGTTTTAAGGTTTTGGTTTCAAACGCGCGAAATTATCTAATTCCCTAAATATCTAGGTGCTTACTTTGTTCTGTTACGATGAATAGGTATCATATCATCAACCATCTCCTTTGACAACGATGTCTTTTACGGTTTTTTTTAACAATTAAATAAACTAAAAAGGCAGAGCACTGATGCTGCAATAATATCCACGTGCTCCATTGCCAAGAGTCGAATTGGAAAGGAATGTGCCCTTGACGTTGCCACAGCAGTATTTAGGGAAATAAATAAGGCATCGTGTGCAGCAATGGCTATATGTAAACTATATAAACTATGTAAGCGGGGAGTATGACTACAAAAATTGGAGCAAGCTGTATGTGATCTATATATTAACATATTTATATACCTATAACTGACACTATACTACAACTCATAGTAAGCAAGCCTGTTAAGGATTTATGACATTACCCACCATTTCATTAAATGTCACCGTTTGTGTTATATACAAATATATAAATCAATAAATTAGTTAAATGAAACATAATTAATTTGATGAATTTCCTTTGTGAAACATGCATTGAGCATATTGGAAAAAATTATAGAGAAAACTTCTCCTTTCAACTTATATAACTTATATAAGAAAGATATTTCTCGGTAACAGTAATGGGGAATATTGAAGGAACTTAAAAACAATATGCAGAGTTCATCTACAAGCCTGTCGTAATGTTTCAAGCGGCATACCTTTTAAGTTTCGAACAAACTCCGCTATCTCTAGAGTAAATGAAACGGATTCAATTGCTCCAGATAAGAGTTTTAACGGAGAAAATGCCAGCAACTATTTAGTTATTGAACGTTAGTGTCTGATAATGTTATTAAGGCGACAGTCGACTTACTTTTTAGTTGAAAATGTTTACGAATTATACTCCAACAAACTTATCTTGACAATTAGAATAAAAGCTTCATTAAACATTGTTCATAGAAACAGGCAGTGATGTGTTAAGTAAGTACTAGATTGAGCACTCCCTACGATTTCTTGCTAAATTCATGTTCCAACGCGGAAAGTGCGCGGGGGTTGGCGGGGGACGGCGCGGCAGTAGTGTCAAGGTCAATACGTCAAGTCGTAGACAACTGAATATTAATATGGCAGATCCGATAAGCACGTCGGTTTCAACAAATTAAATATTAACCAATTAAACGTTTCAATATTAATAAAACTTACTTATGGAACGTCACACCAGCAGTTTTACCAATATTTTTTGTTGTATTTTTGCAATATCTCATTACACAAGACGGCATTTTTATTGGTTTTGAAAATAATAACGCGCCTAATCTCTACGAGCGCGTATCACATACTGTGAACGGGTAGGACGTCGGAACTCCAATCACTTGAAACACTCATCGCGTCTTGAGTGTTCCATCTAGTACGTAGTACAGGGCCCCTAGCCATGAGCAACCAGTGCAAACGGGAGCGTTGTGTATTTGCGTAACGATAGAAAATAAAGCCCGGTGATTGGTTGTTGTAACGCCCACATAAAATTTTGACCAATCACTGGGCTTTATTTGCTATCGTTTCGTAAATACACAACGCTCCCGTTTGCACTGGTTGCTCTTGGCTAGGGCCCCTTAACATCACTGGAAACAGGCAGATTGACGGTCCACTTGATTCAGATCGGTTCAGTAGTTTTTGCGTGAAAGCGTAACAAACAAAAAAACTCACATTCACATTTATAATATTAGTAAGGATGTTATTCGCTGACAATGTACCTTCTATAGATAAATAAACTTTTAAAATCGGTCCAATAATTTTTGAGTTTATTCATTACAAACATACAAAAATATAAATCTTCTCTCTTTATAATATTAGTATAGATTTTGATTTTTTTGATATTGGGACATGTTGCTATGCGAGATGCTTATAGGCCGTTTTACTTTAAGGACGTTCCGCTTATAGTGTTTTACTAAAGCGTCGTTTCGACATGAAGGCATTTTAATTATATTTAGATTTTTCGTGTCAAGTTTCATAAAAGCTGTGTTTTTACTTACATTATTATATAAAAATATACATTATAAATTTTATTAAATAACGAAATGATTCATCATTACATATAAATATTTGCGCTTCGTTTGGTATGTAGGAAAATCTCTATTATTAAATTCACATTTAATATATTCACATTCAGATAAATAAAATCATTAAAATTTTTCGGAAGACAATTACATGGAGGAAACAGGAATTTTTAAACTTATATAAAATGTAATGGCGACAAAGGTAGATGATGACTTATATTATAAGTGCTAAGGTGTTATTTATGTATTCAGTTTAATAAAAAAATATGTTTATTTGTCAAGGGTAGTTTAGATAGCTAATATGAATACATTATCGGTGTATATATATGGATTGGCTATTAATGAAAGTAAGTTTTATTAATTAAAAATGTAATATTCATCCGAAGTTGTTAAAATAATATAAGAAAACGTTTGTAAAGGACGAGTCTCCCTTCGCCCTCAAGAGGTCGGAAGCCACGATTAGCCTGCGTTTGAAGTCTTTATGGCCACCCATTTCGAAAGTAATGTCCCGCTAAAATACAATTTTCAAAGAAGGATTTTCAGTCAAGTGTCTTTAGCCTACCCTTGACTACAAGGATTTAATATTAGTACTATATTACACAAAGAAATGTGTAACCTTTTTAAGCAGTGGAATCAAACTGCAAAAACAACTATATCTATCATAAAAAATGAATTATGACAAAGTGTACATACATAAAACAAAATTGTGACTATTGGTTGACCCTAAAATTCACTACAACAAAGCAACAATTGAATATTATAATTTTAATATATAGATTATTTAATTTATTGCGTGTTTTAATTACACATACTTCACAACTATGGTCACAATATTCACCTAAGTATTCTTTTTAAATGGAAAATAATATTAATATTATTTAGTCTTTTATGATTACGTCATCTATCAACATGAATAATTTTCCTTTTAATTTGACTATAGTTTCTTCATCATTTTACCGTCAGAAATGTCATTTTACATCGTAGCAACAAGCTAAATAATGTAGCGCTATGTTGAAACATATTTGACTTAGGGTCAGATTAGGTGGAGAACTGCTCGAACTTTGTCTCGAAAGTGAAGTACGTCAAGAGCACTTTCGCACAGTCATCCGGATGCAGGAGTGGTCACACCGTCTATAGAAGCCTAATCATGTCTCTACAAACCTTGGCCATATCACATGTAATGACACAGAAATTTGTTCAAAACTCATGACTTAAAATAAATAGAAGTACTTATACCATGCTCGACAGACTGATGATACATTCGCGGGGGGTGAATGACTTTTATAATCTACTAGCCAACATATAACGCCATAGCCTATTCGTTACTTACTTATTATCAAAGCAAAATAGTGTAATGAAGGTTGGCAGACAGACTGAAGGTAAAATTAATGCTACTAGGATAAAGGATAAGGGATCAAGTGGGTATAAGGAAGTGGGCTCTGGCATCCTTTACTCATCCACTGCTGTTATTTCTGTAAAGAAGCAATTACTGCCCCAAGAGGTTTGGACTAAGACGCACATTCTAGACGTTGTTTATGACTGCGTAATACAATATAACATACCTACTACAGCAGAAATAAGTTACAAAGCAAGTGTTTTAGGAAATACACATTTGTTAGATGTAAATGAAAAGCTTGTACACTCCTTATATTACAATAATATTATTCATAGAAGAGAGTGGTTGGTCGCATTTTGTATGGATGAATTTAAATTGGCGGTGATGAGACTTTGTACATATGCGAATAATTTCCGGTCAAAATCGCTGCCTCTACAAAAGGTCAAATTAACTTTATATTTGCTTATATTATAATGTAATAAATATGTTAAGTTAGAATGCGTACTGATTAATATTCTTAAAAATGTGTACCATTTTCAGATTTTTTTTATTATTAAAGGGTTTACTCTTGGCCAGCATGTAGCCGTGCAGCAAAGACGAGGCTGACGATGAAGCGAGCTCAGAATATGCCTCTTTTCTCGAGCTTTAAAAAGAAATTTTAATAATAATATATTAGATTATAAGAAAAAATATAGCAGGATTTGTCTGGCTATTCTCAGCAGCTCCTCAACTCACGTTATCTTTTAAGTAAGTTCTGAAAAAAAAAACCGTGAAACGCCTTAAGTGGATCCTATCTTATATGACTTTTTTTATGTTGTCGTCAGACCTGACCACTTAATATGTTAAGACTGGGCTGACCGTCTACTTGATCACTAGTTGTCAGACCTGAACCAGAACCAACTTTGACCGTGTCAGCAATCGAACCCTTGAGACAGAGCACTAATCACTCGGCCAATGGGCTCGTCAAAGTCAAGTTAGTCAAGAAAGTAAGAAGAATTCAGAACTTCTACGCCCAACATATGAGTTAATGAATTCAGTTACATTTATTATTATTTTTTAAGCTGCCACACCAATGTCACATACTTAATTGTTAAGAAACCTGTTATCAACATTAAAAAAACTGTTACAAACTAAGTAGTTAGAAAATCTATCCCTGTAGTTTTCGGTCGCGTGTCTAGGAAGAGCTTTCAGAACTTCATATAATTAGATATGTCAAAAACTATAATTTGAAATGCTTATGATATGTGAAATATATATAACGTTACTGAAATCCAATTTAACGGTTCAAGGTAATATTCAATGTCAGGGAATTAATTGTGTCATATAGTATAATTACATGCCGGAAGAAAATATGATATTAATTAGAGGAATGTACATATTAGAAAAAGTTTAATAATGATATATATAAATAATTAACATCATTTGAGCCGTATGACTTCCGCTGTTCGTAATTTTCAGGCCTCTTGTAATTTTCGAGTAGAACCTAGCAGCTTGGATACAGTATATGTTGTTACTTTAATTCGTTAAATAAGTAATATTCTTGTCTGTTATATATATTTATAGTGTAAATTCTTATTTTTATAAAAAATTAAAGGATGTAACTGTCATGAAATTCACGTATACCGTAGAGCCCATATCGTGTAGCAGGCGCTTATGTTCTCTACGAAAGATCGTAGCAACGTAGCACACTGCGAAGGTCTACGAGAAAACAGAAATAATATAGCATGCACCAGGAATTCTATTTTATATTAGGAAAATTTTTGTAGGTGGTAGCTATTGACACCTCAATTTTAAATAAACATTGTATTAGCTAATATATTATCATACAAAAACTTTATTGGCTTTTAGTTAGAATTTAACTCGCTAAAATGTCACAAATAACAGCATTTTGTGCTGTTGTGTTTCGGTGAGTAAGGGATGCCAGAGCCCATTACCCCATCCCTTCCTTATCCCTTATCCTTAATCCTTCTATGGTCGGCAGCGCACTTGTAGCACTTATGGCGTTGATTGTGTTATAGGCGACGGTAGCCACCTACCATCAAATGGACCGTCAGCCTGTCTGTCGTCCTTAATATAATAAAAAAATCTGCACATTTCAGAATTTAATGTTACTAGATATTAAAATAATTACAGTTTTTAGTTTGCATCCAAACCTTCATATGAAATGTAATAATGGAATTATGAAGTACGAAATCATGAGCGCTTTCCTCAAGCTTGAAAATAGGCTTATGTTCACTCTCACAGTCAGCTGTCTATTTAATTATAAAATAATAATAATAAAATATAGGGTTTAGATGCAACTATATTTAAAATTCTTTATACTAGGTATCAAAATACTATTACGTGAATTTTTTAGACAGTATTGTGGTGGTTATGCATAGTTTATGTATAATTATTAACCATGATGACGGTTTCAAAGACACCATTGTGACCCTTAATGACTACTATTTAAAAGACATTAGTATTGATTACCGCTTTTATATAACAGAGACGTCAAAGCTATTTGGAATAGTGTATTTTGACAAGGTTATTTTCAGAGGGGAGAGTTAGGTTAGGTTAGCTTCGGGTTCGACTCCTGATTATTTTATTTTATTATATTTGTTATAATCTTATAGAATTTCGAAGTTGAAATGAGGCTGTGGGAACGGTCTCCATCGGACCTTAAATGATGATCACGCAAAAGGCACAACATTAGAACAATAAAGTGAACCTTTTGCTTATAACAATCATAATGTACCGACCCTTTTGGCTTAACAACTTGGGACCGCCGCTACGTTACGGAGCCACGTCCCCGGGAAGTGTCAACACGATAAAATATTATTTTAAAACGAAATGTTTAGGCCTGTAATTACTAAGAAAAGGATACGAGAGTAATAATTACACGAGAACAAAACATCTATATAATTAAATGGACATTATTACAAGGTTTGTCCTAATCGCGAAATGTAAATTTTTATTTGCTTTTATAAACGTTGTAGTGGTATTTCCGTCATACGAGAAAATATTTTCTGAATACAATATCATTCAAATCGTCCATGTTCTCCATTGTACATGTTTTAAATTATTTATACAAAGAGAACGCTTCAAAGTTATAACTATATATAGACACCAGAAAGGACATAAGGTACCTTTCATCGTTCAACGCCGACGAAGTCCAGATTTAATGGTATTCCTTTCATTTAATTTATCAAGTTTGTTAGAGAGATTTCATCTTTATAATTGACCCTAACGATCGATGCAATAAAAGTACAGGGTGTAATTTTTACAGATTTTAGTCGGTTCGATTCCCAGGTGTGGCAAGCGAATTTTAAAAATCTTTGAATGCAGTTTTCTTTCTATTCAAAAATAAAGGAATGTTTTCTTTGAATAAAATTTTCTGTCTACAGTATTAAGAATACTTTCCCTTCAGGTGGCAATACACAAATTCCACCCTGTATATGGGTTGTAGCAGTTATAATCGAAATATTATGAATAGTTACTTTTATGTATGTAGACCCTTGTTTTTTTTATTTTCTAGGGGCTGGATGCCAAGGGCAGTGGACCGTGTATGACAGCGAGCCTTGGGAAAAGCCTAGATCCAATAGAGGAGAGTCACAGGTTGATAATGATGGTGACGATGAAGCCCTTGTGGAACGAGCTGCAGAAAAGAGATCAGACACTGACAGCTCTGTACCATCGAAACATGAAATGGTAAGCCATTTCATATTTTATTAAATAATTAAAGTATTTATTACATACCAAAATAGTTCTGTATTTAAATACTTACACAGATTTTGGCTGTGTAATCTGTTTGTACGACGCGTCGAGCATTTATAATCATGATGGGTGTCAAATATTTTGCGGAGCGAAATTTGTTGGAAGAATTTTCGTTTCGGTGGCAGCGAAGTTTCGTAAATGATGTAAGTTGTGCGCTCATTTCACGTTGAAAATTAACGCTGCGCGTATGTATACGAAATTCATTAACTTTATTAACGTGCACTAATTGCTATCTCTTAATACTTGTTTTGAGGGTGTTGATTTCATTTTTGTTTATATTGCATTCACTCAAGCCGCGTTCCTCTTATTGCTCTTTATGCTGGAGGCGTTGATTTTAGTTGCGATGTTTTAAGTGACATCTAATTAATGCTTCGTCGCTTAAGTCTGTCTAAAATAATACTTATAGTAAGAGTAAGTTAATGATAACAAATTAATAATAATACTTAATTGTCATAGAGGTGAATCATAAAGAACGGCAAGCTTGTCGCCATCCTGAGGAGACCCCTCCGACATGTTGCTTCCGGTTGCTCCGGACTTGCTTATACTATGTAGAACACTGAGTAATAGGCACAACCAAGCGGCCAGGATCCTGCATCAGAAGATCGCTCTTAAATATGGGAGTTCCTTTAGTAGAGGCTTCCTTATGGCAATTATGCACCGGAAGCAGTTCTTGAGAACAGCAATGCCAAACTCTACTGGGACCGGCCTACCATTGCAGACAGATTTACTGGCAGCTTGTAGATACTAAACTAATAATGAGTTAATCGTTAATAAATTTTACTTTTATTTTTATGCATATAGCTATAGTTCCTAGATAATTGGACTATCCAATACAAAAAGAATTTTTCAATTCGAATCAGTAGTGCCTGAGATTAGCGCGTAGGTACAACCAAACAACCAAACAAACAAACAAACAAACTCTTCAGCTTTATATACTTACATATTGGCATAGATTAAATTTATCAACTATATAAAGATAAGAAAACATATAGGAATATTTTTATTTAATTTTTTTAAAAAGATTCGCCACTAATTCAATCTAATTGTTTTTTGTTCTAATTCGAAGCCTCTAATTGTTTTGTTTGAGACTACTACATTAATCTGTTTGTCTCGTGTCAATCGAGTTAATTGCTTCTGGGTGAGTCAACCATGGCGAACCAACCCGCACAGACAAGTCACTGGACACGCCTAAAGTGAAAAAACAATCAAAGCAATATCATCATATTTTTTTATATCAGCTATTTCAGATCCAATTCAGCCATTTTAATTATCACTCATGAAAAACCGTACAAAAAATGTTACTTTTATTGCTGACGGTGTTAATTTTTTATCTAATGTTGTCAAGATTGTTTAAGAAACTAATTTATCACAGTTAAATTTGTGAAGCTATTCTGCGCAATGGGTGATTTATTTATTTTTTGCAAATTATAAACAGTTATAACCTTCCCTGTTTATCGCTCTTTGCATTAGTGAAAACTTACGCAGGCGAAGCGCGGGCAGCAGCTAGTTGTAATATAATATAAATCTTTATTGATATTTTCCGTCTTCCCATGGAAATACTCGTACTAGAAATATTCTTCCAATGAAGATACGAAAGTGTCAAATCCCATTCATATTTAAATTGTCCAGGCAATAACTCACGATAATGTGGACGGGGCTATAAAAATATCAAATACAGGCCGGAACGGGAGGCGGTCGGGCCATCTGTGGCCTTTAGTGTGCGTGCTGTCACCGGTGAATATTAAAATATTACTTCGGGCCGTGACCTCAGGTGGAAAACATCGATTACTATCGCCAACTTTTGTCGCGTTATAAGAATATCGACAATTTCCTTTCACGATAGTGTATGTTTCAAAACGAAGAATCATCAATTTTAATTCTGTGCTACACCCACTAATTTTAACAAAACAAAAAACATCCATACTAATACTAGCTACTGCCCGCGACTTCGCCCGCGTAACTTTGTAAATTATATACTAAAACCTTCCCCGAGAAACTCTCTATCCATTGGTGAAAACAACATGAAAATCGGTGTAGTAGTTTTTGAGTTTATCGCGAACAGACAGACAGACGCGGCGGAGGACTTTGTTTTATAATAATACTAGCCGCTGCCCGCGACTTCGCCCGCGTAACTTTTTAAATTATATACTAAAACCTTCCTCGAGAACCACTCTATCCATTGGTGAAAACAGCATGAAAATCGGTGCAGTAGTTTTTGAGTTTATCGCGAACAAACAGGCAGATGCGGCGGAGGAATTTGTTTTATAATATGTTAGTGATTTATAAGAGTGATTAAAAGATATAAATTTTTCTATGTTTGTATTGAATAAACTCCTCAAAAATGTGTGTGTGTGTGTGTGTGTGTGTGTGTGTGTGTGTGTTATAAGTTGAATACAATATTCATTATTTTTACATTTATTTTTACTTAACACCCTAAATGGACTTTCAATAATATAATCTAAGACAATTTGAAAACTATTTTTGTTTACTACATTAACACATTACAGTCTTAAAAGCGACTTTCTTTTACATTAGTATAGCATTTGATGACCACATCTAACAAATGAACTACTAAAAGGGATACTTAATGACAGTCATTAGCGGACACTTACTTGTGTTCTACTGTTACAATTAACGAGGTTCTCTATGTGTTAAAAATTAGAGTAATTGTTTTTTTTTGAAAAATGTAATGAAACCAAATTGAAAATAATGATATTTCGCGCTGTGGCGAGTCTTTCAAAACAAAATATGGAACCCAAAAAACATATACATATAAACACACAGCAGTAATTGTTGCTTATTTTATAGACAGTAATATGTATAAAATGTATGTTGCAACAGACAGCCATTCGTACATACAATATGAGCGGACGGTTACATTATCTGATGCCGCCTCCCGGGGGACAGTAAATACAGTACTGTACGCCGATTAGCCACTAGCTCGCGGCCATCCATGCAACAACTTTACTAAGAACAGTTCGCAAAATGATCGGCCACAGCGTGCCGTTGCAAAATAGCACTTAATACAATTCTATTTAAATTCCACAGGCTGTACCCGAACTGTGTTTTAATATAAATTTTAATCAAATCTGAGCGGTGCACATTTGAAATGCTTCTATTCACGTTCAAGATTGTATAACCATGTACAACATGTTATATGTCGCTCAGTTGTAAATAGCAATGAATTGAATAATTAATTTTTATTTGATACTAGCTGGCGCCCGCGATTTCGTCCGCATTGAAAAAGAAAAAAGTAGCCTATCCTGTGTCCTGTACGTCTAAATGTTTATCTACCAAGTTTTATGAAAATCAGTTGATTCGTTTACGAGTTATGAAGGAACATACATACATACAGAAAAAAATTCTAAAAATGGTCAATTTAGTTTCAGTATCATGTATAGAACCCAGACACGATATCTCTGAAAACAAAGTAACTTACTCCATGACCAACCCTTACAGATTTATTATTAGTATTGATTGTATATCCTAATTTCTAAAGCCTAAGTCAGCAGTGTGACTTAATATGTGTAACTTTAGGCTTCAAACAAAAATTCAAATCCTTTTTCAGCCTTTGAATTTTTTATTTTTATTTTTAGCTGATACTTTGGGAACATTACTTTTTTTTGGATGTAAGGTACCCCTACAGCGTATACCTGACAATGTGTAACTCATTTTCGTATTTATAGCTGGTGCCCGAAACTTCCTCCGCGTCGAAAAGTAAAAAATATAACGCCTGACAAAATATATGAGCAATAATTTATTCAATCTTTATTGCTGTTATAGTTTTGCCTGATTTCCATTTTTATATGATTCCTCGGGCCTTTTTTTTTTTTTTTTTTTTTTTTTTTTTTTTTTTTTTTTTTTTCCGACGAGAGGTAAAACCTTCTATAGGTACCCGGGCAAGAAGCTCCGGGTTATGTGAGATTTTTACTCACTAAAAACCCCCCCGTTTGCCGCCAGCTGCGCCTTTCGGGAACCGAGGTACCTCCCTCCGTATTGCCCGCGGTCCCTGTAGCACCATTCTTTTCAAACACGTCTTGGGTAGCTATGATTAGGCCAATCACCGGAACCCCTTTTAGTCGCCTCATACGACAGGCAGAGGATACCGTGTCTGTATTCTTATTGACCCCAGATCACAGGGTACTATGGCGGTTTCCACCGCCTCCTCGGAGACGTCTGCGCCTTGCAGGGTCAGTCTTCTCGCGATTCCGCTCAGCAGCTTCCTTCTGGAGAAGTACCGTTTCACAGAATGTTGCCACTGCTCTCCATGACGATTCATTTCTTATCATGGCCGCCACAACAGCTGGAAGTGATAAATTCGCTCCAATTTCGACGATCATGACTTGCCTCTCAGAGTACCACGCGGGGCACATTTCTAGAGTATGTTGTGCCGAGTCCTGATCATCTCCGCAGTGATGACATTGGGCTGTTGTCTCGCGTCCAATTCTGTGCAGGAAGTCACCAAAGCATCCATGTCCGGTGAACATCTGTGTTAGTCGGTAAGTAGCACATCCGTGTTGTCTATTTAGCCACTCCTCGAAAATAGGGAGAATGGCTTGGACTACGCGCTTATTCACGCACCGCTCCTCCTGGAGACGTCTGTAATGCGCGTCGTTTCTCTTCTTGCCGGATCTCCCCCACTGTTTTACTTGGGATACATTCGTTTCCCAAGCGTGTTGGGCGGACTCTGGTGAAGATTCTAGCATCCATGTCCGCCAGAATATCCAAGGGTGGAAAGCGCGCCAGTAAAGTAGCTGCTTCGAAGGACACCGTACGGTATCCTCGGACGACCCGAATGGCCATTTTGCGCTGCAAGGCCAGAAGTTTGGCTCTGCAGCGCCGCAGGCCTTGTAATCTGTCTGCCCATACTGGCGCACCGTAAAGAGCCATTGATCTCACGATGCCCATGTAGAGGCGGCGCACGTGCTCTCGCGGACCTCCGAGATTGGGTAGAAGTCGATGCATTGCTCCCGCCACCCTCTCGATTCGAGGAACGAGACGTCCAAAATGCTCTTCAAAGCTCCATCTTCCGTCCAGAGTGAGTCCGAGGTATTTAATGTAACGACTTACACGAACGTGCGCGTTACCGACCCGAATTAAAGAATCTGGCGGTTGCCTGCCTCGTGGTAGCTTACAAAACCATAACGCCTCAGTCTTATGTGGCGCTACCTTGAGACCCAGTTCCTCAATCTTTGCGACTACTATTTCTGTGCCAATCTCAGCCAGCTCGATCGTGGCCTGAAATGTGGACCCGCTTGCGAGTACTAAAGTGTCATCAGCATAACAAACGACACTCAACTCCTTTGGAAGTCTTACGCGAAGGACTGCGTCGTACGCCAAGTTCCACAGTAGTGGGCCCAGAACTGACCCCTGTGGGACACCACAGCTGACCCTGCGTCGATGTGGACCATCCCGTGCCGTGTATAGGATATATCTCTCGCTCAGGTATGCTCCGATAATCCCCTGTAGATATAAAGGCACTCGATGATAAACCAGAGCTTCTCTAACAGTGTTCCATGGCAGCGAATTAAATGCGTTGACAATGTCCAGGCTAACCGCCAATGCAACTTTTCCCTGGGATACCGCTTGTTCTGACAGAGAGCGCACCATCGTTATTGCATCCAGTGTTGAGCGCCCCGAACGGAAACCGTACTGACTTGGAGACAGATCGGGGCCAGAGAGCGAGAGATGCTGCTTGAGACGATACGCCAGAATCCTTTCGAAGAGCTTACTGACCTCATTTAATAGACATATAGGTCTATATGCTGAGGGAGACTCCGCTGGCCGACCCTCCTTCCTCAGAAGAACCATGGCCGCTTCCTTCCAGATTGTGGGAAAAGTGCTTGTACGCAGGCAATCGTTAAACATTTTCCGCAGTCTTTCTCCCAAGGCACTCAGAACCAGTACCCAAGCTCGACCCGGAATGCCATCGGGGCCCGGCGCTGTGTTACGCGATCTAAGATAATTTGTCGCCCTTTTTAGTTCCTGTTCTGTCACTCCCAGATCGTCATTCCAATCCCAAGACGAGATCGAACAGATAGCAGGATTTTCGTGAACCTTTGGAAAAAGAACGTCAACCACACTCTCTACCAAATTCGAGTTCATAGTTTCGGTCAGAGGAGGGGCCCAAGGACGTAGTTTTCCCAATACAATTTTGTACGGACGCCCCCATGGGTCTCTGTTCAATCCTTCGAGAAGTGCACTCCAACATTTTGCTTTGGACTGATCAATGGCTATGTGGAGCGATTTTCGAGCCATCCTGTACTCTTCGTAGGCGATGGCTGTCTCCTCCGCGGATGATCGCTTTCTTCTTCGGCATCTTGTATACCGGCGGCGGGCCTGCAAGCAGATAGTCCTGGCTCTTGCGATCTCTGTCGTCCACCAATGCACTCCTTGACTTTTAACGCGTTTTAAGCGCGGCATTGCGGTGTTGCAGATTGATGTCATGGCATCTCGGAACCAAGCCGCTTCAAGTTCCGTATTGGTTGACATTCCCGACTCTGGCCATGCCAGAGCATTGGCTGCCGCAACACAAAGATCTTTATTTAGCCTCTTGAGAGCCCACCGGCGCATGTGAGCGTTTTCTGTTACTTCTCGGGCAATGTTAGCACCCCGAGGGACCACATCGAAAATTATGTGGCGGTGGTCAGATAAAGTGACCATTTCTTCTGCTACCCGCCATCCGGACAGCATACTAGTCGCAGAAGCTGTCGCCCAAGTAAGGTCCACGATAGACTCTCCCTGCCATCGCACACATGTGCTCACCGAGCCCTGGTTCAGCAATCGGAGATCTAATCCAGCTGCCCATTCCTGAAGTATCTCTCCTCTACGATCTCCCCTGCGGTTTCCCCATGCTTTGGAGTGGGCATTAAAATCGCCCAAAACAACCACTGGGCGAGAAGATCGTCTACGAACACAGTTTCCCACCCTAAAAAGATAATCTTCGTAGTCGGCAATTGTCACATTGGGGGAAATATAGCAACCCAATATAATCATCAATCCCCACTCGACGACAAGGAAACCGCATCCTTTCTCAAGGAAAGAACATGATGGAGAGTGATCCCCACCAGACCAGTAAACAGCTACCGAGCCCGACTCATCCCGAAACCATCGAGGATGGACCGGTACGTTGTAGGGCTCAGAAATCACGGCCAAGGCAATCGACCACTCCGCAATAGTTTGCAGTAGAAGGTTCTGCGCATTGCGACAGTGGTTCAGATTGCATTGAAGGACCTTTAGGAGCGGGAAGGTACTACGTCCATTGCCTCCTGTGCTGGTGACAAGGCTTCAGCCTCTTCCGCCACTCTGTTGCTAATTTGGTGATAATTAACACTGCTTTTTGGAGGAGCACAAGCTTTACTACCCAGACGGTGATTAGATGGAATACCCGGAATATCTGAACAGATTGGACATTTTTGCTGACGTGCCCTGCATGTTTTAGCCGTGTGTCCTGGCTCACCACATGCATAGCATCTGTCGCTCCTATCCACCTGGCTCACACACCGTTGGCGAACATGTCCCGGTTCAAGACACTTATAACATGTGAGAGGACGTTCTTCGAGAACCTCGACTCTCGCTGCCCCCCACCCCACCGTAATACGACCTGCAATAGCCAGTTTTCGTACGACTATTTTTGGGCAACGGACCCAAACGCTTCCAAGAGTTTTTGGGGCTCTAATGATGTTACCAACATTGATGTGTTCCAAAGGGCACTCGCCTGCATTTGCAATTGCCGCAGCCACTTCTTGCGAAGTAATGGAGTCATCAAGATCTCTCAATTTTATTGTACCTGTCTTGATTGGGCGAGCTATTCGGACCCCTGGATCTGATATTACTTGTCGCATCCGTTCAGCTAATTTGTCGGCTTTGTCACCACAATCAGGACCAGACACACCCAGCACCATCCCTCCAGTCAACGTCCGTTTCTGCTTTACATTCTCGATACCGAGATCCGAAAGTTTTATAAGTGTCCTTACTTTTGTCATAATATCGGCGTATGAGATATCATTTCCCTCCAAGACTGTTATGGTGATGGCGGCGTCCTTAGGTAGTTTCTTTGGTATTCTTTTTGTTTTTGCAGTTCCTTGTACACTTTTCGGCGCAGATACCGCCGCCACCAGACCATGTTTTGTAAGAGCGGCCTCGGTATGTAAGAGCGGCCATGTAAGATGATTCCTCGGGCCTAGTAATCCACGAGCCAGTACTCACGAAGCAATGCATAACATACATTGAAGAATCATTATTAATTAGTTTTTAAGTTAATATAATTAATTAAGCCAATAATTGCAAATTGTTAAAATTTCAGGTCAACTCAACTCGCCCAAGTATCCACGATCCACCACTCACGAAGCAAGTAATAAGAAAATAGTGCATAAGATACATTGAAGCCTCATCATTAATTAGTTTTTAACTTAATATAATTAATTAAGCCAATAATTGCAAATTGATAAAATTTCAGGTCAACTCAACTTGCCCAAGTATCCACGAGCCACTACTCACGAAGCAAGTAATAAGAAAACAGTGCACAAGATACATTGAAGCCTCATCATTAATTAGTTTTTAAGTTAATATAAGCCAATAATTGCAAATTGATAAAATTTTAGGTCAACTCAACTTGCCCAAGTATCCACGAGCCACTACTCACGAAGCAAGTAATAAGAAAACAGTGCACAAGATACATTGAAGCCTCATCATTAATTAGTTTTTAAGTTAATATAAGCCAATAATTGCAAATTGATAAAATTTTAGGTCAACTCAACTTGCCCAAGTATCCACGAGCCACTACTCACGAAGCAAGTAATAAGAAAACAGTGCACAAGATACATTGAAGCCTCATCATTAATTAGTTTTTAAGTTAATATAAGCCAATAATTGCAAATTGATAAAATTTTAGGTCAACTCAACTTGCCCAAGTATCCACGAGCCACTACTCACGAAGCAAGTAATAAGAAAACAGTGCACAAGATACATTGAAGCCTCATCATTAATTAGTTTTTAAGTTAATATAAGCCAATAATTGCAAATTGATAAAATTTTAGGTCAACTCAACTTGCCCAAGTATCCACGAGCCACTACTCACGAAGCAAGTAATAAGAAAACAGTGCACAAGATACATTGAAGCCTAATCATTAATTAGTTTTTAAGTTAATATAAGCCAATAATTGCAAATTGATAAAATTTTAGGTCAACTCAACTTGCCCAAGTATCCACGAGCCACTACTCACGAAGCAAGTAATAAGAAAACAGTGCACAAGATACATTGAAGCCTCATCATTAATTAGTTTTTATGTTAATTAAGCCAATAATTGCAAATTTTAAAAATTTCAAGTGAACTCAACTCGCCCAAGTATCCACATATAATAAACAGTGCATAAGATACGATACATTGAAGCATACGCGGCCAGAACAGTCTCTAACTTGAAATCCCATTTCTATTAAACTTTCCGTCGAACGCTCGCGTGTTACAGAAGGCGTGTTATCGGGAGCACAATGATTTCTCCATGTCCTCTGGGGCAACAAGTTGATGAAATATTTGTTCAATCGCGCGTATAACGCAGTTTCATTTATTTCGTTTCAGTCCGATCGCCCGACAGAAATAACAACAGTACGCCGACGCCGGACGGGAATCAACAATAAATTTCAATTGAAATAATATATTATGCATACTGTATGTACACTTGACCACACGAGGAACTCCATTTAATAAACATAATGAAACTATTCGCCGAAGTTTCATTATTTTTCTTTTCACAAACAAATGCCTTGTTATAAATTTATGAAGGCCACGTAACGGGTATATGTTAGTCTATGGGAATATGTGCGCCTATGTTTATGATTAGTTAGAGGTAAACATTAAAGAAAAACATTAAAAAAAACCTTTATGTGTGTGTGAAACACTCTTCGAGAATCAGAAAAAGAGGCGGTCACCCATCCAAGTGTTGACCGTACCCAACGTTGCTTAACTTCAGTGATCATGAAATAGTAATTCAGGTCATCAGGCTGCTGATAACAGTTGTCTCCGCAGCGCAGAGTAGCGCTATGAGAGAGAAATTAGCATTTCCGCAGTCGCGTACCTCTATTCAGCAGCAGGAAGTTACCATTAATCTTGTCCTATTTGATTGCGGTCCGAATTCCTCATCATTATTCAATCGGCCGACGGCGCACCGTTGAAGCTTTTTATGCTTAATGATGACGTCACTAGAAAGTGAAATGTAAAGTTGCTGTAAAATGTAAAGTTAAATTGCATAGACAACAATTATTAACTAATGAAAATCAATTTCATTATCTATATCTACACTAATATTATAAAGAGAGAAGATTTGTATGTTTGCAATGAATAAACTCAAAAACTAATTGACCTATTTTTAAAAATCAGAAAAGTAAAAAAATACATCAATAATCCTAAATAGGTTTAGGTTTAGGCATTTAGGCAAAAAAAAACTTATTAAATTCCTTCTCCAAAAGTTTTTAAGAAAAATACAGCGCGATATTGTCCAAAAACGCAAATGCAAAATTTCCTGTGAACCAGCCCGAATGATACATAATGCATAAACATTGCCACCTCGAGCGTTGCAGAAGGCAACGGGGTACAAGGACTCTTCAAATTTTGAGCACCCCTCGGTTCGCTGCAGTCCGCCTCTACTGTAAATATAATCATTATATCAGCAAAGAACACTGTCATAATAGAGTTAGTAGGTTCACTCATTGCTATGAAAATCAGTGCAACCAAATATCTATCTATACAAATGCATTATTGATTTATACGTATAAGAAATATGCATGTAATAATCGCTTTGAAGTCCATAAAATTTGGTGTATGTGTTTTTTTTTTTTCTTGGAAGTCTTTATGATAAGTTCTCAATAGTTTGAGGCTAGATGGCGCTGTGAGACATGTCCTTTTCTACATATTTATGCAGTGGAGAGTAAGGTGGTAACGAATGCAATTTAAATTCAGTTTAAAAAGTGCAACGTTCGATATTTGAAATGGAGTCGGTGTCCGCAGGCAAATGTAAGTTCCGAACCGAACTGGAGCATAAACAGTGCGTACTTGAAAAGTGCATGAGCGCGAAGCAGCTGAGACGTGGAGTGTCCTCCACAGCTGAAGGACCATTACAGGGTGGACTGAATGCGCTTCGTACTTCTCAACGGATTATTTAGTTAGGTAAATCTTAATGAAACTCATTGTGTTTGCAGTTTATTAAATTTTTAAAAACCACATGTCTTTTGTGGATTTCAGAAACAGAAGGCCTTGTTTGTGGTTTTGTCCTTGTTGTAGTTACCAAAGAACAATTTGTAGAATAATAATTGCGAAATAATAAATTGTTTATAAGTTTGCACTAGATTTAAAAATGTCAAACCAACACTTTGACGTCGCATTTTTTTTTAATTCGATTTTCAACAAATAAAAAAATGTTCATCGTTAAATCTATTGTTCGAAATCAAATGGCTTGTATTGTATGGCTTCAATATATTTTCTGTTCGAAATGTACCGTTTGATAAAAAAAAATACTGCGCTACAAAAACTCTTTTGAATTGGTATCGTGTGCGTTTCGTTTTTTATTAAAACACTAATCTTTCGCCCGATTTGAACATTTGAGAAGCTCCGGGACATCTCGTACAAAATTTCTCAATACGTGTAACTACCTCAAAAGAAAAAACGTATGAAATATGGCGCTAAGTGGTGGACTCTATGAGCCTCGTGAGAAAGCTCAGCATCGCTCAACGAGAGCTTCGTACACTGCGAGATCGAATTAGGAGTGAGGAACTTAGACCAAGTGGCAGTGAGCAGGACACATAGTACGGAGAGCCGACAACCGCTGGGGCCGGAAAGTTCTTGAGTTTAGGCCTCATATTGGCAAGCTTAGCGTAGGACTTTCACCCACAAGGTGGACAGACGATCTGATAAGGACCGCGGGTCGACGTTGGACCCAGGTTGCTTCTAGCCGGTCCTATTGAAAAATTATGCGTGTGTGACAGTGTCGTCCTGCGACTGAAATGGTGATGATATTAATAAATATTATTAATGTTCTTCTTAGACTGAATTTCTTTTGAAATATTATTTAAGACTTTGGCGAGAATAATTTAAAAATCGTTGATATTTATTTGTTCTTCATTCTTCTCTCCATTTTCCTTGTTAAATTGGAACAAAGATTGCGAACCTATTTCTCTGAAATGTCTGCGTTTAACGTAACAATGGAAACAATTTTTACTTTATTGCACTAATAGAATAGATAGAAATATGATCTTTCTCGTCATTAGTACGGAAATTTATTCTGTTATTATATATAAACAATCCTATATCTAGTAAAAATCTTATAGCTAACAAGGAGTAAAATGGATAGTATAGACTAACAAAGTTTGATGTTTCCTATCGAAGCGACCACCTAATTCAATGGGATCTGCCATCAAAAATAATAAGCTGCAGTACTATTTTGATGCAGGATCTAACTATAGCGCCTTTTTACCATATATTTACCATTTGCTTAGATGCGAAGACAGGCTGACAGTCCACTTAATGGTAGATGGCTACCGTCACTTGTTAACAGAAGCAAAGCCGCATGCTAAGTAGGCTGCCTAAAATAGCAATCGAGTAAAAGAAACATATTTTCTATTTATTTCATACTAGCTGCTGCACGCGACTTCGCCCGCGTAACTTTATAAAACATGCTCCATGTCCTTTCTGGTGTCCCATACAAAGTGTATGCAAAATTTCATGGTGATCAGTTCAGTAGTTTTTGCGTGAGAGTAACAAACATCCATACATCCATACAGACTTTCGCATTTATATTAGTACGGATTAGCTGCTGCCCGCGACTTCGTCCGCGTTCTGAATGAAAGGTACCCTATGTCCTTTCTGGTGTCCCAGACAACGTGTATGCAAAATTTCGTGGCGATTGTTTCAGTAGTTTTTGCGTGAAAACGTAACAAACAAACAAACAAACTCACATTTATAATTTAGAGTAAGGACTAGCTAGCTAGCTAGCTAGACGACCCTCGAGGTTGGCCGACAGGGAGGAAGCTGCTGGATGCGAAGGACAGAAGACCATGCGTGAAGGCGAGCCTTGGGAGAGGCCTGGCCTACATCTAACAATAGAGAGACACAGGCTAATGATGATTACAACTATGTAAGAATATGTTAATAATATTTTGAAGTACAGTTTTGATTAACTTTCGTTCAATGTTATTTATGTGGGAGCTGAGCGTATAGCAGAGAGTAAACTCGTTGAAATGCGACACGGTGATGTAATAAATTGCAAATTTAACGGTAATGTAATTCAATTACTTGCGCTGTGAACGACCCGCGTTAATGTTCCTTCATTACGAATTCTATATATGATTAAAAAACTTTACTGTAAAACATATTATTGCCATTAATTATAATTTATGTAATATAGTTCCCAATTAAAAATTATAGATGGGTATAATATTTTTTTACACTGGAATTGACTATAACGCAATCTCACAAAATTTCGACTATGAGCTTAACATCGTTGGCGTAAATTGAAATGTATTCTATCGTCTGTACGAAAAGTAACACCTTAAAATCATTATGATACAACAAAACAGTAGCTAATCTCTTTTTTTTTTTCATTTATTTAGTGAAGCCATTTATTATCATTGTTAGAATTATATTTATTAGATTATAATTCTCATTATACTCGTATTTATGTGGCCTTTTTGGAATTTACCAAAACGCGCGTTTTTTAAAGTGCAACTAAGCGAATTTCGCGATTTGAAAGCCATTTGAAAAAAAGCTATAACGCGTTGTGAGCTACCTATTTCCGGTCTTTTTCAAATTATAATAAGTCATTACATAATAAAATAAATATTTAAACATAAACTTAACTACTTACATCTTCAAATAAAAATACACGTTGTCAGGGATACAGGATACAGGAAAGAGAAAGGGGCGCGGACGAAGTCGCGGGGAATAGTAATATTAGTAACATTTGAAATATGTTCGTACTGTTTGCACAGTGTGCTGTGAGAGTGTTCACTTTATCGTAGTATCGAAGCACAATATTCGGCTGTGTATCGGCGGTAATTGGCTGGGAGTGGGCGGATCGATCGGTGACACAAATGTCTCGTTCCGCGAAGCAATCACCCGATAATCCACTGCCCGACTCAATTCATTCTTCTAATGACGATTGCACGTCATCGCATTATTGAAATGTCCAAACGCACATATTCAAAAGCCAGCCATTTGTTCTAAATTTGAATTATTTTAATGTCAGACAGACTGCATATGGCGGTGTACTTTATTGTTTGTCTATTAACACAAGCAACGCTACAGGTGCTGTTAAGTGCGCTGTTTTAGTAATATTAAGGACATGCTGGTGTCCGCGACTTCGTCCGCGTTCTCTATAGCCTTCCTCGATAAGTGGACTAGGTATGTAACCAACACAAAAAGAATTTTTCAATTCGAACCAAGTAGTTCCTGAGATTAGCCCGTACAAACAAACAAACTCTTCAACGTTATATATTGATATATAAGAGGAAAGGAAAAGAAAATGGGCTGTGACATCTCTTACAAAAAAAGGTTCACCGTGGTTTTCTATAAGCGAAAAGTAGTGTTGTTTGCCACTACTTGTCAGAACCAAACCAGCCCCAGAAAAGTTCATTTCCAAAGTTGGCCCTGCCAGGAATTGAACCCTGGACTCCAGAGTGCCATCACCATCACCAATGACTCAAATATCTATGATAGTTTTTGAAATTATTTTATAATCTTTATTGAAATCAATGTAGTTCATTTACAGAAACTAGCTTATTTACAGCGGTCGTCACGAACAATGCGTCGCCTAGTCACGTGACGCGTTGCTTTTTGATACACACATAGATAAAGTGCAGATGCAACTGCGTAACAAAAAATCTTAACTCTTTTTTATATACTGAATTACATACTTAGTTAAAAATTTAATAATTGGTGCTCTCCAACAATGCTAGAAAGTAGGAAATCGAGAAATAAAAAAGAGAAATTAATACTGATTGAATTTTTTTAAAATATAGCGTGAAACGTTTTGCGGTAATTTTATATAGTAGAAATTGCTGTTAAATTGTTCCAATTTAATCGTGTGAATGTATAAATTCAACATATTTGGTCTACAATGTTGTCTATTTATTCGTCAAAAACATTTTTTATGCCTAAAAACATTTGTGTAAATTTTTTATGCCTAAGGGCCTCTTTTTCAAACTACAAGTAATGTGTTGATTAGTTACTTTTAAAAATAATTTTCTGATTTATTGAATTATGCACTCGGTTTACTGCATCATTCGATAGCCGAATTTTTTTAATTATTTTCTATTTAATGTTTGGGACGTTTACCGTACAAACAAAGGTATATCAGCTCCATTATCCCCGGTTACCGGTGACTTTAAATGACAGTTTAGCCTAATTGACGTTTGAGAAATAGGCGCTAAGTCTGCAATAAAAATGTTAAGTATATACATACAGACATAAAAACTTCATGTAAATTTTTAGCAGATTGTTTGCAGTTCAAAATTTCCGTCGTCTGTCATTATTATTACTCTTTTATATCACTCTTATAATACTTCTATTAAAAATGCCGCTATAGTTTAATTTATTCAGTTTTTGAAGCTGCAATCACAGAAAACATTGTGTGATATATTTTCTTGTGACAAATTACTAATCTTGAAAAGTACTTCCCATGTATGTTAAATATTAAATTAAATCCTTAAATAACGTCGAACGCAATTTAAAATATTAAGATTGAAGCTTGTAAGCAAAGTGGAGTTTCAAATAATCCTTTCCTAGCGGTTTCCTTTAAGTACTTACTTGAGTAACCGCAGCAAAATTTCACGTTTATAACACGCTTCTAGTTTCGGTTTATTTATGTTGACAAATGTTTTACTGTAGTCATTTATTCTTATATAGATGTATTATACAATATATTTTTTGTTTTTAGCCCTAACCACAAATTATAACACGTATATATCTAAGGGTTGCTACACATATGGTCGGGCCGGCAAAGCCGGGCGGTAGACACGAATATATGTAGATGAACGTTCGGCAGAAAGGCGCGCAGTGTATATACATACTAAACAAAAACCGGGTGGTTTTTCCAATCGGGTAAGCCAAATGGTAATGGTATCGCTGCTTAAAAACTTAAGGGCCACAAATCAAAATTACACTTTTTACAAGAGAGCTAATCGAAAAAATTAAATTATTTTTTGTCTATTTTTTCTTATTAGATATATATCAAATATATGCATATTATATATACATCGTTAGGAGCATATTTTTAAGTAACATTAAATGTTTTATAATAAACTGAATACTAGAAGAGATATAAGCATATAAGTTACTTTTGAATGTATAAAAATGATCAAAATATACTAAATATGGAATAAAAGAACCATAAGACTTTTTGCAACATAATGAAGGATTGTGATTGTATTTTTGAAATTAAAAACATTTTTGGATTTTTTGTTTTATGGCCCTTTAGTTTTTAAGCAGCGATATTTAGAAGGTACTTCGAGTCGGCCCTGTTGTTCAACAAAAATTGCCGAATCAAATGTGCCGACCCGACCATATGTATAGCAACCCTAAGACGTTGCAGTTCTGAAACGAATGCTGTTCAGTTCTGAACTAATCATGTTATTTTTTTATTGTAAGTATAAAGTTACACTGATATATGATAGTTCTATTAATTACAATAATTACTCCCGAAACTTTCGACCTTATTAATTATTGAATTCAAATTTTATACAAAATCTATTAATCAATGTAATGCACACTCATTAATATGCATAATTTAATTAATAACTGGATACTAAGATTAGTTATGAATAGTTAATTAAAATAAATTAATCAATTGCTGGTTCTCTAATTAAATATCGCGTTTCAAATTAACTCAGACATTATTACAATCGAAGTATAGTTCGGAGTACACTATACTTTGAATATTATGGAACGTAATTTTTGACGAGCCTCTTGGTAGTGGTTCTTGTTGCTTGCCTTAACACGCTGTCTCAGAGGTCCCGGGTTCGACTCCTGGCAGGGCCAAATTTGCAAATAAACTTATTATAGCACAGGTTTTGATCTGACATGTAGTTACAGGGCATTCTGTCAATCACAGTCATTTGGGCAGCCCGTCTAGCAACAATAACCATCCCCTTTTGGTGAAATAACAGCAGGTTTGCGCTTTTTTGTTTCGGTAAGTGAGTAAGGGATGCCAGAGCCCATTTCCCTATCCGTTATCCTTAATCCTATTATGAACGACAGTGCACTTGCCAGTACCTGTAATGTTAATTGTGTTATTAGGTTATGTTAGTCACCTATTATCAAGTGTACCGAGACTCTCTGACACTTAACATAAAAAAAATGATAAGTTTTTACAAACTAAACGTACTATAGGTAGTTATTATTTACTCGCTGTACGCTCGTTTTTATTTGGGCATACTTTTCATTATAAATATGATCTTTCATATTTATAATGAATGATAACGCACAACCTGTTACGATAACTAATAAGCAACTATATTTTGACATTAACTTTTTCTTATTTAAATTATTATTATTATAGTGGTAAAATAACATTTACTGTGACAATGTTGAAATATCACAACATTTAGGAAATAAAACATTCGATAAGTGATCCGGAAACTTACCTGAACGGTATCTGGAAGACAAAGAGTATTGGCATTGTGCATACGAAATGGCTTACTTTATTCGTGAGCATTGCCCGCGGCAATCTCGGAGGATTGCACTTGACCTGCGTCGCAATACAAAGAGCCTAACAAAAGTCAATAGCTACGTCAGCTTGAGAACGGATCTGTTGTCAGGAGCAACCGAAAATTCTGCAAATATTAGAAGTGGGTCATATTTTTCTGTACTTCGAAGCAGGAGTAACTGAGGCGACATCTTTATGTATGTTCGGCGAAAAAAATAAAGTGATTGACATTTATTATAATTATTATTATTTTAAATATGTGTATTAAGCAGCTGAAATTGGTTTTCCATAGGAAAGCTAAAAATTGGTGATGTGAAAATAGCTGTAGTGGATATATCTGTGAATTGCCCTATACTTTAAGCTAAGTAGACACCAACAAACTTTGGTGTCAATAGTGATAAATAACATTAAACCGTGAAAAGTGATATTTATATCCAAATAGAGATATACAGTAAAAATCCTACACGAACTAGGTTGGAGACGGAAAGCTATTTTAACCATTTTAAAAACATATAAACACAAACAATTATACTATACAGAATTGATATCATCAATACTAATAATAAATCTGTAAGGGTTGGTCATGGAGTAAGTTACTTTGTTTTCAGAGATATCGTGTTTATAGGCTCTATACATGATACTGAAACTAAATTGACCAATTTTAGATTTTTTTTCTGTGTGTATGTATGTATGTATGTAAGTATGTATGTTCCTCCATAACTTAAACGAATCAACTGATTTTCATGAAACTTGGTAGATAAACATTTAGACGTACGGGACACAGGATAGGCTACTTAGGCTTACATAGGATAACACAGGATACACAGGAAGTCGCGGGCGTCAGCTAGTCTATCATATAAATGACAGAGAAAAAGTGGGTTGCGCAAAAGTACCGTAACGAGTCGCATAGCGAAAATACAGAATAAGTATGCACCATATTCTTTCAACAGATTTCCAGCATCGTGAAAAATATTACTGCGCCATGTTAAATCTAGCTGCTTCTCTCGCATTTACTGACATATTTAAAAAAAAAAGAATTTAAAAATTTAAGTAATTTACATTTATATATGTAATAATACTAATATGATGAATAATGTATTTAAAATAACGGATTGTCGTTGACTCCTCAGAAGATGGGTAGACTGTTAGTGTGGGACTCCACCTACATGTTACACACTAACTAACACTTCCCATCTTGTAGGCAGAGAAATGAATGATTACTAAATATAAACATATATGCACTTATATGTTTATATATATAAAGATTAATAAATATAAACATATAAGTTCTTCCTACTCAGTTGTTGAGACAGTTGGCCAATGGGGTCAAAACAACCGCTTTATTTTTAATTACGCTAATTACTTGTAACGTTTATTAAATATTTGATATTACAATTTATTTGTTAAAATATTTAAAATCTTTTAATTTAAATTTACGCAAAGTTAAAAGTAGATTAAAAATTTATTACGTAAACAGCTTTGAGTGACAGAACTGCTCGCTTCACAGATAAACCGCGCTGGTTTTCGTGGCACAGCACTTTGTTTAATTAATATAATATATTTTTAAATTATACCATTTAGATGAGAAAGTACCATGATCAATGCCATAATTATCAATTGTTATAATGGTATTATGTAACAAAAAATCAACATGGAATTTTACATACAATTTGTTAGAGGACAGAAAAAGACACAGGATACTTTTCATCCAGAAAAGAACAGTGTTCCCAAGAGACGCGGACGAAGTCTCAGCCAAACTTGTCTACTTAATAAAGTTACATAAGTATAATATTGATTTAGTTTTATAGCTTTGCTTTTTACATTGATGTACCATCCCTACCAAATCTCGAGCTACGAGTATTCCGTAGCTATGCTAGTTTGTATTTGGCTACGAACCTGCTACGAACAATTTAACTTTAACTTTAACTATGAAAAATGGATCTATAAAGAAAGGATAAAAGAAACATATTTCATTTAGTTATCCACAGTTTATCGGTTTCAATATTTTCGGCTGCGACGGCGAAATCTCTAGTCTGCCACAAATTACCATAAAAAAATTGAAACCAAACGAAAACGTAATAAAATCCGTGACGAAACCTGCATATATGGTTACCTAATGCGCCCAACACCAAATATCTTCCAAAATAGACAAATATATTAGGTTCCAGTTTTGTCTTAAAGCTGAGCAATAAATGCTCTATTCAGTTGATGACAGTGTGCATGGATGTGTGTCTTTTCAACTCTCACGTGTAGAGGTAAGTGTATCCAATTTGATCAATACCTTTAGATTGGATTGTAGTTTAGTGCGGTGGAGAGAGGTGGCACGATGCGGACGTCTCGCCCGCCGTAAACATAGCGTTGTTCTCCATTCAATAGCTGTGTCTCCAAGGGCCATGTTTTATTGAAAAACTTTCCACGTTACTGCTCAGCGCCCCAGTGCCCCTACTTGCATTTCAGCTTACCATTTTCCAAGCTGCCAAGTCTTTATATGTGAAATAAATCCAATGATTATTTTATAAAAGCTGACGATCCACTTGAATGCAGGTGGCGAAAAGCGTTCCCTTGAAACCGCCTGTTTACAGCCGAGCTGTTTTCCGCCAGTAGGAGTCCGGCATAACCCGTCATCACATTGAAGCATTTTCATGAGGATTTCCCATCATTGACTAATGGGTGGCTACCGTCTCACCTATTAACGCAAGCAACGCCATATGTGCATTGTCGGCCTAAGTAGCATGAAAGGTAATGCTTTAAGAGGGGATAAGGTTGTTCTGCCGTTAGAAAGGCTGCCCAATTTATAACATACGAAAAAAATAAGTGGAAAAAATAATAATTCTTGTCGATCAACGCCTCACAAACATCACTGAGGACCACTTAATAAAGAAAATAAGTATTGAAGAAAGTTTAAACGTAGACTTAACTTAAATTTACTTAGCTCTTCTCAATTATTTTTAAAAGTAACTAATCAACACATTACTTGTAGTTTGTGAAAAAGGCCCTCAGTGTTTTAAATTTATGTTTGTATTTTCTGTTTTAATTTCATTTAGTTCTCTTTTATTTAATGTTCAATTTTCAGTTAGTGCAGTTCAATTTCCATGCTTTATTGCTTTTATATAACAAGCGAACGAAATTTAGTATAGAATAATTTGTTCTAAGTTTCGTTTCTTATCTTTTTGTTTGATATTTCTTTTTCATATTAGGCCGGTATCGTCTGTCTATCGTGAGCGTGGAAGTCTAAACGCTGCGCTTACCGGTCCGTTTGTCTTCACTCCAGCCTCAGCGGATATTTCTTGTTATGAAATTATATCATTTCTTGGTAAATTTCTATTTAAAATTAATGGTTACAGCAGGATTCATATTAAGTTGCCCATAAACAAGAGAGTATACTAACTAACGTTACTCTTAATCATTTCAAATAGTTAAAAGCAATGAGGATTACAACAAAAGAAAATTTTGTTGCATTATAAAGTAGTCGCTGACGACCTTTATTGGACTACCCTGCTGCGACCTGAGTTATGACCCAATTTAAAAAAAATGTATAGAACATTTTTGTAACAGTTAATAAACAACAATAGAGTGAGTAACAAAAAAGTTTACCGTTGAAAATACACCGTTACCTACATTTATAATTGTGTAAAGATATTCGTAATTAATCAAAAAATTGTAATAACTATAACCTATGAGTGACAAATAACATACAGAAGTAATTTTTAATAGCTTATCTAATCAAGTAAAGGATTGTAGGATTGTCTAATAAGTAAATTGTAAAAAGTTTGAATTGCTTATAATGATAAGCAATTCAAACTTTTTACAATTTGAACCGTATTGATATTTTCTTTTTATTGATAAAATTTTAAAGTAATTTTGTTAAATTTTTCTTTTAGTGGATAATTTTACCACAATTACCGTATTAAAAAAGTACTTGAAGAATAAAATAAATGTATCAATAAATAAGTGCAATAGAATAAAATAAGAAATGTATACAATGTATCCTTTAGGAAATTATAACGCACATATTATTTTACATTTCCAAAATAAAATCAGAAATCATTTGTAGTAATTAAGAAATCGGTAATTCCGTAAAAATTTCGGACTAATTTTCGACAATTTTATGTTTTGATGAGTAGTTAAGGGATGGTAGAGCCCATTTTCATGTCCCCCTCTTAATCCCAAAACCTACTTACTTGAAGCACCCGTGACGTTGCTTGTGTTATAGGCGATGTGTTATCTCTTGTGGAATATTTAGCCTGTGTCCATCCTAAAATTTTTACTATTGGTGAAAGATATTTTTAAATCGAATTAGTAGCGAATATTACAAATAAACATACATTCTTAATCTCTTATAATATTATTATAGACTGCTGCCCGCGAATTCGACCGCGTAGCTTTGTAAATTATATACTAAAACCTTTCTCGAGAACCACTCTATCCATTGGTGAAAACCATGAAAATCGGTGCAGTAGTTTTTGAGTTTATTACGAACAGACAGACGCGGCGGAGTACTTTTACGGAGTTTTATAAGGATTAAGTAAAATAAATAACTAGTCACGGTAGGCGTACAAAGGCATGCTTGGCGAAGAGTATGGCAAGCGGTAAGGCAGTTGAAGTAAATCGCTCCATTAGGCAGTTAAAAGCTCGTCGCTATCGCCGGGACATAACTCAACCACCCGTCTCCGCGCGGCCCTATAAATTACGCCTTTGTGCGAACGGGGCGTGCCCGCTTAAAATATGTACGACATTGTCTTCCCAGCCACCTCCCCTCCTCGTGCTGAAGGTCACTTTTCACTAAATTATCTATTCGTTTATCTGGAGCGTCTATGTATGTAGGTCGCGTTTTTTTCCTAACTTAGCCCAAATGACTCTAATCCAAAGAACTTTGAAGCGACATTGGACTATCGACATGTGAGTGTGTGGCGCTCTCAAGAATTTTTTTTAATGTAATGGTCATCAAATAGGCCGACGGTCCACTTGATGGTAGGTGGCTATCGTCGGCTATAACACAAGCAGCGACAGGTGCTGCAAGTGCGCTGCCGACTGCCGACAATAATATAATTAAGGATAATTAGGAAAGGAGAGGAAAATGAGTTCTGGCATCTTTAACTCTCTCACTGACTCATAAAACAGCACACATGCTGTTATTCCATGGTGGTCTTCTGTAAGGTGGTGATTACTGACCTCCTACGGTCTGCCCAGATGACTGCGTACTTACAAAAGAACGTCACTTTTAAAATATAATAATTTTTATTTTTTTAAAAATTAACATATTAAATTAATATATATAATTAAATTAATAAATTTATATAAACTAAATAGTTTAGTTCGAACTAAACACATTAAAAAACTAGTAAATATCAAAGAACAATTTCATACAACAAAAAAAAAAGCGAAAACTAAAACAATATGCGTTAAAACTACTTTGGAAGCTTTGAAAAACATTCAATGTTCCCACTTAAAAACACTTACCTACATACTCCATTAGCACGCACTTGGATTAGCATAATAATGTATTACTGTTTTTGTGTAACTTTATAAAGAGTCGCGATTCATATGGTTTTGTATTTCGCTTTTTTTTGTTGGTAAAATAGTCCATAATTCAAGAGATTTAACGCCTCCATTCGCATACACGCGCGAAATTTATCGGTGCCACTGGAAGACACGCGACATCTGTATTTGATTGCTCAATTCAAGAATACACCTACCTATTCGAATTGTGGATTTAATTGTCAAGTAATTATATTCCGGTAATACTGGCGTGAAATAATTTCATCTAGGGAAGTATAAATGAATTGTTCTTACTTAATATGAACGATTATTTTGACATATTCCTAGAGATAACTAAGAATTTTTATCATCCATAATCACAAGCAACGCCAAAGAGCTGCATATGCAAGGCCAGGATAAGGGATAAATAAGGGATGGAGTAATGGGCTCTGGCATCCCTTACCACTCACCGAAACACAACAGCACATATGCTGTTATTATACGGTGGTCTTTTATATGGAGGGTGGTTTGCTACATAACTTTTATTCCTCTTAATAAAAATATATCTAACACAATAATGTAGTTTCTATTCATCGTATTGAACATTACATTCACGTCAAGATAATCTTGAGGGAGCGTTGTGATCTAACATCGCATTGTCGGTAACTATCGGATCCGTCTTTGTCAGCAATAAATCTACGAAATGTTTTGTTTATGCCGATCACGAACGAAGCTCTGTTAAGCTAAAACCAAAGAGATGGGATGTACCGATCAAATGTAAATTTCAAATATAGCGTAATCAAATACATGATTCGGCAATTATTTAATACACCTTGCCGAATATAGTTAAAGGCAAGGCAAAAATCAATAACATTCGTTCGCTATGAAAATTTTTTACGGATTTTTTAGGTATTAGGGTATTTTGTTTTGACCACTGAATATCGAACTGGATTTGATTTTATCATTTCCTAGGAATTTAAATGTCGTTTCAATAAAAACATTTTATTTAGAAACTTTTCGTCAACAATATTCTGGAATGAATCAATTGATTTTGTGATTTACAGCATTTGGCGCAGATTTTTGAGCTTTAGCATCATTGAGCTTCAGCTATAATTTCGAAACGTCGAGATCTGATGAATACCTACTAGATTTTCAAAAATCGGCCTGAAATCAATAACTTCCCAATTTTGAAAAAAAATGTGGTTTTTATAGCGGAAAGTAAAAAATTACTTTATGCATACGTTTTGTATAGAATATGTAAGGTTAATGGACTTTATTGATTGAATTCCCATTATAATTGCATTAAGAGAAATGTTTTATATAGGAAAACTACTAGCGAATAACCTCATCAATAAAAAATGCCACCTGAATGCACGCGTTCGAGAGCTATCGTTCGGTTGAAAGGTATAAATAAGTGAGGATTTCGACTAACCCCGTGTCATTAGGCCTTAACAAGGCTTTGGAAATCGCCGAAGCAGTGATCGAAGCTCGGTCAAGCGCGAGAGATAATACGGACTCTGCCCATCCCCGCGATGCCACAGCTCCCACAAAATTTATATTGGCTGCTCTTACAACCGCTATTGTTTTCCACATTTTATTCATTGTTTCTCTACTCTGTCATAGATTTCATATTTCACGATCGACATTCTTGAAACATTTATAACCTAAGTGGGTCGAAGCAAAAGATTTTATTTGTAAAATATAAATAAATGTTAACACATAAACATTTGTCCCTAGCGGGATTCGAACCAGCGATAGTTTGGCTAACAGTCAGGGTCACTAGCCAATAGACAAAACTGTCCTCAATATACTATGTAGAGTTCTGACACTATGTGAAAATAAGAGCAAGTTTGCTCTTATTTCACGGTAATTCTATAAGAAGATGATTACTTTGACCAGAAGGTTATGACTGCAAAACGTAGTGTGTTGTCCATTGCAAGCTTTTCTTATGTAGTCAAAACATGTTAAAAAAATCTATTAAAACTTTTACATGTTTTCTGATTATTTTAAATTGTAAATACATTGAAATTGGACCTCTTCTATAGAATAACTTTTATATAAAACTCGCTGCTGCCCGCGACTTCGCCCGCGTAACTTTGTAAATTATATACTGAAACCTTCCTCGAGAACCACTCTATCTATTGGTGAAAACAGCATGAAATTCGATGCAGTAGTTTTTGAGTTTATTGCGAACAGACACACAGGCAGACACGACGGAGGACTAGTTTTATAATATGTAAGGATAAGGACTGTAAGCTTTGACAGCAATGCATTTGAGAGGGCAATGTAATGCAATTTACTTGTTAAACTGCAAACTGTGCCGAAGTAGGGACAAGTTAGCGAAGTGGAACTACTGTACGTGGTTCGGATGGTAATCTCGACTTTATCCTATCACAACAGCTTATCTTGAGCATAGCTTCAAATTAATCATGATTTATGATTAATCTTAGTTATAATTTAATAGACAATACTCTTTATTTTTTAATAATTCGATTGATTTTATAGGGGTTTAGTAATGATAATATGCCTAGCCACTCTGAAAATAAGTTCATTCCAGTTTTGCATAAAAGTGGACGTGAATTGGCAATATTAATACAGATTTTGCACCATTTTATATTACTCTTCAATAATAATATAATTTCATAATTTTACAAATACAAAATATATAACAAATAGAATATACAGTTCGAATTGACAACGCCATAATATTTAACATGATGACGGCTCATTGTTTGAGAGAGCTTTAATAAAATCGTTTGATACTCATACGCAATTAATCCCCATTTCGGTATCATTACGCGAGTTTTAGCCCCGGCATTATCTGCTGGCAATTATTGTCGCCGGCAGCGGGCGGCTTTATCTGCACTTATATATACACCGCCATACACAACAAGCAGTAGGTAGAGTCCAAGCAATAACACAACAATATTTCTTCACTGACAGTTTCCTAAATAAGTAATGTATCGGTAAACACAGTCTTAACAGAAAAAATCATCTTTTCAAATTGTCAATATTCAAATCAATTCAATATCAAGTTAATTATTAACCCAATTCCAGTAAGAATATCGAAGTACGTCGAACAAATCACACAGTTGGATAAAAATACCTGTGATAAAAAGGTGAACACAAGAATACAGTTGAGTTGGGCAGCGTTCGGTAAACTTCGTCATATTTTCAACATATGGTGCTGAAATGTGGACACAGAGAAATCATCCACAAAGTATACAGGTCGCTCAGCGAGATTGAAGAAGGCATGTGTGTGAGGGATAGGATTCAAAGTAAGGATCCTTCTGAAAACAGAGGTAGTCGACATAGTCCAAAGAATCAGTTAAATGAAGTGGGAATTCATGTACGTGGAAGAAAGTTTGTATGAACTTGAACGTGCTTATGAACGTTAGCTTTACATGAAGTATTCCCACGTATTGCTACGTAGGCACTAAAAACAAAACATTTAAGAAGACGATTTTGGACTTTGGACTTTAGTGAGGGCACTCCTAATGGTTAAAGTTTTAAAATTATAAAACAGATTCGTTACTGTGTTCTAATTACTGTGTCGCCAACAAAAGCGAACACAACGTAGGCATCCACGTGCACAATACAGGGACGTGCGTCGCTTACAATCTCGTGATTATTTTGCCTGTGTACTTACTTGTACTTATCTTTAATACCGCACAAAGCGCGCCTAACAATAAAATGTGCCTGTTACGACACAACCACATGACTAAGGTCATATATGACATGACTGCAACTTTAAATATTTTATTAGTTATTTAATAATACTAATAAAGATAGAAAATTTGTATTTTTATATGTTTGTAATGAATAAACTCAAAAACTACATGACCGATTTTGAAAATTCTTTCACCTCTAGAAAGCTACATTATCAGCGAGTAACGTAGACTATATTTTATAAAATCACGCGGTCGAAGCCGCGTGCAACAGCTAGTTTAATTTTTTTTTTATGTTAAGGTTGACAGACAGGCTGACGGTCCACTTGATGGTAGGTGGCTACCGTCGCCTATAACACGAGCAACGCCATAAGTGCTACAAGTGCGCTGCCGACCATAGAAGGATTAAGGATAAGGGATAAGGGAGGGATGGGGTAATGGGCTCTGGCATCCCTTACTCACTCACCGAAACACAACAGCACATAATGCTGTTATTTCACGGTAGTATTCTGTAAGGTGGTGGTTACTGCCGCCAGACGAGCTGCCCAAATGACTGCGAAACGCAGTGTGCCCTGCCACTACTAAAGTCTTATAAGGTTAAAGTTAACATTCTGAATACACAAAGGATGTAAAGTTCAACATATCTAGCTTAATTCATGTTTTTTATATCTAAAAGTTTTTCTTTTATGTATAAAGATCAAAAATAATACAAATAAGAATGTTAGACAGTAGTTTAATCGATTGTTACTATTATTTAACATTGTTACGACAATAATCTACATAACAATAACATTGAAATTGAAACCCCCTCTTATGTTATTAAAAATATTAATTACGTATAATAATATAGTGTAACAAAATTATGCCAGTGTGATACGTACAGGGAACCACAGTGTACTAATTGAAATTACGGCGAAACACGAACAATACAGCGACCGTTTACACTGAATTGTTAACATGCCCATTGCACTGTAAGTGTCGTGTATGTGCGCTATAAAACATCGAATGTTCATTCTAAATTAGATTACTTTTATTTTGACAACAGAAAACATTTTTACTACTACTGCATCGTCTTTTCGTTAATTTTGTTTGAGTAAGCGTCTCTTTCACCAACGTCACTACTATAAACTTGACTACTATTGTAAGCGCTTCTTAATTCATAATTATTAAGACATTAAGCGCCTCTTTCACAAACGTCGAGTAGGCTAAATCGTCACTTAGTCACCTGTCACCGGGAATAATTTAGCTGATATACCTTTGTTTGTACGGTAAACGTCCCAAACATTAAATTGAAAATAATAATAAAAAAAGCATATCGAATTATGCAGTAAACCGTGTGCATAATTCAATAAAACAGAAAATGATTTCTAAAAGTAACTAATCAACACTTTACTTGTAGTTGGTGAAAGAGGCGCTTAGCCTAAATAACACATACTAGCTGTATCTCACGTGAGTCATGAGGCATGCACAATTCGGCTTTTCTCGGTAATGATCGATTATAGTCACAAGATTATAGATATAGTCGATCTAGCATTGCATCGTCATAAGCTCTCCTCATAAGCTTTCGTCGCTAGCACTCCTTTCTTTATGATTTTTTTCATTTTCTCAGTCGCCTATTTTACTCGAGAATTGAGCTAACTAATGGAATATAATTTTTCAAATCGTTAGATATGCTCGTTTAAGCGCAACAGACAAATAAACTTTTTAACTTTATTATAGTAAGAATTGCGCATCCCACAGTGGCTAGGTGAAAATCTGGTCCACCAATCCTGTGCCTCTAACCATTATCTTACAGAAGACTACTGTGACAATATCTACCTCGTAAGGGAAGAGGAAGGTCCGCATATCGTCTGACTCCAGGTGGGGGATCTAGATAGGCCAAAATGTCAATTTTGTAGAGGGCCAAAAAGTTTTCCTGACTGTGGCGAAGCCCAAATGTAGGATAAAGGTTTTTATAACATAGAAACATCAAACTACTACAACATGGAACACGCGTGCCATACAAAACACTACGAATTTTATGGAACATTTAAAAGTGACATATGCGTAGAGCATGAACTATCATTTAAAACAAAACAAACATAATAATAAGTACGTAATTTAAAGAAAATGTGACTTTACGTCAACCCATTAGATTTTAAAATAAAATAGGAGAAGTTGATCGTTACTACTTTTTACTATTGACGCGTGAAGGCAAGAATCCACCATGATTCTGTCAAAGGCGTTCTTTTTATGTGCCGCTTTGGC
Source organism: Synanthedon formicaeformis (assembly GCA_945859745.1). Lineage (NCBI taxonomy): Eukaryota > Metazoa > Arthropoda > Insecta > Lepidoptera > Sesiidae > Synanthedon > Synanthedon formicaeformis. The sequence goes on from OX243957.1 coordinate 11,698,108, forward strand.
ATTTGTGACGCAAATTCCATTGTAGTATTTCGATGCATAGAAACAAAAAAGCTCGTACGTTGAACGAAAGATGGACGCAATTCAGTTAGACTCTAAAACTCTAAACCGCTAAAGTAACAATAGGCCACATATAATTAATACGACGGTAGCTACGCCACTGATGGGAGGCAGTAGAATACCAAATAGATTTTTGTATTATGAAAATAACTGAAACAGTCATTATGTATTTGTCTCTACCTTTACTTAATAGAAGAATTTGTAATAAGTTAGCGAGATAGTTGCTATTATTAGTTATCACAAGCAGGCGGAACCCCATACAAAAGCTAGTCATAAAATATATCCTTGTTGGTATGAGAGATGTCGTAATGTGCCCAGCGTATAACTCAACTGGCCGTATTCCTCCACCTCTATAAATTACGAGTACGCCTCACTCTGTGAGCCAGCACTATCCTCGCTGAGAACAAATCCAACTGTTTTCTACTGGAGCCCGAAAATTTATTATTTTTATTAATGTTATACGTCTCTATTTTAATATTTTAATAAAAGATTTTCCGGCAACTTCGTCCACGTTTCTTAATAAATCATAACCAATTATTTATTTATTTTGGAAAATTTCATTGGAAATTTGTTTAGTAGCTTTTAAATGAATGAGTAACAAACATAAAATATATTCGCAAAATTTCGCATTTATTATAAGGAGCTTTTGCCCGTGACTTCATCTGCGTAGTATCCTTAATAATTATAGCATATATATTATACTGATGCATACCTATACATCAAAATCTGGTCAGTAGTTTGTACGTGAAAGATTATCATATTCTTTCGCATATATTGTAGTTTTCGCCCTTGACTGTTCGCGTGGTATCTTTATTTATAGCCTATGTGTTATCCTGGTATATAAAATACTTTATTGTAAAGTTGCTTTAAAGTCAGTTAAGTAGTTTTTACTTGAAAAAGTAACCAAACATCTGTTCATCCTCACAAGCTTTCGTATTTATAACGATAAATAGGATATGGCTAGAACAAAAAGTAAGAAAAAAATCACCTAACTCGTAGCGAAAGATATAAGTTATTTTTAATGGGTAATTAAGTTATTTATACTCTTAAATAACGATTTCTCAATACACAGATTAAATTGTAAGTATTCCTTCTTGCTATTAATCATGATTATCTGCTTTGACAGATTTTAAAGGTGTAAAGAAATAACCTTTTATATTTTTAATACATTGTAAATTTAATGACATCTTAAGCCTCTTTCACATAAAAGCGGTATTAGGTATGATACTCGATCTCAGTCGGTTGCCGTGGCTATAATCCGGGTGATTCTGCACGGTCTTTGAGTTAGTGTGTAGGGTATATTGAAAAAAAAATAGAAGATGTATTATATAATAAAAGGCTTTCATACAAGAGATCGTTCATTTTGTTTAGATGATGAGTACCAAAGATATTTGATTGGTCTCGCTACGCTCTACTAGATACAGCCGCTTACTTGACAAATGTGGCAACAAATACTACGCCGAATTCGGCGTACCGATCTAGTCACACTGCAAACTGTCTATGATGTTGATGTGTACGTGCCGAATATTTAATTAAATTTTGGGCATAATAAAATGTCAATTTGCGTAGTGAAACTGTGAAAAAATATAATGAAACTGTGTAAAAAGTGATAAATAGTGACGATGTTTTACACACACTACAATGTTGTAATTTTTAATAACATAAATAATATTTCTTAAATTTTTACATTTATTATTATACTATCAGCACCTCCCGGGATTCGTATGGATACAATTTCACTACAAACTATATAAGTACACAAACCTGTCACGTTTTTCGCTCTTTCGCCATTAACCATTAACTGAATAATAAAAAACTCTTTCAATTTTTCAATATACTTCTCAAACACATAAGACCCTAATGCTTACCGTTAAAGGGGCGTTTTGTGTTTGAGAATCTCCTATTTTTTTTAAATTGTTACGAGTTTTCGATTAGATTTTGTTTTCATGCAATTATCAAATCCTAAAGTACGAAATCGCATTAACAATAAGTACCATAATATGCAGTTGAGTATAAAAATTAAAAATACGAGTAGTTACCTTAATTTTTCGTCTACCAATTTTCATAACTGACAATTTAACCGTATTTACAAATAATAGCATTTTGCTTAACTAAGATTCCGGTCGCTACGGATGTCACCGGTTGGCAGGATGTGGCCGTAGGTAGCAGAGTGTAGACCCGTCAGCCGCAACGCAAGCTTGCGGTTCAGTTCCATTAGCAAGGCTAAACCCATTACCGAAGACATCTTGTCTTACTGTCTCTCCCTACCTATACTCTGCTCATACCCAGGTGCCTTCAATAACGGATATAATTGATGCAATGCGTGTCTAATGGTTCCGTAATAGTTTTCGACGGCGTGCTTGTATGTATCAAGTACTTTAGCTAAGTTAATAAGTTAGTATTATAAACTGATATTAGTCTTAGGGCCTCTTTCACCAACTACAAGTAAAGTGTTGATTAGTTACTTTTCAAGTAACGCTAATTGGCGAGTAAATGTTACGACTATTTTGTTTCAATTTCATTGAAATTGCCCTTGAGTAATGCTACTCGAATATGCTGAAACTCGTACGCTTTCTTACCGGTGACTATGGCGGTTAGTCTACTTGACACTTTACTCAGAGATGGTAAAAAGGCCCTTAATATTAAAGGTTACTAATAGTGTGTGTTTTTCACACTCATCAAATTATGCAAACGCACCACTACATTTAGAATGGATTTTTTAATCTTTCACACATTCATATTCTGTGCCCGACAGGGTCTTTATTATTTTTGGAAAATCTAACTATAATATTAGGTTTTGCAATAAATTATTGAATTGAATTGAATTTATGAAAAGATCTGACTCTCGCGTATAAAATAGTCGAGTAAAATACTTTCCATTCCGACCGATGACGTTTCTTTGTTTGTCGATCATTAAAAAAACTTGACGGTCCTAAAGTTCATCCTCTAATGTTCCTAATAATGATCTGACTTCGCAGGGGTTGAACCTACTGAAGAAAAATTTCCCTCACTTCCACAAATCGATGTCGAGAGACAACCATTACTCACTTAATGGAGGTAATGTAAAAAATGTCATTAAGTAAAACCAGGGTTTGCTATTTTTGCTAATTATTTCGTTTACAACTGCAGTCTTTCAGCTAATTTCAGTTTAACATTGATTGCGGACCACAACATTTTTTTTCAATTTTTAAAAATCATATTAATCTTTTTTAAATACCATAACTTTTTAAGATCTTTTAGATCCCATACAACAATCTCCATAAAAATTCCTAGATAAACGAGTTAATCGGTGTTGAAATTTATAGTGTTGAAAATATTGGGTACATAACCATTTTTATAGATACAGATAAATCTGTAAAGTGCCTATAACACCTGTAAACTAAAACTAACTTTTTCCAATTATTTTCTATTTTTCTTCTTTTTTTTTTTTGCTTGGTATATTATTATAAATAAATTACTAGCTTACGAATCAATATTACCTATGTATTGTAATTGAGTAAAATTTAGTTTAGCTTTTTTTTTATTTTTTAAATTTAGTTTTTTTTTTTTTTTTCGTTTTTTGACGAGTAAACTAACCATATAAGACGAACATAAATACGAAACGATACAAAAGTGGACATTAAATTAATGCAAATTAATGTTATTAAGAAGCCACAACACGCATGTCATGTTTTGTTCTAGATTCCAGAGGTACAAAATGCGATGTCACCAACAGCCCAGTACTGTGGTTATATGCGATGTCAGCTTACCATTCTAACCTCGAATTGTTTGTTAGAAAATGTGGCGCACACACGCTGTCCGCAATAACTGTTTACCATAATAAATATTGCTAACTGTAGGACCTAATTATATTATCTTATAATACTAAAGGAGGAATTCTTGTATGCCACGACGATCTCGCAAACAGGTGGGTGACCGAGCTAAGCTCGGGCCAAAAGTTAATAGTTTTTGTATGTAAGAAAGAAAGTCTTTTAAATATTATAGAATAAAAATTCAAGAATACTTACTTATAATTCAAAATATTATAAAACGAGCAACGGCGACGAGCAAGCATTAAATAAAACTACCCAAAACGAATTTTCTCGAAGACCCTGACAGATCGATTTCTAGACCTAAAAAACCCCTAACCCCAAAGACTATATAAGTATATTGCCTAACCCTAGATTTTCGTCAAAATCGTTAGCCGTTTGCGAGATCGTCGTGGTCAAACAAGACTTCCTCGTTTAGTATTATTATTATTATTATCTTTGATTATTATAACTGCGGCTGTGTCACTTGTCGCGGCAGGCCGAGCCGCGAAAGCCTCCAATCTTTTATGTCGGTGTATTTATTATCGAGACTAGTAAAATTACAAACGTACTCTGTGGCATTTCTCTCTCTATGATGATAACATTATAATGACAACCACTAAAAAACTAACAAGCCAATATTGTCTGTGGAAGGCTTTCTTTTCGGATTCAACAAACGCGGGAAAAAGGTGAAAAGTGCGTAGTAGTGAAAACTAATACAAGAATAAATAAGGAAAGACTCCAGGACGAAAGTTAAGTACTTAGTTAATCACTTTACATATAATTCTTGATACATAACATGTAATTAACTCTGATTTCTTGAATTTATACATGTCGACCACGCGGTCTAATTGAGACCCTTTGATGCTTACATACTTCCATTGAACTATACTAATTATGCATCAGAACACACGACTCATTATTCACACAAGGCTACTTACTAAACTAGCAACTAGTTTAATTGTTTATATACGGGATTATTTGGGATAAGGCATGATTTCATTAATAACCTTACACTTGGTCGCATGGTATAGAGGATGATCTCACTACACTCATTACTACTAAATCAGCGTTGTATAAACGACTACATGACATACACAATTTATATTACCCTAAGTTAGGTAGCAGGAGCAGAATCGAGGGAGCAAGGGGAAACGCATATGTGACTGAGTCTCCAATGTTCCTGCGAGTACATCATGCGCAGCATACTTAAGTCCTTTCAGAGGACACTTACTTAAGTCCCTTCAGGGTGACACTTATTATTAAGCACGAGTTGGGAGGTACCGGAATACATGTCGGATCATGTTGTGGCCGGTACCTATGGACCCCTCGTTGCGCCAAGGTATGTTCGGGAATAGGCGTCGTATCGTGACCCACTGTAAAACCTCATTTATTATTAAGCACGAGTTGGGAGGTACCGGAATACATGTCGGATCATGTTGTGGCCGGTACCTATGGACCCCTCGTTGCGCCAAGGTATGTTCGGGAATAGGCGTTGAATCGTGACCCACTGTAAAACCTCATTTATTATTAAGCACGAGTTGGGAGGTACCGGAATACATGTCGGATCATGTTGTGGCCGGTACCTATGGACCCCTCGTTGCGCCAAGGTATGTTCGGGAATAGGCGTTGAATCGTGACCCACTGTAAAACCTCATTTATTATTAAGCACGAGTTGGGAGGTACCGGAATACATGTCGGATCATGTTGTGGCCGGTACCTATGGACCCCTCGTTGCGCCAAGGTATGTTCGGGAATAGGCGTTGAATCGTGACCCACTGTAAAACCTTATTAACATCAACTGCGGTTCTCTTCAACGGCGGCATCAGGCTTCAGCAACGGCATCGGGTTCATCTGCATAGGTTCTATTCATCAGCGAGGACACCGGTTGACGACGGGCTTCCAGAGGCAGCACTACACCTTTATCTCATCCTTTCTCTCTCCTCACTAAACACCAGCCCAACATACACTGATACACAACGCCATCATACTACAATCTACATTCAACACAACACCATATGCGAGTATAAAGAAATATAGATTAATTCAGTAACCTTCATGTGTGTTAACTATGTACTTAAGAGGGAAGAGTTGTACCCACTTCCCAGACCGCCATGGCACCGGCAAGGTGTCATGGCTGTGAACTATTTTTATAGGTGTGACAACAAAGGAAGAGAAAGTGACCAACACACCATGTACACTAAAGCGAAGCAGATACACAAACTCAGAGTCGGTATGTGCTGAAGGCAGGTGAACACAGGCACACAAGGAACTTAATCGGGTATGTAATCTCTACATACCTACATTCGGAAAATGACCAGAAGTCTGCTGAGTTACACTATTGCTTAATTGACAATGCTTATTGTCATCATTACTTGAATCATTAATTTAACTTAATCTTTGTACATTATACAACTTTAACTTTAATTAACTTAACCCCATAAAGACTTCACGGTACCATAAATTTTCCGATATGGTAGAAATGCAATGGGATTATAAAAAACCTGGTATCCTTCAGCACACTCTGAACAAACACAACTTAATAATTACTTGCATAATAAATAAGATTTTAAAATTCACAAAATAACATAAAAATGTAAAACATCAAAGCTAATTAAAACTCAAAAAACAAACACATTTGATTTGAAACAATTTAATATACATTTATTCACATACACAATGATATGTTTCATATTCAACATTATATAAACAGCAAGTCAGACTTTAACAATCCAATCACAGTATAACTTTGAAGGGGAAACCTAGGTTTACAGCAAGAGTGGACAGAGAGGTCACTTTGCTTGTTGTACTTATGTGCGCAATATCTACTTGTCCACACGCGTCACACACTGTAATTCGCCTGACGATTAATTTCAGGAAGTTGTTGACTTGGCATATTAAATGTTGTACCGGGGAGGCCGAAGGCCCGGATGGTTTGTTTACAACTTGTATGTTGACTATAGTCAAAAGTAATAACGGTGTAACGTTCCATTGTCAGGTTGAGACAAAGGATTTATTATAAACATGTTGAATTACTAATTATGTAACAACAATTTGTTGAAATTGTATAAATGTTAATCTAAATTATATATAATAATAAATATTTATATTTAAAGGTAAATGACACTTGTCACAGAACAAATGTGACACAGAACAAATTATATGTGCACTATTACTGTCAATATTACTAGATTCAAATAAGTTTATGGAACAGACTAGTTTATCTGTTGCCACAATCCGTGATTATCGCCATCACAGTACAAGTATCAAACAGTATGGAAACTGAAAAAAGTTTCTTCAACAAAAAATTTTTTTTCTTTTCTTTATTTTTCTTTCAATTCTTTCCTCTTACTAAACTAACAAATAGAGGAATACGGTTAAAATTAAAAACTAAATAAAATAATTATAAGCAAAATCGTGAGACCACAGATGCAATATGTTCAATTTAACATTTACGGGGCGAGAATTATACCTACTCGTTAAAATGGAGGAAGGATTTCTCACCGTACTGCGCCTATTCTCCAGCAGATTAAATACACTTACAGTTGAATGTAAGGAACTTATAAAAACTTATCGGGAAAACGGCGAAATCACCGGAATAAGATTTAGTCTCTCGAAATTAAAGGAATGCGATAAAAAACTAAGTGACGAATTAAACAACTACTTCAGATTCAGCAATGAACACTCTCCAGACGATATATCAGAAGTATGCTCACTGCGACTCGAAGCAGGAGATACGATATGCGAAATCGAAACCTTACTAGAGGAACACAAGGCGATCGGGACACCTAATAAAGAAACTATACGTGCACGTGGAGAATTACCTAAACTTGAATTACCTACTTTCGGAGGAAACATCCTAGAATGGCATCAATTCTGGGACCAATATTCATCCAACATCCATAATAGGGACATACCTGACGTTGATAAACTCTTATATTTAAAAACTTCCCTTACTGATCGAGCAAGTGACGTTATTGATGGTTTGGAAACAACAAATCAAAACTACACTGTAGCCATAAACCTACTTAAGGAAAAATATGGAAGGAAAACTTACATCATTGATGCTCATTACTCGACGCTGGATAAAATAAAGAAAGCTGGAACAAATATAGATGATTGTCGCGAAACACTCTCCAAATTGGAAAAACATTTCAGAGTACTTGAATCTCTAGGAGAAGATATTAATCACAATCACTTGCGAACAACCATTATTGAAAAATTTCCTGAGGACCTTATATATGAAGTAAAAACAAAATGTACCAACGACAGCGTCAAAGAATTAAGAGAACGCTTGGAATTCATTATATCGGCGAGAGAAGAAGCCAATAGAATGACCCAAGCTAGAGACACAGATAAACAAAACTATACAACAGAAACCTTCCACGTCAATAACAAAAATCAACGCTACAAATTTGGTCGTGAAAACACAAATTATCATTCCAAAATCCAAACAAACAAGTTTAACTATCATAATAATCCAAAACCAAATGAATCCAAACCGTACCCTGAACTAAAACCAAGGGGGTTCCAGCGACATCACACAACATTAGCAAACAGAACTAACCACTCTATACACCTGGTTAGGAACAAAATAAATCGTCAAGCTGAAGTAGACACCACAAAAGTCAAAAAAGAAACTAGACCGCAAACAAGGAAAAGAGATTATAATACTATACAAGGGAGAAACAACAGAGGAAACATTCCCCCCATGAAGAAAAACAAATTAAGTTGCATATTCTGTCAAGGAGAACATTACAGCGATAGATGTCAAGTCCACAAAACAATGAATGAAAGAAAGACAATCTTAGGGGGAAGATGTTATACTTGCCTTCGTAATGACCATTATTCCATAAATTGCAGAAACAAATTACCCTGCGCATACTGCGGCGAACTGGATCACAACAGAGCTATCTGTCCAACAATGATTGATCAAAGGAGAAGAAATAGGATCATCCCACAAACCAACACATATCACTCATTTGACCAAGGTCAAACTGTACTACAGACTGCTATAGTTGAGGCCAATAAAGAAAATCAATCGAAATCTCTAGCTTGCAGAATCTTGATGGACTCAGGTAGCCAAAGAACATACATCACGAAGAATATCACCAAGAAACTCGAGCTAGAAATAAAAGAAGAAAACAAATTAACGGTGTTTACTTTCGGTTCTAAGAAACCTAAGGAACTAGACACAGCATTAGTGAAAGTTATCTTAAAGACAAAGCAGGGAAAGACCCTATCCATTTACGCCAACGTAGTTGACATGATCTCCCAAAGCGTACCTTACCCAAAGGAATTAGAAAAATGGGAAAACAAATCCATGTTAGCGGATGACGGCTCACTGTCAGACAGAATAGACATACTAATAGGAAATGACTATTACTACACACTCATGTCTAATGACAAGATTAAAATACATGAAAATTTATATCTAGTACATTCCGACTTAGGCTGGATACTAAGTGGAAGAGTAAATTCTAGAACTATGGAGGACTTGGCAGTGATAACGTACTTTCAATCCAATGTTGAAATACAATTATTTCAGCCAGATTTACCACTAAATAATACCCACCTGCAGAATTTATGGAATTTAGAATCCATAGGAATTACCGACTCGCCCAAAAACAGCAGAGAAGATGAAGCAGTAAAGAAATTCAACGAAACAATAGAATTCAAAAACAATAGATACTCAGTAGGATGGCCGTGGATCGAATACCCTCCTATCCTACCAAATAATTTCGGAGTTGCATTCGGACGTTTAGTCAATCTATTAAAACGGCTAGATCATTCAGCCATATTATCCTACAATCAAACATTGCAGGAACAACTAAACAACGGAATAATAGAAGTTGTGGCTAACTCACAGGTACGTCAGACGTCTAACCCGATACACTACTTACCACATCATGGCGTCCAGCAAGTAGGCAAGCCAACGAGAATTGTCTATGACGCATCATCAAAGACAAAGGATAACAAAAGCCTAAATCAATGTCTATACTGCGGTCCAATAATGTTAGAAGAATTAACTAGCCTCATTATTAAATTCAGGCAACACCCAATAGGCATCTCCGCCGACGTAGAAAAGGCCTTCCTACAAATAGCCTTAAAGAAACAAGATCGAGATGTTACCAGATTTCTATGGTTAAAAGATATAACGAAACCAGTTACAAAGGAAAACTTACTGTTTTTGAGATTCTGCCGAGTTCCTTTCGGTGTGATCGCTAGCCCATTCTTACTAAATGCAACTTTAAAATACCACTTATCAAATTCAGTCAAACCACATATTAAAAGGCTAACTCAAAGCATATATGTAGATAATCTTGTAACATCTACAAAAACAATAAAGGAAGCGATACAAATCTATACTGATTCAAAAGAAACGTTTAACAACATCTCAATGAATCTTCGTGAATGGAGCTCGAACTCTAAAGACTTAATCAAGCAAATTCCCAACGCGTGCACAGACAGTAACATAAAGTTATTAGGTCTAAACTGGAACCTAGACAATGATACTTTGAAACTGAGAGGCAAAAGATTCAGCGAAAGCAAAACCAAACGGGAAGTTCTAAGAACATTAGCCTCAATCTATGATCCGTGCGGATTTGCGGTACCCTACTTGTTATCAACAAAACTGTTCATACAAAACTTATGGAAACAAAAAATAAGATGGGATGAACCATTCCCAGACAAACTACAAGAAGAATGGTCAAAAATTCACGAGGAATTCCACGACATAGAAGAAATCTCCATACCAAGATGTTATTTCAGGAACCCAAAAGGCAAAATCACACTACACTGTTTCACAGATGCTTCCACAAAGGCATACTCAGCAGCAATATACATAACCAATGGACGAGAAACGCAATTCGTCATTGGAAAATCAAGACTTGTACCTGTAAAAGACCAGGACAACTTAAAAATACCACGTTTAGAACTCCTAGGCGTAGTAATTGGTAGTAGACTAATTAAATACGTAATGAAATACTTGGACCTGGAAACAGAGGGGAGCAATATATTATGGACTGATAGCCAGATCGTAATAGACTGGTGTAACTCCAACAGGTTGTTACCACCATTTGTAGACCGAAGGGTCCAAGAAATTAAAAGCAACAAAAACTTGATAATAAGACATGTTCCCACAAACTTAAATCCTGCAGACGTAGCAGCAAAACCCACTCGTAGAGAAGAGAAAAGGAAATGGTTATCAGGACCACAGTTCCTTTTACAACCTCCCCAAATTTGGCCACCAACGATCAAAAATACTTCATTTCTGGCCCGGGAGTGTCTTCCAAAGAAGAATAAAATAAATAAAACACAAAAATTACAATACAACATAAATAATCATACAAATAAAACAACGAATGAAAAAACAGAAGAACTAAGAAAATTACAACTAAAACATTTCCCTTTAGAAATTAAAGGACATGACACTGATCTAAAAAGGAACCTAAACCTATTTCTAGACGAAGATGGTCTACTACGCTGCAAGGGAAGACTAGCAAATACGGACTGGTCTTATGATCAAAAATACCCAATAATCATTCCAAAAGATAGCGAATTCACAAATAAAATTATAATTAACATTCATAAAGAAAATCATCACGTAGGTGCGAGTCACACACTCAGTTTAATAAGAAACCTATACTGGATACCTCAAGGCAAGAGTCAAGTCCAGAAGATAATAAAAAACTGTCCAACATGTATTAAACACGGAGGTGGACCTTTCAAACTACCGGCAACGCCAGCGCTACCACCAGAAAGAGTTAACTACTCTGAACCATTTACGTTTACAGGACTAGACTACCTGGGCCCTATTCTAGTCAAATCTGGAAACAATACAGATAAAAGGTGGATAGCACTATTTACCTGCTTAGCGGTAAGAGCCGTACATTTAGAAATTGTTAATAACCTTACAGCGGAACAAAGTCTTCGTGCCCTAAGGAGAATGATATCCACTAGAGGAAAACCACAGCTTATCACATCTGATAACGCTACCAATTTCAAACTCCTATCAGAAATTGTTTCTGATACGTATTGCACAAACAACAATATCAAATGGAGATTTATTCCCCAACGAGCACCTTGGTTCGGCGGCTTTTACGAAAGACTAATCGGAATAGTAAAAAACTGTATGAAGAAAACTCTACAGAAACATCTATTAAACGATAAACAACTAGAAACGGTAGTAAAGGAAATCGAAGCTACAATTAATTCACGCCCACTAACGAGTGTTGACTCAGAAAATACATACATTCTCAAACCTTCCGATTTCTTATCTTTAGGCAAATGCTTGTCGTTAAATCTAAATTCCCATGACTCTCCAGTCACGGAAACAAATATAAAAACCGATCTTATAAAAAGTTGGAAGAGAGGTCTAACAATCTTAAACGAATTTAAAATTATGTTTTCCAATCAATATTTACAAAGCTTAAGGGAAAGATACCAAAATTCCTTAAGGGAACCAAGAATAACGTCAAAGGACACACCGAAATTAGGACAGATAGTACAAATAAAAGGAGATTCCAAAAATCGAGAAGGTTGGAAGGTAGGACGAATCACAACTCTCCTGAAAAGCAACGATGGACTAGTAAGAGTAGTTAAAGTTAAAGTAGGGAACCAAGAGCTCATCAGATCTATAGCTCATTTGTATCCGCTCGAAGTACAAAGCGAGCAGGAAAACGAAGACTCTTCCTACATGTTCACAAAAAATAAAGAAGAAACAAGTTTAAACAATGAACCAAATATTTTCCCCAAACTAAGACGCACGATCAGCGTAACAAAAAATTTCCCAGTGGAACTCCATACCACAGAAAGTATACCAGAAACTTCTGGGATCAACCCAGAAGAAGAAACCTCAACAATTCCCATCAATCCAGAGGACGAAAAGGAGGAGACCGTCCAGGAAGAAATGGATGAGACCATTGAGGTCAATAAGTCACTAGTTGACTACGACACGAAAACAAAGAGAGCTGCGGCCATTAGGGCTCGGGAAAAGATCCGAGAGTGGACGCAGAACCTTTCAATACTTTTCTAACTTTCCGGGCGGGAGTGTCGCGGCAGGCCGAGCCGCGAAAGCCTCCAATCTTTTATGTCGGTGTATTTATTATCGAGACTAGTAAAATTACAAACGTACTCTGTGGCATTTCTCTCTCTATGATGATAACATTATAATGACAACCACTAAAAAACTAACAAGCCAATATTGTCTGTGGAAGGCTTTCTTTTCGGATTCAACAAACGCGGGAAAAAGGTGAAAAGTGCGTAGTAGTGAAAACTAATACAAGAATAAATAAGGAAAGACTCCAGGACGAAAGTTAAGTACTTAGTTAATCACTTTACATATAATTCTTGATACATAACATGTAATTAACTCTGATTTCTTGAATTTATACATGTCGACCACGCGGTCTAATTGAGACCCTTTGATGCTTACATACTTCCATTGAACTATACTAATTATGCATCAGAACACACGACTCATTATTCACACAAGGCTACTTACTAAACTAGCAACTAGTTTAATTGTTTATATACGGGATTATTTGGGATAAGGCATGATTTCATTAATAACCTTACACTTGGTCGCATGGTATAGAGGATGATCTCACTACACTCATTACTACTAAATCAGCGTTGTATAAACGACTACATGACATACACAATTTATATTACCCTAAGTTAGGTAGCAGGAGCAGAATCGAGGGAGCAAGGGGAAACGCATATGTGACTGAGTCTCCAATGTTCCTGCGAGTACATCATGCGCAGCATACTTAAGTCCTTTCAGAGGACACTTACTTAAGTCCCTTCAGGGTGACACTTATTATTAAGCACGAGTTGGGAGGTACCGGAATACATGTCGGATCATGTTGTGGCCGGTACCTATGGACCCCTCGTTGCGCCAAGGTATGTTCGGGAATAGGCGTCGTATCGTGACCCACTGTAAAACCTCATTTATTATTAAGCACGAGTTGGGAGGTACCGGAATACATGTCGGATCATGTTGTGGCCGGTACCTATGGACCCCTCGTTGCGCCAAGGTATGTTCGGGAATAGGCGTTGAATCGTGACCCACTGTAAAACCTCATTTATTATTAAGCACGAGTTGGGAGGTACCGGAATACATGTCGGATCATGTTGTGGCCGGTACCTATGGACCCCTCGTTGCGCCAAGGTATGTTCGGGAATAGGCGTTGAATCGTGACCCACTGTAAAACCTCATTTATTATTAAGCACGAGTTGGGAGGTACCGGAATACATGTCGGATCATGTTGTGGCCGGTACCTATGGACCCCTCGTTGCGCCAAGGTATGTTCGGGAATAGGCGTTGAATCGTGACCCACTGTAAAACCTTATTAACATCAACTGCGGTTCTCTTCAACGGCGGCATCAGGCTTCAGCAACGGCATCGGGTTCATCTGCATAGGTTCTATTCATCAGCGAGGACACCGGTTGACGACGGGCTTCCAGAGGCAGCACTACACCTTTATCTCATCCTTTCTCTCTCCTCACTAAACACCAGCCCAACATACACTGATACACAACGCCATCATACTACAATCTACATTCAACACAACACCATATGCGAGTATAAAGAAATATAGATTAATTCAGTAACCTTCATGTGTGTTAACTATGTACTTAAGAGGGAAGAGTTGTACCCACTTCCCAGACCGCCATGGCACCGGCAAGGTGTCATGGCTGTGAACTATTTTTATAGGTGTGACAACAAAGGAAGAGAAAGTGACCAACACACCATGTACACTAAAGCGAAGCAGATACACAAACTCAGAGTCGGTATGTGCTGAAGGCAGGTGAACACAGGCACACAAGGAACTTAATCGGGTATGTAATCTCTACATACCTACATTCGGAAAATGACCAGAAGTCTGCTGAGTTACACTATTGCTTAATTGACAATGCTTATTGTCATCATTACTTGAATCATTAATTTAACTTAATCTTTGTACATTATACAACTTTAACTTTAATTAACTTAACCCCATAAAGACTTCACGGTAACAGACATTTTCCGATATCACTCGCCTGGCCATCGATGTACAACATCGGCCTGTCTCGGGGTGTCTCGGCGAGTGTATACAGTCACAGTTAGATGTCTACAAGATGTCTAAATTCAATCATAGTAGGTACTTTATTATTATAACGTACTATAATTGAAAAGCACATGAAGGTGTTTTTTTATTAAAAAAACAAAAAAGTCATTTTTAAAGTTTGTATTTTAGTTAACATTTTAAGTAAATATGGTACCTAACATCATCTAAACATACTTAGGATGTCCATAATTAATAACTTTATATTAAACTAGCTACATGCTCCCGGCTTCGCCCGGGTTCAAAATAAAATCTATCCTATCATTTAAGTTGGACCAAATTACACATCCTAGTTACGAATTACGAAATTCGAAAATCGGTTCAGTAACGTGAACGATATGAACAAACAACGTGACACGAAATTTTTATATCATTAGATAGCATTCACCTATATAAGTAAGTTATCTATGATTTCCTACATAGATATGTAAGTAGTTAGGTAGCAATTTCACATTACTCCTTCAGTCTGAATCAGTCATTGTAATCGATTCGAAGCGCTGGGACTTCATTTCCTCTCTTGAAGAAAACGGCCGCGCTTCGTCTTTATCAGATCTTCGTTTGATTGAAACCGCTGATTGCAGGATCCCTTGGATTTAGATGAGCTACTTAGATTTTTATTCACTTTCTTTACCATAAATAAAGTATGCAGACCTTAGATAAGGAAAAAATCAAATGTAAGATATATTGTTCCTTTATTAAACGTTTAAGTACGAGAATAAAGAATCAATGTTCTGAAATCGTTTATTTTCACTATTATAGGTAATAACCCCAATAATTCAATTTAAATAATTTTCTAAATAAACTTTTTACCTTGACCACCCATGCCAATTCGGAGCGGCTATCTATATATTTCTATATATTATATCAAAGTTAAAGTCGCTGTCCGCGTCTGTCTATTTCCGCTAACTTCTTTTAAATCACTCAACGGATTTTGATACGGTTTTCACTAATTAAAAGAGCGATGGACGAGTAATAAGGTTAGTGTATACAATTTGCAGAAGTAAAGTTGGTAATCATCAATACGTAAATCTGTAAGGGTTGGTCAAGGAGTAAGTTACTTTGTTTTCAGAGATATCGGCTCTATACCAAAGACTTTATAAGTATATTTGAGAGTATATTAGACACGGCGTAGCCCGTAAATAATGGTAGTAGTACAATTCGTCCACTCGAGATTGTCCACACGAGAGAGAGAGAGAGAGAGAGAGAGAGTAGTGGACGAATTTGCACTGTCGCTTGCTAGCGCTAGTATGATTTTAATACTACTAAAGATTTCGGGGGTTTCTTCTTGCTACGCCGCATCTATAGTTCAGATCAATGCTCTATACACGATAGTGAAACTAAATTGACCATTTTTAGATTTTTTTTTCTGTATGTATGTATGTTCCTTCATAACTCTTAATCGAATTAACTGATTTTCATGAAACTTAGTAGATAAACATTTAGACATACAGGACACAGGATAGGCTACTTTTTTTCTTTTTCAACGCGGACGTCAGCTAGTACATTATAAAGTCGCCATCTTCTTCTAAACTACACAACCGTCGACGGATTATGGTACGGTTTTCACGATAAATTGAAATAACAAAAATTGCATCCATGTGAAGCCTTCCATACAAAGCCAAGAGTTTTGCTATAACTTATAACCTTATAGCTTTTGCTTTTGTATTATATTTGCAATATGAATATGCTGCAAGTTACAGATCAAGAGACTACATGGTCAATACAAAACCAACATTTCAGGGCCTCGTTACAGCTTACACATTGTTTTGGTTTTGTTTTCCATGAATTTTCCATTTTTTTAAGCCGAAAATTGTATTTAATTACATACATGCGAATTTTGCTTATTAACGTTTTACTAAAATCACACCAGAATGAGGCATTTCTATTTTTTGGACTATGTTTACTCCTACAACCTACAACATGCAAATAGAAACGTAACTTAGGTTTTTTGCAACCTTATGTTACTACTAATAATGTACTAAAGTAAGCATAGGGAACATAAATTGCAATATCAGCCAATAAGAGGTTTATCTTAAAATGAAAGAGAATATATTTTAAAGGTAATGTTTATTCTTGGCTAGCGTCAACATTTTCTGTCTGCAGACCCTTGATTGAGACAACAGGAACGTATGTGACGAGGGTGAACAGTTTATGCGCTGAGTCCTCATCATCGTTGCGTCTGCGGGACAGCCTCACGCGGACTCTGAAGGGCACATTTCTGGAAAGAAAAAATATTCTGTAAATAAAATTCCAACATTCGCCTTTTGTATGGGTTGGGGTCATAATATGGGAAAGAAATAGTATATTCAGTAATTACAATATTAAATATATAAAAAAATCACCATCATCGGTTCTAACGGAAGACCACCATAGTGTTTGTCTTTCTATGTTACCTATGTATTAAATGTGCTTTGCTACAAATAAAATATTATTCTATTCTATTCTAAATAATAAAAAAGACTGTGTGCTTGCTTGCACTCCCTTAGATAAAAAGCCCCCCCCCCCCCTTAAAGATTTCCATTTGTTTCTATCTTTTACAATCAAATAAAAGAATTCTAATATGCATTACAAAAATTATAAATTATGTTTGTGGAAATTTACAAAGATACTTGGATAAGTGCTGCACACACCAAGTCATCAACATGTTTAAGATACATTTTGTCAAGTTTAGTAAAGTGTAAGTAATCAGTAGGACAAAACACACTACAGTTCTATAAATTATAAATAGATGGTAAAATGTAGCCGCTTGATTATTCTCATAATAAATCACATCACATTAGAGACATACTTATTATTAGAGATATTCATTATCCATTTATTCTCTCTTATTTTATAATGCTTAGGGCCTCTTTCACCAACTACAAGTAGTGTAGTTACTTTTAGAAATAATTTTATGTTTTATTGAATTATGCACTCAGTTTACTGCATCCTTCGATAGGCGATTCATTTTGATGTTTGGGACTTTTACCGTACAAACAAAGGTGTATCAGCTCCATTATCCCCAGTTACCGGTGACTTTAAATGATAGTTAGCCTACATGACAGATGGTGAAAGAGGCCCTTATTATTTTTCTTAAACCAAATAATTTATTTAAAAAATATAAAAACCAAAAAAAAAAACAATGTTTTGCACATTAGAAAAGTATAAAGTATAAAGACATTTGAAAAGTATGGTATGGCTACAATATAAGCATTTTATGAAAATTAACCATTGCAGCCATAATTATTATTATTAATAATGCAATATGAATTAAAGACGTGAGTGGATGAAGGTGATATGTCGCATAAATCCAATTTTGAATAAATCAAGGTTAAAGTTTTACTTTTAATTTTTGAGACTAGTCACCACGGAACTAATTTTTGAACTAAATTATGATGCAAAGTTGTGTAAACAACCTAAAGTATTAATGGTATGATAGCAATTAAACACTATTGTATTATTTAATTTAATTTAAAAAGTGAACATAGCTCCCTCCTTCCATTAACAAAAGTAAACTTTTCTGCACTTTTTGCTCTTTTAACTGTACATAACACCTTTTTCAACTTTTTATTTTCCAAAACTGTCTTAAATCTACGATCTCAAGGTCTGTAATCACTTATATGGATAATGCAAAATACGAAAAAACCCAAAAATGCGACATATCACCGTCATCCACTCACGTCTTCAATTCATAGAACAATAAAATAGAAATACAACATAAAATAAATGGTCATATCTCATAGACTGTGGCAGCTGATGGGTAATAATTGTCGATTAAACTGGATGGAAAAAAGAAAAACAAGTTTTTGGGTTTTCCAGGCACTATTTCCAAATATTCCTCTTCATAATAAACCTTGTTAGGAATTCACCGAATATTTGAGAAAAAAATTAAGAGTTCATTTTTATTTGTATAGATTATATTTATGAATGTATTTTTTGATAATAAGAAATTGAAATATTTAAAGTAGGTAAATTATTATTATGCATCTGCCTCACCTCAGACACAATGCTTGGCATGCAATTTTGAAAAACAATGTTAACTACATTTAGTAAGATAAACAGGTTGCCCCATAAGTTAAGAAAACTGCACAATTAAAAATTAAAAATCTTAGTGAAATTATGATTAACAAAAAAAAACATTTCTACTGGGATTTCCTCCTTTCGAGTTCTTTATGTTTTTGAATAACAAAGCAAGTAACAACAAAAGTTGAATAACTGAATTAACTAGTTTACTATTGTGGCGTATTGTCAGGAATTTGGTATGTTATAATCTGGTTAGATATCATGTCTTTCAAGATAACTGTTCTTTATAGTGTATGTCCAAGGAAATCACATAATAGAAAACTAAATTTTAATATCTAAAGTAAGCTCTAAGTAGAACATCATTTTGAGGTTATAAAGCACAGGATGTAAACAACAAAATACACGTAAACAAATTGGACATCTTTAAACTTCGAAATGTGTGTTTAGAGGAATTGTTTGTAATATTTTAAAAAAGTTGATTCAATTACCTGACTCCCTTAGACCAGAGGTATTTGTTTAGGCGGGTGTCTACTCGAACGTCAGGGGTTCCCATCTGTTTTTCAGCGAACTTGCGGATCTCCTTGATCGCGCGTGGTGCACGCCTTTTAAAACCGACCCCATGAAGTCTCTTGTGTAAGTTCACTGTATATTCACGCGTCACAACTTCGTTGATCGCGGATTTCCCTTTCCTCTCTCCCTTCGGTTTTGCCATTGTGGTCTGAAATAATAACGAAGACACTCAAAATACGGATATCTATAATATCTTGACTGCTTGAACGTAGCAAACGTAATTAAAAACTATTGATTTATTTCAGAATAACTAAGATTATTAGGGATTAATTTAAATTTTACACACCTTGGAGTTTGTCTACCAAATTCAACAAGAAAAAGAAACGTCAGATTTTCGTTCTCAAATTGACGTTTTTATTTGGGGGTATAGAGCAGACAAACAAACTATATAGTTAGATTAGAAGTGGTCTGTGGTCTTCTCGAATCATGGTAAAAAAATTCCAATGACAATTCTCTGCAGTGTTGCCAACTTTGCATATTTTCGTCAGATCTAGAGCATTGGGGTACGAAGGAAACTGAAGAAATGGCCAACGATTCTTACGTTTTTTTAACGAAATCACAACAAGAATAAACAATCTCTACGGCAGTTTCAATGATAGACTATAGAAACTATAAGTGAAAACTATATATACATTTGATTTCAAAACTTTAATATGAATTTCTATTTAATTTTATTAGTAGGTACAGTCATCTTAATTTATATTTGATATTTAGTTTGTTTAATGCAATAAAGGCAGAGTGCCTTATATTTCAATAGTCAGTATTTCAACGGATTTTATTAACAAAAATATTTAGGGCCCTAGACAAGTTGCATTCGCTCCGTAGCGATTCGCTATTGAGTTCGTCAATCGTTTCCGAGATAACGAAAACAATTTCCTAGCCAAAGTGACACTACGATCGTTATCGTCGTGACGAATGGGTTCATTCGCTAATAAACGAAAATTGGCTATGGTTGCGAAGTAAATATCACAATTAAGCCGTCAATATTGTTGGAAGTATTTATTGGAATAATACTAACTAGTTTTAGAAAATAAAATAGTTTAAAAAATAGATTGGGAGATGATGTTATGTTTTAAAGATTATGTTTACTATTGATTTATAAGTTATGTAAAATGAATGTGAAGAGTATTGTAATTGAATTATGAAAATATAGAGATATGTGCGCACTGAAGATCGAGTTTTTCTAATAGTTAATGGATCCCATATAGTGTTTAGTGATGAGTAATAAGCAGAGAATGAAATACTAGACCAAAACAAAACACTGAGAACTCCAATAACAAGTGTCAAATGTGCTCACAAGTGAACTCGTTTTTAAAAGAACAAAACAAACAAAGAAAACTTTCACATCATTTGAAATGACTCAAAATTCAAAAACATCTACCAGCTAAGCCAAATATTCATGGAAAAAACTCCTGTTTTTTATTTGGCAGCCTGGTATATGTAATGAGTTGCTAATTAATATGTAGGGATATACTTAACCTTCTTGTACTTTTTAATCCAATAAGACTGACAATGTTGTTCAACTATGAGACAGATTATGTTTTTTCAAGTTTTGCACAATATTTATCAAAGGTAGAATACCCCAAAGGTATTATCGACTGAGATTTATTTCAATGATAGTTATTTAGGGTTATGTTCAGTAAAACTTATCTACTTAATACTTCCTAACTTAATATCTTCAATATTAATATTGAGAGGTGATTTTTACTATTCAAATTTTATGTTTGCTTAATAAAAAGTTGTCTGTGTCATAATTTTATTTACCCTGGCTCTTATAATTACTTACATTACCTCTATATATAGTTTTGTTTTAAATTGTACACAAAACAAAACAATTTTCAAATATTTTTATTTTAATACAAAGTAAATGTAAAAATATGTAACAATAAAATAAAATTGTGAACTTCACGTTTCATTACACATGACTCACATATTATGGGTCAAGTCATAATATTTCCAAGTTTGCTAATTAATTTTTCTTGATTTGGGATCTCTTGTGGTGTTTGTGGAAACACTATCCACCTGCTACCCATACAATTATGGTTGAGGGCGATAACAACCTCTCTGATGTAGATACTTGTTGCCCTTTGCGTAAGATATTGGCCCTGAAAAATACAAAAGGCAATTTAATAGGCACTAAAACCAAATTTATAATTTGTTAATTTGTTGCAGTCATCGATGGTTGCAGTTTATAATTTTAGGTGACACCATCATAATAATACGTAGGTACCTATTATTACAATAAAATTAACATTTTTATAAGAAGTTAAAAAGACGATTAGGTTTTATAAAAGCTGGCACTGCTTTGGTTATGACTAGCTAACTGTATGTAGGTAATATAGGTAATCAAATAGGTAGGTTTATTAATGTGAAATTTCTTACCTTTGTTTCAAGGGGGAATTTCTTCAGACCCTTTTAAACCGCTGAGCTTTTAGGTCGTCACATAATTTTCTAAAAGTTATTTTATTTAACCGAAAATGCTGTGTAAACAATAGTTCCGGCATATCGTGTATTTTTTCCATTTGTCGTCGCAACTTAAACCTAATTTGGCGCCTCAACCAGGCAGTTTTGCTTTGTGCAGCCCACAATAAACGTAAGAATGCATTTTTAAATATGTACTCTTTGATTTTTAACAACTTTACCACGAAAAATAACACTCGGCGAATGAATTGTGTCGATATCTACAGCATCTTGGGCTTCGTTACATTATCGAAGACGAAAACGAAAACGAAATCGAAAACGAACGTCAAAAGTGCCACTTGGCTAAGCATATGTATGGGAATAGCACTAGAACCCATTCGCTAATAAATCATTTCGATTCGAAAAGCAACATTTGTCTACCAACTTGGTTAGCGAATTCGACGTACCACGTGACATATGTCAATCCCATACATTTTTTATTTAGCGAACTTCGTTATCGTTTTCAAAATGGCACTTTGTCTAGGGCCCCAGAATTTTACAATACGAACGGCGGAATCCAAAAATGTGACACTGACAATTTCTCTTTCTTTTAATGTTCTGTGTTGTAGAAATTCAAGAATGATGGCAAACAAAATAAGAAAAAAAAAGTCAAAGTCAACTGTCAAAAACACGAGGGGGAAGGAAAAAAAAAGCAAATTGCTTAGCTAGTTAGCTTATTGATAGACAACATTTTTATTTTTATTATTAATATTATATGTTTTTGCATGCATTTCGGATTAATAAAAGACAGTTACAGTGTGAATTAAGTCATCAAAATGACTGAAATATTCAAGTTAGTTTATTATACATGCGGGTATTTTCACTATTCCGAAGATTCAGCTATTATGACTTAAAAAACCTTTATTTTTCAGACTTGTACATCCGGTTAAATATTTCAATGATTACATTTCGAATAATGTCCGGACTGATAAAAGAAAACTCGACGAATTACGAAGTATGAAGATAAATGTAAACCCCATAAATACAGCGGAGGCGTCTGCTATTGTCAAGTGTGGGAATACAACCGTTGTTTGTGGCATTAAATTGGTTGGTATTACTGTCTTAAAACTCCTAAAAAACTGTTTGTATTTCAGTATATTTGTAGAGATAGTACCTATATACAAAACAAAGTCCTCTGCCGCGTCTGTTTGTTCGCGATAAACTTAAAAACTACTGCACCGATTTTCATGTTGTTTTCACCAAAGGATAGAGTGGTTCTCGAGTTTTTTTTATAAAAACAAACATACTTACCTCATGTGAAGCTATAGAAACATTTCTGGAAGTAAAAATAGTTATCTGCTTACTGTTCATTAACATTTATATTATATAAAAATTATTTTGAATTTGCATGCCAAAAATGTCTTAAATACTATCAAAGAAATAACATAAATTTATTCAAAAATGGTCTAACTGTTGGAACAGTATATATAAATGTGTTATAATAGGATCAAATTGTATTGTTAAGTATCTCTTTTACAGGAATTAGCGCCTCCGAAAGCTGAGGAACCCGATGTAGGATACTTGGTAACGAACTTAGAACTGCCTGCTCTTTGTTCGGCAAAATATAGACCAGGCCCACCCTCGGATAATGCACAAGTAATAAATAATTTGGTTTCCGAGATAATTGTTAATTCAAAGTGCATTGATTTGAAACAGCTTTGTATTATACCCGATAAGCTGGCTTGGGTCATTTACTGTGATATGATATGTTTGGACAATGATGGCAGTGTTGTGGATGCTTGTATCATTAGTTTAATTACTTGCCTGAAGACATGTAAGCCATTTTTTTATGTATTTTTATTTAAGGGGATATAAAAACTATTTATAATTTTATTAAAACTAGACTAGGCGACCGAGCGACGAATGCTTTAAAGTTTTTAACATGAGAAAGAAGGTCTATGAAACATTATTAAAAATTCAAAAATACTTTAATTTAATAATATTATAAAATGAGCAGTTTTGTAAAAAACATTCTATTAAAAAAACACTACCTAAAACGAATTTTCTCGAAGATATAACCTCGATTTCTAGATTTCTAGACCTAGATTTTCGTCAAAATCGTTAGCCGATTGTGAGATCGTCATGGCATACAAGAATTCCTCGATTATAAGATAAATCTATTACCCTATTATAAGATAAATTTATCTCAAATATCCTTCAATTTGTGCTGCCAGTTCATACTTTTAGTTTAACGAAAACTTTAAACTTCAAACCTAGGACCCCAGAGACAGAGTCTTTTAGATAATTATATTTATGTTTATGTAATAACAATCAAAAGGAAGTATAAATACATAACTGAAGGTTTATTTTTACAGTAAATCTGCCGTCTGTTGAATATGATATTGAAACAGAAGAGATAAATGTAGATCAAAATAAAAGAACATCAATAAAAGTACATGGATTACCTGTATCAAGCAGTTTTTCTATATATGACTTTAATGGGAGGTAAACACTTTTTTTTTTCATCATAATTTATTGTCTCACCTAGTATGTTTAATGATATATTTATTTGTTGTAGGAACATTCTGTTGAATGAACCATCGGCATACGAGGAAGATTTGTGTGGAGGTTTTGGAGCGAATTTAATAATTAGCTACAACAATGGTCTCCTCTGTGGAACACACAAGTTTGGAGGCAGCAGTCTCACAAGTGATATTCGAAATGAAGCCTTAAACTTAGCTAAAAAGAAGTCTGAAATCGTAAAAAATCTTGTGGACACTTGTATAAAAAATGGTACTACAGATGATTAAAGACAACTATAAAACAGTTTTTCTTTCATTAGGATATTTAATTGATTTATATTATAAACTAGCTGCTGCCCGCAACTTCGCCCGCCTAACTTTGTAAATTATATATTAAAACCTTCCTCGAGAACCACTCTATACATTGGTGAAAACAGCATGAAAATCAGTGCAGTAGTTTTTGAGTTTATCGCGAACAGACAGACAGATGCGGCGGAGGACTTTTTTAATTTATATTGTAGTGATGGCATTGGAAATAAAAATTACAAGATTACAATACACTTCTTTTAAGGCCTTCTGAGACGGTCAAACGGTTTCAAACTGTTTGAAGTTACTTTGAAATAGGTCTATCGCCCACTAGGCAGCCAGGCTGCGGCAGCCAATTGACCATATTATTACGGTGTATGGGAGCCCGCGCACTTAGCAGCCACAAACTCTCGGCTGCGGCAGCCCATAGAACGCGCCTGATTGCACGGCAGCCCGTTGGCTGCACGCAGCCAGAGCGCGTAGTTTAGCGACTATATGTGGCGACTGGCGAGTGGCGATGTGGCTGCCGTCAGTCTCCGCTCACTGGTCGTAGCAACGAGACGTATATCGCTTGGCGTTTGGGTGACGTCTGGCCGTCGATTTGGCTGCTATAACTGGCTGCGCAAATATTTCGGCTGCCATAGTGCCTAGCCAATAGTCCGGTCAAATTAGACCAAAAAGTAAGAGTAAAGCTACCTAAATTCCCATCAAGCTGAAAATCGGTAAGATTGTTTAAAATATGATTAAAAATAAAATTTGAAAGTTCCCCATCCCCTGTATGGACAGATTTAAACAATCTTACAGATTTTCAGCTTGATGGGAATTTAGGTAACTTCGAATGTCTAGATTGACCGGTCTACAAAGCGTCAAATAGAAGCGTAGAAAGTCGCTTTAAACAAGAAGGACTTATTCGCTGCTACCGCAGTTTGTTATGCCGTCGACTATGGATTAAGATTTTCTTACATTTATTGTATTAATGACGCCTAAAAAATAAGAAAAGAACAAGAATTTGGTGCAAGGGATGAAATTATGTACAAATCGCTCTGAAATTTAACACAAGACTGATGAGGTTTGACAAAACATATCGCGAACACGTTCAAACGGTGCTTCAAATAAAACCAAAATATAAATTTCCAACAAACGAGCGTTCCAACAAACGCAAATGACCAAATTATGTGGTTTTACTCAAACCAAAATCTACGTACAGTGAAAATCGGTTATAGCGACCTTCAAGGGAACACAAAAATTGGTCGTAATAAACGGATAGTCATTATAAGCAATATTAAATCTTTATAGGCATTCATCAGGGACCTTGCCATTTGGTCGCTGTAACCGATATGTCGTTATAACCGAAGTCGTTATATCCGGTTTCTACTGTATTTGAATCAAACCGTTTGACCGTCTCGGAGAGCCTTTACAGTTGCCGGAAGAAAGGAAGAGACCAACACATAGAAGTCCTACAACAATATTGTTTTGCCAGCTTTAGGTACATACTCATTAAAATTTGTATTTAATATTTTTCACAATAACGTTATAAAGTGGTAGACTACAAAGGATGTATTTACTCTGTGGCGTGTGTGCCTAGAATAATTTTGATTTGTGGCAACTTTAATTAACTTATCTTGTATTTCTTTTTCAATACAGCAACATTTGTTTAAAATGTCACCACGTCTCAAAATATCAAATTATGTTATTGAGGTAAACTTTTAAATTAATTAATTGTGTACCCAAAAATAATTTTTAACTCGACTTATTTACTGTTCGCATAATTACAATAGTTGTTTATTGCTACTTTTTTGGGCTCTTCATATGTTTTAATGGCTTTAACCTTATACGTCACCATCGGCATACATTATAATGACTGTTCTTCGCAAAACGAAACTAACTTGTATTGTGTATTTGTATTTAAATATGCTAATTTAAGTTTGTTATTCGCAGAGGTTGTCTAAAATAGACACTCAAGAGACAATAGGATGTCTTTACGGATTGATGTACGACGGGACCCTCCTCGTAGTAGGGTTGAGTTTAGAATTGTTTGAACACGAAAATAATCATTCGTATAAACAATTGTTATTAAATCTGCCCGCCGAAGTAGAATTATGTGGAGTTATAAAATTCGGTGAATTCCTAACTATGGAAAACCAGCTCAAGGAAATATTACAGGTAATTGTATTAATGTATTATTATTATAAACTAGCTGGTGCCCGCAACTTCGCCCGCGTTGAAAAATAATACCTTCCTCGAGAACCACTATCCATTGGTGAAAACAGCATGAAAATCGGTGCAGTAATTTTTGAGTTTATTACAAACAGACAGATAGATGCGGCGGAAAACTTTGTTTTATAATATTTAAGGATACTTCTTTTAGACCATGTTACCATTAATGTCTGATTATAGTTTTACAGTTTTATTGAAGACTTCGTCCGCGTAACTCTATAAAATGTTGCCTATGTTACTCACTGATTATATAGCTTCCCAACAGTGAAAGAATTTTTCAAATCGGTCCAGTAGTTTCGGAGCCTATTCAATGCAAACAAACAAACAAACAATAAAATCTTTCTTTATAATATTAGTATAGATTAATGATCATATATTATGTTTTTATAAGTACCATTTGTGCCCAATCTGTGTACATTAGATAATATTAAAAGAAACAGTAACAAGTGTATAATGTAATGGCCATTATTCACATTTAAAAAATCTTTTACAGTCTAATGACAACTTGTTGTCAAAGAAAGGTCCTTAGTAAAGCCTATAACATATATTTTGTATGGTAATGTATAACTTTGCCTTACAATTTGGGGGTGTTCAAGTATTGCGTAATTCAGTTTTTGAAGATTTCTGACCCCCATGTAATGCACCGTAACGTTTTTCTGTACTTTCCCTAGACGTTATGTTTAGGACCAAGTTTACCAAACCAAGTGACCATTCTTACTAACGAAAAGGGTTTCCTCTCTCTCTCTCTCTACCCCCCCAATTGTGTTACATAACACTTGAACGTCCCCTTGTATAGCTTATCCTAATGTGTTCCAGGATGTAGATATAACAGATAATCCGCTGGTCCTAATAATAAATGAAAGAAAGGAAATGAAGGCGCACTTTCTGGTGCACGACAAGTTTGAGGAGACTCAATATGAAACACTAACGGCGGAAGAACTTTCTAAACAATTTTTACACGTTCGTCTGAACACTGTCTTGCCTTTAAGCTGCGAAGCTACAATAGCCGGAGTTAAAAATATTATGCAAAATAAGAGGAAAAAGGTGATTAATTTTCTTTATTGTACAATTTTTATTTAGATCTTACACTGCTGATGTTTGTAATAGTTTGTGGGACTAATATATTTTGTATTTAATTTCTAGTGGCCCCTTAGATATTTTTCTCGGTTTATTAGACCAAAAACAGTGAATTTTTTTTTCTGTGAAACAGAATTTGTCCATTTTTTCAATATGAATTCAGTATTTTTAACTGTAATGAACAACAGATTACATACTAATTTAATTAAATGAGCCCATGTGAATCTCGTTTTATTCATTTAGTGCTTATTTTAACAGATTTTGCATATTTGAAAAGTTTATGTTAACACAAAAACATAGAGAAACTACTTGATTATTTTTTTTAAATCAACATGTTTGGAGTACATAAATTACATTATTTAGAAAAACAAAAATATGGAAACTGCCCTTTAGATATTTTCTTAAATATTTTTGCTATTTAACAAGGTTACCATCAAACTCTGTTCCTCTATTATGATATTCTCAATCTAGTATAATTTATTATTTTTAATCCTCAACTAATTTCTAATACAGATAGCATCGGGGCAAGTGTCATTTCATATAGACGGGACATCGGTGTATTTATTTGGAGTTGCCTCAGATGTCAGCCTAACGGGCACAAGCGCTGAAGCCACAATCGGTGAATTGATAGACTCACTTAGTGCAGAACAGCCCAAAAAGAAGAAACATAACACAAATTCAGTGGTAAGTAGAGGATTCGATCCCGGAATCCCGGGATCCCGGTCATATTTTAGTCCCGAAATTTTCGGGATTAAATTTAATGAATCCCGGGATTTGATTTTGTAAATAGACGACAAAGGCCACTTACTATCAAATGGATTTGCATTAAAAAAATACCTACTCCCAAAATTATTACATAACAAATGAGTCATAGAAATTATTTTCTCCTATTATAGGAAATAGTACCTGTCAACTTAGTGGTGAAAGCCACGAGGGATATTCTATCGGATAAACTTGTTAAGACAGCCGTTAAAATGATGACTACGCAAAGAAATCGTGAGTACTTTTAATGTTTTTATACAAATATTGAAAGAGCTTATAATTTTTTTTGTATGTGTATTTATAATGGAAAAACTCAAATACTAATAAACTAATTTAAAAAATTATTTCACCTATAGGAAGCTGCATTATCAATGTGTAACATAGGCCATATATTATCTTATCATAAAAACGAATTTGAGATCTCTATGTATATATTTAAGGGTTTAAGGGTGAGTGATGCGCAATATATGGCTGCTTAAAGAAGATCAGCCACTTAGCCTCTCCTTACTAACTCCACTCCCACCTACTAGCGGCGAACCCTGTTACGTCGAGCAACCTATCGTTGAGATTAGGGTAACCAACCCCTTTTGGAGACATAGGTCGACAAGCATACGGGAGAAAGGGGGTCCGAATATCTATATAGATCACTCAATTCGGATGTCGGTCGTTGGCAGCAGGACGCACTGACTTAATACTAACAACACTGCGGTGCAGAAGGCAAGGGGAAACCACTGCACTATTTTCCCTAGAAACCCGCAATGAAAGTACAGCCAACAGAAAGAGTGTCGGAATGCAATCCGGTTTCAAGCCGGCGCCATGCCGAGTCCAGGTCGCATGGTGTGAAATGTGCTACTGGCCTTACTGCAGTGACTCGCCAGGCGCAGTATGGAAAGGATGTTACTGGTGATAATACAGCTCCAAAACATCGAGCACAACTTCGTAAAAAGATCAGAGTGGGAACCTGGAATGTCCGAGGCGTGATCCAGCCTGGAAAGAAGGAGATAATTGGCCAAGAGCAGAGCTGTTACGGCCTGGAGATACTGGCACTAACAGAGACGCATATGGGAGGCTCAGGATATTGCGCGACATCGGCGGGACACATTCTGTACTACTCAGGCTCGGATAATGAAAGTAGGAATGGAGTAGCGCTCTCACTGTCTAAGGATATTGATAAGTATGTTTTAGGATACGGCCCAGTGAGTGACCGTATAATGACCCTTAGGTTAAATACTAAACCATGTCGAATGAGTTTGGTTGTGGTGTATGCTCCGACATCTGCAGCGTCGGAGGACGAGATTGATGCTTTCTATAGACAACTTGAAGACACGCTAAGGATAATACCCAGTAAAGACTTCACAGTGGTGATGGGAGACCTTAATGCGAAAGTGGGCTCCACGGAGGACGACGACCACCTAAGAGAGGTGGTAGGAAAATATGGACTGGGAGAGAGAAACGAGAGAGGAGAAAGATGGCTGCAGTTTTGCGCGGAAAACTCACTGACCTTAATGAATACTTGCTTTAAAAACCATCCAAGAAGGCTCTATACGTGGGTAATGCCAGGAGATCGGGCTAGAAACCAAATTGACTACATAGCGGTGAAAAGAAGATGGAGGTCATGCATTAGTAGTACAAAAACTTACCTAGGGGCTGACTGTGGAAGTGATCACAAGCTGCTAGTGGCAGAGTTGCGAGTGAAACTAAAAAGATGTTGTCGTGTTATGCATAAGCCACAAATAAGACCGAACGCGAACCAGCTGAATATGTTCAGAGAAAACTTCAAGAAAAAAGTGAAGGCCTTTAGTTTGGATGACAATGTGGAAGTTGACTCACACTGGAAAAGCGTGAAAAATCTATTGGTCTCGGCGAGAGGAGATTCCCGAAATAAGGCTGAAGAACACCCCAGGAAAGAATGGATATCAAAGGAAACATGGGAAGCTATTAAGGAAAGGAAGAATCAATTAAAGGGTAAATCTGACTTGGATGGCAAAAGATATCGGGAGTTATCAGCAAGGGTCCAGCGTTTGTGCCGAAGAGACTACAATTGTCACCTTAACTCGATTTGCCAGGATATTGAAGAGCATGCACAGGCTAACCACACTAGAAATTTATTCATTAAGATTAAGCATATAACCCGTGAACTTAAGCCAAAAACTTGGGCTATTGAAGATAATGATGGCAAATTGTTAACGGAAGTTGACCAAGTAATTGATAGATGGCGCTCCTACTGTGAAGGTCTGTACTCAAACGACTTAGGGATGGAGGAGCGAGAAGACCAAATCTCCGTCGAACTTGAACCTGATGTCCAACTAGAACCTGACGTCATTGAATCGGAGGTAAAGAATGCTATTCGGAAATTAAAGTGTGGCAAATCGGTTGGTAGGGATGGAATTTTTGCTGAGGAACTGAAAGCCCTTGAGGATGAAGGCACCGAAATCTTGTTGAGTTTGTGTAGTCGGGTGTGGCGGTCAGCCAAATGGCCTGATGAATGGCGGGAATCTCTACTCGTACCACTTCACAAGAAGGGATCAACTCGAGCATGTGGAAATTATAGGACGGTGGCATTAATATCGCACGCCAGTAAGATCATGTTGCACATTCTTAATGAAAGACTTAAGTCGTACTTGCAATGGCAGATACCGAGTGAGCAGGCGGGGTTTGTTAGGGGCCGCGGCACGAGAGAACAGATAGTCAACATAAGGCAGATCATTGAAAAAAGTCGAGAGTTTAACGTACCAGTATTGATGTGCTTTATTGACTACTCCAAGGCGTTTGACTGTGTACAGTGGAATTGTCTATGGAGGATCCTTATTGAGATGGGCGTGCCGAGGCACTTGACAGCTCTCATTGCAAACCTCTATGAGGGTGGAGTGTCCATGGTGAGAGTAAACGATGTCGTTTCACGGCCGTTTAGGCCTGGTAAGGGTGTGCGGCAGGGGTGTATCCTTTCCCCCATTCTATTTAATATATACGGCGAGTACATCATGAGGAGAGCCTTGGAAGAGTGGGAAGGAGGTGTCTCAGTGGGGGGCACAAAAATCAGTAATCTGAGATATGCAGATGACACCACACTTTTTGCAGCTTCGGAGGGGGAGCTTGCCGAGTTGTTCCGAAGGGTGGAGTACGAGAGTAAGTTGGTTGGTCTCTCAATTAACCGCGCCAAGACAAAGGTCATGGTCGTGGACAGAGCTAACCTGCTTTCACGGACGGGAGAGCTCTCTGACGTGCAGTTTGTCGGCGAATTTATTTATCTGGGGTCGCTAATCTCCAACCAAGGGGGAAGTGAGAGAGAGATTCGAAGAAGAACTCAAATGGCCAAATCAGCTATGAGTAAACTTACGAGAGTATGGCAGAACAGAAAAGTCTCAAATAAAACAAAAATAAGAATAGTGAGAACACTGGTTTTCTCCATATTTTTGTATGGCGCTGAATCTTGGACGATTCGTTCTGCGGAGCGCAAAAAGATAGATGCCTTTGAGATGTGGTGCTGGAGACGGATGTTGCGCATTCCATGGACAGCCAAGAGGACAAACAGCTCGATCCTCAAACAACTTGCGATTCGCACAAGACTATCCGCCACCTGCTATCAAAGAGTTCTCAATTACTTTGGACACATAGCCCGCAGAGAACCAGAAAACTTGGAAAAGCTGGTGGTGGTTGGAAAAGTGGATGGCAAGAGGTCTCGTGGCCGGTCTCCTAGCCGATGGACAGACCAAGTTATGCATCTCACAGGTCTTACTGTTGCGAAGGCTTTGAGAAAGGCTGAGGACAGGGAAGAATGGAAGCAGCTGGTGGTCAATGCCACCAAGGCAATTCAGAACGGGCACGACCTTCAGCAATGAAGAAGCCGACTTGAATGATGAATGTATATATTACAGTAATGTAATACAAAGTATCAAAAAGCCTCAATAATTTTCTACAGTTACGTAACACATTACATATTTGTTTACTATAGAATCTGATTCTTCTTCTTCTCTTAGCGCTTTATTAGGCCTCTATCACATGCCACTCGGAATAGCTCTCCCATTTCCGCAATTCCGGTCCATTGACGGTTGTTTCTTAACCAAGACTGTCTTCTGCCGACTCCTTTTCGCCCCTCAATCTTGCCCAGGCCCATGATATGATGGAACATATTATGGTACTTTTTATCTCTCAAGATATAAACCCATATATGCAACTTTACGAACCCTAATATTCGCCAATAGTAGCTGCCTTATTGTAAATTATAATTGAACTTGGAGAATTTGAACCTGTCCGAGTTAATTAATTCCTTGGGCTTTTGTTTTCTCCCACAACGCCCATTTGTTTTCTCAATTTTTAGAATATATAAAAAATAAAGGTATAGTTCTAATAATAATGTTTTCCAGCTGCATATTACATAAGTATGCCGCTGCGAGTCGACGCCCTGGCGATGATCCACCGCAACTCGAAGCTGCTGGAGCTGTACACGGTGCTGGTGGAAGCAGCTTGTCGGTCGCTCAGACTGCTTGAGAGTGTACTTCTCGAACAGCTGGGTAATTACTTGATATCCATTAACAAATAAATTAAATTGAAATGTGACAAAAGTGTGTGAATTGTTTGATCCTACTGCAGGTCAAGAAGGCATCGGAGATGGTGCCGGTCTACGTCTCCCAGAGACATTCCACTATCTGCCCTCGGAGTTGGGACACTTCATTACGAGAATAGTTCCCAAGGGAATACCCGATGAAAGTATGGGTAAGTAGCAAAAACATGTTTTTTCGTTGACTGTTTCAGCATTGCGATTGAGTCTTTTATAAACCCTTAAGTTAGAGTTAAAGTCCTTTGTGGAAACGTCAATAAGTGTACGTTACGAGTAATATCTTTGATTGTATTATTATGTACCTATATAATATCGAATTCAACGAATTCAAATCTATACTTATACGCGCTAATCTCAGGAAGTACTAGTTCGAATATATACAAAAAATATATTTGATTCTTTAGCTATGGAGAAGTGTAATTAAATTTTAGATGTAGATGATCTACAGCATCAAACTGTATTTCCCCAAATTTTATTATCATCAGTTTTATGAATTTCCTCCCACTATAAGAAAATTCACGAGAAAATATAAGCTTAAAGACGTATTCATGAGTAAAAATGAATAATCCTTTGAAATTGAATTGTCAAAATCCATAATATGAAGGTTTAGTAATTTGTAAATGCTATTACCTACCATGAAGTACTATTTCTTAAAATTTAATTACAAAATGTCTAATAGAGTAATGTGTTTTGATTCCTCTCGTTTACAGAGAGAGAAAGGGACATTCTCCACAAACAGTTAGCGCTTCCACACCTGAGACCGATGTTCCGCAGAGGGAACGCTCACCTCATGAAGAAACAAGCCCTCCTGGTGAACCCACACGAGGCGATTCCGCCCCAGCTTCCGAAGACTGGTGCCAGGGTGGCGTTGGTGAGAGGCCGGTATACCTATCACCACTACATGCAGGACCAGTTCAATGATGACGGCTGGGGTTGCGCCTACAGATCCTTGCAGACTATCGTTTCTTGGTTCAGGTGAGTTATTATGGGTTGAATTGACACTGTAGCCATAATATTACAATCAGTATAATGTTCAGTCTATTTTGAATGAAAAAAAAATATGTAACCAAATTAAACATCCTTCGTCATTGTTTGTTATATTTTATTTGCATGTTTTTATATGTCAGACAGGCTGACAGCTCAGTTGATGGTAGGGTGTTTAACACAAGCGACGCCATAGGTGCCGCAAGTGCGCTGCCAGTCATGATAAAATAATAATAATAATAAAATTTTATTTTTTCACAAATCTATATAAACGGATTAAAAATTATGAATTGAAAGGGAAATCAATATCCCTAATAAGGGATGCCTCCTAATAAGGCCATCCCTAGTAAGGAATATAAGTCATAATAATTATAATAATATAATATCTAAACACTTTTTTTTTTTTGTAAATACATACATATTATAAATACAAAACATCCCATGACTCAGGTACAAAGGTGAAATGTTAACACATGAACATTTGCCCCTAGTGGGATTCGAACTCGCTACCGTTTGGTTAACATCTAGGGTTACTAGCCACTAGAGCAAACTTATGATTGCTTCGCAGTGTTTATTAAATATACCTACGGTCTGTTTTTTAATCTCAGAGACAAAAATGACACATGTAAATGTCAACTTTGCATATAATGATACCATGAAATGACATGAAATGTATGTAATGCATGTCAAATGTAATGTCATTTTTGTCTCTGAGATTAAAAAACAAACTATAGTTATAATTACTGAATTGATTTAGGTTTTTTTTTACTACAACCCCCTTAACTTGTAGGCTACAAGGATACACTTCTGTGGAGATACCGACGCACAGAGAGATCCAGTCGTGTCTAGTCGAAATCGGGGACAAGCCGTCCAACATGATCGGTTCCAAGATGTGGATCGGGTCAACGGAGGTGATGTTCTGTCTGGAGTCTCTGCTCGGAGTTCAGTCGCGGATCATATTCGCCAACACCGGGAGGGAGCTGCAGGAGTACGCTCCGGAGCTGTTGCATCACTTCGAGAAACACGGCAGCCCCATCATGATAGGTCAGCACTTATCATTAATATATACATGCATTGAAGCACTACAGTAGATTCAGGTTACTTTAGCTCTAGGGGGTAACTTTGGCTCAAAACAAAAAAACGTTTCAAAATTCCGCTTCTTTGCAGATATGATAGTAAACAAAAAAGTTCACTTTAAAGATGTTAGATAGTCTTAGTGGCGCTTGTTTTTTGTTGGTTGCACGAGTATTTACTTGGTTCAAACTGTTTTTGTTTTGAGCCAAAGTTACCCCCCTAGAGCTAAAGTAACCCAGATCTACTGTACTAACTATGGAATTTGTGTAACAAATGCCAAAGCGGCTCATAAAAAGTACGCCTAAAACGGAATCATGGCGGAGTAAATGGTAAAAAGTACGAGTAGTAACGGACCAAGTTCTACTATTCATTTTAAACTCCAATTATGTTGACGTAAAGTCACATTTTATTTAAATGACAAATGTTTGGTTGGTTTTGAATGACTGATGACAGAGTTGATGCTCTACGCA
Organism: Synanthedon formicaeformis; assembly: GCA_945859745.1. NCBI lineage: Eukaryota > Metazoa > Arthropoda > Insecta > Lepidoptera > Sesiidae > Synanthedon > Synanthedon formicaeformis. The sequence continues at coordinate 11,734,006 of OX243957.1, forward strand.
TAACTCACATTTAAATGTTCCATCATAAAGTGTTTTGTATGGCGTGCGAAATCCATAGTCGGAAAGCACCGACAAAAATCTAAATTTTTATGTCCTATATTTAAGAAGTGTGTGACGTAAGAGAAGCAAAAGCTTGTTTGCCTATTGCCTTGCATTTTATTTCACGAGATTCTGCAGTATACAGTCGGGGTAAGAAAAGGTTCGTCGTCTTAAAGTTGATATTTGCTTGCACCAGGGCAATTGTCAGTTATGCCAAAATTTCATTCAAACAACTGATCTGATCTGAACTGAACTGAACTGATCTGTCAGTTCAGTTGTCTTCTTAGTGCTTTAGTTTTTTTACCCCCTCGTATTAAAAGGCGTCAGTAGCATAGACACCTTTCAATATGAGGGAACTGTCACGTCAGTCTGTCTGCCACTGATTACCATTTTTTTTTTTTTATTCAGGTGGGGGAGTACTGGCGCACACAATACTAGGCGTGGAATACAACTCTGAAACAAGTGATGTGCGATATCTCATACTGGACCCACACTACACCGGCCCAGAGGACCTCACCACTGTCATCGGCAAGGGATGGTGCGGCTGGAAGAATGCAGACTTCTGGAACAAAACCGCTCATTATAACCTCTGCCTTCCGCAGACTAGACCCGCCATATGAGAACGTTCCACTTCCATCTCCTTCCTCAAACCCAACTGGCTTAAAATGTCAGATGTCAGAGTCATTGAATTATTATAAAAGAAGCATATGCATCCATCACTTGTTCCGAACCCAACTGGCTTTAAATGTCAGATGTCAGTCATTGAATTATTATAAAAGAAGCATGCATCCATTACTTGTCCCGAACCCAACTGGCTTAAAATATCAGATGTCAGAGTCATTGAATTATTATAAAAGAAGCATGCATCCATTACTTGTCCCGAACCCAACTGGCTTAAAATATCAGATGTCAGAGTCATTGAATTATTATAAAAGAAGCATGCATCCATTACTTGTCCCGAACCCAACTGGCTTAAAATGTCAGATGTCAGAGTCATTGAATTATTATAAAAGAAGCATATTATGCATCCATCACTTGTTCCGAACCCAACTGGCTTTAAATGTCAGATGTCAGAGTCATTGAATTATTATAAAAGAAGCATGCATCCATTACTTGTCCCGAACCCAACTGGCTTCAAATATCAGATGTCAGAGTCATTGAATTATTATAAAAGAATCATATGCATTCATCACTTGTCCCGAACCCAACTGGCTTAAAATGTCAGATGTCAGTCATTGAATTATTATAAAAGAAGCATGCATCTATCACTTGACGTAAACCCAACTGGTCTAAAATATCAGATATCAGTCATTGAATTATTATAAAAAAAGCATGTATCCATCACTTGTCCCAAACCCAGCTGGCTTAAAATGTCAGATGTCAGTCATTGAATTATTATAAAAAAAGCATGCATCCATCACTTGTCCCAAACCCAACTGGCTTAAAATGTCAGATGTCAGTCATTGAAAAATTACATATGCATCCATCACTTATCCCGAACTCAACTGACTTAAAATGTCAGATGTCAGAGTCATTGAATTATTATAAAAAAGTCATGCATCCATCACTTGTCCTAAACCCAACTGGCTTCAAATATCAGATGTCAGAGTCATTGAATTATTATAAAAGAAGCATATTATGCATCCATCACTTGTTCCGAACCCAACTGGCTTTAAATGTCAGATGTCAGAGTCATTGAATTATTATAAAAGAAGCATGCATCCATTACTTGTCCCGAACCCAACTGGCTTCAAATATCAGATGTCAGAGTCATTGAATTATTATAAAAGAAGCATATTATGCATCCATCACTTGTTCCGAACCCAACTGGCTTTAAATGTCAGATGTCAGAGTCATTGAATTATTATAAAAGAAGCATGCATCCATTACTTGTCCCGAACCCAACTGGCTTCAAATATCAGATGTCAGAGTCATTGAATTATTATAAAAGAAGCATATTATGCATCCATCACTTGTTCCGAACCCAACTGGCTTTAAATGTCAGATGTCAGAGTCATTGAATTATTATAAAAGAAGCATGCATCCATTACTTGTCCCGAACCCAACTGGCTTCAAATATCAGATGTCAGAGTCATTGAATTATTATAAAAGAATCATATGCATTCATCACTTGTCCCGAACCCAACTGGCTTAAAATGTCAGATGTCAGAGTCATTGAATTATTATAAAAGAAGCATATTATGCATCCATCACTTGTTCCGAACCCAACTGGCTTTAAATGTCAGATGTCAGAGTCATTGAATTATTATAAAAGAAGCATGCATCCATTACTTGTCCCGAACCCAACTGGCTTCAAATATCAGATGTCAGAGTCATTGAATTATTATAAAAGAATCATATGCATTCATCACTTGTCCCGAACCCAACTGGCTTAAAATGTCAGATGTCAGTCATTGAATTATTATAAAAGAAGCATATTATGCATCCATCACTTGTTCCGAACCCAACTGGCTTAAAATGTCAGATGTCAGAGTCATTGAATTATTATAAAAGAAGCATATTATGCATCCATCACTTGTTCCGAACCCAACTGGCTTTAAATGTCAGATGTCAGAGTCATTGAATTATTATAAAAGAAGCATGCATCCATTACTTGTCCCGAACCCAACTGGCTTCAAATATCAGATGTCAGAGTCATTGAATTATTATAAAAGAAGCATATTATGCATCCATCACTTGTTCCGAACCCAACTGGCTTTAAATGTCAGATGTCAGAGTCATTGAATTATTATAAAAGAAGCATGCATCCATTACTTGTCCCGAACCCAACTGGCTTCAAATATCAGATGTCAGAGTCATTGAATTATTATAAAAGAATCATATGCATTCATCACTTGTCCCGAACCCAACTGGCTTAAAATGTCAGATGTCAGAGTCATTGAATTATTATAAAAGAAGCATATTATGCATCCATCACTTGTTCCGAACCCAACTGGCTTTAAATGTCAGATGTCAGAGTCATTGAATTATTATAAAAGAAGCATGCATCCATTACTTGTCCCGAACCCAACTGGCTTCAAATATCAGATGTCAGAGTCATTGAATTATTATAAAAGAATCATATGCATTCATCACTTGTCCCGAACCCAACTGGCTTAAAATGTCAGATGTCAGAGTCATTGAATTATTATAAAAGAAGCATGCATCCATTACTTGTCCCGAACCCAACTGGCTTCAAATATCAGATGTCAGAGTCATTGAATTATTATAAAAGAATCATATGCATTCATCACTTGTCCCGAACCCAACTGGCTTAAAATGTCAGATGTCAGTCATTGAATTATTATAAAAGAAGCATTCATCCATCACTTGTTGTAAAACTTTTAAAATACCATTGTTCAATCAATACTATCGAAACTCAAATATCGCGTTACTGTCTATTAAGTACATTATAAATATTAATAATAAAAAAAGCAGCCAAAGGATTTGAATTCTAGGCTTAAAAGAATGGCTTTATACTCTTTTTCAATGTTACTGTGGGCTGTGATAATACATTTTCAATTCCATTCGCATTTGAAAGTAACAGGAAATTTTAATAAAAGCTATTGTAGGCGATGTCAGTACTTTTTTTGAGTAAAATCTGTTGCTTGTAAAAAAAAAAAACAATATGACGACTCAGGTTTTCCCTTGACTGGCGCCATTTTATTTAATAAATAATGTATAATTATCTATTTAAAGGCTGAACGTTTGATATTTAATATTATATTGTCCTTTGGTTGTGTATTTAATGTCACAGAGTAAGTAAATATTATAGAAAGCATAAATTATGTCGTTTTTAGTGTTTAAAATTCAATGTCACTGCCGTTGTCATTGTATCATTGTCTTGTGGTTTTTTTTTTTATATAATTGTGTAAAAGTACATTTTTTTAAAATTATATTCCTAGATGTTTTAGTGGATAAACAATAAAAGTAATTGTAAAGATAATATATTTTAAGTGAATTAAATTCCAAATAGAACACAGACTATAACATCCTGGTAGGGGCACAAATATCATTATAAAAAGTTGTCAATTAAATTTTACAATATAAATTTGATATTTATGAGGTTGTCTAGTAAGCACAATTGATAATTATTCAAAATTAAACATCAAACTTGTTTGTGTTATTTTATATATTAGTTTTTGCAAGTGACAACGAATAATTTATTAAATTTTTATTGTTCATATATTTTCTATTAGGCGTTGATTTTTTTATATTTCTAGTCTAGATGATCTCTCAGGAACAGCACTTTTTTTAGGATGAAACGTGTATGCCAAATTTAATGATGATCAGTTGAGTAATTAAGGCGTGAAAGCGTAAAAAACTCACTTTCTCAATAATACTAGTTAGGCTTAGGATTAAATATACATATCCAAATATTTTCAAATTAACGCTTGTATTTGTTCACTAGATGTCGTTGTGTTTGTGCCCCTATTTTTTTTTACTAAAACGAGAGTATACTGGTAAAGGCTATACCAATTTTTATGTGTATTTGTTTCTCTAGTAACAATCCAGTATTGATAATAATTCTGTTAATTATATCAAATTTCAAAGTTTAACTATATAAAGAACCCCTTTAAGTTATGCCATAATTAGTTCGAATTCGCCTGTGTTATATTAAGCCAGTAATATTAATTACAAGTGATTATTTAGAGGAAGTAATGATTATATATTAATAAAATGTAATATAGAATAAACTACGAGCACTAGTTGAATAATAATAATTATAGCCATTGTTGTTTCATTTTTTAAGTGTCGTGGGCATGTTCATTGTGGCGAATTAACAGGCATGTAAGTGAAATGGAATTGTTATATTTTGTACTAATTAAATTATAATTGAAATAATATTTTGTTTTTATTCAAAGCCTTCCTACGAACGCTCAGTAGAATTATGTACAAAAAGCATAATGAACGCAAAATGTAATTTATTTTTATCATTTTTCAATCGTGCCGGTATGGACTTATGGGATACAGCTATGGGGCTGTACCAAACATAGCAACATTCTGATGATCCAACGATTTCAGAATAAAGTACTAAGATGCATTGTAAATGCATCCTGGTATATCCGCAACGACGACCTTCGTAGGGATCTCAAGATAGACCCCGTGATTACAGTTATCAAGAAATATGCAGAGGCTCACCAAAAAAGACTTCATCATCATGTGAATGTCGAAGCTATTCAGCTTCTCGATATCACAAATATAGTTGACGACTGAAAAGGACAAAACCTTTTGAACTAGTGTAGTGATAAAACAGTAATATTCTCAAAGATCACAATAACAAAGTGTCTTTTGAATTAGTGCAGTGACAAGCTAGTGATATGTAGTGAAGTTAGTGCTACTTGTAAAGAACACAGTGTTTTCCCCTTAATAGAGACAATAAGAATCGTGTTAATGGACATTATTCTTAGTAAATATTACAGTTAGTAGTTTAGGTTATATTAAAATTATAAGGATGCACTTTTCCAGGTACACCCTTAAAAAAATTTTTTTTTTTTTCAACAATAAAAAAGCAAAAGGTTGATGGTTTTTAAAAAATTAGGGGATAAACAGACTGAAGCGGACGGTGCCTTTATTACATAACTAGTGAACGCAAATTTTTTACTAGGAATAGGACTTACTTCTTTGGGGCCGTATATAAGATTTTGTCTCAAGTGTGTGTATAAATAAAACAAGCATAGATCCGTGACACTTTTATTTACATAATTAAGATTACATTTAAGCATAGCTTCTTACCAAACTAATATTATGTACAGCTAAATCACAGAAAATGATTGATTGGACAATAGGCCACTAAATTATACATGAAATAATAATATCATATCAGACAAAACCACAATCCTAAAAATAATTTAAAAAGTTCACAATAAATACATACCTATTCGATTACAATATAATTTAATAACTGGGCTATTTACACTAGAAACAAAACCATGTTTTGCTTTTGAGTTTTTATTCCAATTAAATATTTGTATAATTATGTACGAGTATTTTTGGGCCTATTAGGAGTCATTGAAAATTTTGCATAGAATATTATTAAACAGTCACTCAATAGCCATAGACTAAAAAAGTATTCGCTAATTGCGAAACAAAAACACTTTAGTGATGAAACTATAACTTTTCTGAATATATATGTCTTCCTGAGTCAAAATCAAACATAAAATGAAGGATTCCCCCCGCCCGCAGACGAACGCGGGGGATGTTTTCCACAAACTCCGGCAAACACGTTCAAGTCTATTTGCTCGACAAAACATTTAGGCCACGCCCCTTATTTATGTTTTCGAACAATGTTCTGTTCAAAACATTGCGCAGCGGACGCGCCTTAAGAGGCCACTTTCCAACTCGAGCGGCGTACCAATTCCATACTACGTAATTCCATGATTACTCATTAGGTATTGGTCGTAGTAATACATGAAAAAATATGACTTTTCTGAGACATAATATGAAGGTTTACATCGAAACAAAAAACTGAAATTTATTTTATATCTAGTATAATTAATTTCTAAAATGTGCAGAATTTTTCACATTTTCTCTGGTTGAGATCTCGTAATTTTTGACTGAAAGCCAATAATGTTTTCCAATGAAAACATCCTAGCTATAGTGTACATTAAAAATTGGGATGTCAATAGTTACTATCTATAAAGGTTTTTCTAAAATATTGGAATTGCTGGCGTATGTTTCGTATGAATAAGTGCGCGAATGTGTTGCTTCGCATTCTGTCTTAGGTTATTAGCATTATAGTAAGTTGAGACAACAAATTCTCCCAAATACCTATTACTGAGTTCCCACGCTCGTCCAGCGCCACCTTAAGGGTAAAAGCTCGAGAAAAATTACTTTGAAGGGCCCTTCTTTTTGAAGCTCTTTATTCGAAAGAGGACATCGTCTATTTGAAATTACATATAATGTTTACGGCACAAAATGTATTAAAAAATTAGAAAAAAAAAACGTTAAAATCCAAGGTTATACACATACATACATTCTGTTCTTTTTTTTAATAATTATTTATCATTAATTGTATAATCTTTTTTTTTTTAATTCTACAATTTTATATTTATATTCCGTTTATACATTTTGCTATCGCAGCGTAATTTTGAAATCAAATTCAATGATGCCTAGCAACAACCATAAAAATAACTATTCAGATGGTTGCTAACACTCCTTGTATTTTCTACACATAAATTTTTAATAATATATATTACTCCAACCTATTTCAAAATAAATTATAATAAAGAAAATGGCAGTAAGTAACTATTTTAGTATTCGCATAATCGTGTGAATAATAAAGGTTATAATATTTCACTAGAATAAATTGTCAAAATGGATTATTAAGTTTATCGAGCCCAAGTTTATCAAAAAAAAATTAAACATGAAGCTGAAAGCTTTATTGTCCACAAGTGTATTTTAAAAATACAATTATACAATTAAAGAACTACAATAACTTCCATTACAACACATGCCTTAAAGTACCTACTTTTTTTTTTACAAGTGAAAGTAAAAATTGCATTTTCAGAAAATTTACAATAAAGAGTTTAATTTTCAAAATTTTCACTGATTAACCATTAATATTATTAACCATTATTATTTTTCTAGCATTAAATTCATTCTTATACACATACACTGGAGTTTACAGTCATAGCTGTAAAAAACAGGAATTAAAAAAAATAACTACATTAAGTATTATGACAACGCCTTACCAATCCTAAAGTATTTCTAGATCACAATGGCGTATTTGGGGAAACTTTTTCTGAAAAATAAAAATCATAATAATAATCATCATCAATCCCCTTGTAGTTTAGCAATTCCATAAAGGATGATAAAAGCCCGTTCATCCGTTTGCATCCAGTGATATGTTAAGTAATAGATTGAACACTCCCTACGATGTCTTGCTAAATTCATGTTCCAACGCGGAAGGTGCGCGGGGGACGGCGCGGCAGTATAGTTGTCAAGGTCAATACGTCAAGTCGTAGACAACCCTAATATTAATATGGCCGACCCGATAAGCACGTCGGTTTTAACAAATTAAATATTAACCTATTAAACGTTTCAATATTAATAAAACTTATTACCTATGGAACGTCACACCAGCAGTTTTACCAATATTTTTTGTTGTATTTTTGCAATATCTCATCACACAAGACGGCATTTTTACTGGTTTTGAAAATAATAACGCGCCTAATCTCTACGAGCGCGTATGACAGACTGTCAACGGGTAGGACGTCGGAACTCCAATCACTTGGAACACTCATCGCGTCTTGAGTGTTCCGTCTAGTACTTAACATATCACTGTTTGCATCATGTTACGATATAAGGTATTCAGCCCATCGAGCTCCATATTATAAAACATATTACATATTATAAAACAAAGTCCTCCGCCGCGTCTGTCTGTCTGTCTGTTCGCAATAAACTCAAAAACTACTGCACCGATTTTCATGTTGTTTTCATCAATGGATAGAGTCGTTCTCGAGGAAGCTTTTAGTATATATTTTTACAAAGTTACGCGCGGGCGAAGTCGCGTGCAGCAGCCAGTAGATTATATTACCCTAAGATCAACTCGGATAGAATTTCAACAAACAAAGAGGGTAGTTGCGATAAAAAAAAATGTTATTTGTTCAGAAGGACTTACCCTCAATTTAAGTTCTATTCTATCTATTTCTCCTCCCAACATGTCGACTATATTTTCTCCATGTTTGAGCAGGAACGCTTCCACGTCGTCTATTGTGTCAATTTTCTTCATATCCTAAAAGTAGATGGCGCTAAACTAAATATTTTATAGTATTTAATTTCTATACAAATGAATCTTTCATTTATATCTTTCAAAAGTACCAAAAACCCAAAAATAAGGTTTTAACCGACAAATGAAATCATTTTTTTTTCAATACCATTCATTACCTACTAATCATAAATTAATCTTTATTAATGTTAAATTAAATATTAATGCAATATTAGACACAAGGCAAGTTTAAATATTCAAAGTAAACTTACTTCCAATAAATTATTTAAATCGTGTTTCTCTAGATATGATCTTGTTAGTGCTCTTCCATCGAAGTCTACTTCTGCCTGGAAAAATAAAACATAAACATAACATATTTTAAATAGGGCAGTATATATTTTAATTTAGCTTCAGGTCTCTTATCATACTAGCTTATTCACATCAAAAAACATTAACCTTTTATCTATACTAATAATATTATAAAAAATGATGATTTGTATTTTTGTACAAATTCAAAAACTACTGAATCACTACACACATTTTTAAAATTTTAAACATATATTATACATTTTTTTTAATTGTTTCACCTATAGAAACCTACATTATGAGCGAGTAACATAGCATTACAAAGTCGCGTGCAACAGCCAGTACCTTATATCTAATGAGGTTGCTGCCAATGTCGATCCCCTTGACGTCGTGTATCGCGCGAATCATGAAGTCCCTCTCGAGGACGCTGTTGATCTCGTCCAACTGCTCCTGGGGGATTGAGCGGCCGACGAGAGCGCCCACGTTGGAGAGGATGATGAAGGAGGCGACGCCGGCCAGCAGGGTGCCCACCACGAGGCTGCCCACGGCGTCGGGCAGGGCGCTGCCCGTGTGCTGCGCGAGCGCCATGCACCCGCCGGCCGCCACCACCCCCGCCACCGCCGCCGTGTCCTCCATCAGCACCACGTTCACCGACGGGTCCGAGCTGCGCATTATGTACTCGTACAGCGACACGTTCGCCTCCCGCGCCCCCTTGCGGATCGCGTTCAGCGCCACCATCAAAGTGGCGCCCTCCGACACCACAGCGCCACCGAGCACGAAGTACGCCTGGCGACAGATTACTATAGTCATTAGCGACAGGTCATTAGCCATCGACGCATTTTTAAAACAATAACTGTCAATATCGTGTTGACACTATTGATGCGCCGGATATCCGTATCCGTATCCGTTTCTTTTTGGTGGATCTTTTATCTTATTAATTTTTGCTGAAATTCTACATACAGAATAGGTGATTGGGTAGCAATGAAAAACTATTAAATTCCATTTATATTATTTTTTTATTTCTTAAAATCAAACATTTGGCACCTATATAATGCAAGCGTCAAGTGGCGGGCGTCAACTATCGTTTCAAGTTCACCGACACCGACTGAGTAGGAAATTTAAGATCCGTATCCGCGGATCTACATTTTTAACGATCCAGCACATCACTAGTTGACACATAGTCGGGCTTATATTGTACACATCTCAATTGAAAGCATACAAAATATCCTTTACAAAATTAAGGCGAGAACGGTTCCATCAGCCGGAAAAGTCATGGTCACCATCCGTTTTTTAGGATATCTTAACTAACTATTTGGAAAAGGGAAGGGAAATCACGGGGCAGTTTCTTTTTGCGGAAATGAATCACCCTAATATACGTTACTTAATTAATTATCAATCTTTTTACTTTCCAATTAAAGTATGCTTACCCAAAAGAAATCATTTAACGGTTGTGGATCCAATATTCCCACGACTCCGTGGTAGTACGAGAGCCCACTTCCAACGCAGAAGATGCCCACACCGGATATCAGTGAGGAGACGTAACGCATATTTGTGTACCCGTAAGGGTGGTCAGGATCGGCGATCTGCAATTACATTTTAATTAAGGTCAAATTGGAGTTTAATAAAAAGGTCTAGATTTTTTTTTTTCATTTTAAACATATACTTAGAGTTAACTTTCCACCTTTATTTTTTAATTATGTACAACTTTGAAGGTTTATACATATTTACTTAAGTAAGTAGGTAGAAACTTTCAAAGTAATTTACTTGTATCAAGGAAACGAGGATAAATTGGTGTAATTTCCTTTTCTATTTTTTTTACGATTTACTGTAGCTTTTAGGATACATATATTTACATACATATATTTTCAATAAATTAAAAATAAATGAGTAAATCTACATTGTCATAATAAAATAACAATAAAGAAATGTATGCTTACAGTGACATATGGAAGCTATATTTTATTTCGTTAAAAGTATGTTTTCAGTTGGAAATTTAATCATGAGTAAAAAACCTGTAGCTGAGCTGCACTCACCAAGAGATTATATCATCTAGTTAAAAAATTTAGCCAGTTAAATGAAAATCCAATAGAGATACATACTTGAACAGATTTGTGTATTCCATAAGCGAGTATCAGCTGATTGACTGTGTCCGCTAGGGAGTGAATACACTCCGAGAACAGACTGTGCGATCCCGTGTACAGCCACGCGCACAGTTTGAACAGAAAATTGCAACTGTTTCTGTAAATAACAGTACTGTATTTGGGCATTTTTTTTTTTTTTTTTTTTTTCAAAATATAGTTCTTTAGATGCGCTAGGGCGCTAGGGTAAAAGGGAGGCTTTTTAGTGGGTAGAAATCCTACATACCCCACCTATCTCCTCGTGGTCGGTGGGGATCTGGTTGGCAGATTGTTCCATGCAAAAAGGAGTGAAAATATTTTCATTTTTTTAGTAAGTATATTAACGAAGTTGCATCAAGTTTCGAATAAGAATTCTTTATGTATATGACTAATATTTTACATTGTTTTAATTGAAGACGTGAGTGGATCAAGGTGATATGTCGCATTTCTTGGGTATTTTCGTTTTTTGCCTTGATGAAGGTAATATGTCCATATGAATGATTACAGACATTAAGATCGTCGATTCGAGACATTTAATTTTAAAAATCAAAAAGTGCAGCAAAGTTTTGTTAATGGAAGAGGAAGCTATGTTCACTTTTTTTAAAAATAAATAATAGAAGTATTTAATTTCTATCATACCATTAATATTTAAGGTTGTTTAGGCATCATAGTTTATTACAAAAATCAGTTCCGTGGCGACTTATCTCAAAAATGAAAAGTAAAACTCTAACCTCGATTTATTCAAAATTGGAATTTTGGCATATCACCTTCATCCACTCACGTCTTCAGTTGTGTTCATATTTATAAATATTTATTATTTATAATATTAATATAGTGTAAATTTATTCTATCACTGTTGTTGTGTAAACACGATGTTGTATTACAATATATTTTATTGACGTCAAAGAAGTTTAACAGTTTCTATTAGAGAAGGTGATTTTGAAAAGTGTATGACAATTCTCATCTTTGAAAAGGAAATCTAAGTGTAGGTATATACCATCTGCGAGTTTTCAACCTGTTGTAGAAAATTCATCGATTAGTATTTTTTGTACAAGTACCTGATTGTACCACCTACTTCGAGACATTTTAGAAATTATAATGATTATCTGACTTTTCAATGAAACTTATATTTTATTAATGAGGCAAACCCAACTTCTATTATAAGAATTCCTTTATTATATTTTTACATATATATTTATTTATTAGGACAAGATCCAGTGGTATGACACATTCAATAAGTCAATCAACTTACATTCCAATCGCCGTCAATACAACTCTTCCAGACCTAGTTTTGAGACCTATTTCCTCGCCAGTATCGAATCGTTTATGGCTCATCTCCCTTCTATAGTTCCTGAGTCGTCGTTTCACAGTAAATACATCTAAAAAAATTGTGGATTTGCTAAATGGGTGTATAATTTTAAAATAATGACAATATTTGAAATATTTTATAAAATGTTCTCAAATTATTGTAATCCTAATTAAACTAGTGAGACTAGATCATAAGTAATTATGCAAACTATTTATTTTATTTTTTATTTACACTACATATTTTAGAATTTAGAACACACCCTTAATTTTGCACAGTAAAAATATTTTTCTGCAAAATTATATACCTACACAAACCGTCCATCTTTTTTGTTTTTTTCATTAGTGAAAACTGTATCAAAATCTGTTTGGGTGATTTAGAAGCAGTTATTGGAGAAACAGGCAGTGGCGGACGCAATAGAAATAGATAAGTTTGTCCTATAAAACGAGTACACTTAATTAGGTGACATAAACTTATGCATAGAGTATAACTTGACAAATTATGTATATTGTATTTCACCTTGTTCATATCGTCTTCTATCCAATTCCCTTCTCAATAATTCCTTTTCTAATGCTTCCTTTGAACCCCAAACCTGTTTAAGATAAACTTATGATACACCTTATCTACGTTACATTTACCTTAGGTACAAGCCATAAAAATCATAAGGGGTTAAAAAGGATTTTTATAGTTTAAATGTTAAGAAATAAAATAATAACTTTTATTTTACATTAATTATAATGAATGCAATTTACATATTAAAACAAGGAAACATAACTTTAAAAATACAGTCAATTATGAACTGCTTTATATAAAAAGCATTAGTGCTTATTCATTATATTTAAAAAATTAAAATTTTAAAAACATGTTAAAATTTCAATTTTATTAATTTTGCATTAGAGTTGCAATAAAACTATTTAATTGAGTAATTTAAGTAAATATTTATATTTGGCATATTTATTATATCACAGACTATATGTTATTACAGTGTATAACTATATTACTGTAAAATTCCTTTAGTAATTTTGCATGGAAATGTAACAAACATCCATCCTCACGTTTGTGAATATATGAGAAATATATTATATGTTTATATATGTTTCTCACTACCTACCACTACCTACAAGGATAAAAGCATAGTATGATTCAGTGCAGTCAAAAATTTGAATTCTAATTTTAACAAAATTTGTTCTTTTCTAAAGCACACATTAGCCTCTCAGGAGTATGAGTTTTTAAAGGATAAACTAAAATAAATTCTTACCGCAAAGGCTTTCGCTTCCACATCTTTCCTGTAATAAACTGTAATAGGTGGTTCGGCTTCATATGGTGACCTACGGAGAACTTTTGGCAGCGTTTCTAGATCGGATTGCTTCAACAGATATTCAGTCATAGCGCGCATCGGTGTAATGAAGTTACGTTCAGTATAAGAAGCCGAGAAATCAATCAGTAGTCTTTTCTTTACTAAAAAAAACAATGATACAAATTTAATAGAAGGGATAGGACAATTGGCACTGGCATCCTTAACTCACTCACCAAAACACAAAAGCGTATGGGTTAATTTTCATATTAAAAATTAACAAAATTTAGTGCAAAATATTATCTTACAAAATAAAAAATTTACAGTAATCTACATAGTATACAGTAGATCCGGGTTACTTTAGCTCTAGAGGGTAACTTTGGCTCAAAACAAAAACACTTTAAACCAAGTAAATACTTGTGCAACCAACAAAAAACAAGCGCCACTAAGACCATCTAACATCTCTAAAGTGAACTTTTTTGTTTACTATCATGTCTGCAAAGAAATGGAATTTTGAAACGTTTTTTGTTTTGAGCCAAAGTTACCCCCTAGAGCTAAAGTAACCCGAATCTACTGTAGAATTAGATCTTATATCTTTTAAACTACGCAATGGATTTTAACCCTAACTGCTTGGTTTTTAGGAGTTGTCGTGCCCCTAAAGTCTGACAGATAATTTTTTTCAATGATTTAGTAATAAACATTATATAAGTAGAGGAATTTGTCGTATATATCTGGCTCTGGCGAAATGGACACGAAAATAATTTCTGGCAGCTAGATGGTTCATTGAAAGAGGAGGAAGGAGTGTCAAAGGAGGAAGATTTTTATATTTAATTTCCAAAAAAAATCAGTACGTAGCTGGGGGCGGCCCGCTAGTGTAACATAAAGAAATTACCTGGTGGAGGCATCACAGATTTATCATCGAGATTTTCTTTCTTTGCAATAGTAACTTTTGTTACGGTCATGTTCTTATCTGTTTCCGTTTTCACAGTAAAAGATCCACCTGGAGTATGTTTAACCGTTTGTGTTTTCTGTTCACCATCAACAGTTGGAGCATCCTTAGTGTCACTGTTATCGTATAGAACCGAGTATACGTGCAATTTCCTCCGAGATATGCCATAGCTAGTAACAGTATAAAAATTGCTACGCCGTGATCTGCTACCAACTCCAAAACGAACTGAATGTAAATTCTTAAATTCATAAGATTTTAAACCTAAATTTCTACATAAATATTTAGCGGTCACCGAATACAACATCGACATTTTTACGCTGTATCTACGTAGAGCTTGATGCAGTTTCAAGGTTATTTCAAATAAATAAATAAACTATTATTTACTTAACTCCAATAGGAGACGATAGCATAGTTATCTAAAAACTACTGTTGTGCAGTTGTGATAATAATAAAATAAAACCGAAAATAATTATAAAATGAAAGAAGATTGTCAATGTGAAGACTGAAGTCAATCGTTGACGTGACTTGACTTGGATTGTGAGACATTTTATTATTTGTTGTCTTGACATTGACAACAACTCGCCCTGAGTCTGTCAATGCCAATGTCAATGTAAAATCCATGTTTTGAATTTATATTTTATCTGTGTTAAAATGAAAGAATAAGAAGAATTATACCAAAAGAAAAAGCATAAATCGATGTAAAATTAATTGCTTCATCATATATTATGAATTTGAAAAAATTTGCTCCAGCTTATAAATAATGATATTCGCAAAAAACAAACTGCAACCTTGCAACGTGTTGCAATGGTTATACCGTAGGAGACGGTAGCCACCTACGATCGAGTAGACCATCAGCCTGTCAGTCAACCTTTAAAAAAAGTGTTTCACGTTCTCGCTAGCGAGTGCCGGTCGTGCACGTATTATAAACTCGAAACTCATGCTAGAACCACTGGAACGTAATAATAGTCTATGGTTCGACTGCCTTGCCGCCGCCGTTCGTTCGTTTGCATTTGCCGCCGCATTATTTGCTTGCATCAGTGGCTGACTTGCATAACCTCGCGTTATTTTTGCTATTGTAATTGTATAGCCTCCGATCCGTTTCATTTCTTTCGTCATACATACATACATTAATCGCATAACGCATCGCATACGCTATAACGCAGCAAAGTGAGAAAATCAAAACCAAAACGTGGCGAGATCATCGCATAGCAAGTTAGCAACACTTGTAAATTGATTATATCCGGCGTCCTTGCCTGTATTTATTGAATCGAAACAAAGGCTGATTGAAAGACTGCTACAATTAATTAATATGCCAGCCAGCGACTTCAACATGTTTTGCGTGCAAGACGCCAGAAATAATTTCGATGCCATACGCCCTGCCCCAATTTGCTCTGACACGAATCAGCTAATGGGCCATTGCCAGAAGATTCACATATCTACGAATTGCTATTACGGATATCACAATCAGAAAAATACAATTGCCACAGGCTTGGATAACAGTAAGAATGGCAATTCAACAGATTACGAAATGATGGAAGTACAAGTGGCCGATGTCGCAACCAATGGAACGGTGTCACCACAAGGCAACACCAGAAAGAGAAGTGGCGATGATGTTGATTTTCCAAAAAACAAGCGTATCCGCGAAGGTAAGACATGTTTTGATTTATTCTTTAAAATCTCATTGAATCATCAATCGAGAAATTTGCATGGCATGAACATGTCATGCAACATTGTTAGAATGTATTCGTGAAGAAATTTCTGATTTCAATGAGGTTTTAAATGTTTATCTATTATTATGGTCGAGGTGTAGCCTTAGGGGCACTATGGCGGATTTGGGTCATATTCAGTATATGAGTTCAGGGTACCATGAGATGCAAAGAAAACGAAAAAAAAATTTTTTTTGGTAGAAAAAAAATTTCTTGGGACTTAGAAATTTTTTGAAAATTTTTCCGGAATTTTTTTTTTCGTTTTTTTTTGTTGATGCTACGTATCGGGGGCGACCATACAAACGCTTTTGGTCATATGACATTTTTTCATCGCACGCTTAGAATCAAAGTTATGATGAGTAGCGGCGAGGGGGGGTGGTTTTTCAAAAAACATAATATGACAAAAGTTACTCCCCTTGGGCCCTCCCACCCGATGGAATCATAAAAAGGGCCAGAATTTAAAAATAAAATTTTTTGATCGAAATTTTTCTAAGTGTTTGCCCCTGACGCTACACTGGGTGGTTATGAAGGCGTTTTGGACTTAGTTTTTTTTTAAGAAATTTCAAATTTTTTTTTGTTTGTTTTTTGACGCTACGTATCGGGGGCGACCATACAAACGCTTTTGGTCATATGACATTTTTTCGTCGCACGCTTAGAATCAAAGTTATGATGAGTAGCGGCGAGGGGGGGTGGTTTTTCAAAAAACATAATATGACAAAAGTTACTCCCCTTGGGCCCTCCCACCCGATGGAATCATAAAAAAAGGAAAATTTAAAAATAAAATTTTTTGATCGAAATTTTTTTAAGTGTTTGCCCCTGACGCTACACTGGGTGGTTATGAAGGCGTTTTGGACTTAGTTTTTTTTTTTTTAAATTTCAATTTTTTTTTGTTTTTTTTTTTCACGCTACGTATCGGGGGCGACCATACAAACGCTTTTGTTCATATGATATTTTTTCGTCGCACGCTCAGAATCAAAGTTATGATGAGTAACGGGGAGGGGGGTGGTTTTTCAAAAAAAATAATACGACAAAAGTTACTCCCCTTGGGCCCTCCCACCCGATGGAATCATAAAAAAAGGGGGAATTTAAAAATAAAAATTTTTGATCGAAATTTTTGTTGCGCCCCTGACGCTACACTAGGTGGTTATGAAGGCATTTTGGACTTAGAATTAAGAAATTTCAATTTTTTTTTTTGACGCTACGTATGGGAGGCGACCATACAAACGCTTTTCGTCATGTGACGTTTTTTCGTAGGACGCTTAGAATGAGAGTTATGGTGAGTAGGTCGAGTAGCGGGGAGGGGGGTGGTTTTCCAAAAAAAAAATACGACAAAAGGAACTCCCCTTCATTCCGTGGTCAACGGAGCCCACAGCCCTTTTAGCCCGCGGGCTCAGTTGACCACTTTCGGTTTTTTTTTTGTCACTCCGTGGTCAACTGAGCCCACAGCTCGTTTAGCCCGCGAGCTCAGTTGACCACTTTCGGTTTTTTTAGTGGGTGACTCAGCCCACTAGCCGGTCAACTCAGCCCGCGGGCTCAGTCTACGGACTCGAACACATTCGCCACTTTCACAAAAACGCAATTACATATTTTTAGTTCTCGACGGCTACTTGCTACGGCTAAGGGTCTATTCAGCCCGCACCCAGTAAGTGGGCTGAGTCACCCACAAAAAAAACAGAAAGTGGTCAACTGAGCCCGCGGGCTAAACGGGCTGTGGGCTCAGTTTACCACGGAATGCTCCCCTTGGGCTCTCCCACCCGATGGAATCATAAAAAGGGGAGAATTTAAAAATAAAATTTTTTGATTGAAATTTTTCTGTTGCGCCCTGACACTACACTAGGTGGTTATGAAGGCGTTTTGGACTTAGTTTTTAAGGGTTACTCGCATAATGACTGATTTCTTTCACGCATATTGATTTATACGCATATTGACTTATACTCATATTGACTTATACGCATATTGACTTTATATACGCATATTGACTAATATTTTACGATAATTGATTTATAAGCGTATTGACATACACGAATATTGTACATACAACGACCCCTTTGGATGAGTGGTAAGAGTGCTTGTCTAACGTCTCAGGGGCCCTGGGTTCGTTTCTCGGCAAGGTCAACTTTGGAAATTTCTCGATGGCGGAAAAAGGCGTACGACAAAGCCTTGAACAAATGGCGCGATATGCTACTGGACCCAAGTGCAGGTCATCGCACGATAGCTGCAATCGCGCCTGTCCTCAAACGTGGACGAGCAGGCGGGCCGGCTCGCTCGCCTTCCGGCTTGTGCAGGTGCTTATTATTATTATTATCAGCTAGTGGCTATTTCTGTCTGCTAGAGAACCAGTATCACTTCGTCCATTGCTTAAATATTGTGATCGCCACGTAAACTAAAGCTCTCTATACCTACCACGTTGAGAAACTGTAGTACTTTTTTGATAGAGGCATTCTTCACATCTTCACAAGCCATTGTGTGGCTTCCTAGGATGTGACTGCGCTTGTGCATTAAGGGGCCACACTCGCGCAGGATATGCATCGGTGTTTCTTCTGCCTCATGGCAGAAACGACACTCTCCTGTACTAGTGAGGCCCATTAATTTAAGGTGCCTATTGAGGCGGCAGTGCCCCGTTAGTGCCCTACTTAGCATGTACAAATTGCTCCTACTAAGGGACATAGCCTGGTTTGTCCCTTTTTTTTCCCCTCCACAAAAAAAGGGGCCACAAAAAAAAACGCAAATCAATTGCAAGTCGAATGATTCACGTATCCTTTCTGTACCGTCCGAAGAAACCATGCCCCGTAAGCACCTGCACAAGCCGGAAGGCGAGCGAACCGGCCCACCTGCTCGTCCACTCTTTGAGGACAAGCGCGATTGCAGCTATCGTGCGATGACCTGCACTTGGGTCCTGTAGCATATCGCGCCATTTGTTCAAGTCTTTGTCGTACGCCTTTTTCCGCCATCGAGAAATTTCCAAAGTTGACCTTGCCGAGAAACGAACCCGGGGCCCCTGAGACGTTAGGCAAGCACTCTTACCACTCATCCAAAGGGGTCGTCGTGTGTACAATATTCGTGTATGTCAATACGCTTATAAATCAATAATCGTAAAATATCAGTCAATATGCGTATAAGTCAATATGAGTATAAGTCAATATGCGTATAAGTCAATATGCGTATAAGTCAATATGCGTGAAAGAAATCAGTCATTATGCGAGTAACCCGACATATCATTCTAACATAACATTACCTTTTATTCCGTCAAAATATCCTTATTTTAGGTGGAATAGTTTTATTTTAATTTTATTTGTTATTATTTATTTATTTTAGTTTATACAGTAGTACGTAGTAGTAATGCATTAAGAAATAGAAGAAGACGCGATGTTGCTTATATAAATATACAACAAAATTTTGAAAGCTTAAAAATAAATAAATTACTACTTATATCGCATTTGACCTCCCGCATTTGGTCTCGGACACATTCGTCACTTTCACAAAAACGCAATTATATATTTTTAGTTCGCTTTCGGCACCAGTGACGAATGTGTACTTAAATTTATATTTTGTGCGTTTTGGTCACTACTGACAAAAACGAACTAAATATAAATTGGGGTACAGTTTCGATAGCAGTATAAGACAGTCATTTTTTAGGGTTTCGTAACAAAATGGTAAAAAAAGTCCTTATAAAGCGAACTAAAAATATATAATTGCGTTTTTGTGAAAGTGACGAATGTGTCCGAGACCGAATTTAGCCTTTTTGTACATTTTGCGTTTTGCACATTTTGCGTGTGGTGTTCATTATGCGTATTGTACATTTTGCGTTTTGCACATTTTTTGGTCAAACTTTTTGGTAATTTAAAAATATTTTTGTGTAGCAGGCGGTCTATCTAACGACACTGCTTCGCGGGCGACATGCATGATTAAAAACCAAACGTTGTGACCGCCCATACGCTTCCTCACATTGAGAAAGCGTATGGGCGGTTTTAAAACATGTTAATGTATGTTATAAAACAGCGTTTTTGGTAGCGCGCTAGAAATCTATATCTATAGTCTGTAGCATGTTTTGAACAACTTAGGAAATTATGTCGCTAATATGCGAGGAATTAAAAAACCGAAATCTGTAAGAAAACAATAAGTGAAAAAGTTGGTTCTGGAAGTTTATTTGACATTTTCGTCACCGTCTTTTTGGCGTCTTCTGTCGAATGTTGCTAAGAAAAGGGGTGGTTGGGGAGGTCGCTTCTTTTTCTCATAGAATTTCCCCATAGGTAATTTTATCTCTGCTACTCAATCATCATAACTCTCATTCTAAGCGTGCGACGAAAAAATGTTATATGACCAAAAGCGTTTGTATGGTCGCCCCCGATACGTAGCGTCAAAAAACAAACAAAAAAAAAAATTTGAAATTTCTTAAAAAAAAACTAAGTCCAAAACGCCTTCATAACCACCCAGTGTAGCGTCAGGGGCAAACACTTAGAAAAATTTCGATCAAAAAATTTTATTTTTAAATTTTCCTTTTTTTGTGATTCCATCGGGTGGGAGGGCCCAAGGGGAGTAACTTTTGTCATATTATGTTTTTTGAAAAACCACCCCCCTCCCCGCTACTCATCATAACTTTGATTCTAAGCGTGCGACGAAAAAATGTCATATGAACAAAAGCGTTTGTATGGTCGCCCCCGATACGTAGCGTCAAAAAAAAAAGCAAAAAAAAATTTGAAAATTCTTAAAAAAAAACTAAGTCCAAAACGCCTTCATAACCACCCAGTGTAGCGTCAGGGGCAAACACTTAGAAAAATTTCGATCAAAAAATTTTATTTTTAAATTCTGGCCCTTTTTATGATTCCATCTGGTGGGTGGGCCCAAGGGGAGTAACTTTTGTCATATTATGTTTTTTGAAAAACCACCCCCCCTCGCCGCTACTCATCATAACTTTGATTCTAAGCGTTAGAAAAAATGTCATATGACCAAAAGCGTTTGTATGGTCGCCCCCGATACGTAGCGTCAAAAAAAAAGCAAAAAAAAATTTGAAATTTCTTAAAAAAAAACTAAGTCCAAAACGCCTTCATAACCACCCAGTGTAGCGTCAGGGGCAAACACTTAGAAAAATTTCGATCAAAAAATTTTATTTTTAAATTTTCCTTTTTTTATGATTCCATCGGGTGGGAGGGCCCAAGGGGAGTAACTTTTGTCATATTATGTTTTTTGAAAAACCACCCCCCCTCGCCGCTACTCATCATAACTTTGATTCTAAGCGTGCGACGAAAAAATGTCATATGACCAAAAGCGTTTGTATGGTCGCCCCCGATACGTAGCGTCAAAAAACAAACAAAAAAAAATTTGAAATTTCTTAAAAAAAAACTAAGTCCAAAACGCCTTCATAACCACCCAGTGTAGCGTCAGGGGCAAACACAGAAAAATTTCGATCAAAAAATTTTATTTTTAAATTCTGGCCCTTTTTATGATTCCATCGGGTGGGAGGGCCCAAGGGGAGTAACTTTTGTCATATTATGTTTTTTGAAAAACCACCCCCCCTCGCCGCTACTCATCATAACTTTGATTCTAAGCGTTAGAAAAAATGTCATATGACCAAAAGCGTTTGTATGGTCGCCCCCGATACGTAGCGTCAAAAAAAAAGCAAAAAAAAATTTGAAATTTCTTAAAAAAAAACTAAGTCCAAAACGCCTTCATAACCACCCAGTGTAGCGTCAGGGGCAAACACTTAGAAAAATTTCGATCAAAAAATTTTATTTTTAAATTTTCCTTTTTTTATGATTCCATCGGGTGGGAGGGCCCAAGGGGAGTAACTTTTGTCATATTATGTTTTTTGAAAAACCACCCCCCTCCCCGCTACTCATCATAACTTTGATTCTAAGCGTGCGACGAAAAAATGTCATATGAACAAAAGCGTTTGTATGGTCGCCCCCGATACGTAGCGTCAAAAAAAAAAGCAAAAAAAAATTTGAAAATTCTTAAAAAAAAACTAAGTCCAAAACGCCTTCATAACCACCCAGTGTAGCGTCAGGGGCAAACACAGAAAAATTTCGATCAAAAAATTTTATTTTTAAATTCTGGCCCTTTTTATGATTCCATCGGGTGGGAGGGCCCAAGGGGAGTAACTTTTGTCATATTATGTTTTTTGAAAAACCACCCCCCCTCGCCGCTACTCATCATAACTTTGATTCTAAGCGTGCGACGAAAAAATGTCATATGACCAAAAGCGTTTGTATGGTCGCCCCCGATACGTAGCATCAACAAAAAAAAAACGAAAAAAAAAAATCCGGAAAAATTTTCAAAAAATTTCTAAGTCCCAAGAAATTTTTTTTCTACCAAAAAAAAATTTTTTTTCGTTTTCTTTGCATCTCATGGTACCCTGAACTCATATACTGAATATGACCCAAATCCGCCATAGTGCCCCTAAGGCTACACCCCAACCATTATTATTTTTATTTAATATATGTATATATTTATTTATATATTATTTTTAATACAATGCAGCAGGAATATTTGTGTGTGGTCACAAGATTTTATATTGTGGGAAGTCCCTAAGTTTGAGTGAATTATATTTGTGTGAAATTCTATATTAATTTCAATATAAGAATGTTTAATGGTTTTGTTGTCGTTTCAAACACATATACTTTTTAATTTATGTAAATGCACTTGATACACCTGTTGCATTGTCAAATTACTTTTTTGATTTTTTTTACTTTATAGGACAAAGTAAACTTTATGTTATTGCAGGATATATCATGTGCACAGAAGTGTATGATTGTAAAATACTTTTTTTTTTTAGTTTGTTTAGAAAACATAATTTATGTATAAAGTTGTAAAAATGCATATAATTTATGTACTCATTCCAGTAGAATAAGACTAGAATTACTATGTAACTGATGTTATAAATAGAATTAGTTTTAAGAGGTGTGGGATGTATGACTAGTGTTAAAACAAGGATTGTGTTAACACTAAAAATAGAATATTTTTTAGTCCTTGCATTATCATGAGTGTGCATGAGCTTGGTTGTGTTGACTAATCTCATTTGTAATTACGTGTTGTTGTATAAATATAAAATTCCAATGATTACTTCATTGTTATTAAATTTTTAAGCTATCTGTGTTACACATTACACTTATATACAAAAATTACCTCAAAACAACCAAACTCATGCACACTCATGAAATGTAAGGACTAGTCATGTGCCGCATATCCGAGGGAGAAGAAAGATCCATATCCATATCTGTTACTTTTTGGCAAATCTTTTACCGATCTTTTACCTTCAATTCATAGATGAAATTCTATGTAAAGGTGATTAGGTAGCAATAAAAAACTATTAAAATCCATTCAGATTATTACAAAATATCAAAAAATAATTCCAAATTACACTACTAAACTTCTTTGTAGATATTTTTTTATCATTCTTTGTCATCAAACTACTACAACATGGAACCCGCGTGCCATACAAAACACTACGAATTTTATGGAACATTTAAAAGTGACATATGCGTAGAGCATGAACTGTCATTTAAAACAAAACAAACATAATAATAATTACGTAATTTAAAGAAAATGTGACTTTACGTCAACCCATTAGAGTTTAAAATGAAATAGTAGAAGCTGAACGTTACTACCTTTTACCATTGACGCGTGAAGGCAAGAGTCCGCCATGATTCTGTCAAAGGCGTTCTCTTTATCTGCCGCTTTGGCATTTGTGATGCAAATTCCATTGTAGTATTTCGATGTTCTTTGTAGACAACGTTATATCTGTGCTGCCCAATCACACTAAACTATAGAATAGAGTAGAAAACATTTATTTGCATACACATGACACACACACACAAATGCATGTAAAGATAACAAAAGTCCCATTGAGTGCGCCATGGCAGCAAAAAGTTATCTGGCTCAGGATACTCTGATGCAATGCACAGTGCTGATTTTACGCCAGTACTACTTGACAGTTTCACGCCGGCGAAATTGCATTGTTATAGCAGAATTGTTATAATGTAGGAATTCAAAGTCATGGTACAACTAATTAAAATCTAAAATAACAGTACACTACCCTTGATTAAGTCTTCCTCAGTTATTGCTCTAACCACAAAATTAACCACAAAACAAAAGACCTGCCCAATGCAAGTCGAAATTGCCCTGTCTGTCAACTATCATTTCAAGGTTACGCACACTGACACCGATTGATTAAAAAAGTTAAGATCCATATCCATATCTGTAGATCTTTATCCAAATATCTACATTTTTAACAATCCGGCATACCACTAGTAAGGCCTGTCACACATTAATTTTTTTAATTATATCCACATAAGTAAAAAAGAACATGTCATAAGTTTTTTAACTTGCTTTATTTATCTATTTACTAGGCATTCTAAGCTTAATAGTGTTGACTAGTTTTAACATTAGCCTGTCCTAGTTTTAGAGCAAGAAATAAGTGAGTTAAGGAATACTCAAATAGCAACTATGAAATTGTTTAACAACCCATTTTATTGCGTAATTGATTACACATACTATAAAAGTGAGTGGGTTATAGAGAGCCCTTACCTGCCATCCTGACTTTGCCTCTTACTCTTGGCCTGTCTGGATTGGCAGCACACTTGCATCCCTATGGTGTTGCTACAGTCAAATGTACTGTCACCCTGCATAACTGTTTATCATGTTATCAGTTTAATTTTTCAAAGGAAAAGTATTTTAAATATAATAATTTTTCCTATGTTATCAGTTTGTCTATATACTTACATACCTTTTATTTTTTCCTGATGTGTACAAAATCACACTTGATAGTACCTTGTTTGACCTGGGTAAACTTGTTGACCCCGACTGCCTCTTATGGTTTAATTCTATTGCATTAGGAAGAGCTAGTTTTGCCTAGGTTAAAAGCCTAGCTAGTTTTGTATGTGTTACAATTTTAAACAAACCATTTTCTATTTCAAAGGTTTCTTTTGTAAACCTTTATTTTAACAAAAAGATATGCCAAGATGGTTTACAAAATAGACAATATAATGATTATCCTCTTGTGTGCTCTTTTTTAATTTAATTTCCTTTTTTTAATTTTTTCATATTTATTAATTTTTTGTGTGCAAAAATGCAGTCATACAAATTCAAAATTCATAATAAAAGTTTTTGTTTACTTAAAAACTACCTAGTGCAGAGAGATAATCAAATGGCAAAAATTATACCAACTTCAGAATATTCAGAATATTTCAGAATATTCAGAATCATTGAACCCTTTTACATACTCTCAAATAAGCAGTGGAAAATTTTTAAGTTGGTATATCTTTTGAAAAATTATTATTATTATAAATATATGATTATATAATATATGTATCACAGAATTAGGTCAGCTATGATTTCATAATAATTGATTTTCTTTCGTATGACTCTCCTTCTGCAGTTCTTAATTTTATGACATGATGTTATTTTGAAACCGTAACACAGGTGTGTTAGTCTAGGTAGCCTGTCGAATTTTCGTCTGGCTATAGTCCAAACTTCATCAGTAATATAAGAATAAAATATTACATTAGAAAGCTTAAGAAATATAATATAATCATCAGTGGATATAATAACATGTGTAGCAATCCTTATACTGAATATAATATTTAAAAATATTGATATATGTAATATTGAGATAAAATATTTTTGCCTTTTTTTATTAATTCAGATAGTTAATTTTTAATAGCTTATTAAAATCAGTTTGACATATTAATTTTGACATAATATTTTTAATATGAGCCTACATCTGGCCTACATAAAAAAAATTAAGAATTGTACTTCACTGTCAATTTAGATTAAATGTTAGTTAGACTGAGAGCCTCTTTCACCATCTCTGAGTAAAGTGTCAAGTAGGCTAACCCCATTTAAAGTCACCGGTAAGAAAGCATACGAGTTTCACCATCTTCGAGTAGCATTACTCAAGAGTAATTTCAATGAATTTGACACAAGATACTCGTAATATTTACTCGCCAGTTAGCTTTACTTGAAAAGTAACTAATCAACACTTTACTTGTAGTTGGTAAAACAGGCCCTAATAATAATGAAAATGTAAAACTTATATTTATTAATGATCAATCTGAAGCTATGATGGATCAGCCATTGTGGAATTGTTTGCTTAAAAATATTAATTTCTGTGCTTTATTGAATCAAATATAAACAAATTTAAGTATAAATAACATCTTTGATAACATTTATATTAAACTTAGCATTAAATAGAGACAACAGTGTTTGTGAAACAAATGTCTGATGCATAGCTGAAGATCAATTTCAGATAATGTAATTACAATTCAGGCATTGGCCAGAATTGTGTTTTTAAAGTACCTAGTAAATTATATTTAAGCCTAAAGAAAGTTTGAAACGGCAACAAAACTGACGTGAGACTTCCTACTGTGACAGCACAGAGAGAGGCACAGTCAGTTGAAGTTTAACTTTATTTCAGAGGGTACGGTGCCATCAACTACCAACTTCTACAACCCATGTTTACTTCGTCCGACCCACAACAATCCAGATATTTCTCGTTGTCTCATGGTCCATATGATCTAGTTCTCTATTCTAAAATATATACAAATCCAGACGGAGCGATCCCAAAAATCTAATCGAGCAATCTCCATTTTATCTACAGAAGTACAAAGAGAGAAAAGTAATGAACCTGAGACAATCGAGAACATCAAAGTGGATTCAAGCAAAGAAGATTTATGGGAGTCCCTGTATTGGAACATTCACGGAGGAAATTTATACCATTTAATTCAGTGTCTGTGACATAACATAGTTAGACTTAAGTGGGTCGGTGATCATTTATAAGTGAATTGGGACACTAAGAATATTTTTAACATAAATAAGTTGATTTAACATGTGAAATGAGTTTCTCTCAGATAGGCTAAGGATTTATTAATAAATAAAAAAAAACTGCTACCAGGGGGCTTTTTATTTATGAAAAGATTATTTCAATTCATATATTTATTTATTGCTACATCAAAATTACATAAATATAGTCGTGTTTTATGTGAAAGGATTTTCAAGCATTTAAAGATTACATTCAGAGCGTAATAATAGTCCATGTCAAAATTAAACAAATTAATTGGAAATTCAATATGATACGAGCAATTCGTCAAAAACCTCCAGCTAATCTGAAAAGAGAAGGAAACTGATATTAAATTCTATTTATTTTGTTTTTCTGTTTCAGATGGAGAAGAAGATCTAATCATGTTTATTTTTCTTTCAGGCTCACTCAAACACGAGTTCAATCCTTGATAGGTTTGAAGTTTGAGTGTTTGATCCGTTCTGACTAAATATTAAAATATCACCTTTTTGCTTTTCAGATGTATCCGCCATTTGCAGTCTTGTTGGCACTCGATCAAGCCCGAACCACTCAGCTTCCGCCTTTAATGTAAATACACCAAAATGTTACCTCCTGTATTTCAATTTTAAACAGCTCATCAATAGTTTGTGTTGTTAGCGTTTTTATTTTTTGTATTTCTAAACTCCAATCTGTGATAATTTTGTACCTGATTATTGTACTGTTTAAGAATTTAATATATAAATTATGTTACAAATGACTTGTTTTTTTATTTCATATGTCTTAAGATATGACCCTAAAACGAAACGTGGAACATAATTTCATACTGAAGAAAAAAAAATAGAATTTGAATTTTATTAGTAAACAATTAGGCTATTTGACTGCATTATATAAACTATTGAAGTCAAAGTGAAGCCAACAAGTTTTTTTTTTTTTTAATTCACGAAAATGGAAAGAAAATTATCAAAAATGCGAATCTTGCGCAATGAACATGTTGTCATATTCAAGTAATAAATTAGTGCATAATTTACTTAATTATACTAATATTATAAAGAGAGAAGATTTGTATGTTTGTAATGAATAAGCTCAAAAACTACTGGACCAATTTTGAAAATTCTTTCATTTATAGAAAGCTACATCATTAGCGAGTAACATAGGCTATATTTTATAAAGTTACGCGGACGAAGTTGCGTGCAGCAGCTAATTTTAATCATATTATAAATGCGAAAGTGTTTTTACGCAAAAACGGCTGAAAGCATTTGGATGAAATTTAGCACACAGATTGCTTATTACCTTGATTAACATATAGAATACTTTTTATTTTCAAAAAATGTTCCTTAGGGATCATATAAAATAATCTGCGCTAGGCGGCGTCACCGTCGTCACAGCAGTATAGATGTAGGGCGTAATATGTTACACATATATTTTCTCAGGTGTTATTTCAACACCAGCTAGTAATATTATAAACGCTAAAGTTTGTATGGATGTTTGTTACTCAATCACGCAAAAACGGCTGAACAAATTTGGGATAAAATTTTGCATAGAGACATCTATATAATATCTGGATTAACATTTAGGATACTTTTACGGCCTCTTTCATTAACTACAAGTAAAGTGTTGATTAGTTACTTTTAGTAATAATTTTATGTTTTATTAAATTATGCATTTGGGGTTTAGTGCATCCATCGATAGGCGATTTTTTTTTATTATTTTCTTTTTTATGTTTGGGACTTTTACCGTACAAACAAAAGTATATCAGCTAAATTGTTCCCGGTGACTTTAAATGACGGTTAGCCTACTTGACAGATGGATGCCCTTAGACTGGAAAAATGTTAGGTTCCTGTGGAATTTTTAAAAAACGAACTACAGCACGTACGACGAAGTCGCGGTTACAGCTAGTTAAAAAGGACCTAGTTAGAAATTTAATCGACACCATTTAGGAAAATTAATGGATTGCTTTAAAAAAAATTATTGCTAGTAATGTCAGCATAATATAATACTGCTAATAGCTAATTAATAAATGCCTATCCCAAAAAAACTAGCTAAATGTGCGAAAATGTTTTTGCAGCTGCAATACATTAAGAGAGCAGTTCTGATTTATTAACTTCTTATCATCAATATTCAACACTAATAATAAATCTGTAAGTGTAGGTATTGTATGTATGTATGTTCCTCCATAACTCTTAAACGAATTAACTGATTTTCATAAAACTTGGTAGATAAACATTTAGACGTACGGAACACAGGATAGGCTACTTTTTTCTTTTTCAACGCGGACGAAGTCGCAGGCATCAGCTAGTTTTGATATAATTATTAACAATTGTTAGTAAATAAAGTTGATTAAAGCCCTTTTGTTATATATATAATCAAAAGTTATATTTGTGGATTTCATTGTTCTGTATCTAAAAACAGAATTTTATCAAAAAAATAATAAAAGTACATTCTGACAAGCGAAACATGTCAACGTTAGCAGTGAAAGGGTTAATAGACAGCAAGCGAGACCAAGTGAAGCAAGGCAAACAAATTATGAAGTATGAGTGAGTTTTGGTTAGTTGAATCAAGTGAAAATGCATTTTTATTCTTTTAATTTTATTTTACCTGAGAGTTACATAATATACAAAGAATGGTTACATACAAAGAAAAAAAAAGTACGGACAACTATTTTGCGACTAGAGATCACACAATACCGACACCACAAAATATAGGGGGGATGTATTAGTGATTAACGATTATTACGGTTACAATTGATCAACGGGAGACATCTACAGTAAAGGACATGTTGCATTACCTCGGTAGGTGTCGCCTCCTCCGTGTCGATGACGTCAGGTAAGGCCTCGGCTACGTTGCCACCCGACGCCACGTCACCGCTGTGCCCGGCCTCATTCGATTCCGTACGACAAGTCTGATCCGCCTCAGCCAAATCTCCATTCTGCATCTCCGTACAATCGATCAAATCCACTTTCCCTTCACGGCTCGATCTGGGGCTGCCCTCGTCGTTATGATCCGGTCCGTCTATATCCATGTGGACATGATTCGCCCACAAATCGTACGGGCAACCGGACAATTGGTGCAATTGCGGATCGCTCGAGCTGAACATGTTCAAAGAACCGGCCACGTCCTGTAGCATAGAGGATTCCGATACCTCGCCGTTGAACTGAGTGGACTCGTCGCCCTCGTTGTTCCCGGACATGAGTAGGGGTAGATTTTCGGCTATATCCCCGGACACGTCGCAGACCCTCATACCCTCGTACTTGGAGAGGAGTTCAACTATTCTCCGCTTGCTCTGCTGCGATTGGCGACCTTCGCTGGTGTTGTGGATGTGGGAGGCGAGCGTTTCCAAGAACTCCGGCGTGCATAGTTCTTCGCTTTTTTGTAGCAAAAAGCGTACTATGTTATTATCGGCGGCCGTTTGACTCGACAGCGGGGCGTCGTTAAAGTTGGCCAATTCGGCTGAATTCGTGGCGACGTCAAGCGAATTCTCCTCGGAGACATTCTCGTTGGTGTCATTCAGAGGCGAGAGCACTGCTCGAATCGACTGTAGGACCTTCTGACGGAGCGGTTCAGAGCTGATGAACTGAAGCTCCCTAAACAGTTGTATCAGGAAATCCGGATGAGATTCGTTCACGTCGATCAGGGCCGTCACCTCAGAGTACACGTTCTCTCTGAGCAGATCGAACAGTTTCGATGTGTACTTGTCGTAAGATTCGCGCGTCGTGGACGCAAGGTTCGGGTTCGGCGCTTCGGAAGTGCTCGCAATGTTGATGTTGCTCGTTTGCGAATAGTCTAGACTGAAGTTGCGTCTGGAGGAGTTCTTGGCGGGCAGTTTGGTGGAGGACTTCCTCTTGGCCGTGTTCAGATTGGAGTGGGACTGTATGATCTCCGGTATCGGATTGGCTATGTTGAGATTGCGATGGGCCGGTGGGGGCGGATTGGGGGAGGAGTCGTCCTGGTTGACGTTGAGCACGTCTGGGGCGCTACTGAAAGAAAGGGAGCGTTCGTAGGAGACGGAAGCCAGTGGCGGGGGCGGAGGGGGGATTCCGTCGCAGTTCCGCTTAGGGGCGTCTGCGCAGGGGGGAGGGGCGCGGTGTAGAGTGTTGTGAGAGCGCGCGGCGAGAGGGGGGTGAGGCGCGGGGGGAGCGCATGCGCCCCCCTCGGCGTTCGTCTTACTGTTAGCGGAGAGGAGGTTTTGTCGCGAATAGCTGAAAACAAAGAACACTCAAGCGTACACAAAAATTGAATCACATTATTACTCAACACTAGTGTGTTAGCTAAAAGACCAAAATTACTAGTAGGAGGTATATGACTGTGTTCCTAAACTATTCGATGAGTCTTGCAGTCTTCAAGTTAATTTGATAAAAAGAAGAATCAAGGTGTTTTTACAAGACTTAAAAGAACACAAATTATTTCAGGAACACATCATATAGAGGCCTAAAAGGAAACAATGTTATTGAAGCAATAAAAAAAAAAAACAAAACTAAATGTTAAAACTATTTTGGGAGTGTAGAAAGCAAAGGGCACTCGATATTAAAACTATCCTCACCATCATTTACGTTTATTTGAGTAAATATATAAATTGAAATATATATAATACACTGCATAAATAACATTTTTAATTGGTCATTTTTATCTACAGGTTTAATATCTGAAAAGAGAAAATGTTTTGTAAATATACTAGATACAAATTTATATATTAGGACTGCGGTATAAATTAGCATAAAATAAGTATAGTAAGAAATTCCAATAAAATAAATAAAATATTGGGAAATTATGAAGTATTATTAAACCATAGTCATATTGGGGATATAAAATACGATATTTTCATTTTATCTGTTCAAATGAGATTCATGACAAAAATGCTCAATTCTGGACTCTTCTCCTCACCTGCGGAAGTTATCCCAGTAATTGTTGGCTCTATTTCCCGGGGGCACTTGGTTGTTGAGAGTGTGGGATGCGGTTTCTGCTCTCCACCTTTCTTCCAACTAAAAGCAAATAATATTCAAAGATTTTCGATCCCCATACATCGTCACGTGTGACCTGATCTAGAGTTATTATAACAGGTCATTTTTGACAGCTTTAGAACTATATTTTATAGGACGAGAAAATTTTATACACATAAAAGCTTGCACATCAAGACAATTACTCACAGTGAGACAACTATATTATGATTGTGTTTTATATTATGATAAAAAAAATCTCTTCATAAGATCCTTCAAATAATTGAAAAATAAATCCAAAATGGTCAAGTTCCAGTTTTACATTTAGCAAAAGATTTAGCGTAAGTATCGTTTTTATTTATTTAGATTTTTTAATCTGCCCAATTCTTAAATTCACAACTATTTCTACAAATCAAATGAACATGAATATATGAAAATGGATTAATTCTTGGTAAACTTTCTGCAGTTAATATCTGTATAATTATGTGATGTGAGTTTATATGTAGCAGGCCTGTTTCTACCAATGAACCAACCAGTGAAAGCTAAGTAAAAACAATTTGATCAAGATGAAGAGTACTGACGTGGTTGAGCTGTTCCCTGAGCTGGTGCAAGTCCCGCTGCTGCATGAGAATCTGCTGCCAGCACCACGCGCCCCACACCCCGCACCCGCACCCGCAACCGCCCATCATACCTACACACACACACATACATTATTCTATTTTTACATATCCAACAACAGACGTAAGAAAATTATTAGACTACAATACAAGCGATCGACTCGGTAGAATAGTGTAAAGTTTGTTTTTTAATCTCAGAGCATCAAACTACTACAACATAGAACCCGCGTGCCATACAAAACACTACGAATTTTATAGAACATTTAAAAGTGACATATGCGTAGAGCATGAACTGAGATTTAAAACAAAACAAACATAATAATAAGTACGTAATTTAAAGAAAATGTGACTTTACGTCAACCCATTAGAGTTTAAAATGAAATGTAGAAGTTGATTGTTACTACCTTTTACCATTGACGCGTGAAGGCAAGAGTACGCCATGATTCTGTCAAAGGCGTTCTTTTTATGTGCCGCTTTGGCATTTGTGATGCAAATTCCATTGTAGTATTTCGATGAACAGACGTAAGAAAATTATTAGACTACAATACAAGCGATCGACTCGGTGGAATAGTGTAGGCGCGTTGAATAAACGGCTTTCACCGTTAGCATTTCCCAAGATATTGCGGCCAATATTTCCCGAGATGGACGGAAAAAGCTTTCGCAATCGACCGTTTAAGCAACCTTGTTTAAGTCACCAGTTTATATATATATATATATAAGCCACATACAAGAGTTCTCACTAAACAACCTTGCTCAGAAATTTGAGAAGATTCAGTCGACGGAATTGTATCGTCCAATTATTAGTAAACCAGACTCACACTTTGTGGCATTTGTAATGAATAATTTGTCAGTTTTCTGCTAATGATACCTCTTAAAAGTATATAGTTATTTTATTTAACCCTTAATTGGTCGCGTGGGATGTTGTACACCCCAACGCATGTTTCCATAGTCTGTCAAAATTGTAACGAAGAAAACTAGTGTTTATAAAAGTTATTGTTTCTTGTTTAAAAATTTATTACTTATATTAAAAAGATGTTCAAAAGTTGATTAATATGAAAGTTCAAATGTCTCATTAATAAAAGTCTGATTTTGCATGTATTTTGTGTTTTATTTTTATTAACTAATTTGGGGTGCTACACACCCCACGCGACCACTTATGTAACTTTTTAGGCGCGCCCAATTAAGGGTTAAACAAGAAATTAAAACATATATTTTACGTACCATAGGGCATCATCATGCTGTAGGGCATCGAGGGTGGATAGGAGAACTGGGGCGTGCCCATGAGACGCTCCATCGTTTGCGAGTGGCTGTTCTGGGTGAACTGATTGGTGCGCATGTCCTAAATAAAACGTTTAACATAAATAAGACAGTGGAAAGAACAGTCCGATGCCGATATAAGGTATGTAGTTGCAAGTTTCAATTCCTGTCGGTCCTGCACTCGGATTATATCCAATTACTCGAAGGGTGAAGCTAAGGCCTAAGTATATTATGGATCATTTGTCACTTTTATCACAATGTTACAAGTGAGCGCGTGTAAAATTAGGGTTACCAGTTAAAAAAATCTTATTTTCGATAAAAGTACATAATCTAAAATTAAGTAAATGTATGGTTGTATTTGTATTTACACCTGACATCGTATTTATTTTAACATGTTCAACAAGAAATCCTTATAAAATGGAGAAATTTTAGAGGACAAAAACAAACTTGTTGGTAGAGAATACGCTGGAATAAAACTCAAAAAAAATTCAATGGGCGAGTATTTTCCGAAAGGGGTGAACAATGAAGAATGAAAGAAACATTTGAAACTTAAACTGACCTGATTAGATTTCGTATTGACCCAACACGGAGGCGGAAAGTGCGTGTACGGCATCGCTATAGGAGTTTCAACTGGAAACGAAATGTCTAAATTACTATAAAAGTTAAGGCGATTACAATGTCTAAAAATACTTGACAATATAAGAAGGTTGATAATATTATACCGTTGTGGGCGATCGGTGGGACCGCGTTGACGTTCGAAGTGTCAACTCTGGCCTCGTGACGCATATTCTGGTTCGAAATACTCGACTGAGCTGCCTGAAATATCGATTTCATTAAAAATAATAATAAATAGGTTACCATTGTAGTCCAAGATTACTTTTCTGGTAATTAGTTCAACTAATTAATGGCTGAATTCAAACAATTTAAGAACCAGAGTTTCTCAACCTTTGGGCATTTGAAAAGCTATTATAACTTTTTAATGAGCGTTCAAATTTTATTTGCAGAGAAACCCCATAATTTAGGGTACATCGCACTAGGCGGCCAAGATTGTACTGTTGTCTGTTGGCTTGTTGTCAAGTGCGTGCGATTTTCAAATCAACGAACTAAGGAAAAGATCTCATTGGCCGCTTAGTGCGCATGTACGCTTAGGAACCAAATGGTTTGATGGAAAAACAATTTTAACGGATATATATTGTTTGTTTCAATGGAAAATCAATGGAAAATGAAATCTCGAAGTTACTTGTCGTTAATATTTTACAATTAAAAAAATTGTTTTAATGTTGGCTTTTTGACTGGAGGTTAATGTTTGAAGTCCCAAGAAGGCAAACTATTGCAATGTCATTTTTCAAAAGTATCCTAGTTACTGTGAAGGTTTTGCTCCCATAATGTGCTAAAAAAAATCACATCTATTTATTTCTAACACATTCAATTTTCACTCTAAATTATTGGAATGTTTCAATTAGTTTTTTGGCTATTTAATAATTAACACTGGCCATAGGTAAACTTAATTACTTACACTAGCATCGTCCGACTGTCTGTCTTGTAGTTGTCTTCTTCTTGTACGATTCCTTTGGTTGGACTTTGCTCGTGAAGCACTGTTCAAATAATTAAGTATAAATTAAGATAAATAATACTATATAATATATAAAAAAATATCAAGTAAAAAAGGATAATCGAAACAATAATCGATTTAACTGCCAAAAAATCAAAAGTAAAATAAATGGTTTAGGGCCTCTTTCACCATCTCTGAGTGAAGTGTCAAGTAGGCTAACCGCCATTTAAAGTCATCGGTAAGAAAGCGTACGAGTTTCGTCATCTTCGAGTAGCATTACTCGAGGGTAATTTCAATGAAATTGACACAAGATACTCATAACATCTACTCGCCAATTGGCTTTACTTGTAGTTGGTGAAAGAGGCCCCGAGTCGAGTATAGTTAGTCACCAGGCGAGTGTGTTGGTAAAGTCGCCTAGCGAGTAATAAATGTTATTTGGAGATTGACTGACCTGTCGCTATCGCTGCCATAGACGCTGGGAAGGAGGGAGTGCGCGGCGGGGGGAGAGCGGACGCCCCCCGCGACCCCCGCACCCGCCTCTTGCTCCCCTCCCGCCGTCGTCACGCTCTGCAACATATTCATACTTATAGACCCCCCCACCCCATTAAAACTAAACAAGCATAATTTCGTCACAACTGAATATTCTCACCCTAAAAGTGTCATTCTCCCTGGAACTTTGAGAGTCCAAAACGATGTGTTCAGATCTAGAGTCCACTTCCTCTTGTTCACTGTAACATATAATAATAATTGTATGATGAAAAACTTGTCAAAGAACTCTAAAATTCCTACTTTTTGTTATTTTTTTTTATGAAAAACTTTTTTTTACAAATATTCTTTGAAGGCCGAGGAAGGTTTTTATGAAAAGAAAAATTTGAACACTTGGACATCCGTGAGATCATCAATAGAATTATTTGCAGAAGCGATCAAAAAACGTCGTCAAGGTTTATAAATCATAAAAAAAAACATTGTTTATAAAAGTGATTAATTTTTTACCTGTTGTAAGAGTGGTTGACTATAGATCCAGCTCGCGAGTCTCGCTTCATCTTTTGCGCTTCTACAGCACAAAGAACTTTCTGAAAAATTTTAAACAAACTATTAAACAGCAACATAATTTAGTCCGTATTTTTAATGCTTATACATATTAATAGACAACCACTCCCTTACAGAAGACTGTTGTGTTTCGGTGAGTAAGGGATACCCTGTCCCTTATCCTTAATACTACTTGTTTTATAGGCGATGGTCCAGCACCTATCGATAGGCTATTAATGGTCCGTTGAAGAGCCACTCACCTGCTTATTAAGCAGAGATTCCAGCTCCCGCTGCTTCTCGGCGAGGAGTGCTCTCAGCTGCATCTGCTTCCTCTCCGCGGGCCCCGGAACAGATGTCGCTCCTCCGTGAGATCTCACCGCTTCCTCGTTCACTTTCTTCTGCTTTCGACCTCTCTCTAAACAAAATCATTCATTTTCTAATTTGAGAAAACATATAATTAGATTTTTGAGGAATATACTTCTTGACTCAAAAATCTCTTTCTATAAGATGTCTCAGGAGATGCATGAGCTCATATCGCCTTCCCCTTCCTTCCATCGGACATATACAGACGTACAAATGGTTACCATTCTCATCTTGTCCAAATCCTACCTTTTCGGACCAAGTGCTTTAAAACATCCTTTATAATCCGCACTGCCAAGGTTTGGAACTCTGTATTTCCGAGCTCATATAATCCAAATCTTTTCAAATTACAAGTGAATAGGTATCTTCTGGGTCGAGAATGAGGTTTGCTCCATTATAGGCCTCATCCTTGCTACACATCAGTTGGTTGTTGGCCAAGAGCAAACCCATATATAATAAGAAAAAAAATCCGTGAATGTTGTGTACCAGATAGCCACGATGCCATATAGTCAACCTCCAGTAGAAGAATGGACGAAGAGCTTACCCTTGTTGGTGGTGACCAGGTCCATGACTCGGGCACGCTCCTCCATAATTTTGTCAGCCTCGAGCCTAAGCTCGTGTGTGAGCGCCTGCAGCGAGGCCACGTTCATATCGTGTTCTGGAAACAAACTCACATTCCGTCAGAATTCACTAGGAATTATTCCAATTTGGAACAATCGAATCGACGTATCATACGAGATTTCGGCACCTCGAAAGAATGCAGTACCGCACGCTAAGGTCGGCAAAAAAGTAACCCATTTTACGGTTAATATCAACATTTTCCCAAGCATTTTCAACATTTTCCTAAGCAATTTCAACATTTTCCTAAGCAAATTCCTAAGGAAAATGTTGAAAATGCTTGGGAAATTGTTGAAAATGTTGGGAATTGTTGCAAATGCTTGGTAAAATGTTGAAATTGACCGAAAAATGGTACATATATATACAAAAAAAATAGCACAAGAGAGAAAAACATTAAAAAAAAATTATTCTTACTTTGCTGACTTTGTTGTTGTTGGTGATGTTGCTGCTGCTGCTGCTGGTGGTGGTGAAGCTGCTGCTGCTGGTGTTGTTGTTGTTGCTGCTGTTGCTGATGATGCTGCTGTTGTTGTTGTTGTTGTTGATGGTGGTGTTGTTGTTGTTCATGCTGTTCGTTGGTGAACTTGTGGCGATGCGACGGAAGCGAGTTCCGCACTCTGCAAACGCTACCCTCCGTCGACCAACCCTCTTCAGATTTGCTGGAAATTGTTATTGTTATTTCTTCAATTTAAAGAATTACGTATTAAGTTGGTAAGCGGTTGATCGATTTTTAAGATAATTTTAACACGTTCGCAGTCCAGTATACACGCAGAGATATATTTTATTATATTACTAGCTGCTGCCCGCGACTTCGCCCGCGTAATTTCGTAAATGATATGCTAAAACCTTCCTCGAGAACCACTCTATCTATTGGCGAAAACAGCATGAAAATCGGTGCAGTAGTCTTTGAGTTTATCGCGAACAGACAGACAGACGCGGCGGAGGACTTTGTTTTATAATATGTAAGGATTTCTAAAAGGATTTTTTTTTTGTATTGATTAGATACTCACTTATCATGAATATTAGATAGACCTTGCGCTTGAAAGTCATCGTGTACGGACAGATGTTCCGACTCATAATTGTCCACCGAACGCATTAGATCTGAAAACAAAAATATATCATACATATCACAACATCATTACGGTTTTCGTCCTGGACGGATGGACTATTCCTACAAATCTTACCCTTAGTCTTTTGTAGTGCTGCTTTGATGGCTTTTATTTCCATCAATTTAAATGGATCTTCGTTCTTCATATTCGTATCAGATTTGTTGCCTGAAATAAAGAGAAAAGGATATGTTCAAAATCTATTTTCAATTAAAACAGCACAAGTACTGTTTCATTGTGGTTTTATGTGTATTTTTTTAAATACAATCGATCTTTCAACAACAGTTAGGCGACGACCATCATTGAACTATCAGCCTGTCTGCCGACTTTAACATTGGACGTTTTGACTAGTTTTGAAAGCATCTAGTATGTCGAGGAAGGACATTTTGAACTATTCACGAGAGAAAACCTCTGACAAAAGCTAGTAGTAAATAAATCAACATACATTTCCTAGAGGACTCATCGTCTCCGCTCTCATCGCCGGAACTTCCCACTGAGTATGTATTGTGGGAGCTACTCGCTCGAACTCCGGCTTGGATTTTTTGAAAATCTGCGACCTGTTTATTAATTCACATTCATAACGGTTCTAAATGAAAAATAAAAATAAATTTAAAAAAAGTATCGAATTATGTAGTGTGTAATAATATGTGAAAGTAGCTCTGTCTGTCTGTTACCTCTTCACGCCTTAACTAATCATCATTAAATTTTGCATACACGTTGTCAGGAATACAAGAAAGGACAGTCAGAGATACAGGGTACCTTTCATTTAGAAAAAAAAAAGTTCTTTTCCCAAGGAAGAATCTAAGATATTCAATGAAATGTACTAAAACAGTTACATTATTTGCATATTAATAAAGAGTATTAATGTTACTCTTACTTAAAAGTTATATCAGAAGTTATTTTTTGACATAATGATCGGTATGTCAAAAAATAACGTTGATAGGTAAAAACAGCAGATATTCTAGTGACATACCAGACTTTCCATGTCCCGTTTCTTGTATTGTAAATCACGCAGTTTGCTGGTGAGTCTCATTAGCCTTTCGCGGTCAGTCACCATCCTTTCGTCCTCATCCCCTTCGCTGTCACGTCCCACCTCAACAGCCTCCTGTCAAGCATTTACGACAAATATTCGAGTGTCCCACCTCTAGTATTATAAATAAGCTTGATTGTTTGTTATGCTGGTGAGGAATTATCAGAAAATCGTTATTTTCTTCGCCTAATTTGACTTATTAGAGTGAAATTAAAACTTAAATAAAAACACAGTGCATAAAAAAATATAAAAGTTTGAATCATGCAGATTTATTAAGTTTCAGTCAGAACGCTCTATACAAACAAGATTTCATATTATTATCTATAGCTGCAGAAAATTAAAATATGTAGTTATAAAAAATATGAAATGGAAAAATAATTCTTTTTGTTCCAAAACAAAAATCTACTATGTATAGGCGACTGTAAGCCACTTACTCTATCAAGTAGACCGACAAATAAAACTATTTTTTTCGTTATAAAAATACATCTTTTAAACCATTTACCATTATTATAAATATGTAGAGTATTATGGTATTGGAGTAAAACACAAAATTGAAATCGTAAACGCCAAGAGAGAGCTTACCTCGCTGCTGGCAACATTTGCGTCTCTATTAGTGAACCTGTCGTCGTGTTGCGAGTTGTGCCGATGGACGTGCTGGTCTGACGTACTCGGCAAGTTCTGGTGTGCGTCAGACGAGTGTGGCAACGTTGTAGCTACCCCAATAGGATTTGGGTATACGCGACTGGGGTGCTGGTAGTTGCTGAATGACGAATTCTACAAAAAATTTGAATTTTCAATTTTCAAATTCATTCCTTTAAGGCGTAGAGTAGACTCTTAGTACCTTTTGAAACTAAAGCAATAAGTAGACAAGTCACAGATTTTTTAAATTAAATTTTGGCATGACTGATAAAATTGTCTTGGTGCAAGCAAACCTTTTCTTAAACTTTTAAACCTTTTCTTACCCCGACTGTACAATCATCAGAACAAGACAAAATATATCTTTAGGTGAGCTGTAATAGCCGTTAACTGATTTCTGATTTTCATTTGATCTATCTAATTCCACATTTCATAATGTTAATTTTTTTGAAATTCAATTCTATGACAAGACATCTTAAGCTGACATTTTTTCAAAAATAACTCACTTGATTGCTAGAGAGGTTATCGTGGGACGTCGATGGATTAATATCTTGGCCATGCCTTCGTCTGGTAGTCTCTACGAAATCCTCCAGGTGTTGTTTAGCTTCCTCCTAAAAATTAAGAGGAGTGTTCATTACGTCTGACTAAATTCAAGTAATAATTATTATAATACTTGAGGTACCATAATGTAGCATTTTATTGGTGAAAGAATTTATAAATTCGGTCCAATAGTTTTTGAGCTTATTTCATACAAACAAAAATACAAATATTTTCTCTTCACAATTAATTATAGTAAATAAACCTAGGAGATGATTTTTGTGAGACCCCAAAATGAAGTCACCAAGATATTAAAAGAAAAAAAAAACATATAAAGGCAAAACAATGCAAAAGGCAAACAAACCTCACATTAAATGATGCAAAAAAAAAATCACACACATTCTTTATACATTTTAGGTACCTAACATGATTGGAATGAACTAATTCAATTCGTTATTATAAGTCTGACCTGATATTTTAACATCCTGCGTTGCTTATTCAACGCGGCGATCTGTAAAGACGTCGCCGAATGCATCGAGTTCTTTAATTCATTCTGCCAAAGTTCGTTCTCACTGAACCCGGAATTGTTGCTTTGCACTGAGATTGGCCTCACAACTATTTCTTGCTAGAAATAATTAAATTGGCTCTTTGTATTATTTTCATATTAGATATTAGATAAAGACGACATACATAATCTATAAGTATATCATTGTTTCAAAACTGACTCTTACACAATACTATAATAAGTCCCATTGGAACTATGACACTATGAACTATAACATTGGAACTATGACATAATATACCTTATGTCCCAAGACTATGCGACATGAAGGGAAAGTACCTTAAATATCGTAGATACGATATTTTGCTGAAAGAAGACGGTGTTATTTTTAAAAGTTACTAATATGGCATTCAAAGATTTTCTAAAAATTACTTGCTTCCTCTGGGAATAGAACCGACTTAAATGTGAAAAAAAAAATCACCCGTATTTTTATGATACCAATCAAAAGAATGGACAAAAAATAATAATTCTTCTAAAGTAACATAGTATCTTAAAAGAAAGGAATAACGTAAAATGTTTGATTCAAACAAGAATATTTATTTATTGCCGACGACGACGTCATTTTTAGAAAATCTTTGAATGCAGTATTAACTACTAACTTTTAAAAATAACAAAGTGTTCTTTCAGCAAAATATCCTATCTACGATATTTAAGGTACTTTCCCTTCATGTCGCATAGTTTTGGGACGCTCTGTATAATCTATGTGAGAATATTATTATGTAAAAACTTATCACAGTACTACAATAAGTCCTATGGGCGTTACGTTACGTCATTCATACTATTGCTTCTATTGTTCTTCGAATGTTAAAATAAATATTTAACATATTGTAATTCTATTTACGTATTACTAGATATTTTAACACTTTGAGAACTGTTCTAGTGCTTTACCTAGATTTTTTTAAAACGTGACTTGTAATGTGACATTAAAGTTGTCTTTAATCAAATACGTATTTATTAACTCTAAAAAGAATTTGCTACAAGAATGTAAAACTAACTTTGAAAACACGAAACGAGCAGTATATTGTTAGCAACAGTTAAGAATTTGTTAGAGTTGAGAGGAAAAGCAGAATTCTTCACACACAGTCGACACAGCTTCAAGTGATCGATGGATTGTCGGATATCTATATTAGATACGTGTTAAATTGTCTGTATGTACAACATGCTTCACGACAGACTAGACACACTTCACGGCACACATCTATAGAAACCTGGGGGCCAACTTTGTTATCTTCCTTAGTTTTCATTTCCTCGATTTTCGCCACTTTTTCAACGCAAGAGAGTATATTTTTGCGTAGCTTTTCGTTCAATACTTTATCTTCTTTTTCTTCTGTATCAACGGTCACAGCGTCACATTCTTTTACCTCATTCGTGGATTCAGATTCATCGTTGACTTCATCGATTTTGTCTAAATGATCTGCTGAAGCATGTTGATTTTCTTTCGACTCGATCATTGTTTTCATCTGTTCATCCGTTATTTGCTTCATAGTATTTAAACCTTTATTTATTTGTTCATTCTCTATGTTGGTAACTTTTTTTAAATTGCTACCGTTCTCGTTAATTGTTACATTGCTAGTTGCTGCTTTATCTTCATTTTTATTATCTTCGTGCATTTTATTCGTATCTTCATAGGCATCTTTGACCAGTTCGAGAACTTCAGCTTGAGGTGTTACAGTGATTGTGGTCTCTTCTTCGGGCACTTCTTCATTTTCGGGTCCCTTATCTTCTAAAATCGTTTTCAATTTACTTTCACTCTCTTTCAACTTCATGACCATCTCCACTAATTCATCATATTCTTCTTTCGTGTGCTCTATATAGGCCTAAATATAGAATTGGGTTATTTGACAGTATATACTTTTAACACGAACACAAGTTAAACGCTTTTTTACATGGGCTCAAAATTATGACCAGTCGACAAAAGGCTTTGTGGATTGTAAATTTTTAAATCAATTTGAATAGCATAATTACATACCTCGTCTTCAGAATTACGCATAGTGTCAACAAGAGAGGACGTGACCCTTATGTACTCTCTGATTTGTCCAAGTCTCCTTTCTACGGCTGCTGCGTCGGGACAAGAAGCTACAATCGCTTCGCCAAGAGCACGCGCCGATTCCCTTTGAACCTGAAAACATTTCATATATATTTTTTTCAATGTTAAACTCGACAGACAGGCTGACGTTCCACTTGATGGTAAGTGGCCACTGTCGCCTTTAACAAAAGCAACGTCATAGGGACTGCACTTCCTGAACTGTGATGAATTTTAAACAATGTATGGTTTAAAATAAGCATCACTACATATTATAAAACAAAGTCCTCCGCCGCGTCTCTCTGTCTGTCTGTTCGCGATAAACTCAAAAACTATTG
The DNA here is from genome assembly GCA_945859745.1 of Synanthedon formicaeformis. NCBI lineage: Eukaryota > Metazoa > Arthropoda > Insecta > Lepidoptera > Sesiidae > Synanthedon > Synanthedon formicaeformis. The sequence goes on from OX243957.1 coordinate 11,777,797, forward strand.
CACCGATTTTCATGCTCTTTTCACCAATGGATAGAGTGGTTCTCGAGGAAGGTTTTAGTGTATAATTTACAAAGAAACGCGGGCGAAATCGCGGGCAGCAGCTAGTTACTTATATTTGTCAACTTGGCTTGTGATATTGCTAGGCTCGTTCTGGGAGTTTACAAATAAGACGATTTTTTTTATCGAACTCTATATTAAATTAATTTCTTTTAAGTATAACATATTCCATAGGAAATAGGTTTTAGCCGGCGAATTCGTCAAGCAAATACGATTCAATCTTTAATACTAATATATTTTTATCAAGTGTTGAATTTTTTTTTATGACCGCTCGGGAACAGTACTTACTATTTTCTGGATTAATGGTACCCTATGTCCTTTTCTATACCCCTGACAAAATGTATGAAAAATTTCATGATGATCCATTGTTTTTTTTTTAAATTGATTAAAATTTTCTCTTTCAAAGGTTTAAGTAAAAATAAAAAAAAAAAACTCACATGACTGTTATCGTTAATGTTGTTCAAACTCCCTTGTCCGGGATCAAACATGTTGTTCATCAAGTTGACAGTTTTCGTTGCTGTCCTTCCGCTCAAACTCTGACCACTCGAGTTATTATTACTGGCACTGGCTCCGTCTAAATTGTTCCGAGCTGGATTCAGGTTCCTTGTCAGATTGTTTCTGTTCTGATTCGGTGCCTGCAATTATTCATTTATCTTTTAAATTATTTTACTACTGATATAAGACTAATTACATTAACAAACAAACAAATAAAATAAATACGTTTATCAAATTACAAAAAATATATTATATCCGTTTTGTGTATTAAAGAAATTCAATGTTTAGTATCAATACAACCACCACAACAAACTATCTTGATAATAAAAACACGACGAATAAAATTGAATCAATCTGATTAATAAAAGCAAAACTCCTCAAACCCAATTTATCTATAGGAGTATAGGGAATGCACTTGACGGGAGCCACATACCATCGGACTGCGTCTACTACCACTTATTACAAAAGAAAAGTAACCAAAAAATCGTTTATTGCCAACTGTTTATAACATCTGTAAACATTTTTAATGACAAAAAAGCAAGACTCACGTTAAAAGGTTGCGATATATTTCCACCTATGGCATTTGGGGTCGTTGGATTCACAATCATCACAGCCGCTGCTGCATGGTTGGAGTGGGGTATTAAACCTGTACAAATATTAAACACACGTTAATCATTTTATAATTATTACTAGCTTTTGCCAGTGACATCGTCCGAGCCACTTTTTGTAGTGTTCCAATATTTATACAATCTTCATTGCTCATATATTTTTGTCAGGTGGTGAATTTTTTTATTTTATTATACATACGAGTACATATTTATATCTATAATATTAAAAATAACTAAAATTAACAGCGGGTATTCCTGTTAAGTGTGGTAGCGATCGGACGCGGCCGAAGTCGTGGGTAAATACTATAGTCCTTACATATTATAAATCAAAGTCCTCCGCCGCATCTGTGTGTCTGTCTGTTCGCGATAAACTCAAAAACTACTGCACCGATTTTCATGCTGTTTTCACCAATGGATAGAGTGGTTATCGAGGAAGGTTTTAGTATATAATTTACAGTTACTCGGGCGAAGTCACGGGCACCAGCTAGTACTCTATAAATATATTGTTACCATTTTGCATCTGATGCCCGTAGGGGTGCAGTGTTGCTGAGGAGTTAGAGGCAGTGGTCCCGTCGTCGGCGTGGTCAGTGATGTCGCGGTTCTGCACGTTAAGAGGCAGTGCTCGGGGCTGCGGTCTCACTGGTACGAACCTTCCGAAGCCACTCTCAAACGATCCTGAGTTGTCTGCAATATGTATAACCACATAAGGGCCGCTACATACAGTCGGAAATCCGTTTCGGGATTTCGAATGCAGTCGGAATTTCGTTTCGGAGAAAATTTCCAATGGAAAACTACTCCGCGAACGGCATTCCGACTGTATGTGGCGGCCCTTAAAGTGAGATATTCGTTTTAGTTGAACTAGACGAATGAATATATAATATTATATTATAAATAAAAAACCAATATTACAAACTATAAAAAAAAAATTTGTAGGTAACTCTCACACCATGGCATTTACTTTTAACATTTTTAAACATGAATTTAACAATGTAAGTTTTAAAAGTTTTTTTTTTAATAAGGTTTAAAAAAGTAGTTTTTTAGTTTATCCATAACAGACAAACATACAAAAAATCAAATCTTGTCTCTATTAGTGATATTACATAAACTTATTTAATGTGTATGGTACAGTCACTTGAATTACAGCGTGACTCATAGCAATGGCTAATTTGGTTGCAGTAATTGGCCCCTTACTAAAGACCACTGTGAAGTTATAGCAGGGGCATTTGGTGAGTGAGTAAGGGATGCTAGAACCTATTTATTTACACCCTCATAACCTATTATCTTTTACTTTTATCCTAATTAGGTTTGTAGACTATTTGCAGCTCTTATGGCGTTGCTTGCACAAGTTAATCGGCGACGGTAGCCACCTATAATTAAGTAGACTGCTGACCTTTATATAAAAAAAATGATTGATTTCTATTCTATAACGGTAAAACTTGAAATACGGTTTAAGACCTAGTTATAGAAGTGTAAAGAAACATACCCAAATCGGCCAGTTCATGGTCTGATGTGTTAGTTGGTTTCCTTGATTGATTGTAACTTGTCCTGGTATTATATTCCGACACTGGCACCCAATCTAAAGAGGTCTAAAAAATTTCACACTTATTTATTACTACGGTTGACAGTCAAATTTATATTTAAAGCCAATCACGTTAAATTGAAATTCGAACACAGCAATTCTCCTAGCATCCTTCGTACACTGTCACACACACACCTTCTTGTCATACAATTTGGAAAAGCAACCACCCATATGGGCTGAGAACTATTAACTTCTGACACCAATTGAATATCTAATTCTAATTATAAGAAATGTGTGCTTAATGAGAGAAATATCCATGCAGACTACAACATCTTGGCTGTGATCCAATAGTTGCTCCTAAACATCTAAAAATAAAATCTGTTACATTGTCGTCTGAATCAACTTCAGTTTGAATAAAATTTGCAATCAGATTACATCAACGTATTGTTTCCGACAAATACAAAAATATAATACACAAGTATTGTACAATTTGTTTTTTTTTTTTAAACCTTCAATACATTTTTTAATTGATTGTATAATCTGTAGTAATAATATTATAAACAGATATTATTTTGTTAGTTATTGTTTTTATCAAGGGTTAATTTCTGAAACTACAGAAACACAGAATCTGAACCTTACAAAAGACTACTGTGAAAATAACATTATGTGAATAATAATAATTATTATTATTAACAGCATGTGTGCTTCTGTGTTTCAGTGATTGAGTAAGGGATGCCAGATCCTTAATCTTAATCCTACTATTTACCTACTATGATCAACAAATTGTGTAAGAGAACAACTGTCTAATGACTTTTAACATAAAAAAATCTAAAAACTCTAACAGTAACGTAAGCATAGATAAAGTACTTTACTATGCTATGATTAACTGATGCAAGTAGACTTCTATTTTAATTAAAGTAACTATAAATAGTTTGTTTTCAGTTTGAATTTTCAATATCTGTACAGACATCATCTGACAGACATGTTTCTATTTACTTTGACTAATATATGATGTTTTTTAGATACTTACACTGGCATTATTAAAATAATAGTCAAAAACACTATAAAAATAGCACATTTTATAATTAACATGGTGAGTGCCATAAAATATCTTTTGTAGTAAAACAAAACTGAGGAACAAATAGAAAAACATTATAATTATTTTTTTTATAATTTCTGTATGACAAAAATAATTTTTTGGCCAAATTTGACGCCCCCCTAAAATCCTGCCACCCTAGGCGCCAGCCTACTTAGCCTTCTGGTAAATCCACCACTGGTTAAAAAGACTATTAAGCCCAGCAGAGCCTAATGTAAAAATATATTATGGCAATGTACCACACAGTATATATATATTTTGCCACTAAATGGCAAGGTGCCTACTGAATCCCTATAAAGAATTAATATTGCACACGATAATTATCTATTTATCAAAACCAATTTTTGTGGTCCTTTGAAGGTCGCTTTAACCAATTTTCACTATATTCACAAACTTCAGTGTAGGGAATGACATAGTAAATTTATCGTAATATGTGTAACTATAATATATGATACATATAAATATAGATTATAGCTATGTCTGTTCTAGGCTTTTAGTGTTTTTGAATGTGCAGTTTGCTTAGATCAGTCTTTCCCAAAGTGGGCGATAACGCCCCCTTGTGGGCGCTGCAGGCCTAAAGGGGGCGGTAAGAGACCCAGAAAAAAAATGTGTAGAGGCTTGGGGGGTGATTTGTAATTCCATTTAGCTAGCATTTATACAGACAAGAAAAAAAACCAAAAAATATATTCAGAAGGCACTGGTGTCATTCAGCACTTGCTCCTCGCTTTTTGGTGTTTGAATATTAATTTCTTTAATTTATTTCTAAAATTATTAGTACTTTGCAGGTAACTAATAGGTGGCGGGATGTTATTCCAACACTTTGATGCAGCATATCGAAACTATTAGTTAGTTTAACTAACTAGTTTGCTATTAGTTTTAACTAGTTAGTAAACTTAAATTGTGCCTTAAGGGATCGATATTATAATAAAATTGTATCCTATATTTATTATTTAGTTACCCCCATTATTCATATTCAGATTACAAACTGCACTCAATTGTAAATTATTTAGGAACCATACTGTCACCCTACGTACATACATATATTGATACTTTTTCTAGAAATATACTTAATTATTCAAATTAATTGCAGAAATCAATTATTTTGCTTACTGTAACTAAATTCGATGCCATATCCCTTCTTGTTGGGGTGACTACTTCTTTAGGTACATTGCAGTTGTTTCTCACTTTCGACTTCGGTATAGTACCCGTATTATGTCCTGATGCACCAGCGGAATGCCGATCGTTGTTAGCCGGGGCCATAATACATTAATTCCGCGATTTATTCACACTACTTTCAAAAACACACCAATTAAATTCAATTTTTAAAATTAAATGTCTTAAAAAATATTTATATACGTTGCAGGATTTTTAGATTTCTTTAAAATATTCTTGAAACTAACGAGACTGAATTATTTAAAAAATATTATAAACTACATAGGGGAAGCTAACAAATATTTTTTTATTTTTTCAATAACTGCGGACATGAATCGTTGACATTTAAGACATTTAAGTTCATTCGTAAGTAAAGTAGAATAATTAATTGATAAGTTGACTTTGACGTATCGAACATGACAGTCAGGACCACAGAACAAAGAAGGCTAGCCAGACAAATCTGTCAAAAATAAATTCACTATTCATACTACAAACTATAATGCAAATAGTCTTCATGTATAAAATTTGTTTATTCATTTGTTTTAAATATTGATGTAATGCGCATTGTAACCTTAAGTAACTTTTTATAAATAAAAATGTTTTATTTATAGGTATAGTGTGATGTCTGGTGATGTCATAACAAAATGTTGGCGGTTGGTGGGACGCCGTCGGAAACGGAAATCGGGACGGAACAAAATCGACCGAGCGGGACGGGCGAGCGAGCGAGGAGCGAGGCGCGAACTTTAGTTTTACCGGCAAACTTTATGCAGTAGACGTAGTTTTTGTGAAAGGGAATTTATATTTCGTGATTGTGTGTTGTGTGAAATTAATTAATGTTTCTGTGAAAAAGTGAATGAAAAAATATTTTCCACTAAACAATTATTTAATCTGTCTATGGTAAGAAATAAAAAATTAAGTTAATTACTTACACCATTGATTATTTGTGTTATTTTGATTTACATTGATTTTATTTTATGATTGTATACGTATCTACATAAAACAGTTACATTTTATGTAGAAATAAAAATTTAAGCCAACTAGCTTATATTTCAAACAATTCAAATTATACTGCTAAATATTCATATCTACGTAAGTAGGTATTTACCGTTAAAATATCAATATTTGGAAATGTTACTTTATTTATTTAACAAAACAAACTTTTAAATTATTTAAATTTAATTTATTTTATTTAGCCGAAAATTTTCTCAGGTAACTATTTAATATAAAACGATCTACAGGCCTTGGTGTGATTCAGAAATATTCAAAAATCCTATTAAACGTCAAGGATTATTAAAAATATATTTTTTAATAATCATACAAACACTAGTCCAGTATCTACAAAAAATATTTACAAAAAAAAAATTAGATGAATTTGTAGTTGTCCATTCGAGGCTTGGGAATTATATACCTATTACTTACTTAAAACAAAATAGGGCCCACCTCGATTCGGTTAATTTATTTTTTATTTTGTCGGTTAATTTTTACTTTTCAGTTATTGTGCGTATTTTTAAGAAAATAAAGAATTTTTACCTATTGCCATGTTTAAACGATTAATGGAACTTTACATTAAACCCTATTCATATATTAATAATATTAAAAATTGAGTGAAATGTGAACCAGGTCGGAAGAATTTTACCTGCGCGTACATGTACGTCCAAACCCAACGGGGACCTTGCGTACTTGTACGTCCAATTCAAATGAGGAGATGCTCTTCAGCAGGCATCGCGTCCTTCATCATGGCACGAAACGAACCATAGATTAATAAAAAACAGAATAGACAAACTACATAATTATTAATTTTATTAAGACATTATAACTACAATAAATATCAATTTTAACTTCGTTTCAACGCTGTACAGATTCTAACATATACTCTACAAAATGAAAGTTCTTAACTAGCTGTTGCACGCGACTTCGTCCTCGTAATTTTATAAAATGTTACTCGCTGATAATATAGCTTCCCTAGTGAAAGAATTTTTAAAACGGTCCTGTAGTTTCGGAGCCTATTCAATTAAAACAAACAAAGAAAGAATCAATCTTTTCTCTTTATAATATTAGCAAAGATTTAAATCGAAAGATGCGGCGTAATCTCCTCGCGCCATACTAAATACACACCGAAAATTCTTAACAATGGGTTGGGCGCAGGCGCTCAACCCAACTACAGTTGCACGCCAGCTACAGTGAGTGACGGTCGCTTGTTGAGAGCGTCGCTATCGTCACAGTCACGTTTGAAGTAAGGAATGTTTTGTCTGTGTTTAAAAGTGTGTTTAGACAAAAGTATATGTATTTTATACTTTTGTCTTTAGTATAATGTATGTTGTATTTTGTAACACACTTTCGCTAGTAATGCCGCATCTCTCGATTTAAATCTTTGAATATTAGTATAGACTCAGATTAAAAAAGAGTTACTATCGTATAGATCTATTTCTGGGTGCTCATCTATCCAAGATTGCATAAATTCTAAATACTTTGATTTCTTACGTGTGGCATTTTTAAAAATGCGATGTTGAAAAGCAAAACAATTGAGTTCTACAATATAATCAGAAGATACGTTACTTACACTATACGAACGAACTCAGCTTCATTCATATTGCTTCTATCAACTTTATGACAAATCAATACTGACATGTTAATATAAAAAAAAATCATTGATATATAAAAAAACATAGGAACATCTTAATTGAAGGCCAACAGTAACTTATAATACACTTTGTTAGTTTAGAAAGATAATCTTTGACTTGCTCATTCGTGTCATGGCGATAGCGATGATTAGTCTTTAAAAACTATACTATTAATTTAGACACTTTTTGTTGTTAAGGCATTTTTAAAGAGTTTACAAAATGCAAATTAATTTATCATTAAACGTGCATTCTGCTTTCTTCTGTAGCTGTACTCTGAGGCCTTTAATACTAATACATTTTTGGTGAAATTGTTGCTTTATGGTTATGGCCAAGTTATGGCAATGCTTACGAAATATTTCAAACGCAAAGTATTATTAGGGGAGGGATGGGCTGGACGGGTGACCGCCGTAGCTACTAAAATCTGGGTGTGCCGGCCGACCTAATTCCTGGACTTATACACCACCGCACTTGGACGGCTTGACAGTTTAGTTATTAAATAAAACCATTCATTTTTCGTGGTCGCACCCAACCCATATTGTTTTCATCCCACTAATTATACCTGCAACCCCTTCAGTTCTGAGTTGCATATGTTTTTTTTTAACCAACCTTAATTATACTGCATATAGGGGTAAAAGCTACGTTATAGCTTAACCAGTTAAGTAACTATTTATGGTTATAGGTAGATACTTATAATATATGCCTTTATGATAAATAATAAAAAACAATAAGTTTTACAATTACTCAAAAGCATAAATTCATTTTAAATATTATAATAACCTTTATTTAATTTTAAACATTTGAAAACTCTAGAACGGCTCGACTTATTTACACATCACTGGGCTCGACCAATAATTCAGTTAAAATAAATTTTAAAGAACGTGAAGGAAAGAGAAGAATTAATTATTAAAAAAAAAGTAAGACGCCGGGGGCAGGTAGTAATAATAACATATAATAATGCTATGAATAATAATAGTTTGAATATAGGTAATATTTCTTAATTTAATGCTCAACCTACACAATAACAGTCATCATTCAATCCTACGTACTTGTACAAAACTATGAGTCAATATGTTAAGTTTTAAAATAATATAATTAATTGTAAATACCACTTAAAGGCTAAAAAGTTTTATAAATTTAGCTCTCGCGTCTGATGTCATCGATGACGTCATTCTTTATACATACCTCGGTGAACCGGTCGGTTGTCGTTGCCGACCTCCAATTATGCAAATGGTGTTCCACTCCAGTCCTCACACATAAAATTCGTAGCCATATGTGCTAGTGCTACAATAACTGGTTTGTAAAAAAGCCTCGCCATAAAACCAACTGCTCCGGTCAAAAGATATGTACTGAAGTCACATCGTGCAATATTTTGCGTGTTTCGCTGAATTGCATACCGAGAATTTGTTATTCGATTCCACTACGTGTTCATAATCATGTTATATTTCATTTGAATTAACAAAAAATGAGTATAGTAGGTTAATAATATAAGCAATAGCTTTTATTAGTGAATTAATAAGTCATTGTTTTCGCAATATATACCTACCTATTTATAGAAATGGCAAAATACATCCTATACATACTTAAACCTCAAGAGTATTTTAGATATTACCTAAATCCGTTTAATTTTAGAGTTTCTCATATGTTTTGAATATTTTTTTATACTATACCTTTTCTATTGCTATGCAATGCATTATCAAATATTAGCGAATCGACCCGGCTTCGGTCGCATGCATTTTTATGCAAGTTATAAAAAGCTTCGCGGTGGTCACGTGATTGACTCACGTGACCACCGCGAGATGAAGTTTGTTATTTTATTTACTATTAAAAAAAATCGAATGTATTTGTTTCAATAAACGATGTAAGTAACGGCAACACGACTTCCGTTGAGGCACCAATAAAAAGTTCGCGTCTGGGAACGGACAGCGGACATGTGCACATGTTTTAATACATCATTTTACTTTAGTGAAATAAAGGGGAGTTCGTTGATCTTTCCAAGGTTGTTTTGTTACATTATGAAGAGGTATTATTTAGATTAAGTATTCATTATTAACATGTTACGAAATTAAATTAAGAATTAGCTGAACCTGGCCACGTTTCGCCGCAATATAATTTAGTTTAACAGTACCTACTTTTATTGATTGAAGCCTCCTTTTTAGCAAAATATAGGTATATAACTTATGTACATAGAATTAAAAACTGTTTCATGTGACTCCTACTTCTAAGGCTTTATACGTATAAAATAGACAGCCTCTAATCAGTTTAGCTGTAATTTACTTAGCGCCTCTTTCACCAACTACAAGTAAAATGTTAATTAGTTACTTTTAGAAATAATTTTCTGTTTTATTGAATTATGCACTCGGTTTACTGCATCATTCGATAGGCGAATTTTTATTATTATTTTCTATTTAATGTTGGGGACGTTTACCGTAAAAACAAAGGTAAGTATATCAGTTAAATTATTCCCGGTGGCAGGTGACTTTAAGTGACGGTTTAGCCTACTTGACATTGGTGAAAGAGGCGCTTAGTGGCGTATTTTTTTTTAGAAATTGTTTCAGATTGAATACCTCCACGGGGATGGTTTTTTGCAATTTTTTTCTGCATTGCATGTACGAGTATTTACCTACACAATCTTCCTTATTTATGACTCTTTCCATTAGTGAAAACTCTATCAATTTTATTGGTTTGGAACATGACTGTATAGATATAGATAGATATATAATGTGTGTGTGTGTGTATTATACAAATAAGACGGTACCTCATTTGGTATAATGACCATGCGTTACTTAGCACTATTTCCCGTTTTATTTTCCAAAATAGTTTATTGTTTGTCAATCAACGCGTTCGCGTAGGAGCTGAGGCGGTCACGTTGCATAGTGCCTATACTATATGCAGTAACATTACATTCATCATCTTGCTCCATTACAATATCGTCTTGTTTGTTGTGAAAGCGGCCATTGTGGTCGAGATTGGACGCAATAAATTCTTCATATCGCTAACTTGACTGTCCGCCATTCGTATTGTTGTGCTTAGTTAAATATATTGTTCGATATACTCCATATGTAGGTATAACTTATTCATGAGCAAAATAAATATTAAATCTGATGTTTTAATTTTACTGAACAATTAAACTAAAATCTATATTTTCTATATCCTATCATATTAAATGGTTTCTCAGCTGACGTCTTCTTAACCACCAATAAAGGTTTTCAACAATACAAAGAGCGGATACACGATGTACGATCAGTATTATTATTATTTACGTAATATAACTATTATTTAATATGAGGTACTAGTATATTATTATTATAATTTTGAAGAAATCCTATTTCTTTGATTAATATGTAGGTACGCTATTTTATTTTTTGTGAGAATGAATGTCGGTAAAGCAGGTAACCTAATTGAATTAGATACCTTAGGTACCTATGAAAACATGTATAGGTTTTAGGGAAGGAAAAAAGGGTGTTATTGGACAATATCCTGTAGACATACCTATTTGTGCCCCAGTCACTAATAACGTTGTTTCTTTCTATAAAAAAGTATCGTAATAACATCAATATATTATTATTTTAATCCATCTTTATTGGAATATTAGGTACGCAGTATTTTATTGCTCGAAATTGTCTATTGATTCAATTGTTACCTAAAGGTTAGTAGAGCAAAAACCTAATTGAGGAAGCTCTTAAAGTTGTGCTATTACTTTCTGACCATGAAGCAACTACGTGATCCTTAAATTCGTGTGGAAGTATTGTTGTTAGTTTATTGAATAAAGAAACAGTCTGAATTATCAACTAAATTATTTATATAGTTAAATATGAAGACTTGATATGTTTGCCAACAGATTATTATTGTCTATTTAATATCTGTGGATATGTATATAAAATAAAATAATATTTTTCTTATTGCAAAGGACTGAATTTCAGTCTCTTAAAATAGATAATTCTTTTGTATTTACCAATAATTCGGAATAAGAACTGGCAAAAATCTCATAGTTGCTATATTTTGATATTTTGCCATAAAAATATGAAATACAAAAATCAAATTAGCGACCAGTCCCAAAAAGGTCCACCAGGTAATAAATTATCATGCGAATTACTATTCAGCCTTTGGAATTAATATCAATTGGGGCCACTTAATTTACGGGCTAACTAATGTAGTCCATAAGTAATCAATAAGACAATTATCATCTAGTAATCGTAGACAAGTAAATACCTGCGATGAAGAATAAATGAACAATGTTTATTACGTATGGTTAATGGCCTAGTTGGCCAAGCCGTGACGGAATATAAGCACTCTCTTATCGCTACAAGACGCACCCATTTCTACTCTCACCAACATTCGTTTTGGTTTGCGCATAAAACCGGCACGCTGCCATACTGACCATTTAATACCACCCAACAAGCCATAATAACTAGTGGAAGAGCAAAAGGTTTCGTACTTGTACAGAGAAAGTCATTTGACACTTATTTTTGTAATAATCGTAGGCAGGCAGGCTGACGGTACACTAGATGGCTACCGTTACAAATACCGACCTTAGTAAGATGAGTTATACCCACTCACTCAACAAGCAATGCTTCACAGTGGTTTTCTATAAGGGGGTCTGCCGCTAGACTGGCTGCCCAATTTATAGTTGCGAAATGCACTGTGCCATACCACTATGTACTAAATTATTAAAATTATACTATATTGTTTAATACATAACATTATTGATGTTAGTATACAATTTTAATAATACCACGTATACATAAAAGATAAGTTCTATCTATATCTGTATTGAAAAGTACAGGTCCTTTCTTTGTCTTTGACGATTCTTGAATGACATGTTAGTTTGTTTGTAAATCCATCCCCGTCACTAAAGTCTGCGAGCTCACAAAGAGAGAATGTTTACTTTAGGTAATAGAAATCTTTGTTCTTTCCTACAAAGCATGAAGGCTACCTTATGATATCTTATAATACCTCATGATACTAGGTATCATAGCTCTATCGACTATATATATATGAATAGCTTCAAAAGTTAAACAACGAATAGCGGAAGTGTGACTAATAAATAGAATTGATAAAAATAAATAATTGTTAATCAACATCAATATGCCACAGGATAATTTAAAATATTGCACTTGATATTAAATTGATATTAGTTACTGTTACGACTCTTTGTTTAGCTGGCAAATATTTTAAAGGCAGCATTGTCTAATTTTTTTTTAAATGTTAAGCAAGTCAATTATAATGAATACCCAGATTATTTAAAATAATGCAGTGTGATTACTGATCCTGTTCAAATTAATGTTATTTTTAAGTATTTGTAATATCTCAACATATTATGATATTGCGTTGGAAAAAGAAAAGTTTCTTACATCCAAATAGATGGCTATTTACTGGATAACCTACCCATATATTATAATAGTAAGCCAATGACATACATACCTACCTATAGTTAGCTGAGCAAAAGGTAAAAGTTGGAAATTGCCAAGTGGCAGATCACACTAAGTTCCGTCCTTTTACAGAAGATTTTGGTAATTTTCTTAAATATTATAAATATATAAATATTATTAATATATACATTATTTATATATTAATCTTAATTAATATATAAATAATGTATTAACCAAAATTTACAACTGTCCTGCGACATATATTGTATCATAATATTGTACTTGAGTAAGTACATTGTACTTATATGCAAATGCGTTTTCAATTATGACTAATTGCTGTATTGTATTCTATATATATAATCTGAGCGTAAGCGTTAGATAAGCTATTTGAATTTTGTAATTGATTCATTAATGTTTGATGAATGAGTTACGTCCTAACTGATTTGCATTTCAAACAGTTTTAGATAGTTCATGGTTCATCGACGATCAAATTAACTTTAACATAATCTGCATACGCTAATCGCGAGTATGACGGTGCATGACATTATTATTGTAACTATTTGTAATGGCAAGACACACTGTGTATCGCAGTTACTTGGGCAGCCGTTGCCTGTGTTATTGGCGACGGTAGCCACCCACCATCAAGTGGAAAGTCAGCCTGTCTAACGGCCTTTACATTAAAAAAAGTGTATGTCAGCTCCGACACGCGACTGCAGTTTACTGTACTCCTTACGAACGATTATAAAATTTAAATTTTCACAACTCGATCACGCCGAAAGAACAACATTGTTCTTTTTTTAAATAACACTAGCTGCTGCCCGCGACTTCGCCCGCGTAACTTTGTAAATTACTTACTTACTCAAACTATGCATACTTGCCTACAAATGTAATTATGGACTGGGACTGTAAAGATTCAAGACAAAAATAAAATCAAATATAATTTTATTCACAAGACTAAATAAATTATTATAATAAATAGTATACCTAATTAAATAACACAATTTTTTGCCTTTTTAATTAAAGTAACATCTCTAGATTGATATCATTAAAACAACTTTATATAATAAAAATTAAATTCACCTCGTAATAAAGTGGTGTTTTATTCGATATACTCTTTCACGCATTCGATAGCCGTTTTTTTTAATTATTTTCTATTTAATGTTTGGGACGTTTACCGTACAAACAAAGGTACCTTATATCAGCTAAATTATTCCCGGTTACCGATGACTTTAAATTTCAGTTTGGCCTAATTGACGTTTGTGAAATAGGCGCTTAGTAGTTATACTGATATAATTTTATAAAGACTAGTTACTACCTAATGAAATTCGTGGAAAAAGAATCTTTTGTGTAATGAACGTGTCTTTATAGCTGTTTACATCATCATACTCGTACTTGATTGAGTTAATGTTGATATCTGCTAAACGGGTCGGCGACAGGCCTTCGTCGCCGGTCGCGTCGCTGACTTTAGCGGTGACGACATCGCAGCACTCCCCGCAAACAAAACTCCTGTCTTCAGGGTCACTCGGTCTTCATAAACCTGTTCTTATTTGTCCCTAAGGTCAAAGCACTTTCCGATACATTGTCAAGCACCTATTTATACATTATCTAAAACCATTATTTGACAACAAACTGCTTGTCTGCAAGAAGAGTCAAACTTTTACTAAGTTTTTCAACAATCAAGCATGTTCTCAAACAAGACGTTAAATGCCCAAGATAATTATTTAGTTTTAGCCAAATTAGTACAATACACAAGACAAGAGGCATTGAGGAGGGAAATACTTATATCTATCTATTTTGTTATTTAGTACATATTTTGTTGAAACTCAATACTTTTGAAGTATTACCTAAGTTTATAATAGTCCGACATGAGATTCTATTATCAGCTTTAGTGAAACAATAATTAATTATAAGTAATAATTTTTGTTCTAAAAACAGAACATACCCAGTAGATATCAATAACCACAAAGTGTCGCAAACGCAAACAAATCACCATCGGACTGAGTTTTCTTTGGCGTTGTAAAGTATATCGCACGGTTTCCAAGTTGTATCGACTGCTCCAGTTTCCACCAGTGTTTATCGATTCGCTCACTGACACGCATACGCTCTGTGAAAATAAATAAAAAAAAGTCTTTTCAACCGTGATGTAATCTACTTTCGAGATGCCCCAGTAATTATCCGTAACATGACCTTGAAACGGCTTCAATTGGTTAGAAAGTGATGACATACCATCGATCTGTTTATGTAGTCAAAACTTAACCATTACTTATTTATTGTAACGTTTGTGTAACTTGTTGACATAGTTTTTAAGCAATCTTTAATATTTTATGATATAAAATTGTTCTGGATTCTTTTACTCTTTGTATCGCAAATTAATGTTGAAAAGGGCAACTGTGAGGTTTCTTTTCACTATGAGGTTTTCTGTCTGGTCGCAGCCCACTTACAGAAGACTACTGTGATTGTATTTCGATGAGTGGGTAAGGGAAACCACCGGCCATTTCCCTTTAATATACCCCTATCGTAAATCCTACTCCTACTACCGTCGGAAGCGCACCGCATTTGCAGAACCTGTGGCCTTGCTTCTGTTAGAGGCGACGGTACCAGGAAGTGGATCTGTAGGTACACCTATAATATTAACCTATGACAACATATTTATTCGGTCTTGCTTATTTTGCAGTTTAGGTACATTAATATATGCCTAACAAAGTAACAAAGCCCTTCTCGTGACTCTATCGTTACGCTTTTTGGCCACTATATCACAAGTATAACATGGTCACATGTACCTTTGCACTGACACGCCAATTTAGCTGTTAATACTTTGAGCGACGGGACAAAATTAGAATAACAAAATGATTTACAAATAGGCTTCTATGCATCTATTGTGATATAATATAAAAAGACTTTAATAGATGAGTTTGCGACTCAACGTGCCTAATATGCTCGCTTAACATTTCGTCAAAACAACATCTAGACACGCAATCGAAAATGGACGATCTATTATTACTTTTACTTTACATAATTATGGCTTGCATGTGTAGCAACCAGTATGTTTTTAGTTCAATATTATTAATATATTGGGACACGGCAATTGTCAGTTTAATGGCGCGAAAAATCTGTTTTTAACTTCTAAATCCAAAAAGCAGTCATAAAATTAAGTCAATATTTTAGGAGTGCTCTTCTTTTCGTCAAAACAGACGAAAATTCCAAAAACAATTTTTTGACCTCGGTAACACAAGTACGTGCACAATTTTTTTTTTGCAAAAATGTTTAGTGTACAGACAGGCTAGTTAACGATTTTATTATGTTTATATAATAGTTATATAAATATAATAAATCATGATAGTTAGACAAACGAAAGTATATAGAAACGTACCTACCTAGCTCCCCTAATGTTATTGTGGCGGTTTGCCACACTGCAATATAGTATAGTATATATAATATAGTACAGTAGAAACCGGATATTACGACTTCGGTTATAACGACATATCGGTTACAGCGACCAAATGTCAAGGTCCCTGTTGAATGCCTATAAAGATTTAATATTGCTTATAATGACTATCCGTTTATTACGACCAATTTTTGTGTTCCCTTGAAGGTCGCTATAACCGATTTTCACTGTAGTCGTATCATGTGAAAGTCTGGGATAATTACGTTTTGTTTACACGATCGTAACCCAGATACACTGGGTGACGTTACACCCCTACAAAACATCAGTTGTAGGCAAAGAAAACCAAACAATTTGAAATGATCGTGCCGACCCAAAATTAACCTTGTTGCGTAACCACGCATTTAGATTGTTGCTTTATTATCATTTTTACGCTTGATAAATTAATGTTCGACTCGCAAGAAAATAGCTATGATCTAATTTGTTTTTAAGACATTTCATTGAAACGAACATGGGCTATTATTGTAAATGTCTTAATTTATTTTTATTAAATAAAATTTATTTATTTTATTAATTTATTTCCATACTTACCTACATTTCATGCGAATTATAACATATTATTATAAACTTCCGTTTGTCCTACATTCCAAAAATTCTCCATCCCAGTTTAAATTCATGTTTCGTTCCGAAAACTTTTTAAGTAAGTAGGTAGATAACATAATATTATAATTTTAAGTACAATTTTAGTAACGTTAAAAGGGAACGATATTATAAAAAGTACTCGTAGGTAAATATTATGATGAAGTCGACTACTTCTGAAACAGCGTAAATCTACGCTTATTGTTGAGAATAAGCTAAACGAAATAAATTGAACTTTGAACTAGCTTATGTTCGCGACTTTATCCTCGTATAAGCGTACTTTTTTTTAGCCCGACATTAATATACATACATAACCTTTCAAATAGTGAAAGAATTTTTAAAATAGGGATCGCCGAAACCTTCTATAAATTTACTATAGCTGTGTCCCGAAGTTTCTCCCGCCTCGGCTTCTAAAAGTTTAAGAACCCTCCTCAAGAATAAGGCAAGGACAAATCTTCATCTTAGACATATCATTTTTTTATGCATTTGCAGAAAAAAATGCATCCGTGTGAAGCCGGGGTCGGGTCGTTGTTATTATAATTATAACCGCAAACGAATTTGAAATTCAGGGTACCTACTCATATTATGCGTTTGTTTGTTATTCGCAAGACTTCCTTTCAGCTGGTGAGTTGAGTCAACATTTTAAATTCTCATTTTGCCTCTCTATAGTCCTACCACTAGAGACTTGAATGTCTTTAGTCTACGGGTATTTTATGTACTTTCTCATTCATATTCCAAAATAATGGTAGAAAAACTCCGATCGATTATCACGAAATCTTATATAAAATTATATATAAAAAAAATATTTAAAGCTGCAACAATAGACATTTTAAAATCAGACTAGTTTCTGAAATAAGAGTATCCACCTATATCAAATTCCACACTAATCGAACCTGGAAGTTAGTGTTTAGGCGTTTGAAGTGATGGTCTTCAAATGCCTAAACAGTTGTTAGCTAAGAACAAAAAATACTGATCAAAATCGTTCCCTACGAAGTCACAGACAGACACACAGGTCATACTTATAAAAACCCTCTTTTGCGTCAGGCATCGGAGGTTAAAAATAACTATGTTTTCACGAAATGCTGAACTAGCCATCACCTTTTTGACAGTAGAATATCTATCTTTATCTTCTATTTATTTATGTATTAGGCCATTCATCAGACTGGCTGACGGTGGGTGGCAACAGTAGAACAGAACTAGATGGTGCTGTGTGGAATGTGTGAAGAAAAAAAATGATGTCATTTATAGTAAAGTTAATGTTTAACGGTTTTAATGTTGAATCCAGCCGCGTCGCGTCGCTCCCATTAAAACGGTACGTTTGCGTCATCGCCAGGGTGGACTAAATGGGTCCACGGAAATTGTACATGGGCCTCGGAGAAAGAAAACAAAACACGCCGCCATTAGTGAGCCTGAAAAATTGTGAAGGTTTTCTTTATCAGGCACAAAGCTTTTTAACTACGAACGTTACAGAAAGTTCCACTTTACTGGAAACAAACTAAGTTTTACATATTAAGTCGGTCTTCTAAATATTACTGTTGGATTAAAATTGGAAAAAAAATTATAATACCTATTAATACTATAACACAAATATATATTGTTTTTATTTATACATATAATATTGTATATCTTAATCTTCATAATATTCGTGGACCATGTAAGATTAAATACTCAGATTAGATACCTAATTTTTTAACACCTTTTTTTAAAATGTAAATTCTATTTTATCATTAGACCATGTTTTTTAGTCTAGGTACCTTTAAAATAATATATACGGCCCGCCCTCGGCTTCGCCCAAGGTGCATTTTTTTAACGTAAAAACCTGATTATCCCTCTATCCATGAGTGAAGACAGAATTAAAATCGGTCCAGCCGTTCTCGAGTTTTGCTCTTAGCAACACATTTAGTGATTCCTCGTATTTATAAAAAAGATAGGTTAAATTAAGCAATATAATTTTACTGTTAATGTGATGGATAATGACGGCAATTAACGAAGTAATTAATGATGTATACAGATAATACAGTCATACAGACAGTTTTTTTTACATAACATTTAACTAATAATAGTTCAAAATATATCTACATATTATCTTTCTATATGATTCACATTAAGCCACACGCGAAGATTGATTTAGGTTTTTAAAATGACTAAATATCGGTCTAAATAGTTAGGCATTTCCTCAGCACAATTCGTGTTGCATGAGTGAAATGCGAACAGAGTTAATTGAAGTTATCGAGAAAAGAACTCAATAATGTCTGGGCATTTAATTAAAATTGACCTGCGCCCACTGCCCTGCATGCCAGACGAAGGGGAAAGCTTTTAAATTAATAAAGAACCATAATAACAATTTGATTTTAGATTGTTTTTATTTGGTCGATTGGTCTAGTCTAGTGGACTGTTTTCACCAACAATCATCTAGAGTTAGGGAACATATAACTCTTTTTAACAAAAAAAAAACCGACTTTAAACTGTTTTCTCATGGATGCCATTGTCAGAATTGAAATTGAAGGGGTCCCGGGTTCGATTCGGGTTCCCCCCAGGGTCACCTGGAAAAGAACTTTTTCAACGATCTGGATGTGCTAAGTAGTGGCAGGGCACACTGGTAACCGGGTTGCCAACCATACTTTATAATAACGTATTCTACTTTATTTATGATGTTACTTTATACTTTTGCACAACAATAAAGTGTGCGAAAATACTACTTACTTTATATAAATTTGAAAAATACTTTTTTTTCTTGCAAATACTTTAATTTTCTTATTAAAAATA